>JAKSZU010000013.1:91701290-93188790 GCA_026018925.1 Tupaia tana
TAAATTACTTTGTGGCTTTGAACAAAGTCTTAACTTCTCTGGTTATGTATGGTCTTGTCTGACAATGCAGTTAGTTAGAGCAGGGCCTTTCAAGTTCCTTCCATCAGCAACATTTTGCTAGACTATGTCAAAGTCTGTAGCAACACTGCTTTTGTTACTAAATGCTCATCCAGAAACATAACAGATACTTGCCAAGTGTTTAGGAGATGAATGTATGCGATCAGTAATTTGCAAACTACATTTGATTTAATAATTACTTAAGTGGCTACTATGTCCCAGGCACATCAGAAATGTTTGGGCAGAGGAGCACATGAAAGATTCAATTATTGAAATCCATGTAAAGCAAAAGGAGGCTAAAGTGATAAGCTTTAGATTAATAGAAGCCTTAGGGGAGAAACGGTATCCTCTGAGCTTAAATGGGGAATTAATAGGAGCTCACCTATTAATGGATGGACAAGGAAAGGAAATAACAGGAAAGGAAAAAGACACCACAATAAATGGGAAAACCATGTACAAAGACACTGAGGTGGGAAAACGATTGGGAAAATCTCAATACATGGAAGGATAGACAGTAGAAAGCCAAGCTGGGAAAGGTAAGGTGATTCACATGATTAAGGATTTCCAAACCTGCCTAAGGATCTCAGGCTCTGTCTTGGTGACATTGGAAGAGTCCATAGCAGCAATAATTTTGGATTGTTCCTAAGGAACAGTACAAATTACTTTTTCATCTATTTACACTAAGGAAAGTAAGGACCACATGTTGATTTTGGTTCGCAAACAGAGAAGTTGCAGTTCAGGAAGGGTAAGGCAAATGTGTAGAACCACACAGCTCTTAGACTCTATTAATAGACTCTAGGTTGAAGTCTAGCAAAATCGCTCTCTTCTATTTGTGTAATTTAACCTATTTTTTCCTCTCCTTCACACGTCCCTTGTTCTGGCCAATAAATTTCTTTACTTGAGCACATGATTACAGATTCCTTTCCTGCCTTGCATCTGTGCTGTTCTTTTCATCTGAGATGTGCTATGGCCATTTCCCTCTTATAGATATCTCACAAAGACTTGAACTAAAGCTACACCTGTTCTAGGAAAACTCCCCTGACCACCATAATCTCCAAGCTTTTTCAGAAGAACTGCAGTATTTATGGTGTATGCCATACGTATACCCTAATAGTCTTCATTTACTCATCCCATTCAAAAACCTCGGGTGGTGTATAGCTTCTTGTGCTTAACAGCGTGTGGGACAGGTGATGATGATACAACGGAGAAGAAAAGATATAGTTTTTACTCACATGTCTTTCGTTGAGGGAGTGCTATGGTCTGAATGTTTATACTGCCTCCTAATTCATGTACTAAAATCTAATCCCCAAGGCAATAGTATTAAGAGGGCCCTTTAGATGGTATGGGATCATGAAGACTCTACCCAGTATAGAAGATGCCTGGGAATTTACTCATCCCTTCTATCACAAGGATGCAGAAGACACCAGCTATGAGAAAGAGAGTGAGACCTTACTGGATCTGCTACTGCCTTGCCCTTGGACTTCCCAGCATCCAGAACTGTGAGAAATAAATTTGTATTGTTTAGAAATTACTTCATCTAAGCTATTTTGTTACAGTCGCTTGAGCAGACTGAAACAAGGAGACAGAGAGCTATCAATAGTCACGTGTTTACAAACTTGGATAGTGTCTCTAAAGAAGAGTCCGTGGCATTGGGAGCAGTTAGAAACAAATACTCCAGTGGCTCAGGTAAGGCTGTCACTTCTGGGTAAATGATGTTCAAACTAGAATTTGAAAGATTAAAGAATGAGTAGAGGGGAAATGGGTAGAGAAAATAGGAAACAAGGGAGCAGAGTGACATAGGCTAAGAGAACACTTTTCACAAAGCCCATGGTGGGTTAGAACATGATTTATTAAGGAACAGAGAGGAGGTGGTCTTAGTTCATTATCACATGGCTAACAGAAACACTTGAGAATGGGTGATTTGTAAGGAGATAGAGGTTTATTGACATAATTTTGGCAGCTGAAAAGTCTGAAATCATGAATAGCAGAGAGCAGAACCTCTGGCAAAACAGTGTGGTTTATATCCATGTGGCTTCCATTGCCTCATATCTTTCTTTAGAAACCAACCAAAACTCAATCATGCAGCCCTACAGTAAGGGCCTATCACATACAAAGACTCCAGCCTGGTACAACAGGAAGGAATTAAGTTTTCACTTAACACTTTTACAATGTAGTTACCCAACACGTAAAATCCAGGGGACAGACTTGGGACAGTTGTTTACACATTTTCCAAATCATAACAGAGGCAAGGTTCATCACTCAGGATGCACAATGGCAAGCAACAGAAACTGATTCTGGTTAAACTTAAGCCACATGAAAAACTAGTGAAAAAATACTGGGAAGTTCACAGTATGAGCTAAAGGCCTAAAAAATGAAGATGTGCACGCGACCAAACCACATCATGGTGTATGAGCAAGCTGAAGAGGCTACTGAAGTCTCCATTGCTTTAATATTGGGCTCTATACCTAACACTATCACACCCCAGATCAGGGCTTCTGATGCTACCTTTGATTCTTGTGTCACTAATACTCTGGAAAATGAGCAAATGTCACCATGATGAACTTTTTCCCTAGTCTTTTTTTTTTTCTCTTTTTTTTTTTTTTTCTTATACAACAAACTCTAGTCAGGCACCTCTGATTGTCCAACTATTCCCTAAGTCCCTAGGTAGCTGGAAAAGTTTATATCTGGCTTTTTCAGTTTTCAATGGTGAGAAGTGGACTATTTCTAATCAAGATTCATAAAGTGGAAAACTTCCCAGCATAGAAAGAGGATTCAGATGTGGGCACATGACAGCATGACTGGAGGATGAGAGTGCCTGTAAAACTCTCTTATTGTTTTAGCTGTGTTCATCTCATCTGCCTCACTGACTTGGGATCTTCTTGGGAGGAGGGAGCATTGATGTTTTCTTCCTTACTCATAAGCTCAGTCATGACTGACGGTCCTGGCCACATAGTCCCTGCTCAATAAATTCTTGTTGACTTCAGTCTAGTTCATTCTGCAAAGGTCATTTCATTTGGCCTTAGCTAGGAGATGATTTTCAAATGTAAAGTATGAATAACTTGGCCCTGGAGTCAGGAACATCTGCAGATAATCATGTCATCTGGCCATGCGGAACCTCTGGGCATGGGAAAGCGTTCTGCAATGTGAGTAGATATAAAATAGGAACTGCTACTTGCCATACTCCCTTCTATCTCAGGGGCTTGTTCCCTCTAGGGTAGGAGCTCATATCTTGAAAATGCATTTGGGCAATCCACTATTAGGCAGTGGTTACTTACGTGGAAAAAAATCCTTCAAAAAATGAACAGTTTACACAATCAGCTGCGATGCCTTGCAACAAGAACTATCTTCTTTTTCTTTTGTCAGTGGTGTTCTGGTAGAAGGAGTGCTGGGTTAGCGAACAGAACATATGAATCAAGTCTAATAGTGCCTGTCTCTGCGATTAGGTGCAAGATGTTAGTCTAGTCCCCTTATCTTGTGGACCCTCAGATTACTCTTTCATAAAATGGACATGAGTATTTCCCAGGGTGCAAGCTGTGGGAGGCATCTGTAGTTTCTGCTGCTCAGCATCCTTCTGTCTTTTTTCTGGAAATAGCTAATGCCTCTCCTTCTATAATAGAGAGTCTTAAACTTGAGCACACATCAGAATTACCTGGAAGGTTTGTTAATATAGATTTATAGGCCTTCTTCCTAGAGATTCTGATTTGGTAGGTCTGGAACAGGGAGAAAGAATTTCTAACTATTTTCCAAGTGACCATGAAACTACTCGTCTGGGGACCACATTTTAAGAACAATTGCATTATAAATACATCTTTCTTTTACTTTCAGTTCATACATAGGGTTAAGAGGCTAATTCTAGCATTTGGCTATATGAGTGGGAGCAAGAACCAGGCCTTACTAATCAGTTTATCTCAATCATCTCTTCATAGGGGTTAGGCATTAGGGAGGGCAGGAATTCACTTCAACACTTTAGCTGGAACACCTCTTCGTACTTGGTTGCTCAGTGGGTGGAAGGTAAGTCTAAAGCCACTGTGAGTCATCCTGACCCTCCTAATGATTATGCCAGCAGAAGAAATCAGAACCAAGATGTGTAAGAGAGATTCCTGAAACTCTAACTGACCACCTCCAGTCACTCTTGAAGCAGGCTCTAGAAGACTACACATTCTTTTATTTTGCTTGAGCCACTTGGCTTTCTGTCACTCACACCTAAATAATCCTATCACATACACTTTCAAACCAACAAAGTCTGATATTAATTTTATACAAACACATGTATACCACATATTTTATATATATACGTTACAAGTTGAAAGACTTTCAACTTTAAAAGTTGAAATTCTGAAACAATGACCAGATAGAAAAATTATGAAATGGTGAGATAGGTCCTTCAAGGACTAGCTAACTAGACAACTTGAGAACAACTTGAGAATAACCATAATAACTATTAGAAAAATACTATGTAAATATTACCAAGTATTTAAAGAACACTAGGCTGTTCAATTACTCACATGCATTATCTAACTTAATCCACGCAATAAATTTTGTAGGCAAATGTAATCTCAGATCACAGATGAGAATACTGAACCTCGGAGATTTAAAGGAACTTGCTTCAGGCTACTCAGGGAGTCAAAGGCAGTAAGAAGAGAAAGACACATACACAAAAAAAATTGATCAAAATAGCCTGGCTTCAGGATCCATATTCTGTCATCCTTATGAGATCAGAAGTCCTGACCTTTTGTTTCAATTTAGAGACCTCATTATCTAGAGGATATGAGGATGATGCTTGGTTCAAATAAAAGAACAAATGTAAAAGTGATGGACCCTTTGAAAATTTAAACATAATTTGTCCATGTCTCAGAGGATTGGAAAAGCTTCCAGCTGCCTTTAGACTGGTAGTGATGCAAGACACTGGCATTGCCTGAGAGTTGGCAAGGAACTGCCTCTGTCTCCAGGTCCAACTGACCACCTCGGCCACCTTGCACTTTCTGCAGCACAAGCTTCAGGGATCTCTGACGAGAGGAGCCCAAATAGGAAAGCCATGTACTTGCTTGTCCTAACCTTGATGTACCCATCAACTGTTCAATTGCCCCAACCTTTTTTTAAAAATTGACACCTGCCCAAGTTCATTGACTACCCAACTTATCAAATCTGAATCCCCAGTAAGCCTGTGCCCAAAGCAGAATTTTATAGGTACTCCAAAAGACATATCTAATATTGGTTACCAATTTCCCTATTTCAAAATTATGTCTTTAGGTTAGTTAATTATAAGAAGAGATTGATTTCTTTTGATTGTTAGAGTTTTCAGTCCTTTTCATTGTGTCCAATGGCTTCTTTTCACATGACTTCAATTGTTCTCTTCAATTTCTATTCATTTGTGTTTGTTCCAAAGTACAATGGCATGCTGGTGTCCTCGTGTATACAATGAATGCAGTAGTGAGATTTGACCTGGTATTGTCTGTTCAATCCTTCTCTTTACCAGCTAACACTCTTTCACTAACTTCGTAACTTGAATTCCTACTTTCATTTTCACACTTCACACTTAAACCATGTCTTATCTGGCTGCACTGCTGTCTTTCTGAAATACAAAGATCTCTTTGTTCATTAGCTATAAAAACCTGCCATTGTTTCTACCTCTTCAGTGTGACATAGCACACCTTCAGAGACTTCATAAGCTACAATTCCAGCTTTACTTCCTTGAAGCCACCATGGATTTAATTTCTGTACTTCTACTTAGAATTGTTCCCTGACAAAGTAACAACCATTCTTCTGCATCTTTGCTCATCCAAACATTATCCATCCTTCAAATTCTAGCCAAAAGTCATCCACCTCCATGCATGTTCTCAGATCCCCTTGGCTAGCGATAGTATCTGCCTCCTCTGGACTCACATAGTACTTTTATTGCTTGTATCTTACAGCTCCTAGCCCTGTCTCTATTGTAGTTATTTATAGATGGAAATCTTATCTCCCCCACTAGTCTATAAAACCTCTGAGTGCACAATCACTGTGTCATTTTACCAATGTATTTCACACTGGACCTGTCTTAATATCTTTCACATATTGGAAACTCACATATATAATAAGCAAATAAACTTGGAGTTCCTGGATGGGACCTCCCCCAAAATGACCCTTCATTAATATGTCATATTGAGGGACTTGCAGATGACGGAATGGTTACATTGTTGGACTCCCACGTGTCAACCGCAGTTCAAGTTCTGGACCCAACAGCTTAAAACTCACACTGGGCATGTGTGTGTGTGGGCTCAAAATCCCAAGAGGAGAACAGAGGAGAAGGGATTGCAGCATAGCCATCCCCCCTGGGGGCAATTTCTCGCTTTCTGTTTCTCTGTCTCTCTGGCAAGTGCACACAACGTATGAAAAAAAAAAAAAAAAACTGTCTTAAAAAAATGTCATATTCATAGATTTTTTCAAAGTGTAAGGAAAATTAGTTGGCCTGGACTGCACCCAGCACCCAGGATAAGGGTAGTTCATTAGACCTTCATAACAATGAATATTTCCATTGATGTGGTTAGTGACTAGCTGCTCCTGAAGCAACTGGGGAGCCAGTCTGAATAAGCCTCCTAATAAACACTGTTTTTTTCTAAATAATAATTATTGGGGCTAGCAGCTAGTGTGGTGGTTAAGGTGCTGGATCCCACATGGCCAACTCTGTGGCTTGAGTCCTGGACATGGTGGGTTGAAAAACACACCAGATATCATGCATGCATGATCAAAATCTCAAGAAAAGAATGGAGAAGAAATTGCAGTTCGGCCAACACCCTGAGGGAGGGTGATTTCTCACTTTCCCTTTCTTTCTGTCTCTCTCTAGTGGGAATATGTGCCCTATGGAAAAAAATCTAAATATGCATATATGAATATATATATGTGTATACATAGATACAGATATAGACATATGTGTGTGTGTATATATATATATATATATATGTGTGTGTGTGTGTGTGTGTGTGTGTGTATAATTTATCCTCTAAAATTCATGGGCATTTTTATTATAAATATTTCCCCCCAGTGGTTAGATAATTTAAACTCCAAGTATCTGTGCCAAATACATCCTGTAGCTCTGAGTACTCTGGATCCCCAACATAGATGATGTTACTCCAGACTGCACGACACAGCATTAAAGGATCTGAGTCATTAATACATTTGTGTAAATTAATGATTCAGCTCTTTTTTGGCTGAGGGCAAATGGAAGACAATATGATACATGGGAGACTTAATAGGGGCTAACTATCATTGTGTTTCCTTAAAGGACAGAGTCAAACAGGTCTAGGGGAGACAGGAAGAGAGAGAATGCCCTTGGCATCTGAGACAAGTTAAGGTGCCCTACAATTGAAGGTGAAGTACGTAGTCTGGTTTGGCCAGTTTTCTAGGGGATGGGCTGGTTCCAGTCTACCCTCTCCCCATCCAAGTTGGAGGCAAGGCACAGAGAGGTCATCAATTCATTTTCTTATTGGAAGCTGAGCTAGCTTATCCAGGGCCTAGGGGCTGTCAGCACAAGATTGTTAATGAACATGTTTCCTGTAGATAATTATAGGAAAGGGAATATTGAAAGCACTTAAAACATTTCATTCTTTTTAATTCATTAATTATATTGCAATTATCCCATGCTCGGGAGCTGTTCAGGAGGCTGGATTCCAGCTATTCCTGGGAGACTCCATGGGTAGAAATGAGGGCTGAGGGCTCGGGGAGAGAGAACCTGAAGAGAACAGCTCAGAAAAGGTTAACTGTGCAGATACAAGAAGCTAATTGGAAACCTCTTAAATGAAATCCAGGTTAATAGGAGCTGAAAAGAACAACATATCCCTTTTATAATGATTATTACAATTATCATTGTTTTTCCACCTACATCCAAATTGCTCATATTTTGATAGAACCATCATAAGCAATACTCCTGCTCCTGAAAACACTTGGCCAAAAATGAATCAGAGATTCACAGACTTTTAGAGATGGAGTAAATCTTGGATGATTGTGAAATGATAGGAATGCAAGTCTGAATACTGCATCCTGCTGTTACATCCCAGAACTCGTTTTTCTCTTCTCAACCTCTTATTTTATCCCTAAAGAGCTGTAAGTCAATTGGATCAACAAGGACATAGCTAGACCCCTACCAGGTGCCAAGAGCATGAGGATGACAGTGATACAGATGCGGTCTCTGCACTCGAGGACTTTTCTATGGAAACATGGTCAATTAAACAGGCAATCAAGAAGCATATGATGATGAAAGTACAAGGACCAGGGGAGCGCCTACCATGAACATAAGGAGGGGCAATGAGAAGGTTTCTTGTGTGTTTTCTTCCACATGTGTCACATGACTGGCAACGCCCTAAGTCTCAATGCTTTTAGACTTCACCTTCCAGCTTGCAGCAATTTCAGACTACTTTCTCCCTTAGCAATTCTGTCTAGGAAATCCTGATGGCAAGAGTGAAGAAGTGAGGGAATTGGTCTCACATATAATTGAACTACAGCTTAAAATTCTTCAGTTGGGTTTGCTGATCTTCTCCCTTCCACTCCTGTCTCTTGGCTATTCAAATGTCATCTTATTCCAATGTCCAATACCCCCTACTAAGTGCACCTGTAATATCAATTGAACCACCAACTTCTATGCCACTCATCAACTGACAAGGCACAGCACTAAAGAATCTGCACCATTAATATATTTGTGTGATTAATGCTTCACATCTTTTCTAGCTGAGGGCAAAGGGAAGACAATATGAGACATGGGAGACTTAATAGGGGACAACTGGCATTGTGTTTCCTTGAGGGACAGAGTAAAGCTGATCTGGCAGAGACAGGCAGAGAGAATGCCCTTGGCATTTGAAACTAGCCAAGTTGCCCTGATCCTAAAGCTATGCTTCTCACTGTCTGTATCCTGTGAACTATGTCATGTCATACTGATGGAAGATGTTAGACCATGTGAATTAGTGGTGAGTTGACTCAGTTGTTTGAGTTAACTGGTTAATTCCCAAGTATATTAGAAAGTTCAGTCAATAACATCAAACACACTTTCAACTGACTTATAGCTGATACACACTCATGAGGAAACCCAGTTGAGAACAAAGGATCTACTCAGCTAATTCCAATACAAATTGCTAACCTGAAGAGTCATGAGAGGCATAAATGGCTCTGATTTAAGCCATCGTGTTTAGGGGTGATTTGTCATGCAGCAATAGCTAACTGACACAACATCTTACTATGTTGTGGATCAATTTAGTTCAGCTAAAGTATTTTGAATGCCCAGTATGTTCCTTGTCACTGCAGGCACAATAATGAATAAGGCACACTTCTTGTTTACAAAATGTATGAGCCAATACCTCCTAAGTGTAAGTGAGCAATTAAAAAAAAACAAAACAAAACAAGAGACTTTAATCTTTTATCTATTGGACAATAGAGTGTCTCTATATTAGGCCTCAGGGTGGTCTGTAGACTCCCTGAAAACATATTGAATTTTTGTACTTATGTGCCTATGTATGTTTTTTGAGGAGGAAGCCCTTGGCTTCATATCAAGTTTCTGAAGCTATACATTTCCCAGAGATGTTGAGAACCACTGGATAATAAAGTTATCTAAACACTACCCAACACTCACATAGAAGTCCAGTCCATGTAGGGGTACATTACATTGCTGACTCATCCAATCAGGAAGATATTTTCAGAATAAGATGCTGCCAGAGGCCACCGAGGTTTATGCATTGGATGACCAGAGTGTTATGCCTGTCTTTTAAAAAGCTTCCAGCAGATAATGTTATCACTTTCTTGTCATATAGAGCAGAACCTCTGTATGATCCAAAGCACATTTTCTTTGAAAAATGATGGGCTTATCTGTGTCCTCCTTTTGCTCACACCTACTCTAAGGTTGGTAAATCTTTTTTCCAGGGCAAGAATACAAGTCCATCATTTCCCATAGCCTTACTCCCCTGGCAAGAAATGCCTCTCACTTTAGCCAATAGTGTACCATACATTCTTGTTTGACAATTGCACCGAAATCTTGTTGATATTAAGAACAATACCAAAACTTGATACAACTGTTGTCTGAGAAGGCAGTACAGTGAGCAGACTAATTCTCCATTTCTCTAAATTATTGGGGTCTTCTCAATTTTTATGTTAGATAAACAGAAAACAAAAAAAGAGGAGTAGAGTTAAGCACAGAAAGTCCCCTGAATGACTAGGAGAACCGTATGCTATTCCCATTTCTTCCACATTCTTGCTTAGTATCTTTGACTGAAGCTATCATCTCCCTAAACTTAGAATTTTTTTATTTGTAAAATTGGAATTCTACCTCATGCTCTGCCTGCATTGCAAAGATAATGCTGTACAGCTCAAGTAAATTTATGTTCAAAAGTGCTTTATAAATTGGAAAGGTCTAGGTCCAAGTGTTGGCAAGGCTGGAGCCATAGGGGAGGGGTCCTGGGTTCATGTTCAAGGATCTTGCTGAGCACATGAGGAATGCAGAAATTTCCATTCTATACTGGCTGGAACTGGGAGTGGATCACAGAGCATAGATCGTAATTGTGGTACCTCTCCTTCTTTCACTCAAAATGAAATAAAAATAGGAACCAGCACTTAGCATAATGGCTATGTCGCTGAACTCCTATGTAGCCCACCATGGTTTGAGTCCCGGACCTGGTGGCTTAAACTCACGCTGGGCACGTGTGTGTGCATGCCCAAGATCCCGAGAGGAGAATGGAGGAGAAGAGATTGTGGCATGGTCATCCCCTCTGGGGGCTGATTTCTTGCTTTCTGTCCCTCTGTCTCTCTCTGTCTTTCTGGCAAGCGCATGTGCCCTATAGCAAAATAAATAAATAAATAAATAAATAAATAAATAAATAAATAAATAAATAAAAATATACATTATTGTTAAAAATTGTAAAATGCTGCTAAGGTTGTTCTCTTTTATCTTGTGTTTCTCCAATTCACTTAGAGTCTTATGCCTGGTCTCAGATATTTCTACGAAATTCTCATCTCTGGAGTTAATGACATATATCATTTAAATATCATATGAACAATATCACTCACAAAATAAGGACCTGTGGGAAGCCTTCCCTGACTCACATTTGATGGCTGGGTAGCCCAGTGTGGGATTCCTACAATTCCCAAGCTCCACTGGATTGTTGTGCTATAAGTTTCAATCTTATTTATGCATTAAGAGATGGTGTCATTAATGGGGCCAGCAGGTGTCATGGTGGTTGAGGTGCTGGACTCCCATATGGCTGACCACGGCTTGAGTCCCAGACCGGCAGCTTGCTTTCTCACTTTCTCTTTGTCTCTTTCTTTCTCTCTCTGGTAAGCACACATGCACTATAACAAATGAAAAAATAATAATAATAATAACAAACTAAATTAAATTAATGACTCTTTAAAGAGAGAGAGAGATGGTGTCATTTAGTGAGTAATAGCATGACCTTGGGAAAACTCTGCATGGGGTCAAGTACTGTCACCACCAGTTATGTGTGAACTTGAGCAAATCATTTAACTTCTTCATGTCTAAGGTGTTTCTTAGGAAAATTGTGAAGGTAATAATATCGATCATTTGCATGATTTGGAGAGGATTAAATGAACTAAATATATAAGATATTTAAAACAGTTCCTAGCTCTTAGTAGATTATAAAGAGAACTAAAATATATTAGTTGATATAATTAGTTCTATGCTATGCTAACTTGAAAGTGCAGGTAGTAGTGAGGATGTTTGCTTGTCCACTTCCATATTTTCTATGTCTATTTCTTGATAGGTGCTCAACAAATGTTAAAAACATGCATTCATAACATGCATGAATGAATAAAATTGGGAATAATCCTGATTCTGAAGGTGGCACACATACTCATGGGCTGTCCTAGCTCAATTTCTAACTCCAACTGACACCTCTGAGATACATTATTTACCTCTCTATCTTCCAATTTCCTCATTTATTAAATGAAAGCAGTGATCCAGATAATCAGTAATGAGCATTTCAGAACTCCAGAGATCCATAAACTGGGACTGTAGGGTAAGAAGAAGAGTTATTTTACCTGGAATGTAATGGTGGGACAGACAATTTACACAGAGCATCTTGTCAAATCTTCCCAGTGCACTATTAGGTAAATAAGATTATGTCTGTTTAATAAATATGGGAATTGATGAAGTTTAGAAAAGTTGAGAAACTTGCCAAAGGCCACACAGCTAGTAAGCTGTGAAGAATTCAACCCAGTTTTTTTTTTTTTTTTTTTTTTTTTAGGGGTTTTTTTCGCTATAGGGCGCGTGCGCTCGCCAGACAGACAGAGAGAGACATAGAGACAGAAAGCGAGAAATCACCCCCCAGGGGGGATGGTCACGCCGCAATCCCTTCTCCTCCATTCTCCTCTCGGGATCTTGGGCACGCACGCACACGCGCCCGGCGTGAGTTGTAAGCCACCGGGTCCGAGATGCGAACCGCGGTCGACTACGTGGGAGTCCAGCGACATAGCCATTATGCTAACTGCTGGTTCCCATGAATTCAACCCAGTTTTGACTGAAGTCAAAGGTCAATTCTTTCCACTATTCTACTGAGATGCAGGATATAAAAGTGGAAGATCAGGTGTACATAACTCATGAAACACCTTCTCTTTTTCAAAGCATAGCAGAGCAGTAGGCAATGAACAGGTATATACTTAGAACAGGTGTGGGGAGAACTGTCATTTGACATACACATTTAGACACATCAGCATCTGTGTGGGAATCCAGATGGGGAGACATTAAGCAGAGGAGACAGTAACAGCTATAACATTAGCCTTGAGTTAATTGCTATTTTGGTGTCCTTATGGAAGGAAACATCCACTGTACATATTCATGCAGCAAATGGAATTTATAACAATTTCTTTGAATTGGGAACCACTTGTCCCCTCCTCCCTGGAGCTAATCCAATGTCTATATTTAACCCAGCGGGCTGGGTGGCATTACATTTGGGTGATTATTTATAGATATCCTCATGCACAGTCTGCTGAAAAGCCATAGGGATTCTGCCAAGGCAAAGGGAAAGAATAGCTCCAGATGTGTGACTGCACACGAATCCGCGTCTGGTCCTTTGTTGGATAGGGATGTCTGGGAGCTCAAACATGCATAAGATCTTGGTGTATTTGCTTTTAATTTTTATTCCTAACTCCCAACCTGAGAGGTTTTACTTGAACATATAGGTAGCTAGATCATAAAATATCATAGTTGCAAGGACGTTCAGTCTTGAGTCCAGTCTCCAATCTGATCTTTGAGACTTCTTTACAGTATTCTCATTCAATATATATTTTTTAATTATAACCCTAACCTTACTGTCCATAATTTCAGCAGACAGTAATTGAGAACCTGCACTGAGATCTGCTCTAGGATTGCAAAGATGACTGAACATGGTCTCTGTACTCAAGTCACAATGTCTAGTTGGGAGAATGGCAGGGAGATGGAGCTTTATAAGATGTATAATCAACAAAGCAAATGCTGTAATAGAATCAATCACAAAACATGGTGCCATTGTCTTGCAGATGGTGTCTGGTATGGATAAGAGCTCAATAAATAGTAGCTGTGGTTATTGTTCCCATTTTATTAATGTGGCTAGAGAAGCCTTCACAAGGGAATCTTGAATACTTTGTTTTGTTTTGATTTTTAGAGAGATTTTTGTTATAGGGCACATGCTGTAGCTGGAGAAGATGACCATGCTTTAGTCTCTTCTCTGTTCTCCTCTCGGGATTTTTGGCATGCACGCATACATGTCTGGCATGAGTTTAAAGTCACCAGATCCAGGACTCAAACTGCCATTGGTCATGTGGGCGTCCAGTACCACAACCACTATGCCATCTGCTGACCCCAAGTCTTGAATATTAAATTGGAATTCCTCAAAGCAGAGAAGAAAATGAATAGGACAGCACTGAATAATAAAACAATAGAACACCTTCAGGAAATAGTAAGAAGAGCAGATGGACTTAAATATGCTCTTTTTTTTAATTTTAAGTTTACTGTAGGGTACATACACTCATGAGAGAGAGAGAAAGAGAGAGAGAAAGTAAGAAATCAGGGGGATGGCCATGCCACAGTCCCTTACCCTCCATTCTTCTGTTAGAATTTTAGGCATGCACATACACACATGTTCAGCATAATTTTCAAGCCACAAGGTCAGAACTTGAACTGTGCAGTCAGCCATGTGGGATCCAGCTGCCTTAGCCTCCACAACACCTGCTGCCCCCTGGACTGAAATACACTCTTCATGTTGAGTGGTTGAGCTGAAAATAGATAAATGAGTCCCATATTTTAAGAGACTTGAATATGATACTAAATCATAGGAAATTTTCACAATAATTTAATGAACAAGGGAGTAATGAGCTGATTTTTGTCTTAAAATATGTAAAAATCTTTTATATCAGTTAGTACCATTAAAATTTTAGGATTTCTTGGGAATGATAGTTGTAGTCCAGAATGTTAATCTCTCTGTGCCTCAGTTTTCATACCTATTATGTAATTTGGGGGACATTACTCCTCAAGGAGCTTATAGTCCAAAGAGTATAAGATTATTACTATGGTTATATTGTAAATCAAGTTATAATTAGTGCAATTAGATGCTCTACAGGTCTTTCTTTCCCAGTATATTAGTTAAATATTGCAATTATGAATTCCTTTGTTGTTAATAATAATTATTTTTAGGGACCAGGAGGTGGCATAGTGGTGAAGGCGCAAGAATCCCATGTGGCTGACCATTTGTTCAAGTGCTGGATCTGGTGGCTTAAAACTCATGTGAGGCACATGTGCATGTGTGCTCAGAATCCCAGGAAGAGAGTGGAGAGAAGGGATTGCAGTGTGTCCATCCCCCTTGGGCAAGAGGGTTTGGGGGTGAGGGTAAGACTTCTTCTTTTCCATCTTTCTGTCTCTCTCTGCCTTTCTGGTGAACACACGTGCCCTATCACAAAAATTTCTCTCAAAAAATAATAAGTTATTTTTATTGATCATTTATTAAATGAGAGTTGCTCATCCAAAACACTTTACCAAGTTTTCACTTTCAATTCTATGTTAACAGTGATCCTATAAAGTAAGTATAATTATCTCCATTTTATAAACAAGATAAAGTTTAGAAACCCTAACTTGCTTGTCCAAAGTCATACAGCTAATGGAGAAGAGTGAGAAGTCAAACCCAAGCGGTTTTTACTCAAAAGCTGGTGCTCATAGTATGTCACTATTTTATGGTACATCTCTGAAGCATACAATGTTTCTCTGTGTGAGCTAGGCACCTTAGACAATATGGTGGGTATTGTTTACCTGTCTTTATGTGACTTTAAGTCTAGTTTTTACTATTCTGAGAGCCTAAACTCCCAACCTTTCAGAAATTCAACTTTTATGAGTGTCTCATTAACTCTTAATTAATTTAGCTTAGAGAATTGTGGCTATGAATTTCCCAACTATTTTGTTAATATGCTAGTATCTATGTGGTCACAGAAAAATATATACATAATTTATTAACCTGATGAAGTTTACTTGAATGAAATAAAATTGTCATACTTTACCATAAAGTTACCTGAAAGTCATACATATGTAACATATCCACCTCTGGTGTCTAGTAATTGTTTGATGTGATTGATATCGTGGGACTACATGACTTATTTTATAGCACCATCTTCAATTACCTCTACAGTCTTAAACAAACCATTAAGTTTAGTAAAATAAATAGATTTGGTAATTTTATTTTTAAGTATTAAGTTCAACATTAATGCCTTTATTGATACTGTAGTTATACTACATTCTGGCCCTGGACTTGGTGCTAAGATATGGAAATCTAGGGAGAGTCTCACTCCTTAAGAATTACACAATCTAGGGAACCAGCAGTTAGCGTAATGGCTATGTCGCTGGACTCCCACGTAGTCGACCTCGGTTCGCGTCTCGGACCCGGTGGCTTACAACTCACGCCGGGCGCGTGTGCGTGCGTGCCCATGATCCCGAGAGGAGAATGGAGGAGAAGGGATTGCGGCGTGACCATCCCCCCTGGGGGGTGATTTCTCGCTTTCTGTCTCTGTGTCTCTCTCTGTCTGTCTGGCGAGCACACGCGCCCTATAGCGAAAAACCTCTCAAAAAAAAAAAAAAAAAAGAATTACACAATCTACAGAAACACATGAAATCTATCTGGATCAAAATTTCAAGCAAACAATGTCACAAATTTATTTCCCCCAAAGTGACTTGGGCAGTAAGTGCTGGCAAAATATAGCAAAGATGATCATTAGGTTGGGTGGGAGGTTCAGAAAGAGGTCAGGGAAGAGATACAGCTATGATATTCATAAAATACTTGAACAAATTAATGCTTCTCTAGAATTGCCCTTGATGATCAATGTACATACATAATGGTTGTTATATTTGCATACGTATCTATAGTCTTGGCATTTATATCTTACATACCAGCACATATAGAAATACATAAACACCTTGAACAAGAAGCCAGAAGCCTGGCTGCAATTGTGGCCTAGTGTTTAAGTGAACTAGATTCCACATGGTTGACAATGGAGTTCTAATCCTAGACACAAGGGGTTTGGAGACACATGGAGGATGGTGAGAGGTAGAGAATCAAGGTGAAAGAGAAAGAAGCAAAGCATATAGAATGACATATAGATGGCCACAAAAACGGAAAATTATCTGTTGATTATAATGTGTATGATAATAGCTTTAACTGGACAAATATGCAATGTATTCTTGCTGGGAAAATTCATTTTGTAGGCTGTAATGATGTACAGTGATTGAATGTATCAAAAAAAAATAAAATATGTGTAAAAGAAAAGGGATTGCATTATGATCACACCCCATTGGAGAGTGCTTTCTCCCTCTCCCTCTCTGCTGCTCTCTTTCTCTTTTGATCTCTTTCTCATGAGCATATGTGTCCTCCAGAAATTTTTTTTTAAAGAAAGAAAAATTCAAGAGGTTCAGAATCTAGTTTCAACACTGCCATTCACTGTGTAACCAAGAGCAAGATGCTAGATCTCTCTGGGTCTAAATTTCTTCGCCTGTAAGATGAAGGCATCAAAATAGAATATTTTCAAGTTTTCTTCTAGCATAATATTATAACTATATGACACTTTTTAAATACTTTTTTCGGGAGATTTTTGCTACAGGGCACATGTGCTCACTGGAGAGACAGAAAGAGAGAAATCACCACTGGCCCCCAGGAAGATGGCCACACTGCAATCCCTTCTCCTCTATTCTCGTCTTGGGATTTTGGGTCCACTTGCACATGCACCTGGTGTGAGTTCTAAGCCTCTGGATCTGGGACATGAACTGCATTTGACTACATTGGAGTCCAACAATGTAATCATTATGCCATCTGTTGGTCCCATGACTATTGTTTGTTTTGCTTTTTTTTTCAGAGAGATTTTGGTATAGGGTGTGTATACTCATTTGAGAGACAGAAAGACAGAAAGCAAGAAATCCTTCCCATTGAGGGATGGCCATGCTGCAGTCCTTTCTCCTCCATTCTCCTCCCAGGATCTTGGGCACCAATGCATATGTGCCTGGCATGTTTCAAATGGCTGGGTCTGGGACTCAAACCATGGTCAGCTATGGGGAGTCCAGCAATGTAACCATTCTGCCATCTGCTGGTCCCTATGACTTTGTATTTTAAAAAGCAAAGGAGGGAAAGTACACAAGAGAAAAATTCAACACCTTTAGCTGTATTTTTCCAGTGTATAAGCTTTCTGTTATAATGGAAATACTTTCCTGTTTTTGGTGAAAATAAATAAACAAACTTACAATTCCTGAATGTTCATTAGGTTGTCCTAAATGTTCATTAGGTTCCAATGACAACATTATAAATGAACATCCAGTGACAGTCTTGTCACCTATTAATAGCTTACAATTTTAGACAGGTGGAATTCTGGGATTTATGCAAATGAAAGAAAGGATTCACTGTTATACTTTCTTGGTAAACTTCCAATATGCTGACTTAATAGCAACAGTGTACTGGGGGGGAGAAAAAAGAAGACACTCACATATATTATAACAGAGATAATGAATTATTATTCCAAAAGTAGGCTTGTTGCACTCATTTGCATATAATGTTTAATTTTTACCAAATGTTTCATTTTAATACATGCAAAAATGATCAAAAACTATCAAAATATGCTAATGAACTTTCTATTGCAAATATATTATTGCCCTTGATTCTGGGGGTTTATTATAAAAACATTTGAAATTCTCGATGGTAAAGCGATTCTTTTAATAAAAATAATATTGAAAATATTCATACATTTTTTAATTGAAAAAGCCCTTAGAGATCATTTAGTTAAAACTCTTTATTTTATAAATGAAGCTACTGAGGTTCAGAGATATGGAGTAATTTATTTACAGTCACACAGCTAACCAGTGGTGGGTACCAGGATCCCTGCCATCCAGTTTAGTGTAGATTCTACTGGACCACATAATCAGTCACAAATTGGTTTAGTGTTTGTTTTTCAAATATTTAGTTAACGTCTTATAAGTCATTTGTCATTCCGTGAAGAGATAAGATGGAAGCTGCCAGACATATTGACAAATGAAAAGTGCAAAACTTTCTAATAAATAGTATTTCATAAACTTTCATTAGCTATCATCTTTAAGATTTGTGCTATTTTTAGATCACTTGTACTATTTACTTGGTTTTCTGAAATTAATTCTTTTTACTTAAATAAATATATGCTACAGGGGACCTTTAAATTACTTTAGTAAATGGAAAGCCAGAAATGTTTTAAATAAAAGACGATGAAAAATAATAGTAATGAATACATAACACAGTTAATGAAATTCTAAGAAGATGCAGTTTCTTATCAGAGGCTCTGAGCATGGGACCTGTTTCCTTTGTTATAAAAAGAAAAAAGAAAAAAAAAAAAGAGTGGAGAAGTGGGGAGATTAGCAAGTGTTAGAAGTGTTAAAGATGTTAGCACCCAACTAAGATTTTTTTTTTCCCTTGACATTTAAAGATAATTGAAAAGGAAATGACTTTCTCACAATGTGATTCAGTGTCTTCAGTGTCCTGTCCCATCAAAATCACCTCCTGGACCATCCATGTGCACGTCTCACACTTTGGAGAATGCTGGGCCAGAATAAGATATCTCAGTTATTTAGACATCTGACATACTCTGACCAAGAAACCAGCTAGCAGGAAAATGGAAAGAAAATTCAACAATCATCCAAGAAACTTAACACAGTGGTAAATGTACAAATTCTATAAAGAGTAGCCTGCTTTATATTTTGTACATAAACATTAAAAGAGTAAATAAATTGCTCTGAGCCTCGGTTTTCTTATCTGTAAAATGGTGATAACAATATAACTTGCCTCAAAAGATTGTTTAATGTTATCTAAGAAAACATGTCACAAAAATTGGAAACATTTGTTGAGTAAATTGTTGAGTCCCAAGTAGACATATAGGATACGCTGACTCCTTGCAACAGTCTATAAAGGTAGACATTAATCTCATTTTACACTCGAGAAATTTGAAGTGTAGTGAAGCTAATGATTCCCCCAGGCTGGTAAATGGCTGAACAGGAATTAAGCCCGTGTTTCTTATCTCCAGTTCATACATTCTTAGCAATTATACTTTAGAGATGCAGATATGATGGTTAAGGGGAACGAGGATGTCTCTTGGGACAGCACAAGTGAAATTTCCACATATCAGACCTGTAGAGATGTCAGTGAATTATTTCGTTTGATTATTGTCTTAGTTAACCACGACTGCCAACATGCTGCAAAACCACTCCAGAACTCACCAGCTGTGTCAATGGAGAATGGCAGAAAGGAAACTTATCTTTTACTGCGTATGGCCATTTGGATCCTTTAAATTTTGTGTCATATGCATATACGGCCTAAGAACAAGGTGAATTTAGACCAGTAGGTGGTGTGGAGGTTAAGATCACTAAATTCCACATGACAACCCTGTGGTTCAAGTCTTGGACCCAGTGGCATGAAAACCACACCGAGTGCATGAGCGTGCGTGCCCAAAATCAGGAGAGAAGAATGGAAAAGTGGAGACTGCAGTGTGCCCATCCCTCTGGGAGGTGATTTCTCACTTTTCCTTTCTTTCTCACTAGTGAGAGCATCTACTCTAAAGATAAAAAAAGAAAAAAGAAGAAAAAAAAAAGAGAGAAGAAAATGATTAAAGTGATTTCTAGAACTAAAAATAAAGATAATTTTTTTTAAAGATTCAATATCCAAGGATGAAATACATTATTGGTATGCTTAATTTATTTCTCACATTTCAACTACTGAAAGCAGAAGGAAGAAATTTTTTCTTTCTACTGCTTAAGAAGAGGGAAGTGGAATTCTCCTTCTACCTATTATGGTGTATTCCCTTTACACATATGGGGAGAGTATTTGGATGCGTACTAGCTGCCATAGATTTTATTAATGGTCCCAATTATTTACTCCTTCTAGAATTTGCACTCTCTGTCAAGTGATTTTTTTTAATATCCTTCCACTAAAGGCAGAGTATACTTTACCACTCCTTAAATTTGGAATAAGCCATATAATTTGCTTTGGAAAATGGATTAAGGGTGAAAATGGCAGTTAGCTTCTCTGAGTCTAGGATTTAGGAGTCATCTCATATTCCTATTTGTTTTTTCAAAACTTGACCTGCACCATGAGAATACCCTGGCCAGTCTTCCAGCCTAAAGAGGACAAGAAACATGAGGCAGACCTTTCCCAACTTGTGGATTAGAACCCCCTAGCTGAGCTTCCTAAGAGCAGCAAAGTTGTACGATAAATAAGTGTTTATCACCTGGCCTCTAAGAATTGTGTTTGCTTGTAATATAGCTATAGGTGACTGACACTATTAAAAAGTTTTAAATATCTGATGAAGAAAATATCTTGCTACTTTTCAAATAGCAAGACCTGCATGATTGACTTTTTCTTTCTTTTCTTCTTTCTTTCAAGTTTTGTTTCTTTCTTTCTCCTATGAATATGTATACGCATATGCAAGAGAGAGAGAAAGAGGGAGACAGCACCTGCAACCAGGTTTGATGCCACAACCCAACCATCTCAGCCCAAAATCATGGGCTCACAGTGGGCTCAGTGTACTTAGGGAAGTCTCCAAACGAGCACCCGGAACATTCCCACATGTCAGCCTCACAAAGCACCATGTCTTCACCACCGCACCACTTTCTGGCACCTGGCCTGTGTGATTTTTCGCCTTTTCTTAAAAGAACAGAAACTGACTAACACCCGGTGAGCCCCTATAATGTGTCACATGGAGCCAAAAACTTGACTTGCCTTTCATCTCTAGATTTTCAAATAATCCTATGACAGACACTTTCAATATATCTCTTTTATAAGAAAGGAAATGGAAATTCAAACAAGTAAGCAATCTTCCTAAATTTATAGAGTTAGAAATTTGGATTTTAAACCATTTATATTTGATTTCCCCCTCCTACAAAAAAAAAAAAAAAAAAAAACTTAAGAGATTTTTGCTATAGGGTGCTCACCAGAGAAACAGACAGAAACAGAGACAGAAAGCTAGAAATCACCCTTTGGGGGCTGGCCATAACACAATCCCTTCTCTTCATTCTTCTCTTGGGATTTTGGGCACACATGCCTGTTGTGAGTTTCAAGCCACCAGGCCCAGGACTTGAACTATGATCAGCTACATAGGAGCCCAGTGCCTTAACCATTACACCATCTGCTGGTCCCAAGGAGTGCTAATCTTTAGCACATTGCCTGACAAATCTCTTACCAGGAGCTCTCGTCCCTCTCTAACCAATCCACGTGATGGAACACTAGGACAACCCTAGGTCTTAGTCCAAAACGGAGCTGCCAGGGGAGTATCAAGGGACAAAGAGGGCTTTCATATTCTTCTCCAGAGACTTATTCCCATGGGCAGTAAGATTCCTTCTGGAGAGAAGAGCCCTGGGCAGTGTGCACACTTCTGAGCTCAGAGCAGCCTCAGTTAATAAATCATTTGTGAGACAATAGCCTGCGGTATCAAGTTACTCCAGGCCCAATTTTGCCATCTCTGGATAAAAAATTGCACTCTGCAATGCAGGCTGAGGTCTGAGAACAATTTGCTGCTTTAAAGTGCTGAGGTTTCTTGTGTCACCCTTTGTTTCCAAAGCTCTGTAGCACATTTCTGCAAGGAAGGATAATAGGATCCACTCCCTCTTTACAGCAGAGTGTCATACGTCTGTCCTTAAAATGGCTAGGAAAATGCATCGCCTGCCTACAAAGCATTTTAGAACTCATGACCAACTCTCTCAATAATAATCTCATTTGCTCCTCCCTATGACTCAGTGAGGTCCATCTTATTACCTCTGAGTTTCAGATGAGGAAACTGAGGCCCAGTAAATGTAAAGGAGTTGTCCCTTGTTCTTCGTCTGACAGTGAACAGACCTGGGTTTGAAATCCTAATCTCCACAACCAAGTCCAGAGTTTCTTCCTGAAGATTGGCCACATAGTGCACAGAGCCTGAGCTGCCCTCGTATGTGGCCTTCCTTGGAAGATGTGCGTTTTCCTCGCCTCCATGAAAGCACAAATTACCTGCCAAAGTGTTTGATTAAGACATTTATAATGGTATACATGAGTTGATCATGCAATAGTATGGAAAGAATAGCCCAACTGCTTCATTTGGTACCCAAAGTATCTGAGATCCAGACAAGAACCTGCTCTCTTTATTTCAGAGTCCACCTGAAGCAAAAATCGTTAAAAACTTCACCAATTTCTGCAAAAACTTCACCCAGTCCTCTTTGACTTGTTTCCCTTATGGAAAGGGTAAGGCAAGTTTTTGTTTCTCTGTTTCCTAGACAGCAATAAGCATCTGGAAAGGTGAAGTGTCTTGGATTGAGATGCTCCTGAGTGCATTGCTAGAGATCTAAGAGAAACTAACTCCTATGTTTTCAACAGAAGCTTAATGAAATTTATTTATTTTTATTCTACATGCATTTATTGCACAGAGTTATATGCCAACCCTAGCATTTGTGCTAGAATGGCAAAGCACATAAGATACAGTGCCTTCTCTCACGGACAATGCATTCTCCATGAGGAAAAGTCTGCAATCATAAAAGTAAGTATACCAACATGAATACACTTCACACCAATCCAGTTGAGGATACCCTACACATTATCATCAACAAATAATCCATTTCTATGTCCCATAAAAAGCCCATTTTTCAACTGCTCAAAATAAACAAATGGAAAGGGAGAAGTTAATAATGGAAAATAGACGCTGGATGATAAATGGAAGTGGTAGGAGGGGTGGAAGTACAGAGCATGGAGCAGGGGGGTGGTCATTGGCATGAGCAGGGTTATCCCTAGTGCACTGGACAGAAGAAGTTCAGAACTAGATAGGATAACTGTGTGAGTTATAGACCTGACCTCAAGGCCACTTGTGATTCAAAATCCAGTGTGCACAAGGATTCACAAAGTGAACTACGGAGAACTGCAGACAAACATGACTGACTTCTAAGTTGTTCCTCCAGTCCATTTGATTGGTTGGCCCATGCTCTCTGCTAATGGAAACTTCAGGCTAGACCCTAAAGACCTGAGACACAGGTGAGAGCTCTGTCAGGGCATCAGGCTCAGAGACAAACAAGCACTAGATCTGGTTCAGCTGGGTGGGTGTGCACCGTGGGGCCACAGGAGCAGGACGGCAGGACACATCATGGTTCACATGATTCATCTCTTGTCTCTATTACTCCAGATGAGCTAAGCAAATCCCTCACTGGGACTATCGTACTACTGTTCTGCATGCAAATTGTTCCTAACGAGCATGGCACAGGGCTGATTCCCTAGTTGGTAAACCCATTCATTTCACAGCACATATGCTTGGACATATATTTCTGTGACATGATCCATTGGCAGATGGATCTAAATGTAGAGAGGTGCCTTTAGTGCAGTAGACTTAAGATGGGAGGAATTGAGTTCCTATATTGACTGACAATTTCCCATTCTCTGAGTCTCTATTTTACTCATGCACAAAATGTAGGATTTGGGCTATATTAGTATTTTCAAAATATTCATCACTGTATTAGTGGTCTGCAAAACAAATTTTGAAAGGGTTTCATAATAAAATATACAACAATAAGAAGCTGAAGAATATGACAAGATTTTTTTGTTTAGTTTTGTGTTAGCATGGGGCAACTCAGAACTGTTTTTTTTATTGTTAAGGTGAATTTATTGGTCTAATAATAATCTTGACTTTTTAAATTATCATTCTTTTTTTTTTAAACATTCCATCACTATACATCAGTTGGCTTGTAAAGAGAATTTACCTAACATGAAATACACCTCCGACTAGTCCAATTGCAGCTCTGAACTGTTACTATGTTAACTTGCATTGTGAGTATTTGATCAACAAGCATGTTTGAAAATAGATCTTGTTGATTAAATCTCCTGGAAATCTCTGGACAACATGATGCTGGAGATCCCTCCAAACTCCTAAATTCTTATAATTACAAGGAATCCGTGGAAATTAGAAAATAAGCAAAAACTGCAAAAAGCTTAATGGGGTCAGCATAACAAATTTTAAGGACATTAATTAGCATCTGCTCTATGTCAAGCATTTTTTTTTCTAGTTTCCCCTTCACTTCTCCTGTACTTGAAGCAGGTAAAATTGGCAAGGCAAAAAGATCCAAACCACTTCCCTGATTTGATTGTATTTGGTATTGTTGTATACTGTATTTATTGTATTGTGTTGTGTCTGCTCTCTATATCAGCCACAGATGTCATTATACTCACGTGAGCTTCCTCACCCACCTCCCTGTTGTCTGGTGTCCAGCCTCTACTGAAATACATCCAGAATTAAGGAACTCGTTATCTTCCAAAACTTCTCACTCACCACTTGGCATCATTTCCTTAGGTAATGATATTGCACACACACCCCCCCCCCCCCCCACACACACACACAGTGTTCCCAAGTGCGACCAAGGACATTATTCCATTTTTTGTTAGTTTTTTGTTTGTTTGTTTGTTTGTTGAGAGGTTTTTGCCTTAGGGCATATGCACTCACTGGAAAGAGTGAGAGACAGACACAGTAAGAAGAAAAGTGAGAAATCACACCCCAGCAGGGATGGTCACACCTCAATCCCTTCTTCTCTATTCTTGTCCTGGGATCTTGGGCATGCATGCACATGTGCCTGGCGTGATTTTTCAAGCCTCTGGTCTAGGACTTGAACTGCAGTTGGCCATGTAGGAGTCCAGTGACACAACCACTATGCCATCAGGCTGGCCCCATAATTTAATATTTTTCAAGCCTCAATAAAAACTAAGGAGCGGGGACGAGCAGTTGGTGTAATGGCTATGTCGCCGGACACCCATGTAGTCAACCACAGTTTGAGTCCCAGACTCAGTGGCTTAGACTCACACCAGGCGCATGTGTGCACATGCCCAAGATCCTGAGAGGAGAATGGAGAAGAAGGGATTGCAGCATGGCCATCCCCCCTGGGGGGGTGATTTCTCTCTTTCTGTATCTCTGTCTCTCTCTGTCTTTCTGGAGAGCGCACGTGCCCTATAGCAAAAACTTCTCCACATACACAAAAAACAAAAAATTAAGGAGCTAGCAAACTCTCTTCTAAACACACACACTCATGCACATGTGTGTATATGTATATATGTAGGGGCATTGGGAATAGACATTAATCAATTAAATAAATAAGCAAGGGCCAGAAGCAAGGGCCAGTCCCATAGCCTAGTGGTTAAGGGAGCTGGATCCCACATGACTGACCATGGTTCGAATCTCAGCTCTGGTGGCTTGAAAATACTTTGGGCACATGTGCAAAGATGCCCCAAATCCCAAAAGGATGGAGAAATGAAGGAGACAGTATTATAGTAAAACCACACGCCTTTGGGGGTATTTTCTCTCTCTCTCTCTCTCTCTCTCTCTCTTTCTCTCTCTCTCTCTGAGAGAGAAAAGAAAATGAGCAAAATAACTTGATATATTATATTATATTGATGAGCAAGATAACTTGATATATTATATTGATGAGCAAATAGACTTGATTGCTATAATAGCAACTACGAATAATGTTAGCTTATACAAGATAGAAAGTTTATTTTAGATCATATAACAGTCCAGATTTGAGGAATTCAGGGCTGGTATGATTCCAGTGTCAGAAAAAGGGTTTCTCTGTTTTAGCAAAAGGGTTTCTCTGTTTTAGCTGCTATCATCTCCAGAGTTTATCATGCTTATGTACTTACAGTGGTGATCATTGTCTCTACATTCTAGCCAGTAGGAAGAAGAGGGCATATCTTTCTCAGGAAGACTAAGACTCAGAAGTGGTAAATTGTACTTCTGCTCACATCTCATTGGTCAGAGCTAGTCATATGATTATACCACCTGCTGAAAGCCTAGAAAATGCCATTTTTACTCTTTGTAGCCATTCCTTAGCTGAAAACTAAAGGCTCTGTTATCTTTGAAGAAATGAAGACTACATAATGAGGAATTGCTAATAATTTTTAAATAGATAATAATAAATAATACAAAAGATATATTAGCCAGATTCGGCTAGGTTATACCACAGTAACAAAGAACCCCACAACCTTACTGGTTTACGATTTAATATAATTTATGCTACATCACGGGTCTGGAGGGCAAAGGAATCTCTTTTTATCATACTTACTTAGGGACTCTTCTCCAGTATTGCTAGCAACCACACTTGAGAGAACAAAGATTCCTGGAAGGTCTTACATCAGCAATTAAGCACTCAGCATAATAAATGTTATTTTTACACAGAACTCATTGGCCACAGATAGGCATACAGTCTAACCTAGCAATAAGAAACCCAGAGCGTAATCCTAGCTGGTACATAGGAAGAGATAGAACTTAAAATATTTGGTAAATAGCGCTGCTAGCTATTATCTGAGAGTAATGGGACAGAGAGTGGCTTAGATGGTGTGAAGATCTTCTTAAAACATGACTAAGTCAGCCTGTGGCCTGATGGTTAAGACAGTTGGATCTCACATATCCAACCCTATAGTTCGAGTACTAGAGTCGGAGGCTCAAGAAACATACCAGAAACGTGTGTGTGTATGTTCAAAATTCTGAAGGGAGAGGGAAATGGAGAAGGGATTGCAGTGTGACCCCACCCCATGGGGTTGCTTTCTTGCTTTCTCTCTCTCTGTCTTTTTCCAGTGAGCATACACCCATCCTGAGAAATTAAAAATACACAAAATATGGCATCATCACCACAAATTTTTCTGAGCATTTATCAGAGCTGTGTCTTGAATGATGGGAAACAGGACATAAGAATGTGAAATATCTGTGGAAAGAACACAATTTTGTGTTTTAACTCATTGTGCTTGCTGCAGAGGATAAAAGGATAAGCAAGGAAATCAATGAACCAGTATTATTATCTAAAGCAACATTATAGTTTAGCCTTATAGCCATTCCAGTTTTAGAGGTGAGTAAACAGAGGCACAGAGGAGTTCAATAATTTACCCCAAATTACATTGCTAGTACGTGACAGCACCAGAATTTGAATCCAGACAGTCTGACTCTGAAGCCAAGCTTTAAACCACCAAGTTCAACTGCCCATCATGACTCTTTCAATTGATAGGTCCTTGGTAGTGGAATAGGTTTAGGGCTAATTAATCAGAGTACCATGGACATGAGGAGGGGAAGTACAGATGCCAAAAGAACCCACCAGAGGATTGCTAACTCCCTCGAGTCGTCAGGAGAGTTTGCAGAAAGGCTCTCTTGTGAGTAGATGCCTATTAAGTGGAGAGGGCATAAGGGACACACATTCCCAGCAGAGGGAACAGTGCGTGCAGATGCTCTCAGGCTTCAAATGTAGCTGCAGAGAAAGAGCGAGGGAGGGAGTGGCAGCGAGCCTGAGAGGTTGGTAGGGACCAGTTTTGCCCAACAGTAATGAAGAAAAAGCATCAATTATTCAAACTCATTTCTAATTACAACCTCCATTACAAAGTGCTTTTGTTTTACTATCGCAAAGCCCACTCTCTGAGTACCTCTGAGGAGCCTAAGTGCAACCATAGTAGCATTAACCCGCTGAGGAAAGTACAGCCATCAGCAGGGACCAGCCATGAACTGAAATGGAATTTGACCCAGTATGGGAGAGGGGGAAAAATCTAGGTGTGAAACATGTATCATAAAAGGGGAACTTCAAAGCATTCGTGGAAAATGGAATTAAAATGAGGCAGGAGAAAGTTAGGAAATAGAAGTGGGAAAAGGGGCTGGAGTATCTGCCTATGGGGCTAGATAGAAAAACTCCATCAGGGAGGAAAACTCCCTGTCCAAGGAAATGTGGCAGATTATGGGGGCTGTCTAACTGAGTAAGCCACATTTGATATGAGATGAAGCAGTGGGCCCAGCCACATTTGATAAAGTCAATGAGATGAGAACAATTAGTGAGTGCAACCTATGATCAACCAACGGAACCTAGATTTAAAAATTATAAACTTGCAGACCGCCGAGGAAAGTATAGCCATCGGCAGGGACCAGCCATGAACTGAAATGGAATTTGGCTCAGTATGGAAGAGGGGGAAAAAATCTAGATGTGAAACACGGAGGCTAGGAGCTCACCTTGTGAAATTCAGTCTTGCTATTATGCTACTCCTGGTTTACACAATGAGGACTAAGGGGACCAGCAGTTAGCGTAATGGCTATGTCGCTGGACTCCCATGTAGTCGACCACGGTTCGGGTCCTGGGCACGGTGGCTTAAACTCACAGTGGGTGTGTGTGCGTGCATGCCCAAGATCCCGAGAGGAGAATGGAGGAGAAGGGATTGCGGTGTGGCCATCCCCCCTGGGGGATGATTTCTCGCTTTCTGTCTCTATCTCTCTCTGTCTTTCTGACAAGCGCACACACTCTATAGCAAAAACCTTTCCAAAAAAAAAAAAGAGAGGACTAGGAAGAAGTTCACAGGTGGAGTCAGCAACCTTGGGATTGGTAAACAAGAGCACAGAGGGAGTCCTTTTCAGCCCACAGGCAGATGTCATGTCAGAAAGCTACCAACATCAAGGGGACGTGGCAGAACAGAGGCAGGACTGAGGGCTCTGCTGGGCTTACCCTAGCCTCCAAGGTTCTGCTGTAGATTCAACCCAGCTTCCTACCTGACTTCATTTCTCACCCCTCTTATCCTCCCTCGTTTCCTTATAGTCTTGCAGATCTAATGGCTTTCACAATTCCTCACCTCAGTGTCCTTAACTACCTTCACCTGGAACACTCTACCTCCCTCTATAGCCACAGGATTCACTCTTCTACTGCAGAGGTCTTCACCTTAATACATTCTCCACGAGGCCTTCCTTCTATGATACTACTCCCCATCAAAATGAGCACCTTTGATTTTATTTTTAATTTGCCTTTATAACACCAACTGTACAATACAGTGTACTTTTATTCTTCTGTTTGTTGGTGTCCTGATGGAATATGATCTCTAAGAAGACATCCTACTACCACTCTATCCTGAGGATTTAGAACATATTAGACTTGGGACCAGCAGTTAGCGTAATGGCTATGTCGCTGGACTCCCACGTAGTCGACCGCGGTTCGAGTCCCGGACCCGGCGGCTTAAACTCACGCCGGGCGCGTGTGCGTGCATGCCCAAGATCCCGAGAGGAGAATGGAGGAGAAGGGATTGCGGCGTGGCCATCCCCCCTGGGGGGTGATTTTCTGCTTTCTATCTCTCTGTCTCTCTCTGTCTGTCTGGCGAGCGCACGCGCCCTATAGCAAAAACCTCTCCAAAAAAAAAAAAAAAAAAAAGAACATATTAGACTATAAATACTGCATATTACCTATTGCTGAAATGAATAGATGATTCGGGTTAAGTGGCAGATACTGGTAATATAAACTGGGACTTGATCACAAGGAGCATAAAAAGCAACTCGGTTACTGGAACTGAGGTAAAAATGGGAACTGGAATTAAGCCCGAGTAATGGAACGTTACTTGGTGACTGGTCTGAGATTCCTCCATGGATTTTACAAGGAGCTCGTGATGGGACCAAGCCCTGAGGTGGGCCCTACAGTCCCCAAGTTTGGAAATGTGAGGGTCCCAAGTAGGAGACTGTGATTCTCCTTTGTGGCTTCTCCAATTAACTTTCACCTGAAACCTTTAGCAGGTGGAGTGAAGACCCATCTGGGGACAAATTCCGCCTGCAAGGCCAGCCATCTACTCCTAAATGGTTCTTATTTCTGGTTTTAGGGCGTGGTGGGAAGATATGGCTGTGATCGTGATATTAGAGAGACCTGGAGCCAGCCTAGCTGCCAGCATCTCTCTGTGTGTCACTTTGCCCCGCCTGCGGTTTGCTAAGAGCCTGTCGGCCAGTTTGCTGTTCCTGTGGCAGGGCCAATTATCTCCATATCACAGCAACGAGCGTCCGGACCACATACCTTGACAAGCGCCACGGCTCGTTAGGATGATTACACACTCCAGAGGCTGCCCAGCTCGGCCGCTCGAGTCTGGGAAATGGACCGGAGCCATCCTTGGCTTTCAGAGGCCCCCACTCGGTGACTCCTGCCACCCCCATCCCACACAGGCCCAGGAATGATGATGTGAAAATCAATTCCAGTTATGAAATCACTGGCTGATACCATGTCTGAGAGAGCACTGGATCTGGCGCACTGAGACTTGGGTTCTGGTCCTTCTTTGCCTTTGAGGTACTGCATAACTGAAGGTGAATAGCTGAAGGTCTCCAAGCCCAGTTTCTCCTCTGTGAAATTAGGTCAAGGGCAACTGCCTTACCTCCCAGACTTGCTGTGGAGATTGTTTGTGAAACTTTGTGTGTACGTTGGAGCTCCTGATTATCATTTGCGCCGTTCGTGAGATGGGGGGGGCAGATTATGAGAGCTCAATGGGCTGCCGTTTGCCTTTTCCTCAGAAATCCACACATTCCATCGTGCTCTTGCTGTAAGAATGATATCTTCTTATTATAGACATTCGTATTTAAATTTCTGTGGAGAGCAAAGTAATTTATACCAATTGTTGTTTAAATGCCAATTGCCACTGATTCAACTTTCCTCTTTCAAACCTATTTCTTTCCATCCCCCACACAAGCCTCATTCTGCCATTAAGATGTTTGTTAGGCTATGGTTATCACAATATGTGGATATTTAACATGCAGTCTCTCCCAATTAGCACATGTGTATGGTAATAAACAATTTTTTTTCTTAACATTACCCAAAGAACGACATTAGTGGTATATTTCTAGGCACAATGACCTTATGATTGGGAATTCAAGGAGGGCACCCACTGCAAGTGCTATATCTTTTTATTTTTTTAGAGGTTTTTGCTATAGGGCACGTGAGCTCGCCAGACAGACAGAGAGAGACAGAGAGACAGAAAGTGAGAAATCACCCCCCAGGGGGGATGGCCACGCCGCAATCCCTTCTCCTCCATTCTTCTCTCGGGATCTTGGGCACATACGCATATGCACCCGGCATGAGTTTTAAGCCACCGGGTCCGGGACTTGAACCACGGTTGACTACGTGGGAGTCCAGCGACATAGCCATTACGCTAACTGCTGGTCCCAGTGTTATATCTTTATTACTCAAAGTAAATGCAGTTTCATAGAGGCTCATGCTAAAGCATTTTATTTCCAGACTTCCTCCAGATTTCACTTTCTTCATGTAGACTTCATAACACAGATAGGAAGAACCATGGAAAGCCAGACTAGGAGAAAAAAAAAAAAAAACAAGCTTGATTGTTTATTAGAAGGTCTAGAATGTTATTCAAATTTGATGCCTAATTATTTCCCAAAGTCTTCTTCACCTGTTGTTTGTTTGTTTGTTTATTTATTCCATGAGTGAGAGAGATGAAGATACAGAGAGAAACAGCAGCCCCAACAGGGTCTAGATGCTATGATCCACCCTCAGCTTCAGCTCGCCCCCAGTGAACATACTTAGGAAGATCTCTGGACATGAACCTGGAACCTCTCCATGTGGGTACCTTCTCAGAGTACCCTGTTTTACTGCTGTGTCAATGTGCAAATCATTTATTTGCTGATTTCCATTGACTCCTGGCAGCTTTTTCTGAAATCTAGCCTGAGACCCCACCAATTCTGAAAATATGGCACTGCAGGATAGGTGCGGGTCTAGGAATCAGACAACCTGGCTTAAAGCCTGGGTCTGCCATTTTCTTGACCTTGTTAAAGTCATTGATCCTCTATCACATGCCACCTCCCCTTCCAGAGCTCCAGCCCCCTAGTATATAATGAGGAGGGCTGGGCTATGCTATCTGAGCCTCTTCCAGCATCATGATTCAATACATTCTTGATTGATTTTATTTCAATTAATCTTGATTCAATCCAATTTGCTATATTTCAATTCAATTATTTCCATTTAGTTTAGTAATTCCATTTCATTCAGTTCAAGTCAATTCGAATAAACTGAATTCCACTGACTCCAATCAGATCCATGCTTTCCTGGTGTCCTAAGCAATTTCTAAGGTTTGAGATTCTAGGGCTGAGATGGAGTAGGGGAGAAGTAGACAGCAACTTCTCCATGATTCCCCATGGAGATGTGAGTCAAACTACCATTGGAATGCTTGGGCCTTTAGAAACAAAAATACGAAGCATTGGAAAGAGTATAAGGATTATGAATAAAATATGGTCTCATGTGGCCTCAGAGGTCCTGAACCCATAACAAGCAATGGAAAAAAATATTTATTGAGTGAATGAATAGATAAATGACTAAGTACTTATTGAATGAATTAGAATATTTATTGACTCAATGAATAAATTTCAGTGGGATAATGCCTAATGATGATGGTCTCTGCCTCCAAACAAATGGGATTTTCTCTGTGACCTCAGCCAAGTCATATCACTCCCTTATTCCAATGAGGCAATTAAAGGTGCTGCACTAGGCAGTCCAGGTCTAAACCCCAGGTCTGGGACTCTGAGTTCTCCATGCCAGCTCTTTCCTGGCTAGTCTCTCTCAATGGCTCAGAGAGATCCCCTCCGAAGGAGTAGAGGGAGAACAAAACCCTGTGATTGGCTCTGGCAGCTTCCCCAGGGACAGAACAGCAGGTGGGCAGGCAGAGCTCTGATTGCAAGGCCTCTGATGAGCAGAGAGGCATTGATTATCTCCAGCTTCTTAAGCTGAGTGGTTCTGAAATTCCCTTGGTGAAAATGTCCCACCCCTTGAATCCTATCCCCAGAGTGGCTGCTTCCCACAGCAGTCACCCTCCTCCATCTGATGTTCTCCCTTAGTGTCTCTTTAAAGTGCTTAGGATTTTAAAAGTTAAAAACGGAAGGTGAAAAAATATCTAATGCTCACTATACACCAGATGGAATGTTCTGATCATAAAATCATCATGACGACCCCCACGAGATGGTGTTATCATCACCTCCAGTTTATAGATGGCTCAGAGAAGCAAGTCAGTGGCCCAAACACACATAGCCAGTAACTTGTGAAATCTTTCGAAACCATAAGAGACCATATACAAACAACCGAATCACAGGATGACACGATGCCAGTGCCCTTCTCTTTCTTCCTCAAGCCCTTGTGTGCCTGTGACACCCCCAACAGCCTTTGGATGCTGGTCAGTCTGATAGCCTGAATTCTCTCCCAGGTGTAGCAGCTGGGTTTCTCATCTCAACCCAGAGCCAGCTCAGCCCAGGAAGCAGGTTTCAGTTCTGAATTGTCGATCCTGCTGGAGTTGGGGGTCATTTCCCTTGTGGGGTCCATGCCACATAGCTCTTGAGCCAGACTACATATAACTGAGGGTCTAGTACTGTGAAAGGCAGGCCAGACCCAGGTTGCTTTGAACAGGGTGGAGTCTGTAGGCAGGCTGCTCTGAAGAGTACTTAATAAGCTTACATCATGAGGCACCCAGTCGTGGGACATTAATGCCTAAGGGACTCCTAGCATATTCTCCTCAGAACATGCCAATTTAATAGCCTAGTCCCCTAAGACTCCCAAAGGGATGGGGTTAATGGTCAATTAGATAAGCCTTCCTATCCTAGAGCTACTCATTCTGTTATCTTCTCTTGGTAAATTTGTTCTTTTTAAAAAGTTAAACAAACAAAAGTCAAAAGAACCCCAAAAAACAGAGATTAGCATTGTAGTTACCTGGAGCACAGGAGGAGAGGAGGAGAAAATGAGAAGTATGTCAAAGGGTATTATCACCTTGCATCTAGGTAGAGTAAATAAATCTAGAGATCTCATATACAGTATGAGGGCTGGAATTAACAATATTGTATCATAAGAGAGGAACTTTGAAAAGTTCATGGAAAATGGAATTAAAGTGAGGCATGAGAAAGGAGATGGAAGTGGTAAAAGGGGCTGGAGCATTTGCCTATGTGGCTAGATAGAAAAATTCAATCAGGGCAGAAAATTCCCTGTCCAAGGAAATGTGGCAGATTAGTGGGGGCTGTCTAACTGATTAAGCCACGTTTGACATGAGATGAATCAGTGGGCCCAGCCACATTTAATAAAGTCAACGAGATAAGAACAATTAGTGAGTGCAACCTATGATCAACCAATGGAACCTAGATTTAAAACTTATAAACCGGGACCAGCAGTTAGTGTAATGGCTATGGTGATGGACTCCCATGTAGTCGACCGCGGTTCAAGTCTCAGACCCGGTGGCTTGAACTCACGCCGGGCACGTGTGCATGCGTGCCCAAGATCCCAAGAGGAGAATGGAGGAGAAGGGATTGTGGTGTGGCCATCCCCCCAGGGGGTGATTTCTCGCTTTCTATCTCTCTGTCTCTCTCTGTCTTTCTGGTGAGCGCATGCACCCTATAGCGAAAACCTCTCCAAAATAAATAAATAAATAAATAAATAAATAATAAAACTTATGAACCTTGCAGAATATAACTTCAGGGGTCTTTGAGCCACCCTTTTTCTCTCTCCTCAGGTCTGCTCCTACCTCTCAGGTTGTACTTTCACTCTTAGTTAATAAACTACTTTTTCCTTTCACTATTGAAATGTTCTGCTCAATTCTTTGTCTAAAACACCAGAATCTGGATATCATCACAGAAACCATCCTACAACAAAAATATGAGTTTATTTTGGTGAAAAAATGTTGAAATCCCTGTATAGATATTTAGAATACACATTTTATATGGATTTTCTGACGATCCCTCATGTATATTGCAAATTTGCTAAGATAGTAGTGTTTTAGGTACACACACACACAAACACAAATAGGTAACTATGGAAAGTGATGAATATGTTAATCTGTTTCATAGTAGAAATTCTAGCTATATCCAAACATCATGTTGTATATCTTAAATATATACAATTAAAAGATACTTTAAAAAAAAAAAAAGAAGACATTTGTGGAGGAAGGAAGGGGGGAAACAACCAATGTTGATTAAGCATCTTCTATGGTGATTCACAAACTTGATTAAGTGTAATCCCCCGGGTGACTACAGAAACAATTAACTTGAGGGTTCATTCCCAGAGATTCTCACTCACAAATTCATTCATATGTTCTTTTATTCCTGCTTATCTGGTACTGTTTTAAGGGTTGGAGGTACAGCAGCAAAGGTTTCTAACCTCATGGAGTTTACAGGAAATAAAATGGAGAAAACAGACAAAAAATTAACAAAGAAGTAAATAGGTTGTCTTAGTCTGCTATCATGTTGCTCACAGAAATACCTTAGGGGCTGGCAGGTGGCATGGTGGACTGCCACATGGTAGACTGTCACATGGCTAACTGCAGTTCGAGTCCCAGAATGGAGGATTGCTTTCTGACTTTCTTTCTCTCCTCTCTCTCTCACTCTGTCCCTCTCTGGTCAAATTAAAATAAATAAATAAAGTTAAATAAAATATTTATTTAAAAAAACAATACCTGAGACTTTTAGTGTCGTATGCAAATAAACATCCATTCACTCCCTGATGGTGGGTAAGGTCTAGAAGCCTTATGTGATGAGGACCTCGCACAGTCCCAATCATATCATATCACAGGGCAAGGGGACAGCAGAGCGGCTGTCCATGAGTCTCCCAGTTTGTCTCCTTCTCTCTCCTTGTAAACCCACCAGAACTCAGTCATGGAGACCCCCTACCCTATTGACCTTAATCCTGACCTCTTCCCGATAATTAAATCAAGCTTCCACCTTTTTAATCCTATCACAATGGTTCAGCACATGAAAGGGGGGGGGGGGGCACAAACCATGGCACAGATGTTAAGTTCAATGGGAAACATGGAGAAAGAAAAGGAGGTGAGGAGATCCCTATAGAAGTAGACCTGGGGTCTGTATTTTAAATAGGTACATCAGAGGGTTCTAACCAGGGGTCCCTGGAAACTTGGAAAAATAGAGATTTACTCTATGTCAAAACCTTTATATGGAGATTTCATCTAAAACTTAATGCCCTTTCAGGTGGCTATTGTGGCCAGTATTCACATTTAATCAATGAGAAAATTGAGGTTCATAGTAAAGAAGACTTTACCAAAGTTACCACAGAGTTTGACCCCAGAGCCTGCTTTTCTCCTTAGGCAACACATTAAAGAAAGTGAAAATGCCAATAGCATGGCTGGCTACAGAGCCATGTCATCCTCACCACTACTAACACTGTCAAGTTCTTCCCTATTTGCAAGGCACATTCTCACCCTTGGTCTCATTTGAGGCTCACTGCTTTGAGGAAGAGGGTATTTCTGATTTTCTCACCTCTTGTCATTCATTGGCAGGCATTGACAATGGTCACTGCACACACCAGACGACAGTAAATCCTAACCTAAGTTCATCCAGATTAGATCAATTCCTTTAAATATGACATGGCCTTCCTGACTCACTTAGAGAGACATTGGGTACTCACATGTTCGAACAGAGCTATAGGTTTTCTTTGGCCTTCTGGGTTACCTAATCTGCCCAACTGACTGTCACACTTGGATCCCTGAACCCTAGCCTTCTCCTCTACATCCCTTTGGTTCAATCTTTCTCTTGAACTCTGTTTCTGTCTGAAGAGCTGTTACAAGCAGTGAGACAATGTCTGATGATATTGACAGCCTTAATCATAATGGCAATAATAATATAAACTTCAAAGACTGGTTGGCACATTGCAAGCCCTCAATAAACATATGTTTGATGAAGAGGTAATTGAATTAATAATTATAGCTAATATTTTAAGTGCTTACTATGTTCTAGGTATTACCATAGCAAATACTTATGCATTTGATTCTCAAAAGAATCCTAGGAAACAGGTACTATTTTTGTTACTCTATTTCATATAAGGGGAAACTGAAACTTGGAAAGGTCAAGTTATTCACTCAGCTTCACAAAGCGAGGAAGCGATTAAGCTTGCATTTGAACCCATGTCTGTCTGATTCCTAAGCTCATGCTCTCAGCCATGAACCATCATCAGGAAACAAGATTGTATCATTGTAATCTGCTTTCTGATTAGCTTTGCCCATCACTGCTGGCTGGAAACCACAGGACACACTGGATTAGGTTGTCTCAAATAATAGCACTAGCTCAGATCAAGACTGAGCTTTCTCCACCCCTTTGGGAAGATACTTTTGACTTTTGGAAAACTCATTTTTAGGCCAACCTGTTATCTACTGAGCTGTCTTTAGCCTTGGTTCATAAGTTTTTTTAGTCTTCATCAACCTACTCTGATGCCCAGCACAGATCACAGCTGGTCTGATTGATGGTGGTTTTATAACATAGCCACAAAAACCTTTAAAATTATTTGACCAAGAGATAAGTCTGTGCTCTTGCCCCCTTAAATCTTGGTTTATGACTGCCTTGACTACAGAAATAGAAACAAGTGTTGTTATTTAACTTCCGAGGCTATGCCATAAGCCATGCGGCTTCTAATATATATATATATATTATATGTATATAATATATATGTATTTAATTGAAACACACTTACAGTACCTCAGCCAACACATAATAAGTTCAAATACCTGGAAACCACCGTGCTGTGAAGAAGCTCAATCTACAAGGAGAGGTTAACGTAGACACTCTGGCCAACATTTCCAGAAAAGCACAACCTTTAAGTCATCTCAGATCTTGTGATAGACAAAAAGCTTCTCATTTTTAAAATTGCCTCAGCTGAGGCTCTAGACATTGTGAAGCAGAGACAAAGCATCCCTACTGTGCGCTGCCCATAGATTCCATAAGCACAATATAATGACGGATCTTTTATGTTCCTATTAGGTCATTGGGAAAGTCACGACACATTTTTGCATAGAAAAATGTGGAGTGGTTAAACAATAGATAACTAGATTGCCATCTATCTAGCATAGCCTAGAAAGCAGTGGAATTGTTAAGTGTACAGGTTCTGGAGTAACACAGACCTGGGTTGGAATTTTGGATTATGTCTTTTCCTAGATTGAGCAAGCTGTTTTACATCTCTGAGCTTCCTCTTTTCATCTGAAAGAGTAATAATGGCAGTATTTCAGTCTGACGATGGAGACTAAATGAGATGATGCATTAAAAATCTTCTTAGATAATGCCTTGCAAATAGTAAGCACTCAGTAAATACTTGTTCTGATTAGTATTACTGAATGTCTTGTGTTATTGTATCTATACTTAATGGATGAGGAAACCAAAGCTGTGAGAAGTGCGATGACTTCACCAAGGGCACACAGTCAGATTTTCTAGTTCTGTGTTCAGAGTTTCAGAGCCTTGCCACCATGGACTAACCAGCTCTGAGTTGAGCCAAAAAATTTTTGAAGTGCTTAAGAGGTAAAACAGGGACCAGCAGTTAGCGTAATGGCTATGTCGCTGGACTCCCACATAGTCGACCGTGGTTCGAGTCCCGGACCCGGCGGCTTAAACTCACGCCGGGCGCGTGTGCGTGCGTGCCCAAGATCCCGAGAGGAGAATGGAGGAGAAGGGATTGCGGCGTGGCCATCCCCCCTGGGGGGTGATTTCCTGCTTTCTATCTCTCTGTCTCTCTCTGTCTGTCTGGCGAGCGCACACGCCCTATAGCAAAAACCTCTCCAAAAAAAGAAAAAAAAAAAAAAAGAGGTAAAACAAAGGCACTTCCCGAGTGGAGTGTTAAATGTTAGGAAGAACCAAAGGAGAGACAGGGAAAAAGAAAAGTAGTACTTCTCTCTCTCTCTCTCTCTCTCTCTCTTTCTCTCTGTCCTCACATCAACAGAGCTCCAAGAACCAAATTGGGGACATCTTCCAAACATATTCCCAAATCAGCTTCCCTTTACAGCAAAGCTAAAAAAAGACATGGCACTCTAAATGCCATCCCTCCCAATGCTGGTAAGCAGCTTATTTAGCTCAGCATGTGGCCACCTTAAGAGCCTGAAGGAGAGAGCCTGCTGCTGGGAATTATCTCTGGGTGTGCTGGGTATCCAGTGAGTCATTCTGATATTGGAGAGAGGAGGGGAGGGACAAGGAACCAGCTCAGGTGGCCTCGCAATGACAGGAATTCCTGTAGAGGCAGGGCTAGGAGTAAGTTGGGAGAGGCGAAACTGGGCAGGAGTTTTTATGGACTTAGAAACTAGCCTCTTAGAATTCTAAAGATGGAAGGAAACAAAATGTTTAGTGCAACTCTCACCAACCATTTTACAGATAAGAGAAATGACTTAAGAGAATGAAGAAGGGGGAAGCTTTCAAAAGTGAAAGTCCACATAGATGAATTACTTCTAGAGAGATTCCTTAGCATCCAAACTACAGCATCCCTGGGGCTTTAGAGTACAGGTGGTATCTAGATGAAGAAGCACATTTAGAAGAGGAAGCATCTTTACTGAAGTTCACATAAGAAGTTTGCCTGAAATCTAAACATAGAGCCTGTTCTTTAGGTCTTGGGTTTTGTCTGTGTTAGCCCCTTAACCATTCCTACCCCCATAACCTCACAATAAGAGATTAGACCATTAAGTTAACTCCCAGAAATTCATAAGGCAAGAGTGACCTTCCTCTATAATAGTAGGGAATATATTGATGGTCAGAGAATTAACACTATGAATGTCTTCTGAGACTGGGGAAAACGGGAGGGAAAGTGTGAAAATTAAATGAGAAAAGATGAATTTTTAGATTAAAAAAGATCTAATTGTGTAGAAGGAACTAATACTGCAAAATGTAAAGTAACTTCCTAGCTAGTAGAAGGTAAAGCGGTTTAGAGAAAAGAGTCCGGGCTCAGGAGCCCAGAGACCCAGATTCTCGTTTTCAGCCCAAGCCAGATCTTTACCAACCAAGCATCCTTTCCTAGATCATTTAACCTCTCCAAGCCTCTGTTTCTTTGTATGTAAAATGGGAATAAGAATATCTCTTTAGTGTGGTTAATTTGGGAATTAAATGTAAAACAATCATCTAGGAGGCCTCCTATAACTTTTCTCACTAAAAGGAGAACTCAAGACTCAAAACAGAATGCTTTAGATCAAATTCTATGAAAAATTCAGATTCCTGGGTGGGGTACATGTAATGGCCTTGCCAGGCCCCTGTTTCGCATTTTTTGCAGATGAATTCTCCACCCAGTACTGGGTGAATGTCCTCAATACACAGAAGTGGGACCCTGGTGGTCATGCTCAGTCCTAGTTCCAAGCCAAAGCTAATTGGCCCAGAGATAAGCCCTGTGTATAAGCCAGGCCAACTCAAGCTTTCCCCTGGCATTTTTACACCATAACTAAAGGAAGACTCAGCTTTTCTAGGGTGGTAGTCAAGGAACATGAGTGATGGGCGCCACAGGTAGCCATGTCCTATGCCTCATGGAGGAAGCCAACAGAAGAGAATGAAAAACAGATGCAGATATGGGAGACACAGGAGAGGTGCAATTCTGGGTAAATGGAATTCCTGATTCCAAGTATCTCTATGATCCATTAACCAAGGCCTGCAAGATGTCCAATTTTCCTGCATGAATTTCTTCCTGAGGTAACTTCTTGCCTAAGGGTTCTCTCCATTGAGTTGAATTTGGTAATCACAGGCTTTCTTATTTCTTAACCAGCTGTTGTCCTTAAATGCAGATCTACACATCTACTGCACTCTCATTCCAAGACCCCAAAACATAGGGATAAGAGATACTTTCAAGGCTGCAGGGTAATAACCCAGGGAAAAGAAATTCTAATATATCCTTTATATAAATAAGCTAGAAGCACACAAGATCTGTGATTTCCCTCCAACTAAGTAACATTTTATACTTTATAATGATATTTATTATATTGGAAGCTTATAACACTCCTACAGAAAGGTGTTATTGGTTTTGCCATTTTTACAGACACTGATATTCTGGTTTTTCCTGGCTTAAATCTCTAGTCTTCTCCAGGGATTTTGACCCTGGAAAAACCTGTCTCATCTTTACTACTATTAGATCAATCAAGCCTTAGAGCAAGAGTCTTAAATTCTGGGTTGTTGACATATCCTTTACCTTCTCAGTTACCAGCCTCTATTCTTAGGCAGGAGGACATCTAGGATCACACTTTCAGGGCACTCCTGAAAATAGCCACTGGGGCTGCCTGTGGGAAGTCTTGCAATATGATTCACTTGAATAGTGTTTTCAGCTCCAGGGCAGGGGGGCCATGCTATGTGGGTGTCAGAAATGCAAAGTACTTGACCTCTAGCTCCAAAAGTCACCATCTAGGTCAGAAGGAGGGCATGGACACAAAAAATTACAACTTTCTAGGAAACAAGTTGTAATCCAGGCTGGAACTACATTTTCTGGGTCAAGGGAGCAGCAAATCACTCTTAGGAGTTCTGAGGAAGCTTGTCAGAGGACAGTTTAGCTGGGTCTCAAATCAACTCAGCTACTTCTCTCTGCTCTGTAACTTTGGCAAGTGAACTGATTTCAGCCATGCCAGTTTCCTCCTCTGTAAAATGGGGATAATAATGATACTTTCCTTGTAGACTTATTGTGTGGTTTAAATTAATCAATACAAGTAAGGTGATTAAAACAGTACTTGGCATACAGTAAGAATTCAACAGCCATTAGCAGTCATCATCATCATCACCATCATCGTCAGAGGGTAAATAAGAGTTTATCAGAGAGTCAGGCAGGATAGGATGTCATAGTCACAGAGAGAGGAAGGGCAGAGAGGCATGCCAAACATGTCATGCTTGGAATCTGTTGACTTATGCCAGCTACCTGTGAAGTCAAGTGTACAAGGTGTCAGGATCTGACCTTCCAGAGCTGGTGTCACTCAACTTTATAGCAAAGGCTCAGATGTAAAATCTTCAAGACCAAGAACCAGTGTCCTCTATTTTTCAAGCAACCATTTTCACCAAAGGCTTATACTGGTCTGTTTTGCATTTTATAGGTATTTTAATTTTTTCTTTGTTTGTGATAGAGCATGTGTGCATACACAAGAGAGAAAGAAAGAGAGAGAGAGAGAGAGAGAGAGAGAGAGAGAGAGAGAAACAACCTCCATAGGGCTTGGTCATTACACAGTCCTTTCCTCCAGTCCTCCAGCCCTTCGGATCCTGGGAACTCACAGAGTAGCCAGCACATTTCAGGTTGACCAGGTTGGGGATTCAAACCTCAGCCATTACATGGAATCTAGCTTCTTTTGAGCAGTAAATTACTGTGGAACCACAAAGCTGGTCCTGTGTTTTACATTTTGAGGTGTAGAAACCATCCTTCACTCATGATACATAGGTTGTGGGTTGCATTAGGCCCAGTGGCTATAGTTTGCCAAGCTCTGCCGCAGAAGATAGCCAGGGGCTTCCTCTGAAAGGTATCCCAGGCCTTGCTAAAGAGACGAAGCTTCTCTAGGCAGTAGTAGGCAGTAGAGAGAGGGGTAAAGTGTTTAAACTTCAAGAAAAAGAACTTCAAGATAACATTCACATGTGGCAAATCGACCATGAAAACGGACTGGGAGTGAAGACGAAGGGGTAAGTTTAAGTTGGCAGTTCACTTAGAAAATTATCATAATTGCAATGGAAGTGATGTTTGTACAAGGGCAGTATTGATGAGATGCTGAGAGATATTTAGGGGCAAAATTAACATACCTAGTTGTGTAGGTTCAAGCAGTAAGAGGAAGGAAAGACAGAACACTCAATGTATCAGCTTACCCAATGACAGATGGACCGGTTCTTAGGGTAGCAGTGAGTGTCCCATTCCCAGAAGCATTCAAACAGAGTATAGATTCCTGCCTGACAAGTATTCTCTAGACAGCAGGAGATGGAACTAGGAACAGATAAAGCATTTCCTTGCACTGAAGGGTCACAATCCCATGGTTCTATTATTGTCTTTATCAATCTAAGAAGAGCAAACGATTTGTTTAGTCAATGAGGGATATAGACAAGCTTCACCCCTCAATACAAATCACCTTAATTTTGCAGAAAGCTGTCTATTTTCTAAAATGCTCATATCCATTATCTCTCTGAGGGGCCTGGAAAAGGACTCCAAAGCCTGAAACACTCTAGGCAAACGTGAGATTGTGTTATTATTATCATTATTATCTTAAAGCCATGCTTCAATAGAATGTAAGACTTCCCTGCACTATTTCAAATTTAGTGGTGTTCTTCTGACTAGAGTCCAGTGCATTATTCATGTCTATACCCCTCTCACCTCTCAAACACTTGGTATGTTGCAATAATGCTCCAAAGTTTGTGAAATCCCAACCAGGCTGTCACTACACGTGACCTGCCTCAGTGACTACAGAGAAGAGGTGCTTGCCTTTTTGTTGGCTCTTGTTGCAATGACAACAGTATCACCGTTAATAAAAACCATCAGCACTCCGGACAGCAGAAACTAGGTGAGGCTCTCCAGAGACATCCTCCATTCCACCTCTCAAGAATCAAATATTATAGATGCCATCACAGTACTCATTTTGAAGACAAGAAAGCTGAGGAACAGTACTGAAATCAGCACAGAAGCTAATTTCTTGAAGTCTTAATTACAATTGTGCTTTCAACAAACATATTTTCATGACCTCCACCTTCCCAGTAGAAGCAAGGAAGACATTTTGGTACCTATTTATTCAAGAAGGAAGAGCCTGGGGCTGCTCCATGTGTCAGGACTGGTACTAATGTCTTTTGTCCTAACTGCCTCCGGGTTTAGGGGTGGCTCTGGCAAATGCGGGTCCCTTGGCTCACAACGTCTGAGGCAGAAACCACCGCTACTGGTCCCAAGGTTCTAGCCGCTGATGCAGCTACCGGCCAGCAGAGGGCAGCTGCGGGAAGCCGTCCAAGGACGGCCTTCATCCCCATTAGAGCTAATTAAGCCGCGCCAAGCAAGAGGCAAGCACATTTCTGCCTGATGAAAGCACACTGATCTACTTCTGGGTTGAGGGAGGTGGGGGAATCTGCGGAGAGGGACGTTTATGGGTTTCTGAGAGGCCTGCTGGATGGTGCCGTGATGGCTGCCTGCAAAAGAGCACCGGCCGGTGGGAACCAGACCCAGCGCTTCCCGTGAGCCCCTCCTCCCTCAGCCAGACCTACAGAATCAGAGACTGGCCCAGGGATAGAGAAGCTGTGGGACTGACTGCGTGGCTGGAGCCAAAGGCACAGACCCGCTGGAGCAGAGAAGCAAATGCAGACATACTGGGGGATGCACAGGTTGTCCTAAGTGCATACTCACGTACTCACAAAACAGGTTGAAACATACAAACATAGATGGTGACCTGACATTTAGAGATAAGACCCTGACAATCACAAGCGAACCACAATGGTTGATTACTTGTTACTAAATATACATACTGGGTGCTGCACACATCCACAAGCAGAGTGTGTTGTCACAACACAGGTACACACAAACACACACACACACACACACACACACATTCACAACCCAAATAATGTAAATGCTTATCCACTAACACATAACGCATGTTAAGTATAAGGTCACAATGGTTTGAATTCTTTGAATTCAGAAGGCCTGTATTTAGTCTCAGCTCTACAATAAACTGCAAACTTGATCAAGTTACCAAACCATTCTGATTCTGTTTCATCATTTATAAAATGGAGCAGTCAGCCTCATCTGTCTCTTTCTTTCTTTCTTTCTTCTTTCTTTCTTTCTTTCTTTCTTCCTTTCTTCCTTCCTTCCTTCCTTCCTTCCTTCCTTCCTTCCTCTCTTTTTCTTTCTTTCTCTTTCTTTCTTTCTCTCTCTCTCTTTTCTTTCTTTCTTTCTTTCTATTTTTCTTTCTCTCTTAATCATACAGCTTAGAAGCATTAAGTTCTCATTCAGAAACTGAGAAACCAACTCAAATTCCCCCCAAGGAACCTAGGTCTGCTCCCCATTTATTTAGCAAATCTCCAGCCTCAGTGGAGATGCCAGCAAAGTAGCCCAGTACATGTCCCTGTCCCCAAACCATTTCACTCAACATCACTAGGGATGTTCTTATCTGACAACCTATAGATCTTTAAGTCAAAGCATCTAAGGTTTTTCTCTCTATGAGCACAAGCATACCAAATATGCAATTTCTTTTTCTGTTCTCCTTTTTCACTCAACTTTAATTAAGAGCATAAGAATTTTATCAAGGTATTTTTAAATGGCCATAGAATGTTTCCCTGTTTAGATATCTGTACTCTTCTAGTTGGCTATTTGGTCTCCCTTCTCCCCTTCGGCTACTATAAATAATACTCCAGAAAAAAAAAAATCACGTATAGATGCTTTATTTTGGAATTCCTTCTTTAGAAACAAAGAAAACCCAGAAATTACATTACTAAAATTCAATCATATTTTAAGACACTTCATGCCATAATGTGTTCCAAAATGGTTGCCCTAGTTTACTTGTCTACCAGCAATACATGACAGCCTTCATACCATCTCATTCTCAAAATCACTGACTGTCTTCTTGTTTTTGTTTGTACTTTGCTAATTTAACAGGCAAAGAATGTTACCTCCTGGTTTAATAAGCCTTTCTTTGATTATTAGAAAGAGGAAACATTGTTTTCCTTTGTTTGTTAACCAGTTGTATATATTTCCTCTTTTGAGAATTATCTGTTTGTTCCCTCTACTCACTTATCTGCTGGGGTCTTAGTGAACTTAATTGATTTGCATGCGCTCTTTACAGAATAAAGATAGTAATCCTTTGTTATATGTGCTGTGGGTGTTTTTCCAGCTTGCTTTATGTCTTTTCCTTTGTGGTTTCTTCTATCACTTCTAAGTTTATGCAGCCACCTCATCCTCCAGAGACTTGATAAATATTCATTTCTAATTCCTGATACTTTTTTCCTCCTGGGATGGCTTGATTCTATAAGTTTAAGATTCCATGAGACCATAAATCTAAGATTCTATGCTTCCAAGATTAATACCTCCAGAACTCAGTTTTCTTTCAGGACATAGAATCTGCTTCATGTTCATAGTTTCTGTTTACACTCCTATATCTCACAGGTTATAAACTCCATGAGGTCAGGGTCTATGTCTGTCTCACTCTACTTATATACTAGGAGCCCTGCACTGTACCAAGATCATAGCAGGTATGGGCTAAATACCTATTGCTTTATGATCTTCCTGTTCTATTTCAAACCCTGGAGAGTGCTCTAGTTGTGGCCCTACATTTGAACATACAGAATGGATGATCGTATATATGAGACCACCTGGAAAAGTAGGCACAGCACTACCAGAAGAAATAACAGCAATGGCGGAATTAAAAGTGTGAAAGAATGAGGCGTGCTAGAACAATAAATAGTCTAACAAGCCTGGAGTGTGAGGCGTGTATGATGGATAGGAGGCGTGGCTGAAGAGATAGGTTGAAACTGACTAGTTAGGGACTCAACCCAATTTTGAAATTTCACCCATAACAATTCCATTCTCCACGGTGCAGCCAGAGACATTGTTTGTAAAAGGTTAAGTCTGATCATGTCGTTCCCCTGCCTTTACTCTGCAAAGTCTTCCCTTTGCACTTGGGATACAATTGAAAATCTTTAGCTTTTCCAATTCACCATGCTGCCCACTAGCTTTCCTTGGTCATGTACCCATGCCCTTGCTGTTCTGCAGTTGCACCAAGCCATTTGCATAGCCAGGCCTCTGTGGTCACTCTTTGCTTGCTTCATTAACCCTCTCATACCAGTGCTATACCTGTTTCCTTTCTTCCCTTATTTGGCTAGAACTCAAATATCCAATATTGCCCACCTTCCTGTCATTGTTCTCTTTTCTCTCACTTTAGTATCTTCATCTAACTTGCACCATATAAAATAATCATCTTCCTACATCTTCCCATTCATTTTTTTATTTTTTTGGAGAGGTTTTCGCTATAGGGCACGTGTGCTCGCCAGACAGACAGAGACATAGAGACAGAAAGCGAGAAATCACCCCCCAGGGGGGATGGTCATGCCGCATTCCCTTCTCCTCCATTCTCCTCTCGGGATCTTGGGCACGCATGCACACGTGCCTGGTGTGAGTTTTAAGCCACCGGGTCCGGGATGCGAACCGCTGTCAACTACGTGGGAGTCCAGCGAAATAGCCATTACACTAACTGCTGGTTCCCCCCATTCATTTTTTTGTCTCCTCTTCTTGAGAATAAATTTCAGAAGGCTGAAGCCTTCTCTGTCTCATTTACTGCCAAAGCTTCATCCCCCAAACCAGTGCCTGGCCGGTATGGTAGGGAATGGCTAAGTTTTGCCCAACTGTATTAAGCAAACTCATGGGCAGTTGGGCTCACAAATGCGTGTTTAAGAAAAAATTATTTTCTGGCATGGTAAAGAAGGGTTGGAAGCTGGAGAAACTATGGGCAGGAAGAAGGAATGACGTTCCAAGGAAATGACTGATATCAGAGACTTTTAGGAGGAGGATTTGATCTGTGGAAAACTAGAGATGGAGAAGGAGTGTGTACTTGGTATTTAATTAAAAGGAGAAAAAAAAAGTGCAGGGTGAGCAATCTGCAGGCATCAAACAAAAATAGCAATGATTATAACTAATATGTATGGAGTAGTTTGACTCCACGGGCTTTGACACTGTCTCATGACAGTCTCACCATCACCATTCAAAGCAACCAAAGCACAGGCTACTTACAGTCTCCATGTTACAGGTGACAGAACTGAGGCTCTGAAAAGTTAAGTCAAGGTCACAAAGCCTGTGAACAGTGGGACTGAGGTCCTGTCACTTAGCCTTGCTTGAACTCTTCCTGGAAAATGCTGCAGCTATAGGTCACAATTGAACCATAGCAGATGTCCTCCACAAAACATTGAGGTGGGTAAAATTAGGCCTTACAGTTAATGATCTTGATGAAAAATCTTCCTTGGCCTTTGGACCCAGAGAGAAAACTGCAGTGTTACTTCCTCCCTTAAAAGAGTTAAAGAGTTAAAATATCACAAGTCAGGGAGGAAGCCACTTGCTGCCACATTAACATCAAATGCCATTTGCTTCCACTGATATCTCTACATCTGACCCTCCCCCCTCCCTTGGCTGAAATTACAACAAAATGGAGCAAGGACCAAGGCAAGGAAGAGATAAACAAGGATTTGAAAGTGAAAATGACACCTCTTTCAAGTAAGCAGACAGGCTGAGAGACTCACATATTCTTATCCCCTCTAAAGTGGAGCCAGAGACATCTTTATTGAGGTAGCAATTACCAGTGGCTCTGTAGGAAGCCAGGGTCCAGGCCCTCCGGAAAAGTCTCTGGATGCAAGAACAGGAGAGGTAGAAAGATGGGCCTGATATGTCCCGTAATTCTCTTGGAAGGAATAGCTCCCCACCTTCTGCTTTGATATCCCTGAAGCTTGCCTGTTGTTCAAATGCCATCCGCTTTGTGGAGCTTAGGTTGGGCACACTGATCACTTTATTCCAGAATTTAGATGTTATATATATATCTGCCATGTTTCCTCAGGATGGGAGGAGGAAAAGGAAGGCACTAAGGGCATCCGGACTGGCCACTGCCCTCAAGCCTGAGATCCATGCATGAAATGAAAGCAAGGAGAAGAGTCCCATCCGGATGGCTCCTGAAGGTGTTAGGTCAGCACTTGCCACCTCTTCAAGCTTTTCCAGCAACGCACATCCTAATGTAAGTAGAGGATCTAGTTGAAAAGCTTTATCTCTACATGCTGATAGTGTTATACTGGCCCGAGAATAACTTGGCTATGCAGAGATAGTGCTTACTGGGGAATACTGGGTTGTTGAAAAAGTCATGATCGGGACCAGCAGTTAGCGTAATGGCTATGTCGCTGGACTCCCACGTAGTCAACAGCAGTTCGAGTCCTGGACCCGGTGGCTTAAACTCACGCCGGGCGTGTGTGCGTGTGTGCCCAAGATCCCAAGAGAAGAATGGAGCAGAAGGGATTGCAGCGTGGCTATCCCCCCTTGAGGGTGATTTCTTGCTTTCTGTCTCTCTCTCTCTCTGTCTGTCTGGCGAGCACACATACCCTATAGCAAAAACCTCTCCAAAAACAAACAAACAAACAAACAAAAAGTCATGATGCACTTTTGCAGGCAAAACACAGGAAAATACATCATGTCTTTTCCGACAACCTAATAGTTTAGGTTGAGGGAATGAGGTCCCATGGTCTACCCTCTCAGGGCATCCCAAACAAAGCTCCTAAAGGAGCAGTCAACTGGTTATTCTTTCCTTTCCTCCTCCCTTCTTTTCTTTCTCTCTCTTTTTTCTTTCTTCCTTTGATTTTTTTTTTACTTACATGTTTTACTTTTCTTCCTTTTTTTAGGTCTTTCTCTCTTGCCTTTCCCTGAACTCAAATTCGTATTATAGATTTTTTTTTCCTGTGTTAACAAAAGTTCTTTATTTACCACTCAGTTTAAGACATACTTTCAACACATCATAAAAGAAATAGAATGGTTTCCTTTGGGCTGTTCAGTATATATTTGTCCAGAGGCAAACAGAACCATCATTTTAAAGTAAAATACTGTGTGTATGTGTGTGTGTGTGTATGTGCTGTGTGTAGTGTGTGTGTGTGTGTGTGTATGTGCTGTGTGTAGTGTGTGTGTGTGTGTGTGTGTGTGTGTGTGTATCTGATGACTCCTGGGAAAGGGAGGGAGAAGGGAAAGAGAACACAAGTTAAATTCATTCATTATTCAGTCAACCAAGAAGTATTAGTTGGGCCAGTCGTGTAGATCAGTTGTTAAGGACACTGGCTCCCACATGGCCAACTGAACTTGGAATCCCTGCCCAATGGCTTGAAAAATATGTCAGGAACTTGTGTGTCCGTGTGTGTGTGTGTGTGTGTGTGTGTGTGCGCACGCCCAGAATCCTGACAAGAAGGAGGAATTGAAGAGAAAAAGATTGCAATGTAACTACACCCTGTTGGAGGGGGCTTTATATCCCTTTCTCTCTCTCCCTGTCTCTTTTTCTGGCAAGCATACATGCCTTCTGACAAAAACAAAATGAGACTAAAAAATGAAATTTAAAAGAAAGGAAGTATTTATTGCAAGCTCACTGTAAGCCAGGTGCTGTGCTGGCCCTGACCCCATGGAGCACCCATCCTGTTAAAAGAGTGAGCAGAAATCAGGAATCCCTAAGAGAGTGAGTTCAGGCCTACGTGGGGATCATGTAGACAGCACTGATGAAGGACATGCAGCAAAAACAGTGGCCTTGGGTTGTCAGAATGACTAAAGCAGCTCAGACAAAGAGGCGAGTAAAAAGCTATGCATAAAGAGAATAAAAACATATACAGAAAAAAGGGAAGGATGAAGTTCAAGGAGCCCTGTTGGCCTATACATATGAGAATGATGTAGAGGTCTCAGAACAGGAGGAAGAGCTAAGAGTTGGAGTAATTAATAAGGGAGGAGGAGAATCTCTCTCTCTCTGTATGTATGTGTGTGTATGTGTGTGTATGTGTGTGTGTGTGTGTGTGTGTGTGTGTGTAAGCCTGTGTGTGTCCATGTCTGTACACGGGCCTTTAATTGAAAAAGAGAAAGCGTCAACTATTCGAAATCCACATGTGTAACACGCTTTCCCAGGAAGGAAACATCCTGGGAAGCAGGACTGGTTTTGGTTTTGTTGAATAATAATGGGTAAAAATGCAAAGAACAGGGGTGGGGGGAGAGGATATTGCTCTGAGAAAGGGATATTGCTTTAAAACATTGGTTTTATTATTACTGAAGCGTGGTGAAGCTAACAGATTAGAAGATGGTTGCCATCCTCTCACTTATCCTGAGAGTAGGGGACACACCATACCCTGCCAGTTCACACAAAAAGCACCAGGGCTAGTTAGAAGGCAAAAGGGACAGAGAAAAATGTGGACAAGAGCCTTCATTGTGATTCCCTTTGGGCAAGGCAGGGTAGTCAGGTTTAAGATCGACTAGTTTAATAATTTCAGCTTTTTCAATCATGGGAATTAGGGTTTGAAAGTTGCCACTGAACATTGGGCAGATCGCTGAAACCTTGTGAGTTTCAGTTTTTTAATTCATAATATAGGTAGCCAACATGTGTCCTGAAGTAAAGCAATCTGGATTATCCCCAAAAACTTCCATATTAAAGTGCTTAATGGGTGGCAAATATTCAGTAAATATAGATGTTAATGATAATCTTTGTTAGTATTATTCCCTCAAAGGAACTAAGCAAGTCATACTCGTTTGCCCTCAAAAAGACCTTTTTAGTTCTGAGAGTTGTATAAAAACAGAATGGGATACATGGAGGTTGTGAATTGTCCAATTTGGGGAATGTTTAAAGGAAATTTCAAGGTGACTCTACATCAATATTGTCAAGTGGATTAATTGATTAAATGAAGTGTGGAACTACATGATCTTCCTAGATCTGTTTCATTCCTGAAAATCTGAGTGTTGTGGTTTTGTAACTCTAATCCCACTTGATTATTAGATCTTCTGATATTAAGATGCCATCAGTTTTGATAAGCCAGAGATGCCTAAAGCTCAGACTCAGATCAATTTCTTGCAAGGAGGTTGAATGTAGGAAAAAGGAGAAACCCAGGATGGCGTGGGGGTGTCAGTCTGAGAACCTGTCAGTCTAACCCTTTGCAAGGCTGGCAGCTCTCAGAGATCACTCAGGTGAATAAAACTTCCTGAAATATTAACAGGGCCCAGGCAATTGCTGCTTCCCAACCCAATTAGAACCTAATTTGGAGGAGTATGCTCTTCTGAAGAGGTTCATTAGCCAAATGCCACCCCCCCCTCCAATTCACCAGTGCAGGAAAGACAGATGGGCCCAATATGTAGGCACTTGGCTGATGCCCTGAGAGAAAAGACATGCGTTAAACTAGATGGGAACACAAATCACTTTCCATCTTTGGAACAGCAAGTCATTAGCAACCCCATCCATCCCTAGGTACACTCACCTAAGGGGACGTAGGCCACCATCCCTCCAACCGTGAAATCCTAAATTCTAGAAGTCCTTAGAGACCTTTGTTCCAAACAACCTCTCAACTGGGGAAGGCGTACCCTCCAAAAAGATCTTGACTACAGTCTTGGGCACAAGAAAGGAAAAGGGACTCCTTCTGCCCCCCAAAATTCACACCCGTCTAGTCATACGAAGTTGCTCATGGGACATAATCTCCTGAGCTCTGTGTTCACTCCCAGTGAAGTTTTGCCTGGTGGAGTAAAAGTCAAAAGAACTTTCTTGTGTTTGTCCTTTAGCTAGTTCGATGTTCTCTTCAAATGCATTTGACTGTACATCAAAGCCCTTCACCCTCTTGTCACTATGCACCACCTTCCACTTTAAATGTGTGTGTGTGTGTGTGTGTGTGTGTGTGTGTGTGTCTTCTAAAGCCTGAAGACAATTCTTCAAGTGTCATCTGTCAATTAAAGTATAAAGCTAACTGAATTTCTCTATTCTGGACACTATGTAATAATACTTCAAATAATAGATAAATAATAAGTCATAATGGTCCAGACATATGCTAAATAGCATAATCCTTAATATGAGGAGTCTTCAAAAATTCCATGTAAAATGTGTATTGTAAAAAAAAAAAAACTGGACCATCAGTTGGTGTAATAGCTATGTCGCTAGACTCCCATGTAATTGACCACGGTTCAAGTCCCAGACCTGGTGGCTTAGACTCATTCTGGACATGCGTGTGTGTGTGCCCAGGATCCTGAGAGGAGAATGAAGGAGAAGGGACTGTGGCATGGCCATCTCCCCTGGGGGGTGATTTCTCTCTTTCTGTCTCTCTGTCTCTTTCTGTCTTTCTGGCAAGCACACATGCCCTATAGCAAAAACCTCTTCAAAAAACAAAAAACAAAATACCCCCACATTTTGTACCAAAATAAATTCATATTTCATTTTTAAAAGAACTATTTAACTTTATTTATTTATTTAATTAAATTTTGGTCAGAGAATGACAGAGCAGGAGAGTGAGAGAGAGGGAAAGTGAGAAAGCTAGCTGCCAGGTCCAGTACTCGAACTGCGGTCAGCCATGTGGGAGTTCAGTGCCCTTAATCACCACACCACCAGCTGGCCCCTAAATTCATACTTTAATTCCATTTTCCTATGGAATTTTTCTATGAAGTTTCTCATGCTTTCTGAGGAGGGTATTAATAGTATCCTCGAATATAATATGAGGAAGCCAAGGTATGGAATACTTCAACAATTTTCCCAATACCATAGAACTATCATTAAAGTCAGCATTTGAACCTAGGACTCGCCAACTTTTAATTACCATTCTGTTTTGACTCAACCTGAGATCAGTTGTTGCAATATTGTCATTTCAGGTTATATGAAGTGTTTGTTTGTAAAACTCATCTTATTCTCAGGAAGATGCTATACCTCTAGTCCTCTAAAACCTCAATATCTATGCTCTGTGAGATGTTTTCAGATCAGGTGCACCCCATCCAATACTACATTTTTCATTTAAAAAAATGTAAATAAAGTTTATGCATTCCTTTAAATTTAATATTGATCATTTCTACTGATTAATCAACCCATGGAAATAATTTTGAATTTTTATTTCATCATCCAGTGTGTCTACAACCTCTGTACACCTGGTCTCTATCAAGGCATCCCTTCAATATATGCAGTCAAATCATGCATACACCTGTTGACAAGCACCAATTACCAATCTAAGAACAGAAACCTGTCCTTTCTCTGGCAGGTCACCCTGAAAATTCCACCACTGACTGATCTACCTGGTCTTTCTAGTCCAAAGGCTTCCAAGCCAGGATGATCTTTGGAATCATCTGTTTCATTTCTGAAAATCTAAGTCTTGTGGTTTCATAATTCTGATCCCACTTGGTTATTAGATCTTCTGATATTAAGATGCCATCAGTTTTGATAAACCCGAGTTGCCTAAGGCTCAGACTCAGATTTATTTCTTGCAGGGAGGTTGAATGTAGGAAAAAGGAGAAATCCAGGATGGAGTGAGAGTGTCAGTCTGAGAGTGTCAGTTTCATGATCACCAGATCCCACAAAGGACCACTTCAATCAGAAATTCTGAGAAATATGGACCAGCAGTTAGCGTAATGGCTATGTCCCACGTAGTCGATCGCAGTTCGAGTCCGGGACCCAGTGGCTTAAGCTCACACCAGGCACGTGTTCGTGCGTGCCCAAGATCTCGAGAGGAGAATGGAGGAGAAGGGATTGTGGCATGGCCATCCCCCCTGGGGGGTGATTTCTCGCTTTCTATCTCTCTGTCTCTCTTTGTCTTTCTGGCAAGCGCATGTGCCCTATATAGAAAACATCTCAAAAAAAAAAAAAAAAAAAAAAAAAAAAAAAGAAAAGAAAAGAAATTCTGAGAAATATGTATGTTGATGTAAATAGAGACCCAGTCATCTCTCAGTAGTTAACACTGCTGGAGTCCATATTTTTCTAACTTGTCCAGAAAGGCGTATGGGAAAATTTGACCAACTCCTTTGAAGCAATGGAAAACTATTATACTGGGGATTCTCCTCTCTAACAAACCAACATGTATAAAGTAAGTAGCTTACTTTAATATGTATAACAGTCTTAATCAAACTCAGAATTACTTTCTAATGCTGTACAGTATTCAGGATTACATTTTTAGATTCACTGATGAGAATTATAATGTGTTTGATTGAAATCAGCGATTAATTTCTGATTTCCTAGCACTCTACCCAATTTTTCTAAAAACAAAAACAATGAAGAAAAAGCAACCCAGAAATCTGGAGTAACTAAGTGACTTTCCCAAGGTCGTTCAGTGAGTCGGTGGTTTAGCCTAAACCAGACCCCTAAGTTGGCTGATTTGAGCTCATTGTTCTTTCCTATACATCATGCTGTGTCTTAAATTTATACTTGGCTTTAAAATTCATTGTGGTTTTGTTTGATTTACTACATATCATATGGCCTTCCTTATTCAATTCTGCTTTTACTGATGTAAAAATGAATTTGCATTCTCAGAGCACATGCCAAATAATGGCAAAACTAACGGGAGGGAAAATAAAGGAAGTGTTTCAACCATATTCTAAAGGATAGAAAGTCAGATTCAGATTTAAATATATTGGAAGAAAATCCAGAGAGTCTGTATTAAATTGAAAAACAGAGAGGGTAGGGGAAACTGATCTCAATCAAAAACATTCCTTGGTGATTTTGAATAAATGGATACCCTCTTTGCCAGAATCCAAATTGAGAAACTCATAGGAACATCATTTTGCTGCAAAATAGGTGCACTTCTAATAAGGTAAAAGATTATTTTATTCATTTGTTCAATCTATATCTAAAAATAAATTATTCTATGGCATATTTTTAAAGAAAACCATAAGGAGAAGTGACATACAGGGCTGCAGTGTTAAAACAAAGACCTACCGTTAAGGGGAATATTTCAATATAAAACTTGAAAATAATCTATCAATTAATTACCAATGTAATGATGATGGTAATCACAGTAACTGAATCCTTGTTTTATATCAGACAGTAAGCTAAGGTGTTTTCATAGTTCCCTTATTCAGTTTTTGTTCAGATTCTTTACCTGGAAGGCAGGCAAGGGTTCCATCTTACAGAAGGGGAAACATGTCCTCAAGCTAAAGGTTCTTTGACTCTATGGTTTGAGAATATACTTATTTTCACCTAAGACCCTACTTAAAAATATCTGACTCAAAATAATTATTCAAGGATAACTATTGATAAATTGAATAGCCAAATAATAACAAAAATCTTAATACATATACCAATTTTGTGATCTCACTTTGGGACTGTACTCAATGATGCCCCAGCACTGGTATTCTTATGCCTAATTTTTCTCATCTTGAAAGTTATCGAAAGAAATAATTGATGAAGAAATATCATTTTTAAGTACATCGTTAGAAAACATTACTAAGATAGAAACATTTTCCTGTAGACTAGTCACTACAGTTAGGTTGAATGACTTCCATCTCACTAAAACCCACTCCCATATTAAATCTTGGCATTCTGTATATACAACAGTAAAATTATTCCAAAGTTATTCATTGTATCAGCATATCTTGGCATGAAATTGCACTTAGTTTTTACCAGCTAAAAAATGGCATATCCACTCTTTTTTGGAACACTCTTTTCTGTTATCCATCTCCCTTAACCATCATGGGATGGAGATGGGGGGACAGCAAACATGTATTGAATACCTGCTAAATTTTAAGCACTTGTCAGTTACTAACCCCTTCTGTTCTCATCACAATCCTACTATGAAGGGCATCATTCTCCCTCTTTGACAGGGAGAGAAGGCAAGCATAGTTCAGAAAGGTGAAAAAACTTCCCAAGGTCACACAACTGGCGGATAGCCAGACCATGGTTTAAATCCCAGAGTTCAGGCTCATCTGTCTACTGTAGCTTCCTCCTGAGAGTAAGGCTGAAGCCTCACTGAATGGTAAAGCCATTCAGTATAATCAAGGCCACACAGCCAGTCCATGGTAACTGCAGCTGAAAGCCAAACCTGAACTCTCCTAGGCTGAGAACTCTGCAATATTGGTATTTCTCTTTCATAGAAGGCCTAGCTCAGTTTTAATTGAAATGATGGATTCCTGAGCATGTTGCTTTTTGAAATACAAATACCACAGGAGACAGTGTCAATAACATGGTCCTTTTCCAGATCATTTCAGAAAGTGAATTTGTTGGCCCACCTCTGGGAACATATATGCAGGGAACAATGAGTATGATATTCGATATATGGATCTCTGGGGAACTAATTTATGTAGGGACTGGGAAAATGCCCAGAAGGTCTGCGAATAAATCAGGAAGTATCCACATAGTCAGAATCCTAGTTATTGAAGCTAACAAGCCCTCCCTCTGTGCCGCCTCTCTGTTGCTTGTTTCCAACAAGACCTGTTAAGTTGAACAGAGGTGAGAAGCAAAGGCAAAGGAGAAGGTATTCCTTCCAAGCAAATACAGATGGTCCATTTCTGTTGTACTGGCTAGGTTTTCTCTCTGTCCTTGCAGCTTGCTTTCTGCTCTTTATCTCATTCATGACCTATGACTCTAGCTTCGCTCCATGGTCTCCCTGCCTTAGTCACATCCCTCCAACTAGTTCTATAACACAGGCCCATAGCCAGAACAGCTCTCTCTGAAACTCAAATAAGAATTTGTCCTTCTTTTGCTCATAACCTCTCCATTTCCCTGTACCCACCGGATTAATTCTGAGCCCATAAACCATCTCTGCATCTGTATCTTCCCTTCCAAAGGATGGCTCCATATCTCAGGGTTGGGTCTAGGTGAAATGAGTAAGGCACTTGCATTGGGAACCAAATGAAAGGGATGCCAAAATGCACAGTAATCAAAATAAATAACATGCTAATTCAATATTTTAAGAAATCACAATCGATGCAGGAACACTCACGATGAGCAAAATATCCAAAGTTTAAATAAAAATTGCTGTGCCAAGCCACATTGGAGCCTGAGGCAGAAGGAAAAATCAGTAATACTGATTCTGGTTTTACTTAAATTTTGAATTGTTCATCATGGATTTTTTACATTGATTTTGATTTTTAAAAATGCTGTCATTAAATATTAACCCCAGTCTTGCATTTTAGAGCTAAACTGTGACAGTACCCGATTAGAAAGGACCTAGAGGAGGTTGCTAAAAAAGGGCATTTTAAATTCTCTTTGGCCATGAAAGACAGAGAATTTGGAGGAGGAAAATGAAATAATTTAGCTAGTCAGATAGTTCTGGGGGTGAAGAGTTAGCCTGAAGAGAACAGTGGCAGACAGACGTCATCACCTGGCTTTTGCCATAGTATCTTATTATTTCATGCCAGCATTATGGGAATCTTAGATGTATATCATTGCCTCTCACCATACACGTGGGAGAAAATGAAGTGGCTGGTAAGGTTAAAACAAATCAGAACTGAAGCAGAACCAAGGTCTCTCAAACCTTTACTTAACCATAAATTCATTTATTTATTCATTAATTAATTTGATAATCAAAATTTAAGACCTAAAGGTAGTATTACCAGATAATAATGTACAACATCTCGTTGACTTGAATTCCAGACAAGTGTAGATAATTTTTGGTATAAACATATTGTAAATATTACATGAGGCATGCTCATACTAAACATGCAGTGTTTACCTGAAATTCAAATTTAACTGAATATCCTGTATTTTTATTTATACAATCTGACAACTGTACTAGAAGCTACTACTTACCAGGTATTTTACTAAGTGATGAAGACTTATTGGAAAATAAAGTATATCCAATCATTGTCCCCCATGGGATGTAATCAAAAATGATGTGCAATGATTCTAAATAGCATATTGTAATAATTCTTATGAAGGAAAAGTATAGGGTATAACAGTAGGACCTAAGTTGATCTGAGAAACTACTGAAAGCTTTCCTGAGGAAGGTATATTTGAGCTGAGTGCTTAGGTAGTATTTAATTAGATAAAGAGAGAAAAGAACTATTTTGGACAGAAGGAGGAATAGGAGAGAAACTTCAAAAAGTTTGTGGAAAAATGGAATTAATATATAAGTTTATATTGGCACCCAAACCATAAAATCCATGAATAGTTTGTTTCATAATACACATTTTCCATGAACTTTTGGAAACCTTCTCACTTGTATAAAATGATCTTGAGGTAGAAGGAGATAAGTTCTGCTGGAAGAACAGAGAAAGCATTATTGCTGGACCTGAAACCAAGGGAAGCCAAATAGTTATAAGACTGAAGAGGCAGGCAGAGACCAGGACAAACAAAACCTTGTGTCCCATTCTCAGAATGTTGACCTTTATTTGAGAGAAGTGGAAAGTCATTGAGGGTTTTAAACTAGGGACTGAGATGATTAAAACTGAGTCGTCACTTTTTTTTTTTTTTTTTTTTTTTTAATTTGCTACAGGGTGCATGCACTGGCCAGAGAGAAATATTCCCTGTTGAATGGTGGAGAGTTTAAGACCCAGCAGAAACTGGGAGATCTGTTAGGCACCTATGCAATAACACAGGGGAGCCTTACGGTGACCTAGACCAGTATGCAGGCTGGGGATTGTAGGGAGAACACTGGAATGTAGTGTCCTCCCAATTACCTTAGACTGTCAGGCTTGAGACGACATTAGTGATCATGAGAATGGAAAGGATAGATGCAAGAGACACTATAAAAGTGAAATTGACAGGACTAGCTCAATAAGTGCCTCTTGATTGATTGAGTAGAAATTAATGTCTGATGCCTTCCATGGAGAGGGAAAAAAGCACACACATTATGTAACTGTTTAAAAATTGCTCCTTTATGTTCTCCTAGCTTTTTAATGTCATCAAATGTCACCTCTTCTGATTGTGTGCATGTAACACGACATGTAATTAATCCTGCAGGTAGCAGGATGTGTAATTAAGCATATATGCATGGTGACTCGTAATTAAGCACACATTTATTGTGATGTGCACATTGGAGAATGCTTCCTGGTGTGTGTAATTATGCATGTGTCAGATGACATGAAATCACAACTCGTTCTGTGAACAGAGTAAGGTCTCAACTCCTATCTCGACCTGTTAATTGGTATTAATCTACCTCTTTGAGAAAAACATCTTCAGCAATTGAACCTGTTCTACTCTGAGGCATGAGCTATGGAAACAACTGTGGATACCAGAAAGGGTGCTCTGATTTCTTTCAAATATGTATGTGACTGATATACAAGAGGATTATAAAAAGTTGGTGAAAAAATGGAATTAAAGTACGAGTTCATTTTGGTGCACACATATTTTGAAATACATGCATAGGTTTTTTTTTAAATCATAATCTGCATTTTCTTTTTTGAAGATTTTTGCATTCACTAGAGAGAGAAAGAGACAGAGACTGTGATAGGGAAAGTGAAAAATCACCCCAGAGGGAGGATGGTCATGCCACAATTCCTTTTGCTCTATTCTCCTCCTTGGATCTTGGACACATATGCATAAGCACCTGGCGTGATTTTCAAGCCACCAGGTCTAAGACTAGAACCAGGGTTGGCCATGTGGGAGTCCAGCAATGCAACCACAATGCCATCTACTGGCCCATAATGTGCATTTTTTTTTTTTTTTGGAGAGGTTTTCGCTATAGGGCGCGTGCGCTCGCCAGACAGACAGAGAGAGACAGAGAGACAGAAAGCGAGAAATCACCCCCCAGGGGGGATGGTCACGCCGCAATCCCTTCTCCTCCATTCTCCTCTCAGGATCTTGGGCACGCACGCACACGTGCCCGGCGTGAGTTTTAAGCCACCGGGTCCGGGACGCGAACCGTGGTCGACTACGTGGGAGTCCAGCGACATAGCCATTACGCTAACTGCTGGTTCCCCATAATGTGCATTTTTAATGAACTTTTTCATCCATCAAATTTTCATACCTTAATTATTCAAAAGAGAATTTAAGGGCAATTTCCAAACAATCTTCTATGTATAGCAAAATGTTCTTATGAAGTCAACAAGATGATATATTTTCCCTAATAGGCCCTCCTGATAAAGAAGGCAGTTTGGTGGAGAGAAAGGTCATATTCCATAGTCACTGGTGAATTTCAGTCAGCTCTTAAACCATTCTGTTTACCAATGAAACCAACTTGTTTATATAGATTTGGGGGTCATGTTGAACTGTTCAAGTCCCACATAGCTATTTATTAACTACATTGGACACATTACTTGACCACACACACACACACACACACACATACACACACACACACACACACACACACACACTCATATATACATAAATATATATAATTTTTATTAAGTTTATTTCTTCCTTCCATGAGTGAGAGAGAGAGAGAGACATGTCCCCCAAGCAGAATCCTCATACTACAATCTCCCCCTAGCCCCGGCTGGCCTTGGAACACTGCACATGTGCACCAGCATATTCAAGAAGGCCTCCGCATGTAAACCCAGAACCATCCCACGTGGGTCCAACTTACCAAGCCTTGTGTTACTACCATACCACCATCTAGACCCCAATTACTTCACCTCTTTAAATCTCAGTTTTCTCGCTTGTAAAATAAGAATAATAATGACAGCATATTCCTTGAGATCGTTTTTAGCATCACATGAGATTTCAGTAGCTTAGCATGAAGTAAGACTCCATAACTATGTATACTTTCTGGAAATACATTATCTTATTCAGCCCTTGCCATACACCCACAGCATCAATATTATTTATATTATTCCAAATGAGGATACAGAGGTTTAGAGACGTTAATGGTCTCGTAACTACTAGGAAAGTGATCTGGGAGATTGAACTCAGCTATTTGGCCTAGGAATGCTATATATGGAGTTGTCAAAAAAGTCATGATGTATTTTTACATAAAAAAATGTCATGACTTTTCCAACATCTCAATAGTATACATCTTCCTTTTAGTTACAGTAAGACTTTGTTTTATTGTATGCTCTGTAGCACTGTATCTCAGCAACTAGTACATACACACAAACTGCTAACCCGCTAACCTAGGCGCGTTGGGTAAAATAGAACAAAAGGTTAATAGTGGAAACCCTAGCATCAAAGAGACCTAAATGAGAGTTCCAGATCCATTGATCAGTATAGGCATGAGCTTCATTTTCTTCATCTGTAATGTAGAGCTACTAATACATTACTCATGGGGCTACCAAAAAAATTACAAGTAAATTTATACGCAAGTATTAACTATAGCACCTGGCATAGAGCACGTGACCAATGGGAGCTGCCATTATAATTTTTTTTTCCTCTATCTTTATTTTTGTCTTCCCTTAGTATCTAACACTTTTACATGGCACAAAGTAGGATCTTCTCAGAGAATGTGTTGAATTGAGTTGAGCAAGATATTTTACTGAAAATGTCAGTTTTGGAGGTAGAATTTTTTAGCTTGAGACTCTTTAAACAATGAACTGCAATTCTCCTAGACCAAGTTTGTTGCTCCCTGTGTCAGCTAATTGGGCTGCAGACAGACAGAAGAGAAAAAAATCTCCCCAGAGCCCCAGCTTCCTGGACCTCCCAGCCCTAACCTGCCTGCTTCATCCCAGGCTTGTGATTCCACTACAAAGCCGCCAGCATCAGACAAACACTGTCTGTCTCACATACTCGGTTATCATGTCAGCGGCGAGACACAGGGCATCAGAGTGACAGGGGGCTGTCATGAGGCTGAAATGTTTTCTGTCTGCAAAGGAGAACAGTTTTGCTGGAACTGGGGAGGGAAGGAACACAGGCACTTGATGAGGCTTGGCAGCTGATTTTATTTCTTTGTCAGAAATGATCTTCACTCTTATGCTAAGGACAGAGGAACTTGGGGAACTGGGGAGGAGACAGAGGCCTAGAGATCCCACCCAGATGGCAACATCAGAGTCACTATGAGAGATGAGACCAGGAGCCAATGAGGAGGAGATTGGCTCCAGCCAAGGTCTACCTACCCATCAGCACAGAATGCCATGACTTTTCTGGTGCCCTTGTGAGCTATGCACTTATCAACAACCCTGACCCACTTGTCAGAAAGTTGAGAAAGCAAGCTCTACCTCTGCAAACACCTAGAACCTTCCTTTCTTTGCTAATCATCTACCATCATTTTATTCCGAGTTCATGGGTCTTTTGACTTCGCTCCTTTATATCTCAGTTGGATTTTTTTTTTTAGAGGTTTTTGTTATAGGGCACGTGCGCGCGCACTCACCAGAAAGACAGAGAGAGACAGAGAGACAGAAAGTGAGAAATCGCCCCCACCCCATGGGGGATGGCCATGCCACAATCTCTTCTCCTCCGTTCTCCTCTTGGGATCTTGGGCACACATGCACACATGCCCGGCATGAGTTTAAGCCACCGGATCCGGGACTCGAACCGTGGTCGACTACATGGGAGTCCAGCGAAATAGCCATTACGCTAACTGCTGGTCCCAATACCAGCACCTCTTATTAAAGATAATTGGCATTTAGAAAAAGCCACATGGGACCAAATGTTCTCATCATAAAATATATATTTTCTCCTACTTTAACTTTTTTTTTTTTTTTTTTTTTTTTTTTTTTTTTTTTACTGGACATAGTTTCTCTTCAAAGGGTTTCAGGAGATTAGCAATGAGACACTAAACCTTTACCACAAACACTTTGTAGATCCTTCATCTTGGCTTTGAAACTCTGGGACTCACCTGGCTGGTCCTTGAACAATTTAGACAGGAACTCATTATTTCTACCTTTATCTAGACGTTATTTCAATTGAATTGGCATCTTAGTTAGTTGTGCATGCAGATAACGATGCTATCAAAGTGGGAGATCTACTTGTGCAATTTATGTAGCGACCAGGGTTAAACAAGATGAGAGAGAAAGCCTTTTCAGATTTCAGAAATGCCAAATGAATTTATTGAACAAGTAAGTACTAACTTTCCACAAAGGGCCAGGCACTATATTAAGTTGCAGGGATTGTGTGTGAATAAGGCACAGTAAGTTCCAGAGAACTTCCTGTCTAATGGCAGGAAAGCAAGTAAATAGATTTTGATACATTATGGTCAGTGTCACATTCAATGTAAACACAGACAGTGCACTGAGGAAGGTGTTCTGGCTTTTGAAGACCAAGTGGAAGAAACATGGAGGAAGTGGGGGCTATTCCCAGGAGAAGGGACAGTATGTGCAAAGGCAAAGAATTGAAACGGAACATGGCATAGATGAGAGAAACCGTGTGGAGGTCGGTTACGTTGGAGAAAAGGACATAGAATATAAATCGGAACTAGAGTATGATGAAGGTAAGTGCAGGCTGCAATATAATAAGCTGAGTTCAAACCTGGGCTCTGCTCCTGACCAGTGGAGGACCTTATATAAGTTTCCTGTTCTCTCTGAGCCTCAGTACAATGTACAGTGGGGATCATAACAGGTGGTAGAAACAGTAGTCTGAGCCCTGTCTGACACAGAATAAGCACTGAACAAAATGTTGGCTCCACTCAATGAACAGAAAGGACCAGGTAGTTAGAAGCCTTGAGAGATAAGGTTGGCAGAGTTCAACCCCCGAGGGCTTTGTTAGTTGTGCTAAGAAATAAGACCTGAACTCTGCTTACAAAGACCTTGTCATCCAGAAGGGGAAAAACAATTACAACGAAGTGAGATAAATGCTGTAGTGGGAAGAAAAAGTGGTTAGTGATGGGAAAGCTCACAGAAAGCCCCTAACCCAGCCTGGAGGGGGGCAAGGCTAGGGAAGAGTTCTCAGAGGGAGGTGATGTCCTGAAAGGGTTGATTCAGCCGAGGTGTGGGGTAGGGTTCTGAGAAGGTGACAAGCTGCGATGGTAAGGGTGCCCCACTAAGACACCCAGCGCAGACAAAAGCTATCTCCAGCTGATTGGGACAGGAAACACTATATGTTCTTTTTTTTTTTTTTTTTTTTTTTTTTTGAGAGGTTTCCGCTATAGGGCGCATGCGCTCGCCAGACAGACAGAGAGAGACAGAGAGATAGAAAGCGAGAAATCACCCCCCAGGGGGGATGGCCGGCCGAAATCCCTTCTCCTCCATTCTCCTCTTGGGATCTTGGGCACGCACGCACACGCGCCCGGCGTGAGTTTTAAGCCACCGGGTCCGGGACTTGAACCGCGGTCGACTACGTGGGCGTCCAGCGACATAGCCATTACGCTAACTGCTGGTTCCCAACATTATATGTTCTTGACCAGAAGTTTGAGATACTCAGGAGGTGGGTCAAGAAAAGCCTCTGAGACCAACATTGTCGAGAATCATGATTTTGTGATCATTTCCTTGCTGTGCGGTTACTTCAGTAAGCACTTTCCTATACTCCTTCATTGTGTCCCCACTATTCCCTGGAAGGTATGGAATCCTCCTTTTACAAAGGTGTCTCTATAAGGTCAAGTGGTTAGATGGAGCTGTGACTCCCAAGTCCTTCTGACTTTGATGCCTGGATACCTGATAATTACCTTTATCCCGATTGGCCCCATATATCCAGGTGTTTACTCTTGAGACTGTCAGCTGGAACCAGAAACTGGGTAGTCGGGTCAGGCTCTCATTCTTAGCTGACAGTTGGGTGTGGGAAGAAGCATTACAGAAATGATGAGTCTGTTTGGAGACCTGTTGACTTTGCAGAGCTGGCTCTATAATTTGCATAAGAACTTTGCTAGTGCCATGGTGGATATATTTCCTTTATCATACTTTCTTTGCTGGGTATAGGAAATAAAAAATGTGGATCTTCCCTCCCCCCTACCAGCCTGCCTCCACTACAGTTTTCCCATTACAGGCTCAAGCGACCAGATAGCATCCCTCTTCAAGTAAGATGCTTCATCCCAGAATGTTTTACCCACAAGACAAGGAATTGAATGCTCCAGATGAGAACCCAAGGGGAGTGCTCTAAAACCAGAGCCCAAGCCCAATCAAACAAGACCAGGAGATGAAATAATTCTAAGTGTATTAGTGTTTGTACACAGATAAGTATATGTGCACATGTGGGTGTGTATTTGTACATTACCAAGATCATGCCCTCTTTGCTAGTGGTTGGTTTTATGTGACAAATATACATAGATTGGAGATAGGTTGAAAGACAGACAGACAGGCTTACATATATGCAGATGGACAGATTAAGAGGGGAAATGAAGCCATTCCAACTACCCTGGTGGTTGACTCTAATAAAACAGCTCTGTTGGAATAATGCAGTGCCTGAGAGATGGGGTGTAATATGGTTAAATGCTTTTACAGTTCCCCATTAAAGTAAGTGGATGGAAATTCATAAAATATTGATAGCATTTGAAATGTGTTCATTCACAGCTCTGCCCAGAATCTCAAGTGGTGGCAGAGCAGCTGGCCAGGCAGAGACTGTCCCTGAACCAGCACAGTCCCTGAGTACCTTAGTATCTGGGATGCTATCTGGTCACCTGAGCCTGTAACAGGAGCACTGTAGTGGAGGCAGGCTGGTAGAGGAGGGGAGGGAAGATCCACGTATTTTTCATTTCCTATTCCCAAAAAAGAAAGCATAGACAGGAAATACATCCACCATGGCACTAGCAAAGTTCTTATGCAAATTACAGAGCCAGCTCTGCAAAGTCAACAGGTCTCCAAACAGACTCATCATTTCTGTAATGCTTCTTCCCACACCCAGCTGCCAGCTAAGAATGAGAGCCTGACCCTACTACCCAGTCTCTGGTTCCAGCTGACTGTCTCAAGAGTAAACACCTGGGAGCCAGCAGTTAGCGTAGTGGCTATGTCGCTGGACTCCCACGTAGTCGACCGCGGTTCGCGTTTCGGACACGGTGGCTTAAAACTCACGCTGGGCGCGTGTGCGTGCGTGCCCAAGATCCCAAGAGGAGAGTGGAGGAGAAGGGATTGTGGCGTGACCATCCCCCCTGGGGGGTGATTTCTAACTTTCTGTCTCTGTCTCTCTCTCTGTCTGGCGAGTGCACACACCCTACAGCGAAAACCTCTCCAAAAAAAAAAAAAGAGTAAACACCTGATACATGAGACTGATGGGAATATTTTCTGGAAAATGTTCAATGGTGCTCCAGAATTCAGCCCTTCTCTGTTGCCCAGCTATAGACTACTTGTAATCCTGCTTCTCATGGCAGGGACGAAGCCTTCCCAGAAAACAAAAACCCACAGAATGAGCAAAGCAGAAACAAAGGTAGAAACAGTCTTTGTGACCTTCAAATCCTTGGTATTGTCATTCAAGGGGAACAACTGAAACAGTACCTTAGTTGCAAACAAAACAACTTTCAGATTTTGGCTAGGAAAATTTGACTTCTGGAAAAGGTTACCTGCAAATCCACTTTTCTTTTCAGAAGCATGTGTCCTCAGCAGAGAGAAAGTGTATCCCCCAATGGGGTATGGTCACACTGCAATCCCTTTTCCATTTCTTTATCCCATTGGGATTTGGAACATGCACACACACCTGCCTGGTGTGGTTTTCAAGCCACCGTGTCTGAGATTCTAACTGTGATTGACCTCATGGGATCTGGTTCCTTTATAACAGTAGGCCATGAGGCTTGCCTGACCTTCAAACCAATTTTATTTTATATGTAATGTTTATGATCATTTTCCATGTACTGATTATTTTATTAAGATTCCTTATGAATTTGTTTATGGACTCTTCGGAGTAACTCTATGAAGTTGTTGTAATTATCGTTTCTGTTTTAAAGCTGAATAAACTGAGATTCTGAGGAGAGACACAGCTTTCGAGTTTCATGTAGTTATTGACTGGCAGGGCCAGAAAATGAGTGTTGTGTCAACCCTGTGTTCTTAACCAGTATGCTCTGCTTCTCCCTAAGACATTTCAAACTCGAGACTGACCATCTCAGAGTAGCCCCTGTCTCTTGCCATCCCCTGACAATCACTCCATATTCTGTGTATTTTTACAATCAAACATCTATTGCCCCTATCCCCTGTACTTTTCTAGTCCTGAGTCAAGACCTCATCACCCCTCCCCTGGGCTGAGTCTCCTAAGCAATCTCTCAAACCTAGTCTTTACAAAGAACATCTTTCCTCTTCCTTGTGTATCCTTTTTCCTTTTTTTATGTCAAATATAGCTTTAATCACACAATTATTTTGCCAAAAATTTTCAGTGAAAACACATTTTATACCAGACCAAGGGAAAAATCTTCTTAAGATATTCAGTTAGTCATAGTCTGACCCCAACCTACTTCTCAAGACTAATTTCCAGCAAGTCTTCATGACAATCCCTGCACTTCATCTATGCTGGAAGAACTCCTCATTTCTAATATAACTCATTTTTCCTGTCTCCCTCTTGTCTTTTTCCCTTTCTCTGGAAGACCTTGTCTTTTCATGAGATCACATAGTATATGAGGGGAGATCAATAGATGAAACCTATGTATCCTGATTTTGAGTATCTACTCATTATGATTATTTACTTAATATTTCCCACCACTTGTTTGATGAGGGTATTGGGTTTTTAAAATTTTGCAATTTTGTTTTTTGAGATGAAGGCATTAAAGATCTTTGTTATCCTTGAGAGGACAACTATTACCCTTTGTTTGACTTGTGAGATCACACATTTTTATATACCAACTTCTGTAAAGAGTTTGAGATGATATGACATAATACACACACTTTAATACGTAGGAGAAAAATGACTGAAGTTTGCAAAAATGTCCAGAAATACAAGCATTTATGAAATGTCCTAAGAATGACCCAGAGAACTCTACGTGAAGGTCAAAATGAGTGTATTTGTAGAGAGAACCTAATGGATGTGACATATCAGTATCTTCACCTTTTAGCTCTTCATTCCACATACAAAATAGCCATTAGATTAGAAATTTTCTTAGAGGATTTCTAGTTTTACTTTCTAGCCACTGTAAAGTCTCCCTGTGCAACCTAATTAATAGCCGATAACCCACTTTCTCTACGAGTCTTCTAAGACAGAGAGCGCACCATGCCTGTAGTCCACACTATAGAAGCAAGGGGTAGCACTCAGCAGTTCCTGCAGGTCCCCAAGTACACTGAGCCAAAATCAATCTCCCCAACCTGTAGCCTCATTTCATTCTGCTTCAGAGACCCATTGAATGAGTGTACTCTTTCCTCCACATTGCTGTAATCTTTTTTAAAGACAGCTGAGCACAGTTCCTATACAGATAGGAATACACTCAGTCAGAAAAACACTTGCACATCCATGTGTATTGAAGCATTATTCACAATTGCTAAGACATGGAACTGACTCAAATGTCCATGAACAGATGACTAGATTGAAAAAGTGTGGCACATATACACTATGGAATACTACTCAGCCATAAAACAGAGACCCTGGGTTTTAAAAGAAAGTAGATGAATATGGAAGATTTCATGCTGACCAAAGCAAGTCAGGCTCTGAAAGAGAGGCATCTTCTGTACCCACTTAATACATACTGAGGATATGCATTCTGTGGCAGAAAATGGAAGATTAGAAGGTAAGAAAAGCATGGAGAGCAATTGTGGAGAGTAGAGACAGTGTGGAAGGATGGTGGAAAATAGGGGAGGATGAGATGGAGGGAATCAAGGCAAAAAGAAAAAAGCAAATCATTTAAGGAACACAAAAGGGAAAAATTATCTGTTGATGATAATGTATATAATAATACCTTGGATTGGACTAATATAGACTGTACTCATGCTGGGAAAATTCATCTTGTATGATGTAATGATATACAGTGACCAAATGTAAAAAACAATAATAATAAAAGAATTTTAAAAAAAAAAACACAGCTAGTTTGGAATCTAGGAAAAAGTAGTTATATCTGAAGCATGAACTTTTCTCAGACTTGGTAGGCATTCTGATCTCAGTTTCTTTCACCCAGGAACTAACTTGCAAAGAAGAAGGTCTTTCTTGCACTGATGTCATTAAAGGAAAGAAAATGTGTTAAAATACAAGATCAGGGGCAGGTATTTGTTAGAAGTATGGCCTTCTGGAGGTCAGTGTAGGGATATTTCAATTTCTGAATAAATTGGGTTTTACTAATGGCTTGAGTTTCTGATGGATAATGATAGTAAAAACTGCAAGCAAAATGGATTTCAATCAAAAACTTGATAGACTCACCCACATATTTAGCCCCAGAAGGTGTGCAGTACCCAGGTGTCCAGCTGCTGATATCATAATTAGGCCCCAGCTGAGTTAGCCAGGAGGTACTTTTTAATCTAATGCAAGTGCAATTAAATCCTATTTAATCTTGAGAAGAGCTGCTTGCTTGGAAGACTCTCATAAAGCAAAAATTCTCTGACTTTTCCCTTAAACTCTGTCAATTTACAAATGTGATCTTGAATAGTCTTTCTGGGCCTCAGTTTCCTCATTTGTAAAATTACAACGATAACATTTGTCCTATTTGCCTGTCGAGTTTCTGCTATGTAGATATTCTTCCAGCCCTTCTTAGGCAGGTCAGTCCTTACGCTTCAAAATATACCTAACGCATCACTTTTTTAGAGGAGGCTTTTTAAGATTTCCTGATATTCCTAACTAGAGTAAGGCCCCATTGTCTTGTCATGTTTACCCTTGCAAAATACTCCTGGTACCTGGAATCATGTGCTTAATTCTAAATTTCCTTCAAGACTGTTATGCTTAAGAAAAGAAGTATATGAATCTCTTCTCCTGCCTTTATCAGTATCTTTCTCAGTGTGTAGTACTCAGTAAGCGATGCATAAATGTGTCATGAGAGAATATTAAGGGTCAGCTACTGGCATGGTGGCTAACGTGGTTAAATCCCATGTGGCCAATTTCATGGTTCAAGTCCTGGACCCAGCAACTTAAAAAACATGTCAGAGGGGCAAGCAGGTGGCATGGTGGTTAAAGGTACTGGTCTCCCACATGGTTCAGGTCCTGGACTTGGTGGCTTCCTTTCTCGCTTCCTGCCCCCGCCTCCTGTGGTCAAATTAGAAAATAATAATAATTAAACTTAAAATGAAATAATTTCTTAAAAAATGCCAGATGCATGTGTGTGCATTTTCAGAGTCCTGAGAGGGAAATAGAGGAGAAAGAATTGTGGTTTGGTCATTCTCCCTGGGGAGTGTTTTCTCATTCTCTCTCTCTCTCTCTCTGTCTCTCTCTCTCTGTTTCTCTCTCAAGCAAGTTCACATGCCCACAGCAAATCTTAAAAAAGAGAGAGGTTTGATTGTCATGCACTACATGCATGCTTTGAAAAACCATATTGTGAGCTATACAAGTGTACAGGGATAGAATGTGCATTTAAAAAATTGATAAAGGCACAAAAATAGAAATATGGAGGAAGATGATATTCACTTGTAAACACATATAGGAGTGTGATAGATGTCTTTTGTGAAACTTTTTACAAAAGAAAGATTATCACTAGATCTCACAAAAGAACATGACATTCTCAGGTCACCTAATTATCAAGTCAAGCCAGACTATAAAAACCAGGTCTTACTTATAACATTTAAGGGGTTCCTCTAATTTTAAGGGTGGCAAAGCCAAAAAGAAGACTAAATATAGATATTCATGCCCAACTGATCTTAGTCAAACTACTCTGAAAGGTGGAATGGAGAAGTAGAAGCTCAATTTGTTTCTTCCCAACCAGAGACGTCTGGTTGAATACCTGACTAAATATCACATGGGTATCAAATCCTTCCCATTGCACTCCTTCCTTCAACATCAGCCACAGAGACCAATTCCAAGAAGATGTCCACCAGCAGAATGCAGGTGTCATTGGACGGCACCTCTCCTGAGCCTATGACTTATACTGCTCATTTCTTGTTCATAGGCTTCTTGGTCACTGTATGATGGTGCAATGCTGGGAAACGGTTGAGTGTTCAAATACACATAACCCAGAAATGCAGGGAAATTACTGACAAGGTCCAGCTATTACCACTGAGTGGATCAATACTTACATTTTGACCACAAATTGATAGTTCTGAGATTCATTTCATGACTTTCTAAGAGTTGCTGGTGAGACTGAGCAGCAACTTATCCCAGTAGTTAATAATACATCTAGTGTTGGTTTTCCTTCCTTCCCTAGTCAGTCCCAAGCCCTTTGCTGCTATTATCTGCCTGCAAACTGTCACATTAAGCTAGCCTTTCAAAAGGCATCCAGAAAAAGACCAGGAGGGTTCAATTATTTTCTCTCCATCAACAGGACAGCCCTTTATGTAAATATTTATGTTGGCTATCCTCAGGTAAAACCACTTATACAATTAACCACTGTTTATTCTTTATCTTAGTTAACTCTGTGTTCCTTCAGTAGCTTGTATCTTGAAAATATGACAGTACGGGAAACTTAATAACATCATCCTAAGTCACTAAGGAGAGAATGGTATTTTCAGATAAAAATAAATATAAAATTGTTACAATGCCAGTGTTCATCCAGGGAGAAGAATTTGGAACACTCTGGATAACAGAAAAGAAAGGCGGTAGAAAGAAGAGGGAAGAAAAAAAAAACCTAGAAAATGGCACAAGACTGAATAATGGTTCTTGTGATTCCTTTCAACTGTTGCTGCATGAATTCTCTAAAATACATGATCAAATACTAGGAACCAAACGTTTGAATCATGATAACGATAGTGGTGGTTGACATTACTGAACAAAGAGCTAAATTTTGCATTTGGTATAAAGTGGTGTGAGACAGACACACAACTCAAGGAGTTGGTAAGAGGCAGAGAAGCACAGAAAAAGGCAGGCAGCTCGCTTCCATGCAACTCCTCACTTACTTCTCTTTAAATTAGCTGAAATCTGGGGGAGGGCCTCAACCTTATCCAAGCCATGGGATTTCCTTAGATTTCAAAAGGCAGGAAATCTTCAAGGACATATCTGGGATTATAAAAATATAATTAAAACACTTGAGGGCAGTGATAAAACAGCTAATGGAGGTGATAAGAAGTATCAATGATAATTTTGAGTTCATGAAGACAGTCTGCATATTCCAGCCCTTGTTTGCCAACCAATCAGCAAACTATGCGCAAACACTTCTCTGAACTGAGCAGCAGGAAGGATATCTTTCCGGTAGGGCATATGTGGTGTGAAGCTCCCTTCTTCAGAGAAATTAGAGCTTGGTTAAGAATTGAAGGCCCAAACAGAAATAACTGCTCTACAGAGTGGAATATCTCAAGCCTCATGCGAAGGGTTGAATAGGACATTGGATGTGGGCCATGTGAGATACACAAATGAACTACTGGAGGAATTCTGAGAAGAGAGAGAGAAAGAGCAATAGGATGAAGAGGAAGGAAGGGAGGGAATGGGGAGGGAGGTTAAGAAAAAATATAGGATGTGAGATTGGTGATCAGAGAACATTTTGAAAAGACAGAGAAAGGAAGAATAACGGAGGTGGATACAATAGGATTTGGAGTCAGGTGAGTCTAAATTACAGCTTTTCCACACATTAATCACAAGGTGTCCTTGGATAACCTGTTTTACCTCTCAAAGTTTCAGTTTTCTTACATATAAAATGTGAATAATATCGACTTTGCAAGATTGTTATTAAGATTAATGTGGATAATGAATGCAAATACTGGCACAGACCTTTAGGAAGTAAACTGAGTGTATTCACCGTGAATATCTGTTGGATTTTGTCAAGTCTCTTATCTATCTATAGGAATATCACATATTTTTCCACCTTAATTTTATGAATATGATGAATTTCATTCATTGATTTCTTTTTTAGAGTTATTTCTTTAATTTTATTTGTTATTTTTATTATTATTGTTTTTATTAATTTGACCAGAGAGAGAAGAAAAGTGAGAAAGCAAGCCACCAGGTTCAGGGCTTAAACTGTAGTGGGACATGTAGGAGTCCAGCACCCTAACCACCATACCACCTGTTAGCCCCCTTTAGTAGATTTATTAACATTAAATCATACTTGCAGTCTTGAAACTTGGTAAAGATACACCTTTTTAAAAGTGTTAATATTGGGAACCAGCAGTTAGCGTAATGGCTATGTTGCTGGACTCCCACGTAGTCGACCGTGGTTCACATCCCGGACCCGGTGACTTAAAACTCATGCTGGGCGCATGTGCGTATGTGCCCAAGATCCCGAGAGGAGAATGGAGGAGAAGGGATTGCGGCGTGACCATCCCTCCGGGGGGGTGATTTCTTGCTTTCTGTCTCTCTGTCTCTCTCTGTCTGTCTGGTGAGTGCACGTGCCCTATAGTGAAAACCTCTCTTTAAAAAAAAAAAAAAAAAAAAAAAAAAAAAAAAGTGTTAATATTAATATTTTTCCATTAATATTCTTTTGAGAGTTTTTGCTATAGGGCAGGTGCATTCACCTAAGAGACAGAGAGAAAAGCAAAAAAAAAAAAAAAAAAAATCACTCCCCAGGGGGATAGCCATGCTGCAATCCCTTCTCCATTCTTTTATCAGAATTTTGGGCTTACATGCACATGCATCTGTCATTGAGTTTCAAGCTGCCCAGTCTGGGACTTGAACCAGGTTAACTATGTGAGAGTCCAGAGCTTTAATCACCATGCCACCTGCTGGGCCCCATGCATTAACATTTGCAAGCAACATTGATATGTACTATTTTTTGGGGGGATGCAATGTTCAATAGGTTTTGGGACTAATGTTATGCTTACCTTATTAAATGAATTTTGAAATTCCTCTTATGTCTCTATACTCTGAGGTTTTGTAATTAGCATTAGCATAATCTAATTTATTAAGAGTTGGTAGAATTCATGGGCCCAGCAGGTGGCATGGTGGTTAAGGTGCTGGACTACCACATGGTTGACCACAGTTTGAATCCCAGACCTAGAAGCTTGCTTTTTCACTTTCCCTTTCTCTGTCTTTCTTTGGTCAAGTCAAACAACACTAATAACAGGGAACCAGCAGTTAGCGTAATGGCTATGTCACTGAACTCCCATGTAGTCGACCGCGGTTCACGTCCCGGACCCAGTGGCTTAAAAAACTCACGCCGGGCGCGTGTGCGTGCGTGCCCAAGATCCCGAGAGGAGAATGGAGGAGAAGGGATTGCGGCGTGACCATCCTCCCTGGGGGGGGTGATTTCTCGCTTTCTGTCTCTATGTCTCTCTCTCTCTCTGTCTGGCGAGCGCACGCGCCCTATACCGAAAAACCTCTCCAAAAAAAAAAAAAAAACAACAACAACAACAAAAAAAACACTAATAACAAATGGAATTAAATAAATAAATAAATAATTCTTAAAAAAAAAAAAAAAAAAGGATTTGGTAGAGTTCAAATGCAAAACCACCTGGCCTAGGTATTATTAATGTTGGGAAAACTTTCCCTTTATTATTTTCTCTAAGGCATTTGGTCTGTTTAGAATTTCTTTCTACTGAGGTTATTTGGGTCAGTTCCAGTTTTCTTTAAAAAAGAAAAACTTCATCTGATTTTCAAATTTATTTTGTAGCATCATAAAGTGTTCTTCAAGATTTTTAGTTTTTATTTGAGTTATTTCTTTATTATTTTTAATTCCATGTGTTTATTTTGTCTTCAGTTTCTTGATTAGGTTTGCCAATTGCTTATTTTATTATTATGTTTTAAACTTTTGGAGATATTTATTCTCCTTGCTTTCTATTTTATTGATGCTTATTTTTATTTGTATTAATTCTTTCCTCCTACTTTCTTTTAGTTTGTTATAAGTTTTCTATTTTTTTGAGTTGGGTCTTCTGTCCATTCTTTTTTTTTCTTCTTAGTTTTATTGATATAAGCATTTCGTGCTTTGATTTTTTTTATTCTGAAAAATGCTTTGGCCATATTCCATTAACATTTAAATGTTATATTTCTATTCTTTAAAAAATATTAATTTAATTTTATTTATTATCGTTATATTTTTAATTTACCGGGTAGGACACAGAGAAAGGTAAAGTGAGAAAGCAAGTTGCCATGTCCAGGACTTGAACCATGGTCAGTCATGTGGGAATCCAGTGCTTTAACCACCATTCTACCTGCTGGCCCCACATATTATTTTTAAAAATAATATAAAGCTTTTAATTTTTTTCCAAGTTTTTAAGTAACCAGTGTTAACAATTTTTTGGCAGAGAAACTTAAAACTTTTATATATTTCTGCTTTTCTTGAATATGTTATTTTTTGTTATTTTTATTCTATAGAATTTATTGAAGAACACATTTCTGTGCATAAATGCCCAGATATGTGTGTCCTAAAATATGGATAAATGAATGAATATTTTACCCATACTTGAAGATAATTTGTATTCTGAATTATTAAGGCTCAGACACTATTTTGTTGATTGTATGATTTAGGCCTTCTAAATGTTACTAAATATTGTTCACTTGTGTCTCGTCCTAAGTTAGGTACGTTAGATACTGATGTGAGTTTCAATTTTTTTTCTTGCATTTCCTATACTGGGACTTTTAGTGCTAACCTCAGGAAAGTCCCAGGCAAAATAGACAAGTTGGTCACCCTACCTGAATGATTTCTTTGCTGTTATAAAGATTATGAATCCGGGGCCAGCAGATGGTGTGGTGGTTAAGGCACTGGACTGCCACATAGCTGACTGTCATTTGAGTCCCAGACCCAATGACTGAAAAATCACACTGAGTGTGTGTGCATGCATACCCAAAATCCCAGGAGGAGAATAGAGGAAAAGGAATTTTGGCATGGCCATCCCTCTGGGGAGTGATTTCTCATTTTCCTTCTCATTATCTCTCTCTGTCTCTCTCCAGGGAGCACATGCTCTGTGGCAAAAATAAATAAATAAATAAATAAATAAATAAATAATTAAAAAATAACAAATCTGGAGAAAAAAGTTTAAGAACCCTGGTTTATTTTATTTTTTGGTAATAGCTTTAGTTTGACTAACTTTAATTTTTGAATAAATCTTAAAAAATTTAAATTTAATTTTAATACAATTAAGTCAAATTAATTTAATTCATGTATCAAATAATTTCATGTACCAAATAAATTCAAAGATTCTTGAGATATTCATGAAATTGGGCAATCATCACTTGCAATGAATTATCCACATAATGGAATATTATTTGGCAAGGGAAAGACTGGGTTAGTGATACATGCTGTAGGATAGATGAATCTTGAAAACATTACACTAGGTGAAAGAAAGCAGTCAAAGAAGTACACATGTTGCATGATTCCATTGATATCAAGAACAGGCAAATCTATAGAGACAAAATACAGATTAGTGGTTGCTAAGACTAGGACGTTGGAGGGAAATGAAGGTTGGTGGCAAATGGGTGCACATTTCTTTTTGAGGTGACATAAATGTCCTTTGGTGTATTCTCTCTCTCTCTCGCTCTCTCTCTCTCTCTCTCCTTTCTTCTCTCTCTCTTTTATTCCTGCAAGCACACATGCCCTCTAGTAAATTTTTAAAAAATTCTCTAATTTATTTACTCCTCATTTGCTTGGTATGTATAGGCTTTATTGTTTTTAACCTTAAATTTAATTTTAAATTTAATTTCTAATATATCTTTACCTCATGGTTTTAAGTGTCTGTTTTTCTGTTTATAGTAGAGTATAGAATTTTTTTGGTAGAGAAGCTAGATTTTTTTAAAACAGAAGAAATAAAGCTTATGGCCTTTATTGATATGATTGATATATTTGGTCTTTTCTTACAAAATATTTTATAGTAGAAGTACATATATATTTTATACAAATTATTTTTCACAATGGAATCTATGTTTATTTTTTAGAATTTTTGTTGGAGGGGGCACTTGGAAGAGTCTGTATTTTTGTTTTAGTTGCTTTTTTAAATTATTTATTTTATTTATTCATTTATTTATTTCTTATTTTGACTAGAGAGAGACAGAGGGTGAGAGTGAGAAAGAAAGGAAGTGAGAAAGCAAGCCACCAGATTCAGGACTTGAACCCTGGTCAGCCATGTGGGAGTGTCCAGCGCCTTAACCACCACACCACCTGCTGGTCCCCATAGTTGCTTTTTTTAAATCAGTACTTTTTTTTTTTTTTTTTTTTGAGAGGGTTTTTTTTTGCTATAGGGTGCGTACGCTCGCCAGACAGAGAGAGAGAGACATAGAGACAGAAAGCAAGAAATCACCCCCCAGAGGGGATGGTCACGCCGCAATCCCTTCTCCTCCATTCTCCTCTCAGGATCTTGGGCACGCACACACACGCGCCTGGTGTGAGTTTTAAGCCACCGGGTCCGGGACACGAACCACGGTCGACTATGTGGGAGTCCAGTGACATAGCCATTACGCTAACTGCTGGTTCCCTAATCAGTACTTTTTGTAAGACTTCCTCTCCATTGCCAACTGATTACTGGTCTACTACAATGAATAATATTGAAATTTGCTACAGTCCTCTTCCTTACTGACTTATATCCCAGCAATTTATTTGAAATAACATGCCTTTACTCCCAAATAATAACTATCAGGCAATCATAAGCTACTTTTCATATCCTTAACCCATTCTCCCACCTTTTTAAAGAAGCAATTATTGGGACCAGCAATTAGCGTGATGGCTATGTCGTTGGACTCCCATGTAGTCGACTGCGGTTCGAGTCCCGGACCCGGTGGCTTGAACTCACGCCCGGTGTATGCGTGCGTGCCCAAGATCCCAAGAGGAAAATGGAGGAGAAGGGATTGCGGCATGGCTATCCCCCCTGGGGGGTGATTTCTCGCTTTCTGTCTCTCTGTCTCTCTCTGCCTGTCTGGCGAGCGCACGCGCCCTGTAGCAAAAATCTCTACCAAAAAAAAAAAAAAAAAAAGAAGCAATTATTCCTATATGTTTGGAACATACAGCTGTTACAACCTGTATGTTCTTTACACTTATCATTTATACTTAGTTCTACAAGCAGATATATATTTAATGGTTACCATTGGGCCTTATGTCAATGTCTCTCCAGTCAGCTTCATTCTCTAGTAGTTAACTCAGGAAAGGCCCCTGAGAATAATATTTTCTCAGCTCTTGCTTCTGGATAGCTGTTTGTCTGCAGTCCTTACACTTGAAAGTAAGTTTGACTGGATTTATAAGGCTCATAGTTTCCTTCCTTGAGTGTCTTAAATATGTCACTCCATTGTTTCCCAGCATAAAGAGTTGCTGTCAAAAATTCTGATGCCAATCGGAATTTCTAACCCTTTTATGTGACTTAGTTCTTTTGCATCAGAACCCAAAGAACTTTCTAGAATTTTTCAGTATTTGTCATTCTGGAATTTTTTTTTTTTTTTTTTGAGTCTATGTAATCCTTTTCAGCATGTTGTTTCTAATCATTTTTGGGTTCTTAATTTTAGAAAAGTTTTTAAATCGTTATCTTTTTATTTACTAACTCTAAATTTATTTTATTTTATTAATCCTATATTATTACTTTGGTTTTCTTGTTTGTATATATACACACACACACACACACACACACACAGACACACACACACACACATATATATGTATATAATTTCAAGAAATTCTTGGAAAATTCATATTGTGAAAAATCTATGTATGAATTTAAAGAAATTTTTGCACTGGAATAAACCCATGCTTTAATTCCATTTTTCCATTAACTTGTGTAACAAGCATATATTTGTTGTTCTTTACCTATCTTCTATTTCTGTCACTTTCTCTCAAATCTTGCATTTCTTTTCTCATTTGTTTTGATGCCTAAAATTTTACTCCCTTGTACCCTAATCTTGTGAGATATTGTCTGCTGTATTCATCTTGTGTTCTTTCTGGTTTAATCTTCATTTCTGAAGTGATTTTCTTCTATTTCTAATTCTTTCAGGAGTCATATATCTTCTTTACTAATTTTTTTTACCAATTTATGTTTTTCTTTCATTTCCCCATCATTATCTTAATTTATTCTGAAATTTCTGGCTACCGTTTTTATCCATTTTGTAGGTATGTTTTTATGGAATGTTTTCACTGCCATAAGATTGCTAATGGTTATAGTCTTCTTATTATTATCTCTTTTATTAGTGAATGTGTATGGAACTCAAGCTTGATCCTTTTCTGTTCCTATTCTTACATGAAATTAGTTTTCTTGAGCTCATGGGAGGAAGAAGTGGGTCAAGACAGATTTTCTAGCTTCATGGTGCATTCTCTATTATTGTTTTAAAATATGACCTTGTGCTTTCTGAGATCTAGTTCCTCTTCCACTTTCATATTCTCTTTCTTTTGCCCTATTGTCTCTATCCAGCTTAATTTAGATTCTGTTGCTGCAGTTTCTCATCCATGAAGAATTTTTTCCTGTAGTGGAGCTAAGCTAGACCCTATGAGAGTTCTCTGGGCTTACACTAGTCGATCTTTCCCAACCTTGTTGAGGACCAGTGTACTGCAATGAGGCTACAAAACACTAGCAGCTAAAGAGGGTACTCCTCAGGCTTTCTACCTGTTTCCACTGAACGCCTGATAAAGATGTGTCTCTTCTGTCTCTAGGGCCATGAGAAAATCTCCCACAGCCCTCTGTCTCCTCCCTCACAAGTTTTATTACTGTGCAAAACTCAAAGTAATGGTTACTTGTCTTTACCTGCCCATTATTTGAGTTTTGAAAGATACGTTGGTAACTGTACACACACAGGACACAGGAACACACACACACATACACACACACACACACACACCACACACATAGACTCTCAATGAATTTTTGAGTTTTGAACCTTAGCTCTGTTTACAACAGGTGTACAATTTAGGAAGATACTAAAAGCATCTAATTGATGTCATCTTCCCAGAATTTACTGTTTCGCCTTTTGGGGTGATCTTTAAAAAACTTGTTTACAATGACTTCCAACATGTGCAATTACCACATCCCCATGAATGATCACAGAATCTATGTTAAAGCTTTTTGCCCCAGTAGTTACTGATTCTGTCACATGATCTCTATAAACTTTATGAACATGAACAATTAACATTACTTGAGGTTAGTTTAGACAAATGTGTCATGTTCCAACTCTAATTTATTATTCAAAATAAACTACTGAGAGGATCTGTGTAGAGACAAAGATAGAAGTAGACTTTCTCTTTTGAGAGTGTATTGTTTAGAGGAAGACATATCACCTGCAGGCAGTATAGTCCTTGAAAGCAAGGCTGGGAGGTTAAACGGAAGCTAAGACATAGAAGGAAACAGAAGAGTGTCAGTCCACATGAGACTCAAATAGATCGTACTAACAACCTTCAGTTTTGTAGCTGCTCAGAGAAATGAAAATTTGGTGGAGACTTAGTATCCAAGACATCCTTCATGAGAGAGGGAGACTTTGAACGGAGTCTGAGAAAACAATGTATTTGAATAGACAGGGCATTGCAGCTGTGTGTGTGTATATTGTAGGAGTGAGTAGAGTTGGATTCATGGTGATTAAAGAGTCTCTTAAAGCACTGGTCTCTTAATTCACCTCCTACCGGGTTGGTAAGAGAAGTCATGTCTGATTTGGAGCCTGTGAAGCAAAAGTAACATATCCAACCTTTTCTTTTTTACTAGCACTAGATATATTCTGTTAAACAAACACTGTAATAGCTGAGACAGTGTGAACTGTAGGCAGAAGACTCCCTGCTGCTGCCAAGATGGATAAGTCTTTAAGCAACTTTTCCTGTCAAAATTGTAGAGACATCACACTTCCAGTGCTCCTCCAGATGAGTCCTCAAAAGCCAGGGTTCTATGGTCCAGCTGAGGTGGCATAATGGTTGCCTGCCACTCTGTGATGCTGGAACCAGATGAAAGTTCAGGGGTCGGTTCTTGGGTCCACAAGTACACACCAGGCACATGTACACATGCCTAGAACCCTTGCTGGGTGTGAAGGCTGGGGTGAGGATCACAGTGTGAAACTCTATTGAGAATGTTTGTCTTTTCCTCACCCTTCCTCTCATGAAAGAAAGAAAAAAATAAAGGTAAAGAGTGGGACAGATTATATGGTGGCACAACAATATCACAATTAGACTCACGAAAAGGTTCTAGGTTTGAGTCCCAGGGCCTCTCAAAACATGTACATGGACACATATACCTTTGACCTGGGCTACTTGAAATTGGGTGTGGGATAGTGGTTTTAAGTGTCACTCTCTTATGCTCTTAAAACAACAATGGGACCAGCAGCTGACATAATGGCTATGTCACTGAGGCCCATGTAGTTGACCATGGTTTGAGTCCCGGACCCAGTGGCTTAAACTCGCACTGGGCGTTCATGTGTGCATGCCCAAGATCCTGAGAGAACAATGAAGAAGAAGGGATTGTGGCATAGCCATCTTCCCTGGGGGGTGATTTCTTGCTTTCTGTCTCTCTGACTCTCTCTTTCTGGCGAGCACACGTGCCCTATAGCAAAGAAACCTCTCCAAATAAATAAATAAATAAACAAACAGACAGACAAACAAAACAGGCTCTGTTGATCCAGTAATATGTCTTGCCTCTGCAAGTTTTTTTTTTTTTTTGAATCTTCTTTTCCCCATAGGGCATGTGCACTTGCCCGAGAGAGACGAAGAGAGACAGAGAAAGGAAAATGTCCAATCATCCCCAAGGGTGGATGGCCACACCACAATCTTCTCCTTCATTCTCTTCCTGGGATTTTGGGCATGTGCACACATGTGCCCAGAGTGACTTTCAAGCTGACAGGTCCAGGACTCAAACCATGATTGGCCATGTGGGAATCCACATGGTTCTCTCTGCAGTTCTTATGTCCAGATGCACACCCATCTCCCAAAAGATTGCTAAGAAGTACAGACTTTACTTACTGTGGAGAAAAAGACAAGAAGTTTACACCACATATTGCACAGCAAAATTCCAAAACATCCTTTAATCATCTCCCTTTTCTCAGTTATTTTTCCAGTAGCAGTTTTTATATCACTCCCACCAGCAGCAGCACCACTTGCTTTCTCTTTAGCCTTTCTTTGATACCTTTCTGACTGAACTTTCTCTTCTCTGTGTGTTTTCCCTCCGGTTTTCATAATTCCTTTTTCATGAGAATATACGTAGCCCTCCTTTAGTCTGGCTTCTCTATTTCACATCCCTACTCAAGATAGTTAATTTTATGTGTCAGCTTGAGGGTCAAAGAATGTCCAGATAGTGAGTTAAACATTTTTTCCAGAAGTGTTTTTAAGAGTGTTTTCAGAAGACAGTAGCATTTTGGTTGATACACTGAGTAAAACAGATAGCCCTACCCTATGTGGGTGAGCACCATCCAGTTCATTGAGGACTTGACTAGAACAGGAAGGTTGAATGAATGCCAGCTGATAGCTGGAGCTGGGACATTGACCTTTCCCATCCGTGTTCCTGGTTCTCTAACCTTCACATACAGACTAGAACCTACCTCAGCTCTTGGGTTCTCAGGCCTTTCAGCTACACCACTGGCTTTCCTAAATGTCCAGTTTGTAGTGGGCAGATTAGTGGGACTTCTCAGCCTCCGTAATTGTGTGAGCCAATGCATTCTTTTTTTTCCTTTTTTTTTTTTTTTTTTTTTTTTGAGAGCTTTCTGCTATGGGGCACATATGCGCTCCAGAGAGACAGAAAGTGAGAAATTGAGAAATCACCCTCCAGGGTGGACGGCCACACCATGATCCCTTCTCCACTCTCCTCTTGGGATTTTCGGCATGCACGCACACACGCCCAGTGTGAGTCTAAGCTACCAGGTCTGCAACGCAAACCGCTGTCGACTACATGGGAGTCCAGCGACACAGCCATTATTAACTGCTAGTCCTGAGCCAATACTTTTTAATAAATGTCTTCCTAGGGGCTGATCCTGGGGCCTGGTGGTTAAGGCAGCCAATCATACATGGCCAAATGTATGGTTCAAATTCTTGATCTAGTGGCTTGAAAAACACATCAGACACATGAATGTATGCCCCAAATCCCAACATCCCAACAGGATAGAGGAATGGAGGAGAAGGGATCAGTATGACCATGCCCCATTGCTTTCTCCCCCTCCTCCTCTCTCTGGAAAAAGACAAACAAACAAAAAACTCTTCCTAGATATATAGATATATCCTGTTCATTCTATTTCCCTAGAGAGCTCTGATTAATGTCCCATTCATCTCTAATCAGCCAAGAATCCATTTGCCTTGTGAAAGAAAAGAGGAAGACGAGATTAGAAATAACTCTCAAAGATTATCCCAAATCTATGAGTTCACGTTTCTTTTGTGGCTCAGTTTTACAGTTCTTGTAGAACTAGGAGTCTGCTTCAAGATATTTGTTTTTTTCCTTGTTAGCCAGTCAGAACAAGTGGTAAAATACATTCTGATTGCTATCAGTGTAGCTGACTTTAGTGGGACTGAGGGCAGGAGATAAAGCATGTTGTTAACTGGTATCATCACCACCTTGGTATTGTAACCAGATGAGCATGGAAACATGGGTGCCAGCAGTCATAATCAGAAATACTGTGGTCCCTTATTTGTAACTCTTAATTCTGAGATTCACTTTAATGATGTAAAGAACAAGATAGACAACTGATCAGAAGAAAAATATTCGTGTATGTGTGTATGTGTCCAAGACACTAGGAGAGAGAGAGAAAACGCATCTGCTAATAAGATTGCTTTTATGAGCAGTAGAGAAATTTATACAGGCACTTCTGACCACTACAACAAAACATAGTATAGTGCAGTGTCATAAGTCAAAACTTAAGAAGTATGAGACAGAATGGCCTCATCAGGGAAGGAAAAGAAGCATTTATTAAGATATATTCAACTCTCTCTGTAATTACTTCCTCCCCACGATCCATTTTCATCCCCTTTGTGCAGATGACTAAAATGAGGCTCAGAGAAATTAGATAATCTGCCCAAGGTTATACAACTAATAAAACCTCCTTGACTCTTAAGCTCTACCCAGTTTCCAGCACTGCTTCCAGAATTCCACCTAGCCACTGACAGCTTTAAATTTCAATAAGGAGACCAGGTAGGGGCTGATGAGGGAGCAGACATTGATAGTAGCTCCCCTGCAATCTTATCCCTAACCTGTGGTCCGCCATGTTTCTCTCCTCAGAGTCGATAGATCCAGGGGTAGCCACACTTGGCTCAGCCCAACCAGATGGAAGAGGCAAGCATGAGGCCAGCACATGTGTTCTTTCCAGGCAGTCTCTGCAGCCTAATCCTCTTCTGTCCTTCTAATACTGGGATCGGGGCCCTCCCTTCTTCCCCCCATCAGCCTTGCTGCCGAGGATAGCAGCACAGCTGGAAAAATAGATAGGTCTTTCTAACCCTCTCATGCGTGTGCCGTGGGGCCAGGTAGCTCTATAAATATGGTAATGGCTTCTCAAGCATGCCTGGACTGGAAATGAGACTGAGAGGCTGGAGAGAGGCTGTTCCCACTGATAACCGCTGTGGCAGCCTTGCCGGAGGAGACAGTGCATCTGAGCTTCAGGTCAAATTAACTTTCCCCTGAAACCCTTGTGTAGATCCCCTCTCCTCCTCCTCCTTCCTACCCTATTAATCGCCTGTACCCACCTGTTCCCTGATTACATTGATGACATCCACGGAGGGAAGGAGGCAGGCAGCAGCTCATGTTTAGTCTATTACCAGGAGGCCCAGACTTGTGATAAAAAAATAAAAAATACACCAGCAACAACACAGCTACATTGATGTGTACAATAGGGAACCAGCCTGACACTTCCCTGCCGTGGCCCTACTGAGAAAAACGACAGCCACAATAAAAAGCCAAACACGCTGCTCAGTCAGTAACCCCAGCCTTCCCCTGGATTTCTCTTTATCTGAGAGAGTAGACAGTGACACACCCCCATATATATGTATGTGTGTGTATATATATATATATATATATATATATATATATATATATATATATATATATATAAATTTCCTGGAATTGTAGTCTATGGAAAATGGTGACTGAGACTCTAGCGTGTCTTTAGACAAAGCTCTTAAAATTACTCTAAACCCTAACCCACAACCCCTTTCTTTTGGTTGGATAAAAAAATGATAATGCCTTCCTCTAGGTGGAGAGGTTACAGTTGTGAAGGCTTAGTTGATGCCTGTCCTCCTTTCAACCCCACCTTCTATTTCTTGTTAACAGGATCATCCTGCTCTCAAGGAGCAGCTAGACCATGTGGCCTGCGTTGCTTCAGAAAAGGGATTAAAAGTGCTTGTCGAAGATGAGGAAAAGCTTCTGAGGGTTTAAAGTCTAGACCCAGAAGAAAACCAGGTACCCTTTTGGCATTCCAGCGATGCTTATGGAGATCATTTCAGTGTGTTTTCTACATGTGTCAACTATATTGCAAAATAATTTGAAGGGATAAAGTCACGATTCTCATCTAATTATAAAAGAAACTTGTTTCAAAGTTGTTATTTAACTCATTAATGCATGAAGAAATCAGTACAGTATTACAAACCAGTTCAAAGAGCAGAAAAACATGTATGTAGCCAAGAACACTGAAATGAATGAATGTTTAATACATGCAAAATATTGTAAGTGTAAGGTTGGAGGAATCAATTTATCTCTACTATGCTAAACTTCCAAATTTCTAAATTTCACCTCTAAAAACAAGAATTATTTGGGATCAGCAGTTAGTGTAATGGCTATGTCGCTGGACTCCCACGTAGTCGACCGTGGTTCGCATCCCAGACCCGGTGGTTTAAACTCACACAGGGCGCGTGTGCGTGCATGCCCAAGATCCCAAGAGGAGAATGGAGGAGAAGGGATTGCGGCATGGCCATCCCCCCTGGGGGGTGATTTCTCGCTTTCTGTCTCTCTGTCTCTCTCTGTCTGTCTGGCAAGCACACGCGCCCTATAGCAAAAACCTCTCAAAAAAAAAAAAAAAAAAAAAAAAACAAGAATTATTTGCATTGCTCTGTTTTCTTCAACTTTCAGAGCTGAAAATAGTTCAAAGGCTGTGAAATACCAGGAGTAATATAGAATCAGAGAACCAGAGGGTACACTAGAGGTCGCCCAGTATTCCACAGGAATCTAGTACTCGTTTTTGTTTTATTTTTTCATTTCAAAGTTTTTTTTGTACTTCTTAAATTTTTTTCCTGACAAATTACTTGGAAGAAACTAATTACAGGGTAATACACTCAGTATTATAGTGTACAATTTTGTAATGTAGTAATGTATCTACTTTATTAACATGTTAACACTGTATTACAACAATCACCATTATTTAATTTTGTTTTGTTTTTTGGTTTTGGGTTTTTTTTTTTTTTTTAGAGGGTATTGCCTTAAGGCATATGTGCCTGCAGGAGAAAGAGAAAGAGACAGACACAGTGAGAGAGAAAGTGAGAAACCACACCCCCTCCCCCAGAGGAGATGGCAATGCTGCAATCCCTTCTCCTCCATTCTCCTCTGGGAATCCTAGGCATGCATGCACATGCACCCACCATGATCTTTTTTTTTTTTTTTTTTTTTGGAGAGGTTTTCGCTATAGGGGTGCTCGCCAGACAGACAGAGAGACAGAAAGCGAGAAATCACCCCCCGGGGGGATGGCCACGCCGCAATCCCTTCTCCTCCATTCTCCTCTCGGGATCTTGGGCACGCACGCACACGCACCCGGCGTGAGTTCTAAGCCACCGGGTCCGGGACGCGAACCGCAGTCGACTACGTGGGAGTCCAGAGACATAGCCATTACGCTAACTGCTGGTTCCCCCCACCATGATTTTTAAGCCACCAAGTTAGGGACTCAATCAAACCATGGCCGGCCATGTGGGAGTCCAGCAATGTAACCATTACACCATCTGCTGGTCCCCAATAACCATTATTTTGAAGGAAAGATGAACACCAACAATATTTTAGAATATCTGTAATGGCTATAATGTGATATGGAAATATCTGTCAGTTCTATATATGACAAGTTTTCAGCTATTGTTAAAACCAATGTAATTTTTTTTTTATATAATATAGTTCAGCTAGAAATTAGTAAAAATAAAAATGTGTGTTTTTTTTCTTATTAATGTTCACGGACCTTTAGAATCTTTTAGGCCTAATATTAACCACCTGTGAGGGCCAGCAGACGGTGTGGAGGTTAAGGTGCTGGATTCCCCATGACCAACTGTGCACTTTGAGATTTTGACCTGGCAACTTGAAAATCATGCCAGACACATGTGCGTGCAGGCCCAAAACTGGAGGAGAAGGGATTGCAGTGTGGCCATTCCCCCAGAGGGTGATGTCTCACTTCCCAATTCTCTTTCTTTCTCTCTGGTCAGCACAGGTGCACTCTAGCAAAAACAACAAAAAGATAACCTTTAAGTTAAAGAATGAATACCTCTAACTCCTGTTGTGATAAAAAACATGAAGACCAACATTGGAGAAAGAGGAAGATGAGATGAGAAACAAATTGGGTAAGTAAGATACTATTGAAGAAGCCACTTTTGGCTCTGTCAGCTCCACGATTAACCAGTGACCTAGAGAAACCCCACATAGCTTTAGGGAATCTGAGAAGAGAAAGTAAGCATGCTCCAATTTCTTGGGTGGAAAGTTAGAAAGTTACAAGACCCCAGTATCTGGGACAGGCAAGACAAAGAGTCTCCTGAGTTTTCCAAAAGTCAAGACCATGTTCCCTGGGTGCTGTGAAGAGATGAGCAACTTGAAGAGGACTGTGGTTGAGAAGATGGAGCGATTCAGCAGGGACCAGATAAGCTCGTGCTGTAGAGTAGAATGGCAGCTTGAAACAGAAATTGTACTCAGTTACAAGAGGAAACTATATTGCACATTTGAGTTTATGGATTAAATGTCTCTTCTTGTTCCATCTGGGAAATATTTCCCAGGTCTAACTCTTTCCCCTCATCCTGTGGCCACTTCACTGATTCAAAGTCCTTAATCTGGGATTCAAGGTCCCTCACAATATAGCTTTGCATTCTCATCTCCCACCTGTTTTCCCCACGTGCCCCATCACTCTAAGGTGCTAAATGCTACACGAGTTGTTTTGTTCTCTGACACCTCCATGGTTGACTGGCATTGCACCATATTCTCAGCCTCGAATGTCACCCCAACTTACTGTCAACCCTTTAAACTCTTCTCTGAGGAAGATCACATTTTCCTTGGCATACAGCCTTTGCTTTGGCCCGAAATGCTCGCAATACCTCCCCCACCCATGACATCTACTAAATTTCTGTCTGAATTTCTATTTATCTTTCATGACCACACACCTCCACTATAAATGTCTCTTTCATGAAGGCTTCAAGAGGTATTTCTCTCAACTCTGGGTCCTAAAAAATAATTATATATAGCTTTAAGGATAAAGACGAGGTGAAAAGAAAAAGGGAGAGAGAGGAAGAGAAGAAATAATTATTTATTTGGTACTTATGCTCCAGGCACAGCGTTTAGAACCAGCTTGCCCAGGTCTGGAGCTATCTTACAGAGCTAAGATCCAAACATGGGCTGTGATTCTAAAGCCCCAGGCCTTACATAATGATGTGAAAGCATGTCATTTTCTATAGCACTTTCTCACTTTATGCATCCAAATATCTATCTCTCCATTGAGGATCAGAAAGGGAAAGTATCTTTTATTTCATGCCCTCAGTATCTAATACAGACCTCTCCAACAGTAACTGTCAGCAAGCGCCTATGAATGTCGACAGATGTATCACAGTTTGGCTTGGTAGCTAAAGTTTCTCAGACATGCTTCCTATCCTCCTGGAATGTATGGGGTAATGTGGACACATACTCCAGACAATGGACATATAATTACAGGCTGGGATAACTTTTGTTACATAATAGAACAAGTTATTAAGTAACAAACAAGAACTTTAAAAATGGGATGTTCTGGGAACCAGCAGTTAGCGTAATGGCTATGTCGCTGGCCTCCCACGTAGTCGACCGCGGTTCGCGTCCCGGACCCGGTGGCTTAAAACTCACGCCGGGCGCGTGTGCGTGCGTGCCCAAGATCCCAAGAGGAGAATGGAGGAGAAGGGATTGCGGTGTGACCATCCCCTCTGGGGGGTGATTTCTCTCTTTCTGTCTCTATGTCTCTGTCTGTCTGGCGAGCGCACGCGCCCTATAGCAAAAAAAAACCTCTCCAAAAAAAAAAAAAAATGGGATGTTCTGGGAACCAGCAGTTAGCGTAATGGCTATGTCGCTGGACTCCCACGTAGTCGACTGCGGTTCGCGTCCCGGACCCGGTGGCTTAAAACTCACGCCGGGCGCGTGTGCGTGAGTGCCCAAGATCCCTAGAGGAGAATGGAGAAGGGATTGAGGCGTGACCATCCCCTCCAGGGGGTGATTTCTCGCTTTCTGTCTCTATGTCTCTCTCTGTCTGGCGAGCGCACATGCCCTATAGCTAAAAACCTCTCAAAAAAAAAAAAAAATGGGATGTTCTAACTGACATGGGGAAAATTAGTATCTAGGGCTAACTTCTTTGGGGAAGTTACATTCCAGTTGAGAGTAAAGGATTGGTATGAGCTGTTGACCAAAAGAAGTGTCCAGGAATTACATCCCAGGCAGTGGGAACAGGCTGAATGAAGTCCCTGAGCTAAGGAGTTTGGCAGGTGGGAGAGATGGAAAGACAGGTGCAGCTGGAGTCGGTAAGAGTAATGAGGCTGACGTAGGCACAACATCCAGGTACTGCACGATCATTATTCATTCACTCCAGAATTATTACCTACTAGGCACCCTTATTCATGCTTGAGGTGTAATGGCTATCCAAACAGAAGTAGCTCCTGCCTTACGAGCTCAGAGTCTAGGAGAGAGACAGACATGGCGGTAACAATCACACAGAGTAGTATGTAATTACAGAGACATGACCTAGAGTGAGGACAGAGAGGGAGGTCAAGAAAAGTGTGATGAGTTAAATTGTGTCCCCCAGGCAGACATTGAATTCCAAACCCCCAGTCCTTGTGAATGTGACCTAAATAGAAAATTAGGTTTGGGCAGAGAGGCCAGCAGATGGCATAATAGTTGCATCACTGGACTCCCATGTGACCAACTATGGTTCGAGTCCTGGATCCTGTGGCTTCAAACTCACAACAGGCGTATGCTTGTGCACGCCCAAGATCCCAGGAGGAGAATGGAGGAGAAGGAATTGCAGCTTGGCCATCTCCTCTGGGGCATGATTTCTCACTTTCGATCTCTCTGTCTCTCTCTCTCTTTCCATCTCTCTGGTGGGCACATGTGCCCTATCACAAAAATCTCTCTCTTTAAAAGAAAAAGAAAGAATAAAAGAAAATTAAAATTTTGCAGATATAACCAAGTCAAGATGGTATCATTCTGGGCCAGTAGGTGGTGTGGTGGTTAAGACACTGGACTCCCATGTGGTTTGGACAGCAGTTTGATTCTCAGACCTGGCAACTTGCTTTCTCACTTTCTCTCTCTCTCTGTCTGTCTCTCTCTGCTGAGCACACATGTCCTGTAACAAATGACAAATAGTAATAATAATAATAATAATGTAAATAATACTAAATAAGTAAGGTTTTAAAAAGATGATGTCATTTGGGTGAGTCTCCATCCAATATGACTGTTGCACTTTTAAGAAGAGAAGAGACACTTCAAACAGTCACGCAAATGGAAATATAAAGGAAGAACTCTGCATAAGAACTGAAGCAGGAATTAAAGTGTTGTATCTACAAACCAAGGGGTACCAAAGATCATCAGAAAACTTTCACAATCCAGAGAGGAAGTATTTCTATATAGGTTTCAGAGGGAACATGACCCTGCTAACACCTTGATTTTGAACTTCTATCCCCTAGAGCTCTGAGAGAATAAATTTCTGTTGTTTAAAGCCATTCAGTTGGCGGCAGTTTATGTCAGCTTTAGGCAACTAATATAGAAGACTTCCTGGAAGACACCATGCTTAAGTAAATCCTGTATTTCCAACTAAAACATTGGGAATTCATTTTGCCAACAGGTGTGAGGATTTATTAACCAGATGGATTTTTTTTCCCCGATATTTAAAGCGTGAATATTTCACATAGACATACTGGTGCCCAGCTTTTCTTTTCTTTTTTTTTCCTTTGGAGAGGTTTTTGCTATAGGGCGCGTGCTCTCACAAGACAGTCAGAGAGAGACAGAGAGACAGAAAGCGAGAAATCATCCCCAAGGGGGGATGGCCACACCACAATCCCTTCTCCTCCATTCTCCTCTCAGGATCTTGGGCACGCACGCACATGCGCCCGGTGTGAGTTTAAGCCACCGGGTCTGGGTCTCGAACCACAATCGACTACATGGGAGTCCAGTGACACAGTCATTACGCCAACTGCTGGTCCCGTGCCCAGCCTTTCTTAAAGGATGGAAACAGCCATATGCAACCATGTGCTGTAGTTAAGTAGAGGCCCCACTTCTCAGCACTTTTACATCTGGCCCTCTTCACTCCTTGCATTTTCTGCCTGACATCTGCGGCATAATAAATGCATGAAGAGGGTCTAAGATTTTAGCCAGAAGGTAGTTCAGACAAAAAGTCTCTGCAAACTCCCCTGGAGCCCCAGTGAATGGCATGATTGTCACCATCCTCTGGAGCCCTGGCCACTTGCCTGTGTCAGTAGCAGAGGTGGGGGGGATAAAGCCTATCCCACTATCTTTAATTAAATCACCACTCTTCAGACATTCCCTTGGCTTGAAACTTATTACCATACCCTGGATCTGTTACCCTTGCTGCTGAATTCCAATGTGATAGATCTCATGTCCCCTACGTGCTCCACAACTTGCTCTTTAAGTGGAATCGTTTACATTTTGATTGCCTAATATATTTCTATCATTTTCCATCCAGCAGGATGTCAAGACCCTGTACGACGCTTGGTAAAGTAAACCAGTCTAGACTGTAGCTCCTTCATTATCAAGACAAAGCTCAGGTCAAACTCAATGCATCCAAAAAATCTTCTAGGGCAATATCATGTGAATATTCCTACTCACCAAGGAAATCAAGTCAGAAAAGCCTGGATCTGAATATCGGCCTCACTACTTAGTAGCTACTTGGCCATGGGCAGATTGCTTGACCTCTCTGAGTTTTACTCATAGTATGGACATAAAAATAGGCTGTTGTACCAGGTTCCTATGATGACTAATTGAGATAATTGCATGTAAAGCACTTGATAGAATGTCTGGCATATGACAGGCACACTTTAAAGCAGGTCATTTTTACTATAACTATCATCAGTTTCGCTGTTGTTTTTATGGTTACTACTATTGCTACTATCGTTAATATTGCCCTGTCATGCTCCAAATGGGATCTAACTATTCAATTGCATAAAATGTGGGAACACATTATTTCAGGATTTAAGAAAATACTAGAGTAAGGCTGCAGTGAAGAATGGGGGAAATTCACCTATCATGTTATATCTGAATTCCTGTCATCATGACATGCTTTTGTCCACAGGGTCTCTCTGTAGGATCTTTATAGACAAACAAGACCTGTTTGACCCAAGAGAGTCACAAGGCAGATGAAATGTCAGAAGAAGAGCTCTACCCTGGCCAGGGGACATTTGTAAAAGTCAAGATTGGTGCAAAGAGCTAATATCCATGATTAGAACCAAAAATTACAAAGAAGGATCAAGCTGGATAGAGGATAGAGGGCAATGATAGTACCAGTCTTCATTCAGGATGCCTCCCTGGGCTGACAGAAATATAAAGAGGTCCCCACTAGACCTAAATTTGCTGCCGTGTGAGTGAAAAATGCCATCAAACCAGTCACCCCACTCAACAACTTGGCCATTATCCCTCATTCCTCTTTTCTTTTTTTGAAGAATTATTTTACTTAGCTTTTTATTTTTATTTATTTGTTTATTTATTTATTTTAACTTGACCAGAGAGGGACAGAGTGAGAGAGAGAAAGAAGGAAAGTAAGAAAGCAAACCACCAGATCTGGGACTCGAACCATGGTCAGCCATGTGGGAATCCAGCTCCCTTAGCTACCACACCTGCTGGGCCCTGCATTCCTCTCTCTTCCTGTTCTTACGTGTTCATCAAATTAATCAATTAATCTTCTCTGAGTTCTTATTAATGTAACCTATAGATAGATTTGAGTCTATTGCCTTATCAATTTCCACCACTACTATCATTATCTAAGCTTGAATTATAGCAATACCTCCAGACTGGGAGACTTTCCCATTTCTTCCTCCAAATTCTTCATTCATGTAAATTTTAGTGATTAGGAAATACTTATTTGTGTGTGTCAGTGAAAGAGCGGTGATGGCTAAGAGGAAGATTTGGCTAGAGAGATAACTAATAATAATAGTTAAGTTGTTGTTTCTGTTTTTAGTTTGCCAGAGGGCATGTGCACTCATCAGAGACAAAGAGAGAAAGAAAGCACCCCCGTGGAGTGCCATGTCAAAATGGAGGATGGCCATGTCACAATCCCTTCTCCTCCGTTTCTTCCTCCTTTCAGGCTATTGCACATGTGTGTACACATGCCTGGTGTCTTTTAGCTGATGGGCCCAGGATTCCAAACACATGGTTGGCTATGTGGGATCAGCCACCTTAACCACCACACCACCAGCCATCCAATAATAGTTAACTTTAAACTGATTAATTATTACATATCAGGTGTTGTGCTGCATACTTTTATTCATTCTATTTTTTTTTTTTTTTTGAGAGGTTTTTGCTATAGGGCACGTGCGCTCGCCAGAAAGACAGAGAGAGACAGAGAGATAGAAAGCGAGAAATCACCCCCCAGGGGGATGGCCACGCTGCAGTCCCTTCTCCTCCATTCTCCTCTCGGGATCTTGGGCACACATGCACACACTCCCGGCGTGAGTTTAAGCCACCGGGTCCGGGACTCGAACCGCAGTCGACTACGTGGGAGTCCAGCGACATAGTGATTATGCTAACTGCTGGTCCCCAATACTTTTATTCATTCTCTTGGTCCTCCAAAAATTTCATGAGGTAGAAAACTAAATCTTGAAGGGTATGATAAGTTAAATATGGCCATAAATTCTTCGTTGTTTCTCCCATTAAGAGATGGAATCTAATTTCTTTGTCCTTGAGTCTAGGCCACCTTCATGATGTACTCTACTAGGAGAATGTGGAAGAAGTGATGTTCTGGAACTTTAGAGGCTAGGTCATAAGAGTCTTTCCTGAAACACTTTCTCTATTGAAATCTTAAGAAATATATGAAAAGTCCAACAACCCTGAAGCTGTCATGCTGTGAGAAGTTCAAACCATGGACAGAGGTCCTGGAGCATCAGATGTCATGAGTTGTTAGAAACAAGCTAAAGAGCACTGAGGCACCAGGCATGAGTGAACAAAGTACTGTGTAAGTCAATCTTCCACCCTAGTTAACAGTTGATGCCATATGGATCCAAGGTGAACTATCCAGTTGAGTCCTAAATTCCACAAGTTCATGATCAAACTAAAATGGGTATTACAAACCACCAAACTGTGGGACTTATGTTTTATGCCACAACAGATAGCCTGAACAGAAAGGTTAACTCTCTTAATTATGTAGAAAGTCACATAGTGAATGTTGACACAGAGCCTCAAATCCAGGTACCATGATTACAAAGTCTGTGCTAGTAATCCATGTCCTTAAGTAGAAAACATAGAGTAAATTTGTCAATGCCAAAAGCTTCCCAGAGAACATGATGTTAGAGATCAGAATAAGGAAGAGGAAGGAAGGGGAACCAATATTCAAGGAATTCCTTTTTACAATCATTGTGCTAAAAATATTTTTTCTGATTTAATTCCTGAAAAAATACTTTAAATCAGGCACTATTATCTCCATTTTTAAAACATTTATTTGACTTATAAAATTGCATGTGTTTATGATGTACACTATGATGTTTTAAAGTGCCTGTAGGGGTGTATATATGTATGTTGTAGAATGATTAAATCTAGCATTGCCTCGCAGTTACCATGTTCATGATAAGAACACAACATTCACACCACTAGTATTTTTTAATACCGTAAGTCATCATTAACTATAGTCACCACATTGTGCAGTAGTCCCCTTGAACTTACTCCTCTTATTTAACTGTAAATATGTGTGCTTTGACCAACAATTAAAAAGCAAAATAAAAATCTGTGTTTCAGAATAAATTGAACATCTGGATCAGCCAAATCCAGCATGCAGAAAGTCATAGATTTGGGTCTTCTACTCAAGCAGGGATCCATAGCCATGATACCACTGCCCTGAGTAACCTGCCAACTGAGTGAATTCAGGGAGCAGGTCTCTGTGCTATAATAGATTCCCCAGAAGGAAGACATCTAAGCCCACAAAGGCAGGCTTCAGCTCCAGGTAGGGCCTGAGCATGTGAAGGTCAGGAGTGATTTATTCCACTTGTACATCAGAAGACAAAAACTTTTAATTAAAAGAAGGGAGAAAAAAACTGCTAGAGACTGAGCAGGGAGTCCACACCATCTGACAGTTTCAATTTTCACTTACAGCTCACTTTCGCCGATTGATATCCTTCTCGTGTCTGTGGAAGAGAACCATTGGCTCCCATAAATCACCTTCTGAAGTCACAGGCTACTGCCGTTTTAACCCTCCCTTGACGGAAACTTTGGCAACAGCAATAATGATAATGATGACTATCATTGATCATTACCTATGTGCCAGAATCTATGCTAAGTGCTTGCATTTATAATTCTATTTAACTCTCACCAAACTCTATGAGGTAGGGCTTAGTGGTATCCCTAATTTAAAACTAACTGAACTGAATGTTAGAAAGTAAGTTTAATTTGGGCAAAATCATAAGGCAAGTATATGTCAGAGTTGAGGTTTAAATATCTAGTTAACATCTGAACCCAAACTCTCATATTACAGAATAAACATCCTGTTGACCAGGCATAATGCTCTATATTGTTAAAAAATTTGCAGATACTCTGGGCACTAGAGGTGCTGGATGCTTCCACATGGCCAAGGTTCGAGTCCTGGACCTGGTAGCTTGCTTTCTCACTTCCTCTTTCTCTCTCTCTCTCTCTCTCTCTCTCTTTTTTCCTCCCTCTCTCAGTGTCTCTCTGGTCAAAATAAAATAAATGACTTAATAAATAAAATTAAATTAATAATTCTTTAAAAAATTTGTAGATACTCAATAATACCATAATTGTGTGGGAGGATATTATCACCCATCCCCATTTTACAAAGACAGAAAAGGGATTAACCCTGAATCAGCCAGCCAGTCAAATAATGACAATAGTAAACTAACACTGTTTTCTGCTCACTATGAGCTAGGCATTGTTTTAAGTACTTTAAACATATTAGTTTTCACAACATAATACGGCAATAATAATAAACCTTATTATCATTCCCACTTTAGAGATGATTAAATTGTCGCACAAAGGAAATTGACGTCCCTAAAATCTCACAACTATTAAATGGAAGCACAGAAATAAGCGCAGCTTTTCCTGCCTTCCAGTCTAGAGTTTTCTCCACTACACCTATCACATCTTATCACATATCTGTCCTTTCCTTAAAGACACAGAATTATGCTACCAGAGGGTGGGTTATTAGGCATGAGGGGGCTTGAGGGTTTGATATTGAAGTAGTTTAATTAAGAAAAGAGGCCAATAAAGCCAGGACTAAAATGCAAAATTTAAGGAAGCCCTCACTTTCAGGGGTAGTACTTGCATCACTCTCTAAATTAAAATGAGAGATTCCTTAAAATTTTTCCCTCAGGGAACCTAGCTTACTCCACCCTAACTCCTGGTTTTGGAGCATCTCAGCATTGGTCTCAAGAGAGACCTGAATGATGTCTAGAGGGAGCTGTGATGGGAGATATTATTAACACATCAATGTATCATTTCTTATCACCTAATGCATGTCTAATACTGTGGGAGCATCTGGAGAGGATCCTTTCATTTGGTCATTCAATGCTGAATAATTGAGACTAATTGTCCCAGTTTTACTGATGTAAAGAGGAACCAAATCCTTTCTCTTGAGGTAGAAGGTGGAGCAGCTCGGTACAGAATCCTATGCCTCACCACGTGAATGCTAGATCAGAAGTGCACAGAAGGCCCACTCACACCCCCTATTCTGGGAGACTTCATACAGGAGAGACTGTTTGAGCTGGGAACTGCATGATGCTAGAAGTCTTTGGCAGTAAGTAACAGAAGCCAGCACTACCTAACTTAAAAAGGTAACAAAACCAACAGAGGGTATAATGGTTACATGGCTGGACTCCCACATAGTAGACCGCGGATCAAGTCCCAAACCTGGTGACTTAAAACTCACGCCGGATGCATGTGCATGTGTGCCCAAGATCCCAAGAGGAGACTACAGGAGAAGGGATTGCAGTGTGGCCATTCTCCCAGGGAGTGATTTCTCACTTTCCGTTTCTGTCTCTCCAGTGAGTACAAACACCCTGTAGCAAAAGTTTCTTTCTAAAAAGAAAAAGAAAAAAACATAACAAAACCCATGAACAAAAGTCATTGGATGGATATGAAGCTTATCCTTTGACTCTTTTCTTGAAAAGGGGGTCCTGGCTGCTCAGGGACCTAAGGAAAAGGAACAAAGTAGTAATCTCTTTGGAACAATGCCAAGAAGAGGGTTTAACTCCAGGCATTTATCCACTGGGTGCCATTTTATTTTTAGAATTCAGATTTCTAGGAGGGAGTTCCTGAATGACCTAATAGGTCATGAGCCCACTCTTTGTCCAAAAGAAGACAGATCAGTTTGACAAAGGGAAATAGGCATGCCCACCCCCAAGATGAGAAGAGATGCTGTGTGGACAAAAACAGAAGGGACACCTATTCACTGGGAGAAAAGATACACAGAAACAACCATAGTAATTTCCCCGGGGCTGCCAACACAAAGTACCATGAACTACATGGCTTACTATTCAGCCATAAAAAACAACAAAACCCTCGCTTTTGACAGGAAGTGGATGAATATGGAAGACTTACTGCTGAGTGAAGCAAACCAGGCTATGAAGGAGAGGCATTGTATGTCCCCGCTTAATATATACCGAGTATTTGCACTCTATGACTGGAACAAATTGACTAAAGGATATAGAAACACAGTATATAGATGTAAATACCAGATACAGTGTGTGTGAAAGAGGAGGGTCTGAGGAAGGACATTGAGAAGAAAAATAGGGAGGCAAAGCATTAATGGCACAAAGAAATGTGGTATTATCTGTTGAAGGTATTTTATAGTTTTATTAACTGTACTAGGAAGAAATGTTTACCTGTTGAAATATCCATTTTAAAAGCCAAATAATAATGTGATTAAATGTATAAAATAAAATAAAATAAGATATAAAATAAAATAAAAAACCAGAAATCTAGTTTCTTACAATTCTAGAGGCTCAACACCTGAAATCAAGTTGTTAGGAACCAGATGGTGCTGGAGGGATAACATAACTAAATCCATGTGGGAAGGTCCCTAGTTCCCTTCCCAGAGCCTCCCTGTATACACTCAGTGCACATGTATGTGCCCATAGCTGGGTTGACTGAGGTTGGGGGTGAATTGTGGAATGAAGAGCCTGTTGGGGTGCTCCCTCTCTTCCCCTCTCTCATAGAAGAAATAAGTAAAAAATAAAACTTTAAAAAAGTGAAATAGAACTTTAGACTGGGCCATGCTCCTTTTCAAGGGTATAGGAAAGAATCCTTTCTTGTCTCCTCCTCACATCCTGTGGCTGCAGCTATCCTTGGGGTCCCTGGGCTTGTCACTACATTGTTCCAATCAACCTCTACCCCCATGGCTTCCTCCTTGGAGGGACTCCTCTCTTCTCTTATTACATGGACAACAGTCACTGGAGCCCAACCTAATCTAGTATGACCTCATTTTGACTTGATTATATATGCAAAGACTTCATTTATAAATAGGGTCACATTCACAAAAACTGGGGGTTAGGCTACTAATAATATGGCTATTCATTCAGAGAGGGAATTCAAGAATGGCAAAAAAAGCAAAATATACAGGAAATAAGAAATGGAAAATTATTTGTTGACAATAACATATATGTTGATGTGCTTGATTGAGCCAATATACAGTGTATTCTGGATGGAAAATCTCATTATGCGTACTGTAATGATGTAAAGTGAATGAATGTAAATAAATAAATAAATAAATAAATAACAATGAAGGATGTAAAGTGCTCAGGTAATAGCTAGGTATACCATGTGACCAGAAACAGGTAATGCAAGGTAAAGAGGGAGTGAAGGCAGCTTGAGGTCAGATCGTAAAACATCTTCAGTACCCAGCTCAGGGAATTCAAACTTCCCGCTGTAGGCATGAAGATAGGCTGAGCCTATCTGCGTTTTAGAAGCCTTCCTCCAGCTGTATGGTAGAGATGAATGGGAGAGAACCCAACAGAGGGAGGGAGGTGACGTATTGGCTATGAATCCAGGTGAGTAATGATGTAAGCAGACCCAGGAGCACACTGACGGGGATGCGGGAGGTTCTCGGCTAGAGGACTGAAGGCATAGCTCCTTCCTTCTCTTCCCAGTGAAGATCCTGACATAGGCACAGCTCCAGTCTGGGCAGACTGGAGGTGGCCCTCCCTCCCTCAGAGACTTGCATCTAATCTCTCCAGCACTTCTCCTCTGCCTCTTAGATGTCCTTTACACCTCCTGTCCTGTCTCTGCTAAGTCATATCCCTCTTCTACCTCCCTCCTGGTTACCTGATTTTCAAATTAACCTTCTTTTGTTTTCTCACATTAGCCTGAAAAGTAACACAGACTGTTCTTTCTCTAAGCTAATTTCTCTGACCATCTAGTCAACCTCCTCTTCCCAGTGGCTTTACTCATCGCATCTTTTTGAAATATACTTGGGAAAAAAATGGGTGTCACCAAGCAAGAAAGATAAAGAGAAACATGTCCCAAGCGTACACATCCAATCAGCTCTTTTTATTTGTTTTCACCCAGCTGCGTATCTGATTGAGCTCAAGTCTATATTTAGTCTTCAGGGGCCAGTCCTGTGGGGCATTGGCTAAGTGTTGATTATGGGAGCTGGATCCCACCTGACTGATGGCAGTTTGAATTCCAGACCTGGTGCCTTCAGCAATAAGCCAGGTATGTGCGTGTGCCCAGAATCCTGATGGGGTAGAGAAATGGAGAAAAAAGGGTTGTGGCATGACCATGCTACACTGGGGGATGCTTTCTCTTTCTCTCTCTGTCTCTTTCTCTCTATCTCTCTGATGAAAGCTCATGCCCTCTAGCAATAACTTTTTTAAAAAATTAGCCTTCAGTGCTCAGAAAGTTGCAGACTGGGTTAAGGTCCAATATAGGCAGGGATCTTGAAAATATCACAGACAGGCTTCTGCCAAAGCAGAGAAGTAAAAAGGACTTAGCATTTAGAGAAAATGTCCTTCATTTTACAAGTGAGGAAACTCGGACTTGGAGAGATTTGAAAGCTTTGCCAGGTTATTCTGTGAGCTCAGTGCTGAGCTGAGCTGGAAGCACTGTCATCTGTTTCCTGAGATGTCTTCAGAATCTGGGCACATCTCTTTCAGCACTATCTAGCCTCAGCAAAGTTCTCTCTCTCTCATGACTCTCACCCCCATGTATTTTTGAAAATTTATTTTTATTAAAAATTCTAATTGACACATAATTATTATATATATTTATGAGGTAAAGTGTGATTTTTTTTTCAGCATGTGAATATAAGATGTAATGATCTAGTCAGATAATTAGCATGTAGATCATTTCACACTCTGAGCCTGGCTGCTCCTCCTTCAAATCTCAGGTTGGAGGTGATATCCTTTAAGAAGCCAACTTGAATCCAGTAGGCAGGAAGAGGCCTCCCTCCTCTGCAAAAGTTCACAGTTGCCTCTTTTCCAGCTCTTCCAGTAAACCCTCTTGACTGGTTCTGAGATTCACCTGCTTCAATCTTAGAGATTCATGCACACCAGTGCCACTGTAGATCTTTTTTTTTTTTTTTTTTTTTTGAGTTTTTTTGCTATAGGGCACGTGCGCTCGCCAGACAGACAGAGAGAGACAGAGAGACAGAAAGCGAGAAATCACTCCCCAGGGAGGATGGCCATGCCGCAATCCCTTCTCCTCCATTCTCCTCTCGGGATCTCGGGCACGCATGCAAACGCGCCCGGCATGAGTTTTAAGCCACCGGGTCCGGGACGTGACCCACGGTCGACTACATGGGAGTCCAGTGACATAGCTATTATGCTAACTGCTGGTCCCTGCCACTGTAGATCTTTGAACAAAAATTGGACACAATTATCTTTGGTAACTCCTTCCTCTTTCTGGACCTCAGATTTTCTATCTCTGGAAATAAGTAGATTAGGTTAAAACTTTTCCCAAGGTTTTCATCCACATTATAAAAGTAGATAGATGGAGATTAGCAGGTGGTATAGTGATTAAGGCTTTGACACCTACATGGTCAACTGCAGTTCAAGTTCTGGAACTGGTGGTTTGAAAATCATACCAGGTGTATGTGCGTGTGTGCCTAAAATCCCAGGAGGAGAACTGAGGAGAAGCGATTGTGGTGTGCCCATCCTCTCTGAGGAGTGATTTTCCTTCTTACTGTCTCTATCTCTGTCCAAGGAGTACATGTACCCTATGACATAAATAAATAAATAAATGTATGTTAGGAAAAAAATATTTTAACTAAGAGACTCCATTCTAAAGAAGACCACCTGGATTTCTGTGTTGTGAGACCACTTCTCAAAACCATGACCATGACCATGCTATTACGCCCTGGGAAGCCCCAGCAGGGAGTTATTATTACTGGAAGTAGTAGTAGTAATAGCAATAGTCATTATTTTTTCTCCCAACCTTATGCAGAATCTATGTGCTTATTGTTTACTACACACCAGACACTGTTCTAAATGCATTATTAGCATCAGTCATTTAAAGACCTTAACAACCTGAATTACTGTTGTATTTCTATAGCTCAAGATTCTAAGGCATAGGGTGGTTAAAAAACTCTGCCCAAGATCATAGCTGAGAAGTGGGAAAGGCATAATTCAAAGGCAAATATCACATGGGTCCCAAGTCCATGCTCTTAACCACTGGGTTATGTTGAACTATCTCAAAGAACAAGGGTTCCATGGAGCACAGATAGCAGGGGAAGTCTTCAGAATCTCTGAAATTCATTAAGATCTCACTCAGAGTTTCAGCCTCTGACTTGGGAACTGTTTTATTAGTCCTGATCATCGAGAGTTGTGCCTGCTGGTAGACTAGCATAGCTCACCGACTGCCAGCCTTCCTGCCCTGCCTCTGGGACTGGGTCCCTTGGCTACTGGAAGTTGTCAGGACAAAACACATAGCAGTAGTTGGTCTGATCACCTCAAAAGCTTTCTTTCCTAAAAGGTTGCTTCAGTCAGATCTTTCCCCATCCACATTCTGGTCTCCCGTGCCATGCTATCGAGGTCCCAGCATGTCTTCTGCCTGGGTTAGGACAGAGATATGATGGCAGGATGGCCTCAGTGAGGACAAGGAGATGCCAATTCTCAGTTTCTGGTGGTGTTTTCATGCTCCATTAATGAGAGTAGAGGGCAGCGGTCGCCAGCCCCAGAAGGATGCCTGGTATCTCAGGACAATTGGTGCTTCTAGAAGCTTCATCCCTGCACCTTCCCTTGCTGCTTTATTCTCAGCCTTTGTTCAGCTGCCATTATGGTCACTGGGTTCAAAATAAGGGGTTGAGTGATCTCATAAACTAATAGTTTTCAAGCTACAAGGATCTCAGGGATTACTTCCTCCTGCCCCACCACGTATGCATAGAGAGACTGAGGCACACAGGGTAGAGTAGCTTTCCCAAGCTCACACTGTGAGTCAGTGTCAGTGGCAAAGTTAGGACCACAACTGGGATTTCTTATTTTTATGGAATGTGTTTTTAATTGTTTAACATTTTTAAGTAACACATAGTAATTTTACATATTTATAGGACAAGTGATATTTTTCAGTAGATGAATATAATGTGTGATGATCTAGTCCAGGTAATTAGTGTATTCATCATATCCAACTTACATCATTATTTTGTGTTGGGGACATCCCAGATCCTTTCTTATAGCTATTAGGTAATCAGGAAAGTCATGACATATTTTTCTGTGTTTTTTCTATGCAAAAATGCACCATGACTTTCCTGACAATCCAATATTTTGATAAATACAGTAAATTATTGCTAACTATAGCTACCCTACTGTACTACAGAATACCAGAATGTTTTCCTCTTATCCAACAGTAATTCTGTTATCTGTTAAACAACATCTTCAAACCCCCCTCACTCTTTCCAGCACCAAGTAACTTCTGTTTACTGCTTCCATGAGGACTTTTTTCAGTTTCCACATAAGAGTGAGAAGATGTGATTATTTTTTTTCTTCTCTTTTTGTACCTGGCTTGTTTCTTCGCTTAACATCATATCTTCTCAGTTTGCCTGCATTGCTTCCAATCACAGGGTTTCAATTTTTTAATTCCAGTGGGTATGTGTGTACACATGAGACAGAAAGAGATAAGGGAGGGCACCCCAAATGGGGGATAGTCATGCCGTAGTCCTTTCTCCCCTAATTCTTCATCGCTCAGGATCCTGGGTATACATGCCCATCCCCAGAGTGTTTTTAAACCACTGGAGCCAGGACTAGAACTTGGTCAGTCAATGGAGTCCAGCTTCCTTTACACATTGCCCAACTGCTACACTCCAGGGCCACCACCAGGATTTTTTTTTTAATGTGAGATAGTATTTCATTATATGTGTATATACACACACACTCCATGTACACAAACACACCACATTGTCTATCCGCCTCTGATGAACACTCTTGGCTATTGTGAGTAGTTTGCTTAGTGTTGCACAGGTGCAGAGAGCCTGACCCCAGGTCAACATTCTTCTCAATAGCATAGTTGTCTCTTAGATTGCTAGATGAGGGAGATCTATTTAAGTACAATTATCTTGTTTTATGGATGAGGAACTGAGATTCAGAAGGAAGAAAAGACTTGCCACAGATCACAAAACATCGCCTTTCTTTGGAGCGATTTCTTTTCATAGGATATTTCTCTCCTGGGCCTGTAAGTGTAGTGGATGTAGAATTCCTACTGGATTCATCTTTGTGCCCGGGATGTGCCTGACACAGAGTAAGTACTCAATAAATAATGGTTAAGTAGGTGACAGGTCTAAGAACAAATGGAAAAAATGCATAGATAAATGAATAAATGGCTAAATAGACTGATAAATGAATTCATCTAGTTGAAGATTTTAATCTGAAAGATTGGAAGATATAAAAACAGAGCAACTGTGGGTACTGGAGACAGTGTGGGAGGAGGGTGGACCATTGGGGGTGGGAGAGAAGGAATAAAGCAAAACATTTAACAGATACATAAATGGAAAATTATCCATTGATGATTGTATATATGGTATTATTTTTGACTGGACTAATATGCAGTATAATCACAGTAGGACAGTTCTTTTTGTATGCTATAAAAATGCATAGTAATCAAATATTTTTAAAAGAGAAATAATAAAATACAATAAAGAGATTATGAGCTGCAGAAACAAACTAGTTTCTGTCCCCAACTCAGATGGTAAAAGCCCAGTGCCCAAGCATTGCTTCAACATCATAGGTTGGACATGCTGGGGCACTATGTGCTCTTGCTAAATTGGGAGTTGGCTGGTTTGATGTTCCCTGCATAGGAAAAGAGAAGATAATGATAAGAATGTCTTTAATTTTTCTATCTTTAACCTATAAAATGCTTTTCAATTTCTCTGAAAAAATTTAATCCATATGGAGAAGAAACCTCTGGGAAAGTAGGATGTGAAGTTGTTATAACTCACAGGTATCATAGTCTAACCAGTTTATCTGTTTTCCTAAGCACACCATGGTCTGATGAAGAAAGAATAAGCAGGACCAGTCCCATATTCTGGGGGTTAAAGGAGCCAGATCCCTCATGGTTGACCATGGTTCAAATCCTGGTCCTGGAAGCTTGAAAAACACACACGTCATGTCCCTAATCCCAACAGAATAAAGAAATAGCAGGTTTGGGACATGATCATTCCCTATTTGGGGTTGCTTGCTTGCTCCTTCTCTCCCTCTCTCTCTCTCTCTGTTTCTCTTTCTCTCTGACTGTCACACATACCCTCTGGCAATTAAGATAAAGAGAGGGAGAAAAAGCAACTCATATCATTGCTGACAATTGTTAGGTAGGAAAAAAAAACTTAGATCTCATAGACAGATAACATATGTATATTTCTCTCGAGACTATAAAGTTATCTTCAGACCCATTATCTCACTAATCCTCAAAATAGCCCACTGTGGCAGATATACAGTGCCCACTTCACAGATGAGAAGAGTAAGGACCATAGAAAGAACTAGCCCATGGTCAGTTGGATCCCTGCGAACAGAGTCAGGCTTGGAATCCAAGCCTCTTACATTCCTTTTCTCTGCTCGGCTGTGTTGGAGGCTGTTCTGAGGGCTAGGGTGGGTCCTAAAGTACCTGTGCACCGTTAAACCAAAAACAGCTTGTGCTTTTCCAGCAAGGAATTGAAAACAGTTGGTATCCCTGTGCTGGGACCCTGTGGGCCTGAGGAGGATTAAACCACAGCTCCGTGGACTGAGCTCATTTCTCACTCTGTCTCATTAGGAGTGGCCTTCAGCGCTGGCAGCAGGGAGCTAGCGCATCATCCACTCACACCTCCTGCTCTCAGGTGACAGCCCTGCCAGCTGCTCCAGCCCACATCAGATGTCAATTTCTTGAAAACAAATGGTAGGGCTTTTTCTAAGAAACTTAAGATGTGTTCTTTGTTCAGTAAGCATTTACTGAGCACCCTAATGTGTCTATTCCTACATACCAGGTGTTTTGGGAGAATGAGCAGTCCTACTCTATGATAAGCATGATCCTATATGCTTGGATAGATGATTACAGGATTATTATTCTGTGTGCATTATTTGCTACTATTAAAAGCTACCTTTTATTGGGCACTGATGCTATGCCAGAATTTACCAAATGCTTTGTATTTCATCTTAGATCTGATGAAATACGTGATGATGATGATGATAATTCTAGAGCATTGAAAATGTCCCTCCAAAGTTTGAGTTCACCCAGAAATTTCAGAATGTGATCTTATTTGGAAGTAGGTCATTGTGGATATAATCAAGTTAAAACAAGGTCTTTCTGGAATAAAGTGAGTCCTAACCCATGCCTTATATCATTATACAAATAGGGAAGTCAGGCAGATACACTTTACATACTGACATGTAAAGACACAGGCACACAGGGAGAATGCTATGTGAAGACAAAGGAGAGACTGAAGTGATGCTTCTACAAGCCAAATAATACCAAGTGTTGCCAGTATCCAATAGAAGCTGGGAAGAGACAAGCAAGGATTCTTCTCTAAGGCCATGAAATAGAATATAGCTACACTGATACCTGGATTTTGGACTTCTAGTCTACAGAACTGTGAGAAAATCAGTTTCTTTATCTTAAGCCCCCTGGTTTGTGATAATATGTCATGGAAGCCCTAGGAAACTAACATATTAGTTGCATGGTTCTGAGTACTTTCTATAGTCAGCTCATCATATGACTCTCACATGAATTATCTCCTTTAATTCTCATATCCAGTCTGATAGGTAGTTAGTCCAACCTCCCTTTTATAGATGATCTATACTCAAAGGAGTAAAGTGAACTCTCTAAGGTTCACAGATGACTGAACACTCTTTATCAAGCAGTCAAAATAGTGTTTACATCAAACACATTCTTCAGCCTAAAGTTGAGAATGGTCCTCCCCCAGACCCTAGACTCCCTATTTAAATAGAACTACCACCTCAACTCTTCGGTAAGTAACAGAGAAATCAGAAGCTTTACACACAACTTAGAATTGTCTTGGAATCCCATAAGTTGCTTAATCACTCTGAACCACAATTCCCTTCTTTGCAAAATAGTAATAGTATTTATCTTTCAGTATTGCATAATAATTAATTAGTTTATGGGAAGTTTGTATGCCATATGACAGATATTATCATACTATTATTTCATCTAAAATGGCACTGATATTGTAGTGTTTCAATTTTTTTTTTTTGTACTCACCATTTTATCTTCTGAAGTGCCTTTGCCCCTCATCTACACATATGGCAACGCCACATATCATCCAAAGCCAAGTTCTTTTACATTTTTTTCAGAGGTTTTTGTCATAGGGCATGTATGTTCTCTGGAGAGAGAGAGACAGAGACAGTGAGAGGGTAAAAGTGAGAAATCAACCCCCCCCCCGGGGGGGAGAGGGAGATGGCCATACCTCAATCCCTTCACCTTCATTCTCTTCTGGCATCTTGGGCATGCATGCACATGTGCCCGGCGTGATTTTCAAGCTACTGGGTCTGGAGCTCGAACCTTGGTAGGCCATGTTGGGGTCCAGTGGTGTAACCTCTACATCTTCTGCTAACTCCCAAGGCCAAGTTCTAAAACCTCTTCCACGGAGCTCCTGCAGATTCCTCAGCTGGAAGAGGCCTCTTCTTCCTCTGAATGGGCAGGGCCATTTATAAATACCTCCCTTAAACAGCACCTGTATTTCCCATCTCGTGTTACTCTTTAATTTGATTGACAACTGCGGTCTTGTCTTCTTACTTTTTTTTTTTTGGAGAGGTTTTTTTCGCTATAGGGCGCGTGCGCTCGCCAGACAGACAGAGAGAGACATAGAGACAGAAAGCGAGAAATCACCCCCCAGGGGGGATGGTCACGCCGCAATCCCTTCTCCTCCATTCTCCTCTCGGGATCTTGGGCACGCACGCACACGCGCCCGGCGTGAGTTGTAAGCCACCGGGTCCGAGACGCGAACCGCGGTCGACTACGTGGGAGTCCAGCGACATAGCCATTACGCTAACTGCTGGTTCCCTTGTCTTCTTACTTTTTAAGTAAAAGTTGCTTGAACCTTTCAATGTTTCAGCATGGGAAGGTATCTGTAGTCGCAGAGCCTAGGGAATCTAACTCAACCTCTACAGGTTATCTCTAGTCCTCTCTCTTTGTCAGCTTAAGACTTTTCACTGTTTTCCTCAAGGCTTTATGCAAGATGCACCTCTTTGCTTACTCTGATGGTTGGCATCACATGTACCAGAGTATTCACCCATCTTCCTCCATCGTCCTATCTCCTCTCCTGGAAGCCTTTCTGCCAGCTCTGATCACTTGGCCTCTTGGAACACTCAGGACTCATGCAGCAGACTTACTAAATATTCCCCCAAATAATTTTGGCTGTGCTCTAAGGGGAAATTCCCTGTCAGTCACAAAGAGTTATTTTATTTATTTATTTATTTATTTATTTATTTATTTATTTATTTAGGAGAGGTTTTTGCTACAGGGCGCGTGCACTTGCCAGATGGAGAGACAGAAAGCAAGAAATCACCCCCCAGGGGGGATGGGGGGTTTAAAGTTTTATTGAAACATAGCTACACTCTTTCATTGACTTATTGTCCGTGACTTCTTTTAGGCTTACAATGGCAGTTAAGTAGCTACAAGTAAAGCCAGATGACTCATTAAGCCTAAAAGATTTATAATCTAGACATTTACAGGAAATGTTTGCTGACCTCTGTGCTAAGCCCAAGGAATTCATGGTACATGGAGACAGGATTTGTGTTTGAAATGAAAGTAACTTTAAGGTTTCATATATCCTGGACACTCCTACTCTTAGAAACTTTATGATGTATCTTAACACCTCACATTAAATTAATAAAACTGTTAGGTTGGGGCCCAGCAGGTGGCGTTGTGGTTAAGAGGCTAGACTCCCATATGGTTGACTACAGTTCAAGTCCCAGACCGGGTAACTTGCTTTCTCTCTATCTTTCTGGATTTGGCTGGCTGACTGCAGGTTCCTGACCCTTGGCTTAGTGATAGGAATACAATGTTGGTTCTAAGAAATTGGAGTTCTCTTACCTCCACTACCATGAATTTAGCCAGGTCACTTTGGGCTTTGGCTCTCTTATTCTGGCTCTTTCAGGAACTGGGAAAGGTAGTTACTCCAAAAGCGTGCATTTCCTTAGGATCCTAGGAAACTTTAGGCCACATCCCCTTTGTCTTTTCTCCCCTTCACACATGCATGCACAACCTCTTCTTTTTTATGTTCCCTCTCTCTCCTCCTCCATCCCCAAATCTTCTGCTCTCTCATCTAGAACATAGCCCTTGAAGACTCCTCAGCCACAAAGTTCATAAAACATTCCAGTACCAGAAGCTGGTATCAACTGGCTCACTCCTTGAGTTTCCCAAATCCAAATTCCTAAGGAAGGAGCTCATAGCCCCACTTCATCTGAGGTGGAGCATGGGTCAAAGGTCATGGTGGAGCCTCAGGATTTGTTGCCCTCTATTCAAGAATCCATGTTAATAGCCCAGTCTTCTGTAGTCTGGGTTGGGGAAAGAGCAAGGGACAAGGAAAAGTCTAAGACATGAGTGTTTAGGAGATCGGCACCATGTCTCCCTGGGTTATATTTCCCCACATGTCAAGAAACCATGAGGTTGAGCAGAGAAATGATGGGCTTTATCAGGATGAAGAGAGTGCTGTCATCCCAGAGGTGTTTCTCCTCACTGACCTCAGGCAAGTTATAGAAACTCTCTGAGATTCAGCTTCTAGAAAAGGGATACTAGCTTTTTGAGACAAGTACACTGAGAAAGAAATAAAATTAATGTCAATAGTGGGAAATACAGTAGACCTCGAATACACAGCAGCTTCTTTTACCGTATATGAATAACAGTGTCCATCCTGTGGATTTGGGTGCTGCAACTATCAATTTGAAGAAATTTAGTCACACATTTATCGAGCGTAGGCTGTTCGTCAGGGCCATCATACATAAAACACCTCTGAGAAGTGCTCATCCATGGACACATGTCTGGATTCTGTTAGTGGCGTCACTGTTATCATCATCCTGAATTGTGTGTATTGGCTCCAGGGAGCCGAGCCGACGCTGTGTAAGACAGTCTGAGTTAGGCATTCTTGGCAGGCAGGCAGACAGAGACAGAGTCCTGCAATGAAGGCAATACAGCTCTAAATAGACAGCCAGGGGACTTTTTTTCTATATTAAACTATTGATTTTTCATAAACTAAGAGCACAAAAGGCCATTGAAAACAATTGAATCCCAGAGTAGGACGGCAAAAATATTAGGCAGCTCTTTGTCCCTTGTTGGCCACTTTCACGAAGTGACTTCCTTTCAGAGAAAAGATTAAACTCTATTATTTTTAGGAAATAAGTGGAAAGAAGGGAGGAAGGAAGGAAAGATAGGGAGTGGAGTGGGTGGGAAGGAAGAAGGATACAACGTGAGTAAAGGCTCTCCAAACAGGAAGTCAGGAACTCTAAGCTCTAGTATGACTCAGCCCCTGAGAAAATTTCTTTCTTTCTTTCAGTGATCAGGAGGTAGAATGATGCTCTCCATGTTTGGGGATTCTGGGACTTAATTAACGGAGGGAGACATGAAGGACAGAACAGATAAAAGGAAAGAAAAGATTGAGAGGAGGTACAGTGGACCTGAGAGGATGATTCTTTCTGGATTCACTCTTCAGCTTCCCCAGGATACCTTGTATGAGCCCAGGAGATGTTTCCATCAAGAGTTTTTGCCCCCATCTAGAAGCAGATCTGGGTAATGGGAACTGAAGTTTGTTCAGTTGAGGGAAAAAGTCTACTTACAAAAATAAGTCAAGTTATTAATATTCAATTCTGGGCTTTGGGAGGGCTCTGTAAGTAAGAAGCCCTAACATACAAGTGCATTAGCTTCAGGATAAATCTTCCTCTTCTCTGAAGTTGTGCACTGGGTTGAATAGTGGGTAGGAAGACCCACTCAGGGAAAGATGGGGTCTATTTCTCTTCAAGTCTAGCCCTGTGTCTTTGACTGAGATTTAATGGCACTTACTGAACATCGGATTGGCCCCCTACCTTGTAATATGGTTACCACTTTACAGTTTTGACTTGGGAGTCAAGTCACTGTTCTCCTTCAATAACCACACCTAATATTATATATGGACCTTAGTACAGGCCACTCTTCTAATATTACCACTACTCATCACAGTCCCGTGGCATACATACTATTACCTACATGTGAAAGATGGTTACAAAAGTAATCAAACTTGGTGCATTATTGCTTCAGTTTATCTCCTTGGAATCAAGAAAGCAAACTACTCTTTGAGTCTGAGCCACTACCTTTTCCAGATACTTCTACTCATCTCAGTCTTAACTTGTAGCCAGGACCTAAGAGACACTCAGGGATCTGGGGCCACTCATTAGATATTATAACATGAGTTGGTCGCATAATTTATTTGCCCCCTTTCAGCTTCATGGGGAAAGAGAACTGGCTTTTACGGAGTGGTTATTGTGGAATGGAAGTGAACATACGAGGGTATTCAGTCTGCTCACATGGGTCCTAGCTTATACTTTGTACCTGTTCTCTTTGACCCGTGTTATAGCTATATTATTCCATCAACTGTGACAATCCAGCTGCGTGTTTGTATCATGCAACTGCAGAGACACCTAAACTCGAATAACCCTTGGTTAAAAGCAGAACTCTATTCTCACCATTTCTAGAGAGACTTTCTTTTATACTACAACTCTTCATGAACTCTCTCCCTCTCTCCTGATATTCTAGGACATTCTCTGAACTTTTTAAGTTTTATTTTAATTCTACATATGGAATCCGAGTCTCCTTGAGAATGGATTCTCATGGTTATTCCATCAGTAACTCTTCAAGGGGCTATTGTGGCTCTTAGTTTGGTTCCTTTAGATCTAGAACAAAAGGAAATAAAGGGAGTGCAAGTGAAAATAAATACTAAGAGAAAAATGGATAAGTGAGACAGGGAAAAGGAAGATATCCAATAAAGGATGGGCATTTGAGGAGAAAACTCCCTGTGGGAGTTTTGGAAACTGGTTTAGTACACAGACTTTAGAGTTATCTTAACCAAGAAGAAAGAGAGTGAGAATATTTATATACCTACTCCATGCTAATCACTGTGAAGTGCAGTCATTTCCAGCCTGCTGCATATATAGGAAAAGTGGGTTTCAACAGAGAAAGATCTTAAGCGGTGGAAAGTCAGGCCCGGAGCATTGAAGTGGTCAGGTGAAGGGAAAGAATGGCAGCCATTCTAGTAGGCGTTTGCCTCTCTAGGCTGTCTCTAAGTGTTAAATATTTAACTCACAAAACAGGAGTTTTTGGAAAAATTAAATGAGCACTCAACATACTTGTAAAGAGTTAGCACAGAGGATAGCTGTGGTAAGCATCTAAGAAAATCTTGGCTATCATTACTTCTTTTCAAACAAACACTGGATCTGTCTCTGAGTAACTCGAGGGACTTACACCTCCTAAGAGTGAGGAAACTGAGGGCAGAACTAGGCAATGATGCCTTCGGAAAAACTGGCTTAGTGGTAGATGTATGTGACTGTCCTAAAGGTGAACTCCAAGGTCAAGGTCAGGAAGGTTCTGAGTCAATGTGCCCTTCTCCTTCCAAAGGGCAGGATCACATAGTTTCGCAAGATCATAGCCAATACAGTTGAGGACCTACTGGGCAGTGGTTTTGTTAGTAAATTCTCATCATTGTCATTCCTTCTCAGAGAGGGTGGCTAATGAATTTACCTTATGTATATGGTGTGATGATTACCTTTTATTCCCTTAGCAGCTCAGTAAACAATAATTATATTAAGGATAAGGTGTTAAGTGCATGCTGAATCTGAATGAATAACTTTCTGGGAGATTTTAAGCAAGTTCATAAGCATTTCTGCTCTATAATCAGTTTCTCTCATGATTTTAAGAGTTATTTATTTAAATATAATCTATATTCAGTAAAATTCATCTCTGTCGGTATACATTGAATGAGTTTTGACAGACACATCAAGTGTTAAAAACACTACCACCACTAAGACATAGATATACCCATTAGCCTAATACACTTCTACATTCAATTCTCTCACCCTGAGTGCCATGTGACCACTCACATGGTCTTATTTCTGCCCCCAAGTTTTGCCTATTCCAGAACATCATAAAAATAAAATCATACAGCAGGCAGCTCTTTGTGCCTAACTTCTTTCACATGGTATAATGCTTTGAGACTCATTCATGTTACTGCTTGTATTAGTTTGCTCCTTTTTATTGTTGAGTGGCATTCTATTGTATAGATGCTTCACAGTTTATTTATTCAGTAGCTGATGGTTATTTGGGTTGTTTGTAGTGTTTGGTGATTGTGAATAAAGTTTCTATAATTGTGTGTGAGTATGTGTTTCATTCTGCTTGCCTAAATACATAAGTGGAATGTGTGTATTGTAGGTATAATAGGCGGAATTGTGTTCCCCAAAAATCCATGTGTTGAACCCTAACTCCTAGTACCTCAGAAGGTGACTGGAGACAAACAAATGTATTTGGAGAGAGATGCCTCAGGTAAAACCAAACCTACCTTGATCATGGACTTCTGGCTTCCAAATATGTGAGAAAATAAATTTTTGATGTTTATGAGCCACCCAGTCTGTGATCTCTCGCTATGGCAGCCTTAGTAAACCAATGCATATAATAAGTGTATGTTTAACTTTATAAAATGCTCTCAAAACATTTTTCTTTTGTTAATGAGAATTTTTATTGTAATTATTATTTTTTATACATTCAATTGCTGTAAATCATTTAGCATGTATAGAGAATTTACCCAACATGAAATTCACTTCAGACCAGTCCAGTTGAGAGTACTATACACATCATCATCAACAGGTAATAAACCATTTCTGTGTCCTACAAATGTCTCATCTCTCTATTTTTTCTCCCTAATTACATTCTCTGCACTCTTGTCTCCCACCCTCCTTCCACACTGTCTCCAGTGCCCATAACTATTTTATTTTATCTTTTTAAAAATATTTTTACTTTATTTATTTATTAATTTTCATTTTATTTTGACCAGAGATAAAAGAGAGAGAGAGAGAGAGAGAGAAAGCCACCAGGTCCATGGTCAGCCATGTGGGAGTATCCAGTGCCTTAACCACTACGCCACCTGCTGGTCCTGTCCATAACTATTTTCAATGCTTTTATGTCCTCCAATCTTGGACCAGCAGATGGTAAAATGGTTACATAGCTGGACTCTCACATGGGTGACTATGGTTTGAGTCCCAGACCCGGTGGTTTAAAACCCACGTTGGTCATGCATGCATGTATGCTCAAAAGTTCAAGAGGAGAATAGAGGAGAAGGTATTGTGGCATGGCCATTTCCCCTCAGAGTGGGGGCTTTCTGTCTCTCTGGCAAGCACACATGCCCTATTGCAAAAATCTCTCCAAATAAAAAAAATAAAAAATTCAGAGTGGCTGTATCATTTTACATTTCTACGAAGCACAAGTCTCAGCTTCTACTTATTCTCCTTTGCTGGTGTTATTAGTCACTCCCCACCCCCACCCCCCACCCCTCCACGCACATCGTTTTAGAAGGTATGTAGTGATAACTCATTGGTTTTAATTTATATTGATTTAATAACTAATGATATTGTGTACTTTTTCATGTAATTATTTATCACCATACCTCTTTGGTAAATTGTTCACATTTTTTGCCCATTTTTAATTGGTTAGTTTATTTTCTTATTAGTGAGTTGTGAGAGTTCTTCACATATATTAGATACAAGTTCCTTATCAGATAAATCTTTGCAATTATTGTCTTCTGTTTGTAACTTGGTTTTTTTTTTCCATTTTTCAATGGTGTTTTTTGAAGAGCATTAGTTTCCATGAAGTCCAAATTCAGATTTTTCTTTCTGTGTTGAAATAAATTTTTGCCTACTCCAAAGTTCCAAAGATTTTCTCTTCTGCTTCTCTACACCCTAGTGTTCACAAGGAAATCCCTCACTGTAGAAAGCATGCAGTCTCAGCTCTATGTGGGATGGGGATGCATGAGTTTATTTAATTCAGAAAGGAAGGATAGAAGCCACTTTGGCTAACCAACCTAAAACTGTATTATTTCATAGCACTATTAGTTAAAAGGTGATATTCTGATACCCTATGTCAATTTCATCTGCTTTCAAAGCCAATCATGTAAGAGAAGGATAAAGTGTATTAAACTCACTCAACCACCAACATTAAACTGAGTCAGGAATGATTGGAAGAACCAAATGAAATTTAACCTGTCAGATACGCAGAATGAGGAGGAGTGTAGTGAGAGAGAAAACAATGGCCATCTTTGGATATAACATTAAAAAGTCTGCTCTTTTTTTCTGAAGTTGTTGAAAAGCCACTGAAGGCCTCGAAGAGGACATATCTGATTTGTATTTCAGAGGGATTCTGGCTTCAGTGTAGAGAATAGATTAATGGGGAGTACAACTGGATCAGTTAATTGCTCTTAATAAGAGCTGGATTGATGGCTAGGACTAGAGCACTATGGAAGTGAAAAAAGGTGGATTAATTGTCTTTAAGTCCCCCCTAAACTCTGAGAATTCTCTGAGTGCCTCTTAAACTCTATGTTTCTAACAAAACAAAAATGCTAATTGTTAATATTATGAAACCACTCTGGACCTTTTTTCCTTCCATGTACTTACCACAATAGATATACTCCAAATCACAATGCCGGATGGATAATATAGTAATACCAGTTCCAAAAGGAGGAACATAGAAGAATAGTCAGCAAACAACTCATTCTACTCCCCTTGTGCACACTTTGAGACAGAGGCAGGTTGTTCTCTTCCCAAGAGTGGTAAATCAAGCCATGATTATAGAAAGTACAGTACATTTGAATTTTCAACATTAATTGAGAACTTACTGTGTACCAAGTATGTTTCTACATGTTATTTCACTTAATCCTCATAAGAACCCTACGAATATAGACATGATTGTCCCAACTTAGAGGCTAAGAAAACTAAGGGGAAGAAGCGGAATTAAATGCTTTCCATCAAAATGCCACTGTCACATAAAGGAACATAGTATCTTCCAGAAACAGAGAACTGAAGTAACTTAATGGAATTAGCATTCTTAATGTGTCTTAGTGTTGGAATTTTTTAAAATGTCTTTATTAGAATCATTCTCCTTAGGGAAGTATTGTTATTTTTGAACTGAGGAAGAAAACACAAGGGTATAAAGAAATGCCATCTTGTTTGACAGCCAGCAGGAACTAACTCACAAAATTTAAGGGAGGATTCAATAAGAAAAATGGTTTGGGTCCGGGAATTGTGTTTCTTCGGTGAACTACACCACCCTCTGGACTTAACGAGGGAGAATGTGATTTCTATTACTATCGTTGGTTCTTAAATGGGTAGGGTATCATAAATCCTTTTTAAAATATGAGAAACTATTATAGACTATCTCTTTCACAAAATCCATAAAACATAAAGTCAATTGTTTTAAAGAACCCCCTCCACAACTCATCTATAAATCCTAGATCTAAACTCCAGATAGTGAATTACTACGCTAATTTAAATATTGGTTTTTAATTTTGGTTGCTTTTTACTGATGGTGTGATGTAGTTGAAACCGAAGTAAGAAATAGAAGTCCTGGGCTCTAGGTCTGCTGGTTACTCATTGAATCACCTTGACCCAGACTCAATGGCTTATGATAACAATAGCATATGTTTCTTGCATATGTGTAGGTCAGTTGGAAAATGACTTATTAGACTGGACTTAACTGGGTATGATCTATCCCCATGTCTTTCTTCCTCTTTCTGGATTCGGTGAATTAACTTAAGCACGTGCTTTCCCTGACAATGGCAAAGATACATGAGAGCAAGTGGAAACACATGAGACTTCTTAATGCTCACGCACAGGATTAGCACAATGACATTTCCACTATATCCTATGAGACAAAGCAAGTGACACAGCCAAACCCAAAGTAAACAAGTGAGAAAATATATCATATTTATTTTCTATGTTGAATAAGAAATTTCCATCCACAGCAACGTAAAACAACACATATTTATGATCTTATTGTTTCTGTGGGTCAAGTGTCTCAACAGGGCTTGATTGCATTTTCTGCCAGGCTGTAATGAGGTATTGGCCAAGGCTCAGTTTTCATCAAGGGACTCAACTGATGATGGACCCACTTACAGGCTTACTCATTGTTGTCCAAGTTCACTTTTTGGGCCTGTAAGTTCAAGGTCTTCAGTTTCTTGTTTAGCAGGCAGCCCTTGCCATCTGACCTTCCCTGACATAGCCACTTACTAACTTCACGGCAACTTGCTTCTTCAGTGCCAGCAAAGGAGGGTGTGCACGGTAGCAGGATGGAATCTTATATAACAAACTAAAATCAAATCCACATTGTAATTGTATCCCATCACCTTTACCACCTTCTTTAGGTTAGAAATGGGCTACAGGTCCTGGACACACTCAAAAGGAAGGAATTACACAGAGATGTGAGCACCAGGAGGTAGGATCTTGGGGCCATCTTACAGTCAGACTGCCACATCCCAATTATAATGAGAAACTGCCAGATCACATAGCAAAGTGTATGGTACAGAAAGGGGCAAATGAAGGGTCCAACAGCCAATTCACCCAAGTATTATAGAAGCCACAGGAAGCAATGCCAGGGCCGCATGAGATAAAGAAGTCAGGAAGTCCTCTCTGCAAAGGTTATATTTGAGCAGAGGCATGAACAAATGAAGAAAACAGTTGTGAAAAACAGTTTGGAATTTTTAGAGTTTGAGAACTGTGAAAGATATGCAGAAATAGAGAGCAGGGAGTATGCTTTAAAATGGACTGTTGCTCAGTCTATTCTCAAATGATGGCCAGGACACCAGGTCTTTCCTAATCTTCCAATTAAATTGACTGCTTAAATTGCTGTGCCAGAAACCTGTCTTCCAGACAAAGGGTACCAAGTGGCTAATGAGGTGAAGAAGAGATCATAAGAGGAAATGCCAGGAGTTTATGCCTGATGGAACATTTTTTCTGTCTGTGATGTACACCAGAGCAGGCGAGAGAACACATAAAAGACACAGGTCCTAAGAGAGCTTCCTGAGAGACACCCAGGGCTGCAGATCATGGCAGGTCACAGAATGAAGGAAGAGGCTTTGCTCAGCCTGTGGTGGATGACTTGGTAGAAGGCTGAGGCACTGGTTAATTGACTGAACTGGTGAATCTGACGCTGCTATACCGAAGACGCAATTCCATGGAGAGAAGGCGATTTCACAGGTCCAGATGATCCTATGTAAACTGCATAACCTCTCTGAGCATCAGATTCTTACTCTGTGAAATGAGAGAGTTGGGTTTAAGTCTGGGGTTCCAACAGATGACGGTAGGGTCTGTTGCAAATCTTCTGTTAGACAATAGAGATTATCATTTTTATATTTCTATTAAATAGATCTTGTTCTAAGTTGCACTGATTTTTAAAACACTATTAAGGTTTAAAAAAAAAGATCAAATATACATTGATTTGTGGCCTGTAGTAGACAGTTCCAAAAGTCCCTTTCAGCTCTAGGGAAAGTGCTTAACACAGCACTTGGCACATTGTAAAATTTCAATAAAACGACTGCTATTATTATTATCAATTATATTATTTCATGATTTTCCTCAAGATGTTAAATGCAAATGTACTTAAGAGAAGTACTCCATTAAAATGTCATCAGCCACTAATTTTATAGTCAATTTAGTGAACCCCTCTCGAGAGTCCAAGACACATAAAAGACCCTAACTTTTACATGGTAGGTGCCCCAATAATGTATTTTTTAATTAGAAAGTAAGGCCCAGTTACATGGAAGGCCTAAAGATTGGTCACTGCCTATTCACAGTAATTTATAGCGTGTGAGTAGAAATGTGAAATATACCATGTGCACTACTATTGATTATCTCCTATTTTTCACACATTGGCCCTTGAAGATTGCTAGGAACAACATTTTTTTTAATCACTTTATTAGTGGGGAAACTGAGGGTAAAATAGGTTAATGGACTTCTCCATGGTCCCAAAGTAAGTTGTAGAATCAGAAATAATACATACACCAAGCCTACTGAAGGTCCTCTATGTTCCATATTTAGAAGAGGTAGTCACAGAATCACAAAATAGTTCTATGTCCCAGATCCTACTCTGAATATTTATTAATTGATAAGATGAACATATAGTTCTGAAAGTTATGTTTTTTTGTTTTTTTTTTTTTTTTTGGAGAGGTTTTCGCTATACGGCGCTTGCGCTCGCCAGACAGAGACAGAGAGACAGAAAGCAAGAAATCACCCCCCGGAGGGATGGTCACGCTGCAATCCCTTCTCCTCCATTCTTCTCTTGGGATCTTGGGCACGCACGCACACGTGCCCGGTGAGAGTTTTAAGCCACCGGGTCCAGGACTTGAACTGCAGTCGACTACGTGGGAGTCCAGCGACATAGTCATTACACTAACTGCTGGTTCCCTGAAAGTTATGTATTTTTTTTAAAGTTCCCCAAATTAATCTGGTAGAGGAACTGTAACATAAGTTCTGAGAGGGCAGGAACCACCTCTATCCTGTTCACTTGGACACAATGTCAGACATAGTCAGACATTACACAAATGAATGGATATTCGTTATATAAATAAATGAATCAATGAACAAAAAGATGGATGAACTACCACCTTACTTTAGAATTCCCTGGGGAGTCAGAATTAAGGAGTGTGGACTTTGAGGAGGATTATAAGAACTGTAAACTCACAGAAAGAATCACTGAGTTTAAATTTAAATTCAGCATTAATCTGTGCACCTACTATGTGATACAGGCTGCACTAGGCTTTGGAAATAAATGGAAAGTAAAAAAATATCTTCCCCTCCAGGTGCTTTCATCCTGGAAGGGAAGCACATTTTATATATATATATATAGATAGATAGATAGATAGATAGATAGATAGATAGATAGATAGATATAGATGCCTAGATATAAGTCAAACAACAGCACTAATGAGAAGTGGTATTGGCTGGGAACTCTCCAAGGGCCAACACATGGCATATTTGAAAGTCTTAAAGGACTGAAGTTGTGGAGTTGAAGAGGAGTGAGAGTTGTACTTCACCTTCTTCCCAGTTTGCTTTGTTCACCTGCATAAATAGCTGCTCTCTCCGGGAGTGAATGGCTATTTGCAGACGTGTCGGACAAGAGTTCTCTTGGCTTCTCTCAGAGAAGCCTGTGATCAGATATCAGGTGTTGGGGCAATACTTGCTTTTGGGTAGAGAAACTGAGGCAAAGAATTTACAAAAGGCCTGATATTTGTCATATTCTAGTCTAGAGAAGGAAAGGAATTGTTTGAATGTGTGATTCTTCACCTTTACCGTACAAATCCTCTGATAACACCATCCCTGTTCTCTTTTCTGGACCTTTTATATATCCTTAAAATTTAGCAAAATGTTTTCTTTGTCCCTAGTAATGGCTCTATGGTTCAAATCCTCCTTTGCTAGAGTAGGCTCCTAAATACAGTTACTATTCCCTGCATCTCACCTCCATGACTCTGTTTTGCTAACCAGAGAATGGATAACATACAGGTAGGAATGTCAAATTCCTGTGGGACTGCCTTCCATATGTGGCTAACAGAATTAAATCAAGTTTATGACATGAACCCTGCCCCACCTGGTCGTCTCATCTTCAGCTTGTCTTCCCTTTAATATATACTTAGGATTCTTAACTTCCAGTGCATAACAGGTTTTTACTACGAGTCTCCAAGAGTGAGAATTCAGGCATTTTTTTAGAGAGTTTTTTTTTTTTTTTTTTTTTTTCTATAAAGCATGTGCAGTCACAAAACAGACAGAGAGAGAAAGAGACAGAATGTGAGAAATAACCCCCCAAGGGGGATGGCCACACTGCACTCCCTTCTCTTCTGCTCTCCTCTTGGGATCTCGGGCACACACACACATGCATCTGGTGTGAGTTTTAAGCTGCCGGGTCTGGGACTTCAATGATGGTCAACAATGTGGGAGTCTAGAGATGTATGCATCATGCCATCTGATGGTCCCAGACATTGTTGGTAGGTCAGTTGGCAGAGGGGAATTACAAAATGAAACTTGGTAGATGAGGGACAAATAGTACTGGTTCAATATACTTTCTCATAGCATAAGACAGAGGAAGGACTAGAGAAATATATTTTGGGGCTGATGAGTTCATAAATATATCCACAGGGCTATGATTTTTTAATACGTACTTATTTTAACTTAATTTATTTATTATTATTATCCAATTTCAGCAGGAAGAGACAGACAGAAAGTGAGAGAGAGAGAAAAAGCAAGCCGCCAGGTCCAGGACTTGAACCATGGTTGTCATGGGAGTCCAGTGCCTTAACCACCATGCCACCTGCTGGCCACCGGGGCTATGTTTTTTAACCCCAGGGTTAGCAACAATATCCATCAAGCCAAATTCAGTGGTCAATTCTCATAGCTCATCTTACTAAAACATGAAGTAGAATCTGGTCTAGTTCTCTCTCTCTGCTGCTTTCAGCACTTCTTTTCTATAGCTTCTAGTACTTTACGCTCTGTGGTTTTCTTCTTACCTCACTAACCAATTCTTAGTCTTCATGTCTGGCTCCAATTTCTTATTCTGAATTCTAATTGTTGCATTTTTGTACCGTCAACTTTCCTCCCACTACTACCGTCATGATAGTACTCATCTCCATAAACGCCACTCATCTTCTTCCAGTGGTTGTCGTCAAAAATCCTGAATTTACCTTGACTTTTAACTTTCTCAAATTTTACATCTAAGTCATTTAAAAACCCCATTTATTCTACTTCACAAAATAGAGCCTAAGATGTCCATACCACTATCTCGTTTACTTGGACAAATCAAGCAACCTCCTAACAGATCTTCCTACCCTCACTCTTATTACCTTGTTTTCAGGTCTCCACATGGTGGTCTGGATGATTTTTAAAACCTTATGCCACTCTCATGACCAAAACTCTTCAATGATTCTCCATCAACTTCAGAATAATATTCCCATGCATTGCTTGTTTCCATTGAATGAAAATCTTTTTCCCTAGATATGTGCAAAGTCTGCTCTCCACTCTTATTCAATTAACTATTCAATGTCACTTCTCCAAACCAAGCTTCTTAGGCCACTTATTTAAAAATATCTTCCTTCTGTTGGTTAAAGTGTAAAAGGTTTCAGATATTCATAAAAAAAAGCTCCAGAGAGCCAATGTACGGTTTCATGATTATCATTAATAATATTGTATGGTATACTTGAAATTTTCTGAGAGTAAATTCTCTCTCTCTCTCTCTCTCTCTCTCTCTCTCTCTCTCTCTCACACACACACACACACACACACACACACAGTGTGGCTATGTAAGTCACTACACAGTGGGTACCATCAAGACAGCCTGGCTTGTTCCTCTCTGAATTTATTGTGCTGTGTACAGGATCTGGAGCATGGCACACATGTGAGTCTTCAGAAATGACCAAACAGATCTCTCCATGAAGAACACACAGCCCTAGCATATTTTTATTTATTTTTCTGTAACAACTACCAATAACAGCAGTAGTCATAGTCATTACAGCACCATTTATCGAGTGCAGGCCCTGTACTAAGCATTTTTGTGTTTATTATCTCTTCTAACAGTACTGGTTCCTTTCATGGGTTTTCAATGACTAAGAGATTTTGGTGCCAAAAATGACTCTATTAGATTTATGCTCTCCTTTGCAATGACAAAATCATCCTGTTTCTAAGAATAAGAGGCACAAGCTTTCAGGCTCTTTCCTCTTCTGAGACCAGCCAGCCTTTCAGGCTTAGATAGTAAAATGTTAGAAAGCCCTGGTTCAGAGGAATGGGATACAAGATTAGAGGGATAAGGAGACGCTCTCTTTGGTAGGATGGCAAAATATTCTATCTAGAACTTCATTGTAACTTTATTATGTTGGTTCAGAAAGCAACAATATTTAATTTCTAAATAAGAGAGGTATACAGGGTTCTCCAGGGTTTCTTAGCCTTCACTATACATTACAATTATCTGGGAACATATATTTTTTTTTAAAAAAAAAGCATGCCTACCTGGGCCCAGGTCTAGTAGTGGTGCACTGGTCACAGAATGCTCCACAATGCTCAAAGCCATATGGAAGATCAGGATTTTGATCCAGGGTGAACCTGTACACATTGGGCCCACACATATCCCTATCTTGGGTGACTGAGAAGGCTAGAGTGGGGATCATTCTGTGAGACCCTATTGAGAATGCTTCTCTCGATAAATAAATAAATAAATAAATAAATAAATAAAAAACGAGAGCTTTTTTTTTAAAAAAAAAAAAAAAAGACGGAGTGCATCTGGTAGAGCTGAACACACACATCCTCTGTGACCCAGGCAATTTTATTATAGGTAGACATTCAACATAAAGGCATACACTTGATACTTGATATCCTGAAGATTTATACAAGACTATTAATAGAAAGATATTCTTCAACAGCAGATTGGCTAAGTAAATTGTGGTATCTGAGGGTATTTAAAAAAATTAGTGGTGGGACCAGCAAATGGCATAACAGTTATATTGCTAGACTCCAAAGTAGTTGACTGTAGTTCAAATACCAGACCAGGCAACTTAAAACCCATGCCAGGCATGTGTGCATGTGTGCCCTGAATTCCAAGAGTATGGAGGAGAAGGGATTATAGTGTGGCCATCCCCCCAGGGGGGTAATTTCTCACTTTCTGTCTCTCTGTCTCTGTCTCTGTGGCAAGTGCATGCACCCTACAGCAACAATTTCTCTAAAAGAAATTAGTGGAAAAGGGAATTAAAGTAAAAGCTACTTTTGGTGCAAAAAAATTGGGAATCTATGCATAATTTTTTATAATACATACTTTTCATAAACTTTTTGAAGATCCTTTGTATTCATACAAGAGAATATTCTACAACCACAAGAATGAACAAACCATTATCACCCTCTACACTATTCATGAATCTCTTAAATGAAATGTGAAGTTAGATGCAGAAGTGTGTCAACTGCATAACTTCATTTATATGAAGTTCAAAAACAGGCAAAATAAATGTATGCTGTTTAAAGTTGAGATGATGATTATTCTTGGGGCAGAATAGGGTAGTAGTGATTGGAAAAAGGCACAAGAAGACTACCAGGATACTTCTAGTACTGACAGCAATGTTCTGTTTTCTTCTTCTTTTCTTTTCTTTTCCTCTTATTTTTCTTTTTTTTTCCTCTCTTCTTCTTCTTCTTCTTCTCCTCTTTCTCTCTCTCCTCTCTCCTCTCTCTCTCTCTCTCTCTCTCTCTCTCTCTCTCTGTACCCCTCTCTCTCTCTTCTCTCTCTCTCTTTTTGCTATAGGGTGTATGCATTCACCAGAAAGACACCACACATGCACACACAAATAGGGAAAGTGAGAAATCACACCCCACCCCCAAGGGAAATGGCAATGCCACAATCTCTTCTTCATTCTCCTCTTAGAATTTTGGCATGTGCACACACATGCCAAACATGATTTTCAAGCTACCAGGTCCAGGTCTCTAAACGTGGAGTCAGCCATGTGGCATCCACTGCTTTAACCTCTATGCCACCTGCTGGCCTTCTTCTTCTTTTTAAAAATTAATTAATTTAGAGGCGGACTGAGGCTGCAGGCCCGACCTTTCCGAATCTCCACGCATCCCCACCGTTTCTCCTCCTTGGACCAACTGGGACTTTAAGGCGAGCTCCCACCCCACCCCACCCACAATCCGGATCGAGCCGGCCAGCAGTTCCGGGCACCAGGCGGACTGAGGCTGCAGGCCCGACCTTTCCGAATCTCCACGCATCCCCACCGTTTCTCCTCCTTGGACCCCAGGTTGGTTGTCTGGGACTTTAAGGCGAACTCCCACCCCACCCCACCCACAATCCGGATCGAGCCGGCCAGCAGTTCCGGGCACCAGGCGGACTCAGGCTGCAGGCCCGACCTTTCCGAATCTCCACGCATCCCCACCGTTTCTCCTCCTTGGACCCCAGGTTGGTTGTCTGGGACTTTAAGGCGAGCTCCCACCCCACCCCACCCACAATCCGGATCGAGCCGGCCAGCATTTCCGGGCACCAGGCGGACTGAGGCTGCAGGCCCGACCTTTCCGAATCTCCACGCATCCCCACCGTTTCTCCTCCTTGGACCCCAGGTTGGTTGTCTGGGACTTTAAGGCGAACTCCCACCCCACCCCACCCACAATCCGGATCGAGCCGGCCAGCAGTTCCGGGCACCAGGCGGACTGAGGCTGCAGGCCCGACCTTTCCGAATCTCCACGCATCCCCACCGTTTCTCCTCCTTGGACCCCAGGTTGGTTGTCTGGGACTTTAAGGCGAACTCCCACCCCACCCCACCCACAATCCGGATCGAGCCGGCCAGCAGTTCCGGGCACCAGGCGGACTGAGGCTGCAGGCCCGACCTTTCCGAATCTCCACGCATCCCCACCGTTTCTCCTCCTTGGACCCCAGGTTGGTTGTCTGGGACTTTAAGGCGAACTCCCACCCCACCCCACCCACAATCCGGATCGAGCCGGCCAGCAGTTCCGGGCACCAGGCGGACTGAGGCTGCAGGCCCGACCTTTCCGAATCTCCACGCATCCCCACCGTTTCTCCTCCTTGGACCCCAGGTTGGTTGTCTGGGACTTTAAGGCGAACTCCCACCCCACCCCACCCACAATCCGGATCGAGCCGGCCAGCAGTTCCGGGCACCAGGCGGACTGAGGCTGCAGGCCCGACCTTTCCGAATCTCCACGCATCCCCACCGTTTCTCCTCCTTGGACCCCAGGTTGGTTGTCTGGGACTTTAAGGCGAACTCCCACCCCACCCCACCCACAATCCGGATCGAGCCGGCCAGCAGTTCCGGGCACCAGGCGGACTGAGGCTGCAGGCCCGACCTTTCCGAATCTCCACGCATCCCCACCGTTTCTCCTCCTTGGACCCCAGGTTGGTTGTCTGGGACTTTAAGGCGAGCTCCCACCCCACCCCACCCACAATCCGGATCGAGCCGGCCAGCAGTTCCGGGCACCAGGCGGACTGAGGCTGCAGGCCCGACCTTTCCGAATCTCCACGCATCCCCACCGTTTCTCCTCCTTGGACCCCAGGTTGGTTGTCTGGGACTTTAAGGCGAACTCCCACCCCACCCCACCCACAATCCGGATCGAGCCGGCCAGCAGTTCCGGGCACCAGGCGGACTCAGGCTGCAGGCCCGACCTTTCCGAATCTCCACGCATCCCCACCGTTTCTCCTCCTTGGACCCCAGGTTGGTTGTCTGGGACTTTAAGGCGAGCTCCCACCCCACCCCACCCACAATCCGGATCGAGCCGGCCAGCATTTCCGGGCACCAGGCGGACTGAGGCTGCAGGCCCGACCTTTCCGAATCTCCACGCATCCCCACCGTTTCTCCTCCTTGGACCCCAGGTTGGTTGTCTGGGACTTTAAGGCGAACTCCCACCCCACCCCACCCACAATCCGGATCGAGCCGGCCAGCAGTTCCGGGCACCAGGCGGACTGAGGCTGCAGGCCCGACCTTTCCGAATCTCCACGCATCCCCACCGTTTCTCCTCCTTGGACCCCAGGTTGGTTGTCTGGGACTTTAAGGCGAACTCCCACCCCACCCCACCCACAATCCGGATCGAGCCGGCCAGCAGTTCCGGGCACCAGGCGGACTGAGGCTGCAGGCCCGACCTTTCCGAATCTCCACGCATCCCCACCGTTTCTCCTCCTTGGACCCCAGGTTGGTTGTCTGGGACTTTAAGGCGAACTCCCACCCCACCCCACCCACAATCCGGATCGAGCCGGCCAGCAGTTCCGGGCACCAGGCGGACTGAGGCTGCAGGCCCGACCTTTCCGAATCTCCACGCATCCCCACCGTTTCTCCTCCTTGGACCCCAGGTTGGTTGTCTGGGACTTTAAGGCGAACTCCCACCCCACCCCACCCACAATCCGGATCGAGCCGGCCAGCAGTTCCGGGCACCAGGCGGACTGAGGCTGCAGGCCCGACCTTTCCGAATCTCCACGCATCCCCACCGTTTCTCCTCCTTGGACCCCAGGTTGGTTGTCTGGGACTTTAAGGCGAACTCCCACCCCACCCCACCCACAATCCGGATCGAGCCGGCCAGCAGTTCCGGGCACCAGGCGGACTGAGGCTGCAGGCCCGACCTTTCCGAATCTCCACGCATCCCCACCGTTTCTCCTCCTTGGACCCCAGGTTGGTTGTCTGGGACTTTAAGGCGAGCTCCCACCCCACCCCACCCACAATCCGGATCGAGCCGGCCAGCATTTCCGGGCACCAGGCGGACTGAGGCTGCAGGCCCGACCTTTCCGAATCTCCACGCATCCCCACCGTTTCTCCTCCTTGGACCCCAGGTTGGTTGTCTGGGACTTTAAGGCGAACTCCCACCCCACCCCACCCACAATCCGGATCGAGCCGGCCAGCAGTTCCGGGCACCAGGCGGACTGAGGCTGCAGGCCCGACCTTTCCGAATCTCCACGCATCCCCACCGTTTCTCCTCCTTGGACCCCAGGTTGGTTGTCTGGGACTTTAAGGCGAACTCCCACCCCACCCCACCCACAATCCGGATCGAGCCGGCCAGCATTTCCGGGCACCAGGCGGACTGAGGCTGCAGGCCCGACCTTTCCGAATCTCCACGCATCCCCACCGTTTCTCCTCCTTGGACCCCAGGTTGGTTGTCTGGGACTTTAAGGCGAACTCCCACCCCACCCCACCCACAATCCGGATCGAGCCGGCCAGCAGTTCCGGGCACCAGGCGGACTGAGGCTGCAGGCCCGACCTTTCCGAATCTCCACGCATCCCCACCGTTTCTCCTCCTTGGACCCCAGGTTGGTTGTCTGGGACTTTAAGGCGAACTCCCACCCCACCCCACCCACAATCCGGATCGAGCCGGCCAGCAGTTCCGGGCACCAGGCGGACTGAGGCTGCAGGCCCGACCTTTCCGAATCTCCACGCATCCCCACCGTTTCTCCTCCTTGGACCCCAGGTTGGTTGTCTGGGACTTTAAGGCGAACTCCCACCCCACCCCACCCACAATCCGGATCGAGCCGGCCAGCAGTTCCGGGCACCAGGCGGACTGAGGCTGCAGGCCCGACCTTTCCGAATCTCCACGCATCCCCACCGTTTCTCCTCCTTGGACCCCAGGTTGGTTGTCTGGGACTTTAAGGCGAACTCCCACCCCACCCCACCCACAATCCGGATCGAGCCGGCCAGCAGTTCCGGGCACCAGGCGGACTGAGGCTGCAGGCCCGACCTTTCCGAATCTCCACGCATCCCCACCGTTTCTCCTCCTTGGACCCCAGGTTGGTTGTCTGGGACTTTAAGGCGAACTCCCACCCCACCCCACCCACAATCCGGATCGAGCCGGCCAGCAGTTCCGGGCACCAGGCGGACTGAGGCTGCAGGCCCGACCTTTCCGAATCTCCACGCATCCCCACCGTTTCTCCTCCTTGGACCCCAGGTTGGTTGTCTGGGACTTTAAGGCGAACTCCCACCCCACCCCACCCACAATCCGGATCGAGCCGGCCAGCAGTTCCGGGCACCAGGCGGACTGAGGCTGCAGGCCCGACCTTTCCGAATCTCCACGCATCCCCACCGTTTCTCCTCCTTGGACCCCAGGTTGGTTGTCTGGGACTTTAAGGCGAACTCCCACCCCACCCCACCCACAATCCGGATCGAGCCGGCCAGCAGTTCCGGGCACCAGGCGGACTGAGGCTGCAGGCCCGACCTTTCCGAATCTCCACGCATCCCCACCGTTTCTCCTCCTTGGACCCCAGGTTGGTTGTCTGGGACTTTAAGGCGAGCTCCCACCCCACCCCACCCACAATCCGGATCGAGCCGGCCAGCATTTCCGGGCACCAGGCGGACTGAGGCTGCAGGCCCGACCTTTCCGAATCTCCACGCATCCCCACCGTTTCTCCTCCTTGGACCCCAGGTTGGTTGTCTGGGACTTTAAGGCGAACTCCCACCCCACCCCACCCACAATCCGGATCGAGCCGGCCAGCAGTTCCGGGCACCAGGCGGACTGAGGCTGCAGGCCCGACCTTTCCGAATCTCCACGCATCCCCACCGTTTCTCCTCCTTGGACCCCAGGTTGGTTGTCTGGGACTTTAAGGCGAACTCCCACCCCACCCCACCCACAATCCGGATCGAGCCGGCCAGCATTTCCGGGCACCAGGCGGACTGAGGCTGCAGGCCCGACCTTTCCGAATCTCCACGCATCCCCACCGTTTCTCCTCCTTGGACCCCAGGTTGGTTGTCTGGGACTTTAAGGCGAACTCCCACCCCACCCCACCCACAATCCGGATCGAGCCGGCCAGCAGTTCCGGGCACCAGGCGGACTGAGGCTGCAGGCCCGACCTTTCCGAATCTCCACGCATCCCCACCGTTTCTCCTCCTTGGACCCCAGGTTGGTTGTCTGGGACTTTAAGGCGAACTCCCACCCCACCCCACCCACAATCCGGATCGAGCCGGCCAGCAGTTCCGGGCACCAGGCGGACTGAGGCTGCAGGCCCGACCTTTCCGAATCTCCACGCATCCCCACCGTTTCTCCTCCTTGGACCCCAGGTTGGTTGTCTGGGACTTTAAGGCGAACTCCCACCCCACCCCACCCACAATCCGGATCGAGCCGGCCAGCAGTTCCGGGCACCAGGCGGACTGAGGCTGCAGGCCCGACCTTTCCGAATCTCCACGCATCCCCACCGTTTCTCCTCCTTGGACCCCAGGTTGGTTGTCTGGGACTTTAAGGCGAACTCCCACCCCACCCCACCCACAATCCGGATCGAGCCGGCCAGCAGTTCCGGGCACCAGGCGGACTGAGGCTGCAGGCCCGACCTTTCCGAATCTCCACGCATCCCCACCGTTTCTCCTCCTTGGACCCCAGGTTGGTTGTCTGGGACTTTAAGGCGAACTCCCACCCCACCCCACCCACAATCCGGATCGAGCCGGCCAGCATTTCCGGGCACCAGGCGGACTGAGGCTGCAGGCCCGACCTTTCCGAATCTCCACGCATCCCCACCGTTTCTCCTCCTTGGACCCCAGGTTGGTTGTCTGGGACTTTAAGGCGAACTCCCACCCCACCCCACCCACAATCCGGATCGAGCCGGCCAGCAGTTCCGGGCACCAGGCGGACTGAGGCTGCAGGCCCGACCTTTCCGAATCTCCACGCATCCCCACCGTTTCTCCTCCTTGGACCCCAGGTTGGTTGTCTGGGACTTTAAGGCGAACTCCCACCCCACCCCACCCACAATCCGGATCGAGCCGGCCAGCAGTTCCGGGCACCAGGCGGACTGAGGCTGCAGGCCCGACCTTTCCGAATCTCCACGCATCCCCACCGTTTCTCCTCCTTGGACCCCAGGTTGGTTGTCTGGGACTTTAAGGCGAACTCCCACCCCACCCCACCCACAATCCGGATCGAGCCGGCCAGCAGTTCCGGGCACCAGGCGGACTGAGGCTGCAGGCCCGACCTTTCCGAATCTCCACGCATCCCCACCGTTTCTCCTCCTTGGACCCCAGGTTGGTTGTCTGGGACTTTAAGGCGAACTCCCACCCCACCCCACCCACAATCCGGATCGAGCCGGCCAGCAGTTCCGGGCACCAGGCGGACTGAGGCTGCAGGCCCGACCTTTCCGAATCTCCACGCATCCCCACCGTTTCTCCTCCTTGGACCCCAGGTTGGTTGTCTGGGACTTTAAGGCGAACTCCCACCCCACCCCACCCACAATCCGGATCGAGCCGGCCAGCAGTTCCGGGCACCAGGCGGACTGAGGCTGCAGGCCCGACCTTTCCGAATCTCCACGCATCCCCACCGTTTCTCCTCCTTGGACCCCAGGTTGGTTGTCTGGGACTTTAAGGCGAACTCCCACCCCACCCCACCCACAATCCGGATCGAGCCGGCCAGCAGTTCCGGGCACCAGGCGGACTGAGGCTGCAGGCCCGACCTTTCCGAATCTCCACGCATCCCCACCGTTTCTCCTCCTTGGACCCCAGGTTGGTTGTCTGGGACTTTAAGGCGAACTCCCACCCCACCCCACCCACAATCCGGATCGAGCCGGCCAGCAGTTCCGGGCACCAGGCGGACTCAGGCTCCAGACCTGACCAACCTGGTCCTGTCACTCATCTTCTGACACTTTCCCACTAGCCTTTGGACTCTGAACTCTGGTGATTTGAATAGCGCGCGGCGCGCAAGCGCGCCGCGCGATTTCCTTTTTTCAGTTTGTTTTTCTTTGCTCTTGGGGTGTTGCTTATTCAGTCAATTGTAGGCTCACCTGTCCTTAGAGACAGTGAGGACTTTGGGCCATCCAGGGTAGTGGCAACAGTTAATGGTAATTGTGAGCAACAGGTAGGCCAACCATAAGGGAAATCATCAATTTTCTAAGCCTGTACAACTATTAACAATCAGTTAGGAAGAAACATATAGAATACCTAATGACTAAGAACAATCGCAGAGGCTCCAGAAATATGAGCAACCAACAAAAGGCCTCTCCCTCAAGGGAAATCATCAAGCCTACATCACCCACAGTCAATACAATGGATGTCGTGGACATGTCTGATAAGGAATTCAGATTATTTGTAGTGACCAAACTAACTGAGATGGAAGAGAAAAGAGACAAGGAGCTCCAGGAGATGAGGAAGTCCTTCAATGACTTGAAAGAAGAAATGGATACCTTAAACAAGAACCAGATGGAACTTCTAGGAATGAAGAATGTGATACAGGAAATCAAAACCTCCCTTGAAAGTATTAAAAGTAGGTTAGACCAGGCAGAAGATCGAATATCTAACGGAGAAGACAAAACATCTGACCTAGAAAAAAGCATCAAGAAGATTGAGAAAACAACCATGAAAAATGAGGATAATATACGAGGAATACTGGATACTATCAAGCGCCCCAACATCCGGATAATAGGTATTCCAGAAGAGGAAGAAAATAATAAGGGCCTAGATAATTTATTCCATGAGATCCTGGAAGAAAACTTTCCAAATCTAGAAAGGCACTCAAATATCCAGACCCAGGAAATACATAGGACCCCGGGTAGAATCAACCCAAGAAGATCCTCTCCAAGGCACATTATAGCCAGACTGGCAAAAACAACAGACAAAGACAAGATACTAAAGTTGGCAAGAGGGAAACGCCAGGTTACTTACAAAGGTCACCCCATCAGGCTAACATCGGATCTTTCGGCGGAAACAATGCAAGAAAGGAAAGAATGGGGAAGCATAGTAAAAGTGTTGAGTGAAAAACAATTTCAACCAAGAATATTATACCCGGCAAAATTATCTTTCATATGGGAAAAAAAGATAAAAACATTCTCGAATAAACAAAATTTGAAGGAATTTACCAACTCCAGACCAGCTCTTCAAGAGGTTCTGAAGGGAGTATTATACCAGGAAAACTAAAAAATCAGAGACAGTTAAACGAGAACAAAGAGCAACCAAGAAAATGGCTCACTTAATGATAGGATCAGGTACGGAAATATCGATAATTACATTGAATGTCAATGGATTAAATTCTCCAGTAAAGAGACATAGACTGGCTGACTGGATAAGAAAACAGAAACCCTCTATCTGTTGCCTACAAGAAACTCACCTTATGGATAAAGACATACATAGACTAAAAGTCAAGGGCTGGAAAAAGATACTCCATGCAAATGGAAATCAAAAAAAGGCTGGAGTAGCGATATTGATCTCAGACAAAATAGATTTCAAGACAAAGACTGTAAGAAGAGACAAAGAAGGGCATTATATAATAGTAAATGGGGTAATCCAGCAAGAAGACATAACCCTTATAAATATCTATGCACCCAACTCAGGTGCGCCTAAATATGTGAAGGAAAGACTGTTGGAGCTAAAAGGAGAGATAGGGAGAAATACTATAATTGTTGGAGATCTCAACACCCCATTATCTCCTATAGACAGGTCTTCTAGACAGAAAATAAATAGAGAGATACAGGACTTAAATGATACTATAAATGGAATGGGCTTGACAGATATCTATAGAACTTTCCACCCTACATCCACAACATATACATTTTTCTCACCCCGACATGGAACCTTTTCAAAGATAGATCATATATTAGGACACAAATCAAGCCTTTATAGATTCAAAGGCATAGAAACTGTACCCAGCATCTTCTCTGACCATGATGGAATTAAACTCAAGATTAATTTCAAGACACAACCCCGAAAATACACGAACACATGGAAACTGAACAACCTACTTCTGAATGACTTCTTCACTACTGAAGAAATTAAGGCTGAAATAAAAAAAATTTATGGAAACTAATGATAATGAGTACACAAGTGTCCAGAATCTATGGGACACAGCAAAAGCAGTCATAAGAGGAAAATTCATAGCAATTAGTGCACATAAGAAAAGGACAGAAAGATGGCAACTAGATAACTTATCATCATGCCTCAGAGAATTGGAAAAACAACAACAAACAAATCCCCAAAATGCCAGGCGAAAAGAAATAATAAAGGTTCGAGCAGAAATAAATGAAATAGAAAATAAACGAACCATACAGAAAATAAATGAAAGCAAAAGCTGGTTCTTTGAAAAAATTAACAAGATCGACACACCATTGGCTAGACTGATTAAGAAGAAGAAAGAAAGAAACCAGATTAATCAAATATGTGATGAAACAGGCAATATTACCACAGACACAGCAGAAATACAAAATATCATTAGAGGATACTATGAGCAACTTTACGCCAACAAACAAGATAACCTGGAGGAGATGGACAAATTCCTGGATGCATATAATCTACCAAGATTGGATCAGGAAGACATAGAGAACCTGAATAGACCTATAACAAGCCAGGAGATTGAATCAGTAATAAATAACCTCCCAACAAAGAAAAGCCCAGGCCCAGATGGCTTCACTTGTGAATTCTACAAAACTTTTAAGGAAGAGTTAACCCCTATCCTACTAAAATTATTTCTAAAGATTCAAAAGGAAGGAAACCTTCCAAATTCATTTTATGAAGCCTCCATCATCCTCATCCCCAAAACAGATAAGGATATGACAAAAAAGGAAAACTACAGACCAATATCATTGATGAATATAGATGCGAAAATTCTCAACAAAATACTCGCAAATCGTATCCAACAACATATAACAAAGATCATTCATCACGATCAGGTAGGCTTTATACCAGGGATGCAAGGATGGTTCAATATACGCAAGACCATAAATGTAATACACCACATTAACAGAAAGAAAGATAAAAACCATATGATCATCTCAATTGATGCGGAGAAAGCATTTGATAAAATACAGCATCCTTTTATGATTAAGACTCTCAGTAAGATTGGTATAGAAGGGTCATTTCTCAACACAATAAAAGCCATCTATGAAAAACCTACAGCTAACATTATACTGAATGGGGAAAAGCTGAAAGCTTTTCCTCTGAAAACAGGTACTAGGCAGGGCTGCCCACTTTCTCCACTGCTCTTTAATATAGTACTGGAAGTCTTAGCTATTGCAATCAGAGAAGAGAACAATATTAAAGGCATTCGAATAGGCAAAGAAGAATTGAAAATATCTTTATTTGCAGATGACATGATGGTATACTTAGAAGACCCAAAGGTATCCATGAAAAAACTGCTTGAAGTAATAAGTGAATACAGTAAAGTGGCAGGATACAAAATCAATATCCAAAAATCTATAGCATTTCTATTTATGAACAACAAGTTGAACGAAGCAGAGCTGAAGAAAGGAATCCCTTTCACCGTAGCCACAAGGTGTATAAGATACCTAGGGATAAACCTAACTAAGAAAGTCAAAGATCTTTATAAAGAAAACTACGAAAATCTTAAAAGAGACATTGAAAGTGACATAAAAAAGTGGAAGGATATCCCATGCTCCTGGATTGGAAGAATTAACATAATCAAAATGGCAATTCTACCCAAATTAATCTATATGTTTAATGCAATTCCAATCAAAATACCAGAGATATTCTTCAGAGATCTAGAAAGGGCAATCATAGAATTTGTCTGGAACCATAAAAGACCTCGTATTGCAAAAGCAATCCTGCGCAAGAAGAATGGAGTAGGAGGCATATCACTCCCTGATCCCAAGATATACTATAAAGCTGTGGTCATCAAAACAGCATGGTATTGGCATAAAAACAGACATGTGGACCAATGGAAGAGAATAGAGACCCCAGAAATAACCCCCAAAGCTTACAGCCAACTGATCTTTGACAAAGGATATCAGTCAATCCATTGGGAAAAGGAAAACATCTTTAGTAAATGGTGCTGGAAAAACTGGGTATCCACCTGCAGAAAGATGAAACTGAACCCCCATCTTTCACCACTAACAACAGTCAACTCAAAATGGATCAAAGATCTTAACCTAAAACCTCAAACAATAAAACTACTGGTGGAAAATGCTGGGGAAACTCTGGGGGACATTGGAGTAGGCAAAGACTTCTTAAATAAGACTCCCAAGGCACAGGCAATAATCCCTAAAATAGACAAGTGGGACTATATTAGACTAAGAAGTTTCTGCACAGCAAAGGACACAGTAACAAGTGTGAACCGACAACCCTCAGAATGGGAAAATATTTTTGTTAAATATGCCTCAGACAAGGGACTGATAACCAGAATACATAGGGAACTCAAGTGCCTTATGCGAAAAAAAATGATTAACCCAATTAAAAGGTGGGAAAATGAGCTGAACAAAAGTCTCTCTAAGGAAGACATACGAATAGCCAAAAAGCATATGAGGAAATGCTCAACATCCCTCATCATAAGGGAGATGCAGATAAAAACTACAATGAGATACCACCTAACCCCTGTCAGAATGGCAAAGATTAAGAATATAAAAAGTGATAAGTGTTGGCGGGGATGTGGTGAAAAGGGAACCCTCCTACACTGTTGGTGGGAATGTAAACTAGTTCAACCACTGTGGAGAACAATATGGAGGTTCCTCAAAGATCTACAAATAGAACTACCATTCGATCCAGTAATCCCACTTCTGGGTATTTACCCAAAAGACAGGAGAACGCTCAGTCAGAAAAGTGCTTGCACATCAATGTTTATTGCAGCATTATTCACAATTGCCAAGACATGGAACCAACCTAAATGTCCACAAACTGATGAATGGATTGGAAAAGTGTGGTATATATACTCTATGGAATACTACTCAGCCATAAAAAATAACAAGGCCCTGGAATTTGATAGAAAGTGGTCAGATACGGAGGATATATTGCTGAGTGAAGTAAGCCAGGATATGAAAGAAAGATATTGTATGTATCCACTCAATATATACCGACTATCAGCATTCTATGATAGTGAAAAAAAAATTGGAGGACATAAAAGCAGTGAAGATACGTAATGAGAATAGGACAGTGTGGAATGGGGGAAGTGAAGAGAAGAGGATAGAGAAAGATAACAAATGAACAATAGAGAGGTAGGACATTAGTGAGAAACAGATATGGCTTATTAACTGTTGATGTTGACATGTATAGTATTCTCAACTGGATTTGTCTGAGAAGTATTTCATGATGGGCAAAGTATTTGTACAAGCAACATGAGAAATAGCGATGGACTGTCTTAAAAAATAATTAGAATAATAATAATGATTGGGGAAAACATAGAAAAGATATTGAATGTTGAAGCGGGGAGATTAATGTCTCTGTACTGACTGACATGCATGGCATTCCCTTTTGAAAAAGTAATGTAATACAATGTAAAGTTATATGTAATTCAATGTAATATAAAGAAGAATATGATGATAATAAAAAAAAAATTAAAAAAAAAAAATATTAATTAATTTAGTTCTTCCATGAGCAAGAGAGACAGAGAGACACCACTCTCAGGAAAGTCTTCACACTGCAATGGATCCCAGTTTTGGCCAGCCCTAGATCAAAAACACTCATATATCCAGTACTCTGAGATGCCTCCACACTTGACTATGAACCTGCCATGTAGGTCAGCCTTGTGGAGCATCACGTTTTACTGCTGCACCACTGTCCAGTCCCAGATAACATTCTATTTCTTTCTTTCTTTTTTTTTTTTTTTTTTTTTTTTTTTTTTTTTTTTTTTTTTTTTTGAGAGGTTTTCGCTATTGGGTGCGTGTGCTCGCCAGACAGACAGAGAGAGACAGAGAGACAGAAAGCGAGAAATCACCCCCTAGCGGGGATGGCCACGCCGCAATCCCTTCTCCTCCATTCTCCTCTCGGGATCTTAGGCACACACGTACACGCGCCCAGCATGAGTTTTAAGCCACCAGGTCTGGGACACGAACGATGGTCGACTACGTGGGAGTCCAGCGACATAGCCATTACGCTAACTGCTGGTCCCAACATTCTATATCTTAAACCATGTGCTGATACCTGGGTGTATTTACTTCGTGAAAATACAACATACTACATTTTACTGTGCACTTTCCTATATGTCTGCTATAATATATTAAATATTTACTTAAAATAGTACGTCTACTTCCTATCTTCAAAGGGTAATGATTTAGAGACTGTCAGGAGGATAGAACCTTGATATTTGTCATTTAAAAAAATCTCCCCACGTGATTCTAACATGGAGCCAGATTGAAAGTGACTAAAGTTTTGGTTAAAAAGAACCAGATTTGAGTCACAGTTCTGCTAGTTGCTGCAACTGTCCCCTCTAGCAAGCTACTCCATCTCTTACAGGTTTATTATTGTAAACAGAATATACTTGAATGTAATAATACAGTTAAGTGTTAGCATTCTGATGAAGCAAAGCAAAAGTATACAGTGAGTGTAAAGTATTACCATATACTTTTGTCCAAGATTGAGAAATAAGTATTTGTGAGCTCTAACCCAGATCCAGTTGACTCCAAAGTCTGTATTTTTATGTTTGTTTCTATCTCATATGCTGTCTCAAGGACTTCAGGCCAACACTTTCAAGAGACTATGACCCTGTGAGCAAGAAAGAGAGGACCTGCTCTTTAATCACAGGGTGTTGATTAGGTTTGATTGCATGTTCCATGGTTATTATTGATCTGGGGAGTGATTGATGGTCACTGGTTGTCACTGTCTCATCTTTGCTATAATTGCATGAAATATGTGTCGGGGTTGAGCACCTCTTATTCAGATGCATTAACAATAATTTCCCCAAATGTGTTCCCTTGAAAGAGATTGAATTATTTCCAAAGGTCCTGTGCATCTTTTTTGCAGTGCAGGAAAAAGTGCATCCATAAATTACTCAATTGACACAGATGGGGACCTGAATGGCAGAGCAGTCTGCTGCAAATTCTTCTTCCCAGACACGTCCTGTCTGATGGCGGGGCTGGCAGAGGCTCTGGGGGTGCCACCCTGGTCACACACGAGCATGACTGGTGGTTTCTCTCAGAGGAGGAAGTGGACAGGCCGCTAATCCATGTCAGGGCTTTGGAAGCTGACAGCAATGGCTAAGGCAACTTGAAATTAATTTCCCTGTGGTGAATGCTCTCTCTCACTTTGCCTATTTCTTCAGAGCTGGAGCAAGCTATGAAAGAAATCAGAGTGCCAAAGCTAACGTGAAACAGGATGCAAAGTCTTATTGCACCACTTACTGGATGTGCTATTTGTTTTTCCCTGAACCTTGGTTTCCTTACCTTTAAAATGGAAACATGCTTACACGTCACATATGTAAAGTTCCTGCCATGTGTGTAAAACTGGTCTCTGGAGAGTCATGCAACCTAAATCATTGCTGCTTGAAGATTGTTTTAGAGATGTTTATGCCATTTCCAAGCAGCTTAGTTTTCCTAGATAGTAGTTATTCCCAATAAGTTATATATATTCCCCTCAAATAAGGAAATCTCTTTCAAATATTTTTATCTTTCTTGTTTCACTTCTATGATCAAACACCAAGTGAATGAGCAAGTTAAGAGCTGGGAATACATTTCTTATATTTCCTCCTAAAGAATCTATAAATCAACAATGTTGATTTTAATAGAAGTAAATTCAAAAAGCATTTTAAATCCAATAGTAAATTATTTTGTGATTACCTTAACAAGTACACTTAGATCAAACTAAATCTGTAATACCAAGGATTAAACAAAAGTTACATCATCCAGTGGCAATAGAAGACTAAGAAAAAAGAGTTAAGCATTATGCTAAAAGCTTGTATTTCCAATTATTTGTGTAAAGTTTAAATTATAGGGATGATCATTGGACCAAGTATTGCACTAATTATTCTGTGATTATTATTATTTAATAATATCCTTATTATCCCTTCTTTACAGGTAGAGAAATTAAAAGGGTTAGAAATGTTACTTTGGTCCCCTAAATTCATGCAGTTATGAGTAAGAAATTCAAGCCCGGGTCTTCCTGAAGCCAAAGTCAAAGCCGTTTTTACATTAGACTGTAGTAAATATATAGTGAGTATGCATTAGGGCCTATATAAAAATAAGAATGGGTAAAGGAGCTTCACATTTTAATGTCATTTAGCAAGTATAATTTTCACATGAATTGACTTCTTCATTGGGCTCAAGCTCTAACAGCAAGTTCAGGTATCGATTTATTTAAGGAAAAAGTACTAAACACCTACTATGAATCAGGAATTGGACTTGGCACTGGGGATAAAGTAGTGACAAACTTAAGTCCAGACCTGGCCCCTTAAAGCTTATATCCATGTACAGGAAAGAAAGATGGACATGAACTCAAGAACCGTGCAAGAATATAGTAATCCTAAACTTTGATAAATAGGAAGGGAGAAAATGGAGAAGACCTGATTGAGTTTGTATGTGTGAATCTGGATGATAATATCAAGAAATGATTCCCCCTGAGGACATGGAAGGAAGTGATATAGTAGCTAAAATTTGTAGTGGAAGTCAAATTAAGTAGACAGGACCAGCCAGTGGTATGGTGGTTAAGGAATCCCACATGGCTGACTGTGTAGTTTGGCCCTGGATCCAATGGCATAAAACCATGATGGGCATTTGCATGTGTATGCCCAAAATCCCAAAAGGAGAACAGAGGAGAAGAAACTGTTGCATGGCCATCCCCCCAAGGGAGTGATTTCTCACTTGTTCTCTATTTTCTTTTTTTGTTTTGTTTTGTTTTTGTTTTTGCTATAGGGCACATGCACTCGCCAGAAAGACAGAGAGAGACAGAGAGACAGAAAGCGAGAAATCACCCCCCCCCCCCCCCGAGGATGGCCATGACACAATCCCTTCTCCTCCATTCTCCTCTCAGGATCTTGGGCACGCATGCACACACACTCGGCGTGAGTTTAAGCCACCGGATCTGGAACTCGAACCATGGTCAACTACATGGGAGTCCAACAACACAGCCATTACGCCAACTGCTGGTCCCTCTCAGTTTTTTTTCTCTTTCTCTCTCTCCCTTTGTCCCTCTCCACTGAGCACACATGCCCTATAGCAAATTTAAAAACAAAACAAATTTAACTAAACAAAGATTGGGAAAGAAGGTATTTCAAAAAAGCAGACATAAATAACAGTGTCTGCAAAGATCCTGAACCTCAGGCATAGAAGAAGCATCATGTATTTGTGGTAACAAAATAAGGTCACTGTAGCTAGAGAATAGAAAGGAAGGAGAAACATGACAAATGACATCTCCAAAAAGGGCTACAGTATTATCTCCCATTCCATATGCTCTTCTATTATGTGATGCTGCCACTCCCTCTCCCTCATTAAGAGATAGAGACTACTTCCCCACGCTCTGGGAATCCTAGTGGCTCTCTGATTGATATGATCAACTAAATGTGGTGGATATGACAGTGAGCCATGTTGAATGTAGCTTTTAATTGGCCTAACAACTCATTATTCTTGCCTCTTGGGAGCCAGCTTCTGGGTAAGAAAGGTGGCTGCTCGGGGAATATCACCTGTTGGGGTCCTGAAGCATGAGACATCATGAGCTGAAATAGAGACCAAAGCATACTGAGTTGCCAGACATTCCCTGACCCATGACCAAGAAGCAGTCATATTAGAATGGATCCCCTAAGTTCAGCTATTTGGCTGGTATCTTGTGGTTCAGAAAGAAACCTGAGTTTTTCTTCAATTCCTGACTCAAAATTATGAACAAAACAACCCACTACATTTCGGGACAATCAGTTTTGTAATCAGAACCTGAACATACAAGTGGAAATAAATGCAGGCCACCCAAAAGAGAGGAAAATAAAAACTATTCAGCACTTGCTATAGTGAAGGAGTCAGTCAACATTGTTATGTTTAACAGAGACTCCAAACCAGGCAAGAGAATAGGAAAGATTTATAGTAAGGGAAAAAAGAAAAAGGAAATAAAGGAAATCTTCAGGTGTGCTCTGGGCTCTGACTAGAGGTTGCTGGGAGGCTGGATGGAGAAGGGAATCCTATGTGATTGGTTTAGGGGCATATCTGACTTTCTCAGGCTGGCCTTGACTTGGAAACGGTGACAAAACTTCAGAAAACTGACAGCAATTGTTCAAGTTTTGAACATTTTGGGTCATTGGTTGGAGCTGTCATTCTCTGGCCTTCTGATGGGATGCTGCAGAGATTGTGGGTGATAATTCTATTGTTATGTATGGCCTGGCCATTGCTTATATATTCAGTATTTCAGGAAGCATGGCATAAGCAAATCTCACCGCCTTAAAAATTTTAGGCTTCCTTAAAAACACTGTTCAGACATGCCAAATAGAGATGATCTTGCATTTAACATACAGACAACTATATAAAGAAAAGTGAAGAAATTAAAGCTAGCTTACAAAACGTAGTATTCCGAAACAATGACAGATAACTGGAAATAAACTAGTGAGACAGTAGAAATTAGGAAAATTGAGGAAGTATGGTACGCCTTGAGCCAAGCAACAAGGGATCCAGAAATGAAGAATAATCTAAGGCCCAAGCAAATGTCACTGAAGAAGTGTTTCAGGCCCCAGGCTTGGACCCATTAATTTATTCATTAAACAAATGCTAATTGATCATCTCTTATACATCAGGGACTGTTCTAGTATAGAGAGAGTGTTGAACAAAACAAACTCTCATCTCATGTAATCTGCCATCTAGTGGCAAAGAGATAGATAAGTAAATACAAGAGGACTTAAAAACTTTATAAAAACATGGAATTAAACTTTGAGTGTTAGTGCAAAAGAAATTAAAACTCTTTTCCTTAATACACATTTTCCATGAAGTTTTTTGAAAACCTCCTCATGTGTAACAAATAACAAGTAAACTATGAAAGAACTAAAGCATGGGGCTGGATAAAGAGTGACTGCATAAAGGGTGGGGTGATGGCTATGGATTAATTTAGAAAGGGCAATCCAGGAAGACTTCCCAAGGAGGTGACCCTAGTGGTCAGCAGAGAGTGAGTGGTGAATGATGGGTGTGAGAAAAAACATTTTAGGACAGTCATGTCTGCTTAAAAGCATTGTCTGTTAAACCAGTTTGCATACTGCTTCATGCAGGCTTTATCAAATTATGAAAGTTTCAAGTGCAATAATGTTTGAAGACAATAAATAATGGTGTATCTTGTTTCTTTTCTTTTTTTCCTTAGGTTTTTTTTTTTCTGTTTTTTTTTTGTTTTTTTTTTTTGTTTTTTTTTTTGTTTTTTTTTGGGGGGGGAGAGGTTTTAGCTATAGGGCACGTGCGCTCGCCAGACAGACAGAGACAGAGAGACAGAAAGCGAGAAATCACTCCCCGGGGGGATGGCAACACCGCAATCCCTTCTCCTCCATTCTCCTCTCAGAATCTTGGGCATGCACGCACACGCGCCCGGCCTGAGTTTAAGCCACCGGGCCATGGACTCGAACCGCGGTCGACTACATGGGAGTCCAGCGACATAGTCATTACGCTAACTGCTGGTCCCTTTTCCTTAGTTTTTGTCATAGGGCATGTGCTCTCAGAGAGAGACAGAGAGAGGCAGTGAGGGGAAAGTGAAAAATCATCTTCCAGGAGGGATGGCTATGCATGCCACAATCCCTTCTCCATTCTCCTCCTGGGAATTTTCAAGCTGCCAGGTATGGGACTCAAACCACAGTCATGTGTGAGTCCAACACCTTAACCAACATGCCATCTGCTGGCCCCAGAATATCTTGTTTCTAATTAAAATAGTTATTTATTATTATTTATTACTTTTTAAAGAAAGGGCAATGCAGGAAGGCTTCCTAAAGAGGTGACCCTAAGTGATGAGAAAGAAACAATGATGCTAAGGTCTAGGGAAAGGCCTCAGTAAAGAGTGTATCAGCCAGACAAAACAGCTATGCAAAAGTACTGAGTCAGGAAAAATCTAGGTATAGTCAACGGACTAAAAAGAAGGCTGTGGTGTCCTGAGCATTGTGAACCGGAGGCTGAGGAATACAAAATGAGGTTAGGCAGGAAACAGATCATACTGGGCCTTTTGGATCCCTGTGAGGTATCTGCATTTTATTTAAATACTATATAAAGCCATTTCAGAGCTTTATGCTAGTGGTTGGATGGGAGTGAGAAGAGTAATTTGTTCTAATTTACACTTTCAAAAACTCACTTTCCTGGTCCACCAAGAATAACCTTTAGAATATGCTAAAATGGATGTGAAATTCCGAAGAGACCGTAGATCTGACAGGAGAGTAAGTGAGGACACAGTTCTAGAATAAGAGAGGCGCTGGGGATGCTATTGAAGCAAAGGAGGATGGTGCCCAGTTTTTTTAAACATAGAGCATAGGTGTTAAAGGGGAAAATTGAAGACCTAGCCACCAAAACCAATCTCAAGTCATGGAGACTCTCAATGAGATCACAAACCAGGCAGCTACTGTTCATTCAACATACACCGTGTGCCAGACAGTTAAGTACACTGTCTTCTTTAACCTTCACAATCACCTTATGAGGTTAATACCATTATTTTCATCTCACAGATGAGGAAACCAAAGCTGAGAGGGTTAAAGGGACATTACACAGCTCGTACATCTCTGCTGAGATTCAGATACAACCTCCATGGCTGGGAACCGTAACCGTGGCACATACTGCTTCCCCCAACAAGGCAAACTTGATATTTAGTCACCTGAATACTGAAGCCAGCTTCTTGAAATGTGCTGCCTCATGACTAAGCCAGGCTCTGCCTTTATTTATTTATTTTTTTTGGAGAGGTTTTGCTATAGGGCGCGTGCGCTCACCAGACAGAGAGAGACAGAGAGACAGAAAGCAAGAAATCACCCCCCAGGGGGGATGGCCACGCCGCAATCCCTTCTCCTCCGTACTCCTCTCGGGATCTTGAGCATGCACACACATGCGCCCGGTGTGAGTTTTAAGCCACCAGGTCCGGGACGCGAACCGCAGTCGACTACGTGGGAGTCCAGCGACATAGCCATTACGCTAACTGCTGGTCCCCAGGCTCTGCCTTTAAAACTGGGAAAGGATCAAGGTGCCAGTCCAAAGACCACGTAAAGGTAAGAGAATTAACATGGTGGCTGGGAACTGGGCAGGTCCCAATTCTTAGGCTCTTGTCATACTTAAAATCACCACCAACAGTGCTTAAAGAACCCAAATTTGGAAGCGATTGAATGTCTCAGCTGCAGCCATTGCCGGTCTGTAGCCCCCGCATGTGCACATGCATACAGATATGCACATATCCGCCTCTGCATGTGCCCAGAGATAGGTACGGCACGTGTGCCTTCTTTTCAGTTTTGCAGAAGCAGCAGATGGATAATTGCAGCCCCTAAGTGCCTAATCTGCTCTCCGGGACACAGGCAGATTTCTGAGCCAACAAACTTAATTGAACTTCTATTCCAGCTGGAAAAGGTTACAGAGTTGCTGCGCACACAGCACAGGCAGAATGAAAAGGTCAGCGGCTCAGTCCTCTTTGTAATGGATTGACCAAAGGCATATTGTTTTGTTTTGTTTTGTTTTTCTTTCTCTCTCTCTTTTTTCTCGCTTGCTTGCTTTCTTATTTTTAAAATATTTCCCACCACCTCGGGACTGTAAAACTTCATTAGTCAAGTGGTATTTTTCTCTCCTGTTTAAAAGTGTGGGTATTATACTGATGCTGTCCATGGTTCTCCACAAGTTTTTATTTTATTTTATTTTTTTTATTTAAGCCTCCATCTGAGATTGTGAGATTTACTTAAAAGGTAAGTGCCTGGCCTTTACAAAACTCTTTAGACACATAGTCAAAGACCTTCTTTAAAGGTGCATCTTAAATTTTAGCATATGTAAGAATCGCCCTGAAAGCTTTTGAAAACATAAATTCCTGTGTCCATTCCACAGAGATTCTGAGTCAGACCAGAATAAACCTGAAAATGTTTTTCATAATCAGCTCTGAGAACTGAGGCTGTAGGTCCAGGAACCAGACATTGAGCCTTCCTGCACTAAACCCCTGTCCCAGCTGAAACTTTTGATCTTTCCACTTCAGTAAGTGTGTCAGTAATGGCATTGTATCCCCAAGTAGAGAAGATGGAAGAGAAGGAAATCGTGTTCAAATGTGTGCTGTTAGACTGCTTAGAAAGATGGCTTCAATTCTAAGTACTACAAGAATCCCATTGAAAGCTGGAATCCATCCATAGATATATGACCTGGAGACATTATAGTGACACTGGACTTCAAACAAGTAGAACTTAACATGCTGTGTGCTAGGAGCAGAGTGGAGGTTGCTGAATCCCACAAAGAACTAAGGAATTTTTTTTAGCCGAAAAGGAGAGTTTTTGAGAAACATGATTCCTGTCATCAAGTACCTGAAAGGCTGTCATGCAGAACAGGGATTTAGCTTTGTCACTGCACCTGCAGAAGACGGACAAAAAGTTGTGGGGGAGGGGCAATTTTGACTCAATGTAAGATTGTAGTTTCTGTTCTTTTTTGTTTTTTTTTTTTTTTAAGATGTGGTTTCTAAAAGTCAAGTGAGAATTGACTGTGGCGTAATTAGCTCTTTCATGATGTCAGTGTCCAATCAGAGACTAGAGAACCACTTAGTAGGGGGTTAAAGCAGATTGATGCATTGCATAGAAGTTGAACTAGATAGTTAATTTCTCCTATAGTGTTCTATATACAATTAGTGTTCAATAAATGTCAAAATAATATGTCTCTTGATTTGCTGGTCCTATTTCCTAAAAAATTTCTCAGATGGGTCCCTCATGGCCTCTTACTTACATTCTTGCAGTAGCTTTTGATATAATCTCTTGGCTTCTAGTTTTGCCTGCTATTAAATCCATCCTTTACATGACTGCCAGATAAATCTATTAAAAATGCAAATATCACCATGTCATCCTATAGATAAGCTCACTGGCTGCTTAATATCCTTAACTATTTGGATACATTTATCCTCTGCTTAATACCCTTAACTGTTTTCCCACTGTCTATGAAATAACTATCAAACTATTCTTTGCATGACATACACCCAAGGGAAACTGAGACACCATGTATCTCAGGTCCCAATTCTTGATACTCTTTTTCTCTAGGAAAGGCAGCTGACTTGGGTTTCCTCAGGTACAGCAGTCTCCTGCAAACCCCTCTGTCTTTGCTCAGCATATGTTCTCTACCGGGAATATCTCTGCCTTTCTTTCTCTAGTCAGCCCTTACCTACCTCTCAAGACTACTTAAGGGATTATTGCACAGAACAGACCTTCCCTGGTACCTCAGGTTGGGTATAAAGAAACATGTAGGAGCCGGCAGGTGGCATGGTGGTTAAGGGCACTGGACTCCTACATGGCAGACCATGGTTCAAGTTCCAGACCTGGTGGCTTGCTTTCTCACTTTCTCTCTCTCTCTCACACACTCTCACTCTCACTTGCTCTGTCTCTCTTTGGTCAAATTAAAATAAATAAATAAAGTTAAATAAATAATTATATTTTTAAAAAAGAAGAGGAAGAATGTAGCTTGTTATTCAGAGGTAAGTGGATTTCTCCTGTTATCTTAATCTTAAGGTAGAGAGAAAAGTGTTCTCAATGACAGAATGAGGTAATACATTCAAAAAGAGAAAAAAAAAAACATAATGGAACCTCAGGATGTGACTGTGTTTTAAAAATTTAAGATGTGTCATTTGTTTAAGAGGCTGTAAATGATTATGAGGGTTGTGAGCAGGTAGGTACCATACAGGTGAACCTGGCCAGATGGGCACTGTGAGAAGGCCATAGGAGCTACCTCTCTGCACTCTGGCATGTTGTTATCAAATACATAGAAATATGAGTCCAGGCTTCTAGATCTTATTTTTCAAAAGAATGCAAAACTCATGTTTTTATGAGAAACCACATAATTTTAAAATGTTTCGAAGTGTTTATTTTTAAACACTGTGTGACTCAAAATACAATATCCGCAGGAAAACGCCAGCTCATAGATTGCTATTTTGCACCCCCTGTTTGAAGGCGTTTTTATGCTGGTATTTTAGCCTGCCTGTTATTCACCTGGATGTCTCCATAGGCATGAGAACAAGTGAGAATGAGTTGCTGGCCTATAACCCAGGTGACGTGGGTCAGGAGAGAAAAGCACCCATTAGGGTTTAGGACCTCAAGTGTCTTATTCAGCTCATCTCCAATTGTACAAGGCTGGGCATATGCTTTCATTTTCCCAGGCCTCAGTTTCCTCAACTGTCATGTGAGAATCTTAATTTCTATTCTGTGCACCTGGAAGAGTGTTTTTGAAAATTAAATGAGATAATAAAAGTGAAATTGTCTGAAAAGAACAAAACACTTGCAGACTGAAGGCACTGAAACGTGAGTTTCCCCAGGCAGACACATCTGCCCTATCCACAGTGTACTTCCTAATGGGCTAGTTCTACTGTAAGGGTAAAAATGAGGTCGTTTTCTGGCAATAGTTTCTTCTATATCCCATAAATACTTTGGTCCAACACAGGCTGGTTCACTAGGTGAAGTTAAAGATTGATTGATAATTGGTTTCTCAATTCAGAGATGAACTGAAGGGGTACATGTGCTTCTCCTTCCCACGCTGGTGACTGAACTCTGGTTTAATGTGTCACATGTTTCTACTCGGAGCTCTGCCAGACAACAGAGATTTTTGTCAATTGTTTTCATCTTGTGGGTTTTTCCCCCTTATTTTAGAAAAATAAAGACATAGAGAAGAGTCTTTGAGTGCAGGCAAGTTGCTTATATAGACGTAGCTGCAGCTGACAGTTAACCCTCTATGCCATGGTTGATACAAATACTGAGAGTAAGCTTTTTCAGAAAAGAAGGTTGCCATAAATTCGAATATTAATTACAAAAGAGTTAAATCTCTACAGCAGAGCAATAAAAAGCATGAACTTTGGAGTGAACCTTAGTCTGAGATCAATTGTTTTCTGTATAGATAATTGTGGTTGATTTAAAAAAAAAAAGCAACTGAAATTCTTCACTTTTTGTTAAGTTTATTTATTTTATCCATGAGAGAGAGACAGACAGGGCCCTCAAAAGGGTCTTCATACTGTAATTCACTTCCAGTCTCAACCTGCCCAGATCACAGTCCAGGCACACAGGTCAGAATGCTCAAAGAGTTCTCAGAACACAAATCCAGGACCTTTCCCATTTGAGTCTAGCTGTATAACCATTGCCCCACTGCCTGGCTCATGTAATCTTCACTTGTGTTCATATCAGTGGCCTCTGGAATGCAACCTTGTAGCCCCTCTTATCAATAAAGAAGAGTCTGTTTTCCCCTGAATCAGGCTAACAAGTAGAATAGGGCTAGGGTGACACTATCAATTCCAAGCCTAAGCCTCAAGAGACCTTGAAGTGGCAGCAACTGTAGCTGCTTCATTTCTTTCCTCTATTTCTTCTTCCTCTTCTTCTTCCTCTTCTTCTTCTTCTCCTTCTTCTTCTTCTTCTTCTTCTTCTTCTTCTTCTTCTTCTTCTTCTTCTTCTTCTCCTCTTTCTCCTTTTCTCCTCCTCCTCCTCTTCCTCCTCCTCTTTCTTTCCTCCTTCTTCTTTCTTCTTCTTCTTCTTCTTCTTCTTCTTCTTCTTCTTCTTCTTCTTCTTCTTCTTCTTCTCCTTCTTCTCTCTCTCTCTCTCCTCTCTCTCTCTTTCTCTCTCCCTCTCTCCTTGATGCATACATATGCACTGACTTCTGCACTTACTGAAAGGGCAACTCTAGCCTAACCTGCTAGATGACAAGAGATATACAGTCACCTTCAACACCTCAGTTGACAGCCAGGCAATGCCAGATATGTGGCAGGGGGTGGTGGGGGGGAGACATCCTAGACAAGCCAGCTCCCAGCTTACATGCTGTCTTACTGCAGATGCATTTGTGAGCCCAGCCAAGGATTGCAGAGCCTTAGTCAGATCAGCAGAACCATGCAATTGGCCAAAGGACTTCTGAGAAACAATAAATGCTTTAAATCACTGAGTTCTGGAGGTGGTTTCTGGGGCAGCAGTATTTAATCAATGTAGAGCTTGAATAAGTTAGAGACTTTCTGCATCTAGATTCCTTGGCTCTTCTTCAGCAAAATGGGAATAATATTAGACGCATAGAACTGTAGTGAGTGTCTGGTTAATGCTGCTCTCACTTAAAGAACTCCACTTAAAAAGATTTCACTGAAGTTGCATTTCTGTAAGGTAGCCAGTGATTCTGGTTTACCGCCTTCCAAATGCTATTGTCCACCTGCTCCAATTCCGTTACCCAAACCAAAGAAAAATGAATGAAGTTTCACTGTGAATTCAATGTTTCACTGAGTACAAATAATAATTATATTTACTTTTACCCTAACATTATTAGAAAAGTGGCCAAGAAAAATTAGAAACCTAGTTTCCCTGAGAGAAAAAGGACAAAATGAAATATGCCATCGTTCTCACTACATAACTAGGATTAGTTTAAAATTCTATACTGTACCCAGTTTGATAATTTGTGATTTCAGAGACTGCATCTTTTCAATTCTCTGGAAAGAAAATGGCTCTGCCAGAAATAAGACCTTGTAATAGGGCTCCATCTGGAAATTTCCAGAGAGGCCTGAGAATCCAATCACTTCTACCCTATTCTCTGCCCCCAAAGCATCTCTCTGTGTATTCCTGCCTTGCATGCCTTGTTCTGTCACATGTAATTCAATATCACAGATCCAGAAAAGAGAAAGCTCTCTCCTCTCACTCTTCCTCTCACTTATGACCATAATCCTAATCTTGTCTCCTCCAATGAAGTCAACTTTTTGCACAGCAGATCATATTAGGGAACTTCAAAAAGTCTGTAGAAAAGTGAAACTAAAGAATGAGTTCATTTTAGTGCAAAAACATTTTGAAATCCATGTATAGTTTTTTCATAATATCCATTTCCATAAACTTTTTTTTATTAATTCTTTTTAATGGACAGAGCACACATGTGCTTGCCAAAGGGAGATACAGAAACAGAGAGAAAAAGAAGGAAAAAGTGCTCCCAGTAGGGTGTAGTCATGCCACAATACTTTCGCCTCCATTTCTCCATTTTGTCAGAATGTTGGATACATACCTTCCCAATGTGTTTTTCAAGATCAGGATTCATGGCAGTTGGTCATGTGGGTTGTGGCTATCTTAATCACTAGGCTATGGAGATTGGTCCTCTATAACCTTTCGGAAGACACCTTCAAAGCCTATGACCTACCTAATGACTACCAGTAGGACTTACCTGTTTTTTGTTTCCCTATGTGTGTGTTTTTCTTTGTGTTTTGTTTTGTTTTGTTTGTTTGCCATAGGGTGGAAGTACTCAACAGAGAGAGACGGAGAGAAAGTGAGAAATCACCCCCTGGGGGAATGGCCACGCTGCAGTCCCTTCTTCTCCATTATCCTCTTGGGATTTTGAACATGCACACACACCTGGATGAGTTTCAAGCTGCCAGGTCCAAGACAAACCATGACTGGCCATGTGGGAGCCCAGTGCCTTAACAACCACCCCACTTGCTGACTTGGACTTTCTTATTTTAATCACATATTTCCTTATGTTACTACAGAAAAGGAATGTCACCATTTCTCCTTTCTAGGCCTTTGTTGGACACAGCTAGCCAGTCATAGCACTTCTTTCTCTGAATTCAGAAGTGGCCTCAGAATCCTCCATAACAACCACAACAACAATAATATAATAACCAGCACTTCTATGACATTCACTCTATGTGAGACACTTAGAACTTAAAGAAGATTAAGTCAACCCTTACAACCATCTTAATAAGGTTCTCATTACTCTTATTTTGCAGATGAGAAAACGAAAGCATAGCGAGATTAAGTAAGTTGCTTAGAGCCATACACAGAAAATAAACAAGAAAACCGAGATAAAGACCGACAATTTGGGGGCAGAATCTATGCTGTTAATCATTACACTGCTCTAAGAGAACATTCCAGAAAACTACTTACCAACTGTTGGAATATGCAGAAGTGGTAAAAGCAATAAACCTCTTTGCTCTTTGACTATAGAACATTATTACTAAAAGGTTGTTTTGGAGAATCATCCTTTTTCTCTCCATTTTCACAGATAAAGGAACTGAAGTCAACAAGGAGATTATTTGTCTGTGAGCAACATATTTTGAAATTATGGCTAGTGGAAAAGAGTCATTCTGATGACTCTGGAATCATGTTATTGGTTATAAGTCGCATCAGAGCTAACATTTATTGAGTCTCTATTATAGGTCAGATATTGTGTTAAGTATTTTACCTTTCTTTTCTCATTTAATTCACAGAAAAAGTCTAAGATGAGTAAAATGAAGCTCATAAGGATAAAGGAATGGCCCAACATCACAAAGCTAATAATGGGAGGGATAGAAATTCTGATCATATTCTGGCTGACCCGAGGCCTCCTGAGTTTAACAACTACGCAATACTGGGTGATAAGGTCGAGTTCTGACTGAAGTCATGTGACTGTTTTGGACAGAGAAGAAACCAGAGATTGCTATTACTTTAAAAGTTCTTGTCTTACTGCCTGTACTCAGAGAAGTCTGAGGTTTCACCTCTCTGAACTTCACAGAAAAAAAAAAAAATAGAATATACTTCTGAAACCTGAAGAATCAAATATTATCTAGAAAAAACATTGTATAGATCTATCAATTGCATGTCTAAAAAAATAATTACATGGAATTAGGTGAGAATTTTTTGGAAATCCAGAAATTCAGAAGTAGATTATAAGGGGCCAGCAGGTGGTATGGTGGTTAAGACTCTGAACAAGCCCAAGCCCACATGGGTGACCATGGTTTGAGTCCCAGACCTGGTGGCTTGCTTTCTCACTTTCTCTCTCTCTCTCTCTCTCTCTCTCTCTCTCTCTCTCTCTCTCTGTGTGTGTGTGTGTGTCTGGTCAAGTTAAAAAAATAAATGAATGAATAAATAATTAAATAAATAATTCTTTAAAATATTTTTTTAAATATACATAAAAAGAAGTAGACTATAAGCTAAAGTAAAATACTTTGTACCTTTTAAATTGATAGACATAACAATGGGCAGAAAATTTTCTGCAAAATTAAACTGCTTGAGGTCCAGAGTCTTATTTATAGATTCTGTCTTCTACTCTCCTGTCAGACCACTGGCACACTGCAGTGCTAACTAGAAGTCTTCCTTCAGAGCAGAACTGACCATAATGATATTGAGGACAACATACATTCTGTAAACACAGGAGTAAGTCTTAGAGGGATGAGGTGACTTTCTAAACTCAAGTCTCCTAATTCCAAGTTCAGTGCAGAATGTGTACAATTAACCACTTAAATTGGTGAGATGAAAGAAGATGCAAAGAGGAACTATTTCCAGTCATCACAACACTTGAATTTAGATATGGTACTGTGTTACAGGTTATCTAATCTGGTTTCCCAACTTGTGTTTAACTTCAGCATAATTTCAGCCAAAAAGTTAGCCAAATTCTAGGTGAACATAAAGAATGGGAGTTTCTAGGCAAAGTTCGTTACAAGTAAAAAGAGAGTAGGCAGATCTCTCTAAAGCGTTGGTTTTCTCTTAACTATTACTTTCGTATGAATATATATAATTTACTTTTAATGACTACACATCTGTACAGTGTACCACATTGTTTTCTGCAGCGTGAGTATAGTGCATATCAATCAAGACAAAGATACAATATCACTGGCAAATAAGTTATTTTTGCGTGTCAATTAAGCTTATTTGTTTTTCCCCCATACCCCTCTATCACTCTCTTAACTATGACTTTCAATTCCACTTTTAGAATCAATTAAAATATGTTTTCTACAAGAGTAGGCTGAGGTGATTCAAAGATGTCTCCTGCAAGAAGTCTTATTCGTATATCTCAGCGATTATTTTGGTTATGTAGGGATTCACAACTCAGGAAACTTTTTTTATCTGACCATTATTATCTTTTACCTCCTTATCCCTGCCCCCCAAGTTATACATGGGCAGGAAATAGCAAACAATATTCTGGTGGATCAAAAAGAAGAAGACTAGTTCTAAAGTTTAAGTCATTTTACACGAATGGCTCAGTGTTTCTCACCCAATATTCTTCTCCTAGCCAGAGACCATTATTCTTCATGGAAGGAAAGGTTACAAGGGACATGGTCATTCCAGATCCTACAGGCCATCAAATCCTTGGCTTCTACAAACCTGCTAATTTCAGGGCTAAGAACTGCTCAGAAAGCATTGAGCCATGACCACCTAGTGCCTTTAGAATCACAAGACTATAGCCAGTTAGTGCTGGGAGAGACCTTGGAGATAATTTAGTTCTGGCCTCTCATTTTGCAGATGGGGAGACAGAAGGGTTGAGTGACTTGCCCAAGGTCACACAGCTGCTTAATGGCAGAACTGGATCCAGACTCCAGTTCTCCAGATGCCTGATCACATTGTCTGTCCACTCCCCCATGCTGCCTCCTCCGGCTGCTCAGCTGTCAGCAAAGCAGCTGAAGCATTTGCTTCTCAGTATCCAGCCCTTAGAAACAGATAGGAAAGCCTTTATTTCTTGTATCTCATAGCTCTAATCTGCCATTCTCTTCCATCTAGAGCATAGGGGTGTTTCTAGTCTGATTTCATCTATGAAACAAGGGGTAGCTTTATATTCCCTCTCTAATAGTTGCTTATACTTTGTTGGAGTTATTGTATAATGCAGTAGGCAGCTCTGTCTTATTTAAGAACAATTTTAATGGAAGATAAAACCATGACTGTCACATAAATATAAAGTGAGCACATGCCAAATACTTTATTTAACTCATGAATTAATGAGGAAACCAATAAGATGTTAAAAAAGCACACACACACGCAGGCAGCCAGTAAGGCTGACAAAGATTTACAAATAGATGCAGAACCGGTCAATATCCAGAGAACAATAATCAATTGTATCTCCACTGGGCATAATTTGTATCCTTAAAGAATAATAATAATTTACATTAATATCCATTTTCTTCCATTTAAGGAGTGGTACAAGAGCTCAAAGACAATAAAATATAGCTAATTGAAAGGACAATGTCTATAAGCAAGAAGGGTAGACTAGAAAGGATTTAAGTAAAATTTTTTTGACCATTTCAAAGATTTTCACAATTTTCCTGACAGCTTCAAATGACAATAATCTTTCCCTTGATAACAACATCTCTGAATCTCTCCAGGCAGCAAATAAAGTGTGTTACTGCCATTCTTAGACTCTCTCAGTGACTCATTTACTCACTCTCCTATCCCTTTGGATACACTTTGCATGACTAGATGTCACCAGCCTTCTAGGATTTTTCTTCCAGCCATCTTTGAGGACTATAAAGAGTCTGACCAATTGATTCCAGATTTCCTTTTGACTTCTCTTTCTGTTTAACCTTTGAGAAGTCACTTGACCTCTTTGAGTCTTGGTTTTCTCATCTGTAAAATGATAATTATGGTTACTGCTTCACAAGGTTTTTTTTTTTTTGCTAAGATTTAGATGGTATTATAAGGTTTGGATCACAGTGTTTTGTTTTTTTGTTGTTGTTTGTTTGTTTGTTTGTTTGTTTGTTTTTGCCCAAGGGCACATGCATTTGAAAGAGAGCACACAAGACAGAAAGGACTTTCCAATGGGGTGTAGTCATTAGCTAATGACTGCTCATCTAGGCTCAAATACATCTCTCTCTTGGTAGAAAAACTTACAGCCTTCAACTATGCAAGGCTTCTTAGGAGGTGACTGAACATAACCCAGAATAGTAACTTGTTTGCAAGTTCCCTCTCTCTGTGATAAACCTTCTATATATACTGCCCTTAAGAATTTGATTAGATTATTTTGCAATATTCAATAGAAAACATCCAGAAAGGACATACTTTGGGTCTGTCATTTCAAAGAGGAGACTTTATTTGTGTTTTAAGTTTTTATTTTCCCAAGTATAGGATAGGAAGCCATTCTGCATATCCAGAGATCTTAAGAGAGGCATTAAGAATACAGGTTCCGGAGTTTGGCTGAGTTTGCCTCATTGCTTTTCCACTCTTTATTAAATGTGAGTTCTTAAGCAATTTACTTAACCATTAAGAGTCAAGCTGGGGGACCAGCAGTTGGTGTAATGGCTATGTCAATGCATTCGCATGTAGTCGACCATGGTTCGAGTCCTAGACCTGGTGGCTTAAACTCACGTCAGGTGCATGTGTGTGCATGCCCAAGATCCTGAGAGGGGAATGGAGGAGAGGGGATTGTGGCATGGCCATCCCCCCTGGGGGGGGAGGTGATTTCTCACTTTCTGTCTCTCTGTCTCTCTCTATCTTTCTGGTGAGCACACGTGCCCTATAGCAAAAAAAAACTCTCGAAAAAAAAGAGTCAAGTTGGTATATCTGCAAACTAGAATAAGAACAGTACCTACCATTTGAGGAATAAATGAAATAATTCATACAAGCACTTGAATAATCACCTGCAAAATAGCAAATATTCAATAAATATTAGATGTCTTCATTAATGTGGACTTTTCTATCACTATTTACAGAAAATACTTCTAGGGCATAGCAACAAAAGCAGAAACAAACTGTTTACAAATGGTGATTGTATAGAGATGAAGCTCTTGCTCTTTACAGTGAGACATTAATTTCTTTGCAAACCATGAAATTTCATGCAATCAGTGCTATCTATTCTCTTATATTAGACAACTTTTGAGTTATATTATGGAGGGTCCGTAAGCTTCACAAGTCCAGAATCCAATGCCTCAATGTATTCTCAGTAAAACAATGAGAAGTGTTGGAAAGCTTTGAAAGGTGTCTCTCTTTACCCAGGAATAGGAAATACATCTGACTCCCAAAATACCAGAGACAGAAACTGGGACATGTATTTTTCTCTCCTTTTCTCTTCAAGACGAAATGGTTTCTTATGTCTGTTTTTCTGTGCTTTTTCACTATCCTCTCCTCTCCAGGAGTCTATCTTCCTTTGTCAATACTTCCACTTAAAGTATATCCATCATGACCTCCTCACATAATGGCAGTCTGAGATGCTCAATGGACAGAAGCCTGCAAATCCTTAGCTGATTGACTCAGTCTATATCCCAAATCCAAATTTCCAGGAGAAAGAATTGAATAACACAGCCCACCTATGGGCTGGTATCTTGATTGCATTCCCATTTTTCCAACCAGCCTTGGCCACAGGAAGCTGGTTTATATCGTACAAGCTAGGCAGAGAAGACCACTTTTGTGGGAGTGATGAAAGTATCTGGGACCTCACGTGGGGTAAATTGCCCTACTTAGACACCCTTGAGAGAAATGATCCAAATCATCACAAAGGAAGGATTTTCAGGCAGAAAACAAGGGATAGACTCCCTACAAGATGAGTGGATTTTCAATGAAATTCATTAGTGTTTTGTTAATTTATTTATAATATGTCTATTTCGAAGTTTAGGGAGATTTCTCTAAACAAATGGTTCTGTTTCACCACCCAGGAAACAGAATCTGCATGTGCTGCTGCCTGTGATTCTCTGGCTGAAAGGCTCTACACAGTCACTTCCCTGAGTGATTTGGGATGATTTTTCATAATTGAGGACTTCACTGTGTCTTGACTATGCCTTTTGATATCACTATGAATCAGTGGTGAATTTTGGTTCAATAGCATTTGACAGGGAGTGGACACAAGGAAGATTTGTGATGTAAATATCTAAGGATTTACTATTAACTTCATCCAACCAATGGCACAGAAAGAAATGTGCTATCACTCTCCCCTCAGAACATACACATTGAAGAAAAGTGTTCTGTACATATTCATTTGCGTGCCTTGGTTTCTACAAAGATAACTTGGAGGATTAGAGATATATGCTGATTTTAAAATGGTCAGTAGGGGTTTAGAAAATAATTTGAAAGATTCTTCAAAATTCAGAGTTTTCCAAAAATGGTTTCATGAGACAGTAGGTTAAGAATGGAATTTTTGCGACCAGCAGTTGGTGTAATGGCTATGTCGCTGGACTCCCATGTAGTCGACTGCAGTTCTAGTCTCTGACCTGGTGGCTTAAACTCACGCCAGGCGTGTGTGCGTGCAAGCCCAAGATCCCAAGAGGAAAATGGAGGACAAGGGATTGCAGCATGGCCATCCACCCAGGGGGTGATTTCTCACTTTCTGTCTCTCTGTTTCTTACTGCCGAGTGCACAAGCCCTATAACAAAAACCTCTCAAAAAAAAAAAAAAAAAAAGAAAGAAAGAAAGAAAGAAAGAAAGAAAGAAAGAAAGAAAGAAAGAAAGGAATTCTTGTCTGTGTAGGGCCCCTGTTTGAAGTGATGGGGAAAGCATGGAGCTAGTGAGCTGAAGACCTGTGCTCAAGTCTTGGCTCTGACACTTTCTAGATTCAGTAACTTGAGAAAGTTGGCCTTCAAAGTCTGAGTTTTACTATTTGTAAAATTGAGGCTAGGCTTCCATCATGAATTATTTTGGAGATCACAGTTACTAAGTTAACAGGTTTGAAAGAACAAACTGCCAAGTTCTATATATAATAAACACAAAGTTTTAGTTCATCTTCTCATTTTTCTGTTAGAGAAAGTGAGGATATGGAAAAGTCAAATGACTTGAAAAACTTTGCATAAACAATTGGTGTCTTCTAATTGTAGAACTCACATCTCTTGACTTTCAAATCAAAGCCAACAAAGGGCTGCCTTTGCAATCCTAAGTACCTGACCCATTCATAGTAGCATACATTGTGCCTGACAGGCTTAAAATTATACCTTGCCTTGAGTGTTACTATTTACTAGCCAAGCTAATAGCAGGGGAATTATTTAATCTTTACAAACACCTATTTTATTATCTGAAAAATGGGTACAATAATAATAGGAAATGACAAGATTTTCTATCTATGAGTTACATATTTCTATGTAAATAGCTAAGTAGAGTGTGTGCTCAATAGACGTTGGTTAGTATGATGGAGGGGGAGAGGAAAAGAGAGGTTTGGGTGAAATTTAAAAAGAAAGGAATTTTCCCCATCACTTTAAAGCTTAAGTAGGTACCAGCATGTAGTGTGGTGGTTAAGGTGGCTGAACTCTCACATGGCTGATTGTGGTTTGAGTCTTGGACCTGGCAGCTTGCATTCTCCCTTTCCTTTTCCCTCTCTCTGTCTCTCTCTGGTCAACTTTAAAAAAAATGACAATGAATAAAATTAAACAAAAAATAATGAAAGTTTAAATAAATAACCTTTTCTGGGAGCAAGAGGAAGGTATGGCTGATACATCTCTCCAAGTTGTAGAGACAGCATTAAAGGATTATATAGCATCTAATGTCCTTGAGCAGAAATTAATCCAGAAGCAAGTAAGGAAGACGTCAGATCATTAACTAGTTCTCCTCAGAGACATTCAACCTCCTGCAGAGTTAGGTTAAAACTCCTTCACCTGCCTATCATGAATAGAAATGATTTGACACTGACCATTGTAGAATCACCCGTATTACAGCCCTTTCCCTGTTCTACCCAGATCCACAAACTCTGTACTATAGTCACAGTAGATTCCCTCCATCCTCCAACTACCCTCTGAACTCCACTGAATCTAAACTTAGTCCAAATTATCTTTCAACCCCAAATCCCTCCCCAATATGTTTTGCCTATGAAAATCATATTTTACCTCTATGCTATGTTAAAAATAAAACCCATCATTAAACTACTCTCTAATGAAGATAAATGATTCCTTATGTTGCATTATCATTCACCGTGTTCCTTTACTTAGAACATCTTTTTTTTTGGGGGGGGGGGGAGGTTTTTTCGCTATAGGGCGTGTGCGCTCGCCAGACAGACAGAGTGAGATACAGAGACAGAAAGCGAAAAATCACCCCCCCCCCCCCCCCAGCGGGGATGGTCACACCGCAATCCCTTCTCCTCCATTCTCCTCTCGGGATCTTGGGCATGCACGCATGCACGCACACGCGCCCGGCGTGAGTTCTAAGCCACCAGGTCCGGGACGCGAACCGCGGTCAACTACATGGGAGTCCAGCGACATAGCCATTACACTAACTGCTGGTTCCCATACTTAGAGCATCTTACTACACATGCTTGTCCTTCCCTATTATGCTCTAAGATCCTTGAAGACAGAATCAACGTATACTTCATCTCTGCATTACTTGAAATGCATAGCATGAGGTCTTGCACATAGCAGGTGCTAAATATTAGTTAAATGTCATTAAAATTTTGGGGGAGATTTTCAGGATTTTCAAAGAAATGTGATTTTTAGAAAAGATACACATGGATGATTTAGTCTCTGCCAAAACTTCAAACGATGTCCCTTGGGAGAAACAGAGCTCCAAACCAGTATCCCAAGAGGTAATATTTTTTATAGTAATTAAATTACCTACTACTTGTTGCACACTTACCAAGTGTTGATCACTATTCTAAGTTACATGTATTACATTTCTCATTTAATTCTTAAAATCCAGTGAGGTAGTTTCTACAATTACCCCATGTTATGGATTAATAAACTGAGTCCCAAAGAGATTGGATGACTTGTCAAAAGTTCCATGAATAATTGTAATGGATTTTTCCTAGAATTCACATTTTTAACCACCATTAATGCTCTTTCAGAGCCAGAGAAACCCTCAGCCCACCACAAATGCAGAAGAGGGATTCATAACCAAGGACAGCCCAGCTTCTGCATGTCCTTTCCCTTCTCTGGGAAGGCAGCCATCTCTGGATCACTTTCTAGACTCTGTCCACCATCCCACAATCCCTAATGAAAATCAGTCGGGGACTGCATGGACCAGCATGAGGAGAGCTTACTCAGGAAGACCAGAGTTAGATCTACTAGAATGGTAAAGCTATGGTGAAATTTCTCTGCTATTTTGTCTTCATAGTAGAGCATTAAGAACGGCTTCAGGAACAGTAAAACAGTTTCCATTGCCCATTTTCTCTCTCTCTGTAATGTAGCCAGAGACTTAAATACGATTGAGTTAATCTTTGAAGAAAACAGAAAATACTGTAACAATAAAGGCCGTAACATGGTTACAAATGAGAGCTACTGCTCCCTTCTGCATTCTAAATTCTGAAGATAATTCTGCAGAGCTTCATTACCAGAGTATAATTGTGTTATAGAACTCTAAATCACCCTGCTACACTTAACTGGCAATAACATTAAGATAGCGCAGATATTCATTTTAATTAAAACATAGCCTCAAACTATTTCCATGCTATAAGAGGCAAAACTTTCTCTCTTTTGTTCCCCCTACGTAGAAACTTTCATTTGTTAGCACATCCATGGCCAACAGTAGATGGGAGATTTAAGCACAATTAGGAAATCCCAATTTATAAGCCAGGAATGGCTAATGCTTTGCTGAGAAAGATGTGTAACAGGAAAGTTGGTTCTAGTTTTAATCTTTTCCGATGTGAGGCGCTGGCAGAGAGTTTGGGGTTCCCAGATAATCCGTTCAAGAGCCATGCAAAATGGAAATGAAATGTAATGATCCCAGTACTAACAAAAATCTTGGAAACATAGCAGTCTTCAAGAGTTCCTCATTGCCTGCAACACTAACATTTTTTTTTTCATTTATCAAATATTTACAGAACATCTATTTGTGTTGTGTACCAGTGATAAAGAATGTGAGTAGAACATGGCTCCTCCCCTCAAACATATGCCAATCTAGTGAGGGAAACTGACATGTATATCAGAAATTGTACTACAAAATGTTCTGTGGGAGATGTAGTGAGGTGGTCCAATATCCCCCTCTTCCTTCAGTTATGGGAAACTTGCTGTAGATTCTGGAGTGCATTCAGTTTTCCAGACAAGTGAATGAGATGAATGATATGTGCAAAAGCAGACAGACATGGAATAATATAGGCTATCCTGGAGATTCTAAATAGTTTGGTAAGGCTAGATTGTAGTATATAAAGAGTTAAAGAGAAATGATGTTGGTAAGGTCCAAGATGTAGAGAATCATAAATATTGCATGGTGGGAAGGAGTTTGGGACTCCTCCCAGGTAATGAAAAATTGTTAAAGAGTTTCAGGGGGAGATTTTTATTGCTAGAAACATGACTATGTTGAAGACCAGCAGGTGGCATGGTGTTTAAGGCACTGGACTCCTATATGGCCAACTACAGTTTGAATCCAGGACCTGGTGGCTTGCTTTCTCACTTTCCTTCCATGTCTCTCTTTCTATGTCTCCCTCTGCTACTAATAATAAATAAAATTAAATAAATAATTATTTTTAAAAAAGAAATGAAATATGACTATGGAGGCTTTTGGACATGAAGACCAAATTCTACAGTTTTGTATTTAAGGTTTCAAATTTTTTTTCCATTTACAAAGCAACTTTATTTTTTCAAAAGAGAGACAGACAGATAAAAAGAGAGGAAGGAAGTGTTCCCTAGTGGGGCATGGTTATACTACAATCCCTTCTCCTACATTTATCCATCATGTTGGGATTTGGGGCACACACGCCCGGGGATTCAAGCTGCAGTCAGCCATGTGGAAGCCAGCTCCCTTAACCACAAGGCGACAGGGCCAGCCCTACAAAGTAATGGTAACAAATAAGAGCAGTGACAATTTGACCAGCAGTACTGATTAACACTTCCAAAGCTGTACTGCAAGTCACATCCTTTGCTCATATCTTATTATTCCTTAAATGTTCAAGAATTATCATTTGTCATTTCATGTGTGGTGAAAGGCACGCACAGAAAGATTTAATAAGTTGCCCTCCTTGATCACACAGGTGGAGCTGAGACTCAAACTTGGGTCTGTCTGATTCCAAGTCTCCTGCTCAGAACTACAGTTGCTCAGCAAATTTTGCAGTGCCAGCTATAACACTCCATTATAAACAAATGTAGAACATTCTGCCTCCACATCTCCAGATACAAAGGATAATTCTGTGTATTGGTCTCTGAATAACAACCAGGTCATTTATCATTAATCTTTCTTATGCCCCTTGAACTCCTAGATATTCCTTCCCCATCTTCTATGCATGTTAAATCCAACTCACACTTCAAGGTCAGTCTAAAAGCTTAGCTGTCCAAAGATATGGGCCATGAACATTGACGGTAATGGATGACTTCCACTACGCATCAGTCTTTGTACTAGGTATTGGGGTTCCAGAAACTATAGAACAGATCAGGTCCCTTTTCTAGTGAAACTTACTTTCTAAGCTAAATATTGAATGAGTGTCAGAGCTGAGATAGAACACAGACAGCCTTATTCTACAGCTACACTGTCCAAAGTGAGCTACTGGCCACAAATAATGGCTCTCAAGCCATTGACATATTGATGCTTGCTGTAATTATAAAATTACACAAAACTGTGAAGTATTTGTACAAAAAGTGGGAAATATCTTCTTGTTTATATGTGTATATTGATTACATGTTGAAATAATGTTTTGTATTTTATAAGTTAAAATTTGTATTGTGACTGTTATGTATACCTGTTTCTTTTTAGTTTTTCGTTAGTTTTAGGTTTTGGCCATAGGGTCTGTGCACGCACCAGAGACAGAGAGAAGGAAACTGAGAAATCACCCACCAAGAGGATGGCCATACCACAATACCTTCTCTGACACTCTCCTCTTGGGATTTTGAACACTCATGTATACCTTCCCAGCATGATTTTCAAGCCGCTGGGTTTGGGACTCGAATGTTCAGTTGACCACATAGGAGTCTAGTGCCTCCACCACCACACCACCTGCTGGCCCCTCCTTTTACTTTTTTAAAATGAAAGCTGCTAGAAATTTTAAAAGCACATGTAATTCACATTTTATTTCTATTGGATAGCACTGGTCTATACTCTGTACTCCTAACTATTATGTTATATGAATGAATGAATTATAAAGATAATTTAAGGGCCAGCAGGTGGTGTAGTGGTTAGGGCTCTAGACTCCCATGGGGCTGACCGTACTTTGAGTTTTGAACCCAGTGACTTGAAACTCATGCTGGGTGCATGTGCATGCATGCCCAAAATCCTGGGAGAATGGAGGAGAAGGAAACGTGGCATGGCCAAGCCCCTGTGGGGTAATTTCTCATTTTCTCTCTCTCTCTCTACCTTTCCAACAAGTGCATGCACCCTACAGCAAAAATCTCTTAAACAAAAAAAATAATAATTTAAGAGAGTGTTGGACTTTATGGTATTCATAAGATAATAATGTAATAAAATGTGTCAGTGAAAGGTCCATCTAAGGATGTGTTATTTGAGCAAAATGGGACAAACAGCCATGCAAGATGCAAGATAGGCTGAGAGTTGAAGATAGGCAGTGTACTGTTTCTAACACTGATTTAATGGTCAATATCTATTTTTAAAATAGTTTTGTTTACAACTCTTCTTTTTTAACTTAAAGAGAGCGCTGAATATCGTACAAAATGTGTGGCTTTTAAAAAGTACGCTGATCTTTATGTTTAAACTTCAAGTACCCCAATCTTAGTCTTTTACTTAACATCTGCAGAACCCATTTGCATCGATAAAATGGGGAAAAATTTCTTCCTAATTTATTACAACACTTAATGTGAGATATAGTGTGAAAAGCATTGACCAATACAAGCATTTAAATCTTCCTTATCTTCCCTTCTTCTCCAATTTGAATGGTAAACTCATTTACAATAGAACATGGAATGTCAATGCCCTGTATTTTACCAACCTTCATGGAATCTATCATAGGGCCTTACACATGATAAATGTGCAGTAAAAGAGTTCAATCAACATTCTTTATTAAGTATCCAAAAAAATGCAACAAGTATTTTTAAAAACCAAGGGCTTTAGGGATGTTTTGACTCAATTCTTATATATTGGACATTGTTTTCAGGATGTCTCTGCTACCAGATTCCTTTCACTTATTTAATTACAATTCTGAAGTGCTTTTCCAATCATTCCCTTTAGTTACATTTGTAAAGCTTTTAATAGTTGACAAAGTGCTTCTACATCCATTTGATCTTACAATTGCACTGCAAAGTTAAAAGAGTAGGAATCATAAGAAAACTGAAGTAGGAGACAAAATGGCCTTTCTGAAGTAGAACTACTAATAAATGACAGACCTGATCCTCTAAGTCTGGGCTCAGAGCAGTTTTCACCACATTATGCTGATCCCTCAAAGTAAGAGTTCTTTGTTTTGATGTTGTATTTTGAGATATTTTTTCCATTTTCCTATAGCTTCAACCTCAGCTATGTGCCCATGTTAGCTTGCCTTTATCTAGGTATTTTCTCATGGGCATCTATTTGTAATATGGCACTCAAAAATGTGTTGAGTGATTGGGCACATTCGTTCAACCTTTGGGCAGGTTTTTTTTTTTTCCCCCCACTCCCTCTTGATTGCTTTGCTATATCCAAGTTCTAAAGTGCTGATAGGGTTTGAAACTCTCAACTTGTAAGAAAGGTACTTGCCATCTTCTTAGAGTTCAACTACAGATGCTCTAAGATGAAAATAGACAAGCTTACAATGCCTCCAGGCTTCCAACTAGAGATTTCAAATATTTCTAATTTCTTCAATTTAGCTTCATTTAAATTTTACTGAGAGGTAATTGCACTGAATTAATATAGTTACAATTATGCCGAAATCAATCCATTAACATCTTGAAAATTCTTATTAATCTGGCAGCAACGTTATGGATAAAAACAGAAATACATCCTCTATTTGGAGTGTAGATTAATATAATAAGAATGCTAGAGTTAATTTCACCAGGATATGAATTTCTTGAGACAAGAAACTAAGACTTAATTTTCTGGCTCTAAAGTGTTGTTTTTAGTACATGAAGATAATATTTACATGCAAAAGTACCTGGATCCACTCGTTCGTATAACCATTTCATAAAAAGGGATTGATGACACAGCCATGTTTTGTATGTACTTGTTTGCTTTTTAATGTCTATTTTCTCTTCCATAAACATACTTGAGACAAGGAATGTGTCACCCACTCCCCTCCTTTTAACTTTATACCCAGCACAATTCTTAGAATTCAGTAAATATGCTCAACAAACTGCTGAAATGACTATGATGGCAACCACAACAATGACAGTGATGATGATTATACTAAACCACCAGTAATAGTGTATTTCCTTTTAATATACTATGTAGCTTAAAATGGTGTGTGACACATAGATCTTAAAATTAACTAGAAATGTATCCTTAAGCTACCCAAAGTGCAATCTAAACACTGACTCTTTAAACATCAAATATGCCATTTATCTGCATCTATATTTTGATAAGTATTGCCCATCAATATTTATTCATTCAATAATTATTTACAAAGTTCCAACTGTCTGAAATTATATATATATTTTTTCTTTATTTCTTGAATAAGAGAAAGATAGAAAGAGAAACAGTCCTAACAGAGTCCCCACACTGTGATCCACACCCTGCCTCAGCCAGCCTCATGCATAGCCGACATGAAAAGGGAGGCTCCATGATGTAAAACTGAGACTTGCTTGCTTGGTCCAAGTGCTTCACCACTGTACCACTCTCTGGCCCTAGTTATTGTTCCTATTTAATGGCGTGAGATTGAAGACAATGAATTCCCAGTAGGACTGGAATTCTGGCAGTCACAACCGGACCATGAATAATGTGACTCCATAAAGCATCTACTTTCAATTTATGAACTCCATTTCCCTAGGTAAAAATTTATTAGAAGTTGAGATTATAATATTAAGGAATATTTATTTTCACAAATAAAGTATGAACAAAATTTGCCATACTGCTAGTTCCCAAGGATAGAATATTCAAAACTAAAATACCAGTGCTATTATTACACGTTTATGTTAGCATTGGCATTGACTACCAATTTGTTGCCTTTTGAAACTTATTAGGAGAATATGTATTATTCTCAATATTTCCATGGTTTTCTCATAGTTATCTTACCTCAGTGAGCTTTGATTTCCTTGTGTATAAAATAAAAGTACACTGCACAGAGCAATGGTGGAGTACTGAATCCAAAACTGGATCCCACATGACTCACCTTGGTTTGAATCATGGACCCCAGTGTCTTGAAAAACACCAGGTGTACGCATGTGTATGTACTCAGGATCCTGACAGGAAGGAGTGGAGTGAAGGGAAACAGTCTTACCATGCCCCACGGAGGGATTCTCTCTCCTCTCCCTTCCCCCCACGTACACACAGATATATGGTTCCCGGCACACAAAAATTAAAATAAAAAGGTAAAATTACTATCTGTCTATATCACAAGATCATTATAAGAGACAGGCAGTAACGCTTGAAAAAAAACTTTAAAATACTACACTAATATAAATGATAATTGATTAATATTATTATCCATCTCCCCCATATCCAGGGTATTGCCTGAAGAGTGGTCTGCCTCTTTAATGTTATCAGTAGATAAATTTTCCCTATCTGTGTTTCCAGCAGCAGCTGGCAGTAAACTAAATGTCAACTCTTCTTCATTTCGACTCTCAGGTGAGGTTGGACAGATACTGTGCATGCTGTATGATAGATACATCTGAGAGATACTCCAATCAGAACTCCCTTATCTGAGAACAGTCCCTTCTCTAACCCATAGAAGAAGATTCTGATTCCAACTTTTCCCCAGGTGACTTTGCTGTTCAGAAATGGGAATATTTCAGATGAATTGATGAATGTTTCTAGAATAGAGACAGAATCCTGAAATATTTCATAGAAGAGACAAAGATGGAGTTAAGCTGGTCCTCACAATGGAGTATACCCTCAGACTGGAAAACCACCGGAAATCAGAGGAGCAGCCCTCCCCGAGGTCAGGGCTTCAGTTTAGCTTCCTATTCCTCTATCACTGCACACTGCCTCCACCTTATCAGGGTTGTGAATTATCCAGGCACAGCCACCCCAATCTCAAGTTAACAAGTGTCCATTTGTTATCATAATCTTATAGAGATAAACTAGTCCGAAGATAGAAATACTAGGGATAATAAATACTATCCTAATAAGCTTCAGTAACAACAAACTGGCTGGCAATGCAGATTAATACAAATGTGTGACGAGATGACATCAACATTTAATGCATTTAATGCTTTGTTCAATTTGAATGCTTTGGTACCAGTGTTTAGGGCTATAGTGCAATAGTTAAGAGTGGCTAAAGCTCCATTGTCCATTTATATAGGGTCAAATCCTAATACTACCAGTTAACACAATTTGACATTCATTGGATAATGCCTTAGTTTCCACACTTATAAAGTGGGTAAAAATAGTACCTACCTCATAAAATTGTAAAATTTGTGTGTTAATAACAGCTAAAAGGACTGGTCCTATGACCTAGTGAATAGAGGAACTGGATCCCATATGGTCAACTGCATGATTCAAAGCTTATAAAACATGCCAGGCACATGTGCATGCATGCCCTAAATCCCAACAGTTGGAAGAAATGTAGAAGGGATTGCAATGTGACCATTTCCCACTGTAGGGTGCTTTCTCATTTCCTCCTCTCCCTTTCCTTCTCTCTCTCCAGCTCCCTCTTCTTCTCCCACTTTCTCTCCCTCTTTCTCTGTGGTTAGCACATATGCTTACTGGTTTGTGAACAAACAGACACAAATAGGATAATAACAGCTAAAACCACTTAGTTCAGTGACTGGAGCATTTAGTACCCTGTTACTGTCAATGGTAATTGTTACTCTTCAGTGACTGTTCCCTTCCATGCCCAGAAGGGATTGACAGCTCTTTGAAAAGCCCCCTATCATGAGACAGTGCAGTATAGCTTATAAACTAAGTACTTTGAACAGAAAGATAGACAACAATCTAGAGTGATTGAAAAGTGCCCAAAGATTCTTCAACCAGAATTTGTATTCCATGATCCCAGATAATTAAACAAAGGATAGACAATTGTTCCAAGTGGGACCAAAGATACATTGGCTTTCCCAGAAATATGGCTGGGAGAAAAGAATCCAGTGAATCTTACCTGGGCCTGAAATCATTGTATCTACCTGAAACCAACAAATCAATTCTTATGCCCCAACCGTAAAATGAAGAGATTGGACTAGATTGTTCTCAGTGATCACCTCCAGCTCTGACACTCTAATCCCTTGCTGAGTGCTCTGATGTGCAGTGATACAATATGGAAATTGCCAGTGCAGGTAAGTGAAACTTCAACATGAACTGTGCAGATAGCTGGCGATTACACAATGGGAAATGTCGAGAAAATAACCTTATGGAGTGGAAAGTATTGGATTGTCTGATTATGACTTACTCTCCAATATGAAGATATAACCATGCTTGGCCGCTCAAGGGTGAAAATGTGGTAATGTGTTAAAATGCTAATGAAATTGGAATCCTATAATAGATGTTTAGAACAGTTTAGGTTACCAAGACATGGGAAGTTAGAGAGCATAGCTCATAAATCCTGATGATAAGGCCAAACTCCTCAGAACATTCAAGGCCTTTTATAGCCTGCTTCCAAGTTGCCTTTTCAAGCTCATCATCCCTCACACACCCTCATGCACCCTGTGTTCAATCCATAATGAGCCATTTGACATTCTCCACACACAGCAGGCTTCTCTGTGCCGTATGCACAGAAATTCTGTTGCTTCCACCCCCGTATTTCATGTCGCTCCATCCCACTGTCGTCATCTATTCCAAGTCATCATCACTCACCTCATAGGATTACTCAGAGGGTTTCTTGACTGGTCAACCTGCCCCTAGTCTCTGTTCACTCTAATCTCTTGTCCTTGTAACCACCAGCGTATTTTTCTTAATCATATATTCAATCGTATCTACCTTGTTTAAAATTTTCAAATACTTTTTTCGCTGCCTCTAAGACAATTGCAAATTTTTCAGTGTGGCTTCAGAGACCTTTCATGATCTAGCACTGCTTTCAGCTTAACCTACTTCCTGTGCTTCCTTGTATGACACACTCCAGGCTTACTGACAGAATTTCACTTTCCCAGAAAAGATGACTTCTTTCTCACTCCAGGGTTCCCTAGTGCTGATCCCTCTGCCTGCAATCTAACTCTCTCTCTCCACTCCTTGCCTCATGCACTTCTACAAAGGGAGGCTTCCTCTCACCATTAAGGTTAGATTAAGTCCCCTGGCTCTGTGCCCTGTCTCTTGCATTTTTGCTGTTGTAATATTTCTGCCTTATTGCAGCTATCCATTGTATAATGCTATCTCCTTTGCTTAAATTCCCCTGCCCTAGGCAATTTCTCTGTTGTCCAAGCTCAGTTCAAATGTTACTACGTTGGGAAAAACTTTCCCATTCCTACCAGTTCACTCCTTATTTCCCCTTTGTTGCCTTCATGAAATTCATACAGAGCAGCTCTGTTTGTCATAGCAAATCCTGCTGCCAAAAATTAGAACCTTACTTTAGCAAGCATTCATTGATCTACCAAAGGCAGAGACATGATTGGGTCATCTGAAAAGTCATGATATATTTTTCTATGCTTTTCTATGCAAAACTGTGTCATGACTTTCCCAACAACCCAATATTTCTGTGGCAATGCAGAAAATTAAGGAGAAACTCAGTTTCCAAAATAATTAGTTACTAAAATAAATGCCAGAGTGTAACCCTAGGGCAAGACTGGATGAGAAAAGATATTTTACACACATATACACACACACTTCTTTAATACTCCAGATGATTAATCTTGGAGATGGCCATTGAGTCTTCCTGAATGTGTGTGAGCATTTGAATTTTCATTCTCCTTGCCAAGAAGCAATAATTCTACATATTCCATGTTTAAAGCTCTCAGTAAGATGTGGCCAAGAGTATAAATGTTACTTCCCTTTCTTTAAAAATATAATGATCTTCCTGTTGCAATATTAATCAATAACTAATTTCATAGTTGGACAACTGTTTTTAATGACCCAGTACTTTGGAGGCATTGTAGCACAGTCCCCAGATCATTCCCTGAAGGACCTGTCACCAAAAGGGCAAATTCATTTACTTGTCATAAAGCTGGAGCCAAAAGCCTCATTACTCTAATTAAGGAAAGACGCATTTGGGTCTTTGTTGGTTGAGAGCTTCAATGTCTCCTGTCTAGACCTGAAAAAAGGAATAAAATGGAGCTACCCATTCAAAGCATTTGGGATAATAATAATAATGATGATGATGAAGGGCCGCAAATCATGTTTGTGAAGCCATGAGTATCTGTTTACATTTGAATATTTCTTAAAGAATACATCTACACTGTCTTGGTGGTAGAGTCAAAACCAGGAATTTTCCAGACCTCTTATTCTCATGAGTTTATTCATCTTCAGGAACCTTATCTTCTTTCAGGTAGCCTTTTTCATGAGTATTTTGAGTCTCTGAAGGACTGAACTACATACTCGCCTTGTCTTCAATTACTCTTCTAGAATAGATTGAATGAATTTGTCAATGAACAATTCTTGGGTCATTCTTGCTAATGGTGACATCCCTGATGTATGTGTTTCAAGCATCTGATATTTAGACTGAAATTAGGCAAAATGTATTAACTACCTATTATGTCCCAGGTCCCATCCTTTAGCATATACCAAATTCTCAAAATCACCCTGAGAAAACACTTTTTAAAATCTTTATTGTATTGATGAGAAAATCAAACTTTAACAAGTTAAAGTGAGCTGAGATTTTAAATATAAAACCTCTACCTCACTGCTCTTTCTGCTACACCTCAGCAGCTCATCATTTTTCTCAATAGTCTTCTTTCGATGTTATGTATACTCTCTATCATCAATCTATCTCTCATCTCATTATTATCAAAAGTAATTCCCTCAGAATTACATCTTGGTTTTCAGTTGGCTAGACTTAAAGAAAGCATTCCAACATGCAGCTCTTATCTTTTCATTCTTTTCAGAAAAGTCCATTAGAATAGTTACTTCTTTTCAGTGAAGAGGACATATTATACATGGTGAACACATTTCACACTTTCCAATCGTCATCCATTTGCTCACAATTTTTCCTCCACCTAAAATGCCTCTTTCACCAATAATCAATATTAGAGATCCTTTTAGTCTTCTAAGTCCATTCTAATGTTTCCGTCTCTCCAAAGTTCATCTTCAGTCTCACTCTCTACATTCTGAAAATCTCAATCCCTCCTTCTCTTGAAATCCCCTTACTATGTTATTTGGATTTATTCTATGACTCTTACCTCTGCCTACCTTGAATTATATGTGTGCCTGACTTATTTTCCTGCTAAACTTTAAACTTTCTAAGTACAAACCCAGCATCTAACTTTCCCCATCTGTGCACTGTTAGATCCCTGGATTCTCTCCCATTTTGCTCTATTATTAATGACTCAACAAGTGTTTCCTACCCATTTGAAGCTCTAGGGAAGAGCTACATTCCCATGCCCCATGGCCAACCCTACAAAGCAAACAGATTAGCCAGACTCCATGGAGCCCTGTTTGCTTTGCAATGTCCCTTCAATAGTCCTGCATTTAGCTCTGCATGGGAGGGAAGGCGATGCCAACCTGAAAATGAGATATCTACATCAGTCAATGTGAGCCAAGGGCTATGATGTTGAAAATATTATTTGTGAAAGAAGCATTACCCTGCAATGGAAATAAAAGCTCCTAGATTCTGAGAGGAATACCAATGCTCTGTCTCCCAAAGGAAAAAAAAAATTATTATTTTCCTACTGCAGATTTTATTGTTTTCCAAAATCAGATCTGGCTTAGTAGCTGTTAGAACACTCTCAGCAACACCCCATTTCAGTCTGTGTGTTAACTCATTGAGATCTGACAGGTGTCCTTCCTTTGTCTCCCTCTCTTCCTCCCTCCCTCACACCTTCCTTTTCTCTTACCTTTCCTTTCTCCTTTCCTCCCCTCCTTCTTCTTCCCTTCCTTCCTTTATATAATTCTGCATTAGAAAATCAAGTGATATTTGGGTGCTATTAAGGTAGTTTTAAACCATATGACCAGAGAATTTGGGACTTTTCAAATACTGCCCCAAATCCCTCATCACAAAGTACCTGAGAAAATATGAAGTAAAGTTACACTGTAGTTAGCTCTGACTTTAGCCCAAATCCTAATGTTGAAAACTCTAGTAAATTGGACCCAATCTTTGCTTTTTCCTAATCTTGTTAGTCCTACATAGTTTTAGATCAAAACAAGCTATAGAGCTCACTTTGTTTCATGACCGGTAACAGCCAAAGGCAATCCTGAATCTTCCCTCTAAGAGATGAGGAATAGCTGATCCAATCTACCCTTGCTGTAACTAGGAAGGGAGAAATGAAACTGAGTTACCATCACGATGACTCATTTTAAAAATAGCATTTTTTAAAAAAGATTCACTCAATAAAACAAAAAGAACAAGACAAAACAAAACAAAAATATAGCCCAAACTTACATATGACCAATCAAGGTCAGGGATACTTCCCTTCAGAATGAGAAGAAATGCTTCATCTTAATTTGTTAAGGAGAGCCCTTAATTTTTTTCCTGAGATCAATAGTCCTGCTCCATGCCAGGTGCCATGCTAGACTCTAGAGACTCAAAGATAAACAAAACCGAAGGACTCTGTCCTGGAAGAATTCTCATTCTAATGAGGAAAGCAGACAAGTAAATAATCCCAAATCTATGTGATGAGTTACAGTAGAAGCAGAGCTGGTATTGAGCTGGTGGACACTGACTGGTACAACCACACAGGTTGGTAAGATACTGAAATGCTCTGAGTTATCTTATAAAGACCCATATTCTTGACTCTCTGAGTGACATTGAGACTCATCCTCACTGCTCTTGCCAAGAATGGTCCCTCTCTGCCTCAGACTTCAGCATCCAGCACTGGCCTCCAGGATCTTATTCAGATCAAGAGTTGGTAAATATTCTGATTGGTCAGTGCTTAGAATAACCCCAGAACACAGGTAGGTGCAAAGTGCAACTATAAGATAAAGGAGGGAAAATCACCCCTGACTGGAGAGATTTGACTCTTACAAAATATGGGTCGATTCACAAAAGAGGGAATACTTGTGCCAAGGCTTGAAGACTGAAGGGGAGTTCACTAGATGGGCTTCACAGGCAAAGCATACAACATGTGTCAAGACAAAGAACAGAATCCCTTGTAATGAAAATGGAATTAGCTCAATGGATCTTAGAAGCAATATAATCAGAGAGAATTACATAAAGGGGAGGATGGTAGCAGAAGATGGTTCTGAGGATTAAATCAAGGATCTAGCATGCCTTCCACTTATGGATAATAGGAAGTTTTAATAAGGCTATAACATGACAGTTGCTTCCATAGTGATATAAATCATGAGAAGAACATAAACCTTGTTTCATGTTTGACTTACAGTGGGGTTACATCCTGATAAACCCATATTAAGTTGAAAATATTGTGAGTCAAAAATGTATTTAGTACATCTAACCTAACAAACATCATAGCTTAGCATAGCCTACCTTAAATACGCTCAGGACGCTTAGATTAGTTGATAGTTGGACAAAATCATCAAATGCAAAGCCCATTTTATAATAAAGTGCTGAATATCTGATGCAATTTTATTTATTTATTTATCTATTTATTTCTGACAGATTTTTGCTTTAGGGTGCATGCACTCTCCAGATAGACAGAGAGAGACAGAAAAATAGAAAGTGAGAAATCACCCCCCCAGAGGTCATGGCCAGATTTATGGCATGCCCTCATGCACATGTATCTGGTAAGAGTTTCAAGTTGCCACGTCTGGGACTCAAACCACCATTGAGCCATGTAGGAGGCCAGCACCTTAACCACCATGCTACCTGCTGATCCCTTCATGTAATTTATTTAATACTGTAGTGAAGGTGAAAAATATAATGATTTTGTAGGTACTAAAAGTATGGTTTCTACTGAATATGTGTCACTTTCAGATCATCAAAATGTTAAAAAATGGTATATTAAAACTTCATAAGTCAGAGACTGTTTCTGTTACATATTGCTATGTGCAATTATTTATTTTATTAAATTAAAGGTTCTTTTTTGGCAAATTTTTGCAATAATCACAATACAAAATTTAGAGCATGGTTCTCCGTTCAGCTTGATAGCCTCGTAGACATTGGGCAGCATGTAAGAGAGGGAACTGAGGTTCATGTAGATACTGCTTCCAGTCCTTCACACAGAGGAGGTGCTCAGTGCTCTCCACACTTATTAATCATTATTCCCTATCAATCTTCATCTTTCTGAAACAAAGTGCTATTCTCTCTCCAGAGGATATAAATAATGCTTTCCTTCCCCTTGGCCATTTTAATCACTGTTCTCTAACTACATCCATCTCACTATCATTTGGAAGTATAGCAGCCAGAGCCCCAGAAACACACCTTCCCTCTGCAAAGGGAAACACTGTGGTCTCTGTCTTACGACCAACACTTACCAAACTCAGACCAAGTTTAATTAAGTACGTATAGCATATCGGACACTGTGAGATAGATGTTTATGTTCCAAGAACAAAAGGGATAGGCACTACCCTGACAATCTTTAGATAGAAAAGAGGTACAAACAGGTGAATCTGTATTTCTACATAAAAGAAGTACTAATGGGTGAATCTGCATTTCTACCACTTTTACAGGTACATGTGGTCTTTGTCCCAAGGATATTAACTTAGAACAGTGTCTCCAAGGTAGAGTTTGTTTTCCCAAGTGTGTCTAGTGGATTACTAGTGGGTTACTTCAGTGTTAATAGGTGACACATAAGCAAAAAGATTTGCTGATGAATTACATTAGAAAATCACTGGGTAGACAATTATCTTTCCTGTAGAACTTTCATTGGCTTTTATGAAGCACATGCACGTGTGGCTATCAACAGGGGAAAGGTCTCCTAAATTCACATAATCAGAAAAACATTTACTGAAGATGGTCTCAAGGAAGATGGGCTTCCAAGAGTGCATTTGGGACAATGCTAATCGGTCCTTCCCTGGATAAGAAGTAAACCCATAACTTTAGGCGCATTTCTTGGAATATTTCTTCTAGTATCATTTCTTTACATCCATTTATGTTGGAGCCTATATGACCTCATGAGCTAATTCCTCCTGTCTCATGGGAGTCTTCTCATAGTGGGTCCTAAAATCTTGGCATTTCACTAGCTAGAAGGGTTGGTGCCATCAACTGGAGTCTCCACTGTGAATATACGTTCGCTTTTCTAAATTGTTCAAAAATTTCAATTCTAGCAATGATCTCTTCGTTTTAAGAAGGGGAGGGGTGTGTGTGTGTGTGTGTGCGTGTGTGTGTATGTTGAATGCTTTCTTTAAATTCTCAAGCTAGAAAACATTTATTCCATTTGTTTCCATTTTCTAAAGTATGACATATTACACTCCCTAAACTATTGTGCTCTTAGCTATCCTAAGAAAACCTGTTTTATGATAATGGAATCCGTAGGTCCTTGCTAAATTCTTAGTTTTGATAAAATTCTTCCTTAGCAGACTGAAGGTACAATAAGTTCTATAAATCAACATTTAGCAAATGATATTCTATGCTGGCATTCCTTTCGGAAATTGATGTTTTATTTGGGTTGAAAGACATCTGCTGAATTTATTAAAAGCAGTTGACTTGTCTAAAGAGGTCAGCTATTGTTGATGAATCTCTTTGTCCTTCTTTTTCTCATTTTTATGGTATTATCATTATGGTTTTTTAAATACATTTGATCACTATACATAATTTGGCTTGCAAAGAGAATTTATCCAACATAAAATTCGGTTCAGACAAGTCCAGTTGAGAATACTATACTTGTTATCATCAAGTAATACACCATTACTGTGTCTCATAAAAATCTTCCCTCTCTATTTTTTCCCCTAATTTTCTTCCCTATACTCAAATATCTTTGTTCTTCAGAGCAATTTTAGCAGTTTCTTTATGTGCTATGGGGCTTTCCTTGAAGGTAAACATTAAAAGGAATGTTGCAATTCACTTATTCTAGAGTATTCACTGAGTACCTCCTATATGTTTGGTAACGTTCTAGGGGCTTGGAATACAATGATATTCCAATGTATAAAATGGTATATATATAATGGTAATGCTATATACAATGGTAACCTCCAAACAAACATTATTAGATGCCTGTGTGGGATCAAAGACTGCTTGTGCTGAAACATGGCTGAAGGGTGTGCAGAAACCAGAGTTACACAAATTTGGCTAAATAGAAAGAGGCTCTCACTCTGCTTTCTCCTCTTCCTCCCTTAACCCCCACCCCAAAGAAGGTAAATGGTTCTTTTCTTAAATTTAATTTTATTTGTTATCATAATTTTTTATACTACATTTAGTCATATGTATCTTTACAGTGTATTACATTTCTTTTCTAGCATGATTACCATGCGTATCAGTCAAGACAAAAACATTACTATTCACATCCTCTTCATCAAATAGCTTTTCATGTTTTTTCAGATTATTATTATTATTAATATTTATTCTCATTATTTTTTTAAACATTTGCTCACTATATATTATTTGGCTTGTAAAGACAATTTACCCAACATGAACTACTTCTCAGATCAGTCCAGTTGAGAATACTATACATGTTATTGTCAACAGGTAATAAACCATTTCTGTGTTCCACTCATGTCGTGTCTCTCTGTTCTCTTGCTATTCTTCTCTATGCTCTTCCCTTCTCCCCCTCCATTCAACATTGTCTTGAGCATTCGTAACTATTTTTATTGCTTTTATGCCCTCCAAATTTTCTCTCTCTACCATAAAGTGCAGATAGTCGGTATACATTAAGTAGATACATACAATATCTTTTGTTCATATCTTGGCTTGCTTAACTCAGCAATAGATCTTCCATATTCAACCACTTTCTATCAAATGCCAGGGTCTTGTTTTTTTTTTGTTTTGTTTTGTTTTTGTTTTTTTGTTTGTTTTTTTTATGGCTCAATAGTATTCCATAGAGTACATGTGCCACACTTTTTCCATCCATTCATCTGTTTGTGGACATTTGGGTTGGTTTCATGTCTTAGAGATTGTGAGTAATGCTGCAATAAACATTGATGTGCAAGCACTTTTCTGACTGAACAGTCTCCTGTCCTTTGGGTAGATAGCCAGAAGTGGGATTGCTGGATCAAATGGTAGTTCTATTTGTAGATCTTTGAGGTAAATCGTTCTTAAAACTGCAGCTTTTATTTTTGAGGGCCAGAGTGGCTAATGAAAACTCAATAGGTTTGTGAAACTAACAAATGTCATTTTCTTTTTTTTCTTTTGAGAGGTTTTTGTTATAGGGCGCGTGCACTCGCCAGAAAGAGAAAGACATAGAGACAGAAAGTGAAATCACCCCCCAGGGGGATGGTCACGCCACAATCCCTTCTCCTCTCGGGATCTTGGGCACGCACGCACACACGCCCGGTGTGAGTTTTAAGCCACCGGGTCCAGGACGCGAACTATGGTCGACTACGTGGGAGTCCAGTGATATAGCCATTACTCTAACTGCTGGTTCCCTCATTTTCTTTTTTTTAAAAAAATTGTTCATAGCACTTTAATTCATAATAGCTCCCAATGAAAACAATACAAATGTCCATCAAAATGTGAATGCAAAACTAAATTAAAGTACAAGTATATAGTGGAATAGTACTAACCAGTTAAAGAACAGGAGCAGCCCCATTGCTCAGCAATTAAGCTCTGTGCATAGGGAGCTGGATCCCACATGGCTGACCATGGTTCAAATCTCAGCTCCTGCAACTTGGAGAACATGCCAGGCACATGTTTGTGCATACCCAGAATCATGAAAGGATGGGAAAAATGGAGGAAAAATTATCTCAGTTTTGCCTGTTCCAAACAAACATCTACTGAGAGACTACAAGACAGAGAACCAAAGATTGACTAGTGGTTCTGAAATCCATGAACAGCTCCTTTAGATGTAATCAGAGAAGCAGCCTTCATGATCCAGGTACCTTCTACCAGCTTCTTGGAACCACAATAATGTTACTGCAGAAGCTGAGATGGAATGGGGTGGGGGGAGGTGGCAGTCCAGGGATCTATTTTAATGAGGAGTGAATTTCCTCTTAATGTAGACTAGCAGTTGTCTAACATGACTGATTGTCTAACTTCACAATTATCTGGTAAGGGTGTGAAAACAGACCTTGTTGGGCTTCATCCCCAGAGATTCTGATTCAGTAGGTCTAGGGTAGGGCCTCCTAATGAGCATCTCTAATAAGATCCCAGGTGCTTCTGATGCTGATCCGAGGACCCCTCTTTTCCACATTGTGAAAGTGTCTTAGTCACTGAAGTTGTTCCAGCTGCACAGCAACTAGTAAGAAAAACTATTTAGGACACTGATTTCAGAGTGGGAAGGTAGAGGAGTTGGCTCTGTTGGATGGAATTGATATTTTTGAGAACTTACTCATATACCAGGAGTTTTACCTACATTGGTTCATTTAACACAACCGTGTACCTCAGGTTTGCATGCATTAAAGTGAAGAGCAACCCATTATCCAGGGAACAAAAAGAGCTCTTTCGTTTTTTATGGTTGAGTAGCGTTCTACATGAAAAGTTTCTGTCAATGATAATACATATAATAATATCTTTAACTTCATTGATATGCATGGCATTCATGGTAGGAAAAGCTATGCTGTACACTGTGAAGATGTACAGTGATTAAATGTAAATTTAAAAATGTAAAAAAAAAAAACCTTTATTTTTAAAATAATAAAAAATTAAAAATCAAATAAAAAATAAAGAAGCTATATGGAAGGGCCAGCAGGTGGCATGATAGCTGGGGTGCTGGATTTCTACACGGCTGAAAGCAGTTTAAGTCCCATACCTGGTGGCTTGTTTTTTCTCTCTCTCTTTCTGATGAGCACATATGCCCTATAGCAAATTGAAATAATAATTATTATAAATTAAATACTTCTAAAATTTTTTAACGAGAAAAAAAAGAGCTGTTTTCCTCTCAAAAGATTTAAATATCATTTCCTCACTATCCACTTGTATAAGAATACATAATGCTCTCTTATTTTTAACAAAGGTATGTATTAAATGCTTCTTGAGATTCAACTCTAAGTAATTGGAGGAGGCTGGGTTGTCTCACTTATAAGATAAAAATAACGAAAGTCACCACTTAGAAAAACTTTACTTCCCTAGGAATAAGTGTTAATGCATTTGAAGCTTCTCTACAGCATCCTACTCAAAGTGGGCGCCATGATTGTTGCCACCTAAGGTTCCACAATTTTTTGAACATCTTCTGTCCTTTCAGACCGTAAGCTTTGCATATGATTAGAAGAGAATTTGGTATGTTTTTTAAGCCTCATTCTTTTGCTAAATGGCTTATGCTCAATACATTTTACTGAATAAACTGACCCTTCACTTCTTCAGATAGGGCACATGTCCACAAGTGAGTAAAGTAACCCAAAGTCCCCTTCTCCCCTATAAGATTTCCTGTCTGTTTGAGGATCCATGTTAAAAATCCAACAGGACCGACAAGGGACTGTGTCACTTCATTATCCTCTTCTCACCAGTTACTTCAAAATCACATGGACTCCAAGGTCTGACTCCACCTTTGTTAGGAAGGGGGCAGCAGAGTAGAAGGCTGGGTGGAGAACACTGGGGAAAGCAGCCCTGGCTGGAGCAGGGAAGGAGAGAGCCCTGGGTGAGAAAAGGCCAACTTAAATGCGCAGAGAAGCCTATGTAAAAGAGTAGGAAACAAAAGGGCTCTGAAGGCAAATTCTTTCCTAGAGAACTGCCTTTGCTGTGGGAGTCTAAGGTCAAGTTGCTATTTTCTTCCTCGAGCGAGCGCTTCATTCAGAATCGTAGACCAGGGGCCTGAGGGATTTAGAGTTCCTCTTATTAATTCATAAATATCTCTTTTTAAAAGAATTATTTATTTAGGGACCAGCAGTTAGCATAATGGCTGTCACTGGACTCCCATATAGTCAACTGTGGTTTAAGTCCCGGACCCAGTGTCTTAAACTCATGCCAGGTGCGTGTACATGCATGCCCAAGATCCCGAGAGGAGAATGGAGGAGAAGGGATAGTGGTGTGGCCATGCCCCCTGGGGGTGATTTCTTGCTTTCTGTCTCTCTGTCTCTCTCTGTCTTTCTGGCGAGCGCACATGCCCTTATAGAAAAAAAAAACCTCTACCAAAAAAAATAATTATTTATTTAATTTTATTTATTCATTCATTTATTCTAATTTGACCAGAAAGAGAGAGAGAGAGAAAGTGAAAAAGCAAACCACCAGGTCTAGGACTTGAGTCATGGTCGGCCAGGTCAGAGTGTTTAGCACCTGAACTACCATGCCACCTGCTGGTCCCCAATACATAAATACCTTTTACCAAATACTTGTCAATTACTCTGATCACCTTGATTAGACTCTTCCTGAACAAGCCCAAAGCACAGGAGTCTATTCCATCAAGGGGCCACCCAGGCAATTTAAACATTATTATATCAGTGATTATCAGCATTGTGAATAAAGTTACTATTTCTTGGGAATTCTGCCTTAGTCATGGAGTGAGCTGTGGTAAGTACACGATCTCATTTCACCCTCATCACTACAAGTTGAGGATGATGTCAGCAAACTCAGGCTTGGTGTTTGGTTGGCCAGAGGCTCAGGAATCAGAATGCTTGGAATAAACTGCTGGACCTTGGGGTAGGTCATATAAATTTTAAGCACTATTTTGTCATCTCTAAATGGAGATACTAATCACCTTATTTTGAGTGCTCTGTAAGATAATGTAGGGTAGGTGAAATGATTACCAGAGTGCCTAGTAGATAATAAGCCCCCAATCTGCAGGTCAGAGAATGTTGACAGCATAACAGAGATCACAGAGTCAGTGCTGGAAATCACCAGGTCTCAAAACCAGCATCTTTGATCCTGAAACTACATCCTCACTAACTTGCCTTCCTTTCCCAGAGCAAATTCTGCAATGTTATTCTTGTACACTAAGCAGAGGATTTTTCCCAGATCACCTCTCCCTGGTAACCTAGAGTTTTTAATGAAGTAAAAGACACATGCAGAAAAAAATTTATCTAAATTTTGAGACCCATAGGTCTAGACACTGATGCAACACTCTGGAATGCTAGAAATCATATGGAAGATCAAGTCCCAGGTTGACCTGTATATCCAGGAACACACATGTGCCTATGATCCTGGCTGGCTGGCAAAGGCTGGGGGATCACCATGAGAAACTCTGTTGAGGGTGCTTGTCTCTCTTTCTCTGTCTCTTTTTCTCTCCCTCTCTCTTTCTCTATCTCATGAAAAAAAAGAAAATTAAAAATTTTTTAAATATTAAGAACTGGGGTCTAGCAGATGGCATAGCAGTTACATTGCTGGACTCCCACATGGCTGACCATGGTTTGAGTCCCAGACCTGGGCACATGTGCTTGCATGCCCAAGATCCCAGGAGGAGAATGGAGGAGAAGGGAATGTGGCATGGCCATCCTCCTGGAAGGGAGGGTGATTTCTCACTTTCCCTCTCTCTGTCTCTGTCTCTCCCTCTCTTCTTCCAGTGAGAGCACACACCCTAGGGCAAAACCTCTTAGAAAACAATATTAAGAACCATAATCCTTAAATCAAATGATGATATCAGGCTTACCCTATTCCTTGTAGGAATCCAAAGACATTCCTGGAAAGGAATTCTGTTCCTCCTCTTAAGTCCAGCATGGGGCAAGCCAATGTTTTGCCTTCAGAGAACACTCTCTTCCAAAATAAGCCATATTCTACCTTTGGACTCTGACCTTAAATGCTGCAGAAATCAGAGTGTGCTCAGACCATGAAAAGGAGTTCATCCCAGCCTTCCACAGATAACACCGGGGGTGTACCTCAGGTTCTTTGCCTATCCCCTAGTCTACTTTGGAGAAGAAACCAATCAGCCTTTGGTGAAGAATTTACAGGTGGCAGGAATCGTCTGACAGGAAGAAACAGCAGGGCCCGGTAGTAAAATGGTTTTTTGAGTGACAGGCTAGATTTCTGGGGATGGGAAAGAAAGAAAAAACAAAACAAAACAAAACAAACTGGCTGCCTAGAAATGCTTGGGTTTCAGATTTAATTATCAGACTATTTCTGGAAAAGGAAATACATATCATCTGATACGGGCTCACAAGGTGATAAATATTTAATGAACAAATAATGAATCTTGGCATAAATATTTAATAGGACAACATCAAGGTATATGACAGAGGGAGGAGGGATGTTGAGAGAAGGAAGCTGTAGACTGTAAGACAATTGAGTCAGAATGTAAGTGAAGATAGGTCCAAGAATTACCAATCTCCCTGAGGAGAAGCCGGGTCTCCTTTGAAACCAGGTTGGTTGCTTAAACAAGAGAATAGATGAGTTCTGTCACAAAATACGAACTGCTATAGAAATGAATGAAGGTTGTATTTTTTTTTATCACTTTCACTATTTATTTGACTTGACAATATTAGATTATTAACTTGGAAATGGTAACCATTGATGGAGTTAGCATAAGCAAAGCAAAATCTAGATGGAATGATGGGCTAGCTGGTGGTATGGAGATTAAGACACTGGCTCCTACATGGCCAGTTGTATGGTTTGAGTCCCAGACTCAGCAGCTTCATAAACATGCTGGGTTCATGTGTGTGCATGCCCAAAGTCCTAAGAGGAGAATGGAAAAGAAGGTTTTGTGGCACAGCCATCCTGCTGGAGGAAGGAGGGGCTGATTTTGCTCTCTCTCTCTCTCTCTCTGCCCACTCTTGCTCTCTGAAGAGTGTGCACGCCTTATAGCAAAAACTAAAAAGAAAAAAAGAAAAGAAAAACTAGATGCAATGAGATGAACATTCCATTAAGAGTTTACAATTATTTTGATAGGTGTTTGGACTTAGGAGAGAGAAGGCTATTCAAATAGAAAAGAGGCAGATAAGGCAGCTCGTGGAAAAGCTCTAATAACAGCTTTTGTTTATCTTGAACCCACCATGTGGTCAAGATTAATGAGGTGCTAGAACCAAGGAATGAATGAGAATAGATGTGGCCTAGCAGTTATGGAGCTCACGATTGGCCCATGGAAACGGTGACTCGGAAATCACCATGGCATATAACTATCAGCAGGATGGATCAGAAAAGAGCTATGGAAGTATGAGGACATATCAAGGAAGTCTTCCTGGAGGAAACAGCTTCCAGCTCTCTCTGTCTTTTTTGTTGTTGTTTTGTGATCTGGCTCTTTCTATTTAGTGCAAAGTCTCATAAATGGAGAGACCCCTGGAACAAAGAAGGGAATCTACAATATGACAGCTAGAAAGGTCTTGAACGCCCAGGGAAGGCATTTTAATTTGAATTAATAAATGATATTTAAACACAATATACACTCATGAGGGAAGTGCTGTGTATATGTGTGTTTCCATCCCTTGGGAACGCGTGTCCATGCAGCTGCACAAAGTGTAGAATAGGTAGAAAGCAGAGTGTGCCTCTCCCTGAAATTCCTTGAAAAACTTAAAAGCAGGAACCAAAAATAGACTTAAGCCCCTTTTGCTCCTTGTTTCTTTCCACCATCTGTCAGCCCCACTCCCCTAGGGAGAAGCTAAGACTGTCAGTAGCAGAATGAGGGAACATGGGTGTGGGTGGAGGAACTTTCTTTTTTTTCTGCCAGGCTGAGATATTAATTAGCTTCCTGGAAGGTAGAGGAACACCAAGTTTTAGTCTTCTCACTTGACAAATATTGCACCAGAGAGGGCTAACAGCCCACCCAAGGTCACCCAGCACCTTCAAAATAGAGGCAGAGCCAGATTCCCAAGGCCATCTGGGATTCTTTGCATCTGTTCTAACTATACAATTGCCTAAGCTTCCTCTCTGAGGGGCGAGAATGATGTATGTTTGGGAAAGGTGATCCCAGGGTGATCTTCATGGTAGGTTTTCCCAGCTTTCTGGGATGCCAAGTATTTCCTAACCTCCTTCCCAAGGACAAGCTGACGTCCTCACATGAACTTGGCAACAGATGCTGTTTATTTCAAGCAGCGCAATTCCTTCCAACCCCTCATGCATAATAGGAAACTGAGCCTTTCATCTCTGGGGCCTTAGGACCCCAGGGAAGCGGGCAGGCAGAATGAAACTGAGCCTTTCATGCTCTGGAGGCCTGTTGTCATATTTCCAGCTTCTTCTTTCAGTCCTGAGCTGGAGCTAGAACATGATGGGAGGAGGTCGGTGTCAGTCTCAAAGGTGCCCAGATGTGCTCTGATGCTCTCTCACCTTTCCCAGGGGACTTACGTCACCATTAAGGGCTGCATCTGGGTTTCATCCTCTCCTTCACCTGGTGAGGATGGAATAGAGCTCTCAGTTTCTCCTCAGGTATTGCTTGGCTTCACCTCATCTGACACTGCCAATTGTTCCTAAAAGACCGAACTCTCAAGATTTAGCCATTTTCAGACTTTGTGTGAACATTCTCCTGAGATATTCAAGCCTTAGAAAGACCCATACACCATGGCACAGGCTCTTTCTTTCACATGAGTTCTTAACAAATGCCTGGTGAGCCAATGAGTGTGGGTACTTCACTGAGTGCCCAGACACCAAGGCCTCCCTCCCCGACATGGGGTTATAGTCTAGGAGAGGAAGAGATACATTAAACAAAATTGTTATAATAACTAATTAAATACAATGTCAATGAAGCCCAAGAAACACCACAACACCCTTGGCATCCTCAAGTAAGTTTGTAATGGAACCGGAACTCAGACGTAACCATAGCTGTCTATTATTACGTCTTTGATAATGTATGCTTATATTTGGTTGAAGACTTCTTACCCCACTCAGGAATTCTCTAAATCCAGTTATCTTCTCCCTGCAATGGTATACTATGAGAAAGTTCAGATTCCACTCTCCTTCTTGCCTACCACTTACGTAGCCATGAAAACACAGGTGTGACATGTTTTTCCTTGGGACCTCTCAAGGTAGAACAGGGTTCATGGAGTCTGCGTTGATAGGCCTAAGAAATGCCTGTGGACTCAGTGTCAGGAACTTGAAGGGACCTCAATCTGTAGAATGCCCACAGCTTTTTCCTCTTTTAACAGCAGTTACTTTCTTTCCAACCAAAGTCATAAGCTAAACCCTTATGTGTAAATTAGACCAAGGTTGAGGTGCGCTAGCTCTCATGGACTCAGTTTTTCTTGTAACCTCATAGACCACATTCTCAAAACAGCCTCTGCCTTTCTCAGCCTCACTCACAGAAACCAGCAAGCTCATGTATGGCCATTTGTTCTTTTTCCAAACCCAGCACACGCAACCAATTCCATGGGAATGTGCTTTGGAGAGGCAAACAGTCCAATTACTGATCTAATGAGCCAATTTCCTCTCATCTCCCCCATAAAGGCATGTGCAGCCTCAGTGCTCCCTCAGCCCTGCTCACGATGACAGTGGGATAGAGAAAGAGCTCTGTTTGGCAGTTCAAACCCACTTACTGCACAGGCTGGAAAATGAAATGACTGATACCATGTAATTAGACCTTAATTATTTATCATTTTTGGTTAATTACTGCCACTTGCAAGTTAACAGGTTGTAAAACTCTTGGGCTGTGTTTATTAAATGTTAGGCAACCATTAGCAAGAAAATGCCATCTTCTAGTGTTAATGAAATATCCGTAAAAATCCATGATCACAAGCAATGCTAGACTTGAGGCCACTTGGGAGACAGTTACATGGATTTATGGCCAATTATGTATTTTTGGAATTGGTATTGCTATGTTTGAGAAGAAGACTTAAATTAAAGGCTGCAATGCTTCTGTGGACTCTCACATCATTCGCTCTGATACACAGGGATCGGAGAGTTGGAGATGGAAGAGAAAAGGACTAGGACAAAGAGTAGGAAATGACGACTTCCGTCTCAAAATACTCAGGATAATGGTCTAATGTCTGCTACTAGAAAGCCACTCCATGCTGGGAGTATAGTATAATGTTATCCAGACTATGTAGATGTCCCTCAGAAAGCATATATTCCTGGGGAAAGTTCTTTAAAATTAAATGGAAAAATGTGACTTCACAGTATCAAAAAGGGCTGGTGGTTTTACCCAATAGTTAGTTCAGCATGAGTGTGTAGACCAACAAACTTAATGGGCCTTAGGCCATAATAATATAGGCATAAGGACTAGAACTAAGGAGGTGAAACCATAGACATCCCTCAACTAGGGTTCCAGATTCACTTCTAGAGATCACAGTTTTTTTTCTTTTCTTTTCGAGAGAGAATTTTGCTATAGGGCACATGCACTTGCCAGAGAGACAGAAAGTGAGAAGTCACCCCCCAGGGGGGATGGCCAAACTGGAATCCCTTCTCCTCCACTTTCCTCTTGGGATCTTGGGCATGTATGCACACGTGCCCAGTGTGAGTTTAAGTCACCGGGTCCGGTTCTTGAACTGTGGTCAACTACATGGGAGTCCAGCAACATAGCCATTATGCCAAATGCTGGTCCCGAGATCACATTTTGAAAGGAGCATTGAAAAGGTAAAGTGAGTTCTTGCCAACTTAATTGTATCATAGAGGATAGAATTCATTTCACTGGAAGGTCATTTAAAATAATTCAGGACATTTAGTCTGAAAAGGCAGAGATTAAGTAGCTAGGCGGTTGTCCTCAAATACTTTAAAATCTTCTGTGTGATTTGGAAGATTTATTCTGCGTGTCCAATGGCTAGAAGTCTTCTGGCAAGCTTTGGCTGTAAAATTTTTCAAAAGGTGAAGTCTGTCCACAAATTAAAGGAACTGATTCAAAAAGTAGTGAGTTCGTCTTCTCAGAGGTAAGCAAGCAGCACCTGTATGGTCCCCTGTTAATGACATATGGAGAAATCACTTCACTAGGTGGAAGGCCAAATGAACAAGTTTGAAATGTTTAATGTTCTGTGGATTTGAAGGCATCAGCACTTCAGTATCAGTTAGTTGATTCCCTGTCTTTTCCTGGTACTCTAAGCTGAAGGCAATCAGAGATTCCCAGAGACCTGGAAGTGGGGTGAAGGGTTATTGAAATACATTTTTAAAAATACCGAAGAAGTAGATGTGTGAGTAACTAAAAGCAGTAAATTTTGGTCAAGTAGTTTTTATTTTGGGGAAAAAGAAGATACTGTGTTCAGTTGTATAGTGGGAAGGATCTAGAGTAAGATTTTTATCATAGATGATCAGAAAAAGAGAATTAGCTTCAGCCCTGACCTCTACTAACTCACTCTGGACCATGAGCTATTCTTTTATTCTAGGCCTTAGCTTCCCTATCTGTAAATACAGAGCTAAGCTTGGAAGTCTTTTAGGAATTTTCTTTTATTTTTAAAGTTTATTCATTCCTTTTCTCCATGAGAGAAAGAGAAAGAGAGCATGGGGGGGGGGGGCACCTCTGACAGCTTCAGTCAGCCCGTACACTGGCACATAAGCATACATTTAGCACACTCAGGGAGGTCCCAGGATGAGAACCCAGGACCTTCCCCTGTGAGTCCAGTTGTATTACTGCTGCTCCACTGGTCAGACCTAGAACTTCTCCATATCTTCCATCAAATGATTCTGGGTTTTAATGTGGAAGAAACACTGTGACCTCAGCCCACCAGCAGATCTAACCAAGTCTCTGTTTCTTCACTTAGGAAGCATCGAAAATGATGCCTGTCTCCAAGCTGCCTCTCTTAAGATGCCATAAGGAATAATGAGGCCATTTGTCGCTCCTCTGAGCTCCGTGTTGAATGTTCAATCACCATTGAGAGGTACTTGTACGCAGACATTTCAGGTACATAATATAATATTATAGGCATAGAAAAGCATAAAAAGATTTGTAATTAAGATAAAGAATCAATCAACCTACCCTTTTCAATTTTATAAGCTCAGCCCAAGCAAGTGGTACGTGGCTACATTCAAGGTCACAGAGTATATATTTGTGGATTTATATGTTTAATGTGAAATAAAAATCTCAATTCAAACAAAAGGTGCTTCTATAAGTCTCTGATTTAGTCAATATATAGAAAACTGACACTGTGCTTGGAACTCGTAAGGCACAGTGAATAGAGGTAGGGATAGCCTCTCTCTTCGAAGATAGTATGTCTACAGTACAAGACTGGGATTGCATGAACCAACAACAGAGACTGGTCATTCAATTCTGGAGCCCAAGTGCGCAGGACAATAAGTAGGCATTAAATAATTGTTTCATTAATATATTCTTTTCTGGGCCTTATGAAGAGCAGTACAGGAACTAGACCATGGCACAACAACAACAACAACAAAATACAGTGCTCTTCGAGGCTGATCTACATGGAATGGTTTGAGATTTGCATCCAGAGACCAGATATATGCTTGCTCATAATCTGGAACTGAGGATGGATGTAGATCACAGCATCTAGACCATGTTGCAGGTACAATCTCTCTCTCTCTCTCTTGTTTTAAGGAAGCAAAAAACAAATAAACAAGCAAAAAGAGCAGTGCAGTTAAAGCACTAGGAAGAATCCAGTGAAAGGAGAAATTTATGCCAGCTAAGAAACTCAGAGGATGCTTGTGGAGAAAAAAGGTTGACACATGGTGCTTTGGAAGAAGAAGACAGGAATAGGACATTCCAGATGGTAGTTTCAGCAAAGCCAGTGTCACAGAGGCAGAAAGGTATGGATCAAGTTTACAGAGCTCTCTCTGACAGACTCATCCTCTCTTCTCTTGCTAATTTACCTGAGATAGACTAACTCCTAATTGATGTCTCTGCCTTCAGGTTCCCTGGCGCACTCTATTCTACTTACCACTGCTGGCCTCATCTTTCTAAAGCACTGCCCTTGTCAGAAACTTATGCTGATGCCCCACCATTAGCTGAATAAAGTTCAAGCCCCAAAGCCAAGCAACCTAAACCTTCATGAGCTGGTGGCTGCATATCTGAAGGAACAAACTTAGCAATGTTCAGTCTCTCCTTGCTCCTCCTATGTAGACTTCTCTACCCTTCATTACAGATAGTCCCTTGTTGTTTCCATGCCTGACTTATGCTCCTCTTTCCATATAAATATTATTCTCCTAATAGCTTCAACTCTGGAGCCCCAGCACTTAGAGTTTCACCCACCCTGAAGGTATCAATTTGGTACCACATCTTCAAGAAACTTCAACCTGAATTCCTATGAACTATTTCTGTACCTGCATCATATATAGCCATGCTCCCTTTCTATCTAGTGAGATTTGTATGTGTTTTGTCTGTCCCACTAGACAAAGGAAAATCTCCTTGAGGACAACTTCCCTATAACTCATCCCAAATCTGAGCCAAGAACAGGTGGTTAATGTGAGTTTAGTAGGTCTCACTTGATCTCCTTCCAAATTCTCAGAGATTCCCCAGTGACTATTCATGTCCCACTCCATTCCTTGCTGGCTGAGGCTAATTGATACCTAGGCAGAGATCCCTGGGTAAAGTTGGGCCAATCAGATTCTTGCTGTGGGAATCAGAATGAAGACACGCAGTGAGGGAAGATGTTTGGAGCTGAGACTTCTCAAGGCTTGCTCTGCAAGGATGATTATAGAGGTATATTTGCTGAAGTCCCTGGAACAACACCCCCTTTTTATGTTCTGTTTTTATTTAATTATTCTTTTACCTTGCTCTTATATCAATGACTGAGTTGGTTTGCTAGAAATGCCATAGCAAAGTACCACAACCCAGGTGGCTCAATCAATAAAAATGTATTGACTCACAGTTTTGGAAACTGGAAGTCAAAATTTGAGATGTTAGCAGAGTTGGTTCCTCTGGGCACAGTGTGGGAAGCATTTGCTCCAGACCTCTCTCCATGATTTATAAATTATCTTGTCCCTGTATCTCTTCACATCATCTTCCTCCACACACGTCTGTCTCTGTCAAAATTTCCTCTTTCTATGAATGGATTCCAGTCATACTGGATGAGGAGCCTACCTGAATCCAGGGTGAACTCATTTATTTTGACAAATTATATCTACAATGGTCTTATTTCCAAATAAAATTGTATCCTGAGGAGTCTGTAATTCAATATATTATTTGGGGGAGGAGGGATGGTGGGCATAATTAAGTCCATAACTATTGTTTTAGCTTTTCAAACTGTGGTGTGTGTCATGCTGGGTAAAGTCTCTTTAAAATCTAAAAATAAATGAATAAATAAATAAATAAATAAATAAATTTATTTTTTAGTTGTTCATAGTTTTACTTGCAGAGGTCTTTGGCTTCTTTGGTTAAGTGTATTCCTAAGTCTCTTATGTTTTTTTGTGGCCATTATGAAAGGGATTGCTTTCTTCAATTCAACTGGGAATTATTTTTTAATTTCCATGAATTATGCTACTATAATTTTTCAATATATCTCTTTTCTCTAAGGGGAAAAAAGGAAAAAGAAACAGTGAGATATTCTGGTATCCTTTCAATAATCTCTCTTTTGTTTTCTTAAATTAATCAGAGTCAGCTTGCTTGTAACCAAGGAACCCAGACTGGTGAAGTGAATGAATAAATGAGTACATGAATGGATAGGTGAGTTAGTAAAATAAAACAAATGAACAGTATAAGTAGGTAGGTGAGTGATGGGTAGATAAGAGACTGAACGAATGAATGAGTGAGAGAGTGAATGAATGAATGTAGCTTGGCTTCTCTGCCCATATATCCTCCCACTTCTTCATTTCCCCTTTTTAACTAGTAGCTACCAAGACTGGGGGTTAGGGCTGGGCGAGCATAAAGCATACTAGGCCCCATCCTCACCGCCCTCCTTTTTTTAAGTTGTCAACCAGGAGATATTTCATTAGAGCCAATAACAGGGAAGATGAGACACTGTCTCCTTTGGTAAGCCTATACTGCCTTGGGGAATGAGACAGAACATCAATTACTTAGGAGAAAAGTCACATTTTATTCAGCTAGGGAACATGATGGGAGGGAGGGGTCAGAAGAAGAAATGTGGATGTGAGCTTCTCATGGTCTCTATTGGGAAAAAGAAGTCTACCCATCAGCTAATTTTAACAAATGCCACTGAGTAGTGACAGTTTCCCCAGAGGCTTATGTCTGTTCTCTCTTCCTAGCATATTAATTGAAAACTGGAATTGTTGTTGGAGAAAAGTAGCATCTCCACTTTCACTACTTGGCCCATGGATTCTAGAACCCCAGACTATTTAGGGTAAGAAAAGAGCTGTCTGACCTCTTTTCTGCCCTTTTCAGTATCAGTCTTGGTCATCCCATCAGCAGTGGGTGATTCGTGTCTCTCATGTTACCTGCGAGGACTCTGCTGTGGGGACACACAGAACACCTCTTCCTCTTTCACACCCCCGTGCACAGGAGCTCATTCTGCATCCCTTTGACACTCTGGTGCAGAGATACACTGGGTAGAGGCAGAAATAGGGCACGTTTGCCTGACAATATGTCCTCTCAGTTATCTTTGGCATCGGTATATAGGCGCTTATTTTTTCCTGTCTCTTTCCTTCTTTTCTGCACTCTACTGCTACCTGTTCCCATTTCTTTTTCCTTCAGAGTCTAATAGCATTTATCAACTGCATACTATGCATAAGGAATTTGGCTAGAAACTTCAGTGTGGCTTTTTACCATTTAATGCAACCTTATAAATAGTATTTTTTTTTTTTATTAAATAGATAATACATCTGGGCATAAACAGACCCACCTGGCCATTCTACTTCAAGTGGCCATATGTGGACTGGCCCCATAGCTTGACAGTTAAGGTCAGAAGATCTCAGAAGGTCAACAGTGGTGCAAATTCCAGTCTAAATGGCTTGACAAACATGCCAGGCATCTGTGCATGCAGGCAGAGAATCTTGACAGGATGGAGAAATGCAGGAGGGGGATTGTGGCATGACGTGCTCTGCTGGGGAGCACTTTCCTCCTCTCCATCTCCCTCTCTTTCTGTCTCTCTATGGCAAGCACACACACTCTGTGGCAATTAAAAAGAATAATAAAGTGTCCTTACAAGTACTTTCTTTCAAGTCGCAGTCATCATTTCTGATATATAACTGTCTGATATCATCTGGCTTATTTTTTGCACATTAATTGTCAGTATTATTGTAAGAAGGAAAATTTCTTGAGAGCAGGAACTATGTCTGCTTCTTTTAATACTGAATCTTCAGTACCTAGAATATGTCACTTCAGCTGAAAAACGACTCCTCAAAGATGTGGGGGCCAGAAGGTGGAACAGAGATTGGGGCAGCTGAATACCATATGTGCAGTTTGAGTCCTGGACCCAGCAGCTTGAGAAACACACCAAGGTGTGTGGGCATGTGAGAGGAGAATGGAAGAGGGATTGTAGTATAACCATCTGCCTGGGGTCTCTCTCTCTCTCTCTCTCTCTCTCTCTCTCTCTCTCTCTCTCTCTCTCTGTGTGTGTGTCTGTGTGTGTGTGTGTGTGTGTGTGTGTCTTTCTCTCTCCAGTGAGTGCTTACAGCCTATAGCAAAGAAAAAAAAAGGGAAAGAAAAAGGAAAGAAAAAGAAAAAGAAAAAGAAGATGTGGAATTAACTTTATCTGGACTTTGAAGGCTAGGTAGGATTAGAATTAGCTTTCTGGGCAGAGGAAGCTGAGTGAGCTGAGTGAGCAAAGGTGTAAGAACAGTGTTGTGCTTTGTTAATAATCACACTTTCAAAACACACACACACACACACACACACACACACACACACACGAGGACTCCATAACATGTATGTGGACCTTTTCTAAAGTACTGGGTTATAGCTGAGTAACAGGAACCCCGAATGGCTCAGAGAATAAACTGGCTCACATGAACTCTGTGTAGCGTGTTGCAAGGGAAAGCACATTAGGCTGCAATCCAAATGGCTGTATTCCAATCCTCACTTGATCATACAGGGCTCAGAGCAAGACAGGAAAGTTTAGGATTTGAAGAGACCATGACCCTCATCATTCACAGAGACTACTGCCAACGTCCTCTGAAAGGTGTCTGGATTGCCGTTTTGCCCCCTTTCCCGTGAATGTCTCATTATCCAACAGCAGCTGGTGTGGTGTGTGTAAAAGCTGAATCTGATTATGTCATTCTCTTCTCAAATCCCTCCAGAGGCTTTCCGTAATGCTAGAGTATAACCTGAAGTTACCGCCACCTTGGCCTGTTTGCAAAAGCTTACATGATCTGGCCTCTGCCACGCTGATGGTCTTGGTGTTCTTGGAACATATTAAGCACATTTCTACCTCAGAAACTCTGCACTTGCAGTTTACTCTGCCTAGAATCCTTTTCACCAGGTTTAAACATGACTATTCACCATCTTCATTTAGTTCTTTATTTAAAAGTTATCTCTTCAAAGGGCAATCTCTTCTAAAATAGTGCCATCTAACATGCCTTATCACTATGCTTTGTCGATTTTTATTGTAGTTACACGTCTGATATTATGTTATATATCCCCTTGTTTATCTGCTTCTTGTCTAACTTCCTTGCCAAAATGTATGCTCTGTGGGGAGAGTTCAGTTCGTTAAGAACAATTTCTGGCACAAACTGGGTACTCAACAAATAGATGCCAAATGATGAATAAAACCAACCAAACTCACTTATTTTGAATTCTTAAAATAAACTTATTCCCTCATTTTACCAATATTTCATAGCTGGATTATCACTGTGCCAGGGAAAGGACGTCTGTACCCTGCATCTCAGCCTAGGCTTCTTTCCACTGCTTCTGCTGACCTTGCGTTTTTTCTTTTCTTATCTGTTAAATGGGTATAACATCTCCCTCCTGCTTTCCCTGAGAAGCTATTTTTTTATGGATGAGATAGGTCCTAACAAAACAAACAAGTGCAAGTAGTTATATAAAAATTTAAAACTTAAAGAGGCAACAAAGAGGATAGCTTTAATTGATTTATTAGAGGGCTGATTGTATTCAGTTACCAAGGGACCTAATCCTTGCATTTCACCATCCAAAGCATGCCAAGCTCCTGAGACTGTAATGCATCAGGAAACCTCTGACTGAACAGTTAACTAGGGCATTGCTCACAGAAACCAGAATAAATCCAATTTGAATGAGACATATAGCACATTTTGGGAAACATCTCAAGAATAGTTTTCAAGTGGGATGGTGACCAGCTGTTCTCCCTCCTTACTTGGGAAGGAGGAGAACTATCATAGGGATTTAGGGACTAGGTGTAGGAGAGATCCAATGACTCAAGGAAGTTGCACATTTTAAGAGGCACAGAAGAAAGGGGCATGGACTTGACACTAGACTCACCCTTAGTTACCTTTATAAAACAAATCTGGCCAGATATCTCTGTGTGTATATTCTTCAGGGGCTCCTCATCACCCTTGGTATGAATTCTAAATGGAATTAGCTTGATTTTAAAGACCCTTCATTAACTTTCTCTCAGCTTCTTTAGCCTCATTTCTTGCCCTTTCTTGGTTCTTGTTGCACTTTTCAGTATCACAGATCTTCTTATATTTTACACACACACAGATGCACCTTGCTGCTACCTTCCTCCCTCCCTTTACTTTTGTACTAATACCTCATAGAGAAACCTTTACCGCCTCTTCACCTGAATACCTTATCACTTAAGATTCAGTTCTGCCTTCAATCCCCAGACTTCTCTGAATATATACTCCTACACACAAAATGACATGTGCTCCAGAATGTCTAATGCATATCCCATAATTATCATAAATTCATAAATAAGTTATATATATATGCATACTTCTCCAGGATATATGCAAAAATTAGGTATCTTTGGGTGCACAGCTATTGGAACAGAAATGCTATGGCGATGCTAGAAGTGTGACAAGACGACACTGAGAGAAACTGACTCTTCAATGTTTTCACAGTCACTGAAATCGAAGGTGGCTTTGGGATCCCCATTCATTGCTAGGAGATATTCAGCCCATCAGGCCTCAGAGCCAGGCATGGTATCATGACCATGAAATAAAATCATAGACATTAAGAAATCTTGGCTGTTACTTTAGACGTTATCTTCTTTTCCCAGACTTCTCCTATGGCCATTCAAGAGCTAGGCGAATTGATGTCAGCAATGAAGCTACAACCAGACAGCACAAAATGCCCAAATGCTATAACAATATCTGGATCCAGAATGAAGTGTAGAGGCTCGCTCTATGTCTGGATATAGTGGGAAATGGATACTCAGAATATAACTAGGCAACTATGAAGTAGAAGGTTCATCCATGAGAAGGCAAGATCATATCACTGATACTAGAATTCAGACAAGCATTCCATCCTTGAGAATATAAAGATTATTATGAAAACTATCCATGGCTTGGGATACAGGAATAAAAATTGTGAATGTGGTCTAATGCATAAACTGCTCTAGGGATCAGGGCTTTGTTGTATTTCCAAAAATAACATGGTGCTACTATCCATGGTGCTGAATTCCCTCCCTGGACTAGATAGAACATAATCCACTTGCCATTTTCCACCCCTTTCTGATGGGTTGCCAGCCCTTCCTTCTAGCTCTTTATGTTAGTCCTTCATTCATTCAGGCCCCATTGCAGTAAATTCCCACAATGTATCACAATGATTCTGTTTTCATTCTGTCCTCCCACTAGAAGTGAAATCCCTGAATCAAGGGACAGGACTTACCATATTTGCTTTGCTAGACTAACACTGAAACCATTTATCCATTTGTTAAATAAATATTTAATCACCTACTGAGTACTGGTATGGTTCTCAAACTAAAAATACCAAGAAAAACAAAATATGACAACCATTCTTGGGAATCTTATGATCTAATGAAAAATAAAAACAAGTAAACAGAAATTATAGTGTGGTGTGGTTAGGTGTTCTGATAAAGAAAAGTATCTGCAGCTGTAGGAACACAGATGAGAAGTCACTAACCCAATCTTTTGACAAAAAAAAAACCTTTATAGATTTGTCATATAATTTGAAACCAAAGTGTTGGAATAAAACAGAGGAATGGCAGGGTGTAACAGTTACATCACTGGACTCCCATGTAAATGACCATGGTTCAAATCCTGGACCTGGTGGCTTAAATCTCACACCAGGAACATGTGCATGCATGTCCAAAATCCCAAGAGGAGGATGGAGAAGGGATTGCAGCATGGCCATACTGCTTGGGGGGGGGGAGGTGATTTCTCACTTTCTGTCTCTCTGTTTTTCTGGCAAGCACCTGAGACCTATAGCAAAAAATATCTCTAAAAAAAAAAGGAAAGCCGAATGGCAGAGATACATTAGCTCATAAGCAAGAAAAAATGAGAGCAGAGAGTAGTCCATGACTAATTGTAGAAAAGACAATGGATTTATGATTAGAGAGGTGGTAAGATAAGAAAAATTAACTTTATCCCATGGACAATTGAAAGACATCAAATGGGTTTATGTAGGACAATGCATGATATTTAACAATCATGTGGTTTGTGTTTATTAAATGTAGGAATGAATCAATGAAGGACCAGCAGATGGCATAATGGTTATGTCTCTGAACTCCCACATAGTTGGCCATGGTTCAAGTCCCAGGCCCAGTAACTTAAACTCACACTGGGCACAGGTGTGTGCATGCCCAAAATCTGAAGAGGAAAATGGAGAAGGGATTGTGAGGAGAAGGAATTTCTTACGTTCTGTCTTTCTAGTGAGTAGATGTGCCCTATAGCAAAAACCTCTTTTTAAAAAAGAGAAAAAAGGATAAGTCAATGAAAGAATGAACCTCTGAAAAGTAAGATCCTAGAAATATTTTTTTCCCTATTGAAGCATGCTTAATGCTGCTAGGACCAGAGGTACAGGAGACGATGGATGGTGTAGCTTAAGCTCTAAAAGGTGAACATGACTGGGCTGTCTTTCCAGAATTGCTTAGCTGCCGCTTAGGCTGGAGGCCAGAGGATAAATTAAAAAGCCCAGTTGATGCCCTACAATTCAATCATTAGGCATCAGTATACTAGGTACAAAGCACAAAAAGGTGGAAAAAATGAAGTGTAAAACTCTGGCAGGATAGTTCGGTTGGGTCTTCCCAAAAAATTAAAGACAGGTGATTTATATTGAGTAAGTCAGTGGAAATTAGAAAGGTCTTGAACCTATTCCAAACCTCCAAGGTGGTGACCCTAAGGAAAGTATATATTTTGTTAGAGTCAGTCCTTCCTATAGTCCTGGCATAGCCTGCCCTACAGAATAATTTCTGAGAATGGCAGAGAATGACATTCAATTTAAATATTTCCTGAATACCTCAGATATTCAAGGTTCCAGGTTAGGTACCATGGAGAAAAGAGATAAATAATAAGTGACTCTATTCAAGGAGTTTACAATCTTATAATAGAACACTTTTAAGAAACACAATTATTCAACTCCAAGTCCCGTATGAATAGGATAAGAGGAAAAATAATAACAGGGAATTACTTTCTATTAGAGGAAATAAGAATGTTTTATAGTGAGGACATGACATTTTCCTGGGTCTTTTTGTAGAATTTTGATAGACTGAAATGGTGAGGTCGAGGGAGGGCAACCTGGGTTGAGGAAATTAGGTTTGTAAAGGCATGTGGTTGAGCACGCAAAGGGCACATGTTAGTGGAGGAAAGGAGTCTGATTTGACTGTAATGTAGGGAAGGAGAATGAAAGTTAAAGGCAAATGAGACTGGAAGCAAAATTTACAGTCAGACATGTTCTTGCAGCTTATGCTTGGTAACATAGATTTTATTCTCTGGGTGGTGCAGGGAGCCACCAGATTTTTTTTTCCTAGTATATAACTGTCACAGTCAGAGGATGAGATGATGAAAATATCCATGTCCAGAGGTGTGATATATGTAACTCTGAGAAAGTTGTGTTTGGACCCTTTGATTCCTTCTTCATTTCATTGAGTGAGCCAAGGCTTCAGGATGGAAGAGGTAGTGCCTATTCGATTTTCTTTACCCAGGTAACCCTAACCCTAACCCTAACCCTAACCCTAACCCTACCTGCTTCATTCTAGAGAGACTGAAGCACCAAATGAGCCATATCTCCTGATGGATCTGACTGCATCTGGAGTCAGCCCATCAAGCAAATTAATGAGCGGCTTTTGTGAGAGCTTCTGGCCCTGCTGCCTCACACATTTGGACAGCAGCTCTGCAACAGTGGCAGCCAGAAACCCAGGGGGCTGGAGTGAAGATGGAGGAGGAAAGAGAAGAAGAGGCCCTGAGGGAGACATCCCACAGAGTTTATGATGTGGTGAGGTTTCTGTAAAATGAGAAGAAAAGAGAGGGAGAAGAGAATACTTGATGTACTCCCATCCCTCAGCCTCCATTTGGAAAAAAAAAAACACAGCATTATGGGTGGGACCATGAGTCTTTATTGGACTAGAGTGGCCTAAACATTCAGCTGGGAGCAATTGTCTCCAGAATGGGGAAGCAGGCCAGGTGGTATTTATCATTTTCACTTCTCTGAATCTACTTCTTTCTCCAAAGACCTAAGCAGGAGAGCACAGATAGGTGGCAAATAATCCCTTTGTACTGAAATAATTCAGTTTGGCCACCACCTACCCAGATTGTTTCCTCTGAGGTCTTAAGATGGAATGCAATTTCAGAAATTCAAAGGTGTCTCATTCTTTACAAGAAATGATTATCCAATCCTGCTGAAGTTTCACTTGATTTTAGCTCATGAATTTATCTTTGGGCACCTGTTGTATTGAAGGTAAGAAGGTAGATGTCATCACATACCTTTCTTCACATAAAGAGGTAATGAAGCACATGGAAATTAGAAAAAGATCTGTACATCTCAGTGAATCCCAGACTGAACTCAAATAGAATAAATTCCAATTCTAAGATATAGTAATAAAAAAATGGACTGAAAACGGGGTTGCCCCTTACTCCTTAAGGGAGCTAGATCCCACAGGACCGAGCACAGTATGAATGCCTGTCCTGGCACCTTGAAAACCACTTTGAGTGCATGTGCATGTATGCCCTTAATCCCAATGGGATGGAGAAGTGGAGAAAATATTGTGGCATGACACATTTCATTGGGAGTGTGTTTTTCCTCTCCATCTCACAGTCTGTCTCTAGTGAGTGCTCATCCTTTATGACAATAAAAAAAACAATTTTACATGTGATAGACATTTTTAGAGTTCCGAGATCTATTTCAATCTTCTTGTTGTTAGGTTTATTAAGTTTTGTTTTGCTTTATTTTAAGATTTCTTTTATTTCTTGAGATAGAGTAAGAAAGACAAGAACTCCCAAGAAGGTCTCTCCATACTGCAATCTTCCCACTAGTCTTCCAACCAACCAGGATCATGGGTGTGCCCACAAGTGCCCATTGTGCTCACATCCACCTGGGATTCAAACTCCAGGCCTTCCTATGTGGTTCTAGTATTGCATAGTGGCACTCTTTCATCTGTACCACTGTCTGAGCCTCAGTCATTTTATTTTAATACAAAACAGGGCCCTATTTATAATTATGAGTGCAAGAGTCTAGATTATCCTATCTTAAAGGTGCAAAAAGCTGATGATTTAACCAAAACAAGGAAAGTTCAAATGATGATAATATTTTCCAACACATGACAATACATTTTTCCAATGCCTCAACACAAAATAAGCAATGAAAATCAAGTACTTCTAATGTGCTTACTCCTCCCATAAAAGTCTCTACCCTAGTCCTATGAGCCAGCCTGTGTCCCTGTGGATTTCATTATGCTTTCAACCCATACCAGTGTTCCTTATTAATGGTGATAAAGCTAGGTTGAGATCATTGAACTTCCTCTGAGATCTTTTACTATGTTTAAGAATAATCTTGGAATTTTATAAAATACATGTTTCTTAGACCCAGCTCCAAAAGTCATAAAGGATACCCAAAGTTGGTGGCAAAGTCCCCCAAGATCTCTGACTCCAGTCAATTGCTGTTGGCAATCTCCTGCTGCCCATACCTAGCCACTCTGTCGCTCACTCTTTGGGGTACATTTCGATGTATCCTCGCCTTTTCCTTCTTATTTCCTTAAACAAGCCAGCTCTGAAAGTGAAATTGGCTCCTAAAAATCAAGCCAGGGAATAACCTGACTATTTCTTGCCGAGAAGTAATAATTATGGCCCTGGAAGGATGCAATCTGCATACATTATTGCAAGTTATGCCAACAGAATGTCAACATTTGTGTCAGGAGGAATCTCGAGCGGCAATTACTCCAGGTCCTGGCCTGGCATTCGGAGACAGAGTTGGCGGTGCTAATTGCAGGGGAGGTGAACTGGCGGGTGGGCAGGATACGAGAAGGAAAGATGGAAGGGAAACCACAACCTTGAAGGTCAGTGTGCGGTGGAGATAGAAAAGAACTTCAGCTGGTTGGGTCATGGGAAAAGTGGGGGTGGAGCTATTCTCTACTAAGACAGCAAGGAGGCTGGTCATAGGCACTTTCACTTTTTAGTCCCAGATTTTCTCCTTCTGTTAGGGTTTACTTTCTCTTAGGCACTGAGAGCAGTTAAGATTTTAATTTATCCTTAGTGAGAGCAGGGAGAAAGTGGTCAACTCGATTGACCCAACCATTAATGCATTCACCTGTTTATTGTGCACCTAGACACTGAACATGATATAAGAGACTGAGCTTTCAGAAGGGAAGAAGTTCAGCCCTTGCTCTGAGCAAACTTGTAAAGTGGGTGGAGACCATACAATACAACATATTAAGTGTTAAAGAAGGTAAACTTGAAAAGTGCTCTGAAAAGACAATGATAACAGGAAATTGAGACAGAAGAAGAAATTGTACATTTTGTACAGGAGTTAGAATTTCAGATTGATATAGAGAATAAATGTGTGGAAATTTACCAGTGGCATAATTCCTAGGAGGAGAGAGGGAATTAGTTTACATGATAAATACAAATAGAAATACCACCTTTTTAAATCATAAGAACTACATGTGAGGGGACCAGCAGGTGGCATGGAAATTAAGGCTATGGAATCCACATGTTTGACTTCGCAATTTGAGTCCCAGACCCGGTGGCTTGAAAAACATGCCTGTCATGTGTGCATGTATGCACAAAATCCTGAGAGGAGACTGGAGGAGAAGGGATTGCAGTGTGACCATCCCATCTGAGAGGGACTTCTCACTTTCCCACTCTCTCTTATCTTTCTCTGGCAAGCACACTCACTCTATAGCAAACAAACAAAAACCTCAAAAAGAAAGAACTAAATATGAGGATACGCAGTGGGATATGAATATATAGAAATATAGGGTCAGTGAATTGACTTATTGACAGGAAAAGGAAATTAAAGAGATTAATTTGCATCTGCCACCTAGGAAAAGTAACTGTTATTTATTGAGTAACTTATGAGTGTTGGATATCTTAGATGTAATCTCTCACCAATGTCCACATGATCTTATAAGCCATTGTAAAGTTGGAAGAACTGCCTAGAAGAGGTTAAATACTTTGCCTCAAGGTGTACAGCTGAGGAAGATACTAATTCTAAGCAAGTCTCCTGGTTCCCAAAGGAAATGCTTTCTTCACTGTCCCATGTAGCTTCCTATACAAGTCAACTAAATAGGAAGGCTTTGTTTCCACAGTTGTAAATACAATGATAAAATCAATCAAGGTTCTCGCATTTCTCCTAAAGTGCTACTAAACTGCAGAGAGTAAGTTGAAGCTCCTGAGATTCTGGGGAGGGGTTTAGTGAACAAAGTGGCCTGCCACAAACAGACCTTTCTATGATGTCACATGTTTTATTTATGTGAAAAACTTGGAAAACTTACACTCTTTTCGATAGGATATCTTTGTACAAATGTACATGTCATAAATTGAACATAAGTTAAACTACTCACTTCCAGGCCCCCAAAGCACTTCATGTAAGCAAATCCTTGTTTAAAATACTATATCGTTGTTTGAAATACTGTGTCTTAAACTGAACATAAGTGAAATTATTTATTTCCAGCCCCTCAAAGCACTGAGTAAAAATGAAGTCTTCAGAAAGTGGAAGTGAAGCCAGGATCTATACAAGCAGGGGAAGAGAAACAACAGGATCATTGTTCCTGGAGTTCAGATTCCAAAGAGCCTCACATTTTGGTTGCTCTATAAAGGCAAATTTGTGTGGGGGAATAAAGTGAGACCTCATCACAATGGTAGCTCCTGGAAAAAATTCATTACTGCCAGAACTACTTGATCAGAAGTGAGACTACATGGCCTTAAGAGAGGCTTTAAAAATATAAAATCTTCCCATATCTCCCTGAAGCTTCCAGGAGCCCAAGGGTAAGGTGTACCTCATATGGCTCATCTTCTGTCCTGGGGAAGCACTTGGATTTTTGCTGGGAGCACGGCCCTGGTATAATTGTTTTAAGTCTCCATCATTCTGAAAGCCCTTTCACTTTTTTTTTTTTAGAGGTTTTTAATATAGGGTGTTTGCACTCGCCAGACAGAGAGAGGACAGAGAGACAGAAAGCGAGAAATCACCCCCCAAGGGGGATGGCCACACCACAATCCCTTCTCCTCCATTCTCCCCTCGGGATCTTGGGCATGCATGCACACATGCCCGGCGTGAGTTTTAAGCCACCAGGTCTGGGACGCAAACTGCAGTCGACTACATGGGAGTCCAGCGACATAGCCATTACGCTAACTGCTGGTCCCAGCCCTTTCACTTTTAAAGAGTCAAGATTAATAACAATTAAAGGTAAATGAGAAATTACAAAATTAAAAATTAAAAAAAAAAGATCCTTGAGCTAAAACAGTCATTGTTTTGCAGGGAGCAGTTACATTTAAGCTCACTGGAATGAATAGGTGTGTAAAAGGCGACAAGAAAATGCACAGTTCCATCTTTGGCTATGTGACTTTAGTGCACAGTTTCAAGTTCTTCTTTATGAAGAAAAGAAAGATCCAAATCACATGATACAAAGCTCCCTTCCAGCTTAGGAAATAAATAACCAGACAGCAGGGGACCAGATGGTGGCATGATGGTAAAACATCGTGCTTCTCAAGGCTATCCCACATGGGAATTTTCCAGGTTTGTGTCTAGAACCAACCCAATCCCCCCACCCCGGTGTGCTGGACATATATATATATATACCCATGATCTGGCGCTGGCTGAGGACTGGAGATGAATCATGGCTTTAAGACCTTTTGTGAGGGCTGGGGGGACTGGAGGAATACTCTCTCTCTTTCTCTCCCTGAAGAAATAAACTCTCAAGAAACTGTGTGGGGAAAAAAAAAATAGATGTCAAATCTACCGACTAAGTTGTGATTCTATACTAGGAAAGTGGATGTGTGTGGGAGGTAGGAGCATTTAGGAGGCAAAAGTGATTTCACACGGGTGGTCGCTCCCATCCAGAGTTTACCTCAGAGTCATGGCTCAGAATTTACCTCAGAGTTTACCTCAGAGTCATGGCTCAGAGTTTGCATTGAGTGTTACCACCACTCCTGTCTCAGATTCTGGACTGTGTGAAGTTTGGGAGAGAGAGTGAACAACAGGACACAAGGGATCCACAGGACAAACAATCATGCCCTTGAACCCTTTGGGAGGGTGAAGAAAGGAGGTTTAATTAATGACCGATCAGTGCTGACAAGCAGAGGCACTCACAGAGCAGCTGTAGCCTCCTGGCTGTGACATGCTCACAGGAGCCAGCAGGGGCCAGCAGCCTCTGAAACAGGCAGTGGATGTCTGTGACACAGCATGCTTACTGCCTCGGTTGACACATCTTGATTAGTTTCTGTCTCTAGGACTTGGGTGATTTTCTTCCCAAGATGTGTGTCTCACTCCTTCAAAGGGAGTGGCAAGTGCTGAGGAAAGGCTTTATCATGATCACTGGCGGACTCAAGTGGGGTCAGTATGTTGACTTAGAAAATTACTGTTTTCCTACAGTCTGAATAAATCCAGTACCAGTCCCAGGCCTTTCAGGTTTAGAGAATTTAATTTAGAGCAATTGATTTATCCATTGTGGACAGGTGGACTCTATAAAGTATTTTTTGGACAGGATTTACAGCAGGTTTCTCCCCTCTCTTAACATGGTTTTTTAAAAAAAAAAATATGGCATGTTTGTTGACAAACTCTCCTGATCTTTGTGGGATCCATTCCCCAGCAGACAGTGCTCAAGTCAAGAGATAAAAGATGGAAATTGGCATTTTAATTGTGGTGGGAAACCTGTGCCATGGATGAAGAAGAGAGAAGGAGGGCAGCTGTCAGTCGACATCTCCAGGAAAGTCTAGAAATTGGGTTCAGGAGGCAGATGCTAGGTAGTTTTGATTACTCACATGTCTTCTCTGAATCATAGCCAGCACCAGTGCAGAAGTACAGGATAAATTCCTCATTCATTTCCTTCTCTTTTAACTAGATGGGGAATCAACATGAAAATATAGTTAGAATTGGGACGAAGGTGTGGATCATAGGTAAAAAGTCATGTTATCCTTTGATTAGATTGAGGGTATTCTGTGGAGGAGAGTTTGAATGTCTAAGGAAGGCCAGACAATTAGAAAGATCACCAAGGCCAACAGTCAGCAAACTCTCTCTGTAAAGGTTCAGATAATAAATATCTTGGGCTTTGCAAGCCAAAAGGTGTCTATCACATCTATTCAACTCTGCCTTTGTAGTGTGAAGGCAGCTATAGACACCATATAAATGAATAGGCGTGGCCGGGTGGCAATAAAATCTTAGCTATAAAAGCAGGTGGCAGGCAGATTTGGCCTACAGACTATAGTGTGCTAATCCCAGATCTAAAGCGCCTGATGACTCTATACATCCCTATCACACTAGGCTGTTCTATCACTTATAGACCATCACAACAGCCATTATATAGCCTCCCTGGAAGAGATTCTCCAGAGAAGCAGCACCAGGACTTCAAGAGAGGGAGCTATAGTCATTGATATTCAAGAGCACTTACTGTGTGCCAGAGACATGACTTAGGCACCTTGCACATGTCACTTCTAATATTTGACATCCTCTAAGTAAGGGATATATATTTAGGTTTTTGCCATAGAGAGCATGAGCTTGCTGGAAAGAAAGAGAAAAAGAAACAATCAGAGGGAAAGTGAGAAATCACTTCCCAAGAGGATGGCCAGGCCACAATCTCTTCTCCTCCATTCTCCTCTTGTGATTGTAGTCAGTGTGATTTTCAAGTCACCTGGTCTGGGTCTCTAATCATGGGCAGCCATGTGGGAGTCCACTGCCTTAACCACCACGCCACCTGCTGAATATATTATTGCCACTGTTCACTGAGATTTGGTTCCCCTTGACTCCTAGGAAACAAAAGCCCCTTGATTAAGCAGCCATGTGACTTGCTTTATCCCATGCGGTAGGATGCGGGAATACATGATTGTGTTTGTTCCTTGGAGGAAACTTTTTTATCATGGTGAGAAACTCTCCATAGCCAACTTTGGAAGCACTTATGGATGTAGAGGTACCCTAAGGTGGGAGCAGTCCAGAATGCCAAGTCAATACATGGAGGATACTGCTCTGGTGAGTTGTACAAAGCCTGCAGTAGACATTGCCTAAGAGAAGAAAACACCTACTCTATTAAGCCATAGGTATTTTTGTTGTTGTTAGTACAGCCTAACTTAGCCTAACCTTATGAATGAGGAAACAGACACGGTGGGAAATGAGTAAGCCTTCAAGGATATATGGCAAATAAAAGGCCATGGTGGGATTAAACCCAGATCTTTCTAACTCCAAAGTCTGATTTCCTTTTCATTATGAATTTTAAAATATAAAGAAATTTGTATTCATCCCAGGAAAAGCAGTCAGAGTAATCTTTTTCAAAATGTAATTTACACTGACTTTGAAGTCAAATCCCAAGCCTTGTCATGCTTTCTAGGGCTCTACACACCATCGTTCTCGTGTACATTTTCCCACCTTCCTTTATCTTGTTCCACTTGGTCCATTCTCCAGCCACCCAGACCTCATTTCAGTTCCTTGAACTTTCCAAACCCTTCCTCTTCTTGAGAATTTTATGTAAAATACAGTTTCCTAAATCTGAGGTGTTTCACCCTTTAATCTTTGCTTAGCTGTCTCCTCTTATCCCTTAGGTCTTAGTTTAACTGTTTGTTCCTTAGAATGCCTTCTCTAGCCACACTTAGAAACTCCCATCCTGTTATTCTCTATATCTTCCCTCATTTCTTCCTAGTTCTTGTGTCCACTTGGATTTGTGTATGCATTTTGTCTCTTGTTGGTTTGTTTATCTTTCCAAGGAGGGTCAGAACTCTGCCACATTTCTTTAGTATTATACACCAAACTCCAGTGTAGTGCTGGCACACAGTAAGCCCTCCATAGCTCAATTTATTGGGCAAATGAAGATCAGCATAAGTTTTGTATTTATTTCAGATAGAAAGAACTGGAAAAATCATGGACGCCAGGATTCAGCTTTGACATCTGCTAGCTTTCTGGTTCTGAGCAAGTAGGTTTATGCCAACTGGTAGTGGTCCACTCACAACAGAGCAGAAATAACTTCTCTGATGAGTTAGAGCTTAACAAGGATTGGTATATACCTCAAAAAATCAGGTCATGGGGTTTACATACAAAATTTAAAAATTAAGCATGTTGGATAGTACCAGTGTTACTCTGAGTGGAATAAATAAAGTATCACTTTTGTGATAAATAACACCAGATTTGTATTCATTCAATATCTATTAAATGCATCACTAAGTATTTATTGATATTTTTAAAGACCATACTAATTGAATAAAAAGCTAGACTGAAGGGAGCAGCAAGCCATGGTGGATAGAAACACAGATTTAGAAGCAATGTCTGCCACTTTCCGGAGATATGGCCAGGGAAAGGTTTGAAACCTCTCTGAATATTGTGTGTATGTGTGTGTGTGTGTTCATGTGTGTGTACATGCACATACATTCACACATGTGTGTTTAATCTGAAAATACAGAAAACACCTATTTGTATCAAGTTGTAAATAGCAAGTAATGATGAAACTACAAGGTAATTAATAAACTTCTTAGAGAGAGGCAGTATAGTATGATGGACAACTCATGGATTGATTTTTCTGTATAATTCCATATAATTTGGGTAGAAAAATCAACTTTATAAATCACTAATTGTATGACACTCACTAAATTATTTACCTTCTCTGCCCTCATTCTTTTTTTCTTGTTAAAATTTTTTTATTTTTAATTAATTAATTTATATTCAATTATTGAGCATCATCACAGCATACAAAATGTGATTTCCCATCCAGAATATACTGCATAGTGGCTTAATCATACATGTTATCATCAATAATTTTCCATTTCTAGTTACATGTATATCCCGCACCCCATTTCTCACTCTCTGCCATTTCCCACCCTCCTCTCACACTATCTCAGGTGTCCACAGTTGTTTTCCATTTCTGTTTTTCCCCACATTTGATTGATTCACAAATTTTTTTAAATAATCTAACTACTTCCAATAGCAAATTAAGCTGGTATACAAATCTGTGAATACATGTCTGACTTTAGGTGTGAAACTCTGAGTAGCATGAATATACTATAAGGAAGCACCTCGCTGATGCTATATACGTTACTATGGTATTAAATAGGTATTTTTTACTATATATATATTTTTTTTAATTTTTCTTCATTTATTATTATCTTTTTTCTTTTTTATTTCATTTTCTTTTGTACATTCAATCACATTATTTGGCTCACAAAATGGATATTTCAACAGGTGAACATTTCTCCCTAGTACAGTTGATAAAACTATAAAATATCTTCAACAGATAATACCATATTTCTTTGTCCCATTAATGCTTTGCCTCCCTATTTTTCTTCTAAATGTCCTACCTCAGACCCTCCTTTCACACACACTATATCTGGTATTTACACCTATATACTGTGTTTCTATATCCTTTAGTCAATCAGTTTCAGTCATAAAGTGTGGACACTTGGTATGTATTAAGTGGGGTTATACAATGCCTCTCCTTCATGGCCTGGCTTGCTTCACTCAGCAGTAAATCTTCCATATTCATCAACTTGATGTCAAAAGCCAGAGTTTTGTTCTTTTTTATGGCTGAGTAGTATTCCATAGAGTATATGTGCCACAGTTTTTCTATCCACTCATCTGTTCGTGGGCATTTGTGTTGTTTCCATGACTTAGCAATTGTGAATAATGCCACAATAAACATCAATGTGCAAGCACTTTTTAGATTAAGTATTCTTCTGTCCTGGGTAGATACAAGGAGTGGGATTGCTGGATCATAGGGTAGTTCTATTTGTAGATTTTTGAGGAATCTCTAAATTGTTCTCCATAGTGGCTGGACCAATTTACATTCCCACCAGCAGTGTAAGAGAGTTCCCCTTTCACCACACCCCGCCAGCATGTTTGTTTTTTTAATCTTAATCATTCTGACTGGGGTTAGGTGGTATCTGTTGTTTTGATCTGCATTTCCCTTACAATGAGGGATGTTGAGCATTTTTTCATATGCCTTTTAGCTATCTGAATGTCATTTTTTTTTTTTTTATGGAGAGGTTTTTGCTATAGGGCGTGTGTACTCACCAGAAAGGCAGAGAGAGACAGAGAGACAGAAAGTGAGAAATCACCTCCCAGGGGGGATGGTCATGCCATAATCCCTTTTCCATTTTCGTCTCGGGATCTTGGGCACATATGCACACACACCTGGTGTGAGTTTAAGCCACTAGGTCCAGGACTCAAACTGTGGTCGACTACATGGGAGTCCAGCGACATAGCCATTATGCTAACTGCTGGTCCCTTTTATGTCATCTTTAGAGAGTGGTTTTTTTTTTTTTTTCAACTCATTCTTACATCTTTTAATAGGATTGATGGTCTTTTTTCAGAACAGCTGCTTGAGTTCCTTGTGAATTCTGGTTAACAGTCCCTTATCTGACACACAGTTTACAAAAATATTTTCCCCTTCTGAGGGCTGTCGATTCACACTAATTACTGTGTTTTTACTATATTTTTAATTTCAAGAAAAGCAGTTTTAGCTATAATAAATCAAAGAAATGCTAAAGAATTTGCTTAAAACTTAAGGATTTTTGTCCTGTCTTGAGCTGTTGATAGGTTCCTGCACCTACTGTTTGAACAGAATCCCAACCTGTTTCCTGGCTTTAAATTGTATGCCCCTCATTTTCTTTATCTGTAAAATGGGAATAATAGCCACCACTTCATTTGGCTTTCATAAAAGTTAATGATAGAACACTCACTAAATGGCTGTTGTCAGGTAAGACACTTATTATACAAGTGCTGCTAAAAAAACATGGTGGTGTATTTCTATAGGCTATATTTTTATGGCACCCTGTGAGAAGACTACCTTCTAGATGTTTTGGATACCGAGCTGATACTCACATTCACGAGCAGTGCTTACTCCCTCCCTGCATCTGAGGTAGTTCAGTGTGGTGGAGACAAATTGTCCTTCCAAGCCTCTGCTCCAGGTCTCCAGGGAAGCACCCACACAGAAGTGTGAGGAACTGGACAGCTACTTCTACATGGCCCTGGAGAAGAACTCTGTGTTCTTCTTTCTGCCTGAGAGCTGTTATGTAAATAGGAGGCTTTAATCACCATAATTAGCTCAGGTTCTGGATCCTTAACAGAGCTTTCACACCTGACTTTCTCTGCAACTGACTCTAAATCTGGCCATCTGAGCCTGAGTTCTTGGAGAGGAAAAGGGGAAATAAAGGAGAGAGCTGGGTTGGTCAGTTGTGTTAGCCGAGTGGGCAGGGAAGCAAACTAGCTGACTCCAGGTGGAGTAGGCACAACAGGGTGAAAAGTCAATGCCCCCCCCCCCCCACCAGTCATTGTTGATAATTACTCATGGCAGGAAACACTGATGAATTACAGGACATCTGGACAATAAGCATCAGAATTTTCACAGAAAATGTCCAGAACCAAGTAGTTAAAGGCTTTGAATTCAGAATTACTCCAGAGTTGAGTATGAGCTCTGCCACTTACTAGCTATGTGTCTTTGAACACATGCCGTCACCCTTCAAATAATTTTTCCTCTACGAGTGACATGAAGATTCAATGAGACAATGGTTATAAAACACTGAGACCAGTACTCGGAGCCTGGAAACCATGTTGTGTCACTTTATTTAATCTTCACAGCGACCCTCTCAGTGGGAACTCTCATCCCATTTTATAGCTCACAAAAGTTTATAAGTTTCCTAATCTTGGCTTGGGCTAGATTCCAGTCTATGGAGTAAAGGCTCAGTATGCCTCTGTGTGATGTATCCTAGGGAGGAAAAGGACTGAGAGTAATGACCACAACAGAAACACGAACAGTAACAGTAGATGTATCAGCCTCTGTTATAGGTATTTTATGTAACTGCACCATTTCTTCTGCCCAAACACCCTGTAGGAGTCTAAGGATTAGAGAGCCTAAATCAATGCCTCTCAAACTTCAACATGCAAATAGATTACCTATGGATATTCTTAAAATATGATAGGTCTGGGCAGTATCTGAGCTAAAAATCTCTGATAAACTTCCAGATGATGCTATTAGCCCAAGGACCATAATTTGAGTAGCAAGGCTTAAATGATTTATTCAAATTCACCTAATTATCAAGGAGCAGAGTGAGATTTGAACCCAGTTTTACCTATCTCCATAATCTGTATTCTTTTCTCTACTTTGATAGCGAGTACATTTTACAGAGGAGGTGGCATTGGAGAGGCCCTTGAAGGATTATCTGAGCAGATAGGTTCCCATATCCCCAAGACTATGTTAACAGATGGATGAGGTACTTTTTAGACAGCTGCATCTATCTACTGTCAAGTCATATACTCGGTTTTTCAAAAGTCATCAGTTTTTGGAGGTAGGTGAACTATCTTTGCTGCTGTCTTCTTTACACACTTTCTGGCAAATTCTTTTACTCATAGAGGGTGTGAGAAAATTACAAACTCTGAACTAATGAAGTAAAAAATAAGAAAAATTTACCATATCAATCACAGGCTTGTCATCCCACAACAGAGGATGTTGGAACCTCTGTCCTAGATCAGGATTGTAGTTAAGACCTAAGAGCCCAATCTGAAAGGTGGACTCTTATATCACCTAAATGCAGGTGATACCTTCTCAGTCAAAATTAAGGTGAATTTCTCACACAGAGTACACCTCAGTCATCCTTCAGCACTTGTGATTTTGTTCAGAGTAGACTTGCTGCTTCTAGACTTAAAATAAGAAAATGTTAAGCCATAAGGGACTTTAAAAAATAGGCCATCTATAAGATATGTATGGTAAGCTCCAGAGCAAACACTACGAAAATAACTAAAATACATAGTGAAGGAATATTAAAGAAACTAAAATGTCTCACTAGAAAACAATCCCTTAGAATGAAAGAAAGCATTAAGGAAGGCATAGAGAAATTTAAAAAATAATTTAAAAGAGAGACAGGGAGTGAGTGGATTTAACTTATGGTAACTACATGAGGATGATTTTATGATGACCGGGGTATAAACACTCTCTTGTTTTGTTTTGACTTGATTTTTCAAGAAAAGCATGAAAGTCCTACTAACAGAGCAAGCACTCTACCTAATGATGAAACTTTATGAGTCATCATTAGGGCTGGCCCCATAATCTAGTGGTTCAGGGACTAGGATCCTACATGGAAGATCATGGCTCAAATCTCATCCCTGACAGCTTGAAAAACATGCCAGTTTTGTGGACATGCATTACCAAGATCCCAACAGGATGGAGAAATAGAGGAGAAGTGGAGAAGTGATTATGGCATGACCACACTTCACGTAGGGGTGCGCTCTCTCTCTCTCTCTCTCTCTCTCTCTCTCTCTCTCTGGTGAGTGCATATATCCTATGATATTTTTTTAAAAAGGAATTATTATTAAAATTAGGTAAACCTCTAATATCCAGCATTATTATGAAATATATTAACAAATGCAACAATATAAGAAATAAGAATAAAATGGGATAAAGAAGCAAAATAGTAACAGAGAGGCAGGGTAACCTAGTGGTGAAGAGAAATGGAAGATAAAGACACATTTGGGTTTAAACCTTGGCTGTATTTAATATATAAAAAATGTGGGCAAATTTCTTCTTTATAACTTTTTTATTTGTTTAATTTATTTTTATTTCTATTTCTTTTATATAGTCAATCAAAATTTCTTCTGTTTTAGAGAGATTTTTGCTATAAGGTGCATTCACTTGCCAGAGAGACAGAAAGCAGGAAATCACCGCGCCCCCCTGGGGGGAAGGCCATGCCGCAATCCCTTCTCCTCCAGTCTCCTCTTAGGTTTTTGGGTACACACGCACATGCGCCCACCGTAAGTTTTAAGCGGCAGGGTCCAGGACTTGAACCACGATCAACTACATGGGAGTCCAGCGACATAACCATTACATCATCTTCTGGTCCCACAGATATCTTAACCTCTATGTCTCATAAAGCCTCTGCTATAAAATTAAGATTTGACAATGATGGTAATAACAGTAGCTAGTCAAAGGATGGTTGTGAAAATTAAATGAGCCAGTATCTATATATATTATTTTTTGAGAGGTTTTTGCTATTGGGCACGTATGCTCGCCAGAAAGACAGAGAGAGACAGAGAGACAGAAAGAGAGAAGTCACTCCCCAGGAGGGATGGCCACGCCACAATCCCTCTCTTCCATTCTCCTCTCAGGATCTTGGGCATGCATGCACAGGCGACCAGTGTAAGTCTAAGCCACTGGGTCTGGGACTCGAACTGCGGTTGACTACATGGGAGTCCAGCAACATAGCCATTATGCCAACCGCTGGTCCTAAATGAGCCAATATCTTTAAAATGCTTAGAACAAGTAAGTTCTACAGAATTGTTTGCCATTACTTGAATAATATATTTTTAGATAAAATTATAACTTACATTAAAAATTTCAAAATATTTAATAGCCTAGCCACTAGAACTAATGATAAGGAAATTTAGCAAAGTTTCTTGATTCAATATCAACATAAAGAGATCAATGGTGTTTTCTTATTCTTGTAATAATCAACGCAATTACATAACAAAAGGACAAAAGAATAAAAATCAATCTGTCCATGCTAGAACGATACTAGAAGAATTTATTCTGAATAGCCAGAGAATGAGTTAAACTTGGAACTGGGGAGAGAATGGATGATGTTCTAAAGTTAGATGGTCTATCCTTACAGAGTAGAAATAAAGAAGGGAGGGCCAGGTGAGCTCAGACTGTACCTGACTTCTGAGACTGTTTATGGGTGAGAAAAGCTCACTCAGCCACCTGAATATGTCAAGGACTAGAAACTGTCCTCACCATCTGCTGTGCAGGAATCAAAAAAGAGAATGTGCATGCCTTATCCCACTGCCTTCGCTATCCCAGAGCTTCACCTTATCCATTACGTAGACATTCACTGTCCTTAACTTGATTTTCCTCTCTGAAGGGAATACCTTTTCCCCTCCACTATATAACAGACCTCTCCTTTTCTTTCAAGTTCTAGTTCAAATGGCACTTCCTCTGCAAAGCCTTCCTGGGATCCTCTGTGCAGAGTCAAAACTCTGTCCCTTCTTTTGTGTGTCCGTATTATAGTTGTATTTAGGTGAAAGAGGAATTAGAAACTGAAAAACTCAGACAGACATTTCTATTCACCAACTAATTGCTCGATTTACTTCCCAACTTTCTTTCTTCAGATTAACCCAGAGAAATTCAGACTGTATCTCCTATTTCTCCCAAAGAAGCCCTAAGTACTTGGGTTGAAGCCAAACTCTCAACACTCCAGACAGGAGATTTTTCCTCTGAACTCCTTCTGCAACCAGCTCCCCAATGAGGATTTGCAGAATGTTCTTCATTTCATGGGAACTCAAGGGAAAAAGTCTTCAGAGAGAAAATGAGGTAAACACAAAAATAGAGACACAATGTTGTCTTAAATCCTGTTTCCCTAGGAATTTGGACTCAGAGCAGATGTTTGCAAAGCAATGTTCAACTACGAGAGCAGGAAAATGATGAACTATTCCTGGGCCATCCAAGGAAGCTAGAAAATGCCAAGGGAGGTGCTCGGTTTATCCTAATGCTGCAGACGCTGGGGCCATGTTTAGCAGATCCAAAATAAAAAACAGCTTTGGCTTCAATAGGCAGACATCTGAGAACCGCGCAAGCTAATGGTATTTTCAGCACCAAAAGCCAATATCACCTTGCCCTTTAAGTTAAATGGCTAATCTACAAAGATCCAAATCCCAAGATTCTGCTGTTCAAAAAGTCTCTATTCTTTCATTCATTCATTCAAAAAGTAGCTAACAACCCTGGAATGTCATGTGAGGTGATGGAGATGCAGCACTTGACCTCACTTAGTTTAGTTTAGTGATTGAGTCAGACATGAATTAATGATCTCAGAAATAACTATGGAGTTGCAATTATGATCAACATGATGAAAGAGAAGTACACAGAGCAGTAAGATTGTATAACTAGGGAATTAGCCTAGTTCAGAGGTGGGGGCTGACTTAATCAGCCTCCCTGGGAAGTGATATTGGACCTGAGATTGAAGTGTGAGTAAATTAATGCAGGTGAAGAGTGGGTTCGTGAGCATTCTAGGCCATCACAGCAGCTTGTGGAAAAGCTCTTCAGTGGGAGGGAGTTTGACAGCTTCAGGAAATAAGAGAAAGTCAGAATAACAATAACAGCAGGTGCTGGGTACAAAGAGGGACAAGCTGAGGTTGGGAGTGGGGCAGAAACCATATTCATCAAGGCCTTACAGACCATGGTAATGATTATGGACTTTATCCTGAGAGCACTTAGAGCAATTAAGCTCTCAGGATGACGTGGCCAGAATTTGCATTTCAGAATTTCTGCTTAACAAGATCTTATCAATATTCTAATGCTCAACTAGAATTCCACCTCCCTCCTGAGTCCCTGAAACTACTCTTTCTCATACACATATCTAAGCTTTCTCACCTCCTGTAGCAACTATTTTTAATTATTTTTTTTTTTCTCCATTCTGGGTTTGAATGTTCCCTCCCCCCCATTCATGGGTTAAAATTCAGTGAGCCATTGTAATGACATTGAGTGGGTACAGACTTAATTCGATTATAGTGTTAAAATATAAAGACTTTATGGGAACCAGCAGTTAGCGTAATGGCTATGTCGCTGGACTCCCACGTAGTCGACCGCGGTTCGCGTCTCGGACCCGGTGGCTTACAACTCACGCCGGGCGCGTGTGCGTGCGTGCCCAAGATCCCGAGAGGAGAATGGAGGAGAAGGGATTGCGGCGTGACCATCCCCCCTGGGGGGTGATTTCTCGCTTTCTGTCTCTATGTCTCTCTCTGTCTGTCTGGCGAGCGCACGCGCCCTATAGCAAAAAAAACCTCTCCAAAAAAAAAAAATATATATATATAAAGACTTTGGGAAGTACTTAGACAACAGACTGGGGCCATATGACTAATCCTGGTGGTGATGAGAAGATACAATGAAATCAGGACATAGAAACATACCTGCCTTTAAAAGCCTGCTGACTTTACACTGGGACTGGGACATTGTTTTTGTTTGTTTGTTTGTTCATTTTCCTACTCTCAGACTTAAAATGAAGCATTGGGTCTTCTTGAAATCCAGTCTACCAGCTACATTGATACTACCCAGCCGCTCTCCTGGGTCTCTAACTCACTCTGCAGATCTTGGCTCTTGTCATATTTATTATAAGGAATGCAGGCCAATTCCTTGTAATAAATATTTTTCTGTATGTATAACACATATACGTCTTACCAATTCTATTTCTCTAGAGAGTCCTGACAACAAAGTTCAAGCATGTTGTGTTTGTTGGCTCAGCTGGTTAGTATGGGGTGATAGCCAGGTCTGCATGGATCTCCTTCTTTAGCTTCTCCCACTCATGGGACAGGACAAATCATGCCAACTTCTCTTGTCAGACACCCACATGGTCAAAATCACAGACTAGAAGCAGTGACAGACTGATGTGTTTCCCAGTCTATCCTCGTGGGTCGCAGCTAAAGCTCACAGGTGTCAGTTTGTTCTTGTATCTTCAAATATTTTTCCTTTTACCTTCCAAATTTCCTGCCCTGATGACGTCAGGCTCCATCAGAAACAAAAGCCAAAAATGAAAGAAAAGAGAAGAAAAGAAAAAAAAAAGAAAAAGAAAAGAAAAGAAAAGAAAAGAAAAGAAAAGAAAAGAAAAAAAGAAAAGAAAAGAAAAGAAAAGAAAAGAAAAGAAAAGAAAAGAAAAGAAAAGAAAAGAAAAGAAAAGAAAAGAAAAGAAAAGGAAAAGAAGAAAAGAAGAAAGGAAGGAAGGAAGGAAGGAAGGAAGGCAGGAAGAGAGCCAAACGTGGACTATTTAATCAGCTCTCCCAAAATTGCATAAGGTTACGTCCTTATAGCACGTATTATATTTCTCTGATCAAACCTTCACCAATACCCTCTTCTGTGGTTTCCCTTAATACATAAAGACCAATATTCAAGATGATTTGAAGGCCAATATCCCAAATGTGTTTCGTGACCCCCCTTACCATTCTTACATTGATTCAAACTTTTCTCCCTCCAGTCACCCTGGCCTTTTATTTTCCTGTTCTGTATTTTAATGTTCTTTCTGCCTGAAGTAGTGTCTCTTTTGTAACATTTTATAAACTTTTTAGGCTCTAACATAGACATTACTTCCTAAGTAGTCTGTCAGGAATCTGTAGAATTAGGTAATTAACTTTAATATGCACCCATAGTACCCTGTAGCACATGCCTTTACCATTGTAATTATTTATACAATTATTTAAAATTTTATGAATTTCTCTTTCTAAACACTTGTGTGTGGTTTCTATTTCTACAGTTCCTCAAATTAGACACCCAATGCTGTGAATAGCAATAGCATTCCCTAAAAATCTTATCCTTTCCTGTATAAACCAAGAATCCATTGCTCAACTGTCCATAGTGAGTTCTAGAACAAAAGTTCAAGAAGTTTATGACAAAAATGGAATTAAACTACAAGTTCATTTTGGTGCCAAAAAAAAATAGAAACCCATGCATAGGTTTTTTCATAACTAACATCTTTCCACAAGCTTTGTGAAGACATAGATACATATATTTCCTTTGTTCTCCATCATGACCACATCATAGACTTGCTGATTACATTTTGTTGGATAACAATTTCTTGGTGAGAATTGACTCTTTTATTTCATAATTACCTTCACTTTCCAGTCCGGCAAATTGCTGAATTATTTTGAGCTGATCTCTTGGCTTAGCAGGTAAGTGCTTTATAAAAGAGACCACCAGATTCCACACGGCTGAGTGGAATTTAAATTCTGTTACTGGTGGCAACATGTTAGTGCAGGTAAATGTATAAAGGATCCTGAGAGGATGAAAAATGGGGAAAAAAATGATTGTGGTGCGATCAGCCCTGATGGGGTCCGAATTCTTTCTTTTCCTTTCTTTCTCTCGCTCTCTATCACTCACAAAAATAAATAAACTTTAAAAAAATTAAAAACTACTGAATATTTTAGTGTGAATAAAATTTTGGCTGTTTATTAAATCCAAACTCAGAAATTTATTGGCAGTTCCCCTCACGTACTTCCTGCTGAAGTGACCTTGAATAGTTGACTTAATCAGGAATACTATGGGAATAATATTACTGCATTGCCTCTTTTTTTCTGGTGATTCAAATGCATTCTAGGGAAGAACATGCAGGAAATACAACTGTTGCTATATTATCAACCTTTTAAATCATTTATGATTATAACAACTATATCATATTGGTTCTATTTCAATTTCTTCATTGTGATCTTTAGTAGAATGCCTGACCTGTAGGTAGTTTAAGTTATTTGACTTTGAGAGTGCCACTGGGAGGGGTAGTATTAAATAGCAAGTTTATGGTTTTGGACATTTCAAAAAAAAGAAAATTATATAACCTTTTCAACATGTCTTCCATTTTCTGGTTTTTCTCTCACCTTGATTTCTTATACTCATGTTTCAAGGGATTTCTTTAAAAAATAAAAAAAATTTTAAAAAAGCAATTGCTTTCTAGATGTTAACCATTGGGGAGTTTGAAAAAAACCTTCCAGATGGGAAATATATATGAAAAATCTCATCTCAGTGAAAAATAAATCCCCCAAATAGAGGCATATAATGAAACACCTAATTCATTCCAACTATACTGGTCATATTGCTGCAATATTATAATGCCAGATGACTCTTTTAGCACCATGGACAACAGCTGGCCTTCCATCAGGAATGTCTAAAAATGAATGCAATGCTATCCCTTTCCAATAGAAATTTGGCTGGTATTTGAAGTCCATTGAACAGCACACTCCTCCTATCCATGCTAAGCAATTAGTAATTTTTAATAAGAAATTTTAAAAAGTATTTTATTGTATTTACTCTCCAGAAATCTGGATTGCTAAAAGGCTTTACTGAATCTCCTTCAAAAGTCATCCACTTGCAACATCAACCATTATATTTTCAGTCTTCAAGCTTTGGGATCTCTCTGAAACTTTGACGCTGGTGGTTATGCTCTTTATGCTGGTCATTTTTCATTTTAACTTTTTCTCCATAGCCATAATATATCATTGTTAAGCCACATCCTTTTTTCTAATTCCTTCCTTAATTCTTTTGATTTCTGCTGCTTGTATGTCTAAATGCACTTGTGCCCCACAAGCATATCTTTCTATTATTTTTCTCCCATTTCCATAGTTCACAGTATCATCCTGTAATGGTGAGTTCAAACTCTACTATTCTGTCTATAACATCCTCCTAAGCTCCATTGTCACTTTCCCAACAATCTACTGGATGCTTTCCACTAGATGTGGCTGATACTGCAAATATATCTAAATGAAACATATTTCTTGGAAGATCATGCACATTTTTATCTGCTTCCTGCTCATGCTTGTCTGTTTATGCATTTCTTCCATGAATGAGAGAAACAGAGAGAGGGAGATAGATAATACTCCCAACAGGGTCTTGATCCTTTCATCCAACCTAGCCTTGGCCAGCCCAGATCATCAGATCATGAACACATACATGCCTGGCGTACTTAAGGAGGTCTCCAGATATGAATCTAGAATCTTCCTATGTGAAACAGCCTTGCAGAGTGTCATGTTTCATCACTGTATGATATCTTACCCCTTGTTTAGTTTTGTACACTGGTGTGCCTGCCTACTTTGAATAAACTCCTTTTAGTGCCTAAGATTCATTCTTTACTTCCTTCTCGCACAACCAAACAAATATCAAGTCTTTTTTATGCAACTCCATAACAAGACTACTCATATTAAACAAAACCACCCATTGCTTACTTAGATTTTAGATCCCATGGGGAAAATAAACATGCTACCCTTAACCACATTTTATCGTTCACTGGGAGTTGTAACTGGCTGAAAGGTTTGGAAGCATCTATGTTTCACAAAAGATATTCCATATACCCGTCTCAGCTCTTCAATCTATTTCACAGTTCAGTTCCTCTTGCCTCTTGCATATTTTCTTACAGTAAATCAGTGTATTAGAAGGAACTCAAGCTAAGAAACTTCACCAGTGTGAGTATTAACATTACACTTAAGTTCTGATGGCATCCAACTTATCCCAGAAATAAAAGTGGCATGTGAATAAAACTGTCATTCATTTAGATTCACGAGAATGAAATAAGTTGACATATGCAAAGGGATTAGCCAAACTTCTAATACACAGTAGGCCCTCAATAAATATTAGTTTTCTTCCCTTTCTCATCCTAACAAGAATTTCTGTTTTCAATCTTTCCATCCTGATCTATGAAACAATACTGTGTAACTGCTATTTACATACTATTCTTCCAATTGTTCCATTACTATCTCATAGATCATAGAATAAAGTTCAAATTCCTTAACTCAGCATCCAAAGCTCTCATTTAACTGGCCCCAATTGGCACTTCAAATTACTTTCTCATTCCATTTTATTGACATTGCAGTGATACTACCCTGAATCTTTCATTCTCTAACAAGAGGCTTTGTTTGTGCTGTTTCAGTTTATTTATTTTCTTAAATGCAGGAATCTCCTTTACATCGTCAAGCCCATGTGCTAAGTCCTGGTACAAAACCCAGAAGTGGTATTCAATAAGTTTATAGAAAATTCATATTATGAAAAAAAGTTATACATGTATTTCAAAAATGTTTACACCAAAATAAACTTGTACATTGATTCCATTTTCCACAAGTTCTTTGAAAACTCTTTGTACTTTCTTGATTTTCACATCTAGTATTCCTGGATATGTAGAATTTCTTTTTATTCAAAATTTCTGTAGGGATTAAAATACACATTTCATATGGCATTGATTTTTTAAATTTTATTGAATACATGTTAATGATATTCTTCATATTCCCTGTTGCAATGTTTATTTTCTGGAGACAGGAAGCCCATGATAATCATGTTCCTATTACCCACAGTACCTAACATAATGCTTTTACATTATAAATGTTCAATAAATATTTAGCATAGTAGGAATATTCTTTCAATTCCCTTCATATTTGTTTATATAAATGATGATATAGTTGAGATATAACATCAACGATCTTATAAAAACACGTATTAGTCATAAAGAAGTCTAATATCTTTTCTTTTTCAGGTATTTCACTTATTTATTTCATTGAAAAAGAAAGAGAGGGAGGGGAAAGACAAGCACCCTCAATATTGTGCTGTCATGCCTGGATTCCCCACAACCTTTGAGCCCGTTGGGACTGCACATATGCATGTCTATACCCGGCATGTTTGAAGTGAACCCAGAATCTGAACCACAGTCCTCCTTCTGGCTCCAACATTGCAGAGCAGCACCTTGTAGTCCCGTGCCACCATGGCTAAGCCAGCTATGTTTGCTTCAGTGGTTCGTTTTCTGACACTTGCTTTCTATACTGCGGTATTTGTGAAATATGTGTTGGAATGAAGCCTCCAGCTAGCCTGCTTCCATAGGTTATAGCAATGACCAGAGGTACCCACTATCAACCCCACGGAGCATATAAGGTAAATAAAAAGTAAACCTTTGTTGTGGAGACTAATAAGACTAAAAATCTTATGGTAGCAAAACTTACTTAGACTGGTTACTAAAAGTAGAATGATGGAGATAGAAGCCTACGTAATTATTAGGTAGGGTAAGTACGAAAGACATTTGGAGAAGGGATACAGAGGTAGAGCATTGACGGGATGGGGAGGTGTGGTGTTATCTGTTGAAGATATTTCGATCAACGGGTTTGGGGAGAAATGTTCACATATCGAAATGGTCTCATTGTAAGCCAAACAATATGATTGAAAGTATATACAAAAATTAATAATAATAATAATAATAATAATAATAAATAATGTGAAAAATAAAAAAAGAAGTCTAATATCTTGAGCAGTAGGTTCTTGACTACTGTCTTTCTCAAATCATGATTCTTTCTCTGATTGGATAATACACACACACACAAATATATATAGCTAATTGAATTAGACTGATGTGTTATAAAGATGTTTCTTAAGCTAAGACCTAGATATAAACTCTAGTGAACAATAAAAAATATGGTCAAGGGCAAGCATATTTGCTTCTTCCTATGGGGGAATAAGATATAGGTAAGAAATGAATTGCTTTTGTTAGAATGAGCAGTCTTATTGTTTTTATTTTTGAAGTGTCTGGATATAATAGAATAAAAAGCTCTACCAATGAAGTACCAAGTTATTAAACTCATCATTCCAACTATCCTAGTGAATTTTCCTTCTTCTCACATATTCCCTTGTCATGTGCTGATACTATCATATGGGGAGGAGGATTGAACTGGGTAAGATTGATTTATGAACTATTGGTAAAGGAATCTCTCCTGAGACAAACATAGACTTAGATATGGTCTGTATCTGTAGAATGGGATTTATTCTATAAAAATAAAACCCCTTAGGATACTGTTTGGTCTATATTTTTAAGTAACTCCATGACTTCAAAGTTCCATAGGCACTAGGATGAAAGCTTAACAGCTATAGCAGAAGGCACTGAGAAAGGTAGAGGTAACCATCAAGTAAGTGCAGGGAATTGTTTGTAGATGAATAAGAAAGACCAGGAAAAGAAGGAAAAATATAAAAACTACCTTATCTTTAGGATAAGACAGTATTCTTTCCTTTCCTGTTTGGTTTCAGAAAATGAAGACTGAGGGGTAGGGTGTATTGGACAGTGATTCAAAACATGAAAAATCCAGGAACATATGAGAAAATTTAAAATACTTATGCTGAGAGAATTTCAGCTCAATAACCCATGGAGCCTGAAGAACTCTGGGAGTGAAAACGAGCTTTTTCTTTTTCTTTGTGTTGCCTTATTTTAATCCAGAAAGTATCTTCTATTTAAGAGATGTATTTAACTCAGGTGTGGGAAGAGTCAATGGAGGCTTCATTAGAGGAGAAACAGGCCATATTCTGGGCTTACTGTGCACCACAGAAAAGGAGGACCAGGCTGTTATACTTCTAGGTCTCCCAGGCCTGCCCCAAGGGCTGATAATGAAGCTAGAATTGCAGGCAGATCCTCTAATAAGGTCTACTAAATGTTTTGTTTTTCTGCAGCTTGTCTAACAATACAGAGTAATGGTTAATAGATAGGTTCAAAAGATAGCCTGCTAAGATTTGGATCTTGAATCTGCCACTAATTAGCTATGTGTCCTTGGTCAACTCATGTAACCTCTTTATGCTTCAATTTCCTTAATTGTAACATGCAAATAATAACAGAAACCTACTTCTTTGAGTTATTATAAGGATTAAATAAGAAAAAATTAAATAAATCACTTGGAACAATGTCTGGTCCATAGTAAGTTTCATAAATGCTTTATTTATTAGTTACTTTCTTCTTTGTTGTTCTTTGATGGTAGTTGGTTGGAGTCAGATAGACTAGGGCCCTTAATTTCCAAAATACATCATAAAACAATTTTAATAAAAGCAGCATGGTTATGAAGTAAAAACAAACATATACTGAACAGAACAGGATAAAATACTCAGAAATAAACACATGCATTTGTAGTCAACTGATTTTTTTGACAAAGGTGTCAAGAACGTACAGTGGGAAAAGACAGCATTTTCTTTTCTTTTCTTTTCTTTTCTTTTCTTTTCTTTTCAGAGGTTTTTTCTATAGGGCCCATGCACTCACCAGAAAGACAGAGAGAGACAGAGAGACAGCAAGAAATCACTCCCCGAGGGGGATAGCTGCACTGCAATCCCTTCTCCTCCATTCTCCTCTTGGGATCTTGGGCATACACGCACACACACCTGGCATGAGTTTAAGCCACCGGGTCCAGGACTTGAACCGCAGTCAAGTGAGAGTCCAGCGACATAGCTGGACCAGCCAACTGCTGGTCCCAAAGATAGTATTTTCAATAAATGGTCCTAAGAAAGCTGGTTATTCATGAAGAAGAATGAAATTAGATTCTTATCAAACACCATATACACAAATCAACTCTAAATGGATTGAAGATCTAAAAATATAAAGCCTGAAACTCTAAAACTACTAGAACTTTTTTTCTCTATATAGAGTAATACTTCCACAGCACTGGTTTAGTTAAGGAATTTGGGGATATGACCTTGAAAGCACAGGCAACAAAGGTAAAAATAGACGAATGAGATTACATCAAACTAAAAAGCTTCCACAGAGTAAAGGAAAGAAGTAACAAAGTGAAGAAACAACCTACAGAATGGGAGAAAATATTTTCCCCCAAATACATTTAGAATGGATTTAATACCAAAGACATGTAAGGAATTGAAACAACAATAACAAGAAAACAAATTATTAATTTTAAAAATAGGCAAACAACAATGAACTGTGTTGAAGCGGCAGTGGTGCCACATTCTACAATACTGAGGGTACATACAAAGGTCACAGTTTCACATACCAAGGTCTCCCTGTGCATGCTTGGTGCACAAGCACTTTTCCATGTTCCTGGCTAGCTGATGATAGATTGCAGTGTAAGAACCCTATTGAAGGTCTCCCTCCCATCTTGTGGAAGAAATGCAAGTTTTCGAAAAGTTTTTAAAGATTGCGAAAGGACTTGAACAGACATTTCTCAAAAATGACATTCAAATGATTAAAAGATATTTGAAAAAAGTTCTCAGCATCTCTAATCATTAAGGAAATGCAAAATAAAATCATAATGAGATATCACCTCACGCCTTGTTCTAAGCTGTCCTGTTAATAACAGAAAATACCTGCAACTGAATGACATATTACAATAGTGTTTTATTCAACTCACAGTCTGGAAGTTCAAAGCCCAAGGGCAGAATCTAGTAAGGGACTTCTTGCTAGTAAGTAACATAGCTGAGGGAAAAAGCTAGAATGTCTATGTTCATGTGCCCTTATCTTACGCTCTCTCCTTATATGTTCACCAGGTATCTCAATCATGAAGCCTCTGTCTCAATGACCTTAATCTTAACTTCTTCCCAAAGGCCCCACCTTCAAACACCATAGTGAGATTAAGTTTTCACTCCGTAAATTCCATCACAACCAAATCACAACACATGAATTTTCAAAAGACACACTTTCAGGACATACACATGTTGAAAGGGCTTTATACTAAAATATAAAAGATAATAGGGATTGGTGAAGATGCAGAAAAATGGAAACTCTTGCACATTATTGATAGGAATGTGTGTTAGTAAAGCCATTATACAAAATGGTATGGAAGTTCCTTAAAAAATTAATAATAGGAGACCAGCAGTTGGTGTAATGGCTATGTCGCTGGACTCCCATGTAGTCAACCATGGTTCGAGTGCCAGACCCCTGGCTTAAATTCATGCCAGGTGTGTGTGCGTGTGTGCCCAAGATCCCGAGAGGAGAATGGAGGAGAAGGGATTGCAGCGTGGCCATCCCCCCGGGGGGGGGGGGGGTGATTTCTCGCTTTCTGTCTCTCTGTCTCTCTCTGTCTTTCTGGTGAGCGCATGTGCCCTATAGCAAAAACCTCTCCGAAAGAAAGAAGAAAATGTTAATTGGCTTGATTTAAACATTTTATATTGTATACATATCAAAACATTACATTGTGCCCCACAGAAGTGAACAATTATGATTTGTAATTTAAAATAATATTAATTTATGAAACAAGAAAAAGAAAGACAAGGCACAAAATACTCCAACAGAAATCCTTATTACGCCTAAACTACCTATTACACCTATTTCTTCCCTTCCTGTGATCGTGGCTTTTCTCTAGGTTTATTAAATCAGAATCCATTTGAAAATTTTAACATCTTTGTATCTTGCAGTTTACTTAAGGGATGTGGTCATGTGCTCTCCCTTGTAATCAACACCAAAAATGATGATCCTTGAAAACAGAAGCATAAACAGGACCCTCATGCATAAATTGGTAACCGTCCATCCATTCTGTGGACATATGGGCTTTAGTTGCAATCTAGTTCTTGGAAAGTGATTCATAATTAAACCGTTTTACTTGCCTAGAAAATATTTCAACTTGTGTTGACTTGAGTCACAATATTTGGAAAGCACCACTTAAAAAACAAATTGTGTTGTACGCAAATGAAACTAAGCCTACCTGGCATAAAAGCAATAGAGGGATGGACAGTCGATCAAAGGGTGTGGTCAGGTACATATTTTCTATGCCTTTCAGATAACTAAATCCACATTTCTTTAATTATCATAATAATTAGGCTGGCCTCTGGATTTAGGCTAAATTATGGGGGTAATGGTGACGGAAGCTTTTTCCTGAGGGCAGATTTACATTCTCATCTTGGCAGAATCAACTATTTGCTTTGTGATTGTGGAAACATTTGGAGAGAAACATTAATTTTCCATCCATTAACTTTGGTGGATATGAACACCCCAGAGGGAAAAATGTGTGAAGCCGCTTAACAACCTTTTGGCTGTTAGGAAGGTAAAAATGTTTTAAAAACATTTTTTTTTTTTGCAAAGGAAAAAAATTAAAGGAAAAACAGCTATTCAATCAAGGAATATTTTGTCTTTCAGAGGATTTTTTTAAATGTTTGTATCATCTCAAAATGCAGCACTTTTCTGTAGGCATGACCTATTTTCCCACCTAGTTATAAATTAATCCAATAGTCCAGATACTTACTAACAGGACTCTTGAATCATGCACATTTTTTCCTCCATAGGCCCTACACAATATGTTAATATTAATTGGGTAAAGAACAAAATTGTCGGTTGAGAAGAGAGAAGGTAAGTGTATGTAATAATAAGTTATTTTATTTTTGTATTGCAACTCTTAGGAGAGCTAAAGTAAAATTCAAATCAATGGGATCTAGAAACTGAATATGTGCATGATGGAAGCAGGTTGAATGATCTCTGTATTGTGTCAGAATTAAACAATGTGAAGGCAAACTGCACAACTCCGAACATTCATTCATTCCACCAAGAAATAAATACAGCATCATCAAACAGTTGCTGTATGCTAAGCCCCAGGCCAGATACAAAGGCAACTTAGCTGGGGAAGACCCCACCCACCCCATCTCCTTACAGTTGACAGTTTAATGGGGAGCATGGAAATTTACATAACTAAAAACACTTCATAACCTATCCATAAAGATCAGGGATTTTTCCCTGAGGAAGGATGTTTAAATTGAGACTGAGACGTTCTTCCATGTGGCTGAGTGTATGGATATACCTGTGACTGTCAAGGGTGCAGAGGGAAGGACGAAAATTGTAGAAAAAGGGAAATGCTTGGAGAGGCACAGGGGCAGAAAGAAAGTCTGCATATGTAAGATTCAGGAGGTGGAAGGAATAAAATGAACAGAAGAGAGGGGAATGAAAAAAGTCTAAAAGAATGGTGAGGTCAAAGAATATAAAACCTATAAATCAGTCAGTATAAGAATTTGGACGAGCAATGGGGAGACTTTGGAGGGATTTATGTAAGAGAAAGACATGATTATATCTGTATTTTGAAAAGAGCTCTCTGGTTTCGGTGTGAGTAATGAATTGAAGGGGACAATAACTGGTTAGGAGGCAGTTGCATAGTTCAGGAGAGAGACGATGGTGACATAGACAGGAATAATGGCATAGAGATGGAAACCAGTGGAAGGCTAGAAGAAATGTCAAGAGTAACTGAGACCTGTTAAAACCCCCGTCTCCACCCCTGCTCCATTCTTCCAGAAATAAAGTAATTTTTTCTTTCAATTTGGCTAAACTAAACATATTAATAATTCTTACCCAAGTTTTTTTCCTATCCAAGTTGTTCTGCATGTCTGACACAACATACTAGGAGGCAGACACTCCACACACTGAATACTAATTCCCCTTCAATTTCTTTTGCCTTTGCTGATTTGTACAAAATTAAAAGTAAACTCTCTGTGATCAGGAATGGCCAGGAAATAAATGTTCTGGGTAATAGAGAAATGCAGAGCATGCCGTATGACTCCTACAGATTTTCAACACCTTAGCACAAACTATATGAGAGCAAGAGAGAGAGAGACCAAAGTATCAACTAGTAGCGAAAGGCAGAAGTCACTGAGTTCTAATTGCAGCTCTGCCATGGACCAGGTGAGAAACCTTGGGCTAGTCGTTTGACCAGCTAAGAAAGATGAATGTCTTGGGTTGTTGGAAAAGTCATGATGTATTGTTCTATGCAAAATTGCATCATGACTTTTCTGACAACTCAATACATTTGTGCAGGCAAAAGGTTCAATGTGTGAAATCCTGCTCTCTTATTTATGAATTGTAAGAGTTTGAGCCTGCTCCTTAATCTCTTTGAGACTCAGTAATCTCATCTGTGAAGTGGAGATAAAAGGATAACTTCACATGAGCATCAATGTGATCAAATGAAATCACAAATTTAAATGCCAAGCAACTTACCTGGAGCAATTATTTTTCTCTGAAGTCATTTTTTTTCTCATTTGTATGCTAAAACTTTTAACATTTCTCCTACTTCAGAGAATTCTAATAAGGGTCCTTCAAATTAATACATGTAAAATTTCTAAAAAATAATTTTAGAAGAAATTATGAAAAAGGGACCAGCAGGTGGCATGGTGTTTAAGGTGTTGAACTCCCGCATGGCCCACCACAGTTCCAGTCCTGGACCTGGTGGTTTGAACATCACATGGGTTAGGTTTATGTGTGTGCCCAAAAATCCCAGGAGAAGAAAGGATTGCAGCATGGTCTTTCCCCCTGGAGGTGATTTCTCATTTTCCCTCTCACTGTCTCTAGCAAATGCATGTACCATGTGGCAAAAACTTTTAAAAAAAGAAATGAAAATAAATCATAAAAGATTGATCCTTGTTAGTATTGTTAGATTTTTTTATTATTATTACCAATAAATAGTACAGTTGAGGGCCAGCCAGTGGTGAGGTAGTTAAGGCACTGGACTTCCACATAGCTGACTATGGTTTGAGTCCTGGGCCTGGCAGCTCGATGGGTCTGGGAGGCGGAGGGCTTGTAGCATGGCCATCCCCTCTGGGGAGTGATTTCTTACTCCCCCCCAACACACTCTGTCTCTGTCTCTTTCCAGCAAGTGCACATGCCCTATGAACAACTAATTGCATAGTTGAGCCTCCTACCTTTTTTCTCTTTTTTTGATGAATAAACAGTACTTCAGAATTTTGCAGTTTCTTTATCACTATAGCACCACTATATCATAGAAATGGTTACCAAAGGTATGTGGATTGAGTTAAATCCATACTGACTTCAGGGCATATCATAGAATCTATTTTTCCAAAACAAATCCAGGATACCAGTTTGTTGACTTGTAATGTTTTTTTCTTTTCACTTTTGCATAAAAGTAGAAAGTAGACAGAGCAAATGCAGACTTGCCAGGTAATAGAGGGTTTGGGTTATGAGATGGCAGGTAGGCTAGCTTTTACTGTACTACCCATGTGTAATTATGGTCTATAAAACATCTCTACTTAATACATACCTCTGGATATAGACTTGTCCAATTTAAGAGTCAGTCTATCTGAAGACTAGTCAAAGACCCATCTTGACAATTAAGCAGAGTTAGGGGTCATCACATAGGTTGATTTGAAAGGCACTGACCATGTCTCCCAATTATCTCTCCCACAGCCACACAGCACCTGAAATTCAATCATTAAAATTAATTCCTCTGGTATTTGACAGCACTTCAGCAGTAGAAGAAATAAAATGCAAGAGCAGAAAGTATCTTCGAGATCATTTAATTCAACTCTTATTCTATAGGTAAGCAAACTGAGGCCCAATCAGAATGCCCTCCCTCCCCTCCAAGGTCAAATGCAAAATTAAGAACAGAGCCTAGTCAAAATGCCCAGTCTCTTGGCATTCTGTCTGGCAAGCATCCTCCTGACCAAACAACTTTACTGATGCTCAGAAGTCCCAAGAAACTGAAGGAAGCCTCATGCATTCATCTCTGGAAAAGTCAGCTTATTCCTTGACTATTTTTGGTGCTCCGACTGTCCTCAGGACCAAGTAGAGCTGCTGATGTTTTATGTTTTTTTAAAGAAGAGAAAGCCCAACTTGCTGAAACATAGAAATTAAAAAATCACAAATATAACAGCTTTTATAAAGAAGACTATCTGGCAGAAAATTCATTCCCCTAAAGGGGAAAAGGGATTAAACGAGTGATGAGGCAAAAGCATGAATCAGCAGTGATCATTTTTAAACTGAGAAGTGGACGGGTTTAAGCTCTGCAGAACGAAATGGCAGGTTAACAGTTATCAAATGCAAAAATACATTTCCTCTGCAAGAGCAGAAATGTAGTCTTATCTGCACATCTAAGATGAGGTGGAGTAATATAAAGAATCTGTCAGCAATTGAGTGTGGGTACAAAGTTTACCAAACAATGATAGCCGAGATGGTATGCAGCTAATATGTGCTAAGAAATCTACACATGGGACCTTTAGTTCTTGTAGCAAATCTATGAAGTCTCATCTCTATTATCCCCATTTCACAGATGAAAAAACTAAGGCTCAAAGCCATTCTCCAAGTCACAAAGCTAATAGATAGCAGAAGAGGATCTGAAACCAGGTCAGTCTCATTTCCAAAACTCCAGTAATTGGGCTGGCTCCCAAATCAACAGGCATGCACCCTCCGGTCTTTTAGCTCTAAGTCCTGTTTTAACAAACCGTTCTATTCTTAGCTATGCCTCAAAAATTCTGTCTCAGTTTCTTTTTCTCTTAAATAGGTATTGTGAAGATAAAAATAAGTTCATGGCTGTAAAACATCTATCGATAGGTGGAGTGTGGCAAGATACGACCTTTAATAACCCTTGTATCATACTGCAGTATTTGTGGACATAGCTCACTAAGAAAAATATTTTTTTTTGAGAGGTTTTTGCTATAGGGCGTGTACGTTCGCCAGACAGGCAGAGAGAGAGAGAGAGACAGAAAGCGAGAAATCACTCCCCAGGGGGGATGGTCATGCCGCAATCCTTCCCCTCCATTCTCCTCTCGGGATCTTGGGCACGCACGCACACGCGCCTGGCGTGAGTCTTAAGCCACCAGGTCCAGGACGCGAACCGCGATCGACTACGTGGGAGTCCAGCGACATAGCCATTACACTAACTGCTGGTTCCCACTAAGAAAAATATTGACATATAGAAAACGAGTGTGCATGTGTGCACACAAGCATGCACACACATTTTAAGGATAAATTAGGAAATCCTTTGAGAAGGTTTTTTAATGGTCATTAAGTAATACAATCACTGACTTCTGAAGGAAGAGAAGAAGCATTAGGTATTTAATAAATAAAGTTAAAAACATTTATCTCAGAAAAAAACCAGTTTATATGAGAGATAAATGCATTAGGGAAAGAAATGTTTGCTTTCCTTGGAATACAGACTGATCAACACTGCTCAAAAGAGAGGACTGTGCCAGAGAAAGAGCCCTGGGCTCGGGGGTCACTTCGGCTCGGCTCCTAAGCAACTGTGTAACTTGGAACAAATCACTTCTCTCTGAACCTTAGTTCTTTCATATTTCATTTTCTTAAATGCTTGCTCAAGTCTATACAAGTCAAAGTTTTACAAAATGTATCTGTTCATTCTGCTGATTTCTACTTAGCCTGAAAGAGTGGAGGGCGAGTGGTCTCATGCATGTAACAAGCATCTGTTTGTCACCACGGTAGAAAGAGGCACCATACCAAGCTCTGAAGGGGTCCCCGAGATAAAAGAAGCAATGTCCGGCTGTGCTGATTGCAGAGGAACTGTAAAAACCCCACAAGAGATTCATTGACATAGAAAAGTTTTCTGTTCATGGTCATTTTAAGTAAAAATATAAAAGAATCTCAATTCTTCTTCTCCTTTTTTTCTTTCTTCCCAAAGAATTGAAAGGCAAACACAAGAAGCAGCATTTCCAGGGGTGAGCTGTTAGGCGAGGAAGAAAGAAACATCGCTGGCCTGTTCCAACCTGCAGAGAGCGTGGCTATCCTCCCAGCAGGTACAAGGGCAAGCAAGCAGTTGAGCAGACCACCACTAGACGCTAACTCTAGCTTTGGGGGGGTGGGGCAGGGGAAACTGCTGAAGTCATCAGTCAAGAAAGAACAGGCAAACTGCAGACCTGGTTATTGTAGGAGTCAATACGGAGACAAGTCCTGGCCCCAATTCCCACCTCTTTCTTCTCTACTCATTCTCCTTTTTTTCAATTGCCTCGTTTAATAATGTTTTGCCTCCTCAGCGTCTGTCTCTCTTTCCTGCTCCTTTCTCTCTCTTCCTTCTCTCCTGTTTTCTCCTCTCTTCTCTCCTCCTTCTCTCTCTCCCTCTCTTCTCTCACTCTCCTAAAACTTTTCATTGCATTCTTCTTCGTTTTTGTCTACATCTTAGCATCTTAATCCTCTACTCACTAGAATTCTTTTTTCCCTCTCTTCATATCTTAAATATAATTGCTTCTGTATATCATATTGTTGCATTGCTTTAAGTGATGCTTAACCTGAGACACTTATGACTGATGGCAATTGGTGAGTTATTGTGGGAATTTGTTGGAAAGAATTCCTTTCAATACTGGTACTTTAACCAGCATTTTGTATTTCCTGAGCTATTTTAACCCTTAGAGTTTTGCAAAGTCAAAAGCTCTTTACTCTGCTTTACTTACAAAGGCTTTTCTCTTGTTCAATGTGAATATCACATTTTGTGACTGCAGACACTACATTACATTTGGTTATGTTGAGTCCTATAAACCAGAGGTTCCGAAAATAGGAAATAGTAACCTGTTCTACAATTATGACTGTGACTGAGGGTTGTGTATGCAAGTGGCTGGGTGCATTTGCTATTGTCTTCGTAGAATATCAGTTTAAGGGCAACTTCTCTTCAGAATTTTCTCAGAGTTAAGAAAAACAGCAGCCTAAAGATCTGTGTGACATCTTTCATTCATGGATAGATTTGGGTTTAGACACTGAAAAATAAATCTCATAGGTATTATCTAATTTAACCATCCCTGTTACCCCATGGATAGGTGCACTTATTCTCATTTTGCAGAAGAGGAAACTAAGATTTAAGGCAGTTAGATACTTGCCCAAGGTCAAACAGTTAGGAGGTGGTGAAACAAAAAGATGACGATTTTTATACCATTTTTGTAATGAACTTTTAGTATTGAATTAAATGGAAAGAAAAGTGCAGTCACAAATTGGTTGAATGGTTGAGCAACAAAAAGACCCTGGGGTGTAGAGCATGATTTCAGTGGCCCTGCCCGATGCCTGAGGCTGAAGTAGTATCTTCCGGGGGTCCATAAGATAGTAGATATGGTTGAGGTTTGAAACCAGAAGAGGCTGCATTCCAACCTAGACTCTACCACTTTTCAGATATGGGACCCTGAGACTGAGGTACAAAGATGTAGAGGATGCTCCTTGAGGATTTAGTGATAGAATCAGGACTGAGAATTAGGTCCTTTAACCACATGTCAAGGAAGTATTCTCTACTCCCAAACTCTGATACCTTAAAGAGCAGTTCTTATGCGGCCTGGCAGAATAAAAAGCATGGCCAAGGTTTAGGTCCATACTCTCTAGGCCCTTTCAAGTCACCAATGACCTCCTCTCTTCCAAACACAGCGATACTTTTTTTTTTTTTTTTGAAGAGGATTTTTGCTATAGGGCGCGTGCGCTCGCCAGACAGACAGAGACAGAGAGACAGAAAGCGAGAAATCACCCCCCCAGGGGGGATGGCCACGCTGCAATCCCTTCTCCTCCATTCTCCTCTCGGGATCTTGGGCACGCACGCACATGCGCTCGGCGTGAGTTTTAAGCCACAGGGTCCGGGACGCGAACCGCAGTTGACTACATGGGAGTCCAGTGACATAGCCATTATGCTAACTGCTGTTCCCAATGCAATGATACTTCTCAGTTTTTTTACCTTACAAAATTTTCATTGCATTTTGGTCCTGCATCGACCTCCCATTTGAGGCAGTCTACCTAAGCTTCTGTAACTCAGTACTTCTTTTGTTCTCCTCTTGCCTCTGGGACCATTCCTTTCCTGTCTCTTTCAAGGGCTCATCTCCCATGCCCACCCTTGAAACATTAAAATTTCCTGATTTTGCTCTTGATAGCTTGCTCATTCCTCTATACCATCCTCCTAGCTCATCTTCTCCACTTTCACCATATCAACTCCCAATAACATACGGCTAGCTTCCCAACTTTTAACCTTAGTCTACATTTTCTCCCCAACCTCAGAATCAAATATCAGATGCCTTAAGCTCAGTATGTCCCAAACGACTTATTCTATTACCCGCTCTTACACTCACTCCTGCTCTTACACTATCTTCTCTCTCTTACCCAAAGGCACTATTTTTCTTACTGTCACCTCAGCCTGAACCAAAAGATAATCTCTATAGCAGGAGTCCCTAACCCCCAGACATAGACCAGTACCAGTCTCTGTCTAAGAACTGGCCAAAGGTTCCTAGCTGGTGAGTGGTAGGCAAGCAAGTGAAGCTTCAGCTGTATTTACAACCACTCCTCATCGCTCACATTACCACCTGACCTCCACCTCCTGTCAGATCATCAGCAACATTAGATTCTCATAGAAGCCCCCAGATGGGACTCTCTGATTAAAGGAATAACAAGTTCAGGGTTCCCACTGATTCTGCATAATGGTCAGTTATATAATTATTTTGGTATATATTACAATGTAATAATAATAGAAATAAAGTGCAAAATAATGTAGTGTGATTGAATCACCCCAAAACTATCCACCTCCCCCCTACTACCATCATCTATGAAAAAACGTATCTTCCATTCCAAAAAGGTTCGAGACTGCTCCTCTACAGTACCTGTTTCTTGTCCAGGCTCCACATATCCACATCATGTTAGTTCTTAAACAGTTGCTGCTTGGCCCTTTCTGCTCATCACACATTTCCATGTCTCTAATCTAAGCCCACTTGCTTAGATTCAAAAAGTTCAGCTGGATTATTGCATCAGCTTCCACAAAAGCCTCTTATTTGCAAAGCAAATCTCTGGCTCTTCTGCATCTAGCCCTTTGCTAGACTCTGACTATAAGACAATGCCCAAATTCCTTGGTAGAACTCACCCCAAGGTGATTGTGGGCCTGCTCACTCCTTCAGTCACATTTCATCTCATTCTGTCTTCCACTGTAATCTCCTGCACCCACACAGTTTCACACCTGTAAGCTTCTATTTTGTCTACATATATCTCCCACCAACCCTCGCCTTCTTCATCCCCAGAGATTTTGGAGGTATTCATGAACCTCCCTCCATTCTCCTTTATCCCATCCTCCAGGAAGAATAAGATGTTCTTCATCCATGATGCCTTAATACCTTGCACACAAGCTTATTCTCACCCTCTTCACACTTTGTTATAATTGCCTGTTCCCAACTCATGTCTTCATTAGACTATAAACTCCCTGAGAGGAGAGATTGCGTCTTTCATATCTTTAATCTCTGGGGCTATGATAATGCCAGATACACAGTATAGATGATACATGCTTGACATACAAGTGAATGGATTGCTCTGGAATCTGCTCTCATCACTTGGGTGACCACAAGCTAGTTACCAAGTCTCAGTTTTCTAGTCTATAAAATGAGGATAATGAATTTGATCACATGAGGTTGTTGTGACAGACAAGTAAGATTTGAACAATAGTAAACATAGCTAACATTTATTGAGGCCCTACTCTACATAAGACACCATTCTAAATGTTTTGCAAGTATTTATTAGCATAATTACCATAGCAACCCTAAAAGTAGATGTTATTATTCTAATTGTTTAGGAAAGGACACTGAGGCCCAGGAAAACTTGTCACCTTGCCCAAAGTTATAAGATGAGAGTGGGAGCTTGGGCTGTATATTATGAAACTCTCTTTTTTTGTTTTGTTTTTCATTTTCTAGGTTGTTTTTGTTTGTTTGTTTGTTTGTTTGTTTGTTTGTTTTTGCCATAGGGAGCATGTGCTCCCCAGAGAGAGACACAGAGAGAGGAAAAGTGAGAAATTAACTTTGGGGATTCCAGGGATGACCACATACAATCCCTTTTTCTTCATTCTCCTCTCAGGATTTTGGGCACTCACACACACACACAGGTCTGGTGTGGTTTTCAAGCTGCATGTCCAGGACTTGAACCACAGTCTGCCATGTGGGATTTCAGGACCTTAAACACTATGCCACCTGCTGGCCCCCAAAACTCTCATTGTCTACCAGTGGCCTCTCTTGTCTCAGACACTACTGTGCAGTGCTTATTGAAGTGCCTGACACATGTAGGTTCTAACTAAATAAATAGACTATTTTTGTTTATTATCACCTTGATAGTCAGGCCCTAGCTAGCCACTTCTACTTTCTTTCTTCCTACCGGATAACATTCAGCCGACACATTCATCTCCTATAATAGTCCAGGTTCCTTAGAATAGAGACATTGCAGCAAATATTACATGCTAAGTTAAGAAGAAAGGGATGTAAGAAGAAAAAAAAAAAAAGGAGAGGACTGAAAAAGGCAAATTTACTGTTACATCATCAGTCACAACTTATGGAAGCACAGTCAAATGCTTAGTCATGTTTCCATAGCTCCTACTAGAATGACTAATACAGGGGCTCCATCAGGGAGGTCAAGGACGTGGTGCTAGGAGGTGAGAAGACAAGTGACGGCTGGGGTTCTCTACTGAGTAAACAGCCAAAAGTCAGCATGAAGGTAGACCAAGCACACCTGGAGTGGCATTTAAATGGAGTCTAATATCTCTTCCTGTAGATCCTCCACAGAAGAGTTTGTACAACACAACACCATATTCTTCTCCTGTGTGGAACCAATGGCTCCTTCCAGGATTCAGGTGTTTTGCTGAGTGAAGAGAGTTTCTCTTATTCCACAATAACAGTGTTAACTATTGATCCATGACCTGCCATGCAGACCTAGCTGACTGCTCCAGCAGTTGAAGAATTCTTCCTTGGAAATGTACAAGCAACCTTGTGTGAAGACTGCATCTTTTTCTTCACTTGTTTGTGTGTGTGTGTGTGTGTGTGTGTGTGTGTGTGTGTGGAGAGAGAGAGAAAGAGAGAGAGAGAGAGAGAGAGAGAGAGAGAATATCTGGTCTCTAGGCCTTCAATTATGAAGATGGCTATCATTTATTGAATGATATGCTAAAGATTTTCTAAGTCTTGTATCAGATTTTAACATTAAAATGACCTTGCAAAGAAAGCATTCTTCTCCCCACTTTATGAAAGAGAAAACTGAGGCTTAGAGAGGTGAAGAAATGCTCTGCAGGTCAAAAGGAAAATTGATGAGTCCCAGGAGGAGCTTGTTCTTCCATTCTTTTTCCTGCCTCAAAGGCCTCCAGAGAGTGGCTCTTCTTCAGACTGGGAGACCACCCTTGTAACCCTTCTTTCACCTCAGTGTATACCTGCCCTTATTTTAGTCTAGTTCCTTGGGATTCAGAGAGATTAACTGAGCTGCCAAAGATCATGCAGCAAACCAGAGCCAGTTCCTCCTCCACCCCCATGCCCATGTTATTATTTGGATTTTCTGGGATTGAAAAGAAAATAGAAAAAGATTGAAAACAAGCCTTGGACATTTTTAATTTATCATCTTTGTCTGAGAATTTTTACTTAAGATTGCAATACCATTTTTCCTCTTTCCTACACCTAGAATTGCAGAGCAAGAGCAGGGGAATGGGAGAAAATCTATTAAAACGAGATCCTTGCTACTTTATGGTAATTAAAAGCAATAAATATTCCTGCCCACAATGTTAAAAATCTCAAATAGCCAGTGGGTCAATACTGTTTCCCTGGTTAGGATGGTAATAAATCTTTATTCCTTTTGAGTCAAAATAAGGAAGGGGTTTTATTCATGAATTCCATGACCTGGGACTGCGACATTTTCAAAACAAACACGCCTGGAATGAAGAGTTTCTCCACCAAGTGTGTGTTTATGTGCCCTTTTCCAACCTACTTCCTTCACCACCAAAGCATCTGTCCTTGTGTGGGCTTTTATTAATGCAAGAGCAGTATCTTTCTGCTACTCCACAATGGCAAAATGGTGCAGAGCATCCAGTCTTCCTTCTTACCATCATTATATCTTAATGCATAGTCTATGCCGGTAGAAATCAGAATGATTTAACTCTGGACTTCTCAAGTACATGTTCTTTCACAAAGGCTTTGTTTTACAGGAGAGACATTACTATGATTGTTTTGTTGTTGTTGTTTTAATTTTGTTGTGAGATGTGTGCACTCACTGGAGACAGCCACAGAAAAAAGAGAGGGAAAGTGAGAAATCAGCCCCCAAGGGGGAATGACCACTCCACAGTTTGTTCTCCTCCATTCTCCTCTCCAGATCTTGTGTGTGGGTGTATGCCAGGTCAGAGACTCAAACTGGGAAATCGGCCCTGTGGGGCCAAGCACCCTAACCACCATGCCACCTACTGATCTGACATGGCTTTTAATCCAGGCCAACATCCTTTTCATTATCTTTTCTTGAAAATAATTGTTTTCCCAACTCTAAATAGGCCAATGGCTTTGTGTTCATCTGTGGTCAACAGCGCTTATTTAGAAAGCTGAATTGCCTATGGCCTCCTTGTGAGTAGGGACGCAGAGCCAGATACTGCAGAAATGGAGGGAAAGGCAGAGCTCAAGTACTAAGCCTTCTCTTTAGGAGCTCGTTCAAGAGAATCTTCAGAAAATCATTTCTTCTCTGGGACTCCATTTTATAATCCACAATGAATGGAGTTTCAGTTTTACTTTGTTTTGTTTATTTATTTGTTTTATGAGGTCACGTATACTTGCCCAAAAGAGACAAAAAGAAAGGGGGGAGGAGGGAGCAAGCACTTCCCATGGAGGATAGTGGTGCTTCAACCCCTTCTACTCCATTTCACCCTTCCTTTGGGATCCTGGGCACACATGCACATGCACCTAACATGTTTTGCAAGCCACCAGGTATGGGCCTGGAACCGAGCAGTAGAACACCATCTGGGATCCAGTCACATTAACCACCATACCACCTGTCAGCCCTCAGGTACTTTTAAAATTTCCTTCATACTTATTGTTTCATAATCCTTTAAAACATGCACACTCTGTACTAGCTCTTTTTCGGTAATCCGTCCGGGGGGATAGCAGCGATAGGGTAAAAGCAGCAGTTTCTCTCAAGTCAAGTCTCTCTGATAAGCCCAGGCTCCTCCCTTTGGCAGAAAGTGTGAATCTGTCTGTGCCTCTCAGAACTGATTTTATATAAAAAGCTTATGCTAAGTTCAAGTTGCCTCAAAAACAGCACTCTTGTTGGGTGACTCGGGGGTGACTTTAACATTTAGCTAACACAGCACAATGTGTATCAGGCTAGCAGAGAGATAAATGCATGAATGTTCATAAGACATGCACGAAAACATCAACATTCCAAAAAGCTTCTGGTCCGATTTATGCCTGCACGACAATGCACGTTTTATTTTCTATGGGGGAAAAACACCTCAGAGAATAGGTTTGCTGAATAAGATAGACCCTTTTCATGCCTATTTATTGAATCACAGGTAGGCTGTGGAAGCTTTATGCTAAAGAGGGCTCAGAGTAAATAGTGAAGAATGTTAAGAGTAACTGCGTATCTGTGAATAACACTATAGAAAAATTGTTGGCTACAATGAAGACTGTATAGCAAACCTCATTGCTCGTATGTCACCATTTTCTCAATTTATTATTCAGTGCCACACTTGCAAATTTGTACCACTTTGCATTATTTTTCTTTGAGAAACCCAGACTGGTGGAGGAGAAGAAGGGAATGTATTAAATTTGGAACTCAGGAACAATGGTGGGCTTTAACAATGGTTAGAAAGTCAAGTTGGGTCTCAAAAGCACTGCAAGGTCTCTGCCCTGGCTTCACTGAAAAAAACAACCTGGGTCAGAGAGTTCCACCTCAGAGACCAACATTCACAGCGGGTCACAGGGCTTGCAGGAAGTGATGGGAATCAACAATGCAAACTGATCTTGGCCAGAGAGCTGACTACCAATTATGTTTTAGCAAAGCTAATAACCTTCCTAAAGACAGTCATATTCTATTCCTAGGAACTTCTGAATATGTTACCCTCTATGGCAAAGTGAAATTAAGGTAGTTTATGGAATTAGGCTTCCTCACCAACTGACCATGAGAAGATAGGCTGTCCTGGAATATCCAGATGGCTTTCCTTCATAGGTTGTAGGGTATTTAGTAACATCTGGACCCTACTCCTATTAGATGCCAGTAGCAACTCCCTCCAGCCGTGAAAATAAAAAAAATGTCTCCAGGCATTGTCAAATGTTTCCTGAGGATGGAGACAAACGTGATGGTGGCTGAGGATGACTACACTAAAGAATCACAGGCAGGACCAGCAGTTAGTGTAATGGCTATGTGGCTGGATTCCCATGTAGTTGACTGTGGTTCAAGTCCCGGACCTGGCAGCTTAAACTCACACCGGGCACGTGTGCGTACATGCCCAAGATTCTGAGAGGAGAATGGAGGAGAAGGGATTGTGGCATGGCCATCCCCCCTGGGGGGTGATTTTTCTCTTTCTGTCTCTCTGTCTTTCTGGCAAGCACACACACCCTATAGCAAAAAACTCTCAAAAAAAAAAAAAAAAAAAAAAAAGAACCACGGGCAAGGGAACCCTCACTGGTAAAAAAGAAATAGGATGATCAGGACAGTTAGATTTAAACCAGAAAAATACTTGGAGAGCAATGCATTATGTTACAGATTTTAGGATATAAACCTCTGTCAAGGACATCGACAATTTTCCCTCTAAAAACAAAATAGAAATTTGACAAAGTAGAATAATGGACCAAATTCCTGAAAATCAAAACCCAGACTCAGTTGTTATGACACAGCGGTCGACATCGCTTCATGATGCTATTAATAGAACCATGTGGAAGATGAACATTCAGTTTGTGGGTAAACCTGTACATGCTGGGCCTGTGTGCACACGTGCCCATGACACTAGACAGCTGGGAAGACTGGGAGTGGGTGACAGCATAGCACCCATTGAGGGTGCCTCCCTCTCTGTCTGTCTTTGTCTCTGTCTTTCTATCTCACATGGAATACACAAACAAACAAAAACACAAACCAGAAAAATGTAATCAAGATGTAAGAGACAATTGAATAGTCCTACAATCATTAGAGAAATATAATTTCTATTTTAGAGCCATGCTTAGATGTTTCCATTATAGTTTTTCACCAAAATCTTTTTTCTTTTCTTTTTTTATTATCATCATAATTTTTTTTATAGATTACATTGAATTGCATATAACTTTACAAAGTATTACATTGCTATTTTCAAAAGGGAATGCCGGGAACCAGCAATTAGCGTAATGGCTATGTCGCTGGACTCCCACGTAGTCGACCGCGGTTCGCGTCCCGGACCCGGTGGCTTAAAACTCACTCCGGGCACGTGTGCGTGCGTGCCCAAGATCTCGAGAGGAGAATGGAGGAGAAGGGATTGCGGCGTGACCATCCCCCCTGGGGGGTGATTTCTCGCTTTCTGTCTCTATGTCTCTCTCTGTCTGTCTGGCAAGCGCACGCGCCCTATAGCGAAAAACCTCTCAAAAAAAAAAAGGGAATGCGAATGCCATGCATGTCAGTCAATATGGAGACATTAAACTCCCCACTTCATCATTCAATATCTTTTCATTATTTTTCCCGATCATTATTATTATTATTCCAATTATTTTTTAAACAGTCAATCACTGTTTCTCATTTTGCTTGTAAAAAGACTTTACCCATCATGGAATACTTCTCAGACCAGTTCAGTTGAGAATACTATACATGTCATCATCAACAGGTAATAAACCATATCTGTGTCCCACTAATGTCATGCCTCTCTATTTGTTCTCTTGCTATCTTCCTCTATCCTCTTCTCTTCATCCCCCCATTCCACACTGTTTTATTCTCATTAAGTATTCTCACTGCTTTTATGCCCTCCAATATTTCGCTTTCTACCATCCAAAATCTTTAAAAAAGAAATTAACACCAACTTTTTCTAATCTTTTGCAGAACATGGAAGAGAAGGGATATTTTATGAGTCTAGTTTTACCCTGATAACAAAGCCATATGAAAATAGTACATAATACTTGAAGAGAAAACCCAAGAGCATAGGCCTAGGCCTGGTTGTGCAGGTGGTAACATACCGATCTGCAGTGTCGGGAGCCACAAAGTGACCATAGGTCAGATCTCCAGTCAACCTGAAACCTGCCTGGCATGCACCTACGTTCTGAGCTGGCTGGAAGGCTGCGGGAAGGGAAGGGAATCATGGAGTGAACAGACCCTGTCAAGGGTTCTGGTCTGCACACACATGTACTTTCTCACACACTCTCTATCATGAAAAAACACACCTTTTTTATTTTAAAAAGCATAAAAAGAAAATAAAATGATAAATTGGTTCTCATCAAAATAAAAAAAATTATCTGTGAAAAACACTGAGAAGAGGATGAAATGACAAGCTACAGACTGGAGAAGATATTAAAAAAGCCATGTATCTGACAAAGTACTACTTGCATCAAGAATTTATAAGGAACTCTCAAAACACAACAGTTAAGAAAACAAAACAAGACAAAACATTCAATTAGGAAATAGACAAAGATATAAGCAGTCATTTTACTGTTGAGGGAAAGACATCCAGTATCATTATCTAATGAGGAAATGCGAATTAAAACCGCAAGGAATATTTCTATACCTTAGCCAGAATGACGATAACAAAAAATAGCGATAACAGCAAATGTTGGCAAAGATATGGAAAAACTGGATAACTCATGTATTACTGGTGGAAATGAAAATTATATAACCACTCTGGAAACTATTATAAGGTATCATCCTATAAAATTAATCTTGTGTTTATATAATACAACTCGGTAATTGAACTTGAATCTCTATCTCAGAGAAATAAAAATTTTGTTTACACATAAAGATATACATCCATGTTCATGTCAGCTTCATTTGAAAACATTACAAATGTCCTTCAATGCGTAGATAGTGGTATAGTCACACCATCGAACACTATCCAGTGATGAAAAGGAACAAACGATTAATTCACACAGTGATAGGGAGGATTTCAAGGGAATAAAAACAAAACAAAACTCTCAGGGCCTGACTGAATCCCAGGAGGAACTCAATGATCTGCATGGGATGCAGGACCCACATGGGAAGGTCTTGGATTCAGGTCCTAAGGACTCCCTATATACGTTGGATGGAGGTGGGTCGTGGCATGAGGACCCTATTGGAGTGCCTGTTTCCCTTCTCCTTTCTCCCTCAGAATAAATAAATACATAAACTTGAAGAAATCATTAATATTACATACAACATGATTCCATTTATATAACAGAAATTAAAGACATGGAGAACAAATTAGTAGTTCTCAGGAGTTGTGGAAGTGGTCAGGAGGGAGGAAGAAGAGAGAAGTGGGCACAAGAGGCAGGGAGGAGACAGTCCGAGAGGAGGGTGGGAAATGAGGGAGAGTGAGAAGAAGGGAATCAAGGCAAAACAGAAAGAAGTGAACGTCTAAGGAACACAAAAATGGAAAAGCGCCTGTTGCTGATAACATGTATGATATCTTTAACTGGACTAATATGCAGTGTATTTATGCTGGGAAAATTCATTTCACAAACTGTAATGATATCAAGTGATTGCATGCATAAAAACAAAGGCAGGGAGGGCTGGAGGGGGAAGAGTGCATGTTTGAAGGTTTTTCCTTGGAGAGTTGGTGTTTTCCACGGATGACGGCAGAATTTGGGCTTGAGAGAAAGAGTTCTGAGGACCCCATAGACCATGGAGTATGCACCAGAGGGCAACAGATGGCATCCACAGAGAGGGAAGGAACCTGAGTAACCAGGTGTGTGGGTTTCAACACTCAGGGAAGTTGTACATCCAGAGAGAATTCCAGTCCTGTCTTCTGCATTACAAAAGGCAAGCTTGTAAATAAGAACAGTTTCCCAAATGACAGTAATCCCCACACTGTGGTCAAGATATTCGTCCTATCTATAGTCTACCTGTTATTATATGGTATATGTGTTTGTTTAAATTGACTCAAGCCTAACATAATAAAATTTACAGAAAATAAGAATTCTGCCTATGCACTTTCTAATGCTGGCTGATGTCCCATCACACTTTGTTAAAAAAAAAAAAAAAAAAAAGAAAGAAAGAAAAAGAGAGCGAGAGAAGAAAATGGCATTCTGAGCAGAAGGAAATGCCTGGGCTGGAGTACAAAAGCATAAAGGAGCACGATCTGTTCAGAGCCAAGAGAGACTGGGAAGAGGAGGCGAGGTGGGAGACATAGTGGGTGATGGGGCTGAGAAGCAAGGTTGGCGAGGATTATAAAGGAAGGGATCGGGATCATCAAAGTCCACTCCACTCTTTGTGTTCTCTCCCACTCAGGCAGGACTGGGCCAGTGTCCTGGGAACCACTTGTTCTCATTCTCTGCCTCCACTGAAGAAGTGTGGGCAGTCATGTGTGGCTGTGTTAACACTACATGACTAAAACCAATCCCCCAGTCCCTTCCGGCTGCACACCTCGCCGCCTCCACTGCTTCCATGCGCTGATTTGCATCCAGGCAGGTTGTGTAAACAAGGCTGTTAGGGGAATATAAATAACCACAGCCTGGATTGTGGTTCAATAGTCTGGTCTGGGGAAATCAGAATTTCCACTTATCTCCCACAGCAAGGTGGAGCCTCTTAACTGCTCACATGGCCCTTGGTTCTTATCCTCTCCCTCCCAAGATGCTGGGGCTGATCAGTAGCACTGGGTGACTGCCTTCCTCCCAGCTTTTCTAACCCAGTCTTTACAGCCCCAAATGCTGACTCTCTGAGAGTCAAACAGAACCAAGCTCTGTTCTCACTATGCCTGGGTGGGCTGAGCAAGTGAACGGAGGCTGAGCTCCCTTAAGAGAGCGTCCCTATCTGTGCAATGACCTTCTCAAGGTCAGGAACTAAATCTTATTCTGCTTCGTGGCCTCCAATGATCAGCCTGGTCCCTGGTTCAAGTAAATTGGAGGTAAACATTAGAGTTGCCCAGAGTCTATTCAGCTTTTTGAGTCATTTCCAGCTCACCACTGTGTGACCTTAGGCAAGTTACTTAAACTTTCTGAGTAATCATTTTGTTTCCATCTGAATAGTAGCGGTGACAATTATGCCTACTTCTTAGAATTATTAGGAGAAGGCTAGTGTTTGGCATGTTTCTTTGACAAAGTAAGTGCTAAATAAGTATTGTTAATGCTGTTATGATAATGGTAATGATAACAGTGATGTCAGGGTATATTCAATGAGTAGAATCAAATATTGATACCTACATGCCGTGTCTCTGCACATCCACATATAAGATTTTAAATGGAAGAAGGAGAGAAGAGCTCTGGAGAACTGAAAGACATCTTTGATATCATCATATAAACCCAGGACCTAGAATAAGAAGCCCAAGACTCAAATCCTCACATAATCATTTGAAGTCTGAAAGATTTCTGTCAAGGTCTTTAAATGATAAATCGGTTACCCATAAAGTGGGAATCCCAGTAACGCAACTCCTAAAGTTCATTTCAGGATAAATGTGATCTCTCAATCTCTTCATCAGTGTTGGTAGAGTTTTCTTCATAGACCAGTTCTGGGTTCCAGTCTCAGCTTACCCACTCCCCTGCACCAACCACACAGGCCTTCTTAGTTTTGAACACATCAAGCTCATTCAATCTGAGGGCCTTTGGCTTCTAAAACCCACTCCATCAACATTGGCCTACACTGATTCTCCTGCCGTGCTTATCCAGTCTACCCTAACTTGTGGATTCTGTATCCTTGCTTTAACGACACCCCAAATATTAAACACATACAAACACACAAAAGTGCATCCATCAAACGAAGGTGTTTTAGGAGGAGCAGGAGAAGGAAGAAATATTAACATTATTTGCTTTAAAATTTCTTCTCCAAAAATTTATTAAAACAAATTCCTCACTGAATATCTTTCTATGCCAAATGCTTGTCCATTAGGATAAATATATCTTCTCTTTAGTCACATAATGATGGCTATATTGTGTACCATAGTATCCTTTTCCCCCAGCTACCAGGAAACTCAGAATGAACTTCATGCCTAGCAGGTGTGTTTGTTTGTTTAAATCATGAACGTGTTGGGACCAGCAGTTGGTGTAATGGCTATGTTGCTAGACTCCCATGTAGTCAACCACAGTTTGAGTCCTGGCCTGGTGGCTTAAACTCACGCCGGGCACGTGTGTATGCATGTCCAAGATCCCAAGAGGAGAATGGAGGAAAAGGTATTGCATCATGGCCATCCCCCCTGGGGGTGGGGGGGTGATTTCTTGTTTTTTTTTTTTTCCTCTCTGTCTCTCTCTGTCTTTCTGGCGAGCACACGCACCCACCCTATAGCAAAAACCTCTCCAAAAAAAGAAAAAAATCATGGATGTTTTTGGTAACAATGAAATCTACAGATTTAGATACAGATAGAGATATAGACATATAGTATAAGTCATTTGTTAAGTGCTGTGTTAGCAAAGTAGCATCAGAAGACTGCCAAAAACTTATTCTCTGCTCATTTTTTTTTGCTTAAACCCGTCTTTAAATTTAATTTAGCCATTGTCTATATCCTAAATTTGTCTCAAATACTTTTAAAAAGTTGGTGGAACATAAACCTTAAATTAATAAAGTCATAATATTACATCATAAAGGTGTATAGATAGTTAGTCTTGTCTTTTTTTTTTTTTTTTGAGAGGTTTCTCCTACAGGGCGTGAGCGCTCGCCAGAAAGACAGAGAGAGACAGGGAGATAGAAAGCGAGAAATCACCCCCCAGGGGGGGTGGCCATGCCACAATCCCTTCTCCTCCATTCTCCCCTTGGGATCTTGGGCATGCACGCACAAGGGCCCGGCGTGAGTCCAAGCCACCGGATCCAGGACTCCCACGGTTGACCAAGTGGGAGTACAGCGACATAGCCATTACTCTAACTGCTGGTCCCAATAGTTAGTCTTGTCTCATAAACCTTAGTGTGACAGAAGCACAGGTAGAGTGTTTTATATATTATATATATATATATTACATATACATATATGTATCTAATATATTATATACTATATACAACATAATATACTATGTTATAATATAATATATATTATATATATTACATTCTGAGGATGTCCAAGACAAGAGGGGAAAAGGATATATATAATACATATAATATATATTATATTATAATATTATATTATATATAATACAATAATTACATATATGTATATAATATATTATACATATAGTGTATGCATACATATATGAATATTATATAGTATATATGTGATTCCATTCATATACATTATATAGCATAAATATAATTTATAGCATATATAATATATGCTATATACACATAATATATGTATAATTACATTTATATATATATATATATATATATGTATACACACACACACACATATATATATAAAATTTCATTTTTTAAAGTCAATGACCGTTCTTTTTTTTTTTTAAGAGGTCTTTGCTATAGGGCGCGTGCGCTCACCAGACAGACAGAGAGAAACCCCCCAGGGGGGATGGCCACACCACAATCCCTTCTCCTCCATTCTCCTCTCTGGATCCTGGGCACGCATGCACATGTGCCCAGCGTGAGTTTTAAGCCTCCGGGTCGCGAACCGCGGTCGACTACATGGTAGTCCAGTGACATAGCCATTACGCTAACTGCTGGTCCCGCAATGACCATTTCTTAAAAGCAGTGTTGTAAGTCACAGAAGTCCAGGGCTCATGCTTAGTCAGAGATGCTTAACTCACAAGACACTATTGTGAAGATTGAATTGGAAAATGCATATAAAGTGCATTTCACAATGTGTGACATATGACCAGTGCTCAATACCCACCAGCTATAGTTATCCTTCTCTTACAAGAGCTTGATCCCAGACTCTGTGTGGACCACTATTTCTGGTGAGCTTTGCTGAACTCGATGTGAAGTATGAAAGTTTCTCTGGCCTGTGATGTTAACTTGAAGCAGGCTCTAGTTTATCTTTGTTCCTTTATCCAGGATCCATTTTGTAACCCTGTCCACTGAGGTTCTACCATTCTGATAGTGCTGGGAGGCCTAGAAAGCTAAACCCAGCAAGACTCATACCTGGTAGTTAAAAGGGGAGGACAACTGTACCTAAAATGTAGAATCAGTACTCCACAAAGCAAGATGCAATCTGTAGTGGGAGAAGGGGTAACAGGAAAGACCTCTTTGTAAGAGGGAAACTCAAACCCTCTTTGCACATCAGTTACATGAACAAAGGAAGGTGAATCCAAAAATCAAATATGTTATCAGGAATTTATTGCCTCTCTTTTCTTTAATGAGTGCTTCCCCCTTTTATTTACAACCTAGCAATGACATTATCTTTAGCGACATTTGAGTTACTCTTCTTCCCAAGGGAAGAAGGGGCTGGATTCCCCTCACAATTTAGAATCTGCCACTAACTCAAACACCAATCAGGTTATTTCAATAAGCCTTTGCTCAAGATTTTCATTTGCCTTCAAATGCCCCACTTTCATTCACCTAAATAATTATTGAGGTCCCATTTTAGTGCAAGGCACTGAGAGAGATATGGAGCTCTAGCACTGCACAAAATGGATCCAGTTTCTGATCTCATGGAAGCTCCAAAATAATATGGGAGAGAAACAAACACAGAAAATACTGAAGTAAAACTACAATACCCACTGTACATAGAATCCTCAAAATATCATGAGGAAGAACGACGTGGAATATGTCATTTACAATGAAAGAAGAGTTATCAGGAAGGTCTCTTTGGAAAATACTAGATTGTCACGAAAATCATGCATATTTTTCTGTTTTTCTATGCAAAATTGTGTCATGACTTTCCAGTCAACTCAATAGCACATAACCTGAGACTCGAAAGGCAAGTAGAATCATCTAGATGAAAAGGAGGAAAGGGTTTCAAGCACAGAAAGCTACATGTGCAAAGGTCCTGAGGAGAGAGCCAGAGAGAAGGTCACTGAGGCTAGAAAATAGTGAGCAAAGGGCAAGGTGGCAGAAGGTGATACCAGAGAGGGAGACAGGAGAGATTTTACATACACCTTCGAACAAAAAAACAAGAAATTTGTTTTTTAAAAAAAGTATTGTTCCTCTTCTGTGGTTCATATATCAGGTTTCAGGTTTTTTTGTGTTTTTTTTTTTTTAAGTTTTTTTTCTATGGGGTGTGTGTGCTTGCCAGAGAGATACAGAGAGACAGGAAGTGAGAAATCACCCCCTAGGGAGGATGGCCATGCCACAATCCCTTCTCCTCCATTCTCCTCTTGGGATCTTGGGCACATACACATGCGCCTGGCATGAGTTTAAGCCACTGAGTCTGGGCCTCAAACCACGGTCAACTACATGGGAGTCCAGTGACATAGTCATTACACCAACTGCTGGTCCCCATATCCCAGTTTTATTTGTTTTGTAAAGTACATAGGCACTATTATGCATGCCTATTGCTCTGTTTCTATAGCACAAGAAATTTAAGTCACATTTCTGCTTCTTTCACTCCTCTTGCACAGGCCCAGAAAAAAATGATTATTACATGAATGCCTTCTGTGTTTCTATTTGAGAAAAAAATGGCAAAGTGACTGAGAACATAGGAGGAAACTTAAAATAGTGTAGACCTGTTTTTGCCAATCTCTTTTATTTTAAATTTTTCTAGAGAGCATGTGTATTCACCAAAGAGAGAGAGAGAGAACATCTTCCAGGGGCAATGGTACACCACAATCCCTTCTCCTCTATTCTCCTTTTGGGATTTTGGGCATGCATGTTTCTCAGGCCACCAGATCTGGGACTCGAACTGCACAGTCAGCCATGTGAGATCCAGCTGCCTTAAGCACAGCACCACTGGCTGGCCCATTTTTGCCTTCTTATGGGGTTAAATGTGTCCCTTGTTTCCTTTTCTCTCCAGCTGTGCTGCCTGATTAGATTCTTATTAACATTTCTCAATCTGTTCAACTACTAATAACCAACACATCACGAATAACTTGCTTCAAACATGGTCGTTTTATAAGAGGGAGCCATAGAGTTCACTGAAGTCTGATAAATAATGAATGACCACAGAACATTTAGAAGCATGCGATTTAAAAGCAAATATGGGCCACTAGGTAGACAGAATCACCTCAGATCATCAGCCTGGATATTTTTCTACAAAGTAATTCTTATGAATATTAAAATAATTTTCCCCAGTTACTGAACCTATTGAGATACAGCTCTGGTGCAGCAACAGGTAGCCAATATTGAAAAATACCTCCAGCTAGCCACGGGCCTTGACTTAGTATTGCCAATGATTAGGTGACAGTCTACAGAGAAGAAAAATTCTGATTCTGAAAGGTCAAGGGTCAGAATATGGAATAAAGCAATATTTCCCCAGTGTTTTATCAAACACCAGTATCAGATGTGCTATAGATGAATTCTTTATACTAACAAATTATCCATGATCAAGAAAATGGAAAAAAAATCTGAGTTAAAAAGAAAACCAGAGATGTTTTTCCTCTGTCTTTTAAGGACCTTTTGTATTCTAGAATGCATTATTAATTACATAAATGGTGACATATAATTCAGTTTTGCCCAAATATATTTCAACCATAGCTTATTTTGTAATGTGTGTCTATTGCCATGACTTACATTAATAACTGAGAAAGTCATAAGGTCTGAAAATTTTTCTCCCAAAAGTAACCACATAAATTGAAAACATCACAGGCTTTAAAAATAGAGGGCTTGGGTTCAAGTCCCTGATGATTCATTAAAAATTATGTCCTTAATCATGTCACTTAACCTTGACTTCTCACTTTCCTTACCTGTAAAAGCAGAGTAACATCATACATTACAACTTCCCTGGCTAAATAGGATGATTAAATATGTTAATAGATATTAAAGGCCTTTTAAGAACTGTAGGTGCCATATAATTTTTGTTTTTATTAATGTAATTCAATAGAAAGACTAAGCATCCAGAGGAGGATAATGACAAACTTACCAGAGTAGATAGATTTGATGTACAAACTAAGGAATCAACAAAGCAGTACCTGGGTCATCCGCACGTAGAAAAGACGTGGTATAGATGTCAGTACCACGGAGAGCTCCATCTGATGCTATTGCTTTCAAGGCCACCTGAATCCGTCTTAATGAGTTCTATCTCTAAGGTAGATCATATCTACCCATTCAGTTAACACTTTTGATCTTAATTAGAGCAGAAATTTATCCAATAAGGAACTACCATGTCTCACGTAAAAAGTCAAGTCTATCTGAAAGCATAAAGTTGAGGTCTGTCAGGTTGGGTCAACAACAATTTTGTTGTTCAGAACAGGTGTTTGGCTCTCTAGCCATACTTATCAGTAGTATACCTACTTCCCTTGAGGTCTTTGGTATGAAGGTGGCAAGAGAAATTAATTACACCCTAAACTCATCTTGAGTATTCAAATTCTTTACTCTGTCCCTCTTTCTTACTCAGAAAAATTTATTCTTTCACCTTCATCTTGACCATATGGATAATTAAAATACCTCCTGTATTTCAACCTCAGTATTCATATCCTTGGTTAAGTCAGAATTATAACAATGCCTCCTTCTGCCTAAGTCTCATTAGATCACCAGATATTCCCTAATAAATTTCAGAACAATGTCTGGAAATATGCACAGAATTTTAGGGGTCCTGCTTTGATATGTCTATTTCCTACTTTTTGTAAAATAACAGGATCACTAATACACTAGCTCAAGCATGTTGAGTAGGTTCTTTCAAACATATAGAATTCCTGCTATGTACCCTATATAGACAACACTAAAAGGCATACCATGGAAGTCACTTACCAAAATCTATTCTTTTTTTTTTTTTTTTCTTTTTTTGGAGAGGTTTTTGCTATAGGGCGCGTGCGCTCGCCAGACAGAGAGAGACAGAGAGATAGAAAGCAGGAAATCACCCCCCAGGGGGGATGGCCACGCCGCAATCCCTTCTCCTCCATTCTCCTCTCGGGATCTCGGGCACGCACGCACACGTGCCCGGCGTGAGTTTAAGCCGCCGGGTCCGGGACTCAAACCGCGGTCGACTACGTGGGAGTCCAGCGACATAGCCATTACGCTAACTGCTGGTCCCAACCAAAATCTATTCTATTGTACTATGTGGTGCTGGATCTGGGGAGTCAGCAAAATACATTTCCCAGACTCCTTCACGGATCGACTTTGTGCTAGGTTCTACCAATAGGAAGCACTGGATGAAATTTAGAATAAGAAGAGGGATCTCGGGAACCAGCAGTTAGCATAATGGCTATGTCGCTGGATTCCCACGTAGTCGACCGCGGTTTGCGTCCCAGACCAGTGGCTTAAAACTCACGCCGGGCGCGTGTGCGTGCATGCCCAAGATCCTGAGAGGAGAATGGAGAAGGGATTGCGGCGTGACCATACCCCCTGGAGGGTGGTTTCTTGCTTTCTGTCTCTATGTCTCTCTCTGTCTGTTGAGTGCACGTGCCCTATAGCAAAAAACAAGCAAACAAACAAACAAACCTCTCCAAAAAAAAAAAAAAAAAAAAAAAAAAAAGAAGAGGGATCTCTTTCTTATTTAAACTGTGGTCAAAGTATTTCAGTGGTAGTTTGCTTCAGCATCACTGCTTCATTTAGTACTTACACATTTAACAGTCTTATCAGATCTCTTACAATATTATATGGCACTTCTATTTTCAGAGATCTGACCACCCATTCTATAGGGGCCCTCCTAAAGTTCCAAGGTTCTAGTCACCCTAACACTTCTCCTTTAATTTCCCATCCCTAAGAGTAGTAGCTACTCCCAGGACTTATTATCTGTGACATATTCTTGTGTTAGGGGGGTTGTTTCCTTGTTTGTTTGTTTTTGTTTCTTGTTTCTGTTTTTTCCCAACTCTCTAAAACCAGCTTTACCAAATCTATATATTTAATTTTTGTTCTTGAAATATACAGTGTTGTTTCTGATTTCCTGACTTAATCTTAACAGAAAAATGTATGTAATTATCAGTCCCAATGAATAAGCCCAATATTTAAAGTTATGGGATTATACAATTAGAAACTTCCTAAACATTTTATAGACATGGACCCATTCTGGTAGATATTATGGACTTTCTCCCCAGAAACTACGTTATTTACAAACTTTTGAGTGTAATATCAAGGGGTTCGTGCATCCCCTCAAGTGTTCATCTTTAATTTTCAGACTATATCCAATCTACATTGATGCAAAAAGATCCCATATGGTCATGAAAATTTCAAAAACAATTATCCTTAGTTTTTATGTAATAGTTTTTACTTACATAACAAAAATTACTTTATTTTAAAATATTTATCATCTTTTTTTGAGAGAGGTTTTTGCTATAGGACGCATGTGCTCACCAGAAAGAGACAGAGAGACAGAAAGTGAGAAATCACCCCCCAGGGGAGATGGCCACACTACAACCCCTTCTCCTCCATTCTCCTCTCAGGATCGTGGACACACAAACACACGCACGCGCCCAGCGTGAGTTTAAGCTACTGGGTCCAGGACTCAAACCGCGGTTGACTACGTGGGAGTCCAGGCGACATAGCCATTATGCCAACTGCTGGTCCCAATATTTAGTATCTTAACAAATGAATCACAACAGTATTTCCATATTTTGTCTGTCTTTCTTTCTTTCTTTCTTTCTTTCTTTCTTTCTTTCTTTCTTTCTTTTTTCTTTCCTTCTTTTCTTCCTGTTAAAATTTTCATCTCAATATATCCGTATTTATTGGCATTTTAAAAAATCAATATGCATTAAATAAATTTTCTCTGAAATATTTTATTTTTTCCGAGTTTATATAAAATAAACACTCTAATTTTATTTATTTATTTGTTCATAATTGATAAAAAATGTGTATATATTTATCAGGTACAGCATGATTTTTTTTTTCTTTTTTTGGAGAGGTTTTTGCTATAGGGCGCGTGCGCTCGCCAGACAGACAGAGAGAGACAGAGAGATAGAAAGCAGGAAATCACCCCCCAGGGGGGATGGCCACGCCGCAATCCCTTCTCCTCCATTCTCCTCTCGGGATCTTGGGCACGCACGCACACGCGCCCGGTGTGAGTTTAAGCCGCCGGGTCCGGGACTCGAACCGCGGTCGACTACGTGGGAGTCCAGCGACATAGCCATTACGCTAACTGCTGGTCCCCAGCATGATGTTTTGATGTTTTGAAGTATGTATACACTGTGGGATGGCTTAATCAGGCTAACTAACATATATGCTACCCCAAATACTTATCATTTTGAGGGATGAGAACATTTAAAATCTACTCCCTTAGTAATTTTCAAAAATGCAATACATTATTATTGACTTGAGTTACTATGTGTACTATAGATCTCTTGAACTTAATCCTCCCAACTGAAGTTTTGCATTCTTTGACCAACATCACCCAACTTCATACCTTCCCACCTCTGACCCCTGGTAACTACCTCTTTACTTTGTACTTTTATGAGTTTATCTTTTTAAGATTCCATATATAAGTGACACATGTGGTATTTGTCCTTATGTACTTGGTTATTTCACTTCTTGTAATATTTTCTAGATTCATATTGTCTCAAATGACAGGATTTCATTCTTTTTAAAGACTGAATAGTATTCTATAGTGTATATATAAAGCATTTTCTCTATCCATTCATGCATTCATGACAATTTAGGTTGATATTCTATCTTGACTACTGTAAATAATGCTACAGTGAAGATGGGAATGCAGCCATCTCTTCAATACATTGATTTGATTTACTTTGAATATATACCCAAAAATAGGATTGCTGGATCATATGGTAGCTCAGGTTTTTAACTTTTTGAGAAACATCCATACCATTTTACATAATGGCTATATTAATTTACATTTCCACTACCAGTGTACAATCATTCCCTCTTCTCTACTTCATCATCGGCACATGTAATCTTTCATCTTTTTAAATAGCATTTTAACAGATGTGAGGTGACATCTTATTGTGGTTTTAATTTGCATTTCTCTGATGATTAGTGATACAAAGCATTTTTTCAAGTATCTGTTGGCCACTTACTACTGAAGACTTCTTTTGAGAAATGTTTATTTTCTTTTTATTTTTTAATTAAGTAATTTTGTTTTCTTGCAACTACGTTATTTGGGGTATTTAAATATCTGGGGGTCCTTTATATATTTTGAGTGTTAATCCCCTTTTAGATACATGATTTGCAAATATGGTTTTCTACCCATGGGTTGCCTCTTCACTGTGCTAATTATTTCCTTGACTGTGCAGTATCTCTTCAGTTTGATGTAATCCCATTTATGTATTTCTTTTTTACTGACTGTTTCTGCAATCATATCTAAAAAATTCATTATGCGGACCAATGTTCTCCCTTGTGTTTTTTTCCTAATACTTTTGCAGTTTCAAGTATTACATTTAAGTCTTCATTCTATTTTGAGTTGATTTTTATATATGGTGTTTGATAAGGTTCTAATTTTATTTTTCTGCATGTGGATATCCAATAATCCCAATATGGTTTATTGAAGAGACATTCTTTTCCCACTGTGTATTTTTGGCAGCTTTGTTGAAAATAAATTGACTATGAATGTGTGAATTTATTTTTTGACTTTCTTTCCTGTTCCATTAGTCTACATATCTGTTTTGTTTTGTTGTTACTAGAGGGAATAGTAAAAAGAGAAAAAAATTACTCACTGTTGAAAGAGAAAGTGAGAAATCACTCCTCAGGGGATGGCCATGCTGCAATTTCTTCTCTTCCATTCTCCTCTTTGGATTTTGGTCATGCATGCACATGCACCAGGCATGCTTTGTAAGCTACTGGGTCTGGAACTCAGACTGTGCTATCAGCCATGAGGGATCCAGTGCCTTAACTTCCACATCACCTGGTGGCCCCATGGCCAGTAATTATTTTTTTTTTAGTCAATATCATGCTGTTTTAATTACTGATATTTTGTAGTATATTTTAAAGTCAAGTAGTGAGATGCTTCCAGCTTTGTTATTTTATACTTAAGATTGTTTTGGCTATCAGGTTCTAATAATTCTATACTATGGTTGATAAAACTTTGCATTATCTTATTTGATCTTCATAACAATTATCTAAGTAAGTGACAACAAGTATTATTGTATTTTTTAGCTCATGAAATTTTGTCTAGGAAAAGTTATGTGAAGTACTCATACTCAAGAAACTAGAAATAGCTGGGACCAGCAGTTGGTGTAATGGCTATGTCACTGGACTCCCATATAGTCAACCATGGTTCGAGTCCCGGACCTGGTGGCTTGAACTCACACCAGGCACGTGTGCATGCGTGCCCAAGATCCGCATGCATGCCCAAGATCCCGAGAGAAGAATGAAGGAGAAGGGATTGTGGCGTGGCCATCCCCCTGGGGGGTCATTTCTTGCTTTCTGTCTTTCTGGTGAGCACACGCACCCTATAGCAAAAGCTTCTTTAAAAAAAAAAAAAAAAAAAAGAAGAAAGAAAGAAACTAGAATAGCTGAGGCCGTACTAAAACTAAACACTGATGGATCTCAACCCAGTGGTTCTTTCTCCTTTATCTTGGGGAAAAATTTAACTATGATTGAAGAAGGAAATAAGAAATCTGCTATTCTATAAAATTGAATGATAGATGTCCAAGTTTTGACTCATGTAGTCTGGTATCTTTAGAAGGTACTAAGACACTGGTCTACAAATCTAATGGAACTAGACATAAACTAGGTCCCACTGAGCTTAGAAAAAAATGTGTTGATTTTTGGAAAAGGAAAAATCATCATTCAATTATTTGTAAATATGGGTTTTGGAATCAGGTAAACTTGGATTTAAATCAAGGCACTGCTATTTATCAGCTGTGTGACCTTATACACTTTATTCAGTAACTTTATCTTCAGTTTCCTAATTGTAAAAATATCATAATGATGTTTCACAATAATTAATGTTAAAATAAGAAAATGTATAAAAAATCATTCAGTGTCTGGAACACAATAGAGTCTCAAAGCTTGTCTTTCTTCCCTTGCCCTGTTCTTTCTAAATCATTGCTTTGTCAAATATGGGGGGCTCAATATATCCTAATTTTAATAATTTTCTGCACAATGCAAAATATATATTGTTGTTCTTTTATTTAAATGGATGTTGTTTTTTTCGTTTGTTTGTTTGTTTGTTTGTTTCCTGTGTAGTAATAATTACAATGCAGACTGGAATGCTTATATTTGAGACATTTTCTTTCATTGTTCTGCTGATAACACTGGAACCATTTTCAAGAGAGTGACTAATGCGACTCAGTACAATATGGAAACACTTCCATAATTTTCTCATTTCCCTGATGAGACTCTTACTCAGCTTTTCCTTCCCACACCCTTTACAAGAATCTCCAAGGGGCCTTCCTTAATGGAGTCCCTGCAGATGTGTTGTTCTGTCAGGGGTTCTTTTAAGCACTTCACAAATAACACAGGATTGGGCGAATAGCTCAGCTTTTCCAGGTCGTTAAACATTGCTTAACTATTTTTCAAATGTTTTGGCATCAATAAAAATCTCAAATGCTTTTGGGACCAAGCACTGGGTCCATTAATATTTTACACCCTGAATGTTTTAAGGGATTTATTTATTCTAAAGTCATCTGTCAACTTTCCTCTAAGAGCTTTTCGATGTCCCACCAGCTCCCATAAGCTTCTTGTAAATATTCTTAAATATCTTAATTCATTCCCCCTATTCTTGGTTTCACATACTATGGATGATCCCAGGAACTAGATGTCCAGATATTGGAATAAAAATAAATCCTCATAGCATAACTGTTTTTTTTACAAGATTGTTAAGGATATTACTGAGATATTTACAAACGGGGAGTTGTGAATTCACTGTGATTTTTCAGGATAAGGAGATGTCTTGTCTTCCAAGACAAGATTGTCATCTTTATGTAAGGCTGTGCTTTTTAAATTCCACCAAGGTTTTGAATCACAGAAGAAAGATCCTTTTTTTGAACAAGCAAGTCTAAAAGGTAGAACCAAAAGGTTCTGGCCAAGATGAGAATTTTAAGGTTTCTTGGAGGAAAGGCTCCTTTGTTCTCACTGAGTATTTAATCTGTACTCATATTACATGTGGGCTCCCTTTATGTAAGCTGGATTTTGGCTCAGGAATCAGATGTAAGAACTATTTAGAAACAAAAGTGGCCAAAGACATGTGGAATATTTCTCGTTTTGTTCATTCACTGATGAGAAACTATGTTGAAGAAAATTGGGAGTAAGAGGGACCCCTCCCACTTCAGTAGGTCTCTCTTTTAAAGGAGAACAATATCGTTACACATATGTACACACACTAGGCCAGCACCCACTTTTCTTCCCCTCTAAAATGCCTTAACTCAATAAAAAAGCACACATTTCCATAAAACTGATCAAGATGGAATGCTAACGTGATGAATTTCAGAAAAAATGGCAAAATGATAATAAAATTTTTCTTAGACTATAGTGTCCTTCTTTAAATTATACAATATGAAAACCCAAGAAACATTCTAGTAGGGACTAAAAGATCTAGATTCTAAAACTAGCTCCATTATTTGCTAGCTGTATGAACTAAAACCTGTCCTTGAAACTTAAGATCTTCATGAGGAAAGTGGGAAGACATTTTTGAACCAAATTAAATGGTTCAGTTTTTGGAAAGACTGGAATTTACAAAGGAAACTACATTAACAAGTTTGTGACTATAACTTTAGTCATCTTGAATTTGCTAAAATATGGTGGCCAGCAGGTGGTCTAGTGGTTAAGACACTGGACTACCACATGGCACATGGCCAACCGTGGTTCAAGTCCCAAACCCAGCAGCTTGCAACCATACCAGGCACACGTGTATGCATACCCAAACTAAAATCTTAAGAGAAGAGTTGAGGAGAAGGAATTTTGATGTAGCCATCCCCCCGAGGAGTGATTTCTCTCTGTCACTCTCTGTCTCTCCAGCGAGTGCATGTATCTTATAGCAAAAACAAACAAACAAAAAATTCTCTCAAAAATATTTGTTAAAATGTATATATATAAAGTATATATGTATATATATATTTTTTTTAATTTGCTAAAGGACACATATGCTCACTAGAGATTATAACTTTAGTCTTCTTAAATGTGTTAAAACTTGCTTTGTGACCTAACGTAAACTATCCTATAGAATATCCCATGTGGAGGACCAGCAGTTAGCGTAATGGCTTTGTCGCTGGACTCTCATGTAGTCGACTGTGGTTCGCGTCCTGGACCCAGTGGCTTAAAACTCATGCTGGGTGCGTGTGTGCCCAAGATCCCAAGAGGAGAATGGAAGAGAAGGGATTGCAGTGTGGCCATCCCCTCTGGGGGGTGATTTCTCGCTTTCTGTCTCTCTGACTCTCTCTGTCTCTCTGGCGAGCGCACGTGCCCTATAGCAAAAACCTCTCCAAAAAAAAAAAAAAAAAAAAAGAGTATCCCATCATGTGCACGAGAAAAGATGTATTTTCTGCAGTTGTGGGGCAGAATGTTCTTCTGTGCATTACTTGTTACAACCACTTGGCCTACAACATTTTTCAAGTCTGCTGCTCAGTCTCCTTAATTTTCTATCTGAATGTTCTATCCATTATGAAAAGTGGAGTATTGAAATCTCCTACTATTACTGTATTGCTCTCATTTTCTCCCAGTAGTCTTGTCATTGTTTGCTTTATGTATTTACATTATCAAATATTGGGTGCATATGTGTAATTATAATTGTTATACCTTCCCGGTGAACTCTGACTATGTTTTACAGAAAACCATGGTGGGGGTGGATAAAAATCTATAGAATGTATACAAAAGAAAAAGGCACCAACATGTATTAATACCCACTCTCCAAATCAATGAAATACAAAAGAGGACAACTAGAGAGGAAAAGAGGGATAAATAAACTACAAGACAGACCAAAAACAATGAACAAAATGGCAATAGCAATCTTGCCCTATCAATCATTACTTTAAATATAAATGGATTAATTGCCCTAATAAAGAGATACTGCACAGCTGAATGAGAAAACAAAATCAAAGCCAAAACATGAGATTCAATTATAGGTTGTTTACAGGAAACTTAGTTTAGATTTAAGGTCACATGTAGGCTGAAAATGAAAGTGGAAAAAGAGATTCCATACAAAAGAAAACGGGTGACTATACTTGTATATCAGACAAAACAGATTGAGTCCAAAACTGTCACAATGTTCTTTTTGTTTTTTTTTTCCTCATAATTGTCAGAAGGTGCATGTGCTCACCAGAGAAAGGGAGAGAGAAAACACCCCTCAGTGGGCCATGATCACAATGAAATCCTTTTCCATTTCTTCATCTTGTCAGGATTTGGGGCACGCATGCACACAAGCCAAGTGTGTTTTTCAAGCTTCTGGGGCTGAGTTTCAAGCCCTGTGGTTGGCTATGTGGGATCCTGCTCCCTTAGATACTAGGCCCAGAGGGCTGGCCCTGTCACAGCTTCCTTGATGGCTCCGTGTTAGACATTGTGTAACAAGAGATGCAAAGTAACGCAATTGCTCAGGTAGACAAACACTTTAGGAAATTTTAATTTAACTTATTCAACTAGGAAAAAAAAAAAAAGAAGAAAGAAAAATCTTTCTTGGCTTATGCAGGCGTTACTCCCTAAGCAGAACTGTCAGGCACAACCATTTGGAGTTTGGCAGCCAGAGGATTAAGGATGAACCAAAACACAGGTGATGTGGAGAGATCCAAAGATACCACGAAAAGGCAAGTAAATCTCATGCATGAATTAGGCTTAAGGACAAGATCAGGGAGGGGCTGAGAATGCTTTCTGCTCACATTACTTTACAATAGAAATAAAAGCCAAAGATTTAAAGGTATCTGTTGTAGACCACATCAAAAGGTCTGCAAACTCATAATATCAAAATAGTCACACCAAAGTGTCCTATTTCCATTTTCAACCACTCTCTATATTATGTAAGATATTATAACCCTCAACAGATCTTACTGTTCCACCAGTCCCCATTCCATACCTCTATACTTGCCCCACACTTTCCGGAACTTGCAAATCGTCTGTTCTCTTTCTCTCTCTTTCCCTCCCTCTCTCCCTCCCTCTCTCTTGCCCTTTCAGATTTCATTGTAAAACCTATCTTCCTTATCTCTGTTTTCCTCATTCCCTAATTTTTTCACCCATTCTCAAGTATCCCTATTACTTCTGATATAGAGAAAGCTACATGATAGTTATGTCATTAAAAAACAACAAAAAAAATCACTGTGGTCTAAAAAAAAACACAAATCAGTAGGGTCTAAGCACATAGTAGGCAGTTAACTGAAGCTAAGTTAGAACAAAATTTAAATGAATTGCAAGATACCTTCTCCATGAAAACACCTCTGCTATTAGAACACCTGCCTTGGTCTCTCTTGGACCTCACAGTTCTTTTTTTATTAGAATTGTGTACAAACACATACCACGTACTCCATTAAGAGAACACAAGCTGTGTGTGAGTGTGCGAGGGAGAGTTTATTTCCACAACAAGCAGAACTTCAAAATAGCTTCAGAGCCCATTGCAGCTACAGCTTCAGCTGCAAGATAAAGGACCAGCAAGCAGGGATGCGAATGGAAAGAGAAAAAAAAAAAAAAAACAGATCTGGAGAAGAGAGAATGTAAATAAAAGAAAGTACCCTGGGTTGTGGAAAGAGAGAGGAGATGAGGCTCCCTGAGTTTTGCTACATCTGAGCAAGCAAGCTACAGAGGTTTCCAAGGAAAGAAGAGAAGGCAGCTCAAATTCGTAAATTAAAATTATAACTCAGAAAGCTTGTGCTCCAAAATGATTAATGTAAATTGGTTAAAAAGCTGATAGAACTAGTTTCTTCCTTTCAGTGACAAATCCAGCCACCAAGTCCAGCACCAGCAATAGCGTGATCCTGCCCTTCAAGGCATGAGTGACAGAGGCTAGTAGGGATGGCAGAAATATAGGATACGGGCATCACCAGCTCAGACTTCCCTCTCACATAAACCTGGGTCTAAATTGCAGCCGTGCAACATTACTCACCTCTCACTTTGTCTGCCTCAATGCCCCTAGCCTTAAAAGAATATAAAATGTCTTCCCCATAGGACTGATGCTAGAAGTAAATGAGAGCTTGAGACTTAAATAAATACTCAATAATAATGGAAATCGTAAAACAAGTTGGGAAAACATCTCAGAGTCATCTACTGAGATGACGAGGGAAGTAGTGCAGTAATAATCTCCGCTCGTGTTGCTGTGTGGGTTTTAAAACCCTCCTTGATACTTAGTGCTTACACAGGCCTTGTAAGGTAGGGGATGTGGGGATTACTCTTAATGTTATGATTATCAACAAGGGATAAATAGCTGGATGCCAGCTGAGCTCAGAACCTGCATCTGAGACCTGTTGGCTGTGGGAACCTTGAATATCTCCTCACCTGTTCAGTTCCTCATTGGTAAAGTGTGGGTAACAGTGCTTCCCACCTCAGAAAAATGTTAAGGGGATTAGCTGAATTAATACTTACATGCTTAGAACAGTGCATAGAATATATTAAGAACTGAATGAGAGAAAGGCACCCCCAAATAGGGTCATCACTCCACAATGCTCTTCCCTTACCTGAGCTACTCAGACTCGCTCACAGGGAGGTGCACAGCACAGTGCACACAGAGACCTCCAGATGTGAAAACGAGACCTTCCCATGTTGCCTCAGCATCACAGAGTACTACATTACTGCTGTGCCACTACTGCACTACTGCAGCTGGCCATCTTTCTCATTTTATAACAAAACTAACTCTGAGTCCCAGCAAGATTTAAGTATTTGCTCAAGGATTCCCAGTACTCGTCTTAGGTATTTTCTAGGGAAGAAGTGTGGATCTGTGCTCAAAGCCAAGACACTAATCTCCAAGTTCAAGAGCCTTTCTGCCTGCAGGGACATCCCTAGACTCCCTACTGAGTATTTTGTCAATGATGCGCTCAACATCCACAGGTCCTGGGGGTGCATCAAGGTAACTGCATGTGAGTAAGTAGATGACATCCTCCAAGGCATTCCAAAAGCATGCTGTTGGAGGCATCGAAGGCATGAAGTGGGAAATGGTGAGCAAGACTTTCACATAGCTTGTCCCTCTGTCTGAAACATCTTCTCTCAACTTCTCTTCACTCCTCACCTGTCTTTAGATGTAACAGATAGAGCCTTCAGAAAAAAAAAAAAAAAAAGCTACAATAAAAGATGTGAGTGTGTGTGTGTGTGTGTGTGTGTGTGTATGTATGTATGAGGGGATAGATCATTTATCTATCTATCGATCTACTTATTTATTAAGGAATTGATTCACTTAATTGGGGGACTGACAGGTCCAAAATCTGCAGGGCAGGCCAACAGAGTAGAATTTTAGGAAGGAATTGCTATTACAGTCTTAAGTCAGAATTGGTTCTTCTCTGGGAAACCTTGGTTTTGTTTTAAGGCCTTTAAATGATTGGATGTGACCTATTGACATTATTCAAAGGTAATTTCTTTTTCTCTTTTTCTTTTCTTAGATTGTTACAGAGCAAGTATGCTCACCAGAAAGAGACAGACAGAGGGAGAAAGAGAGAAGTGAGAACGCTTCCCCTAGGGGGAATGGCCACGATACCATCCCTTCTATTCCATTCTCCTCTCAGGCTTTTAGACATACACATGCTCTCATTGTGTTTTTCAAGCCTCTGGGTCCGGGACTCAAACCACACAATTGGCCATGTGGAATCTAGCTGCCTTAACCTCCATGCCACTGGCTGGTCCCAAGGTTATTTCTTTTAACATAAAGTCAACTGATTATAGATGTTAACTATAGCTACAACATTCCTTTTAGTAACATCTATATGAGTATTTGACTAAATGACTGAATGCTAAATAGCTTAGTCACGTTGACACATAAATCGTCACAGATGTCAACTCAGATGTTTCTCCTGCAAATATACATTTCCTTATACCTCAAACCAGCTCAAGGACGCCTATTATGCTTCCTCCTATTAGCCTATAGGTCTCCCTCATAATATGCATTAAGATAATCAATATAAACCAACATAGGAAGCTACCAAGTGTCGTGGTGGTTAAGTCATTGAATTGCCACACAGCCAACTAGGGTTTGAATCCCAAACCCAGTGGCTTAAAACTCACACCAGGCAAGTGTATTTATGTACCCAGAATCCCAAGAGAATGGAGGCGAGGGGATTATAAAGTGGCCATCCCCCTGGGTGGCAATTTCTCACCTTCCCTCACTCTGTCTCTGTCCCTCTCCAGTGAGCACATGAACCCTATGGCAAACACCTAAAAATTAAGAAAGATAACATATACTAGTTTACATAATAATCCTTTGTTTACAATATAAACACTATGATAGGCGAAACTGTTTTTGTCTTCAGTATTCATGGAGCCCATGCAGTGCCTGACTCTCAGTGTTAATTTGCATTTAGTGGAAAGGATGAAAGTTCATGTTTTATAGAGAATTGTTCTCTAGAGGAGGTGATGGCAACCTAACATGGGACTTGCTCATTCTACAGCTGTTTTTATTTTTATTTTTTTAAACCTACACATCTCTTTCCAAAATCTTTATGAAATAGATGGGGGAAATTTTGTTTTCGTCTTAGGAAGAAAAAAAAAAAAAAAGCCAGCCAGTTATTTTCTCCCTTTCACGCACAGGAAGATTGGCCTTAGGGAAGTTATCAGAGCGTGATAAGAGGGGCGGTGTCAAAGTCTGGAGAAAAATGTTCAGACCAGTTTTTTTTTTTCCTCCTCTTTTTCCCTCTGCACTTGGATGACTCCTCTTCATGTATTTATTGCCTGATTGGTTCCTTTGTTCCTTGAACATTTTTAGATCCTCCATTCAGAGCATGTCCCCTTGTTATCAACATCAGCTGGGCCTGAGTCAGGGTTTAGTGCAAGTTTGGATGACTTTTATCCTGGCTTCCGTTGGGAAACAGCTGAACTGTGCTGCATTTTCAGTGTTGAGGATGACATATCTTTATTCTTCAAGGAACAGAATTCATCTCCCAAGGTGAAAGAGATACAATGGAAGCAAGGGAGAGGGAGTTATTGAATTGGAAGTGAACATGGGTAAAGTGACATTTATTGATGATCTAGTCAAATTTCATAGACTTACCGGTGGATTTTGGAGGGGGAGGGAGTTGTCTCTATTTAGAAAAACTCTTTAATAAAAGCTTAGAATGGAAGATAGCACTTCACACTTGAGTATCAGCTGGTGCCAAAACATCTGAGAAGATCAATTACTCTTTACAAAAGGCAGAATTATTTGGATTTTCCTTGACAATGACAAGAAGAAAACCCCAAAAAGGCCATATATGCAGTGGGAAGCTGGGAGCTGTGGCTTTGGCTGTTGCCATTCCTCCACATCCACACGTAAACACACACACACACACACACACACACACACACATACATACTCCCTTCAAATCAGCAGCAGCGTCTACCTAATTAATTCACAAGGACATAGTTACGGCTATTATAAAAAAATAAAAAAATTGGGACCAGCAGTTAGCGTAATGGCTATGTCGCTGGATTCCCATGTAGTCGACCACGGTTCGAGTCCCAGACCCGGTAGCTTAAACTCACGCTGGGCGCATGTGCGTGTGTGCCCAAGATTCCAAGAGGAAAATGGAGGAGAAGGGATTGCGGCATGGCCATCCCCCCGGGGGGTGATTTCTCACTTTCTATCTCTCTGTCTGTCTCTGTCTGTCTGGCGAGCGCACGCGCCCCATAGCAAAAACCTCTCGAAAAAATAAATAAATAAATAAATAAATAAATAAATAATAAATAAAAAAGAGGCCGAGCTTTACATCACAGTCAACTTGATGCCAAAAAAAGTCAACCCTCAATAATCCGAGCGCTCTGAGTCTAAGATAGGGATAGAGGTACAAGGATTTTAGGAAGGGCTTGTGTATCCCCAGGATAGAGAATGAGCAGGGTTCCAGACCAGGTTATCTTAATCTCAGAGGAGCTGGCAACTATTTAACAGACAGGATTATGTATTTACCTCATTCAGTCATCGTAACCACACTCTGCAGTATGTTGTCATTTGGCTCTTATTGATGGCTATGGTAAAACACATGTGGAGATCACATTACATAGCTAGTTAGAGGCAGACTAGACAGGAACACAGGCTGCCTGAACATCAACCCCATCCTAAAGATGAGGGATGCACCACACCCTGTTCTAGGTACTTCTGCTACCTTAACTCATGTTATTTCTGTTTCTTGCAGCAAGAAACTGCATGATAGAGAGACGAGGTGACTTTCCTAGGGTCATACAGCTAATACGCTAAATAGTCTGCATTCAAAGGCGTGCATCCGTGCCTGCATGCACACGCTTAACCTCTAGCATGTTTCACCTCTGCCTGCGTAGCATGCTCCATGGCCTCCAACAAATCATTCTGCAGCTTGTTCCTTTCCAGTATGAAACAACATCCCTGTTTCCCTCCCGACTTAGCTGTTATCTCCCTGCAGCCAGTTATCAGTTTATATCTCCCTGCTGCTGGCTGTTCCATATATTATTACACCCTCATATCTCCCATCTCTTGCATTCAGTTATGATATGCATCCAGTTTATGAGAGGCCAGACCGATGACTTGTGCTTTGTATTTCAAAAATATTTGCATTAGGTATTCTAAAAACCCAACTAGAGGAAAATAAATTAGCCACTAAAAACACCTTGAGTGTCAAGTCAATAGCTTCTGAAAGATACTAGACAGAGCTGTTTGAAGCTTTTATTAGAAACTCATCCAACCATTCATCCACTGATTTATTCATTCAACAAAGTTTTATTGACCCTCTGTTATAACAGGAGGAGGTGGATGAGATGCAGGAATGATAAGGATGCCCAGCTTTGTCCTTAGTTTACGCTCTCTTAGAGAAGGCCGAGTTCTGTTTTAAATACAGAAGTTTATAAGAAGGATTTGTAAGGAAACAGGTTGCTTCAAGAGGTGATGAGGCCCCTGTCCATGGAAGCATTCAAGGAGTCTGGAAGACTCCTGGTAAAGGATTACGTTGCTGGAATTCAAGCAACAGATGCTGTGAGTTTGGACCAGATTAATTTTGAGTTCCCCAGAGCTAAAATTCTATGAAAACAAAGCAGAATAAGTCAAATGCTATATTAACAGGGTATGTGAGATACCCTAGAACACAGATCATGGAAGAATTCATTCCAACCAATAGAAACGGGGAAAGTTCGCAAGAGGTTGGAGGCAGACAGCAAAGGGTTGATTCATTTGAAGACAGCATACTCATCACTTTCAGGCCCTTGGGCTTCCCGTGTTATTTAACCTTTCTGAGCTTCAGTCCCCTAATCTCCAAAACAAGGTTAATTATGCCTGCCCTGCCCAACTTTCCCTGCTGCTGTGAGGATCAAATGAGAGGTTTAAACTAGTTTGTAAACTAAAAAAGTGTTATGCAAATGTAATGTTAAATTAGAAACTTGATGCAAAGGGGACCAACATTAATGGTGAAATTTCAGACATCAATAATCAGGATGCATCTTGTAGTCGAGAACTTTGCTTGGAATCTCAAACTGTACTACATAATTCTGTTAACAGAACATTCGTCTTAAATTAACTGAAACTCCGTTCTAAGGCTGCTTGTCCTCTATGGCCTTGGGCAAGATCATTTAATTCCTTCTTCAGTTTATCCTATCAGCATTAATGCATGGCAATTGTTGGTCTTTACAAAATGTATTAGTCATCCTGCCATGTAAAAATAAATATTTTTGCATTCATTGAGATTAAATAGCAAAGTTTCCCATTGCTTTCAATTTCTAGATTACCTGAGGTGGATTCGGGGAAAACAATGGATATGAAACTAAATGTATTTCATCTATACAGAGATGCACTAAGGACAAGATAGACATGGGAGTCTCAAAACTAAGAATATCCACGTGATGTTTCTAAGTAAGCTCAGTTCAGTAAACATTCGCTGAGTACTGGTCATACACCAGGCCCTTCGGTGGGCAATGCCAAGGGGAGCAGAGATGAGCAGGTGATAGCTTCTCCTCGCAAGGAGCCCACATATTTATGAACATCCTTTCAAAGTGATAAAGAGAATGGGCTGGATTAAATGGATTGTGAATCAGGATAACGACCTCAGTCCTAGACCTGATGCCGATGTACTGGTTGACCTCTGTGAAGACATCTTACTGCTCTGTGTCCATCCTCTGTCAGCACCGAATGAAAACCCATAAAACACTGTTTTAAAACTTGCTGAAAATGTCTGCTCCACCAATCAACCACTAGAAAGTCTTAACAACACATAAATTTAAAAAAGAATGAACATTCAACTTCTCAGAGGAGTAATTTATACACTAACTAGAAGGCAACTTTATTCTACATCTTCTACAGTGAAAAGGAAATATTTGAATAAATTGTTTTATTTTATCCCAAATCATCTAATTCTTTCTTGACCTTGCTTAGATTTAGCATAATAGTGTTACTGGAACTATGGAATAAACAGAGATACAAAGATTTGTAATTAATGACTATCTAGTGATGTTTTTATTTTATTTCCAATAAGTAAATAGTATGTTGTCACTGTAGGGCTTGAGTATATTCCATATAATGCCTGATAGTTGTTTTATTCTCTCCTCTCATCCTCACACACACACACACACACACACACACATACAGACACACACAGAGTTCTTTTTTTATTAGAAGTATTTCTTATTTAAATTTATTTACTTATTTTAATTTGACCAGAGAGGGACAATGTGAGAGAGGGAGAGAGAGAGAAGGAACGTGAGAAAGCAAGCCACCAGGTTCGGGACTTGAACTGTGGTCAACCATGTGGGAGTCCAGTGCCCTTAACCACCACGCCACCTGCTGGCCCCAACACACACACAGAAGTTCTAACAAGATTTAAAGGTTAATAGAAAAAAGATGATTGGAGTTGGTAATTGAATCTTTTTTTAATTATTTATTTATTATTATTTATTATTATTATTTTTAATTTGACTAGAGAGAGACAAGAGATGGAAAGTGAGAAAGCACACTGCCAAGTCCAAGACTCAATTCAGGATGGGCCACGTGAGAGTCCAGCCCCCAACCACCATGCCAACTGCCAGGCCTTGGTAATTGAATCTAATGCAAGTTCAGACAGGGATGCAGTGGTCTGGCGCAGGAGGAGGTAAACTGACAGTGAGAATCCACCTGTATATTTCCTGTTTACTATACAAAATTCCCCTTCTTACCTCTTAACAGGACCCACATACAATAATGTGCTTCGTGGAAAGTTGACACCATTCTAGCCCTAGTTGTTGTATCCTTACTAGGATAAGCCAATCAGGGGAGTCCTATTCCCCATACCTGTAATTAGTTCATCAATAGGCATGTACTCACAGTATTGCTTATTGACAAATGAGAAGAATCTTCTTCTATGAGGCTTCTAAACAAGGATATCTAACTCTCAGAAGGAAACATCAGAAAGCATATCTTCTAATGTTTAAGGATATGCTGTGTCTAAGGATATGTTCTGTCTGCAAATGACAACTGGAACATCGATAGCATTTTGTGAACATCCCAAGAATGAAGTCGTGAGCATCATGGAAATGTAGGTCAGGATCCTTGACACACAGCACCTGCAACCCACTCTAGCACCAGACTTACCAAAATGTGAGATGAGATGTTTTCTTTGTACTCAAGCCATCTTTCTGTGTGTTATCCATTACTCACAGCCCAAACTTCCTAACCAGTACATTTACTATGTACTCATAATGACTGCTCCTCACTGTCATTTTGAACTTTGACTATCAATAATAATATAGGAAGAGCTTACAACAGCCACAACAGGCAGGTTATTTAAGGTGCTTAAGGTGTACTGTGTCCTGTTTTGGTATGTTTACAAGAGTCTATGCATGATTAATGGTCAGGGGATTACACACCAAAATAATAGTAATAGTACACAGTAATTACTACTTCATTTAAAATAAAAAAAGGCCCCACATGGGTAGAGCTTTGCTTCATGCTTTTGTCTGACTCCAAAACCATACTGCTTCTGCTTGTCAAGTTCAGTATAAATAAATAGTTCCATACTTACAGCGAAGAGGCTGAAAGGCTGAAGTTGAGGAGCCAGCAGGTGGCATGGTAGTTCAGATGCTGGACTCCCACATGCCCAGCAGTGGTCTGACTCCCAGACCTGGTGGATTACTTTCTCACTTTCTCTCTCTCTCTCTTTTCTCTCTCTCAGGTGAGCCCAAATGCCCTCTGGCAAATTGAATAATAATAATAAAAAATAAAATTAAATAAACAGTTCTTTTAAAAAAGAGACTGATTTTAAATCCTCAGCCACTTGATAGCTCCATGACTTTATGCATCTTGTTTCAGTCATCTCAGTTTATTTTTTTCAACTGCCAAATGCAGATGATAATAATCTTTGCCCTCTCCATCTTTTTTGAGGAGTGGCTCAAATGAGAAAATGATTTTAGAAGCATTTTTTAAAACATAGAAAAGAGCACAAACATTTGCTACTTTTATTGTAGATAAATAACTATGCCTTTAATACTGCTCAGGCTGAAATCCTGTCACTCTGGGTTAAGCCAAGGGTAGCCTATCCACAGTGTACCTGCTGTCAGCCATCTGCAGCCTATACCTATGAGTGTTACCCCACCATGCATGGTACTCGCTTCCCTCAGAGACCTTATATATGGTTCTCTCAACTCTGCACCAAAGAGTCTTTCTAAATCATTTAGAGTCGGTCCATGAGTTGAGACTATTTAGCAACTTCTGGGTTATATGTCTAGTATCATCTAATCTTGTTCACCATCTTACCCCAACATGCCTTCTCCTCTTCCTTTTTAGTAATATTAATAGAAGCCCAATTTTTTTTAGCTTGGAACATTAACATCCAAAGAAAAAGTCTACATTTCTTAGACTCCCTTGCAGCTAGATATAGCTATATGATCAAGTTCTAGCCAATATCAGATGCAAGGGGGTGATATTGGAACTTCTAAAAAGACTGTGTAAGGGGAGCTAATTCATCTGCAGGAAGACCTTGCAGCCCTCTGCCTCTCTCCTTTATACAGGTTATAGTATTAATGTAGTGATTGAACATCTGAATATTATATCTGGCCTGAGGGTGGTTAAAGTAGGAGGGTGAAAGCTTCAATCTTTGATAACATCTTTGCAACATTGTACCAGCCATGCAAACCACCTATCCTCAGACTTCGTTTACATAAAAGAGAATAAATAACTTAATTTTAACTACTGCTTTTGAGTTTCTCATAGCTAAACTTAATTCCTACCTCATACATACCTCAATTCAGCTTTCTTTCCTTGTGGAATAAATAAATGGAGATATGTAAAGAAGAATATATTTTTGTTTCACATTAAAACACTAAACAGATAGAATATTGTTCTGAAATATTCAAAAGATATTGTAACAAAATTCCACATAATTTTTTACGACATAAGCCATATGAGATTTAACCATCTCAGTATTTCACTCTGTAGAATCTAAGTGAAAGAGAAAAAATGTATTTATATCTATTTCTACATGTATCATATATGCTATACATAGATATAGCTACAGATTATAACATCACTGTTTATTAAGTATCTATTATGAGAAACAGTCACTTATTTTCTCCAATTCAAACAAAAAATCTAGCAAGATAGGTATCATTACTGCTGTTTTGTAGATAGTGACACTGACACTCAATGACTTAAAGTAAATGATCCATTTTCTAATAGATAATGAGAAATGGAACCAGGATTCCAAGGAAGTCTGTCTAATGCCAAAGGCTATACTCTTTCCATGATATTTTGAGGGCTGAGTTAGTTATACCCTTGGTTAGACAGGTAGCCACACATCCCAGTCAGTAATGAGAGAAGACACTAAGCAGTAGATCAGGATGGTATTGGTAGATAAGGGTTTTTCATAACTTTGCAGAATTGATCATTTTTAAGCATTAGATTCAAAGAGCATGAAATGCACGAGTCAGACTCTTAAGGAACAGATGGTTAGTGGTCTGTGTTATTTCAGTGACAAAGTTTTCAACAGACTAAGGACAATAAAACTTCATCTCATGATGTTTGTCATTTTCAGTCCTGACTCCTCCTTATAACCACTATCACTTCAGTCTTCCAAGATCACACTCTGATAGTCGTTCAGTCAAAACGATTCCTTCATCATTGACTTCGTGAAGGGCATTACATTTTTATTATTCACTGCCATTCCATGGAATTTCTTACAGCTTATATTCTAAAACTATTGCATCAAAACTGTGGGGAAAATATTTAAGATTGTTGACTCTAAGTTTTGAAAAATCACCAATAATGGATCCCCACTAGATGGAATCATACTAGATCATAATAAAAGCTGACATTTATTCTGTGCTTACTCTGATTCACACATTTTACGTGGGTTATCTCCTCTAATCCTCAACCAACACCACAAACTAAAAGATATTGTCAACATCAATAGGCAAACGGGAAAAGCAAGACATAGGGGCTGACTTGCCATAAAAGGGGAAAGTGGAAGATCAGGGATTTGCACACAGTGACCCTTGAAAAAGATGATGAAAGCTGAGTAGGTATGAGGACAACAGGTGGCATGGTGGTTAAGGTGTTGGACTCCCACGTTGTTGACTGCAGTTCAAGTCCTGGATCCAGAGGCTTGAAACTCAAGCCCCAAGCATATGAATTAGTGCCCAAAATCCCAAGAAGAGAATGAAGGAGAAGGGATTGGCCATCCCACCTCCCCCACCAGGGGTTAATTTCTCGCTTTCTGTCTCTCTGTCTCTCATGCAAATGCATATGCCCTATTACAAAAAAAAAAAAAAAAAAATTTAAATAAAAAAAGCTGAGAAGGTATAATTATTAAGGTAATCTAACAGCTGTTAAAACCACCCTGAGATTGCATTGGATATATATTAGAAAAATTGACTGCTCACTCCTCACATAGTTCTCAGATCACTGAACCAGGGGCCCATGTAATTACTCAGGTTTCCAAGGTTCTTCCATTTAGTGACTCTGCCATCCTCTAATCCTGAAATTCCTCCCCTGGATCATCTGCATTCCAACAATGCAAGAGAAGAAACAATTTTAGTGATGGTTTACACAGAAGGTTTCAGGGACCTGGCATATAAACAAACAAACAAATAAAGGAACAGTTGCACTTACATTCTATTAGCTAGAATTCAATCACATGGCCTCCCTGGAATAAAATAGAACAGGTATGGTGAGCCTGTACATTTTCTCTATCACAGTAGATATTTGATGTTTGTAAGGGGGTGGAAAAGGAATGAAATAAAGAAATCACAAGCAAAAGGAGTTGAGTAAAACCAAAGTTGTCTTCAGCAAAGAACCTTACTAATATCAGTAATTCAATAACTACACACTGCATGCAAGCTTTGAAAAACCATATTGTATGCCATAAATATTTATGACAAGGGTAAATAAGAAAATTTAAAAAAAAAAAAAAGCATCATTATCTGAAAATACTAGTTAAATTTGGGGAACTAAAAATAATTTCATATAATATAAGCCTGGTTGGTAGTTTCAGGGATAAATTGAGGAGCCAGGTTATTCAGGATGTGGGGACAAGCACCAAGAAGTTTGTATTTTAATAGATAGCCAAAGGGAAGCCACTAAAGGATTTTTAACCTGTGGGAAATATGATCCTATCTGGAATACAGAAAGATCTATCTATGAAAGGAATAGACCATGGCTGGAGAAAGAAAAGGCCAGGAACAATTAGGACAGGAGTGAATCCTGTATATACGGTGTCAAGGACGTCTGCAATGGAGTCAGAAAGAAGATCAATGGTACGAACTGTCTTAAAGAGGTAAAAGTATAAAATTATAGGAGTCGACAAAAAGACTTGCCTTATACCCCAATTCACCTTGCAGTGGAGGCATTATTATCTCCGTCTTATAGATGAAGAGACTGGCATTTGGGTAGTTGAAGGACTCACCAAGGTCACATAATTTTGTTAACGTGTGAGCCAGGAGCCAGCCACATTCAACTCTAAAACCTGTTATCTTTCCACGTTACCATTTACGAACATCAGCCATACCTTACTAACAAGATCCATGTATGGGAACAGGTGTGGTTACAATGGGAAAAGGGGAGACTCTGATACTGATCCTGTGGAAGGTTACTAACAAGCTCTCTTCCAGGGACTTCCCTGATGTCGCTGGGCCCATATTTGTCCATGATCTGGGGCTGGCTGAGGCTAGAGGTAGACTGAGTTGTCAAGACCCTGCTGAGGTATTATCTCTCTCTAATAAGAGAGAGAGAGAGAGAGAAAGAGAGAGAGAGAGAGAGAGAAGGAGGGAGGGAAGAAAGATGAAAAGAAAGAGGAGAAAGAAACTAACTTTAAAATAAATATCTTTAGGATCAACAGGTGGTTAAGGTGCTGGACTCCCAGGATAGCTGACTGTGGTCTGAGTCCTGGACCTGGTGGCTTGAAATTCAAAGTGGGTGTATGTGCATACATGCCCAAAATCCCAGGAGAAGAATGGAGGAGAAGGGATAGTAGCATGACCATCCCCCCTAGGGAGTGATTCTCACTTTTCCTCTCACTGTCTGTCTCTCTCTCTCTAGCAAGAGCAAGCACCCTATTGAAAAAACCTAATTAAAAAAAAAAGGTATCTTTAAAGAATCCTTTGCATAAGGAGAGAAGAGGAGGAAAGATGGAAGGGAAGCTTGAAAGAAAGAAGAGAAAGAAACTAACTTTTTTTTTTTTTCTTTTTTTTTGGAGAGGTTTTTGCTATATGGCGCGTGCGCTCGCCAGACAGACAGAGAGAGACAGAGAGATAGAAAGCAGGAAATCCACCCCCAGGGGGGATGGCCACGCCGCAATCCCTTCTCCTCCATTCTCCTCTCGGGATCTTGGGCACGCATGCACATGCGCCCGCGTGAGTTTAAGCCGCCGGGTCCGGGACTCGAACCGCGGTCGACTACGTGGGAGTCCAGTGACATAGCCATTACGCTAACTGCTGGTCCCAAAGAAACTAACTTTTAAAAAGGTATCTTGGGACCAGCAGATGGTAGGGTGGCTACATCACTGGCCTCCCACAAAGCTGACCGCAGTTTGAGTCCTGGACCCAGTGGCTTGAAAATAATGCTGGGCACATTTGCGTGAGTGCCCTCCCAAGATCCTAGGGGAAGAGTGGAGGAGAATGGAGGAGAAGGGATTACATCGTGGCCATTCCCCCTAGGAGAGTGATTTCTCATTTTCCCTCTCACTGTCTCTGTCTCTCTGTCTCTCTGTCTCTCTCTCTGAGGCATGTACATGCACTCTAAGGCAAAAAACCCTCTAAAATAAATAAAGAAAAATAAAAAAGATATCTCTAAAGAGCTATTTGTACAAGGGTTCTTCAAAAAGTTTATGGAAAATACATATTATGAAAAAACTATGCATAGACTTCAAAATTGTTTTGGCAGAAACTCTTACTTTAATTCTAGTTTGTCTTTTTTTTATTATTATTATAATCAATTATTTATTTATTTAATAATCTTTGATTTAGGACTTATGTGCTTTCCAGAGAGAGAGAATAAGAAATCACCCCCAAGGGACAATGGTCGTGCTTCAATTCCCTCTCCTTCAGTCTCCCCTAAGAATTTTGGGCATATATGCACACACACCTGCTTGATTTTTTTTTTATTTTTGAGAGGTTTTTGCTATAGGGTGCATGCGCTAGCCAGAGAGACAGAGAGACAGAAAGCAAGAAATCACCCCCCAGGGGTGGTGGCCATGCCACAATCCCTTCTCCTCCATTCTCCTCTCGGGATCTTGGGCACGCACACACACGCGCCCGGCGTGAATTTAAGCCACCGGGTCCGGGACTCAAACCGCAGACGACTACATGGGAGTCCAGCGACATAGCCATTATGCTAACTGCTGGTCCCCACACACCTGCTTGATTTTGAAGTCACCAGGATCCAGCACCTTAACCTCCACACCACCTGCTGACCCAAATTCTAGTTTTTCATGAACTTAATGTCTCCTTATATGTTTGTGAACAGTTACTCCTACTCTTTTTACATCTTCTATTTTCCAGGAAAAAAAAAATGTTCCAAATTTCTTTAGTAGTAGTTTCTATCACCTGTTAAGTGTCTTCAGCCTTCTGGTCATTCTTCTCCAGATGCATTTCAAATAACTCACCTATATTAAGGAATTCTTCTCTGAAATCAATACTTTAGTTGCAAGGTAACATACCAAAGCAAAAGCTGTTCCACTATTTTTGCAACTCATCAAAAATACATAAAACCAAATAGCTCACACGTACTTTATAGAGTATTTTTATTATTTTGTTTATTTCATTGCCCAAAGGTATAAGTGACCTCATTTATAAAACTTGATGAACCATTATTTTTTCAAAATATTGTCAATGTTTTGCTTGCATTGGGTAGACCTCACCAACCCATTGGTAGATAGAAACAGAATTGTGTGTAAATGGGCTCTTTTTTCCCTTTGTATTTATTTATTTACATTCAATAACATATCTCTTTACATTATACAACATTTCTTTTTCCAGCATGAATACCATGCATATCAGTCAAGACAAAGATATTACTGTATATATTATCATCAGCAAATAGCTTCTTATTTTTTTGTCAATTAAATGTATTTTTACTTTTTTTCTTCACCTTTCTCCTCCCTCTCTCCCATACTAAACTTTTTTTTTCACCTTTTATTGATTCACAAAATATCTTAATTAAACTAAAAATATGAATGAAGCTAAAATCTAGTGATAAGTACACTGTAATTTTCTTCTGAAACATTTTTTTCTCTCTCTACTCCCCCTTTTACTAAAGAGAAGTATAAACCAACTAATTTGGAAAAAAAAAGTTTAGTCTCAATTTGGTCTTCTATTTGCACAAAGCCCCATAAAAATTCAATTTCTGATGCAAGGCAACAGATGGGCTCTTTTCAATCTATGGGACTGAAGCTTTTTTTAATGTATGGTGCTTTGTATACCCCTGATCAATTCATTAAACAAATAAGTAGGTACAGTTTCTGGCAAATAGTTTTGAAGCCAAAAGATAATATGTGACTTAAATCCCAACTCATGAAGTCTCCAATATTAAAAACCTGCTACTCCTCTTGTTTTTCCAACATCAATGAGCAGTATCTATCAATTTTCATCCAGTTGTCAGGCCAGGAAACTGGTAGTCATATTTAATTCATCTCTCTCATTTATCTCTCACATTTAATTAATCATCAGGTTAATTCAACTTCCAATTGATTCAGCTTTCTAAAAAAAAAAAAAAAAAAAACAACTCAAATCCAAAGTTTTTTTTTATTTTTTATGTATTTATTTTATTTTTTGATCCCCACCATTGCTACCCTAGCTCAGGATACAAGTGCTTTTGCAATGACTGTAGCAAGTTTCCGAGTAGATGCCTTGATTCTGTTTGCCTTAACCTATTCTCCCCTCTGCAGTCAGAATGTCACTCTGGAAACTCGTACTAAAAGGCCCATCTGTGCTCATCGTGTACCTGCTTGCAACACTCCAGCGCTCCTCATTCCCACTGCCCACAGGTACACCCAGGCAGGGCATGCAACCCCCTGTAACCCCCTGTTATCTGCTCAATACACATAGCTCCAATCGTCACATTCTCACTTCCTCTCTCACATCTTTACTCCAGAACACCTTTCAATTTTCCAAATGTAGTTTGTTTTATTCTCACAGTTTTTACCTCCTGTTCCTTCTGTCTGAAACACTTCATTTACCCTCCCCCCCCCCCTTTGGTAACTCCTATCTATTCTTCAGATCAAGTTTGGCTTTTGTTTCCTCATTAAATCTTACCTTGACCTCCAGTATTCAGTTAGGCAGTTTTCTCTTGCATTCTAGCACCTTCTCCTTCCTCTGTTTACTTCACTAATCACCACATCCCCTGTACTCAGTATTATTTTCTAACACAATGTCATCCCACCATGGATATTTTTTGAATGACTTCAATTACATAAAAACACAAACAGACAAATCCTGCTTTGGGAAAGAGACTCAACCAAGAAAGAGACCTTGTCTGTCCTTAGGATGGATGTGTTGAGTTAATGGAAGAGCTCTCCAAGGTAAAAAATAGGGCCCCAAGTGAAGTTAGAAATGAAACTGAAAAATAACAGAAGACTGTCAGATCCAGACCCAGGCAACTGAGATAAAAGTAGTCAGCTTGGGCTTACATTCTCTGGCAAGGTTGTTTCAATGCTGTCCCATTACACTAGTGACAGTGGATATGAGGCTTTAAAATGCTTGGAGTTTCCATTAGCATTTTATTTGTTTACTCATGCATTCATTTATTCACTCACCCTATCTCAAAATGATGCTGAGGACAAACTAAGTGCCAGGCACTATGTTCAGAGCATCACACGCCAAAGGGATTGCTAGAGAAGAAGATATGCATCTAAAACACATATTGTTTAAATGCAGTAAGAGTCACCATGGAGATCTGTGTACAAAACTTCTCCCTAACTCCACCTGGGAAAAGTCAGAAAAGCCTGCTCGGAAAACACAGGGTTGTTTCCTGTCCTATCCTAACAGTTATTCTAACCCTGATCCTATCCTATCCTCAAAGAAGTCCTTCCACAATAAAAGCTCTTAGAGGAAACACAGCATCTATTAGACACTGGAGAACAGCTTTACATGGCTATGTGAAGTACATAAGCCATGAGATTCCCCAGCATTTTCAGGGTAAATGTTACCAAGGAAGGAAATCCATATTATATCCTAAAACTAGGAGTTTAACCCCCTGTTCATGTGTCACTTCCACTTTTTTTTTTTTTTTTTCTCTCTGGATCTCAGCTTTTTTTCTCTGTGCAAGAGAAACAGTCATGCACAGACAATAAATGGAATTAAATAAAAGTTCTAAGTAAATAAATAAGAATTGAATAAATAAGAGTTCTTTTGAATCATCTCATCCAGCAGCTTTCAATGATTGCTTTATGAAACATCGCAAGAATGTCTATGGGTATTTCTCAGAAACAGATTCCTTAAGGCACATATAATTTGAAGTTGGACAGATTTCTTCATTTCAGGACTTCTCAAAGCCTTCGACATGCTGGAACGTGCTGTGCGTTTCTCAGAGATGGGTATAGTTTATATCTTTATCCAAACATAATTAGTCATGGTAGGTATGGCTACCTTTTTAAATTATTTATTTTATTTATTATTATTTCATTTGTTAAGTTTGCTAGGGCACATGTGATCACCAGAGAGAGACAGAGAAAGAGAGAGCAAGAGAGAGAAAGTGAGAAAGCTAGCTGCTTAGTTTAGGACTCAAACCATAGTCAGCCATGTGAGAGTCCAGCACCTTAACCACCACACCACCTACTAACCCAGTATGGCTAGTTTTATCAAGATGTATTTCATGGGGCCTGACTCATGATACTGCAGTAATGATTGCTTAAAAGATGCTAAGTCCACACGGAAGACTGAGCGTTCAGTCCATTCAAGTCCTCCCTGTCAATCATATGTGCCCATGACCCTGACTGGCTAAAAAGGCTGTAAGGGCAGTGCACAGCATGAGATCCTGTTAAAGGTCTTTCGCTCACTCACTCTCAATTTCATGAAAGAAATAACTTAAAAAAAAAAAAAAAACAGTGAAGCCTGCCGGTGATGTGGTAGTTGATCCCACATGGCCTCCTGCACAATTCAAGTCCCAGACCATATAGCTTGAGAAACACACCAAGCCACTACCCAAAATCCCCAAAGGAGGGAGAAATGGAGGAGAGGGGATTATAATATGACCGTGCCACATGGGGGGGAGGGGTGTTTACTCACTTTTTCTCATTCTTTCTCTCTCTCTGGCAAGTGCACATACCCTCTGACAATATTTTTTTTTAAGTATCTAATGGGATGAGTGCTGGAAAGAACATTGTACCTAGTCTGATCCACTCCTTCAGATAAGGAAACCGGAGACCAGAACAAAGGATGGATTTGCCCAAGGTCACCCAGCAAGTACAAGGCTAAGTCAGCATTAAGCACCTAAAGTTCTAGTTCTGCTGCCAGTTAGGTTTTCTATTAACCGTGAATAACATGACTTTCCAAGGCCCCTGGTTGCTAAGGATCCTAATCAGATAAGTGAGAATAATTAACAGTCTCAAATGTAAGGTGTTTATGTGAATCTCTCTGCTATAAAGCATTTATTTTTATTTTTTTATTATCATAATCTTGTTTATATTACATTGAATCACATGTAACTTTAGAGTGTATTACATTGCTTTTTCCAGAAGGAATACCATTCATATCAGTTAATACAAAGACATTAAAATCCCTATCATCATCATCCAATAGCTTTTCATTTTTTTCCAGATCATTATTAATTATTATTCCAATTATTCTATAATGCATTTTCAATAAAAGATGTTTCCATGAGCTGGCAGAAACTCCAATCCAATCAGCATTTATTACATGGCCATCACGTGCACACGCCTGATTAGGCGGTATATACAAATGTAAGGGAAGGTTAATCTCTACCTTCCAGAAGTTGTTCCAACACGGATACTCACATACCAGGAATTAACTGACTCAATTTGTTGTGTGAACCCAGTTTCCCTAACCACTGTGGGCTCTGTACTCTTTGTTGGCCATTTGTCAGTCAGTCGTTCCACTTGATTTTATCAAAAGAATTTCCTAATAATTCAAAACATTTGCAAAAACAGAGCCTCCACAAATGCTAAACAGTATTGCTGTGATCTACTAGTTAATATGGAATTAGAAGTGAGATGCGGCCCCTTTTCGCCCAGGAAACAGCTCTCTGAACCAACACATCTAATAAACTGGGAGAAGAGAAGGCCCACAAATTAAAAAGCAGCATTTGAAATCTAATCAGATATTCTCTCAATTTACTCACCACCCCTGCGGTGCTATCCGACTTTATTAGGATTTTATTCTGTATTCTCTTTTAAAGTGACATTTACATTAATTTACAGTACTAACACAAAATTCTATTAAAAAGGAAAGAACTTTTATAACTTTATTATTTTTTCCTGGTTTCTGTCCCTAGGTTTTCAATCTACTGATAAGAGTTCTTTTGTTTTATTTTATGCCTCAGAGAGAAATTGTGAAGTCTCTTCAAGGCTATTCCCTGCTGGGTTGTTAAACACAGTGGGGATACCCGGCTTGGAGGGTATGTGCTATAATTGCCTATAAGGGCCAGGAAGTTGAACTTTCTCATTGTTGTTCAGTGTCCTTTTATCCTGCATGTCTTACAAGTTTCTAATCATTTTCTAGTCTGTCTACAACTTCAAAAGGACAATGAGAACTCAGCTATGAGGAAATGGAAATGCTAGGTCATCTCTACCTCCTAACTTTGATGAACTTATGCTTCACATTTTCCAGAAATGGAAGTTGCAGTTCTCCACATGTCTGACCTGACAGGGTTACCTCTCTTGGAGTCATGTGGCCAGCCAGACATGGGTCATGCTATATGTGAGATGGAAGAGAACTTATAGAACATCACAACTCCTTAATTTTACATACAAGGAGACTGAGACCAAGAAAGAGAGGGTTTAACTCAAGGTCACAGAAAAAGAATGTAGCTGAATCAGGACTGAAATATGGTTCTCAGCTCAATTTTTATTCTTATTTCTCACTATGTAAAACTCTGCAATATTTTTAAGAGCAGAAATCAGCTCATGTAATATTTCTTAGCCAGGGCAAGAGCCAGTTCTATCTACTGACCCATACCTAGAGTGATCAGTTGCCTAAACATTTTTTGCTTCTTCTGTAATTTTCTTTTAATTTCTAATTAACACAGACAATGAATTACATATGGCCTTCATGTTTACTTCTCTGTGTGAGCTCCATGGCAGCTGCATTGTTTATCAGTTCAATATGTTTTAGACAGATGCTACTTCTGTGGATAAATCAGTCAGGCTTTTTCTCCAATCTTTTACTCTAGCTATTCCTAAGCAACCCATTCTGATACCAAGCCAATCCTGCCCAAACACTGAATTACCATGAACCAAAAGGTGAATTTTTAAGAATATATCTTTCACTCAGAATGAGAGAATATTTTTGTAAAATATGCCTCAGATAAGGGACTGAGAACCAGAATTCACAGAGAACTCAAGTGGCTTACTCAAAAAAAAAAAAAAAAAAAAAAAAAAAGATTAACCTAATTAAAAGATGGGAAAATGGGGACCAGCATTTGGCGAAATGGCTGTGTCACTGGACTCCCATGTAGTCAACTGTGGTTCAAGTCCCAGACCCGGTGGCTTAAACTCAGGCTGGGGGGCGGTGTGCATGCATGCCCAAGATCCCGAGAGGAGAATGGAGGAGAAGGGATTGCGGCATGGCCATCCCCCCTGGGGGGTGATTTCTCACTTTCTGTCTCTCTGCCTCTCTCTGTCTTTCTGGAGAGCACATGTGCCCTATTGCAAAAACCTCTCAAAAAAAAAAAAAAAAAAAGATGGGAAAATGAACTAAACAAAAATCTCTCTAAGGAGGACATATGAACAGCCAAAAAACATATGAGGAAATGCTCAACATCCATCATCATAAGGGAGATGCAGATTAAAACAACAATGAGATACCACCTAACCCCTGTCAGAATGACAAAGATTAAAAATATAACAAGTGCTAAGTGTTGACAGGGATGTGGTGAAAGGGGAATTCTCCTACACTGTTGGTGGGAATGTAAACTGTTTCAGTCACTGTGAAGAACAATATGGAGATTCCTCAAAGACATACAAATAGAATTACCATTTGATCCAGCAATCCCACTTCTGGGTATCTACCCAAAGGACAGGAGAATGCTCATTCGGAAAAGCGCTTGCACATCAGTATTTATTGCAGCATTATTCATGATTGCCAAGACATGGAACCAACCTAAATGTCCACAAACAGATGAATGGATTGAAAAAGTGTGGCACATATACTCTATGGAATACTACTCAGCCATAAAAAAAAATATCCTGGCATTTGATAGAAAGTGGTTGAATATAGAGGATCTATTGCTCAGTAAATCAAGTCAGGATATGAAAGAAAGATTTTGCACGTATCCACTTAATATATACCAATTTTCCACACTTTATGGTAGAGATCGAAACATTGAAGGGCGTAAGAGTAGTGAAAATAGTTAGGAATGCTGAAGACAGTGTGGAGTGGGGCAGGAGAAGGGAAGAGTATAGAGAAGGATAGCAAGAGAACAAATAGAGAGGCATGACATTAGTGGGGTACAGAAATGGTTTATTACCTGTGGATGATAACATGTATAGTATTCTCAACTGGACTGGTCTGAGAATTATTTCATGTTGGGTAAATTCTTTTTACAAGCAAAATGACATATAGTGATTGAATATTTTTTAAAATCATGAGAATAATAATAATAATAAAATAATCTGGAAAAATATGATAAAAAGCTATTTGATGATGATGATGTGGATAGTAATGGCTTGACTGAATGAATGGTACTCCTTGTGGAAAAAGAAATGTAATACACTATAAAGATATATATGATTCAATGTAATATAAACAAGATTAAGATAATAAATAAATTTTAAAAAAGAAAAAATAGAATATCTCTTTCATATAATGCATGCATTCCCGTTAGATATAAGAAAACATTCTTTTTTCAAATATATTAAATAATATATTGATCAATTATCCCATTAAGTTCTATTATGCAGTACTATGCATCCAGTCTTATACTGGGTATAAGAGATACAAAGATGAACAACACAGACTCTGGCTTTGAGTGGCTCATGCCTTGATGAGCACTGTCAGTATCTGAATATACAATAGTGGCCACATGATAAATGCACTAAATGAATGGAGAGCGATATGGTCCAAGCCTACTTAACAAACAAACAAACAAACCTGCTTCCCATAGAAGGTAATTATTCATACAAGTCTAGTGGATATTAGAACAAGAAAAGATCTCATGTGAAAGCCCAACTTGGCTCTCTGCCTGCAAAACAATTGGAAAACATGGTCCCATTTTGCAGATGAATCTGAAATTCAAGAAGACCGTGCAACTTGGACAAGGTCACCTCCTTAGTGATGGCATTTCTTCTCATTTTCCCAAGTTTTCTTGCTTCTCTTCCATCAGGAAAGGCAACACACTCCAAATGCAGCACAAAAGGTTACAAAAGAAAACGTAGAAATCCTCCAGGCTCCAGGACCCAGGATTTATTAAGATAATAAGTAACCCTTGCTCAGTAAAAGAATCCACCACCCTACTCAGCTGCGTTCTCATCAGCAACCAGAAATTGTTGCAATCTAATGCATTTATATGTTTTGGTATTCTTAATTTATTTCAGGAACCTCATTTTCCTGGAACAAGTGCTGTTATTTATGACACAGCAGCAAACACTTTACATTTATAGAGGTTATGAATTTTAGTAATGGTTTTGGTGGCAATTTAATCTGTCCTAACTATGAGGCATTTTACAATGACAATTAAATTATTATTAAAAAATAAACCTCAAATGACATCCTTATCACTTATCAACATATCAAAAGTTTCACTGAGTTGCATTCTGGGTGGGTCATAAATATCGCAATGTAATCTTAGTGAATTCGTGCAATAAACTTGAGTGAACTTAATTAACTTCTACAGTATATTTAAAAGAAAACTCCTCACACATTTTGATGTCGGGGAATGAAACATTATTTGAAAAGTGGGTTTATTACATTCCATGGAGCACACTGATATTTAATATTTAAAGACTCTTAAATTTGATGTACTGTACTGATAGCTGAAGGGTTTAGCCCCGCAGTGTGGGAGGGTAAGATGGTGAATTTCTCTCTCCATCTCGTTGAGAAGATTTTTATTTTACTGGCCAACCCCCCCCACCCCAATACACTGATCTATTAAAATCTATGCTCACAGAAGTGTCAAGGATGTTAATGTATACTTTATCAAATTAATTTTAATGTAGGCTTGCTGAATAGCTAATTCCCAAACTCTGTTCTAAATTGTTGCAAAACAACTCTACTTCAAATTAGCCAGGGTGCTGCATTGATTTCAACAGATAATATGTCAGCAAAGTACCATTTTATACAAATTAAAAATGAGGCGTTTTCTTTCTTCTCCATGAAGAATCTAATGAAGAAAAAGGAAAAGTCAGTCTGAGCCCACTTCCTGGTCTGAACTAATAGGGCACTGACTGAAGTAAAACTATGTTGTTCCGATTCGTATTTTGATAATTACTTCAGACTTCAATAGGAGTTTTCATTTCAGAAATTATTCTTGACATTTGACTTAAATGCAGTCTTCTCTTTTAAGCCCAGGTTTCTATGCACTTAAATGTCAATGGCCAAATATTGAGAGCAGATGATTTTCCATTGAAATATAGAGATAGATACAATTTTATCAACACAATAGGAAGCAGCCATCCACTAGGAAAATACAGGGTTTGCTGGACTAAATCACTTTCATCAATATACCCAAAGCCACTGAAAAAAGTGTGGAGGAGTCGACTTTAGTATTCTTCCTAGGACACCAGAGGACGGGCTGTGGGGTGTAGCTCACTCTCTTGGGTGATTTACTCCAAGTTTCCTTCAGTAATTCCCAAGTGCCCTTCATCCAGCTTCTTGGTTAAAGTGATTTGCCTGAGTGTGCACTTTCGTTTCTGTAGTTATGCCCACTTAGTGTATGTGCTCATATTTTTACAGTTATAATGTTTTAACCACTTCTATGTTTTAAGGCTATGTCTTCAGTTTTTGATGGTTTGGTTTGCGATTATTATTTGCTTTCAGCAATAACTCAACAGATATGAACCGTAATTTCTTCATTTGTATAATGAGAGGGTTAAACTGGGTGATATACAGAGTCTCTAGTTCCTTTTGTTTTGTTTTGTTTTGAGAGAGAGTTTTTGCCTCAGGGTGTGTGCACTCGCCTGAAAGAGAGAGACAGTGAGAAGGAAAGTAAGAAATCACACACCAAGGGGAATAGCCGCCACAACCCATCTCCTCCATTCCTCTCCTGGCATCTTGGGCACACATGCACATATTCCTGGCATGATTTTCAGACCATGGAGTCCAGGACTTAAATTGCGGTGGGCCATGTGGGAGTCCACATACACCATCTTCTGGCCCTCTAGCTCCAACTTCTTTTTCAATATTTATATTTTATTTTATTTCATTTGTTGTTACTATTACTACTATAACTTTAAATTTGACAGAGAAGGAGAGAGAGAGAAAGTGATAGAACAAGTTGCTAGGTCCTAGACTCGAACCATGGTCGGCCATGTGGGAGTCCAGCACCCTAACCACCACACCACCTGCCCGCCCTGCTCCAACTGCTTTTTACAAAAGATAAAACAGTACAAATTTCTAAGTGTCAAACACTGTGCCTTACAAAATATGCTTTGTGACCACCTACTCATGTCAGCATTCTGCCAGCACTAAACAGAGTTTTGAAAAATGGTGCTCTCATACACCTTGTAGACTAGGCTTTATTTTCTTAGCATTTGCTATTGCTTTGAAAGTGGTGCTAACACTTATTTGTACTAAAATGTCTTATGTGACACTTTCGTTAATGTGTAGTAATCACGGCAATCACCTCTCTCTCCCTATTACTCCACTGTCCATTCTTTTAAATTCTAGAAAGCTTATTTATTTATTTCTTCCATGAAAGAGAGAGGTACCTCCAACAAGGTCCCCATGCCACAATCTTCACCAGACAGCCCTGATCATGGGCACATGACCAGTGTGCATAGGGAGGGCCTGGGATGTGAACCTAAGACCTTCCTCCCTAAGTCTGGTTGCTACTACTGTGCCACCCTCTGGACCCAGGATTATGTATTTATGAATGAATGTTTCCTATCTCTTTTACTAGATGAAAAGGCTCCCCTTTGACTAACGGGGGTGGGGGGGGTAGTTTCTAAATAGAGAATAGAACACCTGGCAGCTGTGGGCTAGTACAAGACTCCAATATTGAGCTTATGATTTTCTTTCCCATTCCTTGGTTCATTTTGCTTTCCCAAATCTGAAACCCTTTTCAAAACCATGGTATGCTCTTATGGTTTTAAGGATCAGATACATTCTCTTAATTATACCAGTTCTCAGAAATTCTATTCTGGGGCCATCACTGCCCAATTCTGAATGAAGATGCACATTTACATTTAAATGCAACCAGAGACTCTGCAAAATAAAATGACTGAATGAAAGAAACCTACAGATTTTAACAGATTATGCTTAGGAGGGGAATTCTGCTCCTAAGAAGTGCACTAATAGTTTATTCCAAACCAACACTCTCATGGAAAACAACTAAAAAGTTACATAAATTAGATAAACCATAAAAGTAGTAACCCTCCTGAAGACATCTGAGAACTACCAAGACATGAGAGGCTAACATTCCAGAGAAATTAACCTAACATTTGGTGCCTCTTTAACCCTATGATATTCTAATGGGGTACCTGAGTGGCTAAGAATCCAATCATGAAAAGGTGGTTGAGAAACCAAGAGGCTGAATAGAATTATTTTATGGGCAACTAAAAGTGAAGTTCATAGTCTGCCCAAGCAGAGGAACTTTCTCTTGGGATTTTTCACTCCATCCCAAAAATAAGGGTAAACAAGAAGTAGAGAAGTGCTTAGAAACACCAAAATCCAGTCTCAAATTAGCTCAATCTGATTCAGTTTTTAACAACTACCCTTAATTTGACTGTCAGAAGCACATGTAAATTCTGTCTATATGGTATATTCAAGAAATGTGATGCAAAGGTGGATAATTACAATATAGGACTATAAACCATGTAAGAGAATAAAATGGAGATGCTAGAATGTAAAAATACAGTCACTGAAATTAAGAAGAGAGATGAGTTAATGAGTTATATAAAGTACAAGAGAAGATTAATAAACTGGAGGATAGTAAAAAAAATCTAAACTGAAACACAAAAAGACAAAACCATAGAAAATATAGAAAAGAAAGTAGGATGTAATGAAACATTGTAAAAAGTTCTGAGAAATTATATGTATATATGTGTGTGTGTGTATTTATATATATGTGTGTGTGTGTATATATATATATGTATATATATACATATATATATATGTATATATATACATATATATACATATATATATATATATATATATATAGAGAGAGAGAGAGAGAGAGAGAGAGAGAGAGAGAGAAATAGAATGAGAAGAGAGAAATAAAGGCAGAAATAATATGTGAAGAAATTATGACCAAGAGCATTCCAGACCTTGGATATCATTAAACCAAAGGTTCTAAAAGCACTTAAACCCTGTAAGTATAAACACAAAGAAAGTCACATATAGACAAAACACATATAGAAATCCAAGGAAAAACTAGAAAAACTTAAAAGCAACTGGGGTGGGGGAATGCATTTTATTTTCAAAGTAGCAATAAGAACTTCAGCTGACCTCTCAACAGAAGTCACTGGGACAAGAAGAAAATTGAATGATACCTTCAAAAACTGAAGATAAATAAACTTCAACCTAAAATTCTATCTCCAGTGGGAGGATAAAAAGAAAACAAAGTAAGACAATTGCAGACAAAGTTTAGGGAATTAATCAGTAGAAGAGCTTCACTATAGAAAATACTAACAATATACTTCAGGCTAAATGAAAAGTAGATAAATTGAAGCACACATAGGCAGAGATGTGGTAAATCAACACAAATATTGACCATATAAAATGACAACAATATGAATGCCTTATGAGGTTTAATATTTATAAAGTTAGAACACACAATTCAATAACACAAAGGAATGAAATGAGCAAAAGACATTAAAGTGTTCTAAGTTCTTTGCATGTTTTGGTAAAGGGAAAAGGAAAGATTTTATATTGTTTTTGCATAACACAAAATTATTTATTTTCATCTATTGAGTAACTACTAAAAATATAAGAAATTAATGTGTAACTACAAGAGAAAGCAAAAAGAAAAAGAATATTTTTTTATTTGGAAACACCATTGTCTTTAAAGTTTTTTTTTTTAAATTATTTATTTATTTATATTTTTTAATTTGACCAGAAAGAGAGAGAGATAAAGTGAGAAAGCAAGCCAAGTCCAGGATTCGTGGGAGGCAGCACCTCAACCACCATGCCACTTGCCAGCCCCATCTTTAAAGTTTTGATAATTAAATTTCTACTAGCTTCAGAATATAGATCATTTGAAATGATCTATGAATATCCTGGGATGGCATTGGAATTTCCAAACTCTATGCTAGTTTGCAGCAGGAATCTAGTGAATGAGCACTGCAGTTGGAGACAGAAAGGTAGAGCCTGGAATTCAGATGAGGTACTGACTATACGGCTTATTGTAGATGATCATCTTTGACCCATGCCTCCAGCTCCTATACACTGAGTATGATGAATGCTTTCCTGATTTTCCTCAAGGGATGTTGGAAAGATCAAAGGAGAGAAAAGACAAGAAATTCTCATTGTGAGGTGCTACACAAATGCTTATAGCTCAAGGAGTGAATCCTTCCTCCAATGCATTAGGGAAAAATTAAAGTTTGTAGCATGGAATTTGTATTAGAATAGCGTGGGCAGGGTCAAAATAAGCAACCAGCCCAGGAATCTCAGGGTTTCACATTGCAAATGTCTATTCCTTATTTAGCCCCAGGAATCTCAGTGTTTCACATTGCAAATGTCTATTCCTTATTTAGCCACAGTCATGTCCTCGTTGGGTAGCTCTCTTGGTGGCTTTCCTCTAGTAGTGATTCAGGAAATGTTCCCACCTGGGAATGGCCACATCTTCAACACAAGACCATGGTCAATGAGAGGAAGAAGAGAAAAAAAGGAAAATTGCACAGGAGATTTTATAAACAAGATCACAAGTTGAGTATAATCATTTCAACTCACATTGTATTGGCAGACCAAGTCCCATAGATCCAAATTAACTTAAGGGAGATGAGAAAATGTCTTCTTTCATGTACAAGAGAAGAGATTGGTTAGCATCCAACTTATCTCTGCTGAGCCATGGATGTTCCAGTTGTGTTCATTGCAATGTACTTGGAATTAGAGAAAAAGGTGGTGACTTTTTCTTGTTATGACTTTGTTTTTCATAAAGATAAGCTGCTTCTGGAGCTCTTCTACTGGACTTTATTAAAATACAATTAACCAACATATCACTTTGATAAACCATAAGAACAATATTTTTATCTTCTGAAAGAACAATTTGTTTGAACAAAACAGAAACTACAATGACTTTGTTGCAAGAGTAAGATGCAGATTAAAATAGATATAGATATAGATATATAGATATATGTGAGACAGAAATAAACCCTCACTTCTCAAAACATTTTAAAACAAGAAAACAAGAGAACCCAGTGCAGATTGGTTACTTAAAGGGAGAAAAATCTCTCCAGTGACTCATATACTCATAAGTGACCGATAGCTATGCTCTTTTGTGTCCTGGTACTCTCCCAAATCTATCTTTATAATGAAGACCCAAGCCAGGCAACCGAGAATATTTTTACACATAGGAGAACATCCAAATAATGAACTTGAATTCTAGTCAGAGCTCTAGCAACAACTATTTCTGTAGCTCTAGCAAACTTACAGATCCTAAGTATTAAAAGACTAGCTTGATCAGAATATCCAAAAAGTGAGATGTAAAAATACATTCTGTTTGTTTTGTTTAGCTTTTTTTTTGTTTGTTTTAGAAATAGATGTTTCTATGGTCAGTTGACTTTGAGAAAAAATAGAGATTTTTCATTTTTGTTTTTTAGTTTCTTTTCCCTTTTTTTTGGGAGGGGGGGCTGATTTTGTTGTTTTTCCTGCCAATACTTTAATATTCCAATGTGAGCTATGACTGGCCAAAGTATAAGTGTGTAGGTGAGCATGAACATGCACACATGTATGCATGTGTATACACATGTGTACCCACACATATGTGTTGAAGGAGAGAGGGAAAAAGAGAGATTTACATAGGAATTGGTTTGCATAGTTATGGAGGCTGAGAATTTCCATGATTTCCCATCTGCAAGTCAGAGAATTATTATGGTAAAACCACTGGTGTACTTTGGTCAAGCACAAAGAACTGAGAACTGGTGAAGTCAATGACGAGGAGCACTGATATTTGAGAGCAACAGAAGGCTGATGTCCTAGCTCATGGAGAGAGAACAAATTCCTCCTTTTTTGCTTCTTGGGCTCTCCACAGATTGGGACAATGCCAACCACATTGGTGAGAGAGAGCTTCTCTTCCCAGCCCACCAACTCAAATGCTAAAATCTTTCAGAAGCACCCTCACGGACACAATCAAAAATAATATTTTACCAATTATCTGGGCATCCCTTAGCCCAGTCAAATTGACACATTAAAATTCACCACCACTGTTGCATTTATCAAACTTACTTGATTAGTAGAAGGTCCTTTACAGTATAGGAGATGTTGGGCTGTGTGAGCTCTCTTGCCCTTCCTGTATCTAATAGTGAGTGATGTGTGGGGGTGGTCTGTTCCTGAGTAGGCAGCATTCTTAGAAGACATCTTAGAGCTTCCAGTTCACATGTTTGCAGAAACCCAGGAGAAAATGTGCTAAGACTATTGTTATCCAAATTGTTCTATGAGAATTTAGTATTAAAGGTCTCTAAGGTTCCACACAAATCTAAATGTCACCTAAGCTTTTCGGTGATGGAAAGGCACTAAGTATTTTAAAATCTGTACTCCCAAATTATACACTACAGGCTTAAAAATTAAAAATACCCTTAGAAAAGGAAGAATAAAAGTTAGAAGTGGAAAAAAAAAGAAAATGGGCTCTTTTTTTAGAGGACATTCCAGGATAAGCTAGGGATATTGCTTCTCTGATCAAAAGCATCAGTCTACCTCATGTGCTTCAAATAAGTACAATCTTTCTGAAACACGAGTCGTGGACTCCAAACACTTCACAGTTTAATCCTTGCCATGCTCACTCAGTTCATCAACAGAGTCTATCCATCGCCATGCTTACACTCCCACCACCATCTTAACCACTAGATATCCTACATCTTCACTATTCTAACATACCACAGTTAGTCCAACTATTAGACACTGAATGCCATAACTGTGCTCACTGTTCTAACATACCACAATTAGTCCAACTACTAGACACTGAATGCCATAACTGTGCTCACGACTCCACCAACTTAACCAATAGGTACTCTGCATGATAACGATGTTCATATCCCAACCATCACCACAACCACTAGCCATCTTATATCAAATGTATGCATTACCATCACATTCACCACTAGGTACCAACTCCCTAACCAGATTGCTATTTTTTCCTTAAAGACAGTAGGTAGGTTCACGCCTACTGTGGTATGAGCTAAAGAGATTTGTTTACTGGAATTTTGTTGTACCTTTCTGTATCTGGAAAATTTATAATCAACTGTCAAGGTTCAACTTCCACATCTCAGAGCAGTCCTTCCCAGTTTTCCTTCTGCATAAACAGGATCCAACTTTTTCCTACTATCTTCTCCCAGTGAACTTTGCATGTGCTGCTTCCACAACCGAGACTGAATGTTACTTAGTAGTTTATAGTTGATCCTTGTAATAATGGCATTATCTACCACTGACCAAGCACGCAGTTACAATGTGTGCTTTCTATTATCTTAGTTCATATTCATATTGGTCCTTATCTATGTTTTCAAGATTAGGAAACTAATGATCATGGTGGTGGAATAACTTGATTAGAATCACGTAGGTAATATATTTTAGAGCAAGGATTTAAATGACAGTTGTAAGATTTCAGAGTTCCTGCCCAAGGTAAAAGGAAGCTAGGTTTGATCCCAGCTCTGCTACTCAACTAGTTGTCGGGAGAAGACCAGTGAACCTCACAGAGCCTCTGTCTCCCTGTCTGAAAATCTGGATAACCCCTCCTTATTCCTCACTTTGGTGTTGTGAACATAAAATGAAATAATGAATCTGAAAGGGCTTTGCAAATGCTAAAGTACTATGCAAATGAAAGCTAATTAATTAATGAACTCATTAACATGTTCTCCTGCTGGGCTGCAGTTAGGGCCAAATTATAAATAATCCTCATCTTGCTGGGAATTTAACCAAGAAATTTAGGATGGTAGAAGGAATGAAGAAGGCTCTAAAACTCTGCATATAATAATGGAATCAGTTTAACTCAGAATTATTCCCGTTGCCAGCCACTGAGTATTTTTTTCCCAACAAAAAAAAGTTAAGAGATGGGAGGTTTCACAGAGATGAGAAATCTCTCTAATATGCTCATTCATAGAGATGGTTCACATGCCAGATCAAACCCCAAATCCACAGAGCATATAGGATGGAGAGCCTTATAATTAGCATATAGGTCTTAATTACTTATTTAAATCTAGCAAACATTTTCACTATGTGCCAGGGACTGCTCTAAGTGCATTACAAATATTAGTTCATTTAATCCTCATAAAGGCTCTATGGGTAGTTACTTTTTCTATCCCCATTTTATAGATGGAGAAACAAAGATTCATAGAAGTTAGTTAAATTGCCCTAGGTCATGCAATTACCATGTTGGAACAAGAATTTCTACCCCAATTGTTTGGCTTCTGAGTCCACATTCCCACCCCACTTCACATTAACTTTGCTCAGGTGGCCCAACTGGTCTGACAATTCATTAGGGAAGATATCCAGGGGAGTCTTTTACTTGGGGAAGAGGGTGAATGGACTATAGTAACTCCTATCTAGTGAGCACTAGTAAAGTGTCAGATGCTAAGTAAAAAGAAAAAAGATTGTGCACAATCCCACTGAGTCTTCCAAGGAAAATTTGGGAGAGGAAACTGGGCCTTTGAGTCTTGTTTCTCTTGGCTGCCTTCTGTTCTCCCTTCCTGGGAGCAGAGAGGAGTCATCGTTCCCACAAGCAGGAGATTCTGTGCTTGTGCAGTGTCGTCTGTGGCTGGGAGAATCAAACTCAGAGCAGGAAACACATCACACTGTGCATCCTTGTACCATTTCCCAAATGTCTTTAAAGGGATAAAGGTAATATTCTGATCTCTATCTGATTCAGGTAACTCCTCTTCAGTTACTTTTGAACTTGGGCAAAGAAAAAAATGCAGCTTGCTAACAAGGTCAAACCCCAATAGACGAGGGAAATGCAGCTCAGATGTTCCCTTGCCCAAGGTCACAGAGCCAGGACACAGGAGAGCTGGAACTCAACTGCAGAAATATAATGCTGTCGTGTTTCCTACTTATCTAGGACAGGATAGCTCTAAAACAAGGATCAACAAAAGTCAAATTCTGTCTTATTATTCTGCTAGTTTTACAACAAGTTTTTTTTTTTTTTGAAGAATTAATCTTTATCTCATTGTATTTATTCATTCATTTATTTTAATATGACCATAGAGGCACACACACGCACACAGAGAGAGAAGGAAAGTAAGAAAGCAAACCACCATGTCCGGGACTCGAACTCACAGTTGGCCATGTGGGAGTGTCAGTGCTTTAACCACCATGCCACCTGCTGGCCCCTGGTTTTACACTAATTTAATTTTATTTGATTTGAGAAGAATTTGCTCTTTATATACCACATCTTTGTTCAAAATCCTAACAAAAATCTAAATCTAGTTTAGTTTGATTCTATAGTCAGTACGTACCTTACTGTGTGATTTCTGTTTCTTATATATTATATAAACAATGTTGCCCTCAACATAACAGAAACTGATAGAAAACAAACACTTTATCCAGAATCCCTCTACCTAAATAAATCGACCATGTTTATTTACTCACATTTCCCTATAACACTTTGCAAGGGCAGTTGTGGAGTTTATGTAGTTGTAGCCATAGAGTTTCCCTAAAGTTCTATGTCATTTTCAGAAGTAAAATTTAAGTAACTGCATACAATGATCATTTAAATATAATTTATAAACATGTTCATGTTGCACAGTAAGTTTATTTCCGATATTGCACCCTTCTCAACAACCTATCTTCAAACAAGTAGCTTTCATTTCTTAGTAATAATTTCCTAAGCATCAATCAGAGTGGTGGGTTTTCCAGGTTAGATCATGTCAACTTGGACAAAGCAGAAAAGGGATTGACATAGGCATTAAACATCTCCCATAAGCCTCCTCACTACAAAGGATGCAGAGAGAGCCAGGAATGAACGTCAACCCATGATTAGACCAGTCAAACATGTTTAAATAAGAAAGGAGTTTAGAATATTTAACAGGATCAAAGATTGAAGATTACAGAGATTTGGAGCCCTTTAATAAATATTAAACATACATTCCCCCACTCTACTTCTGGCTGTGCATCAAGCGTGGAAGAGAATCAGACAGACATGGAATTTGAAAGCCAGGGCCCTTTACCATTGTAGCAGCATAGTCTGACAGGTAAGGAAGAACCATAGATTGTCCTTCCTTGAAGAAGGAGGAGTATAATTACTTACTAGAGGTAGGAATCAGCAAATCTGAGCACTGTCCAAAAGATAGAGTTTTAAGATATTAAAGACCAATGAGAAATGTGATGACCTAGCCCACTACCTTCACTACAAAAACAGGAAACTGAAGCCCATCAAAAGGTAAACACTGGCCTCAACTCAGCATTTATCCTGGGCCAAGCCCAGACCCTCGGGCTCCCTACATGGTACAACTCCCAATAAGCTATGCTGCCTCTGCTCAAAAGAAAGTAGGGTCCAGCAGATGTTTACCACAAATAGACTGGAGATATCCCAACCTCTGCTTATTAACAGGTTATGCAGGAGTTTACATCAGACTGACAAAAATTCATTACCAATCCAAGCATCCTAGACATATCCAAGGAGAATTTTCAGGATATGGCCTTCCTCCTTTTCCTGAGACAGGTCAGAGTGCCTGGCTAATTCCCAGCCTCTGTGTTATCCGTATTCAAATTCCAAGAGCCTTTATTGGCTAAGGTAATGCCCTCCAGGTGGTCTGTCCCATCAGTGCACATCCGTGCTTCCACACCAGTTCTTGGCTCATGTTCTTTCTGTTTGGGCTGCTATCCATTCTGATTGGCCAATGTCCAGACTATAACAGTTGCTAAATATTTTGAATGTCACCCCTGGTATTTGCTAAAGATTTCCTACGGAGTACTAGATTCATAAGATTGTCATTAAATGAGAAAAAATAAATTTGCAAACAGGATAAATTGTCTAGGCTCTGAGAAATCCTGAAAGGAAGATTCTGTTTAACTGAGTTAAAATCAATGTATTCCAAACTTAATGGACCACATAGGAAAATATCTCCCAACCCCTGAGCATCCTTTTCTCAGTTCAGGAGATACCTACTATCACCTTATGGGGCTAGTGTTCTGGTAAACATTCTTAGAAAAGACATGGATTTCTACTATCCAGATGGAATCTGTGTTTGAAAGTTTCATATTCCTGTAGAAGAAGATGCTGATAAGGGTCAGCTTTGGGAGAAAGTGCCCATATTTTTTTATTTTTTAATTTATTATCATGTTTTTAATATATTCAATCACTATACATCATTTAGCTTGTAGAGGGAATTTATCCAACATGAAATACACCTCAGACCAATCCAGTTGAGAATACTATACACATCATCATTAATATGTAATAAACCATTTCTGTGTCTCACACATGTCTTACCTCTCTATTTTTTCTTCCCAATTACCTTCCCTACACTTTTCCCCTCTCCCACCCTCCTTCCACACTGTCTCCAGTGTCAATAACTATTTTTTGATGCTTTTATGTCCTCCAGTCTTTCAGTCTCTACCAGAGTATAGACAGTATATGTTAAGTGGAGACATACAATGTCTCTCTTTTGTAGCCTGACTCATCTCACTCAGCAATAAATCTTCCATATTTGTCCACTTTCTATCAAATGTCAAGGTCTTGTTTTCTATGGCTGAATAGTATTCCATGGAGTATATGTGCCACACTCTTTCAGTCCATTCTTCTGTTCATGGACATTTGGGTTGGTTCCATGTCTTAGTGATCATGAATAATGCAGCAATAAACAGATGTACAAACAGAAAGTGCCCATATTGTAACAGATCTGCACATAATGAAACTCTGGTTCCTACACTTGACCTTGAATAAATTATTTAAATGTCCTATGCTCAGTTTCTCCATCTGTAAGACAGGTTTCACTTTAACTCCTTTTATAGGATTGCTGTGAAGATCCTAGAGGTAAAGATGTGAAGTATCAGGGCTGGCAAGTGACATGGTGGTTAAGAGCACGGGACTCCCACAGGGTCAACTGTGGTTCGAGGCCTGACCCTGGCAGCTTTCTCTCTTTCTCTCTCTCTCTCTCTCTCTCTCTCTCTCTCTCTCTCTCTCATCAAATTAAAAAATAATAATGACTAAATAATGACTAATAAACTTGAATAAAATAATTCTTAAAAAAAGATGTGAAGCATTTTATCACAGTGCCTGGCAGACAGTAATCACTTAAAAAGAGTTAGCTGTGATTATCCAGTACAAGAGGACTTCAAAAAGTTTCTGAGAAAGCTATAATTAAAGTACAAGTGCATTTTGGTGCAAAAATTTTTTGACATTAGTAACTCTTTCATCATATACATTTTCCATTAAATCTTTTTTATTTAAAAAAACATTTTTTATTGCCAGAAGGTGCATGCACTCACTCTCCAGAGAGACAGAAAGGGGCTGGGGGAAGCACCTCTCCAATGGGTCATGATCAGGCCACCATTCCTCATCCTCCATTTCTTCACATTGTTGAGATTTGAGGGCATGCATGCACATGCATCTGGTATGTTTTTCAAGCTGCCAGGGCCAAGATTCAAATAGCAGTCAGCTATGTGGGATCCAACTCCTTTAACCACTAGGCTACTGGGCCAACATTTTCATAAAATGGTTTAAAATCTCTTGTATTAAAGGAGGCTTGAACACCTACATTAGGCCTTGGGGCTTCTTGTTTTCAGGACATCAGGGTCTGATTGTATGGATAAGACAGAACAATAGTCACCATGAAAGATAAGACTAAACTTAGCCTGGAGAAAAATGGTGAAGTCAGAGTGGTTAAGGGATGTTTTGTAAAATTGTTATTATCAGTTGAGCCCTGACACAAAGGCCCCTTCTTTTCTTCTAACCTTTAAAAACTAGCTGCATTCGGGACAAGCAGATGCCTTAGTGGTTACATCACTGAACTCCCACATGGCCCACCATGGTTCAAGTCCTGGACCCAGCTGTTTCAAACTCACACTGGGCACATGTGCATATGTGCCCAAAATCCCAAGAGAAGAATGGAGGAGAAGGAATTGTGGCATGATCATCCCCCCGCCCCCCGAAGAGGGTGAGTTCTGTCTTTCTGTCTCTCCAGTAAGTACATGCAATCTATAGCAAAAATCTCTCTCTTAAAAAAAACGAGCTGCATTCTCTTTAGAATGGTGATGACCAAGGGCTAAGGAAAAGGGGGATGGGAAGTTCAACGGGTATGAAGTTTCAGTTTAGAAAAATGAAAGAATTTCTGGAGATGAATGATGGTGTTGTTTATATAACAATGCATACTTAAAGACAGCTAAAATGATCAAGTTTATGTTACATATTCTATGCCAAAATTGAATAAATTATTCATTGCCTTTTTATCCAATGGGCAAATTAGCTTTCTCCTCTAGTCCTTACAAATTTGTATCATTGGTTAAGACTGCATCTCCCAGAACACACTGGTCTTCTCTCCTCTTTAGGTGTTCCATTTCTTCTTCTTCCTTCTAGGGTTTCTCTTCTTTTGCAGCCAAGCCTCCAGATGGTATTGCAGTCAGTCAGCCAAACACCTTCCGTTGCAGTCTTTTCCCTCCCTCTCCCCCAGTTCACTTAAAAATAAATTGTCTTATTTCGTAATTCCAGACAGAACATGAAGCTTTCTCTCTCTTTTACGCTGCCACTGAATTCTAAGTGCACAATTATGCAGGGAATGTCTTTAGATTCAACCAGCTTGAGAACTTTTAAACATTAAGCTCTGAATCAGATAACAGCTTTCATCTCAGGAACAGCTTTACACTGTACCTAAGTAAAAGCTTAACTTATAAAAAACAAAATGTTATCAAGGGTATAAAAATGTCAAGGTAATAAAAGAAGTGAATGCGAAATGTTCCCAAACAAAACATGCCCCCAAATTAAATAAGAATGTTTCCAAGGCAGCTGATAGCTTATTTGGTTATTAGTTTCTGTTGTCCACTTTCGTGTGTGCTACTTCAAAAAAAAAAAAAAAAAAAAAAAAAAAAAAAAGAAGAAAAAAAATTCAAGTGGCTCAAGTATATTCCCATCCCCCCATCTACCTATTATTAAGACTTCACCGTGTAAAACAAGCTAGACAATTACTGTGCCCTAGTTGGCTGTGGTTAAGACTTAATTGGACGGCTGTGTTCAATTCTAAGCATCATGTTTCCAGAAAGAAAAGAAAAAAGTGATAAATTGGATGTAGTTCAAAGGAAAACAAGACGATGGATGAAAGCGGCTTGGAAAATAAGACCCGGTTGGGAATGTTAAGGTACTTCTGTGTATTTTCAGCTCTGCAAAAGATAGCTGGGCGATAATGGAGAGCTTCTGATGAGTCAATTCTAGCTCAGCCTCCAAGGGTTTTACCACAGGGAGAGACAGAGAAGTGAGTGAATCTTCTTTCTTCTTTAGCTCTTTCACTCACAGTATCAAGCATGGCATGCAGTAGGTGTTTAAAAAACATTCTGGTTGAATGCCCCCTATTAGGGGGAGAAAAAAAAAACAAAACAACAAAAACTCTAGAAAGAGTTGAATTGATAGACTTGAACTCTAGCAAGGATAATTTATGAATGGTAAGATCAATTTCCTCATTAGGCCAGTTGTGGATTAACTAACTTACCCCAAGTTTCCCATCAACCCTACTAACTCTTGATTCTTTGCACTTTTAGCCACATTCATTATGTCACTCAGAAATTCATGACTCCCTATAGTGCCCCGGGTAAAGTTCAGAATCCAGAGGTATACTAGCATCCACATTCTAGCCCAAATGTGCCTTTCTAATCTATCTACCTCTTCGTCCCCTTTAAGTCCATCTACTGAGCTAGACTTTTTTTACACTATGACTTCTCCCACATTTTTCATCAGGCAATATTTCAGAATAACTCCTGCTTAAATCTCAGCACCACTGCTATTTATATGACCTTGAACTAATTGCTTACTGGCTCTGAGCCTTGTCCCATCATGTGTGAAGTGAGAATACAATAGTCCCATAGTGTTAAGATCACGCATCTGAAGAACTGAGCACTGTGACAGGTATGATAATCCTCCTTGTCTTTCTATTTTGATGATGTTTTATTCCTTTTCTAAAATGTCCTGCTGGTTTTTCATCAGTTCACCAAATTCTTTCCCTTCACCAAAGGCCAACTTGATTCTCACCTTATTCACGAAGTTCTCCCTGAATACTGTAGTCTATTGCAATTTTACCCAGGTTCTTCGAGTGTATGACATTCACCCTCTGGGCTGGCTTATTGTACACTGGATCACGTTTCGCACTGAAACATCTGCTACCATCCCTGCTACTTTCCTTTTGGGCTCAGCTCTGTGAACAATGGAAAGAGATACAGAGTCCAAACCCACAAGAGGAAGGAAGGAGAGGAAATGTTTATGTACATTTATGGACACAGTCCTGTACCAGCTCCTCTACCAGGCACTTCCATGCATCATTTTCCTTTTAATCAAAAAGCTAACAGCAGTGGTTCTGAACCATGACTGTCCATTAAAATAGCTGAGAGAGAATGTTAAATATATGGTTGCCCCAGGTCCTAGCCCTGACCAATTTAAATAGAATTTCTGGTGGTGGGGAAACACTATTTTACATGAACTCACCAGGTGTTGCTTCAAAGCACCCAAGAGTAAAAATCTCTGGCTTGCAATTTATTGTGAGAAATACACACACACACACACACACACACACCCTGTAAATATAGTCTCAATCATTTATTCTGGTGGTACTGAGTAGTCTTATTCATCTACCCACACTCTCATCTATTTTTTTTCATTCACTAATTCACTCAACAAACATAGTACAGTGCTTTATGTGAACAAAATCCTGTTAGGTACAGAGAAAGGCACAAAGGTAAATCAGATATAGACTTTATATTAGTAGAAGAAAATAATTTCTTTTTATTTATTTATTTATTTATTTATTCATTAATTGCCAGAGGGCACATGTGCTTGTCAGAAAGAGGGTGACGTAAAGAAGAAAGAAACCCTTAATGGGGTGTGGTCATGCTGCAATCCCTTCTTCATTACTCCATTCTGTTGGTATTTTAAGCACTAACACACATGTACCTGGTGTTTTTTTCAAGCCACTGGGCCTGGGATTCAAGTGGTCTAGTCAGTGGTTGGCCATGTAGAATCTGGCTCTCTTAACCACCAGGCTACAGGGCTAGCCCAGGAAAGAATAATCCTATATACTTGCCTATGACACAGCTAGGGAATGGTAAATGCCCTCCAAAATATACCAACTACCACGAGGTATCTTCTGGCTGAGAGATTAGGGTAGGCATTAGAGAACGGCATTCAGATGGGAAGGGTTTCAACATGTGCTAAAGGAAGGGATGGTTTTCCAGGCAGGAAGAAGTGGCTGAGCAAAGCCAAGGAGATAGGAAAGTACTGGGCAACCACAAGGAATGATGGGGCTAGAAAGCCCTGCTCAGTCACCCATCCTACAACTATGCAAATATGATTTTTAAAAAAAATTATTTACCCATGGCTATCCACTACCTCACAAAAACTTGAGCTGAGGCCACTGTGGTTTTAACAAGCCAGACTCAGAACTTAAGCACACACTGCCATCTTATTTTCCCAGTGCTGATCTCTCTGAGGGACTTAAAAGGACTAAGTGAGCCCTTTGGGGGACTTTTTCTCCCATTTAAACATCACTGTGGCCTTGTGCCCTCACCAAAAGAGCCATTTAGTAGCTATTACACTGCAGGTGGGAAAACATGTGGGTGTCTCCCTGGGGCACGAGCATTTTGAAAAATCTCATCAGGAAAGCTGGTTGCAATGGTTTCAGACAGGCTGTAAAGACACAGAGGAGTAGTGCATTTGAAGAAGCCCTGGTCATCTTTAGCAGTTAATGCAGCTTCTAAAAACAGGATGCTCTCAAAGTAGCCTAGAGTAATGGAATATGTCACAAGTCTGGATTCTGGTCCCAAACGTTGCTCATAATTAGAATGACCTCTGGTGAACTACTTTCCCTTCAGTGGCTCTCAATCTCCTCTTCAAAGTAAAGGATATTGATTAAATAAGAGTTTACTGTCTTTATTATGAAAGTATCACTTACTAGGGATGTGTGGATAAGCATGCTCTTACATCCCAACAATTCAATGAGAAAAACAGAGGTATTGTGTTCATTTTATAGATGAGAACACCGAGGCTGAAAGGCTAGCCCAGTAGCTCAGAGTTGTAATTATACTGAAATGCAATCATGCTAAGATGGTGCTTTTCAAATTGCAGGCTGTGAAAACAATTTAGTGGGTTGTAGTTAGCCCATGTTTTTTTAATTTATTTTTAAAAGCTATTTTTAAAGAATTATTTTATTTAACTTTATTTATTTATTTTAATTTGACCAGAGAGAGACAGAGTGAGAGTGTGTGTGTGAGAAAGAGAGAGGGAAAGTGAGAAAGCAAGCTGCCAGGTCTGGGACTTGAACTGTGGTTGGCTATGTGGGAGTCTAGTGCCCTTAACCACCATGCCACCTGCTGGTTCCCTAGCTAGCCCATTTTTTTATGGAAAAGAATAAAATGGAATGAGCTTCAGTGGATTAAAATGGAAAAATATGAGCAAATCATACACAAGAGTATTATTTTGTTAACTTTTATTCCAGTTACATGCACACCTACATGTTTTACATAAAATATATATTTCCATTATATGCATATATGCACATATACTATATGTGTACTGGACATGGTGTAAAATGTGTATCTTTCTGGAAATGATGATCGAAAACATTTGCGAAAACACTACTGTGAACTGCTGAACACAACTCTTTCAAGGTGACTTCTGCAGAACTAGTTTTTTTCCACCTGGTAGAGCTAATAGTTTCTGAATATGCAATTTTAGGGGATGCACTTGGCTGTGATTATTCTGACACAGAGAGTGTCCACTGAGGCCATTCCTAAGGAGCATGTCAAATGGAGAACCTTGCAGACCTGGGTTACCTCTGTCTCATTCTGTCCCAGTCTGGGGACCACAAAGACCCATGCTTGATAGTGAAGCTGCAGCACAGGGTGGTACTGCTGGAATCCTGCTGGAAGGGATGGGTCCCCTGGGATTCCCAATCCAGCTGGAGAACTGAATTGCCATCTGGTAAATCACAAGACGATTTTTGTTCTTGCCAGACGCACCCTATCAGTATGGAAGATACAGACAGTCTTCAACACATAAACAGGTTATGGTGCCAAAAGTGCCTTTGTAACTCAGATGTTTGGGATTTGGAGCACATCACCCCATAGAAACAAGGATATAAATGGAGGTTAGGTTTCCATGTTTTAAAACTAAGAGCTTGTGTGACATGCTGTATATTTCGTGTGATGAACTGAGTAAGAACTGAGTGAGAACTAGCTGCGGGAGCTTGTGTGTAAGTTTCTTATGCATCCAAAGTTCTAGTTCCTCATTCTTCAAAGGAGTCACTAAGGGTTACTTTTTATAGCAGTGAGATGATCCTGCAGAGTCAGAGTCTAGGTCACTGAGACTGGTATTATCATTATAACTTTGTGATAGAGAAGCCAATTGTGACCTTCCACACAGCACTTAAGCACACAGAGCCTCAGTTTCCATCAGCATAAAAATATAATAACAATATTCACCTCAGAGTTATTACAAGCATAAATGAAATAATGTATGCAAAGCATCTACTAAATAGTGTTAGGGTGGTCTATGTCGTAGACTGTGAAAGAATAAGAGGATAGAGAAGTTTTATTCTCTCTCCAAGAGAGGAAAGGAGCCAGATATGAAAAGTTACATCAGGCCGGAGGGATGGAGGCTATGGCTTTTAAAGGAAAGGAGTTTTGGGTGGGGTAATTAAGGTGGTCCTGAGATAGGATGCCAGGTGCTTTTACAACATCGGGGTGGTTTCATTGTTATCTCTGAGTGAGTTGTTCATCTGCAATAAGATCAAGCTGTCCCTCTTCCTCATTTTTTTTCAGGTTAAAATCCTCCTCTGAGCTCAAGGAAATCCTTGCTGGGGTATATACCCTCCCACCTGGCCCCTTAGACCTTCCTCCTCCCACCCACCAAGAGTACTCCAGGCTGCAGGAAGCCCTGCCTCCACTTAGGCTACCTTAGAGCCTAAGATAAGAGACAAACATTCAAGGGTCACTCCCTAAAAGAAAGAAAAAAGAAAAGAAAGAAAAAAAAATGCTGGAGGCACATGGAAGGTACTGAATATGCCCTTTTACAAAGTTAACGTAGAAAGAGTTTAATAAAAAGTTGCAGGTGGTCCTTGCCTTCTCTGGAATACCTGGCCATACCTGTATATACTTTCCTATTCACCTAAATCAGCCCTTATTAATATTCTTATACACCAAAAATATTAAAATGGTGCTGAGATCTGAATGATTGTGTTCCCTCAATATCAGGATGTTGAAACATAATCATCAATGCGTCAGCATCAGGACCCGAGCTTTTGTGAGATAATTCGGTCATGCAATTAGTGCCCTTACAGAAAAGACCCCAGAGAGTTAGATCACCCCTACCACCATGTAAGAACACAGGGGGAAGGTGTGATCTACTATCCAGAAAGCAGACCATTACTAGACACAAAATCTGTTGGTCCATTGATCCTGGAATCTCTAGCCTCCAGAACTGTAAGAACTGTGCTTCTGTTGTTCATAAGTTACCCAGCTTATGTATTCTGGCATAATAGCCCAAATGGACTACTATAACAAACATTTAGCAAACACTTCCTCAAGTTTAATCCCATGCTTGCTTCTATGTGATATAAATGAGAGGTGTACACTAGGGTCTCTCAAACTGAGGATGCGGTGTGAAAATGTGCTAAAGGTCTGCTACATTCAAATGGGATCAGAAAATACTGTGAAGATGATAGAAGTCAGGGAAAAAGAGGGCTAGGGACATGTTTCAGGCTGATAGTATGAATAGTCTGCTGGTTCAGTGGAACTGCATTCTTACTAGAGAGATGGTGATGTTCATGAGAAAATGATCATAATAACGTTTAACCTTTGCCTATCGTTAATAGTCCCCAGGGAAACCTGGGGTTGGATGCTCTGCAGAGCAACTGTCTGTGGGCCAGTGGCTGAACTTTGCAAAGAAGGAGGAGACAGATTGCCGTAATAGCAAAGTTCCATGTAAGGTCTCAAGTTTCACACAATCTTTACAATACTCAAGATGATCTCTCTAGGGAAGGTGAAAAGAATTATAATTACATCTGTGAAAAAGGCTTGAGACAGGGGAAAAAAAATCCTGCCATATGGTGTGTGGAAAATGTTTTGGAACTGAATAAATAACATGGCGGGTGTTTTTCTCCCCCCATTTTTGTTTATACATCTACGTTATGCAGGCTGACTAGTGAACATGGATCGGTTTTTCTTTCGGAATAGAAATGCACCGGGTAATTTAATTTTATGACCATTAATAATATGGGTCTCTCTCTGCAAGCAAAGACATTTACAAACTTATAATCAGATTTTGTGATTTGGGTGTAAACCAATCATCCACAAGAGGCTGGGAGATATTTCTATCCGGCTTTTCTATTGCAGTGGGATTGTGTGCAATGCAAAAAGGGTGTATAATAAAAGGTTCAGGATCCCAGAGGGAAGTAGGGAGAGGGTCATTGGTTTTAATGGGTACGGCATACTCCAGCAAGAAATTTTAAACAGCCCAGAGACAGGCATTAAAGATATTAACCTTCCAATATATTCCACTTTGTCTAAATGATGTCTTGTTGAGTGTTCATAGATAAAGTCATGCCCATTTACAAGATGAGGAAGCAGAGGTTACAGAGGCGAAATGAAGTAATAGCTCCTGTTTGTGCAGCTACCCAATAGCAGAATTCAGCTATGGCCCCTTACTGCGGGGCCTCCACCTTTCAATCTTACCATCTCACTCCTTTGTCATAAACACATTCTACACAGGGAATGCAACTTAAAAAGAAAACTGATCCACAAGTATTTATATGCCAACCAAACTGAGTCAAGCACTTATAAGGGAAGTACTAGGATCATACAATAAGACTGTAAATAGAGAGTTTTTCAAAAAATATTATTAATGATTGATTTTTATAAAGTGCTTGGTGTGCCAAGTGTTTTGTAATGTATTACCTTACCTAATCCTCACAGCAATCCAATGAGAGAAACACTGCCATTCAATTCCGCTTCAAGGTGAAGAAACTGAGATACAGAGAAGTTAATTAAGCAAGCTAACCACACTCACAGAGGCAGTAAACATCCATGCTGGGTTCTGAAGCTATGTCTCTTTGACTACAGGCCTTATCTTTTTAGTATCTTAATGCACCATTGCAGGTGAGTGAGTAATATTACAGGTAGAACTTGAAAGTCGTTGGACAGGGAATGGTCAAAAGGTCTCAGAAGACATAGTTGTTCTCAAGATTATTGAGAAACACGGCTTAGTTGGATTTTAGGAGGCCACACTGAGTAGATTAATTGGTTTAAAATAATTCACTGAGCATTTTCCATGTACTACATGTGGACTGTAGCATGACCATAACCCATGGAGGGGGTGGTTGCACCCTCCCATCTCTCTGTCTTTCTCTCTGTCTCTCTCTGGCAAGAGCACATGCCCTCTGGCAATTAAAAATTTTAAAGATAAGATAAATATCAATATGAAAGATAGTCTACTATGCACCAGACTGCTGTAGGTACTGGCACAGGTCAGTAAGATAAAATTATCTGTCCTGATAGAGTATACATTTTAGTGAAACTAAAATTATATTAAAAGATAGGGTGCTATGAGAAACAGTTAGGAAGGATGTTCAAAATAGACCTCACTACAGTGCCATTTGAATAAAGAGTCAATAATAAGACTTGAAAGATGGGTTACAAAAAAAATAAGGCTTCTTCATGAACAATGACAAACCAAAGCAGGGGATGCTTTAATAGTCTGAAGAGAGAAAATGCAGTGGGAATGAGTGAAGTCAAACAGAATATTTGTTCTCTGATTGCAGGACTACTAGAACTGAGATCATCGATGTTTTCTTGATAATCAAGTTTTTCTAGATAATCAATCTTGGATCTTTAAGTGTTGTGTCAGAATGGATTATGGAGGAAAGAATGAGATTTAGGTTGCCTTTCTGTTCCCTATTGGTAGGGACCCACGTTACTTGTTCATGCTGATCTGAACATAGATGCTATGCCTAATATGGTGTCCAGAATCTGATCCTCAGCAACCCACAGGAACTCTGCCTGTGCCCAGGGAGATGATTTAATGGGGCAAAGAGGCCCTTCCCCTGGCATCATCGGAACCTGGATTGATGATAAGCACAGGAGAGAAGACCAAGACTTTCAGCAAAAGCAGTACAAAGCCAGGAAGACTAACAAGGCTTGATAACCTGACCCTTATTCTGACACACCATCTTATCTCTCTTTTGCTATTTTCTCTGCCATGCACTGACTGATATCTTATCTCGTCTTGTCTATTTCAATATATCTTAGGTTATCATCTCATTTCCTCAAATGTACATTCATTTGCCCTAACTAGACTTGACTTACGATACTTAAAGCAAAGACCTTTGCTTAAAGGGTTCTCATTCCATTTAGTATTTATCCACCTTTCTCTTGTATAAAACAAAACAAACAGGCCAGGAAGAAAAACTTTATCATCTTTAAGATGCACTTTTAATCCCTACTTTAAGGAGCGTGCCTGGATTAACAGTCCTCCAAGGAGGCAGGGCCATATATTCTTACATTTATTTAATTTTACAAAGCTGTTTTCCACACAGACTGAATTATGATTATCCGCTTGTGCATCTCACAATCACCCTACACCCCTGCCATGAGTTTATTGCACGCAGAAATCCTGTCTTTTTCAGTTCAGTGACTGAAGAACCTAATGTAGATTCTAAGGCATTATTAGGCCTACTGGAAATTTATCAGATTGAACTAACTTGGTGAAAGAACATGGCTATCACTGCCCTCTAAGCACCCAGTCCAGGTCTGACATACTCCTCCAACATGAGCTAAGCCGAGGTCATGGCCCTTAGGTGCTGCACTCTGAGGCCCCTGGAAACCAACCATAAGCTGCTCAGCTGAGCTGCCATTTGCCAACTGAGATTACAGTGGAATGAGGCAGTACTAGATCATAGAGCTCCAGTATGGCCCAGGCGACATGACATGGCATTTACAAAGTACATAGGGTTGGTGTCTCAGGCAGACAGCATAGGTCTTGTGCAGCTCACAGAACGATCTCATTTGGCGTCCCCACCATTAAAAGAATAGTTTTAACCCATTGTCAATATTTTTAAGATGCAAGTTTTTCACAAAAAATCCCAGATTTCTCTTTTGTTTTGGAAAAGCAGAAGATCTAGCAATACTTAGCCTGCATTCCCACTATATGTTACCAGTCCAATACTGTAAGCATTTGAATCTATAACCTTACATAAACAAGTATATATTTTATATGTAATTATTTGCTTACTGTTTATGCATTAAAGGGACAAGTACTTTGTTAAAATGATCCTGGTTTTCCTTAGAGAATTCCTCTGAGTCATTGATTTTCCAGCACTTTCTATACTTTTGAGTACAGAAACTTTTTTTTTTTGAGAGGTTTTCGCTATAGGGCACGTGCACTCGTCAGACAGAGAGAGAGAGACATAGAGACAGAAAGTGAGAAGTCACCCCCCCCCGGGGGGATGGTCACGCCGCAATCCCTTCTCCTCCATTCTCCTCTCGGGATCTTGGGCACACATGCACACGCGCCCAGCGTGAGTTTTAAGCCACCGGGTCCGGGACGCAAACCGCAGTCAACTATGTGGAAGTCCAGTGACATAGCCATTACGCTAACGGCTGGTTCCCAAGTACAGAAACTTTTGAGAGCAGGAAGAAGAAAGTTCCAAACAATATTTTCTCAAGTTCTTTTCTTATTCCACTTAAAAAACTCTGACACTTTCTGGCAATTGCTCTAATGTAGTTTTGGGAAAGTTAGTTACTTCCTTTCCATTAGGAAGGTAGTCCAGACTTTTTAAATGTGCTTAAATATCTCCAAAGAGAAGAACTTAGGACAGATCTTGGGTTCCAGGCTCAGCTTTATCCCCAACCACTCAAGAATGGTTGGATAAGTTCATTAACTTTCATGCCTCAGTTAGAAAAATGAGGCCAGGGTAAGGGTTTAAATTTTACCCTAAGTGTGATGGGGAGCTTCTCAGGATTTTAAGTGCACGAAGGACATTTGCAAATTTAGATTTTAGATGATTGCTCTGGTTGCTACAGAAAAAATAGATTGGGGGGGGGGGCGGGTAGAATAGAAAGAGAAAGACCAGTTTAGAAGTAGCTTAAGTTGCCCAGGCAAGAGATGATGGTGGTATATTAGTTACTAATTATTGCTGTAACAAATGAATGCATGATAGCAAATGAGTTAGTGGCTTATAATAAAAAAGAACTCTGGAGATCAGAGTCTGGTATGAATCTTACTTCCTTAAATCAAGGTTTAGGACAGGATGCACGTCTTCTGAAGGCTTAAGGAGAGAATTCATTCCTTTTCACATTTTTGAGAGACTGCTCACATTCCCTGGCTCATGGCTTTTTCCTCAACTTTCAAACTCCATGCTACAATGTCGTTATACTTCTCTCTCTCTTTTTTTTTTTTTTTTTTTTGGAGAGGTTTTTGCTATAGGGCGCGTGTACTTGCCAGACAGACAGAGAGAGACAGAGAGACAGAAAGCGAGAAATCACCCCCCAGGGGGGATGGCCATGCCGCAATCCCTTCTCCTCCATTCTCCTCTCGGGATCTTGGGCACACACACACACGCGCCCGGCGTGAGTTTTAAGCCACCAGGTCCGGGACGTGAACCGCAGTTGACTACGTGGGAGTCCAGCGACATAACCATTATGCTAACTGCTGGTCCCCTTTATACTTCTCTTGATCCAGGCCTTTCTACCTTCCTCTTACAAGCACTCTTGTGATTGCATTGAGCTCATATCTTAAGAAATTTATTTATTTATTATTTTATTGTCAGTGAGTATATGCACTCACCAGAGAGAAAGTACCACCCAATAAGGCATGGTTATGCCACAATCCTATTTCTTCCATTTTTCCATCCCATCAGGAATTTGAGCATGTACACTCAATACCTAGAATGTTTCCTAAGCCACCGGGGCCAGGACTCAAACCACAATCGGCCACATAGAATCTGGCTTCCAGTTCACAGCACTTAACCTCTGTGTTATAAGGCTGGCCCCAGATCTTTATCACTTAACTACACCTACAAAGATCCTTTTGCCACATGACGTAACATATTCATAGGTTCTGGAGCATAGATGTGTTTGAGAAATGATTATTCTGACCATCACAGGTGTAAATAACGAATACAAAAGGATAGATTTTGTATATATTTTAGAGGATTAACCTCTTTGTGCTATAGATTCCAGGCACTTGCCCAGAGTGTTTCTTCCAAACGCTACAAGCATTGGCACTTTTACAACAACCCTACTCCCCGACCAGTGGCAAATAACCTTCTTTTAAAAGTTAGAGGATTGGGGCCAGACAACAGCATGGAGATAACCCAATGCTCTACAAGGCTGGCCCATGTGGGAAGGTTCTAGGTTTGCATCTGGAGACCTCCCTGAACACGCTAGGTGTGTGCATGCCCATGGTCTGGGCTGGCTGAAGCTAGGCTAGGATTGTGGCATGGGTACCCTCTTAAGAGTGCCCATCTCTCTCACTCATGGTAAGTAAATAAGTAAATAAACAAATAAATAAACAAGTAAAACTGTAAAATATTTTTTTAAGATGAAAGTGAAAAGAAACCCAGATATAAGTGGTGCACATTACAAAGATGCTGTGGTCCAAAGGCTACGACATCATAGGAGGCCCAGCTTGATTCCCTGTCAAACCAAAGATTAGACATGGTGGCATGTGCCTGTGGTCCCAGCTACTCGGGAGGCTGAGAAAGGAGGATCATGACAGCAAGACCTTATTTTAAAGAAAAAAAAAAAAAAGGGTAGTCACACAATGGCAAGCAAACAAGGGAAAAGTTAAATTGTGTGTGTGTGTGTGTGTGTGTGTGTGCATGTGCATGTGTATATACATATAGAAGGAGAGTGTAATACTTGGATTTTCATCTCTGTTCCAAAAGTGGTAATCTGAGTGCTCTTGGATAAGTTATTCATGTTCTCTGAGCCTCAGTCTTCTGGCCTTGCAGAAATGGTGTCAATAATGTCAATCCTGTATTCATGGAGTAGTCTATAGATCATATGGGATTTTTAATGCAAAGGAACTTGGTTTAGAGCATAGGACTTGATGAAAGCAAGAATTAGTAATGAATTACCTCTTCAGCTGGCCCTGTGACCTGGTCATTAAGGGAGCCAAATTCTACATGGCTGACCATGAAGTTCAAATTCCAGACCTGGAGGCTTAAAAATCATGCTAGGCACATTAGTGTGTGTGCCCCAAATCCTGACATATGGAGAAATGGAAATGGGATTGTGGCATGACCGTGCTCCATTGGAGAATGCTTTTCCCTTGCCCTCTTTCTCAGTCTCTCTCTATTGCAGTGCACACAATCTGGCAAAACTCAAAAAAGAAAGGGACCAGCAGTTAGCGTAAAGGCTATGTCACTGGACTCCCATGTAGTTGACAGCTGTTTGCATCCCGGACCCGGTGGCTTAAACCTCACACCGGGCACGTGTGCGTGCATGCCCAAGATCCCGAGAGGAGAACAGAGAAGGGATTGCACATAGCCATCCTCCCTGGGGGGTGATTTCTCGCTTCCTGTCTCTCTGTCTCTCTCTGTCTGTCTGGCGAGCACATGCACCCCATAGCAAAAACCTCTCCAAAAATAAAACTAAAAGAAGAAAAGAAAGAGAAAAAGAGAGAGGGAGAGAGGGGGAGAGAAAGAGAGAGAGAGAGAGAGAGAGAGAGAGAGAGAGAGAGAGAGAGAGAGAAAGAAAGAAAGAAAGAAAGAAAGAAAGAAAGAAAGAAAGAAAGAAAGAGAAAGAAAGAGAAAGAAAGAGAGAAAGAAAGAAAGAAAGAAAGAAAGAAAGAAAGAAAGAAAGAAAGAAAGAAAGAAAGAAAGAAAGAAAGAAAGAAAGAGAAAGGAAGGAAGGAAGGAAGGAAGGAAGGAAGGAAGGAAGGAAGGAAGAAAGAAGAAAGAAACAAACAAACATATCTGGATTTGAAATAAAACATCTATCTTCAGCTCCACCCAGCTATTCTGTCCTTGTTCCTCCCTGCAAAAGGATTCATTTCATGCAGGTTTAATATTGCTGCCAGTTGGTCACAGGGAAGTCCACAGGATCACAGAGCTTTGGGAGACTAAGTAGATTATTCAATGTCATAAGGAAAATTATAAACAGTAAGAAGAGCTTCCAGGTATTCGGTGTTGCAGTGCAGGGTGCTCCATGTACCAACCAGCTAGATGTTGCCTCATTCGCTAAAGCTCATCAACACTTGCTCTGTGACAGGCACTGTGCTAAGTGCCTTACGGGAGTTATTATCCTGTGTCATTTCACACTAGCTACATGAGGTTGTCCACTATGATTCTCATTCACAGAGGACACCAAGTCTTAGAGAGCTTTAGCCACTAGCCAGATATAGCACTGATAGAGCAGAAAGGTCAGATCTAAAGCCTTGCTTATCAGCACTCTGCAATACTGCTCCACCAGCCAGCTGTGTCTTAGATATGAGTGTAAGAATCTACATGTTTTTTTTTTTTGTTTTTTTTTTTTTTTTCGGAGAGGTTTTTGCTATAGGGCGCGTGCGCTCGCCAGACAGACAGAGAGAGACAGAGAGATAGAAAGCAGGAAATCACCCCCCAGGGGGGATGGCCACGCCGCAATCCCTTCTCCTCCATTCTCCTCTCGGGATCTTGGGCACGCACGCACACGCGCCCGGCGTGAGTTTAAGCCGCCGGGTCCGGGACTCGAACCGCGGTCGACTACGTGGGAGTCCAGCGACATAGCCATTATGCTAACTGCTGGTCCCAGAATCTACATGTTTTTTAAAACTAGCTACAAACATGATTAATGTGGGGTTTTTTTAGATTTAAGTCCTATTGCAACTGTTTTTTTTTTTAATTGCTTATTTCTTGCTTTCATAAACAAGAGAGACAAATAGAGACAAATAGACAGGTACCCAAATAGGGTCCTTCATGCCACAATCCACCCCAAGCCCATGCTAGCCCAGATTGTGTACACAACGTGTTTAGGGTGATCTCCAGATGTGAACGTGAACTTCTCCACATGTGCAAGCTTCACTGTATTACCACTGTGCCACCACCCAGCCCCCACAACCATGTTTAATGAATAAAAAAGCCTGTGCTTGTGATGCCTGTGTACAAAGCTCTTGTTCCCATTATTTAATTTGAAATCTAGATGAGAACTTCAGTCCCATTTCATAGGTACAGTAACTGAGTCTCAAAAGGGTTAAATACTTTGTCCAAGACCACACAGATTACAAAGGGATCCTAAATCCCAAGAGCAAGTCTTCTGAATCTAAGCTCACTTTAGCTTAGATAAAAGCATTTATGAAAAACACTTTCATTTTAGGGACCAGCATTTAGCGTAATGGCTACGTCGCTGGACTCCCACGTAGTCAACCGCAGTTCGAGTCCTGGACCCGGTGGCTTAAACTCACGCCGGGCACGTGTGTGTGAGTGCCCAAGATCCCAAGAGGAGAATGGAGGAGAAGGGATTGCGGCATGGCCATCCCCCCTGGGGGGTGATTTCTTACTTTCTACCTCTCTATCTCTCTCTGTCTGTCTGGCGAGCGCACGTGCCCTATAGCGAAAAACCTCTAAAAAAAAAGAACACTTTCATTTTAGATCTCTTTACTTATTCCACTAAAAGACAACCGCAACCCAGATTGGAAGTGACTAGTTCAAAGACACTCAACAATCTGGCAAAGAGGCTTGGACATCAGACGTCCCTGTGCTCAAATTCCACCATTCCATTTACCTGTTGCATGCCCTTGTAAGTCTCTCTCAAACTCCTTTGTTAAAGGCTATAGTTTGTGTACCTGTCAAATGGAGATAACAATACTGACTGCAGAGTTTTGTAAAGTTTTAACCCAAAATTAAAAGCGGCCATTGTGTAGCAAATGATAGCTCTTAATGACACAGCTGGACCTAGATTCCTGGGTTCTAGTTTCCAAACCTGATATGTGTCCCAGCAGAACACCAGGTCTCTGCAAGTTTTGGTAATATTTAAATATGCAGTGACATAATATAATGGATAACGTGTTCTCTAAATCTAAGCAGTGTGGTTTCTGAAGCAGAATAAGCATTCCAACTATATTCTCTTAGAGCTTCTATAACCTTAGCCAATCTCTTACTATTTTAACAGATAGGGCAAGGGTCACCCTTCACAAGCCCAAATCCGATGGTACCATCATTCAAGTTAGAATAGATTGTGTAGTTACATGTTTTATAAGGCAGAAAGAAATTGGTTACATTTGGTCTGCCTATGATACAGGGAAATGTTAATGTCTTTTTTTAATAAAGTTTTTAGACAAAAAGAACCCTCATGTTGAATGTTTTATTATTCATATTAAGCTTCCTAAACGGCCCTGCCGTTCTTGTTTCATTTAAGAAATCTTAAATTTGAGACATAAACTTCCTGACAGTGTGAGTCCCTTTAAAGGTGATATATACCCTGACAGCAGAGAAATAAGGCCAGTCGAGTGTTCTAACCACAGGATGGTAAAAGTCATGGTCAGGTTAGAAGAATCAATTAGAGTGGGAACGAGGCTGTGTAAATTTCAGGACTCAAATGGCAAAATATGAAGACAGGGCTGAATTTAAAGCCTTGTCTGATGTGATTGTATTTCATTTCCTGATTGGCCAGGCAACTCTAAATGGGGTATTAAATTGGGTTTAAAAAAGCAGTTTCTCCTTTTAAAGACAATACGAAGGAAGAAAAAAGGAGATCCGGGGAGGGCAACAACAAATTTGAGGATTTATATGGGTGTTTGAGAAAAGACAGAAAGCCTGGAGAAGAATGTATTATTTGAAGTCAGAATTCTGGAAGGAGAGACTTAACGTCTCCACCCGCATCAGCTGAAAGGGTTGTATTTATAGCAGGCGCGTGACTGCCTGGCTGGGTCCCGGCCCCAACCTGGTGCAGCCAGCTCAGTGACACAAGGAGAATCTGTGCTGTGCTGTTAAATCAGCTGCAGATCTGATGTTTATAAGCAAACAACAGCTTTGAATCTTAAAATAGATACCCAAAGGGTGTCCATGGTTCTCAACTCGTCTGACGGGGGAACTCAGGGAGGTAGAAGAGCATGCTGGATAAGGGAGGGGGAATTTCTTGCATTCTTAGCACCAGCTGGGGCAAATATGACACCTCGCTGAGACTCAGTTTTGTCATCTATAAACTGGAGGGTACAAATTAGGCCTGATTTGCAAGGTTGTAATTAGGATTAAATTATATCAGCCAGTTAAGGCATTTAACACACCACCTAGTTCATAGCTAGTACTTGGAAAATGTTGGTTATTATTATCATATGATTATTATTCAAGATAGAAAAGAATTGTTACCTGACAAGAAGAGGAAAAGTACTAAATGTTTTCATCCCCAGACTTTATTCCCTCCTCACCGTGCCCATCATTCTCTGTTCTGTTAGACAATGTCTCCAGGAATAACTTAATCTTATATTGGTCTTCTCCCCACTCTGAGCACACCAACTGTAATGACCAGAGCAAACCAAAAGAAGTGTTAGTGTAGTAGCAAGACCACTGAATTTGAAGGCTGAAGACCTACACTGTCACCTGTTTGTTAATGCCACCTGGAAGCTGTCTGAGGGCATGAGGGTATCGCTGTGCTTCTGTGAGACTCAGTTGCCTTATCTGTAAAGTGTGATAGTAAACTATGTCTTGCCTACCTTGCAATCCTGCTGTGAGGATCAACTATCTCCAGACGATACGAGGTGCCTTTTAATGGTAATATGATGTCACGGTAGGTAGCATTGCTATTACCACAGAACTCCACTTTGACACATCTTTCGATAAATACTATTTTCCTAATGATTCTAACCTAGCTTGCACTCTGCAAACTATTCCTTCTGTACTTTGCACTCTGGAAAAAAATAAAAAGGAGAAAACAATACAGGTGACTCCAATCAGCAGAAGAGCTAAGACAGAATCACAATGACAACACGTATGTCTGGGGTCTCCATCCCCAGGGCAGGCACCGCCACGCCTAAACCTCACTCTCACTGAATCCAGACAGAGCTCCGGGATCCTTCCCAAGATGGTGCTCCTAACATGCGCCAATGTTTGTGCTCAGGCCCTCCCGTCACCATCAAGTCGAAGACCCCATGTAAAGACACCAAAAAGGAAAACACGTAGGATAAAGTTCTAAACCCTGAAGTCAGACTTGATTTCTCTTCCTAACTCTAGCACTAATTATCTGGAAAATCACTCTGAACCTCCATTTTCTTATCTGAAAAATGGTAACATAAATGTCCACTTCATACGGAAACTGTGATGTTTTAACCAGAAGTAGCTGCCAAATAATAAAATCTCAATCATTGTTAGCTACTTTGTTAGCTATTATTACTGCTAGTAATTTACTTTTTCTTATTTAATATTCTTTGTAAGTTTAACTTCTCCTCTTCTTCCTTCGACAAATCAAACAAATAAGCAAAAAGTGACCTATAGTCACCTGAAAGGATCATGGAGTTGAAAGATAGACACCCCTAGGACTGAATACCATTATTACTGTTGTTACAAATTATGCAGTATTGAACAACTTGTTCTACCTCTCTTAACCTCAGTTTCCTCATTTATAAAAGGGGGAAAATATTTTAGGACATGGGAAGAATTAAATGGGATAATATTCATAATGTACTTGGCCCACAGTGGACTCCGGGTCAACGTTCGAATATTAGTTGGAAAAGAATGAATGAATATCGGGCATAATAGGATCAACTTAAATCCACTGGAAACATTACAGAGGAAACATTTTCCTGAGAAGGTTAAAATAGAATCAAATGTCTGAGGTAGATTAAACTTTTTTTTTCTTTCTCTCCTCTCTCCTCATGTCAAATTTGTTTCCACAGGATTTCATCTGCATAATGGAATTTGCTGATTGTGAATAGATGGAGTGATGTGCACAGGAGCGTTTTCCGGAGGATAACGGCTGAAGGTTATTTATGTGTCATTTGTGGGGCCATCTTCCCTGATTTTTCGTTATCTTAGCTGTGCCAGGGAGTCCCATTCAGTCACCCACACGTGACCTCCATCTGAACATGATATGCTCTGTGACATGAAGGTTATGGGAACTAAAGCGAATGTCGTGTACTCCATACCTTCTCTGAGAAATCCCCAGTGTTCATTCACCTAATAAAGGCACTGATGAACCCTGCAGTTAATGTATTACTCCAGTGTATCTAACCACAGATACCTTTGTTCAGGTTAATTCTTTCTTTACACCCTCCATAATTGCTACATGCAAAATGCTGAGTTCCCACAAATGACCAAAGAAGGTAGAATTAAAATTGGAATATTTACTATGATTATTAGTGTTAACTGAAGACGTAGTAAAAGACAAAGTAAATCAAAAACTAGATTATTTCCTATTATGAGTTTGCATTCTCCCAAAAGAAAGGCTGGGGTCCTTTCCCCAGTATGCATAAATATGATCTCATTTGGAAATAGGGTTTTCACAGATATAGACAAGGTGAGGTCATACTGAATTAGGATAAGCCTAATGACATTCTTATATGACGTCCTTATAAAGAAGAGAGATTTAGAAATGCACAGAGCAGACACAGGGAAGAAGGATATGTGAAGATAGAGGCAGAGATGAGAGTTACCCTGCCCATAAGGCAAGGACATCAAGAATTTCCAGCAACTGCTGAACTGCTAGAAACTGGAAGAAACAAAGAAGGATCTTATCCTAGAGGCTTTAGAGAGAGCATGTCACTACCGACTACTTTATTTCAGACTTCTGACCTCCAGACTATGAAAAAAGAAACTTCTGTTGTAAGCTACCCACTTGGTGGCACTTTGTTTAGGTAGTCCCAGGAAACTAATGAACAGATTTTTTCCCTACATTCCTGAATGTTCCTTCTCAGTCAACTTTAGAAGTCTCTACTTATCTCCCTTATCATTACATATTGGAGTGCCCCACGTGGAAGATCTTGAATGCCTTCTCTGTTGTAGCATAATTGCTACGTAGTGATGACTGGACCTTGGCTTCAAAACCGTGTATTTGGTGATAAATCCACATTGTATAATAAAGCTGTATGTAATATGTCCAAAATGGAACCCTAATCCTATCCAAAAAAAAATACAGAAAACAACTCTGCTTCTCCTCTAGAATCTTCATCTTATAAATGAACTATTAGTTCCCTAGTTCAGAATTTTATCTGACATATTTTTCTTTGTGCCTAGGTCAAACATCTGGGAGTTGTCCTTGAGTACTCTCTCTTCTCCAATTTCTCCCATCATTCCATTAGCATATTCCATTGAATCTACCTTTGTGGCACATCCAGCATTTAATTGTCTTTACCACCTCTAACCCTCCCACATCTGTTGTGGAGGTCTCCATCATCTCACTTACATGAATGCACAATGAGACCCTCAATTGGATCGTTGCTTCTATTTTCATACTTAACTGTCTATTCTTGACACAGGAGCCAGAGCCAGCACAATAAAGTATAAATCCATGTTAAGCTTCATGTTAAGGAATTTCCAAAAGCTTCACATCCCCACCCTAAGTCCTTGCCAAAGCCCACCAGTCCAATCCCTACTTACCACTTGGACTTGATTTCTCCCACTCTTCCCCGAGCCCAACCTCAGCTACACTAGCCTTCTTGAGGTTCTCTAATGAACAAGTATGTTGCACCTCGAGACTTCACATTTGTTGTGGACCCTCTACCTATCCACATGCATATCCTCTTGCTTCCATCAGGTCTTTATTATAGCGCCTGTTTATAAAGAGGCCTCTTTGCTGGGACCAGAAGTTAGCATAATGGCTATGTCGCTGGACTCCCATGTAGTCAACCACGGTTCGAGTCCTGGACCCAGTGGCTTAAACTCATGCTGGGTGCGTGTGCATGCATGCCCAAGATCCTGAGAGGAGAATGGAGGAGAAGGGATTGCGGCATGTCCATCCCCCCTGGGGGGTAATTTCTATCTTTCTGCCTCTCTGTCTCTGTCTGTCTGGTAAGCACATGTGCCCTATAGCAAAAATCTCTCCAAAAATAAATAAATAAATAAATAAATAAATAAATAAATAAATAAATATAAATAAATAAAGCTCTTTCCTTATGACCTTGTTGAAACTGCATCCCAGCCCTTCATCATGCTCTTCTCGTGGCCCTGATTTATCACAGGCCATCACATCGGGTGTCTGTATGTGCATGTGCTTTTCCCAGTAGAATGTACACATCAGAAATGGAGATGGAGACTTTGTCTCATCCCCTGCTGTGTTCTCAGTCCCAGTAAAGTTCATGGCACAGAGTAGGTGCTCAAAAGTGTTTGTGTAATAATTAATTTTTTCCAGAAGAAGCAGGGAATGGGGAAATTACATATTATAGACAAAAACAAAACAAAAACTCCATCAGTTTACCACTCTCAATTTGAGCCATAAAAGCAAAAGGAAAAAGAAGGCAGTAATTTTCTGGAAAACAGAAATGAAGTCTTTTTGGATTATGGGAGCTATCTCATGATTTGTGAACAACTCACAATATATAAAACCATTCCCTTTGTGAGTCATTTAAATCTTCTTTGCCTTGTTTTTCACCTGTGAAATGTGGATAAAAATTGTTTAGAATCCACAGGACAATATTTCTAAATTGGTATACAAGTATGACCTACTTTGAGAAATGTGAAAGCCGGGTCCACTGCATAGCCTAGTGGTTAAGAGGGCTACATCCCACATGGTTTGATCCCATGGTTTGAATCCCAGCCCTGGCAGCTTGAAAAACACACTGGATGCATGTGCATGCATGCTAAAATCCTGATGAGATGGAGAAATGGAGGAAAAAGGATTACAATGTGACCATGCTTGAGTGGGTGACTTCTACTCCTCTCTTTCTGGCAAGCACACACTCCTTCTGGCAATTAAAAGAAATAGAGACTCTCTCTGTTAATTTTTTATAGTCTTTCAAGGCAAATTTTCAAATAAAACTTTTATAACACTTTGTTATACTTGTTATATTGGCAATTAACCTGAACACTTTCCAGTCATGCTTTATTTAAAACTCCAGTATTCCTAGGAGGAAGATACTATCATAATTCCCATTTTACAGATTAGAAACCTTGAAGAGAAAGGAGGAGAAGGAATTGAGATGTGGCCATCTTCCTTGGTGGGTGGGTGGGGGGTGATGTCTCACTCTCTCTCTCTCTCATCTCTCTCTTTCTCCAGTGAGCACACATGCCCTATAGCAAACTTAAATAAATAAATAACATATGACTCATTTCCTTATATCATCTAAAATATGTTCAATATATGATATAAACCATCAGAGCACATTCCCATAATGCCTAAAATGACTACAAATGATGGAATAAATTGTGCTATGTTTGTATGTACGTGTCCATGAATGCAGTTCAGAAGAGTAGAGGGTTCGCGTTGTGGCTCCCCCCTCCCCAATTATTTGGTGGCTTTTTTGGTAACATCTTTTGGAGATTAAGCCCAATTAGGAAGCAGATGGCACCGAAATATTGTCAAACATATCGGATCAGCAGCAAATCACTGACTTAATTATGTAAATAATTAAAATGTGTATTTACACCTGATCGTCCAAATGAGGGTGAAAAGACTGATTTCAGGGTTGGTTATGAACACTGGCAAAGAGTCAAGTCAAAAAAACCCCTCACATCCAAGGTATTACTTCGGTGGCTCTTCCACATTCTGTCTTTGAGGGCATTTGGGAGACAGAATCAAGAACCAAATGACAAGGAAAATACTATCCTCTGAAAATGCCAGAACTGCAAAGCTGGACTTGCTAGCAGGATCTCTTTAAGGAGCGAAATGGACACTGCATTGCTATAAGTGTATTCCTGCCTCTTCTTTCCTCACTACTGCCCACAGACTCCTACACCTTATTCCAAATCTACCACTAATTTTGCCTACCTTTGGCCACCCATGACAGTGCAGCAATAACACAATATACGATTTTGAAGCCATCTATTTAGGTTTCAGGTTCATGTCCCCCAGTCTCCCTGTATTCTCTATGGCACGCATACATGCATTTGATCCTGGATGGTTGAGGCTGGAGGTGGACTACAGCATGAAAACCCTGGTGTGTGTGTGTGTGTGTGTGTGTGTGTGTCAGGGTGTGGGGAGGTCCTTCCTCTCTCTCAGAAGAAATAAACATATGAAAAAAAATCCACTTCTCTTGGGAACCATATTCTTAGCTACCTTCCTACCTCTTTACCAAAAGAGTGACTGGTACCACAGTTAAGAAAAAGGTTTTGAAAAAAGACTTATGTTCAAGGTTTCAATTTATCACCTGACACAGTTTTACCATCTGTAAGAGGGGACTATACTAACTCAAAACTGTGTGATGTGCTTCCAATGAGCCTAAGTGTGTGCCAAGTTTCCTCATACACAACATTATTTATTCCTCACAACATTTCCATGTAATTCCCTCCTTTTTATAGAGAAAAATAAAACCCTAAGTTTAGAGAAAGTAAACAACTTGCTAGCAGTAGTAGTTCAGATGACATTTTCCTGTTTTGTGATATAAAAGCTAAAGTAATAGTGACTGAATGGCAAAAGAAATTCACTGTTCTTTAGGAAATCTAGGCAGTCCAGAGCATTTTCCAGGGCTTCATGACCACCAAGGGCTAAAGCTTCCTATTTGTCTCTCCAACATCTTCAACACTTCCACCTCACAGTTCGAGATGACTACGTTGGCTTCAGTTGCAATGTTCACATTGCAAATACTGGGAAGGTAAATGGCATGCCCCTTCACTTTAAGGACAATTAAGAAGGTACATACTGCATTAGACAAAGCTTGATCACGTGGCCATGCCTACCTACAGAGGATATTTCTAAATAAGATCTATCTCTCTCTCTCTCTCTCTCTTTTGTTTTTTTTAGAGGTTTTTGCTATAGGGCACATGCACTCACCAGACAGACAGAGACAGAGAGACAGAAAGCAAGAAATCACCCCCCAGGGGGGATGGCCACACCTCAATCCCTTCTCCTCTCAGGATCTAGGGCACGCACACACACGTGCCCGGCATGAGTTTAAGCCACTGGGTCCGGGACTCGAACTGCGATCAACTACATGGGAATCCAGCGACATAGCCATTACGCTAACTGCTGGTCCCTGTAAATAAGATGTTTATTTCAGGCAGTCTTGTGACTAGCTGTGGAAACCAGCCTCTAAGATGGCCTCCACCAATCTTGAAACAAAGGGCCTGAAACAAAGGGCCTTTGTAGTCCTCCCCTACATTGACCATGTGCCCGACAGAGTACACTAAAAGAGATGGTGTGTGACTCCCAAGGCTAAACATAAGAGGCATTGCAGTTTCTGCCTTGGTCTCTTGGATTGTTCACTTGGGTAAAGTTCACCACCATGCCATGTGGCCATTCAGACAACCTTGTGGAGAGCTGCATATGTAAAGAAATGGAGCCTCAACTTGTTTGTCATGTGAGTGAGTTGGCTCGGAAGTGTTAAGCCTACAGAGAGAGTCAGCGCTCAGATGACTACAGATCCAATGGATATGGTAGACCTTGAGGCAAAAACACCAAAAAAAGCTGTTTCTAAGTAGCTGATGCACAAAAAATCATGAAAAATAATTCATCTTCATTGATGTTTTAGGTCACTAATTTTTGGGGTGATTCACTACACAATAGGTAATCAAATAACCAGCTAACACTTCCCTAGTTCTATTATGAAGAAGGAAGGAGAAAACAGATATCAGGAAACAATGAGCAATCTCTGCTCTATTTCACACACTCTTAAATGTAACAAAGGTAGGATTTAAACCTGACTGCTCCTCCATCTTTGTACCAGAAAGTACTTATAAGTCCAAGCTTCAGAGTCGGACGAGCCTGTGTTTTTAACTAATATTCCAGATGTTTAATGCCCTTCTCTGGATTCCTGTAGTGTATATCGTTCCCAGTAATCAATTTAATCTTAAATTATAGGTTGTGTTGTCCTGTTTTCTCTAATCTTTCAGTATGGAAATATTTTCGCCCTTCCTCATTTTGAACAAAGAAGTCCATGTTCTCTCTCCATATCTCTCTCTCTCTCTCTCTCTCTTTCTCTCTCTCTCTCTTCCTTTCCTTTTCCTTTTCTTCCTTCCTTCCTTCACCGTGTGAGCTGCTGTTTTCCTAGGAATTCAGATAGAGCTGTCTATCCATTTATTCATCCATCCATCAGTTCAGCATTTAGCTATACATTTATTCTCTGAGGGTCTACTACTGTTCAGGTAATACTAATCATCTTCAATAGTACCTCATTGTCAACCTGGATAAATCTATATGTCTCAGTGGGACACTCAAGACTCTCCATAGTCTCTCTCTACCCTGTGTTCAGCCTCATCTGCCACTATTTCACTCATTTTCCAGTTTCTATGAAGACCTTTGTCTTCCAAGTCAGCCTGTCATGTTTCTACTCTGTCCCTTCCCCATGATCTTTATTCTGAGAAGAAAATTTCTTGCTAAAAAATCCTTAGTCTTCATTCCATATTCTGCTTAGAAGTCCAAGTTTTAGAGTCAGGTAACTTCAGAACCCAACTAAAGGTTGTTGCTTACCAGATTGGGTAAGTTATTCAACTCCTTAAAGTCTTTTCTTACCTATGATATGGGGACAAGAACTTGTCATGGGATATTTGAATGAATTAAGTAAAATATGTGATCTGTATAATATATGAATACAGTGCCTAGAATATAAATGCTCAATACATGTCAGTGACTGCAATTATCTATAGTTTCTTTGAAAGAGCTATAGTGAAAGAGCCACCACATGTCTGCTTTACACTATAGCTGAAAAGTGCTCTTATGGACATAATTGCATTAGATATTCTCCGTGAATTCAAAAATATCACCTGTTTACAGATTCAGGGACAGACTCAGAGGGACAAAGTGATGAGGCCAGAATCACAAATTAGCTAATGAACTATATCAATTTCCAACTCCAGTCACTGGGTTTGCTTCCCCTATCTGAACATTTACTCCCCAGCTTAATCAAAGGACAGGATTGCTTGAACTAGAATCTCTTTATTTATGAAACCTTTTTCTGAATCAGTTCTCCCAGCCCTCAAAGATAAATTGGGCTGTACAGGAAGCCACAGCCTTAGGAGACACATGGAGCTTTGGGAGTTGTCAGAGCTGCTGATGAGCAGCCACCTTACATATGGCCCCCTCTTTCTTACATGGGCAGATTCCAGAGCTCACAGCTCTGTTGCCAGGCCTCAGAGCCCATTTTATCTTCTGGGTGGGGCAGGGACAATATGGAAGGATAACCAAAATAAAATCCAGTGAAATCTTGCCCTTCCTTCTGGTCTTCCCTTTTTAAACTTTCTTATAGTCAAAGTTCAACCAATCAGATATTTTCTGTAATGTGTGAATTCCAAAAGGTAACTGAGATGACTAAAATGTTTAGCTAAGACAACCTTAAGAGTAAGAAGGACTTTGTAAACATCAGAGCTGTTTCTAAAGGAATGGGCTATAGGAAGAAAAAGATCTGCAACAGAAGTATTCACCACAGAGTATGGGAACACATTCCCAAACCTAGCTGTGCTGTCAAAGTACCCAGTGACATTTTTTTCTTCTAATGCACCTTTTTTTTTTTCAGTTTCCAAGTAATTTTATTCAAAATTTTGTGTTCGTTTCCTATACCAATAAATACTATACAAAACAATGTAAAAATGGCTACCATTTTCTCTCCTCTGCTTTCCCCACCTGGGGACAACCTCACTTGGGTTCTCCTTCCAGATTTGGTCCAGCAAATGAGATTGAGTGACATGTTATAGCTCCTACAATCATCTTCAAAGGAGTTCAGCTGGGGTTAGGGAGAGCCTCTGGGTCTGGAGGTGACTAGGTTAGGGAAATAGATTAATGTTTTTTGGGAGAAGAGATAGTGCCTGGGGCAAGAGTTTACCCCAAAGAAAAGGGTGTCTCAAATGTTCACATTTCCTTTTGTCTCAAAAAGTGACATTTATTCAAAGAAAAAATAAATGAAAAGGTGTCCATTCCTTGGCTCCCTTCCCTCCCCTCTCCTGTTTCTCCATCTGCCCTCTCCAGGCTTGAACCCTTGCTGGGAAAATGTTGCAGTACAGGCCCTCTTAGATGAGTTCAGTAATGTTGAGGAGTAGCTCCTCAATGGAGGTGTTAATAGCCATGCCCTTACAGCCAGATCATCCGCCACAGCTGATTCTGTGGATATAGTTTTCCCTCTTGGTGGGAAAGTCATAGTTGATGACTAAAGAAATTTACTGTTCAATGATGTCTCTGGCCAGCAGGTCAGTGGTGACCAATACTGTACGGGAGCCAGAATGGAACTTCCTCATGACTATATCTTGTTCCTTTTGGCCCATATCTCTTAGCATGGCAGAGACAGTGAAGTCTTGGGTGTGCAAGTTCTCAGTGAGCCAATTCGCCTTCCTTTAGGTGTTGATGAAGATGACCACCTGGGTGATGGTCAGGGTTTCATACAAGTCACACAGCATGTCCAGCTTCCACTCCTCTCATCCCACATTGATGTAGACTTGATGGATACCCTCCAGGGTCAACTCTCCTTTCTTTACAAGAATTGAAACAGGGTCCCTCCTGAACTTCTTGATCACCCTAAGTACATCAGAACGCATTGTAGCTGACAGCAAAACCATCTGGGTGTTACTATTGAGTTTTTAGAATATGTCATAGATCTAGTCCTTGAATCTACAGCTTAACACCTCATCAACTTCATCCAATACAAACATCTTGATATATTTAGGTATCGCTGGTTAAGCATATCAAATGTGCAGCCAGGAGTACCCACAAAGATGTGGGGAGCTTCCATTTGCAGCTTCTGCACCTTAGCACACATGTTGGTGCCCCCAATGTGAGCGTGACAAGAGGAACCCAAGTAATCTCCTAATGCCATGACCACCTTCTGTATCTGTTGAGCCAATTCTTGAGTGGGTGCCAGGACCAAAACCTGGGTGGCCTTTATATCTAATTCTATCTGCTGCAAAATCAATACAGTAAATGTGCATGTTTTTCCAGTCCCAGATTGGACTTCAGCAGTCACATCATAACTCTTGATACAAAGAAGAATTACTCTCTGCTATATGGCAGAGGGCTTTTCAAAATCATAGGCATAGATGCCATGGAGAAGGTTCATGTCATCAAACCTGTCAACAATCTCATTCCAGTTACCCTCAATGACACGTTCTGGTTCCATTCCATCAGGACCATTGTCTCTGGATTGGGAATACAGACATGATCCTTAGAAACTCTCTCCTAATGCATTTAACCTACAATCTACCTAGAATTGATTTTTGTATATACTGTGGGTAAAAGTCAAGACATTTTTGTTTGTTTTTTATTCTATATATTTAAAATGTGCAACATATTTTTAACATTTTTATAGTTATTTACTTTATTTGTTTATTATTTTATAATTTGACCAGAGAGAAACACAGAGAGAGAGGAAGAGAGAAGGAAAGTGAGAAAGTAAGGTGCCAATTCTGGTACTCGAATTGTAGTCAACCATGTAGGCGTCTATTACCTTAATTACCACATCACCTGTGGCCTCAACATGATGTTTTAATATATAGATACAAAATTATGTGATCACTACAGTCAAACAAATTAACATATCCATCACTTGCTGAGATTATTTAAATATATAGTCTCAGGTCCAGCTTCATACCCTTTTTTACAAATTAATTAATTTCTCCCATGAGAGATAAAAAGAGAGGGAAACAGGTGCCTCCCAACAAGATCTCTGTGCCATTACCTACCACTGTCTCAGCCAGTCAGGGTCACAGGTGCACACAGACACAACCAGTGCATTTAGGGAGACCTTGGTACAAGAATCCAGGACCTTCCCACATGGCTTCATCATTGCAGGGTGTCAGGTTACCACTGCACCATAGCAGCTAGCCCCTCAGACCTTTTTTTTTTATTTATTTTTAAAATTTAATTAATTTATTATTATCATAATCTTGTTTATATTACATTATCCCCTCAGACCTTTTAAATCTAATTATTTAGCCATGGGATCTGTGAGTCTGTCCCTTTCACCATCCCAGGTGATTCTGATGGAGATATCCAGGTTTGAAATTCATGAGCCTAATTGACCATAATTCAAGGGAATTCAAGCATTGAAGTGAGATTGGATCAGACATGTGATTTTTTTCAACTGAGCTCCTCCCCAGAGGAGTGAGGACAAGGGGTGGGAACCATGGGAAGGAGTGGTGATGGGAAGGAAAGCACAGTGTCTAGACCCCACCTCCTAGCTTTAATCAGAGCACACTACTTTTATCTCTTTTGTTCATTTATGCTTCCATGAAAGATGGATTTGAACAAAGGATTCACTCACTTTAAAAAAAAAAAAAATTGAAAGCTGCCAATCTGGATGACCTTTAATTCATTTAATCAATAAACAGTTACTGAGTGTCTGCTATATGCCAGCCTCCGTGCAAAATCAAAGCTGAGTTAGACATGGCCCCTCTTCCCTGAACCTCACAGTTGAGAGGGAAGAGAGAATGACTGAGCCTTTCAGATGCACTGAGACTACCACGTTAACAGAGGGACAAGAACACAGTGTCAGCTGTATCTTGAAGATTGTGCAGGAATTCTTTAGTTATAAGGGAAAAAAATAGAAAATGGAAGTAACACATGCAAAGGCATTGTGATCGTTTCAAGTGTCGATATGACTAGACTAAGAAATGCCTAGCAACTTGACAAAATATCAATCTGTGTATGTCTGTGGAAATGCTTCCAGTGTGAGTCTGAGTAAAGTAGGTGGGAAAGATCCATCCTCAATGGGCACCATCCTATCAAGAAGGGACTCAGAGAGAATAAATATAGAGGGCAGATAAGTCTCTTTTGTGAAGGTGGGATAGATTTCTGCTGCCTTGGATATCAGAACTCAAGGCTCACCTTCCTTTGGACTCCAGGATTTACACCAGTGCCCCCTCCCACCCTCCGTCCAGGTTCTCAGGCTTTCAATGTCAGCTGAGAGCTTTTGCATTGGCTTCCCACTGGGTCTTTCAGACTTGGACTGAGTCGAGTTACCAGCATCTTAGGCTCCCCAGCTTGCAAAGCTGGTTCTCCTAATAAATTCCCTGTCATAGCCATAAACATATCCTATTGGTTTGTCTCTCTAAAAAACCCTGAAGAACATAGGCATGAGGGCCTGAAGGAATGGGAATGGTTTAAGCACTTGAACATGGCTCAAGCATAAGGCATAGAGCAATGAAGCCACAAGCTGTCTGGAACCTTGAGACAACCCTATTTTCTTTCTGAGCTCCAGTTTCCTTATTGACTAAATGAGGGGATATGAATCAATGACCTAGAGAATCAGAATCAGAATCTTTGGATTGTAAGTAATTCTTTTTGACTTCCTAACACAGTGGTTTTTGTGCCCTGGGAGAGAGATTTGCTTGTTGTAACCAGGAAGGTGCTACTGGCAGTGAGTAGTAACCAGGGAGGTTACTAAACATCTTACAATGCACAAGATAACCCCTCAAAATTAAGAATTATTTGGCCCAAAATATTGATAGAGGAGACCCTACTCCAGAGCTATAGAAAAATACCCAAACTTCTCACCGTAGCACTCAAGGTCACTGGCACAAGGACTGATGGTAAGTATGGCTACTAAAACCAGGTAGGGAAGAATTGAGAAGGACTTCAGTGCTGACCCCACTCTTCCACCATGATGGCATCTCACCAAGAAAGGGCCTTGGAGGTCATATCCTGTAACCCAAGTCGGTAACCTAAGCTCAGAAAAGGACCAATCTGTCCAAGATTTTAGATCCAGTTAATAGGTAGAATCCAGTTTTCCTGAATCTAGAAGTGATATGCATTCTATTTTTTTTTCTTTATTGCCAAAAGGCATGTGTGCTGGCAAGAGAAAGAGAGGATACTCCTTAATGGGGTGTGATCATACCACAATCTTTTTTATCCATTTCTCCATCCCATCAGGATTTGGACATGCACATGTACCTGGTATACTTTTCCAAGCTGGTGGGGTCAGAATTCGAACCAAGATCTGCCATGTGGGACCCAGCTTCCTCTGTACAGCACTTAACTGCTGTGCTACCCAGTCAGCCCACCCCTTCCACTTTCTGCTTTGGTCTCACAGTCACATTGTCTCTCTTCCCTAGTCAGCATGCCACAGCAGTGCTGTCTGTGTTCTGTCAAATCCCTGTGGGCTTTTCACTTCCACTCCTAGCTGGTGGCTTGATCAATGAAGCCTCCATGCTTAAGATTTTCCCAGGAGACCTGACAGAAGAAACTATAAGAGTATCTGCCCACACTAGAGCCTCAACACCGAGCTGGTTGTGAATCTGGAGTAAGATTCAAATTCAAATAAAGCCCCACTACTGGGAGCAGAGTGACTTCAAACAATTTACCTCTCTGAGCTTTAGTTTTCTCACCTACAAAAAGAGGCCCATGAGAGTCCCTGCCTCAAAAGATTTTTAAGAAAACGCACATGAAGTGCTCAGCTGAATGCAAGGAAGTACTGAGTAGGTGGTGGCTATGATAATGTCTAAAAAGATGCCCACCTTTCTGGAGCTCGTCTAGGTACAACAAGAAGAGATAACTGTAGTGATGCTTTTTCCCTCCAAAACCCAACCTTCCTCTCACACACTATACAGAAGTTTATCTGCTAAATGAGTTCCAGGGAGAAAACAGTCCTTCCTGACTGCTGCTTAATAAGTCCATTGCTATTCTGAAAATACGTAATAATTTTGATTCTTGAGATGAAAGAAGCTCCTGGAATTTTTAAGGTAAACCTATCTTTAGCTAATGAAGAAAGTTCTACTTGTACCATGACATTACATATGACGTACTCTGATACCCTCACACATGGTGATTCCTGGCCAGAACATGATGACCTATGCAGACTGGGTCATGTCAGACCCCCTCCCTTATCTCAGCATGTCTTACAGATGGATACTGAAAAGCCGGGCTAGATCCCTGTGTGCTCCGAATTAGCCACCCCCATGTCTCACAGGGACAATTTGCAAAACTCTTTACCCCTGGTTAGCCATCAGCTTTATGGCCCTTCTCTCCTCCCAATCCCCAGTTTACCCTTTCTAAATATCACCCAGTCACACAAATTAATAGTCCTCATACTTAACACACTTTCATCTGGCCCCAGAAGAAATGTTACAAAGAAAAACCTTCCAGCCTATTATTCCCAAATTCCAAATTCATTCAGTTAAAAGAAAATCAAATTTATTAAGCATTAACCATAAATGTACCAAGCTCCATGCTAGACATTTAGGAAACAGGATGAAAAGCAGACAAGGCCCTTACCTACTAGTGACTTGGGGTATGGGGGAAATGAGGACTTCATAAGCAAAGTATACTCTTAAATTAATATCACAAGGGGACCAGCAGGTGGTATAATGGTTACTTCACTGGATACCCACATGGCTAACTCTGGTTTGAGTCTTAGACTTAGAGGCTTGAAACACTCTGGGTACCTATGCAAGTATGCCCAAAATCCTAATAGGAGAATGAAGGAGAAGGGATTGTCGCATGGCCATCCCTCAGGCGTGTGTGTGTGTGTGTGGGGGGGGGGGTGATTTCTCATTTTCTCTTTCTTTGTCTCTCTCTGTGTCTCTGGTGAGTGCAGGCACCCTATAGTGAGATATATATATATATATATACATATATATATATATATATATATATATATATATACACACACACACATTTGTGTGTATGTGTGTGTGTTTATATATACATAAAATCTCAAAAATAAAAAAAAGAAATTGACAACACAAGGATGAGAAGAAATTGTGTAGATGAATTAGAGATAAAAGGCAAGGCAGACGGAACAGCTCATGCAAAGTAATAAAGTGAGACCATGTTGACTGAATAGAATTAGAAACTGAGGCTTACTAGAAGGGAAGGAGAACAGTGGAAGGTATGAGAGATGAGGCCAGAAATGGAAGCAAGGACTAGACCATGAAAGTTTTCATAATTTGTAATTTTGAAGAGTAAGAGTTTTTCCTATGTTCAATAGGAAGCCACATCTTTTTTTTTTTTTAATTTTTATTTGGAAGCCACATATTTCTATGCATAGAATAGCCATAAAATTTAATATAAATTTACTGAATGTTTTCTATATGTTCAACCCAGCCATAAGTGGAGAAGAGGAGAGAGTATAAATTATAGTATAAAACAGAATCATTGATCTCTCTGTGGACAGGACAATACAATTCTTCAAGCTGAGCTTCAAAATAGGGGTCAAATTTCAGAACCCTGGAATGCAGGGACTTATACTTGATTTTGTCTAGAGAGCTGGCTGTTAGCACAATGCTTAGAGGAAAGTGGAACCCAGTAAACAGGGGATGAATGACAGCAAAAGTGTGATCCTATGAGAGAGGCACCAGCACATGCCAAGAAAGGTGGGAGACCAAAGCAGACAAACTTCTGTCAGAGAATCTTCTTTGAGGAGTCAAGACTTGATGGATGGACAAGAGGAAGGGGAGAGCATTTTAGGCAACATAAATTGCACATGGAAAGGTACCGAAGAGAAGGGATGATCACAGAGGGCAGTGGTTAAGTGCTATGTATTGGGAACTGGATCTCTCATGACTGACCATGGTTCAAATATTGGCCACAATGGCTTGCAAAACACTTGGTGTGTGTGCTTGCTCAGAATCCTGACGGGTTGAAGAAACGGAGGAAAAGGGATTGCTGTGTCACCAAACCCCGTTAGGAGATGCTCTCTCTTTCTCCCTCTTCCTCTCTTCTCTCTCTCTCTGGCAACTAAACAAATAAAGAAGGGTGCAAATGAGAGAAAGGTCCTGGGTAGACCTGGGCTGTGGAGACTAGACAGATAGGAATGGATTATTTGTTCTCAGGAGTTTTGCACAGACAAGGTGATTTCGAGTATTGGGATTCCTAAGAGACAGTGGGAACTCATAGTTTATTTGCAATATACTGGGGAGTCAACACAGATTCTGAAAACAGAAAAAACTATGGTGAACAGCATGTTTAGGACACAGAGGGCTGAATGTTGAGAAGTCAGATAGAAAGGACAAAACCAGAAGGAAAATATTGATGTCAATCCAATAGAATGTTCAGGGAGCCAATAGTAGGTTAAAATGGACAGAGCTTATGTTAGATACAGGATCGGGGCTGGAGATTCAGTCTGAAAAGCAAATAAAACCAGGTTCAAAAAGCCCCAGTGTGTCATGGTTACTCCAATCCCCCCAAAATAGGAAGGGATAATCTATAATTTGATTGTTTAGATTCTAGGACACCAAATAAGCCACAATAACTAGTGGATGGGGCACCTCTGAATCAAATAGGTCTAGACCAGCAGTCAGCAAACTATGGCCTGTAGGCCAAAGACTAAAGATAGTTATTTTAATTTTTGAATGAATAGAAAAAATCAAAAGAATAATATTTCATGACATATGAAATTTATTTTTTAAAGAAGTATTTAATTTAATTATTATTGTTATTATTATTTTAATTTGACAAGAGAGAGAGAAAGAAAGAGAAAGTAAGTCACCAGGTCTGGGACTTGAACCACGACTGGCCATGAGGGATTTCAGCTCCTTAACTATCAGCACCTTAACTACCACATCACCTGCTGGCCCCCATGACATATAAAATTTAAAATCAAGTCCATAAATAAAGTTTTACTGGGACACAGCCATGCCTACTTGATTAGAATTACAAGGGTTGAGTTGAGCAGTTGTCATAAGATTATGTGTTCTACCCTGGCAAGTACATAAAAATATGTACTATCTAACTCTTCCAAAAAAATAATAATTCCTCACTCTGGTCTAAGCTGCAATCTCTTAAGCACAAGTCTTGCTTCTTTATGTGTTTTTGCTACCGATTTTAATTTACTCTCCAAGAAGGGATCTTTTGCCATTCAGTGTTACGGAGTGAACTTACAAAACTGAAACTTGAGTGTCAATGACTCAAACTTCATTCAATGGTCAAAGAATGGAGAAGCAGGAGATAAACTCACAAATCAACTCCTTGCTTGTCTTGAGCTGGAGGGTTTAAAATACAATACACCGGGGGCCAGCAGATGGCATAGCACTAGATTCCCACATGGCCGACCACAGTTCCAATCCTGGCCCCAGTGGTGTGAAACTCACACTGGGTGTGTGTGCATGCATGCCCCAAATCGGGGAAGAGAATGAAAGAAAAGGGATTGTGACAAGGTGGGGTGAGGGGGTGGGGGTAAGGAGTGGTTGGGAGGGTATGGGGGTGGGGGGGTGAGGGGGCTCAGGGAGATGAGTAGGAGGGTTGTTTCCTCACTTTCCCTCTCACTTGTCTCTCTCCAGGGAGCGCACACACCCTAGGGCAAAAAATCTCTTTTTTTTTAAAAAAAAAAAAGATACAATAAACAAGATAATGGGGGGGAGGGGAAAGATAGGGTAAGGAGAAGGAATATTCCAAGTTTTTCCTGGAAAATACAGGGACTTCTCAGAATTCCAAACTCCACTTCTGCTTTCTCCTTTTAAGTTTTCTTCAGTGCTTTCCTAGAAAATTATATGCATGCATTGCTCTGGTAGATGTGTCATTTAGTATGAAAATAATATTACTATAAGGTTTGAGGCCTTCCAGATGTCATTTTGGTGGCAATCTTAAATCCTACTGAGTTAGACTTGTTCGTTTGTTTGTAAGGGAGGGATTTATTTTATTCAATAGAGTTACTTGAGAAAACACAATTAAGGAGGGGCAGGGATATGCAAGAGCAGAGATGACATGGTGAGTGACATTTTCACATCTCCCATGGGGTCAAGTCTAAGTATATAAAAATCCCATTTACAGGTTTGGGCTAAAAGAGAGCTCCCATTACCATATTCCCGTGACTTTGCTTGTCCATTGTTGTGGTTGACCACATTACATTTTACCTAAACACCTTGTAGGGAGGAGTTCTGATTTCGGACAAGAACTAGAAGCTTGTAGGTTTTCTTTGCCTACCTGCTCAAGCTTCTCCAGTAAATCATAACAAAGGGCTTTAATCTAGGGAGTAGCCCAGTGAGGTCACATATGAAGAGGACCTCACTATTGCTCAGCATGAGGGTGATTTGGGAAGGATGTGATATTCCCATTCTGATAGGGCAGGGTGTCTTCTTTTGGAGGGATATAATAGATTTGCCCTATTCCCCCTAGGATGCTAGCCAGAGAGAGTTAACACACTGGGAGAGGTGAAGAACCATCCTGGTCAGTGTGCCCTGGGAGGCCTGGTGCCAATTCAATTTTCACAGCAGCCCACCTTCATCAGAATGAAAAATCTTTTCTTAACGCTCTTATTAAAACCCTAATCTTAATCGTATTCATCATTATTAAGTCTTGAAATTGTCTGGAATATTTAAATAGGGCCAAACTGAAAGTCAGAGGGATGGATTTAAAGGGACAGCTTGCATTCTCTTCAAGTAGCCCGCCAAATAATAACTGAAGATTCGGCCCCCGACAGAAAGCGGTGCTTCTGAAGTGAGAGATTTTCAACAACGGCACAGGGGAGGGGGCTGCCAATTACATTTGGCCTGGATAATATTAGTCTTTTTTTCAAAGGCTCCTCAAAAACTTATCAGAGAAAGGAAGAGGCATAAATAGAAGATGAATTAAGGGCTTAAACGTACCAAGGACTTGAAGAGATACAGAAAGAGAATAGCTCCATAGGCCTCCCCTCTGTCTTCCTTCCTTTCAGCTCCAAAACAATGTCCATTAAATAACTCCAGTGCCTTGGTTTTTGTCTCTGAGGAGCTAATTTCTAGCAGTCCCGGAGAGGTCAGATGAGCTGGCCCAGCTGTTATCTCCTGATACATGGCAGGAAGTTATCAGGGCCTTTAGAACTATGTTCTGAGGAAGAAATAATGGTCCTTTCATATATTTTTTTCTAAATAGGAAATTTAAATTGAAATGATGGGCTCTCCTTTTTGTTCCCTTATCCATCATACAGGGTGTGGGTGGGGATGAATTTATCGAGCATTTACTTTGTTCCCCAGCATTGTACAACACACAAGATATAGATTCTCCCATTTAATCCTGACAGGAGCCCTAGGATGTAGGTCTCAGTCCATTTTATATGTGGTGCATCTTACAGAAGGAAAACACTTTAACCACCATGACCCCACAGATTTGCATTCAAGCATCTGTCTGCACTGCCCTTGTTATTTCCCTGTGTCCCACTGGCTTGACTGCACCCCCATTGTACCTCAGTATGAGGATGACCTGGGAGTAGTGCTAGAAAAAGGGTCTCTTATAAAAGAATATTTTTATAATACCGTTATTGTCAGGGTTGAAGCCTGAATGTTAAAACAATCTATTTAACCTTTACTCCGACTAATGCATACATTAGGTGGGGGGACCTATATGCCATCATAAAAATGTGGGAAATTGAAACCTGCTGACATAAAATCAAATAGCCCAGCTATAAAAGGTGTTGCTTTTATGTGATTATCTTGCCAATATCTTCGTGTTGCTAAACTAAATCAAACTACAATTTTCCCCACATGCCCTGAATTTAATGGGAACCATTAATGGGTGTGATTCCTTATAGATCTCCTTGTAATAGGAACATGGCCTGTTATGCCCTGGCTGATTAAAATGAAGCCACTGCGCTGTCATTCGTTCTGTTGCGTTGAGCATATTGAAGAGTGGCCCTGCCTGAAATACCAAAGCTGTTGACAGACTCCCATTCCAGACCTTACTGAAATATCTAGCATTCACATATCTTTCCAGAACTTTCTTCAACTCCCATCTTTCAAAGAACTCAAGAATATTAGAAATAGAAGACCTTTTTGAGATCATTGTTTCCAGGATTGGCAAGTAGAATTGGAATTATATATCAACTCCAATTGGCATTTTGGAACTCTGGGTTCAGAAGGATTCTAAAGCTAGCTCCAGGCTCACTGAGTAAAGAATGCTGTGATTATTTAACAATGTCTGTAGAGGGCATGGTTGGTGGGCTATGAGCTATACATCACCCAAAGCTATTTCTCTATATTTCAATCCAGTTTCTTTATTTCACAGAATCTGAGGTTTACAGAGTTTCCAAGGCCTCACAATGTGTAAGCAACAGAGTCAAGACAAGAGCATATGTCTCCTGACTTCTAGCCTAGTTCTCTTTTCATGATAGAGGAATTCGGTTGAAAGTAGGAAAGACACATTGGTAGGATCAAGGAGATAAATAATGTATGGTTTGAGAAGGTAGGAGGTAGCTACCACTTCAGTTAAAGGAAGCAAATTCCCACAAATCCCCAAGAACTTCCATAAAAAATCCTTAGTTGAGAGCTAGCAGGTGGTGTGGTGATTGAGGTTTTGGACTCCCATATGGCCAGCCAGGGTTCAAGTCCCAGACCTGTTGGCTTGATTTCTCAGCCCTCCCTACTTCTGTTTTTCTGGTGAGTACACATGCCCTGTAGAATATTTAAAATAATGACAATGATATATAAACTTAAATAAATAATTATTTTAGAAAAATCCTTAGTCAACCTAAGCAATGTATTATCCCTTTATTCTTTCCCAGTTTTTGTCTTCTTCCCTCCACTAGGCTAGGATACTGTTCTACTGATCCTAACTCTTCCCCAAATAAAATGATCTACAGTTAGAGAACTCTAGGTGCTTTCAGGGACTTTGAATTTTTCTCAGTGAGGGTCCCACACCATTTCTTACAACTGTTATCCATTGGGATTCCTTGATCACTGACTTCATCCCCTAACAGAAATTATGGTTTAGTGAAACAGAGCAGAGGCAACAACTGATATTGCTGATCCTCCACACTCACACCCATCCTATTTCAATCTCTGAAAACCTTCTCTGAATCCCCTACCTGCATAACAAAGTCCCAGTTTTTTTAAAGAATCATTTCATTTTACTTATTCAATCATTTATTTTAATTTGACACACACACAGAGAGACAGAGAGAGAGAGAGAGAGAAAGTGAGAAAGCTAGCCACCAGGTCTAAGACTTGAACCATAGTCGGCCATGTGGGAGTGTCCAGCACCTTAATCACCATACCACCTGCTGGTCCCCACAAAGTCCCAGTTTTTATCATGGCCATTAGCACCTACTAAAGTCTGTTCAGCTGATCTCTCCAGCCTCATTTTTTCCCCAGTTCCTCTTACTATCCAACAGTCTAGACTGGGAAGGGCAAATGGCACTAAGACACAGATTCCCATCCCCTTCAATTGTCAGTGGATCATTAGTAATGGGTATCTTTCCTTCTTGGCTCAGACAATGCTTTGGAAAGGCTGTTGAATGTGACTAGTAGTGTCTAACCTAGGTGTGATAGTGTGACCCAGGGGTATAAGACTGCTTTGCTTACTATTTCTACCTTAGGTGCAGGACTTTCACCTAGTAGGTGGACATAACCTGCACATACCTGCCTCCATGCCTTTGGCTACACTCACAGTTTGCTATGCACCTTGCTCATCTGGTGGTCTCTATTTAATCTGGATCCAGGGTCACCACTTTTGAGAAGCTGTTCTCAATCCTGTAGACTGAATAGAAAACTACATCAATTATTATTCCATCAATATAGCAGGAAGACTAAGGCACGGATCCTGAAAACAAGTGGCTTGAATTCATATTATTCTCCTGCTTCTCAGCAGCTGCGTGATCTTGGGCAAGCTACTGAGTCTCTCTGTGCTTCCATTTCTGAACATGAAAAATTGAGATAACCTAGGAGCTATGTCAAGGATTGTTATAAAGACAAAAAGAATTAATGTGCTTGGGAACCAGCAGTTAGCGTAATGGCTATGTCACTGGACTTCCACGTAGTCGACCGTGGTTCACGTCCCGGACCCGGTGGCTTAAAACTCACGCCGGGTGTGTGTGCGTGCGTGCCCAAAATCCCGAGAGGAGAATGGAGGAGAAGGGATTGCGGCGTGACCATCCCCCCTGGGGGGGTGATTTCTCGCTTTCTGTCTCTATGTCTCTCTCTCTCTGTCTGGCGAGCGCATGTGCCCTATAGCGAAAACCTCTCAAAAAAAAAAAAAAAAAAGAATTAATGTGCTCAGAGTGTATAATGTAGTACATGGCACAGATTGAGTGCTCAGCAAGTGCTTGTTTTATCTAGTACTTGAAATTTTTAAACTTAATAATGGTGCATCTACCTGTCTTCTACAGTGAGTTGTAAATTTCTTGAGGTCTGGGATTTGATCTTAGTCATCTTTGAATTCCCTGCCCATCGAATGCAATGTTGGTTACATAGGTGCTAATGAATATTTAATGGGTGACTAAATGAATGAATAAATCTGTTTGAAGCCTCGAAAGTCAGAAGGGATAGTCATTTTTCACTGTTCTCTGCTGCTAGTGGTTTATCCCAGTTCAGAGGGACTCAAGTGAAGTGTTCCGTGGCTGTCTCTCTGAGTCAAAAGAGACACTATGTCTCAGTGACATCCAACCTCATGTTTACCTTGCACTACTTTAATAACCTCTCACTAACTCAAAAAAAAAATAAAATTCCTTCCTCTCTTGATGTTATCCCTGAGTGACAAACACTCAGGGTTTTTTTTTATTTTTTTTCCCCATCTTCCCTTGAGTTTCTAATGAAGCAGGAGCCAACATGACTGTTTTATGTACCTATTTGTCTGCAGTAATGGTGTCAGCAGAGACAGGCACTCTCCAAAGAGTGTTTGCTTGGTAACTGGTGCAGAACAACACCAACAGGGCACATGGTGTCTAGAAGCACATCCACAAGGTATCAACTTTTTATTATGATTATAAAGTTGATGTGGGTGCTGAGAATATATTTCACTATTATCTTCTTACAGACATGTTCATTTCTGGACTGCATTTGATATGGACCAGCTATGTTTTTAGTTATTCATTCATTCAACAAATAGGTAGTAAAATCTACCATGTAGCCTGGACAACCATGCCGTGCAACCCCAGAGGCATTATTCATATCATAGCTCATGGCATAGTTGTCTCCTACCTGGGAACTGAGCTGCTATACATGGTAGCCCCACAAGAGACAGTGCTGTAGATATAGAAATGAATAAGGCACAGTCCCACTTTCCCAAGGAATTTATAGTCAAGTAGGGGAGTCAGACTTATAAGAACAGAAAATACCGATCTCTGTGTCCTTGTCACAGGAGTGAAAATAGAAGTACATTCAGGGTAGATAGCATTCCAAAGCCATGCTTAACTCTCTCTGGGAGGATTAAGGAAGATTTCTGAAGGGTAACAATGTCTGGTTTGGGTTTTGAAAGATGCATAGGAATCTACCAGATAGGTTAAAATTGGAAAGCTGTGGGTAGGGTTTATGCATTTCCAAGAAGAAAAGAGGGCATGGACAAAAATACTTGGCTATGAAAGGAACCAGCAGTTAGCATAATGGCTATGTCGCTGGACTCCCACGTAGTCGACCGCGGTTCGCGTCCCGGACCCGGTGGCTTAAAACTCATGCCGGGCGCATGTGCGTGCGTGCCCAAGATCCTGAGAAGGAGAATGGAGGAGAAGGGATTGTGGTGTGACCATCCCCCCTGGGGGGTGATTTCTCGCTTTCTGTCTCTATGTCTCTCTCTGTCTGTCTGGCAAGCGCACACACCCTATAGCGAAAAAATCTCTCAAAAAAATACTTGGCTATGAGAGAGTATGATCTTTTGGGGTGCAATAATCAACTAATGCCTTATTAGGGCATCAGTTCTGAAGATCTGTGCAGGATGGCAGGAAGCTAGAGAGGAAGATAGGGGTCAGGAATTGAGGGATCTTGACTGCTGTGCTAAGAAACAAAAACTTGACAGTGGCCGATATGGAGCTATGATGAGGTGGGAAGTGGGAGTGGACACACTCACTCTTAGATGAGATGACAGGGATCCCTTGCATGTATGTGTCCACTTTCAGGCAACTCCCCATTGATTATTTTATTTTTCTCATCCATAGTTTAGGACTAGATTGGACATGAGAAATAAATCTGATTCAACTCCCAGTATTGTGCAGGTGGAGGGGACCCAGTCATTAACTGTTCAGTCTGGCAGATGGACATGAGGTTCTACTGGCAGATGGCAACTCAGACTAGTCAGCAGTTTTTCATATATGGTAGTGGGTAGTGCAAGCAGAACACAACCTGGGAAGTGCAGGCCTTACGGACCCAATCTAGGCAGGAGGTCAACATCAAGGAGCACTTCGGGTATTCACTGCGTTTCCAAATATTGATAGTTCTCTTGATCCTCTATTTTCAAAGTTTGTCTACCCTTTATTTTTTTATTACCTGTTTGCCATTCTATCCTCCAATAAGTGTCCTCAAGGCAGAGAACAAGTCTATCCTTTTAACCACGGTGGCCCTGGCCACTTGATATTTGGTGATTGTTTACTAGATATTTGATTCACGTAACAAGCTGAATAATGGACTCCCAAAGATGTCTACTCCTAATGCATGGAACCTATGAATCTATTACCGTATATGGCAAAGGGATTTTGTGGAGTTGATTAAATTAAGAGTCTTCACATGGAGCGATTATTCTGGATTATCAGGGTAAACCCAGTGTAATTACCATGATCCTTATGAGGAAAGCAGAAGGCTCAGAGTTAAAGAAGGAGATGGGACAATGAAAGCAAAGGTTAGATGGTGTTCTTTGAAAATGAAAGAAGTGACCATGAACCAAAGACTGTAGGTGGCATCCAGAAGCTCAAACAAAACAAAACAAAACAAAACAAAACAGCAGGAAATAGATTCTCGCCTAGAGACTGAATAGAACGTAGCTTGACCAATGCCTTGATGGACCACAGGCCATAGGCCATAGGACCATTTCAGCATTTTGACCTCTATAACTGTAAGATACCAAACTTTCATATTTTTAAGTCACTAAGTTAGCAATGACTTATTATAGAACCTGTAAGAAATTCACATAGTAAATGATAAGGACCATTATGTGTTTAGTAATAAGGGAAACTACAGAAACAGCATGATCAGAACCAGGTCCAGGCTTAAAGGAATATGGGCAATGTGATGATGAGCTTGGGGAGTCAACTTGACTAGACTAAGGAACACCTAGAAACCTGATAAAGCATAATTCTGAGTGTGTCTGTGAGAGTGTTTCCAGAAGAAATTAATATGGGAGTCTGAATAGACAAGATGCAGAAGAGCTACCCTCAATGTGAGCAGGCACAATCCGATCAACAAATAGCCCAAGAGAATGAATAGAAAAGTAAAATGGGTCTCTCTCGAGCAGGGGCAAGATAGACTTCTGTTGCCTTGGATATCAGAACTCAGTGCTCGTCTCTCTTCTACTCCGGGGTTTCACGGCAGTGCCTGCCCCTCACTCCCATGGTTCTGCCTTGGATTGTGAGTTACGTCATTGATTTCTCTGACTCTGAAGTCTTAGAACTTAAACTGAACCACATTATAAGCATCCCAGGATCTCTAGTAGGCAGACAGCCTGTTGGGGGACTTCTCAGCTGCCATAATTGTGTGAGCTGATTCTCCTAGTAAATATCTTTTTTTTTTCAATTTTTCTTTTTTTTAAGATAAATGTATGTGCCTGCTCGAAATTTCTAATTTTTTCTGCCTTCTAATTTCTAATTTTTTCTGCCTTCTAATTTTCTTATTTTTTAAGAAAATATTTATTCATTTATTTATTTAATTTAATTTGCTATTATTATTTCTTTAATTTGATGAGAGAGAGAGAGAAAGCAAGAATGCAAGCCACCAGGTCCAGGACTTGAACCACAATCAGCCATGTGGGAATCCAGCACCTTTGACCACCATGACACCTGCCAGCTCCCATTTTTCTTATTCTTAATTAATCTAGATAATAACAATTTGTTCAAAATAACAATAGCAGCAGTGTATCCAACTATGTATGCATGTGTGTGTGTATATATATATATATATATATATATATATGCTTGTTATAAACCTGTATAAGCAAAATGAATGACAGAACTGATACAAGGGATAAGAGGGAAAATTAGGATTATTTTGTTATTCTAAGTTATTTACATTATGTATCTATACATGTCCTATTCATTCTGTCTCCCCAGACAACACTAATACAGACAATAATGTAAAATAAATAAGTCATATGTTTTAGAGTATCTTTTTTACATATAAAGGGAATATCAAATTTGTTTGTGTGTTGTTAATTTTTGCTATAGGGCATGTGTGTTTTCCTGAGCAGAGACACACAGAGAGAGAGAGCGATCACACCCCAGGGGGTATGGCCATGCCACAGTCCCTTCTCTTTGGGTCTTCCCTCAGGATTTTGAGCAGGCACATACACATGCCCGGAGTGATTTTCAAGCCACTGGGTCCAGGACTTGAACTATGCAGCCAGCCATGTGGGATCCAGTGCCTTAAACTTCATGACACCTGCTGTCCCAGGAATATCAAATTTGAAGACATCTGTAATGCACACAAAGGCAAGTGACCACACAGCACACTCCCTAGACCCAGTGGAGCAGCAGCCACTGGGGGAAATGTTCATGGAGATAGAAGAGTATCAGGTGAACATTCTCCCTTCTCAGATTGCTCTGCAGGGCAGCAAACAGCTACCTGACAGCCAGACATAGACTCCAGAAATGATACCGCAAACTATAGATTAGGAATTCTATGATTAAGGAAGCACAGGCTATGTGCTGGCATAGATACAGGAGTGAGCTTCACATTCATGGCTAGAGGTAGCACCAGCCCCTCTCTTATCGTAATTGTGAATCTAGGGTCTTGAGGTTTACCTGAATTGATTGATTAGGCATTGAGCTATAACTGGTTTCCAAGAAACTTTGCCAGCTCCTTTTCTGAGAGGCCAAAAACATAAAATCAGTCTTGGCCTCATTCACATTTACCTTTCAAACAGCAAGAAAGCTGGTATAGGGAATGTTACTTAAGGTGTGTCTGGAGATAAGATATGTCACAATCTCCCAAAGAGCTCACAAAATATGCAGATTCTAGGACACATCCTAGTCCTACTCAATCAGAATCTATGAGAGTGTTGACTAAGACGGTGATTTTTTTTTTTTTTAATTTGTCAGAGGGCATGTATGGTCACCAGGGAGAGGCAAAGGGAGAAAGAGAGAAGGAAAGTGAGAAAACACCCCAACGTGTCATGCCTCAAGCCTTTCCCTTTATCCTTCATTTCTCTCTCCTTTCAGGATTTTAGACATGCACACACACAGACACCCACCATGTTTCTCAAGCCTTCAGGTTAGGACTCAAACGGCATAGTTGGCCATGTGGGAACCAGCTACATTAACCATCACAACATGACTGGCTACAGAATATACATTTTTAACCACCTCCCTGGTGCACTTTGTTGTATACTAACTTTTTAAAAGAATTATTTATTTCACTTTATTTATTATTATTAATATTATTATTACTTAATTTGGCCAGAGAGAGAGAGAGAGAGGGAAAGTGAGAAAGCTAGCTACAGGTCCAGAACTTGAACCACAGTTGGCTATGTGGGAGTCTGGCACCTTAACCACCACATCACCTGCTGGCCATGTATACTAACATTTTTTTTCCCTTTTTTTTTTATTTTTTTGGAGAGGTGTTGTGTTTTTTTTTGTTTTGTTTTTTTTTGTTTGTTTGTTTTTGCTATAGTGCACGTGCGCTTGCCAGGCAGACAGAGAGACAGAGAGACAGAAAGCAAGAAGTCACCCCCATCCCCGGGGAAATGGCCACGCCGCAATCCCTTCTCCTCCATTCTCCTCTTGGGATCTTGGGCACGCACGCACATGCACCTGGCATGAGTTTAAGCCACCAGGTCCGGGACTCAAACCATGGTCAACTACATGGGAGTCCAGCAACATAGCCATTATGCTAACTGCTGGTCCCTGTATACTAACATTTTAAAACTAATTATCAGATTCAAAAATCATAATTGTATAGATGAAGAAACTGAGTCCTACAGAAAGGAAGAAAGTTTCACAAGATCACATAGAAAGTTAGTGACAGAAGATGTGGTCCTTGGACTTATGAATCTAACAATATAATTTAGAAAGATGGCCACATTCACAAAGAAAAATCCAATACTGGGAAACTTATGGAGTGTTCAACACTTCCTTGGACATACTAATATCATTATTATAATCATCACAACCTTAAAAGATGGATCGATCTTCTTATTTTAATTTTTCAAAATGAAGAGACAGAGGCCCAATGAGCTGAAGTAATGACAGGAGATCTGATTCTAAATTCAGGCTTTTTTATTTATAGAGTAGATCTAAAAGGAAACAGTCCATCAAATGCAAATTTCATGGTAAATGGAACTGAACGTAATTTGGAGGTTCTAGGCAGCAGGGAGGTGACTGGAGCTTTCTAGGGAAGTGGGGGTTACTTAGGGAAAGCATCCTAGTCAAGGAGAATTTTTGAGCCAGGTCTTGAAAGAAGTTTTAAGTTGGCTAAAAGGAGTCATAGATTTCAGGGTCTTTGCCATAATGAATCCTAAAAGAGTGACACTAGGGTATTGAAAACATGATTGTAATGTTTCTGGGGAAAAAATTAACGGTCTAATCCTGCAGAGGATGGATATTGGTGATTCTGACTTATGTGCACACCGCAGAGCTTCCCTAATCAGCTTTTCCTCTTAGTGCAGCTCAGGGTGAAGGCTGAGGGCTGAAAATAGTCCACTCCAAAATCCTTTGATTGCAAAGTGTTTCAAGAGGAAAGACGTGGGTGACAGACTAATAAAACCCAGGAGCAGTTTGCATTTGTGTTTTCCCACAAAGCCTCTTCTACCTCAAACTTCCCAACAATTATGAAATTGCCTCCTTGGGGATTCTGCTCTACTACCCTTTCCACGTAGTTCACTGAAGTGGCAATTTTTGAGCACCTACTAGGTGCCATTCACTATGATCATTATAAAAGTCATCTTGCTTCTTTCTCACCTAACCCTGTGAGGTTGGTGTAATCTAAAAACACCTTGAGTATAAGATAAGGACTCTAATAACAGACACAGTCAACATTTCTTGGGTACCTACTGTGTGTTTTTCCATTAAGTTCAGAGATTTCTCCTTCATAAAATGAGCACTCATTAAGTAGATGCTATTAATGTTCTGTTTAGACCTATCTTTCTTATCTTTAGTCAGATGACTTAAAAGTGATAGTCATGAGTTTGAACTAGATCCATTTGATATTGAAAGTGATGTCTGTCTGCTATCACAGGATGCTTTTATTTATCCTAATATTGGAGGATTGAGGAGGAAACTCCATAGCCAATTATTAATTTCACCATGTGATAATTACAATAGAAGGTGGCATGTACTACAACAAAAGTCCCTACTAAGTGTTACAGATGTGATGAGAAAGAAGTGCTCTGCTACCAACTTTTGCCACAGGACTTTTGCACATGCTATTCCCTAGTAACACAAACATCCTCTCAAACAGCACTTCCCTGGACTTACTATCCATGTGGATAGTGTGTTTTCCTTTTTCACTGGGCCCTGTTCACTACTTTTCACAGCATTGCTTGCACCTTGTACTTGGTAGTTAATTTATATGTTTATCCTTCTGCTAACTAGCATGACAGTTCCATGCAGAGAGAAATGTATCTGTTTTGGTCACTACTGTATCTTCAGAACCAGCAACAGTAGATTCTCAGTAGTGGTTGAATAAGAGAAGTAAATGAGTGACTTTGATGACTGAGTCTTCCGAACAATACTGAACAGTAAGCATTATCATCCCCTTTCTCTGTTGGTGATAATGTGTATGGTAATATATTTGAGTTGATTGATGTGTACTGCATCCATGCTGAAAAAATTTTGTACACTGTAAAGATGCGCAGGGATTAAATGAAAATCTAAAAAGTGTAAATAAAATTAAGTGAATAAATAGAAGCTACCAAGATCAAAGAATAGAGTAACAGAGGTAGTGTCAGCCACAGTAGCTCTGGCTTGAACTCCAGTGGATATCTTACTAGATCAAACTATACTAACCTGAACTTACAGACTTGAGGGACTGTGGATTCACAGGTGGCTAAGAGGAAGTCAGAAGAGGAAGGCACAAGGCAAGAAGGAAAACAAAAATAGGGGCTGAGATTTCTCCCAAAGAAACTTACTTCAGTGAATTCCATCTAGGGATGAATCAGTACTAGAAAAACAGAGATTAATGAATAATACAAATTACAATAACAACTAAGATTTATTGTGTATTTAAACCTTTGCTTGTGTAATGAAAGAAAATTTTACTCAGCAAGATTTTTTAAAGTTTCTTCATATATTCCTTTCATAAGAAAAAAGGGAGACAGAGACAGTCACCTCTGACAGAGTGCTCACACCACCATCCACCCCCAGCCTCAGTCAGCTCTGCACAGCTGACATGATCTGGGATCTTCCACATGGGGCCAGCGCTGCAGAACATCGTTACCTCTTGGCCCTGTCCAGCCTTACTCACTTCTTGAGAAGAGAAAGTACTGCATCCATTTGGAATATATCTTTGAATGCAGGACCCACAACAGGAAAATTGCCAGGGCCCAGCAGATGGCGTAGTGGTTATGTCACTGGACTCCTACATGGGTCACCTTGGTTCAAGTCCTTGACCTGCTGGCTTGAAACTCATGCTGAGTATGTGTGCATGCATGCCCAAGATCCCCAGAGGAGAATGGAGAAGAAGGTACTGCGGCATGGCCATCCCCCTGGGGGGTCATTTTTTGCTTTCTATTTCTGTCTCTCTTTGCTTTAGGTGAGTACCCTATAGCAAAAATCTCTCTAAAAATGAAAATATAGAAAAGTTGCCTGCCACATTGTCGTGTAATAGAGAGTGAAAGGAAAGTGGAGAGTAAGGAGAATGAGCTCTTAAGTGGTGGGAGTCACGTTCTGTGATGTGATCCTTCCCCTTGATTTCAAAGCCATCGGTAAACTCTATGACTTACAACATGGTGAATGTGTGTATATATTTCATGGAATCCTGTGTAAAAGCAAACTCTCCATGGAACCAGGAACTCAAGCTTACTTACTTACTTACTCTTACTCAAGTCAAAGTAAGAGTAAGTACATGACTGGTAAGACCAGCTTGGAGATGCACTGCCCAGATTCTCATTCAAGAAAGGACACTTGCTAGTCATTCAGTCTTTAGCAGTTAAAGCCCCCCAGGGGCTGTCCCAGATGCAGACGATGGATATACTTTCCCTGGACAACCAACATCCAATGAATGATGGAATCTAGAGTATAAAGACCAAGCTATCTGAGTTTAAAGCAGTTCAACTCTGAGAGGCCTGTAAGCTGTGAGAACTTGTGAGCTCAGCAGAGGTGGTCAGAGGGGCTGCCTCACAGCATAGCTTCTGTCTCTCTCCCCAGTCCTGCTTCCTTGCCTGGCCTCGTGTGAGTGTTGGTGGGGCCACAGGTATTCCCTAATAAACATCTTGAATGATAAATTCTTAGACTCTGCTTCCAGGAAAACCCAACTTATGGCACCCAACAGATCTTTGCACTTACCCTGCCTGTGGAATTGGTGGGGTTCTAAGCTAATTGCAACTAGATGTCTCAATATTTATAACTCTAAGAGGTAGATTTTATCACTCCCAATTGGCAAGTGGGGAAACTGAGGTATCAATTGGTTCTCTAACTCACCTGTAGTAATTGTACAATAAATATGGGCCAAGATTTTTGTCTTAATTCTGACCAAACATTAATCATTTCATTAACAAAAGAAACTTTAAAAAAAATCTACTCTTTGTTCTCTTTTCCATCAAACCTAGCCTCATCATTCTCCCCCTCCTTTTATTACCATGGTGCTTTTTTTTCCTTTGTATTTTTTTTTTTTTTTTTTGGACTCTCAGCACATCCTGCCTCCCATCACAGATATTTATTCACAGTCTGCGTTCCATAATGAACTGTGTTCTTTTTGAGGACAAGAGCTATGTTTGATTCATCTATATATGCCTACAGAAGAAAGAAAAATAGAAAGACTAAATAAATGTGAACTGAATTAAAGTAATTCTACATTGATTTATCTCTAATTATAGAATGAAAGCCTTTGTTCTAATATAAAAGATTCAAGCGTATAGGCAGTTCTTTTCCATGGTGGCTGGGGGTGATAGGAGACCCCCACTGATATTTTTGAAATCAGCCCTCTTTTGCCTTCCCCTGTAGTTATTCCTGATGGAAAATCTAAAAGGGCGAAGATAACAAGTGGATTCTTCAGGCCTTTGTAAATTAAGACACAAGAGGGAGAGAAAAAAGGAAAAAAGAGAGACAAAAGCAAATATTGGTTAAGAATTTGACAACAAAAAATTTTAAATTAAGAAATTAAATGGAGGAAAAGAAATTAAATGGCGTAGGAGTTTCCACCAATAGATTCCAAAGCTGTAAAACGACATCTCTCGCTCTTGTTCCTCTGCAAACAATTCTGAGTGCAAATGTATTTTTGGCACAAATGGTTCTGTCCTAAGATTCTTGATTATAATTATAATAATGGGTTTCTGAAAGCTTGCAAGTGGTTCTGGGAATGATAATAAGGGTGGAGAAAAGACATGTTGTTTATGTGGTGAGTGTTTGTGGAATATTAAATGAGGGTGGGAAGGAAAGCTCATGTTATACTTTCCACAAACTCCAAAATATGCAATTACGTCCAAGCAGCCCATCGCCACCTCCCCCTCCGCCAGGCTTATACTCAACATCAGCTCCATTACCCCACGAGTCAGGGATTGGGCAGCACAGAGGAGGCAGGCGTCTTTCTGACTTTCCTCCACGGAGTTGCTCATCTCCTGGAACAAATCCTGACTTTATCAGGGAATGACCTTCCTGAGCTCCAGGTCCAGGAGAGGCTGGTCCTAGTCCTGCCTCCTTCTCTTGCCTATAGCTAGCCCCTAAGCCATTTCCTGTAGCCACACACAGAAATATCCCTCTTCAGAAGTCCCATAACCCCGTTGTGAATCTTTTTTTTTCTTATTTATTTATTTATTTATTTATTTATTTATTGTTTTACATTCAATCTCTGTGTATCACTACAACATACCAAATGAATTTTCCCATCCTAAATACCCCGTATATTGGCTCAATTTTTATTCGCTAACCAAACCTCCTGCTCTTACTTTGTAAACTCCTTGAGAACACAAAATCTAGCTGTTTTATTTGTTGTGTTGTGTTTTTTTGTTTTTATTTCCAGTTAACACACATAACATAAAAGTTGGTCTTTTAAGCATTTTAAGGTATATAAGTCAGTAGCATTAAATATATTCACAATACTGTACAACCTAATTCCAGAACCTTTTTCATCATGCAAAAGAAACTTACACCTCATTAAACAATTCACCATCCCTTCCCTCTAGCCCCTGGCAGATCCACTGTTTTTTTAACCATTATAGAGTCTACTTCTATCTTCCAAATAGGACCTGATTAATTTTTATTAAATCTTATAATTGCCATTTAATTAATTAATAATATCTGCTCTGCTTACTTCAATGGTTATTATATTATAGGATGATTATTGTAAAACTACTTTATAGAATGATAATGAGGACCACAATAATATTAAATGTCATTTGTTGAGTGTTTGCTATGTGCCAGCACTTCATTACTGACAAATATAACCCCCACGTGTTCTTCCCAATAACTCTCTGGGAGAGGCCTCAAAACCCCCATTTGAAAGTAGAGAAACTGAGGTACACAGATTATAAGGATTAGAATGCCAATTATTTGATTATTCTGATTCCAAATATCAATGCTTAAAGTAAAAGCAGTACCCAGTATGATGATGCTTGTTAATAAAATAATCAGATGAGGTTTCAGAGGAGTCTTCTTGATGGATTGTTTCTGTGATTTCCAGGTTCAGGTTACTACCCTGTATAACAAGGTCCCCATGTGCCAATCACATTATCTTTTGCATAAGAAACATGAAGTGACAAGTGACTCCTTGCCTTAGGAAAAGTCCCTACAGACTTCCTGAAAATGTTCATTGACTAAGCCTGCCCTGGTACCTGTGCCTTCATGCACATTTTTCTTGCCCAGCCTTCTAAGGTGACTGATGTCTTTCTGTTCAGTGGACTGAGCCCATGGAGAAACAGATGCAGAACACAGAGAGGGGGAGACTGATATGTCTATTTTATTACTAGTAAAGCTGAATTGGGCAATACAGCTCAGACCTATAGCCTACATGGACCTACCATTGCTTCCCCCAAGTCCTTAGCTGGAGACAGTCAATGGGAAGAACTGGGTCTGGAAGAACTGACACTGCCAGCACTCTGTGTGGAAGTCACTCGCCTAACTCAGTCTCAAGGGAGAGGCCTCACTGGCTTTTTGGTCTGATGGAGAATGATGGACAATGGCCTAAGATACCATGTCCCTTATTAGACTTCATCTGAGCTTTGTAACAATTTAGATGAGTGAGTTTGCCTACCCTAATTCTACAGACAAGAAAACTGAAACACGTAAGTCAAGTAATTTGGCCAAGATATAACCTAGCTGCAAAAAGACTTTGCTTTTCAGTTAAACACATCAGTTCTCTTCTGGTCATCAGTGGATGGTTCTGAGTCATTGAAGACTCAACGGTCTCACCCAGGACTCGGGCACTTGCCTCAGGGATCTTTGGGATGTCTTGTGCCTGGGAATTCCATTCTGATTGAAGGAGGCTCCAGAGAGAACACCCCCAAAGGTCTGGGTTTGGGTCTCTGGACCCCTTGTCATGTAACACTTCTCCCTCAAGATATCATGTTTTTGTTCAACAACCTGTTCTCTCACACCACTTTTGTCTATTAACATCGCAAAGTTGCAAATATCCATTAGCAGGCTTTACGTTCTGAAATCAGCTACGACTCAATACCATTAAATGATTAAAAAGCACCAAATGTGACTCATGATCAAGCCATACTTCTGCACATATGCTTCATGTTAAATGATACATGGGAATAAATGTGCATCAGTAGATTCTAACACCACTTATTGTGCACTTAATACACACACGCACCATGCTAAGCACTTTCTACTCAATATCTCATTTAATATATATATATATTTTTTGCCAGCATCACCATTACCAGATAATTCTAAGTTTCCTCATGACAAGATCAGAGGCCAGCCCTCCACAGAATACAGTGCCTAGTAAAGCACTCAAGATTTATTGCAGCGCAGCTGATGTTCAGTAAATACCTACTATGTTTCAAGTATTTTAAACTACTTCACTGCAGCTCTACAGGTCTCCAGTTAAGTGTTACTATTTTGGCTTTCCAGAAGAGGAAACCAAGCTCTGAAGCATTCAATAATTTTCCTAGCAAGTAAGTTAAAAAGCCACATGTTACCTCCATTCTCTGAAAACAGAGTTCTTTCTACTATACCATGAATGAATGAAATAAGAGGAGTGCACAGTCTAGTTTGCAACCTTGAGGTGCTTCTCTCTAGATAATAAATCAGTTTAACACTTGAAGAAATAATTGATATAAAAACATAAAGAGTAATTGTGGATACCAAAGGCAGTGTAAGAGGAGGGGAAGAAATGGGGAAGGGTGAGACGAAGGGAATCTAGAGGAAAGAGAAAGAAGCAAATCATTTAAGGGACACAAAAATGGAAAATTATCTGATGATGATAATGTGTATGATCATATCATAGACTGGACTAATATACAGTGTATTCATGACATGCCAATCCATTTTGCATACTACAATGATATACAGTGATTGAATGTTTAAAAAAATAATTTTTTAAAAAAAGAAATAATTGAGTCCATAGTGATAAGCAAAAGAAATCATTGCTACCAGGGTTACAAGAGGATAAGAGAGCCTGAAGTGGCGAAAAAGGTTTTATGATAAAAATGGAGAATTGAGTCCTGTCTCAAAGGCCTGATAAGATGTAAATGGAGACCTGGACGAGAAAGAGACTGTGTGAGCCAAGACGCAGGGGCAGGAAGAAGGTATGGACAAAAGTGGTGGCAGGCAGCATAACCAGAGGACAGGGACGTGGGTGTCTGACATAGGTCTGCAGGGAGCTCTGACAGTGGACAGAGAGGTAATGCTACAGATTCCAAAGCTAAGGAAAGTCATGGTGGGAAGCATCTTTAAAAAGATGAATCTGGGAAATCAGCAGTTAGCGTAATGGCTATGTCGCTGGACTCCCATGTAGTCGACCGCGGTTCACGTCCCGGACCCAGTGGCTTAAACTCATGCCGGGCGCATGTGCGTGCGTGCCCAAGATCCCGAGAGGAGAATGAAGGAGAAGGGATTGCGGCGTGGCCATCCTCCCTGGGGGGTGATTTCTCGCTTTCTGTCTCTATGTCTCTCTCTGTCTGTCTGGCGAGCGCACGCGCCCTATAGCGAAAATCTCCCCCCCCCCCCAAAAAAAAAGATGAATCTGTATCCAAAACACAGAAGGGTTTTGTTAAAAAGAATCACAGTATTTGCAGTGGGTTTGATATGTACGGGGTACTTAATAAGTGTGCAACTGAGTGAATGCATAAATAAATAGACAGATAAATGAAGGAGGCAATTGAAGTTGAGGTATCACTGTCTACTAGGAGATGGGAGACCTAGACCAAGTGAAGTTAGGAAAGATTTGGCCAGGCTTAGAAGTACACTGGTTGAAGTGGATAATGAAAAAGACAATGTTTCAAGGCCTTCTTCCTTTCTCTTCAAACTTCTTGCTTTTTCCTCACTGCTCAAGGAACAAATTTCAGGTTTCCCCAGCAGGTAATGAAAACCAGGGCAAGAAGCATGAAGAGTGTCTCTCATAAAACAATGTGTTGATTAACAAAGAAGCTGCATGCCAATGACACATAGTGGTATAACTTTCTTGCCATAGATAGAAATCACACAGGATGTGTAGGTGTGTATTCCAGAAGGTTGTTATGGAACAATAACCCTATTAATAGAGACTAAAATAAGATGTGAGAAATACAAGGCTCTTAACAATGTGAACTGCAGCCCTTTGATGAGGATTTCATTGGCTCATTTGCATTAAGAATCATTTGCATTGTTAGTTCCCAGATGTAGCTCCTGACCCCAGCCAGGGCAGAGGGCTCACACGTTGTGGGTCCTCTTGGTGAGTTGGGGCTCCTCATCCACCAGCTTGGACTTGAGGTGCTCCTTAAAAGCCAGGATGTCTTCAGGCCACTTAGTGATTGTCTGCTTCTCACAGACCCAAATTTCCTGTGCAACCTGCTGAATGAGTCTGAAGTCATGGCTGCTACCCTGACCACCACTCAGGACAGGACCCTGAGACTGCATTCCTGCATTGCTGCAATACTGCTTCCTGGTCTCTCCCTGTCCCCTCAGCCTTAGCTGCGCTCTGTTATCCTATCTACAGCTGGACAGTACCTGTCTGTCTCCTGTCCTCCTGGATGTGTGTCCATGTCTGGACTCCACTGGCGCTGCCCTCCTGCCCGTTGCTGGTTTCCTTATGGGAGACAGATGCAGCTAGGGGTGCCTGAGGCTTGAGGGGCTAGGCCCTGGATTGGCCCTGAAGGAGCTTAGGATCCTCATTTTTTGGGTTTTGGTGATCTTGGAGGAATACCCCCCAGCCCACTGCCCCTGTTCCTTTTGCTTCTGGTTTAGAGCTCTGGACCAGGGTCTTAGTCCTGGTCAGTTTTTAAATAATTATTTAACAGTGTAACTTTTAGACCTGTGTGACATCTACAAAGCATCCAATAAAGAAAGAGGAAGCCATGGTAAAAAAAAAAAGTCATTTGCATTAAGAATCACACTTAACATGATCCTACAGAACAGAGCTGAAGCTTCCTCTTCTGCTTTTGGCTTTTAAATGGTATAAAATTTGATAATTCAGCTACCAACAGGTATACAAAATCTGATTCTTGCTTTCCTAGTAAATCTGTATCTGTTTTTACCCTGTGGGTCTCTAACTCACATATTAAACAAGATAATATGAGACACTCCAAATGCTAGGTCTGTTCAGAGGTTTTCATTGGTCTAATGTGCAGACCTGCTTCTATTCTCAGCTCCCACCTCCCATCTGCATAACGGAGATGCTGTCCATGAAACCAAGCCTGAGATTGGGATGATGCCATCTGCTTACCAATTTTTCTGAAGTCTACCTCTATTTATCCATCTAAATATCATTCCTTTCTTTCTTCTCTGCATCTATCCATTCGTCTCTCCATCCACCCATTCATCCATTCATCAGCCCTCAATCTATCCAACTCTGTATCTATCCACCCATGTATTCATCCATTCATCCATATATCTAGCCACTCAGTAAGCCAGCTGGCCTGTTACCTGTCTATCTATCTATCTACCCATCTTTCACATGTGTGTGTGCCTGAGGCACTGTGTTAGGATATAGCAGTTAACATGGCAGGGCACATGGCTACCCTATCTGAGACCTCCCTTATTCCTTTGCTATTACCTGTGTTCTTTCTCCAATGACCTTCAGCCCCAGAGGACTTACTGATGCCTGACTTTGCCTAAAACTAAAATGTTGGATTGGGAAGAACTGAGCCACCTAGTAGCTTTGACTTTAAATAAGTTTTTTTCCCCACGCTAAGCCTCAGGTTCCTCCTTGTTATGTAGACATAGAAATAGGAAATATCTCAGAATTACTGGTGGAGAAATAGTGAGTACCTAGTTAAGGGCAGGTACTCAATAATTGGTAACCATTCATGTCAATACCGTCATCTATAAAATAAGAATATAAATAGTGGTCTGGCTCCATGACCTGGTGGCTAAACTAGCTGGGATCCACATGGTCGACCATGTGGTTCAAGTCCTGAGCCCAATTGCTTGAGAAACATGCTGATGAATGTATGTGTGCCCAAAATCCCAAACGGAAAGAGAGGTGATCAATGCCTTCTCCTTTCCCTTCTCTTTGTCTCTCTCTAGCAAGCACACATGTCCTATAGCACACGCCCCCATCCCCTCAAAAAAAAAAAAAAAAAAAAAAAAAAAGAAAAGAAAGAATATTGGTAGCTTCCTCTTACTGAGATTTCTGTGCTCAGGAAATCTCAACAGCTGCCTTTGCTCTTAGTGTAATGATCTGTCTAGATCCTTACAGTAGCCTTGGAAGCCTTGAGGATCGGGCCCCTGTCTGCGTCTGCTAGCATCAATCTCCCCTCATTTCTGCTGTCCTGTCACGCTGGCTATCTTTCCTCCCATTGCATCAGCTATAGACTGTGTTGCTCAACAAGTATTTCTGGTTCTCCTCTGTAGAGTAACTTGCAAGTTCCTCATGATATAAGCTCCATTAATTTGCATTCCTGAATGGAAATTATTTGAAACAGAGTTATGCTAACTGATGATGTAAGAAACAAATCTTTATTGTTGCTACAGACTAAATGTCCATATCCTCCCCTCCCCCTGCAAAATTCATATTTAATCCTAACCCGCTGTGATAATATTAAGAGGTAGGGTTATTCAGGAAGAAATAGGTCAAAAGTAAAACCTTTACAAGTGGGATTAGCACCCATGTAAGAAGAAACGCCAGAGAGATGATTTGTGTCTATGCTATATGAAGACACAGCAAGAAGATAGCCATCTGCTAACCGAAAAGCAGGCCCTCACTAGAGCCCAGATTTGTCAGAACCTTGATCTTAAACTTTTCATCCTCCAGAACCATAAAAACCAAATATTTGTTGTCTAAGTCACCCAGCCTACAGTATCGTTATAACAGTCAAACTAAGATAATTATGTCCAGTTTCTAATAATTGGGGGACTCTTTGTTACTACAGCAAAAAACTAACATAATCTGACTAATACATTGACCACCCTCTTTCTGACAATAGGGTCTTTACCCAAGCTGGTCTCTCTGTCTGGAAATCTCTTCCCTCTCCAATTAAGTAACTCTGTTAGCTCTCAAAACTCAAGCATTTCTTCTTCAGGGAAGTATTCCCCAACTATGTCATTCTCCCCTATCAGAGGCTCTTATCTTATCAAGTATCACTCCTCAAAGCTCTTCTCAAAGTGGCAATTTTACCTTTATTTATTTGATGATTTTATTAATTTTCATCTCCCCCATTAGACTGTAAATTCCATGGGAGCAGGGTTCAGATTGTTACATCTCATCATCTTGTCCTTGATATATACCACAGTCTGGCATGTTTTAGCTCTCATGGAAGGGAGGGAAAGAGAGAAGAAAGGAGGGACTGAATAGGTGGATAAATGGCAGATGCCAGGGATAGATGAATGTTCTTTTCTAAGACTGCCCCCCTCCTGCTACAGTCAAGTTGGTTGTAATATGAGTCATTGATGCAGAAGGAATCAGGACACTTTTCCTTCTTTGTAGCATTTACCCTTGAAAAAAATGCAAAAAAAGTTTATAGAGTCCAGACTGTAGTCAGACTCTATGACCTAATCTTGGCCAATGAATTCCTGAAGTTTCTCCACTCCTGTCACTTTGTGCCTAGGAGGGACCCTGACACAATACCAACAGCCAGATATCCCCCCCGCCCCGAGCCTGCCAAGACCCTGAGTGCCATAGTACACCCAGTCTCAGGCCCAGATACTGCAGTCTGGCACTGGTGGCACTGCCCTCCATTAACACAATTGCCTTCACCTCTCCATAAATCAGATTTACAGAGCACAGTGCATTTTGGAAGCCTAGGGATACCTCGTGGGCCTCACAGTTCAATGGAGCTCATTATGGAAATCAGTTAAATGCCAAGGAGCAAGATAAGTGTGAACTGTTTACCAACCCCTTCCACCAGAGACGCACAGACCGTGCTAATGGGAGATCATTTGTGGCCTCCCTCAGTCACTCAACCCTCTTTATCTGCTACTGTGACTAATCTGCAGGGAGAGAGGTGCATGTTGGCATGAAAGAGCTCTCCAAGGGACTCAGGGTGATTGCTGAAGGGGACAGGAACAGCCAGAGAGGGGCTAAAGCCTGGGTCTCAGAGCCAGCCAAGCCCAGCTCACCTCACCCACCAGAGATGAACTCCCTTCCTTCTTTCTAGGACAGTAGATTCTCAGGCCAACAAACTTTTTTTCTGGAGAGGTTTTCTTTTTGCTATAGGGCACGTGCGCTCACCAGATAGACAGAGAGAGACATAGAGACAGAAAACGAGAAATCACCCCCCAGGGGGATGGTCATGCCGCAATCCCTTCTCCTCCATTCTCCTCTCGGGATCTTGGGCATGCACGCACATGCACCCGGCGTGAGTTTTAAGCCACCGGGTCCGGGACGCGAACCGCGGTCGACTACGTGGTAGTCCAGCGACATAGCCATTACGCTAACTGCTGGTTCCCTGGCCAGCAAACTTTTTAAAAGCCACTGAAGTTAGTAATGCCATTCAAACTGAGGACCTACTGGGAGAAAAGCATCTTACAGTTTGCATGGCATTTTCACTTCTACTGATTTATTTGAGCTTCACAGTATTTAGACCAGATAGATGTGTTGCTACCACAGCCACTTACAAGCTGAGGAAACAGGTTCAGTGAATTAAGTGACCTGCTTAGATTATTATTGGTGAATTTTGCTTTTTTCCACCCATATACAATGCATTTTTCACTTGACCAAAGCTCCTTAAGTGGTGGGTATTAGAACTGCATTAATAATAGGGTTTGGGATATCCTTGAACTTCTTAAATGTGCATGCAAATTTTGTTGTGTTCGTGTACAGTCATTTTTTTTTTTCCTGGACAAGAAATTTAATATTTTTACAGCTCTCAAGTGAATTGAAGTTCCTAAGAAGTAAAAAACCACAAGGGCCGGGTGCATGTGTATGCGTGCCCAAGTTCTCAAGAGGAAAACGGAGGAGAAGGGATTGTGATGTGGCCATCCCCCCTGGGGGGTGATTTCTCGCTTCCTGTCTCTCTGTCTCTCTCTGTCTTTCTGGCAAGCGCATGCACCCTATAGCAAATACCTCTGCCTAAAACAAACAAGCAAACAAAAAAACACAAAGTGTTCTGGACACTCTGAGAGCATTCATAGAAGAACCAGAATTCAAACTTGTGTTTATCAGAGTATTTATTGGTGGTCCAGAGAGAGTGAAGGGCCAGGATCATAGGGCAGCAAGAAAGGTAAATTGTGCAAGTGCAGCACCTGATTCTGGATATAGTTTGCATGATTTCTAGTTCTTTAAAAAAAAAAAATGTCGAATTTGGGCAAGCCACTGGCATCATGGTTAAGGCAGCTAGATCCCACATGGCCAACTACGCAGTCCAACTCCAGGACCCTGTAGCCTAAAAGACACTGCGAACGCATGTGTATATGTGCCTTACATTCTAAGAGGAGATTAAAGAGAGAGTGCCAAGGCATGGTCATCCTCCCTAGAGGGCAGTGCTTTCTCTCTCTCTGTCTCTTTCCTATAAGCACATGCATGCTATGGCAAATTAAAAAAAAAAAAAAAAATTAGGACCAGCAGATAGTGTTATGGTTATATTGCTGGACTTCCATACAATCAACCACGATTCAAGTCTTGAGCCCAGCAGCTTGAAACTCATGCCAGGCACGTGTGTGTGCATACCCAAAATTCTGAAAGGAGAATGGATTGTGGCATGGCCATCCCCCTGGTGGGTGATTCTCATTTTTCTGTCTCTCTGTCTCTCTTTGTCTTTCTGGTGAGCTCACGCACCTTATAGCAAAAATCTCTCTTAAAAGATAAAGTTAAATAAATAAATAAAAATATTGAGTTATCTACCACTGATCTTTATTACTGAGTTTTTTTAATGTCACCTTAAATTCTGCTCCTGAGGTGACAGCCTCACTTGCTTTACCCTAACTAGTGTCCAGAAGACGTTGTGTCTTTTGAGGATTTCTGCCCTGGTCGAGACTCTTAAGTCTACTGTGGTAGACCTTGGGGAATGCCAAGCACAGTCCCTTCATTTTAATGTGCAGTGTATGGGTTAAAGACAGAGGCTTGGGAATAAAACAGATATAGTTTTGATCCTGGCTCTCCTATGGAACCTTGAGGAAAGTCTCTCAACTTCTTAGAGACTCTGCTTCTTATTCTGTAAAACAAGGACAATGCTGATATCCATTGTTGTGCCAGTCAGATAGTATAATTTCCAGACAGTGAAAATATAATCCAGGCATGTGTCTAATGTCTCCATTGCTCTGCTTGAATTTGGATAAGAAGGTGAGCAATGAGGATGAGTCTGGGCATTTTACAAGATTCAAAGCTTCCCCGTTGATATGTGAGCGCTGGCTTTGGAGACATGGAGCTGTTCTGCATTTCAAGTCTTGGTGCTCACACTTACTTGCTATGAGACTTTGACAACCTCTCTGAGCTTCACTAGTGGTGTCTATAAATGAAAATATGAGCAATTACAGTATGAAAATGCTGTGAGGATAAAGCATTTTTAAAACATGTGTGCCTAGCATATAATAAATGTACAACTCTTCAGCTGACAGCAAAATAGAAATAATAAATATCATTCAAGGGAAAGAAACTGAGGCAGGGAGAATGGCATGCCCATGACATGCCCATGACCTGCATGTTGACAGCAGAGCTGAAATTCAAACCCAGATCCTAGTACTGAGTCCAATAGACTTAGGCTCCCCTGAGCTACTTCTCTCTGTCTCCCAGAAGGTAGACTATAAAATTGGAAATATTCATTTGAGTAGCAAAAAAAAACAAACTCAGCTTCTGGATTTGGTGGCACCCGTTGATGCCAGGTGACCTCAGCTCAAGACCTGGCTCTCTTGCTCCTTCTCTCATCCGATGAGCCATCCAGCTATACTGAGATTAAATGATCCAATGGCAGTGAGGCTTGTATGACGGCAGGGGTGGGGAGACGGGCTGTGTGGCCATGGCTGTGTGTGGTTGTGGGTTGCTGTGTCTAATCTGAGGCCCGTTATAAGCTGCCACTTCCCAGGGCCTATACTGTGGACTCCTGCATTTCCCAGAATAATCTTGCTCATTATGATGCCGGCAGACTTTTCAAGCCAGCTCATTTTTCTTCCCTTTGTCTCAAATTCCAATACCCTGCCCTTTTCACAAGATTTCTGAGAGAGCAGTTCACAGCGCCCATTTAGTGGGGAGAGAGGGAGGTGGAAATGTCCCCAGAGGGTGAGCAGTATCTCAGCCTTAGTTTAAAAAAAAAAAAAAAAAAAAAAAAAAAAGACGAAGGAAAGAGCTTTGTCTGCTAAATCTCCCTATTTTGGAATCGAATGTTGTTTAAAATTCAGGACAAATTCTCAGTTCTCTTGCTGACAAATTCCACACAAGCACAGAGGAGAGGCGAAATGGAGGTGAGTGCAGCAAGGTAGGAGGTGCCTACACATGCTTCATTAAACGGCTACCAAGTGAAATGTGCACTGTGTCTGTCTGGGTCCCACCAATGGTACAGCAAGCAAAGCAGGTGACATCCCTCCCTTGGAGCTGAAACTTTAGTGGAGGAGGGGCCAGTTGGTGGATGTGCAGTAGTGAAACATGATGCTCTGGGAAGCAATCCCACACGGGAAGGTTCCTGGTTCAAGACCTTCAAGCTAGGGGTGGATGGAGGCATCAAGGCTCCATGGAGGGTTCTCATTCCCTCTATCTCTCCCAGTAAATAAATAAAATTAATAGAAATTTTCTAGTGAAGGAGACAGGCATGACTAAATAATGACCTACATCCGTAATTACAACGTGAGCACTTGCTTCAAAGGGAAAGCATGTGGTAACACAAAAGCATATAGCCAGAACCTGACCAAGCTGAGGGTCAGAAGAGAGTCTCCAAGGAGGTAACGTTAACTCTGGACCTAAAGGATGGTCAATAGGGGTCAGACAGGTAGAGATGGGAGAAAAGCCTTACAAGAAGAAAGAATAGCACAAGCAAAGTCTCTGAGCCAGAGAAGGCACCAATGTTGGAAAATTTGGAAGGGAACCAATATTCCTGGAACCAAGAGAGTGAGAAGGAAAGTGAAATGGGGTGGGGATTAGGAGGGGTGAGACTGATGATGTAGCCAGCGGAGTTCCTGCAGGGTCCTGCAGCCACAGTAAGCTTATATTGGTCTTTGTCCTTGGGACAAGAGGGAGCCATGGAGGGATTTTAAACAGAGGAGTGATATACAGAGTTTGCTGTTTACAAAAGCTGCTCTGGCCACTGAGTAGAGAGTAGGCTGGGTGAAAGCAGGTGAAAAGACAAATTCTTCCCCTCCCTGTATCCACACACATGGGTATTTCCTGCCACACTGATGCTAGGCTTGGCCATGAGACTTTCTCTTTAGCCAATAGAACAAAAGGAAACAAGAAGCAAACAGACTCGAAGGGCATTTGCATTTCTTGTTGTTTCTGGGACAGTACAATTACTATGTGAAGACAACCACAGCTAGCCTGGGCTGCCTATTGAAAGATGAGAGACCCATGGCCTAGTCACCCCAAATCCCTAGGCAACATCCTGAAAATTGACAGACTTGGATCATCCAGTGGCCAGTCACACATCCAGATGATCAGAGATGCCTAAGAGGTCCTAAACCAGAACTGCCCAGCCAACCAACCTAATTGTGAGTTAAACGAAGGGTGTCATTTTAAGCCATTGAATTTGGGGTGGTTTGATGAACTAATATGTGCTTTGTTAATGTTAGGTTTCTCTTAGCAGACCGTAAGTGGCGGGGGGGGGGGGGGGGGGGGGTGGAGACCTTATCTGTCTTCTTTACCACTACCATATCCCCAGTGTCGTCTAGAGCATGCCAGGTAAACAGGAGCCATTCAATGAATATGCGTCCAGTAAATGAATGAGTACATGACTCTAATCTGTTAGGTTTCTCCAGGGAGACTTTCTGCACCAGCCCCAGGACTTTTCTCCCCTTTCCATTAGCAACAAAGAAGCAAACACTTCTGGGTAGAAACCAAATTTATATTGAACCTTTATAGATGGTTGCCACATACCAGGCTGACACAGTACTAATCATGGAAGACAAGGGGAGAAAAGCCACATTTCCTGCCTTGAAAGAATTCACTGTCTGGCAGACGAGATGGATAGGGATAATGACCATAGCCTCTCCTGCTTATTGTGAATTTATTACATTCCAGGTACTCAACATGGAGTGTTTCCTTTAATATTTATCACAACCACAGGAGGAAGTCCAGTTAATTCCTCTTTATGTGGAAGAGAAAACTGAGGCATGGAGAGGTGAAGTGATTTGCACAAGGGGATAGAGCTAGAGCTCAGCCTAATCTTTAGTTAACATCATAAATTAAATGTTAGGCTTGACTAAGTTCAAGTGATCAGAGTAGTGCCTGGTAAGTACTGAGTAAACCCTAGTCATGACTACCACTGGTGTCATTTCCATTGACTGCCTGAGTAACCCTAAGTGTGATAGTATCAATGCCTCTATATACACACCACCTGGATTTAAATCCCAGCTCTGCTACTTTCTTGCTGTGTGACCTTGAGCAAATAATTTAACCACTCTGAGCTACAGCTTCCTTGTCTCTAAATTGGGATTCTAAAGGAGTCTACTTCATTGGGTTGTTGTAAGGATTAAGAGATAATGCTAATAAAATGTTTAACTCTAGAACCAGCTACCTACTAAGCATCTAATAAATGTTAGCTATTACTATACATCCCATTTTGCAAAGATCAATGTCAAGACTCAGATGAGTGATAAGACTTGGTCTAGCTAACACCTCTTGTAAGTGATAAGACTGGGACTTATTTAGGAAAATTCTCATTTCCTATCCTGTGCTCCTAATTGATGTTCCAGTTGCCTGTGAAGTGACTTCCAACAGCTGGAGTCTTGCTAAAAGTGTTATTTCTTCTAACCAAAGTCACTGTTAAACTCTAGAATAAAAAATTGCTTTTCTGGAAAAACTTTTAACTCCCCAGAGGGGTCAGAATTAATGTATGTTCCTGATATACAGGCATACCACATTTCCAAGTTGGTTTTATGAGGGGAAGCTCTAAACTTCTATGATTTGAAGGTGGTAAATGGTAACGACAAGGTATTAAACTTTGTGGGGGAGTGACTGCCTCAAATCCTCTCTGGAATAAGGCAAGGTGTAAATAAATGAATACCCAAGGAAGTATGCGCAGAGGAGTGAGCCTCAGCCTAGAGGGAGGAGCAATGGTTTCTATCCCAGCTTCATCGCCAACCCACCGCACGCCTTGAGCAGGACACGTGATCCACTCTGCACCCTCATTTTCCAATCAGTCTGGTCACCTGTGATTTGTGATTCAAACTGGGACACTTTGGGGAGTGAAAGAGAACACTGTTGATAATTATAATAGCTACACATGTATACACTTTGTCCTGGGAACCAAGAGACATAGACTCTCTTCCTACCAGCAAAATCCCAAGATTATACCATCATTGGTAAGAGTCATTCTGAATCTGGTATTTAATGACAAAATCTGTCACTGAAAATTGATCCTGATCAGGTATTGAAAATGTTACAGAATTCTAGGACCCTATAGAAGAATATGTGCAATGACATGGAGTGGAGAAGGAAGCTGGGCTGTGCCTCTTTGGAGAGAAGCAGAACCATGATAGATAAATGAAAACAAGATAAGGAAGAACATTACATGATAGCTCCTTACGTCTTCATGGTGTTGCATGAGCTGACTATGGGGTCCACTCTATCTTTTCTCCCCATCCATAAGGCAAACAGAACAGAAGCAAAGGTGCACTGTGTCTGCTCCAGAAAGAACTCTCTGCCTTGCTGTCACTGTCCCAGGTCTGAAGTGTCCTCCCTTAGCTACCTCATCATCATTGATGCCCTGTGTCTATTTTTCACACTTATCTTGGCCCCTGATCTAGCAGGCATGACTTGGCTTTTAATCCTGGGCTACCCAGATTGGCAGTCTACACCGGCCAAGTAAATAAGATAATGACTCGGCTGTCTGCTCAGCTCATAGGAACTGGATGCAGGAAAAATCCTGGAGAACTATTTCCAAACATACCTGCCATCTGTTTGACTTGAACGTGAGTTGCTTGCTGAGAAGCCAATGGTTCTACCTGGTGACTCTAATTATCAGAACAGTCTGGAGCTTGGTCACCTCGAAGATCTCTTCTTGGGGATATTTCTCCTCTTTGACTGTGGTACAAGAAGTCCCTTGTACTTGGCAATACCTCGGAAGAGCGAGGAGCTCTCAACCAGAAACACTTCATCTCTTGCTCTGCTTCTGCTCTGCAATTTGATGGAATCATTCTTTAATATAGCTGCATTTCTACCCCACATCAGAGATGATTGAAAGCAAGGGGAAATATTCCTATGAGAAATGTGGGTTTTCAGTCAAGCAAACAGAAATCTGAAGGGTGATTTGATTAGAGTAGCAGCTTAGTCTAGCGAATGGAGCAATGAATGTGGACTCAGGGCCCCAGCTTCTGTGAGATGTTGCAGAAGGTACCAAGCCTCCCTGAGTCTCTCTCTCATAATCCATCTCACTAGGCTTCTGGGTGGCTCAATAGGATAATGGGCATGAAGTGCTCAGAAACTCCAAAGTGCCAGTTCATATGTAAATGATGAGTATCTTTTAAGATGTGAAGTGTTTTTAAAGAGAAGGTTGCCACTGATCAATTATTCTCTTTGCTCACACAGGACTGACACGGCTCCTAAATTCCACATTCTGCATACATTGACAGTTTTAGATTGCATTTCTTTATGGTATGGAATAATCCGACAGCAATTTTACCTCCCTCTAAAGGAGGGCTGATTCCCTGGGGATCAGAAACCGGTGGAGCCTCAAACATCAATTGGGGGTCTGATGTGGAGGAGGTGGCGTGTAGAAGGGAGAGTCAAGGTCTTACCGAGGTTCAGAACACAGAGTTGCCATGCATCAGCCCTTGGGATGTGAGTAAAAAAAAATAAATGATTTTAGTGGGGAGGGATGTTGCTTGTTTTTTCTTTTACTCATTTTCTTTAGCTGAAAAGGCAGTGATAGTTCACTCTTCTTCCTTGCTCATTGAGGGTAGAATCTGCATCCAGCTCATCTCTTTATATGGTGAGTAAATACTTGATTAATAAATGCTTCATTAACTAGCAATCCTTAAAATCAATGGAGAATCTCTGAATGTACCCAGACCTGGAAAGACATCTTCAATTTCCAATGGAGGTGGATGGATCCGGACCCCACACCTTGCAAGAGAAGCCACCCTTAGCTTTTTCCTAAGTATGAAAACTTATCAATGAAATGTCTGTGGAGGCTGCCTTGCCTTGTCCCACTTTCCTCCCCAGGTGCTCAGATGGGTGCTGCAGTTGCCAGCTCCTCCAGCGACGTGAGCAGAAAGGTAGCGAATTGTCTCTTGTTGCTGCTTCTGGATGTGGATGTTCTAGGACATCATCCCAAGTGACATCAGCTTGACGGAGAAGTTATGTTCTCCTTGCAGAAGTGGGAAGATTTATCCTGCTCTTGCCATCTGCCTTTGATAAGCAATTTCACTCTTTTTCTTCTACCTCTAGGCTGTGTGTTCTTGGACAAGTCATTTCACCTCTCTGAACCTAGCTACCACTAGTCAATTAGGGCTCTGGGTTTCTGTCCAGGATCGCTGCGAGGAACAAAGGAGATACTGCATGACAGACACCTAGCCTCACGGCTGAGACATCTTAAAGGCACATTATCAAGTAGCTGTTATTATTTTCATCAGCAGCTGATGAAAGGGTGGTTAGGGGATTAGGTAATATAATGTATGTAAAGTACTTCACACAGTGTCTGGCACCTAATGAGCACTCCATAAGTGGTGGCTATTATTAGTAGAGATAAAAACACGTACATTACAAAAATACCAATAATGCAAAGTAGAAATGGATACAGCCAAAGAGTACATGGAGTGCTCAGCCACCTCAAAGGAGAGATAGCTGCTTCCAACTGGTGAAGCAGGGTTCGCTTCTTCAACTTCCCTGACAATCAGAATCGTTTCGTGGGGAGGACTTAACTGAATTCCAGGTCACCTGCCATAGCCCACATCCAGTCTCTGGGGAAAGGACTAGCAAAGGAGCCAGGGAAGCTGCATTTTTAACACGCAGCCCAGGGTTTGTAACATGAATGGCATTTGGAAAACTCTGCAGTAAATACCATCCATGCTGTAACACGTCCACTAAGTGACACTAGTCATAGTAATCTCCAGCTTTCTTTTGGAACCAGGCCCCATGTCCACACTTCACGTCAGTCTTCACGAATATCTCTACAAGATAGGTATCACTAGATCCATTTTGCAGATGAAAAAAAAAAAAAACAACAAATTTCAGGGAGTTGAAAGAAGTTACCCAAGGTCACACACTGCAAATTGCCAGAACCAGGGTCAAATCCAATCTTGACTAATCTCAAAACATGTGTGCTTTTCACTAAGCAACATTCTCTATGTGTGTCCTTTGCACTAAGTAACATTCTCTAGACATTTATGTGTGTCATGAAAGAACATTCCAGCAGTAGAAACAGCCTGAGCAAGGCCTGGAGGCAGAAAAGTGAATGCTAAGAGAAAAGGCAGTTGTGATAGTGTGACAGCATAACTGTAGCCCAGCCTCAGTGCAAGTCAGTCAAGGAACATAGGTAGGAAAAGTGGGTTGGTCTGCACTGGTTGGGGTTCAGATTAAGCTGGCGTTTTAAAGAGATCTCCAAAATACAGGAGCAGAAATAAGATAGCAGTTTGTTTTTCTCTTCATGTCATTCATGGTGAGTGTCCCAGGAGGTGGAGTAGGAACAGCTCTGCTGCACATAGTCACCAGTGACCCAGCTATTGAGTCAGCTCTCCTGTCTTCAACATTGGACCTCCATCTCTGGTCCAAAGCAGTTGTCTCAGCTGTTGCCATTTCTGCCCCAGAAGGAAACGGAGTTATAGAGCCCAGAGCAGACAGGTTTGCTGGTTAAGAAATGACTTGGAATCTTCTAGACATGAAAATAGCATTCATCTTGTTTCCACTCCCCCTCCATTGGCCTGAACCTAGTTATATAGCCACACCTAGCTGTAAGGGAAACTAAGACATGTGACTTGCTGTGCAGCCAAGTACAACCAAACTTGACAGGGAGAGTGGTGGTATTATTAAAAAGTAGAAGAGGAGGATAGATACCAGGACCTGTTTCAAGAACTTATAGGGTTAGAACATACCAGAAGTAACAGTTATATGGAGTCAAGTCTATACCAGGCATTTCTTAAGTGTTAACTAAATGAACTCAGTTAATCTATTTGCTGTTATTTTTTTTCTTTTTTTTTTTGCTGTAGGGTGGGTACACTTGCCAGAGAGAGACAGAGACACCACCTACCAGACAAACTCAGTTAATCTTTAAAACCAATTTGAATGCCAGGACTGAGAGCTTGCCCAAAGATTAAAATCTTTAGTTGGCATACAATAAGTTAAATTAAGCATCTTTGAACAAGGAGATGGGGTAGAGAGCATTTCATGGCATTCCGTTCATCTGCTCAAGGTTATGTAGCAGAAGAACTAATGAAGAGAACCCAGGCTTAAGAGTTGTAAGCCCAGTCCCATGGCTTCTTCACTCTGGGGCCTTCAGTCACAGATCTCTGTGTCTTTGTAAAAAGGAGGTGATAGAATGGCTAGTGTCCAAGGTATTCCTCACTCTACAAAACTGTATCATTGCCGAGGACCTTTCTTATGTCTGTAACTACAGAGGACAGAAGAACATAGAAGATAGATAGGTACAGGCACACAATGTATTCTCACATGATAGCCAGAAAAAAGAGAAGTCTATCTCAACGAGGCTAGAGAAGGCATCCTCTAATCCTCGAATCCTTCAATGTGTCACTGAACACTCTCACTATCCTTCAGGCAGGTAAGAAATTTGGGAGTCATGCTCAGTACCTTCTCCTTCACCACCACCTGAGTGTCTATTCCGGCACTGCCGATTTTATTTCCTAGCTGTATACTGAGTCCACACACTTCTTTACACCCTACCATTTGACTCTGGCTGGAGCCATCTATCCCTCACCTGGATTATTACAATCCCTTCCTACCTGATCACTTTCTCCACTTGCTTTGTTCCAACCCATTCTCAGCAGCAAAAGAGATCCTAGCATAAGGCACATTTAAGTTTGCCATTCTCCAATTTAAGCAGTTCAAATCTGTCCCATTGCTCTTAGGGGAAAAGGTCAAAATCTTAAGTTGCCAAGTCCTGCCTAATTTAACTCCCACTCATTTCTCAAGCCAATACTTCCCTAGCCTTATCATACACCTTACCTCCATTCCCGGCTGTAATCAACATGGTCCTTTTAATGAATAGGTCATGTTTCCTCCAATCTCATAAAGACTTGTATAGATGTTTTCTCTGCCAAGAATGGTCCTCATCCCTTCACCCACCTGCCTTCATATCACAGACACCTGAGCTTCTTAAAGAAAACCTTTGGGACCAGCAGATGGTGTAATGGTTACGTTGCTGGACTTCCACATGGTTGACAGCGGTTCTAGTCCCAGACCTGGAGGCTTGAAACATGCCAGGCACATGTGTATGCATGCCCGAGATCCCAGGAGGAGAAAGGAGAAGAGATTGTGGCATGGCTATCCTCCCTGGAGGATGATTTCTCACTTTCTCTCTCTGTCTCTTCAGTGAACACACACACCCTATAGCAGAAATCTCTCTTAAAAAAAAAAAAAAGATAATAACAACAATAATAATAATAATAAAGGATACCATCCCCAAACATAAAACTCAGTATACATCAGCCCCTCTAAATCTTAAATGACACCAACTTCTAGATCTTAAATGATACCAACTTATGTAACTATTACTGTATGTAATTAAGGTCTATATACACTAAACATTCTAAGCTAAAAAATGAAGGAGCTATATTTATTTTTCTGTTACCTTTCCAGTGACTAGATATTTAATGACAGGATTCATTCATGAGTGAACTTCATTCCCTGTCATCTTTAGAATCTAATTCCTATTCTATATTCCAAAACCCTATTCCGTCTGGCAGTTGTGGCCTCAGAAACATGAACTTTGACATACACATCTTGACCAGCTTTTCTCAATTAATATTCACAATGACTGAGAGAGGTAAATGCCCTCATTTTACAGATAAACAGACAGAGACTCATAAAATATAATAATATTCGTTAGCCCCAAGTGTGATATTTACTTTTAATAATGTTTGATATCAATTTGTGTTGATTTCTAATATTCTTGACTCCTCCAAAGTCATCTTAAGGTGGTTAGATCTTGAGAAAATGAATGTGTATGTACAGGAGTTTCTAAAAAGTTGGAGTTCATTCTGAAAGAATCTGAGACAAAGACATGAACTGCAGATCCATTTAAGGAAATGGGAAGGATAAGAGCTATTAGGTTGTCAGAAAAGTCATGACGTATTTTTCTATGTTTTTCTATGCAAAACAGTGTCATGACTTTTCCATCAACCCAATATGTTCAGTAGTCAGCAGCAATATATTTAAGTATCTGAAAACTCCCACACTCATGAACTCTTCAATACCATCCTGGGGTAAAGAGCATCTGTTTTGCATCTTTTGAGTCAAAACCTATGAGGTTGAACCATGTTGAGATACCAAGATTGGTCTTTTGTTATGTACACCCACACAAACATGCATACTGCTACATGCATACACACAAACACACATGATTTGACATCATTCCCATGGCAGTATTGTTCACATATTCCTGCCAAACCACGTCATTTCTCTCTGACAACCAGGATATTACAGTGGATGACTGAGAGAACAGTGAATTTTCCACCAAAAGTATACTTGGATAAGATCTAATGTTATCAAAGCAAGAAATCGAGGTTTCTAAATCTTTGGATTACATAGTAATTTAAACACAAGGCTTGTTGTGACAAAATACAGCATGATATATCAAAGTTGGTGGGAGGATTTTGTAAATGAAAGAGAAGGGAAGCTGGTAACCCAGAAAACACAAGGAGACTGGAAATTAAAGCGCTTTGATTGGAGCAAGATGAAAAAGGAATTCGTGAGCAGCATGTGTTCAGGGCACTGAAAGCCTCCCATGCAACTCGCCACTAAAATTAACCCGCCACCTCTGGGGCTTCCTGCCTACCACCAGGGTGGGTAATTGTGCACCTCCAATGCCCTATTGTGAATCTATCGCATCACCCTCAACTAAAAAGAGCCATGGCAACTCCATAGAGGTCTGTTCGTGGTTGGATCAGCATGAACCTGAGAAAACCTGAGATGGCAAGAGTCAGGATCTCCTGGAGGAATGACCCAAACTCAAGAAAGAGCAAAGCCAAATGGGGATAACCTACAGAGCTGCCAGCCCACGTTAGTGATGATGGGGAACATCTACGCACTAGATTCCGTTCTCAACACTTTACAAATACCAACTCGGTTAGGCCACTCAACAGCCCCATAAAGTCTGTGTACTATGATTTAATATCATTTTATGTAGAAATAAACCGGGATTCAGAAATGTAATATGTTTAATGTAGCCTACAGTAACAGAGCCAAGATCTGCACTTAAATTCTTATTTCTCAATCACTAGCCATTGTAGAGTGTCCAAAAAGTGATATTAAGTGCCTGAAAGTGAGTCCTGATGACCACATGTGCCTTTATTATTATTTAGGAAGACACTGAATATTTATCAACCCAAGTTATCAATCACAGATAGGGAGATTGAAAACAAATAAATAATTAGAGGAAGACCCACCACCTGGTGTTCTTTTGATGGGATATGCTGACTAACTCATGATCATACAGGAAGGTAATGGTTATAGTTGGAGGAGCAGGGCCTTAAAAAGGTTGAAAATAGGTTACAAACTTGCAACTGTGTCAAGTAGGGGGAAAGTGATACCCTAAAGTGAGGTCTAGAAAACCTGTCATTCCCAGTTCCTGAGTCTTGATGGAGAAAGGGCCAGTATAAGAAGGCTTTTCTTGGGCCAGCAAATTGCATGAGGTTAAGGTGGCTAGATCCCACGTGGCCAGCTATGCAGTTAGAGTCCCAGACCCACCAGGTACATGCCCCAAATCCTAAGAGTAGAATGGAGGAGAAGGGATTACAACATGACCATCCCCCTGGAGCATTCTCTCTCTCACACACTCTCCTCTCTCTTTCTCTCTCTTTCCTCGAGCTAGTACACACACCCTGGAGCAAATGAAAAGGAAGACTTTTCTCAGAGTCACCTTAATTTTGCCTTAGTTTAATGGCTTTACTTGCCAACTCAGTAGAAGCATTTGGCAAGCTTCTGTGGGAAGGATGGAGAACGATAGTTCTCTATACTACAACAAAGTCAGTTTGAATCCTACAAAATTCACCAGCTGATGAGATCTTGGGCAAGTCTCTTGACCAAGCTGCACCTCATCTGTAAAATGGGGGTAATAAAAGAACACACTTTAAAGAGTCATTGTGAGCTCTGCATTATATAATACAGATACATCACTCGGTAGTGGGCCTGACACGTAGCAAAGACTCAACAGAAATAATAAAATAAGTACAGCCTTCCTCTGTGGGCAAGGCCAGATAGACTAGTTATTCACAACATGCAGAAGTTCCTTTGGGAGAAAAGGCAAGCAAAGAGGTCAGATTGAAAACTGATACATGGGGGGGGGGGGGGGTTGTCACAGCTAATTATCTCATTTTAGGAGTACGAGGAGTTCACGTCCACAATTCACATTTGAATTACATCCTGCAGTTTATCTGCTTTAACCCTTTGAGGCAGGTTCATGTCCATTTTACAGATGAAGAAACTGAGGCTTGAAAATGGTACGTAACATGTCCCAGGTCCTGTAGCAGGGTAGCATCAGATTGTAGGGTTGTGTCCTAGGCCTCTTGCTACTGAGGCCAGCACCACCTGGACAATCTGTTAGGGACTCTGGCCTCTCCTCTCTCCTGCCCTCCTCCAGCAGCCAGAGAAAAACCGAAGCGTCAGACCCACCTCAGCTGTGCCATCGGCTGATTTTCTGCCTTTAGTAAGGATGAAACACTATCCACAAAGGTGAAAGAGGGTCACAGGAAGCATTGGTTCTCTGTACATAATTATTTTTTAATCTGACAGTTACAGAGTAGGGTTTGCATATCGTGTTGATTTGTTGTTGTAATCATTGCTGTTGTTGGAGCAGGGGTCTGAGAGTTCATTTTAAAAAGTGGTTGTTAGTGAAAGAAGGACACATGTAAATGTGTGGGGTAGGTTTTGAGTGATGTTTGCCTCTTAAGGCTGCGGATCTCTGAGAGAGGTCTGAGTATATGTGTGCTGTGCCCTGCGGTAGGTGTGTTTTAGTGGAATGAGTGCATGTGTGTGTATGTTGCACGTTGTACTTGTTATATCTGTGTTAGCTGGACCTGCATTTATGATATATTTCTGTATATTATGTGATTGTGTGTGTATGTTCTGTGTATTGTGGTTATTTGTGCATAGGGTATAAATATATACATGGGTATTGTCCATACAAGTGAGTTGCACACGTGTGTGTGTTATACGTGTGTATCCATCTATTGCACGAGCTGGTGGTATAAAGTGTGTCCTAAATGCTCTGCGATTTGGTGTGCCCAGTGTTGGAAGCTGGATGTTGCATGTGGCTGTGTCTTGGAAGGTTGTATTCTGCACAAAGTTGCATTGTTTGTGGGCATCCATGCCTTTGTGTGTAATCTGTGTCCTGTCAGTTAAACTAGGGTATATCTGGGTACATCCAGTGTTTGTGTTCTGAACTGTGCTCTGTGTCTATGTACGGTGTGAGTACTCATGCTGTGTGTGTGTGTGTGTGTGTGTGTGTAGGTGTGTATGTGTGTGCACACATACATGCCTGGCATTAGTTCTTCATCAAGCCTCTCTGTCTCTGAGTGAATTACACCCCTCCTCGTGCCCCCCCTTTTGCCTGCCCCCCATCTTGGCGCTGGCGTCTGGTAGTTATTAGCTGGTCAGACATTTTTATCTCTGCAAAATATCCTATCGCTCATATCCAGCTCAGTAATCACAGGAATGGGCCTCAGAGACGTCGTTTATGCCGCAGCCTCCACAGACCGGGAAAACTCACGTCCCTTTTACCTATTAGTCACTGAAAATAAAGACTCACAAGCAAAATAGCTGCTGTCTCAGGCAAAGTTAACCATTTCTGAGCCAGTTTGAGGTTTTCTTCATTGAAACTATAAATAGTGTACAGGTCAGGGCTGGAACACGAGGGGGTAGGAGCTTTGAAATACCAGCAACTCCAGGTTTCGGCTATTATTAAATATGATTAGGTTCAACCATTGGTTCCCAAATGGAATGCTGCTAATGTTTTCTGGGGGAGAGGTGCAGGGAATGGTGCATTTTCTAATATGACTGCTCTGTACCTAGGAGGGGTTTAGTCCATCCACACCACCCACTTATAGTTTGATGTCCTTAGTAACCCCAACCATTACGACAGCAAATGCTCCCCTGTTTTCAAGTTCTTCTAGAGATGGGGCGGGGGGAGCATAGCACTACCCTCTTGCAAACCAGAGAGCTAAATAAACCATATCCATGTGAAACATTGGATTAGAATGGACTTAAATGACAGGTTTCAGGTATCATCCTATTAGAATACTGTTCTATATTTAATTTACTCATCCATCTATTCATTTTCATTCATTCTTTCAACAAACAAATACTTATTGATATTGAGCACTCACTCTGTGCCAGATACTTTCTTTTTTTTTTTTTTTTTTTTTTTTTTTGGAGAGGTTTTTGCTATAGGGTGCGTGCGCTCACCAGAAAGACAGACAGAGACAGAAAGTGAGAAATCATCCCCCCAGGGGGGATGGCCATGCCGCAATCCCTTCTCCTCTGTTCTCCTCTCGGGATCTTGGGTACTCACGCACACGCACCCGGCGTGAGTTTAAGCCACCAGGTCCAGGTCTCAAACCGGGTTGACTACGTGGGAGTCCAGCGACATAGCCATTACACCAACTGCTGGTCCCTGTGCCAGATACTTTCTAAATATTAGGGATAAAATGTAAACAGAGTAAGCAAGGCCTCTGTTCTCAAGGAATTTATATTCTACTAGGAAAGACAGCACACATAAAAGCACACGAATAAGCAAGAAAATATGGGGTATTGACCTGACCTGCGATAGCAGTGAAATGGGATCACTCAATAGTACTAAGGGATGGGACTTCTTTAAGCTTGAGGGAAAGAGGGCAGGGAAAGGTTTCTTTGAATGGGATCATATAAACTGATGTCAAAATAATAACATGAGCCCAGACATGTAAAGCCCTGGTAGATGGCCATTCCATTCCAGGAAGAAGACACCATTGGTCTTAGGTATGCTTGAGGAACAGAAAAATAACAGTGAAGAAAAAGGGAGAAGGCAGTGACTGAAGGTAGGAAAATGAAAGAGGAAGTTGAAGAAGAAGCAAAGTCCAGGTCACAATGGGCCTTGGGGCTGTGGCTAAAGTCTGAGTTTTATTTTAAGGGTAATGAGAAGCCCTCGTAGACATTTTTAAAAATAATCTATGTATTGTCCCAGCCATGGCGGTGCAGCAGTGGGGTGCTCCACGGTGCTAGAAATCATATGGAAGGTTAGTGTTTGGTCCCCAGGTCAACCTGTACAAGCAGACTGTGCATGCATGCCAGTGATCCTGGCTGGCGGGGAAGGCCGAGGTGGGAGTAGGAGACAGCTTGAGACCCCACTAAGGGTGCTTTTCTCGCTCTCCCTTCTCTGTCCTCTTTCTTATAAAAAAAGAAATAAGAATAAACTTTAAAAATGTACACTATGTATAGAATAGATTGTAGAGATAAGGACAAGCCAGTTCAGAAGGGCCATAATGTACCATGAGAAAGCAGAAACTCCCTATAAGGGAACTGAACAGGAAGCATGAGGAAACTTCAAAACTTTCAGGAGAAAATGGAATTAAATGCAAGTTTGCTTTGATGCAAAAGCAGTTGTACTCCATGCTTAGGCTTTTCACAAAATACATTCTCCTTGAACAGTTTGAAGACCCCTCATAATTAGCCACAGTGTAGGCTAGTGATTGTGCACCAGAATCACCTGGAGGGCTTGCTAAAATGCAATTGCTGAGCTCCAGCCCCAGCCCCAGTCCCAGCCCCGAGTTTCTGATCCAATAGGTCAGAGGTATCATCTTAGGTCTTGCATTTAAGTCATTTTACAGGTGATGTAGGCCCAGGAAATCACACTTGAAAACCATAGCTAGAAAGAAAAGACAGAGTAAAGATAAGAAAAACAGGCAAACAGAAGAACCTTGTTGCTTTAATTGTCCTAATAAAGAAAGAAGGGCCAGCCAGTGGCATGGTGGTCAAGGAAGCTGGATCCCAAATGGTCAGCTGAGCAGTTCTAGTCCTGGAGCCAGTGGCTTGGAAAACATATTGGATGCATGTGTGTGCATGCCCAAACTCTCGAGATGAAGGGGAGATAGAGAAAAGATTGTGCCGTGACTCTCCTCCATGGGAGACTGCTTCTTGCTTTCTCTGGCTCTCTCTGACAAGCAAATGTGTCCCCTAGAAAATGTACAGGGAAAAAAATGATAATAATAGTTATGCGCCAGACACTATATTGAGTTTTCTATATGCACTGCCCTACCCAGCAACATTCTGAAGGAGATATTATCGTTCTCATCTTGAAGAATATGAAATAAGGTTTTAGAGAGGTGGGTGTCTTGCCTAAGCTTACACAGCAAGCAGCTCAGTTTCCAGCTTCAACTATCTCACTCGAGGTTGTGTGTTCCATCAAATCTGTGAATCCTATTGCCAAAGGCCTTGGTACTTCGTTGGCTTCTGAGTCAGCATCCAGTTTGGGCCTCTGTGAGTCCCAGTTTTCTGTCTCTGAATGCCCAGGCAGGAAGCATTCATTCCTCTCATCAGCTCATACTCACCCAGACAATAATCTGCTCTTCCCCGAGTTAGCCCAAAGGCGTCTCTCTTTCTTGCCTCTGATATAATAACCCAGAGAAGTGGCAGAGCAGAACCAGACAGAGGGTTCCTGCCTGTGATCCATGGGATGGTTCTTTCCATTTCACTTGGCAGCTCTCTTTCCACAGGCGAAGACAGGAGGCAAAGTGCATCTCTCTTGCATGCGCGCTCTCTCTCTCCTCTCTCTCTCTGTCTCTCTCTCACACACATACACATACACGCACACACGCATACACGCACACACAGAGAGGCATACAAACATACTATCACAATTTCTTATTCTTTTGGAATATCAGCACGCTAGGGCTGCCTGCCTGTAAGTATTTCCCCCCAGCTTTCTCATCTATAAGGCGTAAACAATCCCAGCATACGCTCAGCATAGAACTGCCCTGTATCTATCCCGGGGCATCTCTGCCTTTAACTGCAGAGCCATGATGATGGAGAGTTATGGACTGCCATTCTGTGGCTTCCTTCCTGACCACTGTCTCCTCAGCTGTGAGTACAGCAGGAGCCAGACTGTAAAGGTGATGGATGCTCTGGCCAGTCGCAGGGACGTCCAAAGCCCCACCTTTCTCAAGGGGAGGGCCTTGGACTATGCTGGTCAGGGCTTTTACTGAGGGTCAGGTTTAAATGTAAACAGAAGAAATTTCCCAAAGATACAAAGAAAAAATTACAGAATGTTCCCAAAACAGGTTGCTGTCTTGCAAGGTATAAAAGTTCTCTTTAGAAAACTTTATGAAGCCCCCGGAAAAAAAAAAAAACGAATAGCCTCATTACTGAGCACCTACTATGGGCCAGATGTTTTGCTTTTAGCATCCCACTTTTCCTCACTGCCATCCTATATGGTTGATACCCTTATGGTTTGTTTTGTTAGTGAGAAAACCAAGGCCTGGAGAGGTTAAGTCATTTTGCTTCAAGGTCAGTGAGTCAGTGGCAGCGCTGTGATACTATTCAGTACTCTTCTCCCTTCAGAGACCAGTGAGCCCGCCATGCTCTGCTGCTTCTGGGGCCGCGGAGGCCCCATGGCACGAAGGGTCACATACTCACCTGGAACTCGGTTCCTTGATGGTGCCCTGCCTCGTATCCCCAGGGAGCTGATTATTTGGACCTCTCTACTATTCCTCATTGTGGTCACTTTCTTCTACTTGTCATCAGGAATCTGACTCTCATTCCAAAGATGAGCACTTAATATTGGTACAGGACAGGTGAAGGGTGGGTGATTCATTTATAAATCAAATATGGCTTTTGCTATGAAAATACAAGATATAATGACGAGGAATTGTGATTGCAACCAACTGTAAGAGCTCCAGCTCTTCCTTATCTGACAAGAGTTGGTATTCTCAATCCTTTTAGTTTCAGGTGTTCTGGTGAGTGAGGGGAAGCATCTTATTGTGAGTTCCAGTCACTTTTCATATGCTTATTGATCCTTATGGTAGCTTTGGTAAGTCTTTTGCATTTGGGCTGTCTTTTATATATTCTTAATTTAAATTTGTCTTAGTATGTTCAGGCTGCTGTAACAAAAATATTATAGACCATAGACTGTGTGATTTATAAACAATAGAGATTACTCACAGTTCTGGAGGCTGGGAAGTCTCGGATCAAGGTAACAAATGATTCAGTGTCTGGAAAAGGCTCACTCTCTCCTTCAAAAGTGGCACTCTCTGGCTATGTCCTCACATAATGGGAGGGGCAAACATCCTCGTTTATAAGGGCAGAACCTTCATGACTTCCTCATCTCTCCAAGGCAACCACCCCTTAATTCCTTCACATTGGGAATCAGGTCCCAACACAGAAAATTTGAGGGGATACTAACATTCAGACCATAGCAAAGCCCTTTGTTAAGATAGTATACTTCAAATACGTTCTAGTAATTTTTTAAGAGAGTTTTTTTGTTTTGTTTTGTTTTGTTTTGTTTTTGTTTTTGTTTTTGTTTTGCTATAGGGTGTATGTGCTCTCCGGGGAGACAGAGAGAAACAGAGAGACAGAAAATGAGAAGTCACCCCCCAGGGGGCTGACCATGCCATAATCCCTTCTCCTCCATTCTCCTCTTGGGATTTTGAGCACACATGCACATGAGCCTGGCATGAGCTTTAAGCCACCAGGTCCGGGACTCAAACCACAGTCAACTATGTGGGCGTACAGATGTAACTATTATGCCATCTGCTGGTTCCTCTCCTAGTAGTTTTTATCCCCTGTTAAATAATTTCTTACTTATCCCAAAATAACAATTATTTTCTCCAATGTTTTCTTCTAGAAACGCTATTGTTTTACCTTCTTCATGCATGTAGATATTTATATTAAATCAGCTTTTGTAGATGGTTTGAAAGAAGAGATAAAGTTAATTTTTGTTCATGTGGATATTCAATTGACCAAGAAAAAAATCACCCTTTCCCACTGAATGGCAATTACGTCTTTGTGGAAAATAAAATGATGTAATATATTTGAGTTAGCTCCTGGTATAATAGTATTTTAATCAGATAAAAACAAACAAAAAACTCAGAAAATGGTAAGAATACTGGATCCTAAAAGGCAGAAACCTAGAATTTTAATATTGACCTTGCCCTTAATTTCTTATGTATCATTGGGGAAGTACTTTCCTTATCATAGCATCCTTTTTTGATTAAATATATAGATACATATGAATGAAACAAAATGACTGTTTTGCTCCCTGTGCTCCAATATACAATGGCTTACCAAATCCAGTTTTCCTATAATTACCCTCCCTCTTAGAGCTCATTTTTATCTCCAAGTTGAGTTTAAATGAGCCTAAAAACTAGCCACAAGCGACTTCCTGGTAATCTTCAGAAAGGAAAGAACGAATAAGAGAATGAATGGGGGTGTGAAGTATCATTAGGACTTAGATGATTGTTGTATCATTTCCTTCTGCTTTTGTAACATGTGACCACAAACTTAGTGTCTTAAAACAACAGAACATTCTGATCTTACAGTTCTTTCTGCAGATCAGAAGCCCCCATTGGGCCTCACTGGCTAAAATCAAGGTGCTGTCAGAAGGCTGTGCTCCTTTCCAGAGGCTCTAGGCCAGCATACGCCTTCTCTGGCTGCTAGTTTTGCTCTTCACCTTCCTTGGCTCAAGGCTCCCTTCCTTCATCTTCAATGCCAGCAACACTACATCTCCCTCCTTTGCCATATCTCTTCCTCTCTCGCATCGCAAAGGAGACCACTTATAGAGACCCATGTGATTAGGCTGAACCTACCCAGATACTCCAAGATTATCTACGCAACTCGAGGTCCTTCATTTAACCACATCTGCAAAGTTATTCATAGATGTTTGGAATTAGGAGGTGGGTATCTTCAGGAGCCTTTATTCTGGGTGAATGGCTACGCTGATTGTTTCCAACTGGATAATATATTAAGCCTCCCTAAAAGGAGACAGGATACAGAGGTTGAACCATTAGGAAAGGATAAGAGGTGATTAGGAACAGAGCCCAGAATCCTGGTTCTGTTTGTAATGATGCAACTCTAGCTGTTGATTTTAGATGAGTATCTTGACCTCTCTAGTTGGAGTTCCCCGTCTTTACATTGAGGATTCTGGATTACCTCTGAAGTAACCATCTTATATTTCACCAGAGAGAAGGCATATAACAGAAATGTATGAGGGTACTTCAAAAAGCTTGTGGGAAAATGAAATTAAAGTACAAGTTTATTATGGTTCACAAATTTGTGTAACCCATGCATAGTATTTTTCTTTCTACTTTTTGTAATTGCCAGAAGAAATGCATGCACACTCACCAGAGAGAGAGAGAAAGAGACACAGACAGAGTTGGATGAGGATGGAGCATGGTCACACCACCATCCCTTCTTTATTTCTTCATCCCATTGAGATTTGGGGCATGCATACATACATGCCTGGCATGTTTTTCAAGCCAGTAGGGCAGGGATTCGGACTTTATTCAGCAATGTGGGATCCAGCTCCCTTCATCACTATAGGGCTATAGGGCCACCCATAGCCATTGGGCTTTGGGGGGGTTTTATTTATTGATTGATTGATAATACACATTTGCCATGAACTTTTGAAGACCCTTGTATTAAACTAGCTGGGTAAAAATAAAAAGGGGACTAATGGGACTTTTGGCAAATAGGAGAACCATGTTCTATGTAAAAGCATTCAAAACAACATGTTCACTTTTGCCAAATAAAGCACTGACCACACGCTAGGAGTCTGTTTCCACTAGACCCGCTGATCTCTAATGAGGCTTCCAGCTATCACATCTGCAGGCCTTTGCAGGGCTTCATCTCGTATGCATGTGTGTTTTTGTTTTCCCACCTTTGGCAGCAGAAGGGGAGGTATGAAGCTGAACTGAAGCACTTATATAACAAGAAGGAGAAAAGACGGCGCTGGAGAGAAGAGATCAGAACCTTTCTTCCCTTCATTCCTGGGCTGCAAACTCACTGCTCTGAGGCAGCAGCTTCCCAGCTGTGCTGAGTTCAGCTTGGCCGAGACTGGAAGGAGACCCAGAGCAACCCCAGCCTCATTTCTGAAGGGTGTTATTTCACCCCTGCTTCCCAGATAATGTAACTGAGTCACTCAATTGAGCATAAAATAGAAATTTGGCTTCTTATCTGCCTCAGACCTGACTTTACTATTTTCTTTCTGCAAAATACATTTTTCACTATCTTATCTTCTAATAAACAATCCTGGCTCGGCAGCCTTGTGGCGATGGCGCTGAATGCATTTAAGAGACATATTTTTCCTCTCTCACTCCCTGCTTAAAGTCTTCTGTTTAAAAGCCTGCGTTTTTTTCCTCCCCTTTGGAAAAAATATATATCCCATTTGTATGCCGTCTTCCTTTAAAGAACATACATATTTTTCATGAGTCGTTCTGATGGATCCCTCCCTATTTTCCTTTTTGCTCACTTGATCGGAATGAAAAGGAGGACTCACTTCCACAGCATTAGTATGTGAATTTGATGGATTTGGGGATTGGGTTGGGGAGGTTAGCAGGCTTTTTTATGGAAAGGGCAATTTCTAGCGTGATCAGACCCCAATAGGTGCTCCAAGATTCTGTGGTGGGCAGGACACATACGGACGAAAAGCCAGTTCTGAATGTGGAATGCCTTCTCTCGAATGCAGACTGTCATTAGAAGCACCAGACGGTGAAGCCTAAGCCACAGAGGAAAGGCGAGACGTAGAGAACCAACATTTATTGGAGCTTTTCTCAGAAGGAAACAGCCCCGTCATGGCAGAGGAGGAAACTGAGGGGCAGAGTATTAATGCGCACCCAGAAACTGTGCTCTCACCACAGGTCTGTTGGCCTCCAAACACCGCTTTCAGAATTAGAATCACTCAGACACACACTTTTTGTGGCATAACACTTGCAGTGTTTAGGCAATTGGTTTATTTTGAGTGTAAAATGCAAAAAGTCATGGAGGTGAAAGTCACTTCTCAATTGGCCTCCAGCCTATTAACGCCAGCTTCTCCTATTTTATGCTAGAAAAGAGTAAGTTATAGGTTTGTGGATTTTTACAGTTTCTAAAAGCATTTACTTCCATTGCTTTTGCGGTTTATACTCGGAATAAAGCTCAGTCTCTATTCCATCCCATCCCTGCAAAACTGGTTGCCTCACTCACACCTGCAAATCTGCCCCACCCTTTTTCCCCTTCAAGTCTCTACGTACATTGTTGCCTTTATCTGGAACACCTCCACTCAAAAGTTGCCTCCACAGAGAAGCTTTCTGTGATGGATCACTCTACCTAAAACATCCCTGTCTTTGATTCTCTTTAGAGGCACTCTGTCCTTTTCCTTCTCTGTACCATTAGAAATGTCTACATTTATGTGTGCTTTTGCCCATGTACTATCTGTCTTTCTCACCAGTTTGCTAGCTCCAGGGAGTAAGGAACTGTTTCATTTGTTTCCAATCCAGCAGCCCCACGCCTAGTACACTACCTGGCACATTGTGGGTGCTCAGCACGTATTTGTTGAACACAGTCATGAATGAATTTGAGTCTCACAACTCTGTGTGACAAATATTGTTATCCCCTTTTTCTACTAAATAATGACATTACTCACTGAAATTTTCATGCTCACTCTGTTTTAAAAAGGTACTATTCTTATTCCCGTTTTACAGATGAGAAAACAGGCACAGCAAATAGAAGATGACACCAGAATGCAGGATTTCCTGTTCAAAGTTCCTGCTCTTTCTGCTGAACCACAGTGCCTCACACCTGAGCACTCAATGGAGAAAAAAAAGAGACAAAAAGGAGGCCAGCAGATGGCTTAGTGGTTGAGGTGCTGAACTCCCACATGGCCGACAGCAGTTCAAGTCCTGGACTCAGCAGCTTGAAACTCACACCAGGTATATATGCGTGTGCGTGCATTTGTGCCCAAAATCCCGAGAGGAAAATGGATGAGAAGGGATTGCAGCATGGCCATCCCCCCGCCCCCCTGGGGGTGATTTTTCACCTTTGAGGTCTTTCTCTGTGTCCCTGGCTAGCGCTCACACCCTAAAGCCAAAATCTCTCTTTAAAAATGAAAAAAGAACCAAAGAGAGAATTATAGCAAAATTGTACATAGTCCAGGTCACTGATTGGCTAATTAAACGAGAAGATTGTAGGCTCCCCTGACATTGCTAGTTTTAGATCAAAGACATGTATGCAAAAGCACAAGGTGGGACCAGCAGATGGGTGTAATGGTTATGTCACTGGACTCCCACATAGTTGACCACAGTTCAAGTTCCAGACCCGGTGGCTTAAAGCATGCCAGGTGTATGTGCCTGCATGCCCAAATCCCAAGAGGAAAACAGAGGAGAAGGGATTGCAGCGTGGCCATTTCCCCAGGAGGTGATTTCTCGCTTTCTGTCTCTCTGTCTCTCTCTCTCTCTCCAGCGAACACACATGCCCTATAGCAAAAACCTCTCTAAAAAATCACAAGGCATATTTCATGATCTAGTGTGGACCCCCGGGGGGAAGCCTGGTGAGAGCCCTTCTGGAATAAGACTGTACCTGCTTGCTCTACTTTTTCCTGGGAGCTCCTGCCTCCGGCTCAGTGCCCTCGGCCCACACCCAGACCTTTTCCAGTCTGAGAACTCCATTTCTCACTTGCAGCCTGGAGAACAGGATGAGGTCAGTAGGTCTTTCTGTTCCTGCAGGAAGCCAGAGAAGATTAATCTGAGGACAGAGAGTTGATGCCGGGTAGTGGAGGAGATTTATGAGGGAGGGAAATCCAGGCCAAGGTCCCTGGCTTTGTTTTCCTCTATCTGTCTTTTGACTACTATAGAGTCCTGTGGCTGGAAGAAACTTACACAGGTTGTCCGACCCAGCATCCTGCTTCCCAAATACCCTTCAGCAAGAGCATGACCATCTGAGGCTCACAACACTTAGGCTGTCGATGGTTCTTGCCTCCATGTGATACAGCCCAGACCAAGTCTAGGTGATCTAGAGCTATGCTGCCTAGTCTCTTCGTAGCTCCCAACATAAACTCCACTGTGGCCAAACTGGTATTTCCCCTTTGGCTCCCAACCTCCACCCATTTACCCATGTTGTGACTCCCATTTGGAATGATTTCCCCTGCTCTTCAACAGTACGAGTTTTACAAGGTTCAGAGCAAACTTCCATCCCTAGGAACTTATAGGTCTCCAATACATTGATTCTTATAAAGGTAGGCATGTATTTTATTTGCTAAGTATTTATATTTGTTTTTAAAATTTTTCCTCCATGAGTGAGAGAGCCAGAGAGAAAAAAGAGACAAGCACCAACAGAAGAGTCTTTATGCCACAATCCACCCTCAGCTAGAAATAGTCCCAGATTATGGGTACACACTTCAGGGAGCTCTGGGCACAAACCCATAACCTTCCCATGTGGGTCAGCCTTCCAAAGCATCTCACTAGCATTGCACCACTATCCAGCCCCAATATTACAATCTTATCAGTTCTTGGGGACTTCAAGTCACAGTGATGACGTATTTATATTTCTTGTGTATCCAGTGTTTGAGACCCTTGCACTACAGTATGTAACTCTCTAATCAGCCTCTACAGACACAAAATACATTGCTTGCCCTTTGCACAATGTGTTCCCTCTACTACAAATGCTCTTTTCTTACTTCTCAGCTTAACACATTCCTTATACATCAAGGTAGAAAGGAAATAACACTTACTACAGGCTGTCTGATGCCAGGGATTGTGCTAGGTTAGGCTCTGTATGTATGATCTCAACTAATCTTTACCAAAACTCCATGATATAGCTAGCATTATGCCTAGTCTATAGCTGATGAGACTGAGACTCAAAGAGATTGCTTTGGTTTAAATATATCCCCCCAAGATTCATGTGTTAGAATTTGGTGAGCAGTTATAATGGTAGTAAGAGGGGGGACACTTAACCCAATATGGTATTAGAAATGGGGACTTTGGGAGGTGATTAGGATTAGATAGGGTTTTTAGGGAGGAGCCCCCATGATTGAATATTGGTGGGCTTATACGGAAAGGGAGTGAGACTTGAACACATAGACACAGACACATATGCTCTTACCCTCTGGGTATGATTCCCTGCACTGTTTTGGACTCTACAGAGAATTCCCACTAGCAGGAAGAACCTCGCCAGATGTAGCTCATTGACTTTAGACTGCCAAAACCATGAGAAAAATAAACTTCTATTCTTTATAAATTACCCAGTGTGGTATTCAGTTGTTGACAACAGAGAATGAATAAAAACAGAGTTTAAGTTCATCTATATATGTATTTATTCATTCAATCAACAATTATTCATTTTGCATCTACAGTGTTCCAGGCACACTATGGGCGATAAGGATAAAGTAGCTAAATTCAATAAATTCAGTTCCTGCTTTCATGAAGCTTATTAACTATCTGGAAAGAGACATTGAACAAGGTATCACAAGTGCAATTAGAATTAAAAAGGAGAAGCATAGAGCTTTTTCAGAACCTGCCCATTTGGGAGACAGGAAAGGACTCCGGACAAGATACTTCCAGAGATCAGAATAACCCACAGGCTTAATTTAAGCAAAGAGTATGGGAAAGCTACTTACTTGATGCTACAGCTTGAATATGTCCCCCAGAAATTCACGTGTTGGGACTTGGTTGTATTGGCTGTACTAAAGGTATCAAGTAAAAACGTAATTCTTCCATGGTGTCCCAGCGTGAGTTCTAGTGAGCAGTGAGTCATTTGTGGTGGTTGCATCATGGAGGCAACAGTGCCATGAGTAGATTAATGATGTCTCCTGAGACCCAGTGAGTTCTAGCTCTTGTTCTAGTCTTAGTTCCTCTGGTTGTTATAAAAGAGAGATCAGTCAGGAGCTATTCTCTATCCCTTCTCTTTTTTTTCTCTCTCTCTTTGCACATGCCTGCCAACCTCTGTGCTTCTGCCAGCCATGCTTTAGGTTTGGGACTGTGGACTTTTAAGCCACCAGGATCATGAGTTTGTAAATAAACTTCAATCTTTATAAGATCATCCAGGCTTGGACATTTCTATTAACAATGCACAAAAGGACTAAGATACATGAAATTACAGAGCTCATATTTAGAGGCAATAGTATTCTGTCCTGAGTTGATGTGACCTCAGGTCCCTGTGTATCTACCACATCACCACCTTTTCTGGGAAGACTTACCAGAAGGCTTACCTCAAGGCCAACTATTGAAGTTTGTGCTTCCAGTGTACCAAGAGTCTAATTCAGACCCATGTGTTGTCATACAAAATAAGGAAGGGGATGATCTCTTCTTGAGTGTAACAGGCACAGAAACACTGCTCTCTGGTGTATTAGTAAAGGTATACTAACTGCTGTGATAACCCCAAAATAGCATTGGCTTAAATTGGGTGGGGGAGAGGGTCTTGGCAGGATTAGCCCTGCTCATAAAAATCACTCATAGACCCACTTTCATCCAGTGACTAGTTCATCTTCTAGAGCCATGGAGTCTTCAGATGGATCCTGTAGTCTAGTTGGCTGACAAACATGCAAAAATTGTGGTGAAGTAGGGAAGGGAGAAATGAGGACAGTACAGGAGAAGAAATGTGGATAGGAAAGTAGGAGAAGAGGATTGAAGGGGAGAGTGGGAGAAGGGAGAGGATGGGAGGGAAAGGAAGGATGAAAGAAGGAGGACAGGAGAAGAAAGAGAGAAGAAGACGAGAAGAGAATATTGGGAGGGGAGAGATATGAGAGAGAGAACGTGAAGGGTCATACAAGGTTTTAAAGGGCCTGGAAGTGGTGCATCTCATTGTAATCTGCATTCTATTGGTTACAAATCAACTTCAAGACCAACCTTGATTCCACATGTTGGAACCCAAATCATAGTCTATGCCCTAATGCTGGCTAGATGCAGGTCAGACAGAACATGGCACCTGACCTGGAAGTCCCCTGCTTCTCCTCTTACCCACCCCAGACACCTGCTTCCCCATGTACAACATGCAGATGCACCAGCCTCATTTCCTACCTCAGACAGCCCTGAAAGAATGATGCAGTTTTGCCAAATGCTAAAGGCTTGGTACAAGAGGCTGTTACAGGCCAATGAAGCTGTTTTCACCCTAAGTTCATAGAGGCAGAGAAAGTTGGGATGCCAGCTCAACGCTTCATTGTACCAATGAGGAAACCGAGGATCTGGCAGAACAGAAACCAACCCAAGGACACACTCCTGCAAAGTAGCCACACTGGGTAGCTGAGCCAGGTTACCAGGCTCGACACTGGAAATCATCCTTCAGATGCTTAAAACCCATGCTAAATTCTGAGTGCAAAACAAATAAACAAACAAAACAAACAAACAAACAAAAAACTCAAAGAGGAGGATTCTAGGCCCCTGGGAAGGAATTATTCAGGAGAAGGAAACCTTCAAAGAGCCCTTGCATAATTCTCAAGTTCTGCTCTATTGTTCAGTGGCTCTCAGCCCCGTCTTCCACCTTTTCACTGATAGCACACCCAAGACAGGCACAATTCTGGGTACAGTTAGAACCCAGAAGGATGCTTCCAATGCAAGAAAGCCACTGAATAGAGTGCAGGTAAGATGAGAGTGATAACTCTGACCCTCCTGTAATATATTTTTTAAGGGGAAAAATTTTGAACTTTTCCTTTTATTTCCCCTGTAACAAATTTGTTCTATTTCTTATCCTGGTCTAAACCCTAAAGAGGTCTGGGGCCTGCCCCTTGGCCCACATCTCCTCATTGTGAACCTGCAGCCAGCCCTCCTTTAGGGAAGTTCACTCTTACAGAGAAACCAGACGTGGGAGGCTCATGTCTCCTCTCTCAGGCTCCAGTTCCATTTGGCAGGGGCTCCCTGGCCTGCTTCAGTTGTGAGATCTCACCAAGATAATGCAGAAAGCAGCACAACATTGATAGCCTGCCTTGTGTTTACAGAACATCCCAGCAATGTTCCCTAATGCACACATAAACAGACTGCGTGTCTCAGACGCAGCGGCTCCAGGCGCTCTGGCAGGGGCCCAACAGGACTGTTGTATAAAACCCACTCCTCACACCTGAGGATACTGACCAGCCAAGGGCAGCTCCTTAGAGAAGAGGCTGGTGGAGCTGAAAGGCGCCCCATGGACCTCATGGCTGTACAAACATGCAGCCAATATGTAATTGCCGGGAAGCGTTCATGTGCTGTGCCTGATCTAAACAAAAGGACACATTGGGTTCCAGTTTGTAGGGAGTATCCAGTCCATGGGGGAAGACAGGCCATCATTATGCAGGGTGCTAAGTGAAAGTGTAGGGAGCTCAAACAGCACTGGGGGGGCACACTCTTCAATACTGGAAAGGAAGGCACCTTCCAGACACTAGTCTTTCCATTTACTAAAAGACTCCTGCATAGAACAAGGAATGAGAAACGCATATAAATAGAGTGCAGGCCACCAGACATCTCTTCCTGTGACTCTCCTACTAACCGTGTGTCCTCGTCTGTATTGGTTGGCTAGAACAACCATTTCAAAATACCAGAGCCTGCATGGCTTAAACAATGGAAACGTATTTTCTCACAGCTCTGGTGGCTGGGACACCAAAATCAAGGGATTGGCAGGTTCGGTTTCTCCCAAGGCCTCTTTCATTGGCTTGTAGATGGATGCCTTTCCACTGTACCCTCATGTGGCCTTTCTCCATGCCAGAGCATCTCAATACCTCTTCCTTTCCTGCTAAAGATGCCAGTCAAGTTGAATCAGTACTCACCCTAATAGCTCCATTTTACTTTATTTTACTTATTTATTTATTTAGTTTTAAAGAGTTAAAAATATCTTTATTTGCAGATGACATGATAGTATAAGGTTTCCACGAAAAAAACTTCTCAAAGGAATAAATTAATACAGTAAAGTGGCAGGATAAAAAATCAATATCCAAAAATCTATAGCATTTCTATATACTAACAGCAAGTTGACAAAGGTAAAACTAAAGAAAGGAATCCCTTTTACCATAGCCACGAAATGTACAAGATACCTAGGGATAAACCTAACTAACGAAGTCAAAGACTTTTACAAAGAAAACGATGAAAATCTTTAAAAAGATTTGAAAATTACACAAAAAAGTAGAAGGACATCCAGGATTAGAAGAACTAATATAATCAAACTGACAATTCTACCCAAATTAATCTACGTATTTAATGAAATTCTAATCAAATTACCAGAGACATTCTTCACAAATCTGGAAAAGACAATCATATAATTTGTCTGGAATCATAAAAGACCTCATATTGCCAAAGCAATCCTGGGCAAGAGGAGTGGAGTTAGCAGCATCTCACTCCCTGACCCCAAAATATACTACAAAGCTGTGATAATCAAAACAGCATGGTATTGACACAAAAAAAGGACAGGTAAACCAGTGGAATAGAATAGAGACCCCAGAAACAAACACCAAAACATAAAACCAACTGATTTTTGACAAAGGATACCAGTCAATCCAGTTGGAAAAGGAAAACCTCTCTAGCAAATGGTGCTGGAAAAAATGTGTATCCACCCACAAAAAAATAAAACTGGATCCCCATCTTTCACCTTAACAAAAATCAACTCAAAATGGATCAAAGATCCGAACCCTAGACTTCAAACTAGAAAACTACTGGTGGAGGGACAGTTGGCATAATGGCTATGTCTCTGGACTCCCATGTAGTCGACCACAGTTCGAGTCCCAGACCTGGTGGCTTAAACTCATGCCAGGCGCATGTGCATGAGTGCCCAAGATCCCAAGAGGAAAATGGAAGAGAAGGGATTGCAGCATGGCCATCCCCCCTGGGGAGTGATTTCTCGCTTTCTGTCTCTCTGTCTTTCTCTGTCTTTCTGGCAAGTGCACGCACCCTATAACCCCCCCCCCCCAAAAAAAAGCCTCTCAAAACAAAACAACAACAACAACAACAACAAAAACTACTGGTGGAAAACACTGGAGAAACTTTGGCAGACATTGGGGTAGGGAAAGACTCCCCTTCTCCCCTCTGCCCCAAGTTCATCCATAATTTTTTTTCTTTTTCTTTAATTTAAATTTTTTTATATATTCAATCATGTATGTCACTTAGCTTGTAAAGTGGATGTTCCAGCATGAATATATTTCTCACTGGTCCAGTTAGGGACACTATTCATGTTATCATCAACTGATAATAACCCATTTCTTTGTCCCATAAATGCCTTGCCTATTTTCCACCTTAATATCTTTTCTCAGACTCTCCTCCTTCTCCCACCCTCGTCCTACACTGTATCTAGTATCTATAACCATTTTCTATGTTTCTATATCCTCTAGTCATTCAGTTTCTGTCATAGAATATGGAGAGTTCATATATATTAAGTAGATATATACAGTATCTCTCCATAGCCTGGCTTGCTTCACTAAGCAGTAAATTTTCCATATTCATCCACTTTCTGTCAGAAGCCAAGGTCATCTTGTCTGTTTGTTTGTTTGTTTGTTTGTTTGGCTGAGTAGTGTTCCATAGAGTATATGTGCCACACTTTTTCAATCCATTCTTTTGTTCATAGACATTAAGATTGGTTCCATGTCTTAGCAATTGTGAATAATGCCTAAACAAACATATATGTGCAAGCACTTTTCTGACTAAGCATTCTTCTGTTATTTTTTAAAGAATTCTTTATTTATTATTATTTCTTTATTTTCATTATTCAGTTTGATCAGAGAGAGACAGAGAGAAAGAAGGGAGTGAGAAAGCAAGTCACCAAATCCAGGGCTCAAGCCATGGTTGGCCATGAGGAAGTCCAATGTTTTAACCACCATGACAGCTGCTGGCCCCAATAACTCCATTTTAATGTAATCATATTTTTTAAGCCCTGTCTCCAAATGCACTGAGGGTTAGAGCTTCTATACGTGAATTTAGGGCAACACAGTTCAACCTATAACACCTTCCATATACAGGTATATGTAAAATGCTTTAAGGACTTTAGAAATACAGGTTTTGAAGACAATCAGATCTAATCTGATTCCTAGGTCTGCTGCTTACATACTGCCTGATTTTGGACAGGTACTTAGGGAGCCTCAACTTTTCTTACTGGTAAATGTAAATGATAATGTGCATTGTAAGTGTCTTGAAAGGACCAGAAGTTGAGTTATAGAGAGCACTCATGAATGCTACTGATGTTTCTGGTGGTATTTATTAATGGTAAAAATGATAGTTTGGGGTAAGATCAGTCCAAATTTAGGTCAGGATAATAGCAGCTAGTGTTTATAGAGCATGCATTAAGGGACTTAGAAGCTAGTGAAAAATAAAATTAAAGTACATGTTTATTTTAGTATAATTTTTAATGTATGCATTTTCTGTAGACCTTTTTGAAGACCTTCTTGTATATGCCAGGCCCTATTATAAGTGGATTCACTGATTTAATTCCTGTAACAACCCCGAGAAGTAGGAACTACTCTTATCCCCACTTGCAAATAGGGAAAGTGAAATACAAGGCTAAGTCAATGTCCTTAAGATGATAAATGGAAGATCTGGAATTTGAACCTAGGCACCCTGGCCCCATGGTGTACATAGTCAGGGTAATTATAATTAATTTACTGAGAACTTTAGACAATGTAATGAATCTCTTTAAACTAATATAATACTTTCATGACCTGCAGTTAATCAGAAAATTAACTCTACACTATGAGATGCCCAAGAAAAGTTACTTCCCTATTCACTTGAACTTCATAGTTTTTATGGATTTTTATTAGGAAAACAATAGCCACAACATTTTAGTCAGGGTGACCAATGAAAAAATGTGACTCATCTACAAATGAGCTGATGAAATCAATGCCCACCCCATACCCCCAAGCAGAGAACATGGTTTGAATCCATCTTTTTAAGCCTACAATATTGATTAAAATACTTTTATAAAGTCGAAAAATAAAGCTTGTATTAAAAAATTTCTGTTTTATTAATCCCCAAAGGGAGGATTTTATTAATTCCTTTAAAATCCAATAAAAGTGTCTGGTTTTTAATCAACTTTGTTTTCCAACTTCTGCCCAAGCATCAAATCATACATAGCAAAGAAGCTCACACTTCTTGAAACATTTCCAGATACAGGGCCCAGGTCAGGAAGGTGGAGGACAGATACAAACCAGGCTGTTTAGACAGTCTAGTTGGACAAAAAAAAAAAAAAAAAAAAAAAAAAAAAAAGTGAAATATCAAGTACTTAAGATGATATAAAAAAGCATGCTCACAAGTGTACTACTTGTCTATTTTACTCCCATGAAGGCATAAACTGTTCATTCCTGCACAGTGCCATGCACACAGTAGGCACTCAGTAAGTACTTTTGAAATAAGTAGGCAAGATTATAATATCCAGAATACTTAATCGACATGGCAAGACATTTGACTTTAATTTCAATATATGTAGGGGTTTTAAGTAGGTGCATAACATGGGCTGATTGAAGTATGTGTGTGTGCATGTGCACTCATGTGTGTGTGCATGTGTATGTGTGAATCACCTTGATGCTATCAGGAGAAAAGACACAAGTATGGGGAAGGGAATGAAGCACGGAGACCAGTTAAGAGGCCACTGTCTAGTAGGGGTAATAGTGGCCTAGACCAGGGGCATAGCAGTGGAGACAGGAAAACCAGGATTGATTCAGGATCTATTTCAGATCTAGCGTTCATAGGACATGCTTGTAGATTGAATATGAGAAATGAAGGCAAGAAGGTAATCTGTGTCATCTCTTGGTGTTTCTCTTGAACATTTGGTGGATGGCTATGGCATTTACTGAGGTGGGGGGATTATAGTAGGGATGGGTTCAGAGGTCAGGGAAAGCAAAAATCAAGAAATTCTGTCACGGATATATAAAGGGTATGATGTCTAGTAGACATCTAAGTAGATACCAAATAGTTGTTGACTAAGTGAATCAGGAGCTCAGAAAGATGTCAAGCTGTCATTGAGAGATGGAAGTGACAGTGCTGGGTGGTCCATCAGAAGCATTTGAATCAAAGGTAACACTTGATTATCTACGATATCATCAAATCCAGCCTCAACCAAATGAAAAATAAAACATGTAATCAGAAAATAACAGTGAATTTCAATGCTTGGTCTTCTTGCAGAAAATCCAGGACATCTACTTGAACTTTCACCTCTTTTGAAGACTTTTCCCAAGACTTTCTAGCCTTCTTTTACTCAGCATATTTTAGGTGGGAGTCACTGGTATCCACATACAGTTAAAGTCCACCCTGCAAACTGTGGATTTAATCAGATGCATGGTTTCATCGCTTGGGCTTAATGAGGTAAACCAGACCTCCGGTAATATTGCCTGTATAATTGACATGGTTCTCTGGGAAACATTACGCTTTATAATGAAAATACTGTATATAATTAGAATCTAATAGGAAGAAAATAGTAATTAGCCAGAATTAACTGAACAGACGCAATCAGGCAAATAAAGGTTATCCTCAGGAGAGGACCCTTCAGAGTTCAAATGCACGTCCTATAATTGTAGAGAAGCCCCAGTAATTAAGGGTAATTTTTTCCCTGCATCACAGTGAAAGAGTTTTTTTTGTTGTTGTTTTGCTTTTTTTTTTCTTTTTTGCTGAGTGGCAGAATAAATTTGGCCAAGACCTAAAAAGAATTCAGAAGGTTGTGCACACAGATCCATGGAAGTGGGAGGAGAGAAAGAGCAGGGGCAGAGAACCTAAAATTTCAGGTGCAAATGCCAGATCTGACACTGTCATTAACCAGCTGGGTGACTTTGAGTGGGTTACTCCTCCTTTCTGATGACAATGATACTAGCAGCTACTGTTTATTGAGTGTCTACTTATGATGAAATATTACACTAAGCACTTTCCCCATATTATGTAATATAATCTTCGTGTTCTTAACCACTGGTTAAAGATCCTCCCTTTTTCATCTGCTTTAAAGTAAAGATCTTTCTTTTCTCCTGTATAAGATTAAACCAAACAGTAAAAAAAATAACTAATAATAACAATAACAACTCTCCAAGGTTGTTGTGAGGACCTTTTGAGATCATGACCATTTTCAAGCTATAAGAGGGTAGAAAATAGACTTTAAGGACCATTTGTTTATACCAAAAACTTTAAATGAACTGGAGCTGTCAGACCCCAAACCAGAGATCCCCTCTTAATACGGTCTCCCAGCAAATGGCTCTCCCCTCCCTTGCTGGCAGTATGATTTGGGTCAAGTTCATGCTAGAAGGCTACAGTCACAGGTGTGCTCCCAGAAGACACAAAATCACTCTTAGAACATAACCTGTGGGAGGACAAGGTAGGTATTTTATTGGAGGAAAGCCAGCACTGAGTGAAGCCAGAGAAAACATTGCATAGGCAGCTGTGAAACAGGTCTTCACACTGCTGGTCCAGTATAATGGCTTTACCAACACATGTGTTCATGTCATGATGTGGGCACCAGAAAGCCACCAAAGAACATTGTTCTCAACATTAGATGGACATGCTTAGCCCATCACAGCACTTAGCCTAACATCATTGGACAGAAGATTCTCCAAGCAGATCTAGTAAGTATTCATGGGCAGGCCCTGTGCCAAGCATGGGGTGGGTACTAGAGTTACAGCAGGATATCTTTCCTTACATTGCAGTCCAGGGAGCAGGTATAGGGATGAGGAGAGGGAAGGGAGACACTGTAAGTCTCCAGAACACAAGCCGAATGCAGTAAGACCTGTGATAAAGGCACCACCAAAGTTAATGGAAGCTTGAGGGGGCTCATGAATCCCACCGGGAAAGAATGAAGACACATTGGAAGGACTGGCATTTGAGTAGGATTTTGACAGGGGAAAATAGAAGGGAGAGACATGGGGAAAGGACTAGCCTGGACAAAGGCATGAAAACAAGTGGATATGTAAGTTAGTCACGGGGGAACCTACTTGAATATTTGCTCTCACACATCTGTCGAGAAGCAGAGGTCTCTGTCCTCAGTGAAGGAGAACTGGGACGCCTCAGGTTCCTCTCTTTGTTGTTTTCTTGACCTCTCCTCATAACATGAATGATAGATTTGATCAGGGAGGCTGCAGAGCAGCTCCTCCTGTCATCCAAAAGCATACATGCAGAACAACCTAGAACAGTGCCCTCTAGCCATGAGTAAGGAATCTCTCAGTGCTCCCTTCACTGGCCTCTGTGTAGGTTGGCGGGTTTGAGTCCAGGGCTTTTTCTTATAGGCTCTTGTTTGCTCTGCCAGTGGGTTTCACAATCTAGATTTAAGAAAGAAGATCCAAGTGAAGCCGCTTCTTTAATCCAGCTCTACCATTAACGAATCGGACACTGATTTTATTTCCCACCCAAATCTCTGTGTTTGTCTTTAAATGGGACCTACAGGGAGGAGGGTAGGAGCCATATACCAGCTGTTGCAGACCTACCCAACCACCATGCTGCAGATTCAGAGCATGGTTTGGGTATTTCTAGATCATAAAGCAGGGTATGGATGGTGGGAGATAGGGCTGGGAAGGTAGGCTTGTCTCTTAAGAAAAGGGAGAAGAAAGACCCAAGTTTTCACAGTTTCAGTGCTCTTCCCCTCATACCAAATACCAAACCCATTTGAAGACTGAAATGGACCCTCTCTTTAGGGAAATGTGCATCTATTCTTAAGGTACCTGTCCATCAATCTGTATGTTTAGACTTGTGCCCGAAGCATGTCGATATCTGGATTCTAACGAGCTATTCCACACTGCCCCACCTGCATCAATACTATATTGATACTGGAGATACAATGCATGAAAGTGGAGAAAAGGTGGAGGGTATTTATAAAGGAAGAATGAATAGATGGCCAGATGGCCATGGGATATCAACTGTAGTTATATCTACCTATCATAGTGATAGTTATGAATAGTGTATATTTATTAAACTTCATACAAGGCTCTGAAACAAGAGCCAGGGAAGCAAACAGAGTTGTTAAATGTAGTCTTGCCACTTGAAAATGTATTCTATAGCAGGAGAGATGATTTATGTAGGAAGGAATTAAAATACAAAGTAAGAGAAAATAGGATAATTTGTTTATGTGATATAAAGTGCTGTGGATATGCAAAGGAAAGAAAAATCTCTTTGGCAAGAAAATTTAGAAAAAATTTCCAGAAAATGGTAGTCTCGAAACTGAAGTTTGAACTCTAGGAAAGATTTTATAATACAGAGATAGAGCTAGTCTTCCTAGTGGAGAAAGTATCAATTATGGAGACAACAAGGAAAGGAACAAAACGAATCACAAGGGCTGCTAGGTCCATGTAAAGAGTCATTCTGAAAAATATATGGAAACCAGATCTTACAGGATCAAATGAGGGTGGACTTTGCTCCACATTTTGAGAAAGTACTTTAGCAGGGGCATGACTCAGACAGAGCAGTATCTCAGAACAATGGATCAAAGAAGCGCCTCCTAGAGTAATGAAGGAGACTTCTTGGCTGTGTCTCCTCTCTGGAGCAAGGTCTTCTATCTGTGCTGAGTGACTGGTGAGTGATGAGGAGCAAAGACAGAGGATGGTTTTGCAGATTGTTATGTACCTCTGCCCCCTTCCTTTTTCTCTGCCAGAAGCAGGACCCAAGGCAGTTCTGATGATCACAGGTGGAACCCTCTTGTCTGGGCCTCCTATTTCTATTATTGAAGCCACTTAATGGCTAATTACTCAATCAGCCACAAGGCCTTCAGAGAGCTCCTTGCCAGAGAGCAATCGGATTTGTCAGACATTTCCAAAAAGCACACAACTCTCTTGGAGGTCTCGGAATAGCTATGTCAGTGGCCCTAATGGAACATAATTTCCTGTAAAGGAAAACTAATTTAATATTTTCAGGTATTATGTAACCAAGTGCCCGCAGAGAGAGAGAGAAGACAACTGCTAACGAGAAACAATCAGAGCGCAGTGCCCCTGTGGAATCAGAAAGCCTGCAGGTCTATTTAATGCTGTAAAGGGGACCCATGGGAGTGTCTGATCACAGAGACAGGGGTAGGATGGTGTAATGGTGAAGTGTGTGGACTTAGAGCCATGCTAGACTGAGGTTTGAATTCTGGGTCTGCTGCTTACCAGCTGTGAGATCATGACCACACTACCTAACACCTCTGAACTGTGCTGAAGTTTCTTCAGCAGCAAAATGAGAATGATAAAATCATCCTACCTCATTTGGTTCTTTTAAAGACTGAGTAGAAAAATGTACAGGAAGTGTATCATATCATGTCTGGCCCTTAAAAAATACTCAATAGGGAACCAGCAGTTAGCGTAATGGCTATGTCGCTGGACACCCACATAGTCGACCGCGGTTTGTGTCCCGGACCCAGTGGCTTAAAACTCACGCTGGGCGCATGTGCGTGCGTGCCCAAGATCCCGAGAGGAGAATGGAGGAGAAGGGATTGTGGCGTGACCATCCCCCTGGGGGGTGATTTCTCGCTTTCTGTCTCTCTGTCTCTCTCTCTCTGTCTGGCGAGCACACACACCCTATAGCAAAAACCTCTCCAAAAAAAAAAAAAAAAAAAAAAAAAAACTCAATAAGTGGTTGTTATTTTTACTAATCAAAGTAAAATAAAACTTTCCTCTCAGTCCTCATTTTGGAAGAACAGTTGGGGTCAGGATACCAGTGAATAGCACCTTCTGAGGCAAACAACAGCAGTCACAGGACCATCCTGCAGCTGTCATCCCCTCTACCCTCCCTTAAAATTCATCACTTGAATGATCGCTGGAAGAAAAGTGAATCTTTCATTTCTTGCTTGTTCTCTGTATTACCCTACCCAGGTCACAACCTCCTTTAAGTTTTACTGAGGTCAAAAGATATTTGCAAAACTTCATCTAATAGCATTAACCCTCTGTTTGGAGGAACTCTCCATTGGATTTGAAAATGCACAAGTGAGGCCGCAGGTGGTGTGGTGGTTAGGGGCACTGGACTCCCACATGGTTGACCACAGTTTGAGTCTCAGACCTAGCGGCTTGCTTTCTCACTTTCCTTCTTTCTCTCTCTCTTCTCTCTCTCTCTCTCCCTCTCTCCCCCCCCCCCCCCAGTGTGGTCAAATTAAAATAAAATAAATTAAATTAAATAATTCTTTAAAAAAAAAAGAAAGGAAATGCACAGAATATCCCTGGTGGAGAAAGCATCAACGATGGAGCAAACACGGGGAGAAGTAGGAATTTACAAGGGCCACTAGCTCCATAATTCTGCAAAATATGTGGAAGCCAAATCTTGTAGGATTGAATTAAGGTAGGCTTTGCCCTACATTTTGAGAAGGTATTTGAGCTGGTCCATGATTCAAGCAGAATAGAACCCCAGAGCAATGGATCAAACCACTGCACCCTAGAGGAATGGAGAACAGGAGGTTCCTTGCCTGTGTCTCCTTCCTGGAGTGAAGGAGTTCTCAGAACACACACACACACACACACACACACAAAAAAAAAAAAAAATCCAAATTCACCATCCTGGCATGCAAGGTGTTGCACAATTTAGCCCCAGCTTCATCTTCCCCAGAGCTCCTGCTGTGCTGCTTAATCTTCCCGCACATTATCTTCTACTAATTTCTTCAAGAACCCACTCCCTTCCTCTCTCATACATAGCAGCTAACTTAATGAACTGCCACACTTTCTTCCTAGCAAACCAGACATAACCTCTGAGTCCTTTTCAACACAGTGCTCCGGGCAACCACAACCAACTGGTAAGATCTGAGCCAAACCATTAAACCCATTTGCCATCCTAGTTTAGGATATCCCAGGTCTTGGTTAAGTTGATTCAATTTTGTACGAAGCCCCAGAGCCCCCTCAAGACTTACTTAGCCTAGCTCTCCACATTGATCATGTGTCTTTGGACCTCTCTTGAGACACAGAGCCTTCTTCCCATCAAAACCTTCATCCTATTTCTACCTACATCAGGTCTAGGTCCCTAAACCTTCATTTTTATGACAATGTCTCCCTCTAAGGAAATAACAACCAGTCCCTTGGACTCGGTGACATAGTTTTAGTTGCCCCTTCAACACTAGTTAGGTGGACCCAGATGTCTTTCAAGGCCATGGAGACCGCTTATACAAGTTGTTTCTGGGGACTAAGAAGTCTGCTTTCTCAGCAAACATCAAGGAACCAAGGAAGGCTGCTTCTACCATCAGCAGCAGATTTGGGCCCTAAAGATAGATTTTGTTCAACTTAGTATCTCTTCAACCCCTACCCCAATCCCCAGTGTAAAATGTTTAAGTTTTTGAAGATTTATGAAGCAGTGTACCTTCCTGAAATCCCCAAATCCAATGTCAGACTGTTCTTACACACTTACCAAGACCCCTATAGCTCAGCTGAGAAGATGGGAAGCTGTCTTCATTGAACGTCTGCTGCATACCTAAGCCAGCCTGCTCAGAAACCATCCAAGGAAGTTGCAGGGTCTGACCTAGCAAGGTAACTCATAGTCTCTGTGGTAGGGACTCTCAATTCTTGGGAAGTTTTAAATGATGCCAACGTCTGGGACCATCCCCCAGAAAATGAAATGTGGTTGCTCTGATATGGAACATAGGCATTTTTAAAAATCTTTCCAGTTATTTCTGATGTGTATTCTGGATTGTAAACTGCCCACTGCAGATGAAGTGAGAAAGCCCTGCAGGAGTATCCTCTGAATAATGGCCTCAACATTTCTTCCAACTCAAATAAAATGGAAATGATCAAGTTACTATCCCAAAACAGCTTAGGAAGATTTAGAGTTGACTACCAAAACACTGGAAGGCGCTACCTCACCTACTAGAGAGTCTTAAATAAAACTGATGCCTGAGCCTGTATTCACTCATTAATTCATAAATATGAAGCTGTTATTATGTGCCTGGCATGGTACTAGGACTCAGGTGATGGCTTTAACTGTAAGAACCCCTATTTTTAAACCATGATCCCAAGTTAGGGACTGTTAAAGGTAGATTTTTGAGCCTAAACTGAGAATTCCTGAAACTTCTTCTAGACTCTTGTGCCTCAAGACAATGATTGACTAATTGCAATTTTTTTATTTTTTCTAGGTTTTTAATTAAATAATAAATTATTGAGTGTTTATGTTCAAAGTAATCACACTATTTCATTTAGCAGCCAATGTTTTTCAAGTTAAGTTTTGTTATGTACAATTCGTAGGTGAAGAGATAAAAAGTTGAGAGAAGAGAAGTAATTTGCCCAAGATTACACACCTCTTAGGGAGTTGAGATCTGGCCCCCTTTCTGTCTTTATGCATTACAGTATGTTACTCATGCGTTTATTCATTACTCAACCAAAAACCTCCAATGCTCATGGAGCACTTTCTCATGTTATACACCAAATAAATTAATCTTCAAGCCTAGGAAGTGGTTATCACTTTCATCATTTTAGAGCAGGTGTTATCAGCTTTCATCTATAAAGAGTCATATTGTAATGATTTTTGGTTTTGTAGGTTCTTGGGTCCCTATCACAATTATCCTGACAAAAGCAAGCATTGATAAAGTTTGTTCTAGTAAAAATCTGTTTTAAAAAATACATGGTAGGCTTGATTTGACCCATGGGCCCTAGTTAGCTGACTTCTCTCCACAAGAAAAGGAAGCAGGGGTTGAGAGAGTATAGTAGACTGACCCAATGTCACCCAGCTGTTAAACAATAAGCCGGACTTCAGTCCACATTGGTAGGATTCTCTGCTCACTCTCTCCTCTTCACCACACTGCCCCCCACAAGACACCCAAGGGACTCATTCTTTCATCTCTTAATCTCCCTCAATCCTCTAAGCTTTATCTGTTCCGATTAAAGTGAGCTTATTGTGCTCGAGATGGGTTATTGCTTTTCACAATTCTCTCTCAAGAACATAAGAATAAATCAATCTTTCTACCTTAATAAGTTGATAATCATTGTGAAATATTTAACACACTCAGTGCCATGCTTGATCCTCCGACTTCAGCTGGAAAACGATTCCTGTCCTTCCTTCACTCAAGCATTAGACCCTGATGTTGTTTTTAAGGGAAAACTCTTAGTGTGTGTGTGTGTGTGTGTGTGTGTGTGTGTGTGATGTTTAATAGTACATACAGTCCTCTCCTTTTGCCAGCTCTGCTCTCTCCAAAAAGTTGATTTTGTCCTTGATAATACTGATCCTTTCCTGTTTATCTGACTTTTCCTCCCCAGTATTTGCATTTGCTCATCACACTGCATCTCTGTATTTACTTTGTAAGAGATCCCAGAGCTCTGATATCTCAGACAGCAGCTATCTTACCCATCCCCCCCTCCCAGGCAAGACTTCATTCCTTTATTTATTCTCTCATTCAGTAAATATTGACTGAGCATAACCAGGCATGAGTGAAAGAATGATGGTCAAAACAGGCGTGGTCTCAGCTCCCTCTCACTACATTGGAGACTACAATGTAGTGGGAGAGATCTACATTAATCAAACAATTACAAAATATATAGTCTCAATCTGTGATGCTGAGCAATACAATAACAGGGGAGGCCTAATTTATCTTGTTGGTGAGGGTCATTAGGCAGGGTCAGAGGAAGGCCCCATTAAGATGTATGAGCTGAATAGAGATAAGATGTTGGGAGGGGCCTGTAAAAGGAATAGAGGCCAAAGCTGGATCCTAAAAACTCTTTCCTCTTTAGGGAAAAAGCCTCTACACTAACTGGCTTAGGTCATCAATTAATATCTTTTAGGGTTAGAGATGCTTCCTCTTGCTTTACTTCTTAGCAGCCTCTTAGGATAAGAGAATAGCCAGTGTTGGAACTGGAGTGGCCCTTGAGCATCTTCTGGGGCAATCTCTTTACCTTACAAATGAAAAACTTGGCTCCTAGAGATGGCAGGAAACTTGGTTAAGACTAGACAATGACACAGTAGCAGAGCTGGGCCAGGGTCTTGACTTCCATTCTCATGATTTTTCCCCCCAGCTTCAGGATTAAGTTCAATTACTAGGGATCTTCTGAAAAATTAAACATGCATGTCTTCACTAAGGACTAATGGTTACAACAGAGTAACAGTAATAGACACCCTTTGTCAGGGTCTGTCCATATGCCAGTTACAGTAAACATTTCATGCTCATTAGCTTTGCTACAGTTGTCCCAGTAACCCAGTGGTACAGGGCTTGATACTGGCCTCTTGTTTCTCCCTGTCTCATCTTAGCTGGATGAGCTTTCCCTACTACTTAGCTAGGGATCTCAGGCTAGAAAACAAAAGGGAATTGGATACCGGGCCTGACTCTCCTCTCTGTACCACAGCAGGCTGAATGTGATTGGCCATTTAGACAGCATCAGCCTGTGGGCCCTGCCACATACTAATCAGTCACTAGAAATAGATGCATTAGGGGCGAAAACATTTACTGGCAACACTCTCTGACTTCAATCTTTCACCTTCACTGGGTAATGAGATGAGCTAGAACATTAAAACCAACAAACAGTCTTTGGTGTTTACAGCAAATGTTTGCAAGAGCGTGGGAGCCAGAGGTGCTCTGGGGAACATCTGGATTTCTGGAAACTGTGTGATTACACAGATGTGTTAGATTCATCAAGCTATAAAAATATCCTGTGATATATGTCAGGGAAGAAAAACAACCTCCCAAAATGGATTTGGTACAAATTATCAATCATAGTAAAGACACCAAAGGAAGGTAGATGAGACTCCAGGCTCTGTGGAGACGCTCAAAGCCAGGGTCAAGTAGGTGCTTTAGATCATGGTCCTGTTTGACAAGGGAGGAGTAGGGATGGGGTCTGAGGATGCCAAGGATGCTATTTATCTACTGTTCACTTCTCATAATCCTCTTTATGATTATTCATTTCACTGTTTGAATTGAGTCCCTCTTTTACTTACATGCTCAAGGATTTTATGTTGCTCATGAGTTATTTCCTGCCAGCTTATAAAACTCTATGTAATATGCTCTAATGCATTTTTCTGGGGTCATCCTCTTCCACCACTCTTATTACCAAAATAAGACTCTTTTTATTTCCCCTAATAGATCAAGTGTCTTCATGCAAACCCCAAGTTCATGCCTGACCTAGTTAGTCCTCTCAAATATCATTCAGTTTTGTTTTTTAATGGTTAAGCAAGTGGATGAGTGAATGAATCGCCTCTGGGCCTTTGCACACCTTGTACCCATGCCTGGACCCTCCCTGAGGCCCAGAGTTCATGCAAGAGCTTCTCTTTCTTCCCATGTCTGATTCCAAGAGTCATTTACTCTGAATAACTTTGTACACTCCCTTCCCCAGGACCCCATCTCTCTTGCTAATTATCATGTCCCCGTGGGTTTTATACAAAATTTTAGCCCGTAGAACTTCTTTATTCTTTTTGATGTGTCTGTATTTCTCGCTGTTCTAAAAGCTTCTCAAAGCTGAAGACACTGCCCTGCTCATTTCTGGAGCCCAGCATAGTATCCAACACAGAGCATCACTGGGTCACTAGATGTTATCTGCCATTGGGAACCCTTCCAAATATAAAGAACTCTTAACATGAAGTTCTAAGGAGCTTGCGACTCTTTTTTTTTTTTTTTTTTTTTTTTTTTTTTAGATATTTTCTATATAGGGCGTGTGCGCTTGCCACAGACAGAGAGAGACATAGAGACAGAAAGCGAGAAATTACCCCCCACGGGGGATGGTCACGCCACAATCCCTTCTCCTCCATTCTCCTCTTGGGATCTTGGGCACGCACGCACATGCGCCCGGCGTGAGTTTTAAGTCACCGGGTCCAGGACGCGAACCACGGTCAACTACATGGGAGTCCAACAACATAGCCATTACGCTAACTCCTGGTCTCAGGAGCTTGTGACTCTTAAATGAACTTCATCATGGCTCTGAACACACCTCACAAAAATTTTATTCTCAGGAGATGGTTCGGGGGAGTTAATTCTCTCTGTTTGGAAGCCAGGATTAGATGAAGTGGTCATTGCAACAGCTAAGGATTAGATTAGTTGAAAGGTGATAACAATCTTCCCATACATATATGGAGGTCTAGCTCTATTTCTTCTAGGAATTTAGTTTTACAAAACTGAATAGTATAAGCAAAAAATAGTATAAATAGAAAAAACACACAGTAAAATAGATAGCAATATGAATAAAGACTACAAATAGAAAATAGTATAAATAGCAAAATAAAGGAGTATGACCATGCCTGAATTTCAGTAGAAATTACTTGCAGCACCAGTTATTATTTCTGGACAGATGCAGGTTTCCTGGCTCTGTATTCTGCCCAATTTGCCTCCTGAGCAGAAACCTACAAATGAAACGGCATGCTCTTCATCTTGAGTGGTCCCGAAAACAGCCCTCCACCTCAGCACAGAGAATAAACAGAGTAAAGCGCATTGTCATCTGAAGGCCATAGGGCATAGGAGAGAGACTCACCTGCAGCGCCTCTATGTGCATAGATTTATGCAGAAGAAATTAGGAGCTAGCATAAAACAGAAATTCAATTGATGTCCGGAGCATTCCTAGCATTTAGCATAAAAACAGATACTCTCTTAAAGTTAAGTATTTGTCTTTCTCTGTCACTGAAGAGGAAATAGAACTTCCAAGAAGTTAATCATTAATCCAGTATAAATCAGCATTGGGTATAAATGCAAACCACATGAATTAAAAGTACAAAAAAATGTACAGCAGTGGTGAGCTGATGGCAAACCTTGTATCGGTAATGACAGCAGTCGCTGTTTATTGTGCACCCTCAATGTGCCAGGCCCTTGAGGTATCTCATGCATGCAAGTTTTTAAAAATAACTGGGGACATAATGTTATCTTGGCACAGCATTTCTCAAGGGATGCTCTGAAATTACCAGTACCAGAATCACCCAAGTGTATTGTTAAACATACAGATTTCCACTTCTAACCCTGGGCTGACCAAATCAGATTCTCTAGAGTAGGGGGACCCAGGAATCTGCAATTTAACATGCCCCGTGGGTGATTCCTACATACACTAAAGTATAAGCACAGCTAAATTCATCAAAATCCTAATAAGGAGAAACTAGTAATTAAAAACAGCCTTCAACTCAAATTATGCCTGTGTATTATGAGGGTTCGTAAAAGTAGCTATTTAGGTTTAAATTCACTGAGCAAGCGCAGTGTCCAGTTTATTCCACAGTGGGAGCCCAGTTATTCTCTATATGCCCTTTGATAGCCCTTGCAAAGATAAGAGTTAAAAGAAACCCCTTTGACCAACAACCAGGGGCATCTGCCTCTGAGTCAAAACTATTTCACAACACACATCCACAGCAGAAAGGAGTGGGTCACCTTCCAGCCCCTTCCATTTCCTACCTTAGCCAGAGTCCCCCTCATCCACAAATGAGACCCTGGAGGGCTGGCAGAGATGAGAAATTGCTTCACCAAGAGCGACTCAGGGAAATTAAGGCCTCCTTACCTTAGAGGCATTGAGAGACAGTGGACGAGAGCTGAGAGAAAGAGACAAAACGCCCATTCCAATAAGGAAACAGCTTTAATCTATCAAAGTAATTCTCCTTCTTTCAGGGAGAGAGAACATGAAATTGCACAAAATGACTTACAGAATGGCACCCACTCTGATTAGCGTGAGGCCCGGAGCTCTCTGCTCTGAGTATATAAGGTAGAAAGCCCATTTGAATATTCTTTTTTTTTAAATTCCCACATGAAAAGGGAGAAGAATGGTTTTTGTCTCTTCAAAGGACTGAAGTTTTGGCGAAAACACATATCTGGGGGACATCATAGTGTATATGCTGCTTAATGGGGTCTGGAGAGCATACAATGATCAGAAAGGGTAACATTTTCCTCCCTGACCTCACCATTTCCCCAGCTCGGTGTTTCCCTGTTGTCTGCAAATTAAAGTCTACTCTCAGTTGTTATCTGGGCCACTGTAGGGTCTAGACCAGGCATCAGGAAATTTTTTCTGTAAAGAGAAAAACAATAAACATTTGAAACTTTACACGCCATATGGTCTCTGCCTCAACTTCTTAACTTTGCCTACATAGCCTCAAAGCAGCTGTAAATAATCAATCAATGATGAGAGTGGCTATGTTCCAATAAAGCTTGATTTATGGACACTGAAATTTATATTTCAAATACTTTTCATGTATCACAAAATCCTTCTCTTAATTTTTTTAACCATCTAAAAATTGAAGGGATAAAAAGACATTTTTAGCTCCCAGAACATATTAAAATAGGCAAGGGGACAGTGTGGCTCTTATATCACAGTTTGCAGATCCCTGCTCTGTGCTGAGTTTGCACTGTTTTGCCCCACCTTGTGCTCATTCTCTGGATTAATCAAAAGAAAAGGCTGTGTTTTCCATGTGGAGAGGTCTTTTGTTTTCAGCTCCTGAACCACTTGCTCATTTCTTTTTTTTTTTTTTTTTTTTTTTTTTTTTTTCTTTTTTTGGAGAGGTTTTCACTAAAGGGCAAGTGCTCTTGCCAGACAGACAGAGAGAGACAGAGAGACATCCCCAGAGGGGATGGCCACGCCACAATCCTTTCTCCTCCATTCTCCTCTCAGGATCTTGGGCACGCATGCACACGTGCCCGGCGTGAGTTTAAGCCGCCGGGTCCGGGACTCGAACCGCGGTCGACTACGTGGGAGTCCATCAACATAGCCATTACGCTAACTGCTGGTCCCTCACTTGCTCATTTCTGCCTGGCTTGTCTTTTTCTTCCCTTCCTAACTATCCTCCCAGTTCTTCAAACCTCTACCTCATCACCTCCTTTCTGGTAGACCCTACAAGAAATGACCTTTCCCCATCTATATCTGCAAGTCTTATCTCTCATACCAGATTCTGGGCTACTTATAAGAAAAACAATATCCAGCATTCACATTCTTTTATCAATTAATTCCTCACAACAAATCTCTGAGGTTAGACACTGTCACTATCCCCAATTTGCAGACCCGGGAATTGTTTCTTAAAATGGACTGTTAATTTGCCTGTGGTTCCCTAGTGAACAAAAAGCAAAACAAGGACTGTTCCCCTTGCATCAGATACAACCACATGCCTGCAAGGAGGCCCCAGGAATCCCAAAGTGCGTTTGACACAGTGTGCCCAAAATAGGGGTGCTCACTATATGGTTTCTTTGAATAAATGGTAAGGCTTATTAATGTCATTTATGAAGCCTCATGAGATTTGATTACTCATAGGCGAGGATCCCAACACCAATGAGAAATGACAAAGAAATGATAACTGACCATCTAACTTCAAGGGCGTGGAGTAAAACAAAGTTAAAACTGATAAACTTCAGCCAAACTAACTCGTCAAGCACAGTGGTCTGGTTCTATTTAGAGCATGGTCTGGTGATGCTGCACACATCAGTATAATGTCCCCCGAATCATCGCTATTTGGTAGTGTTTATGCCATGCAGTATGGGACAATTGTAGCAACACAGAGTCCTCACAAAATGGTAGAGTGGATGCTCTCCTTAAAAAAACCAGCAAAGTGTATGATCTGTCTAGATGGATACCCAACCCAGTAGTCTCTTATTTATCTATTCATTGAGGGTGGGTATTTCCTTTTCATTCTCTCTGCTTGAAGAGGTTAACTTACCTAGATTTATATGTGCATATTCAGAAAAAGTCAACTAACATGTAATAAATTACCACCATGCTGCATAATACTGATGTGGAACTGGTGAAAAGTCAGATAGCCCTTGCCCTCAAGGAACCTACAGTCTAGGAGAGAGTTAGATGCTGACACAATACACAAGCTACATTTGTCTAATATAATGATGAGTTGTATTATACGGTTGCATCAGAAAGGTAAAGAACACACCATGGAACAAGTTAAAATAATAATAATAATAATAATAATAATAAGGCCCCCTCCCTAATTTCTTGGGTTTTTACATATATTCTTATTTCCTTGATGTTATCTTCTTTATTCTCTACTGTCTCTAAACTTGAGACAGAAAAAAATTATTTCCACTGTTAGCCCAACACAATCTTGGACTCTCTTGGTATTTTGTCTGGTTCCTATTAGGCTTGCCCAAACTTCCCTGTTGTTTGATTGTTTGTTTGTTTGTTTGTTTTTAGAGCAAAACTTTCTTTTAAAAAAATTATTCTAACTTATTTTATACGTTCAATCATTGTATTTTACAAGCCTTTCCTTTTACATACTCTTTTACACTCTGATTTCAGTGTGTTCCCATTTCCACATCTGCAGCTCTTGCCTTGGTACCAGCAATTCAAATGGTACTCAAGTAGGTGGAAAGAAACAAGAGCTACCATTGCAAACAGATACAACACATCACTCATTTCACATCATTTCCTTTAGTAAATATTTAATGAGCATCTACGCAATGCTAGGCACCATGCCAGATATGGAGACAATGACAATCCATGCCTTAGATATGTTTGCCATTAATATAAACATTCTGTGATCCATTGGACACACTCTCCCAAAACTTCCTATTTGTTGGTGCCAACATTCTGGGCCTGAATAAGACCAAGTCTTCCCTCATGTAGCTTCCCATGTCATGCGTATGTTCTGGTTCTTCTGCTTTCAGCACATGGAGTATTAATCTTCCCCAATTACTTGAACTCCAGCAGAGTGATTTGATCGCATTAGCCAGTGAAACTTGAGAAATGATACATGTCATTTCCAGGCAAAAGCCTTTCAAAGCTAGTGTGCAAAGCCCATTCCTCCCCAACACCCTACTGCAGTGACTGTGGTAGTACAATTCAATATCCAGTCTTTGCTCATCTGTCCACTTGAGCAACTTCAACATACAATCATCCTCTATACTCTGTTGGCATGCAGCATATGCCAGAAATAAATTACATTACATCTAGTTATTAAGACATAGGGGACTATATGCTACTGGTATGTGACTTGCTCTTCCCTGACCTTCTGGACACATACCCACTGTACAATGGGAAAAGAGGAAAAGAAAGGTCCAACTTGACTTAGAAGATGCAGAGAAAGCTTTGTAGAGGAAATTAGGCTCAAGTTGCCTGGACTAAATTGAAAATAGAGACTATTATGATAACAAGGGGGTATACATGGCCTTGGGCAGGTGACTTTACCTCTCTGTTTCCTCATCAACAAAACAGTCATAATAGTCATAATAATATCCACCTCAGAGGACTGTTGGGAGAATTGAATCATAAAGTGATTTGCACTGTATTATTATAACATTGGGATTCTGAATTGCAATTAATTAAGCAACAAAAACAACAACAAAATATCTTAAAATACCTTAAGCTAAAAGGAAAAAAAAAAAGGAAATCAACTGCGTTGCATAACTTAGAAGACTGAGGGATGGTAATGAATAGCTAGGTCCAAGAATTACATTATTAGGTCAGTCTTTCTCTCTCTCTCTCTCTCTCTCTCTCTATATATATATATATATATATATATATATATATATATATGTGTGTGTGTGTGTGTGTGTGTGTGTGTGTTTACTCTCCTTTGGCTTCTCTTCCTAAAGTGCCTGATTTCTTCTCTACTCCTTCCTAGAGTTATTAATTTTTGACAGTTTCCATCTTCCCCAAACTAACTTATTCTGTATTTCTTGAGAAATCATTATGAAGCTAATCCTAAATTACAGTATTCAGATTTCAGATGGTACAAACAGCAAATACTTCAGGAGGCTTTCTTAACATGTTTTTTTTTTTTCTTTTTTTGGAGAGGTTTTTGCTATAGGGCGCGAGCGTTTGCCAGACAGACAGAGAGAGACAGAGAGATAGAAAGTGAGAAATCACCCCCCAGAGGCGATGGCCACGCCACAATCCCTTCTCCTTCATTCTCCTCTCGGGATTTTGGGCACGCATGCACACGCGACCAGCGTGAGTGTAAGCCGCCGGGTCCGGGACTCGAACCGCGGTTGACTACGTGGGAGTCCAGTGACATAGCCATTACGCTAACTGCTGGTCCCAGGAGGCTTTCTTTAAAACCCCTATCCTGGGTTTATTGATCAAGTAATGATTATCATCCTCAATGTCCTTATTTTGTACCATCTATGTGCCTGACACTAATATATATGTGTGTGTGTATATACATACACACACACACACACACACACACACACTTCTTCCTTCATCTTGACTCTGATTGGCTATATTCTCAAACAAGTATCTTCCACATGGCTAAGCAATAGCACTGGCAATCTCCAAGTGGTCTAGAGTCCAGAGTTCTAGAGCAAGGATTAGGTTCTCCTCCAACATCTGAATTATGGTTAAGGAAAAGGACTCTCCAACCCCAAACCAATCACTGCACACATCTAAAGAGGGAGGGAAAATGGACTAACTCTACTAGGTATCCCAAGTCACTTGTTATCCTGGCAGGGCCGTGGAGTTGACAGCTTCACTGGTTTCACCTGGAGTCGGGAGAGGGTCTGTTACCCAAAGGAAGAAGTGCTGTACAGAAGAAAATTGAGAAATGTCACCGTGTTGATTGTTCTGGAAGCAGGAATAACATATAGGCTGGGACAGTTGGATGGAGCAGGAGTAGTGAAATAAATCTATTCTTGCTAGAGCATAAAATGATACAGTGGCAGAAAATAACAGGCAATGAGGCTGGAGAGTTGAGCTGGGGTCAAAGGATTTGGTGACACACCCTGACAAAGCCAGGTCTTAGGCCATGAGACTGGCAACAGAAGAAACATTCCAGAATTTGTAAATATTCAAAGCCAACCAGCAGGTAGCTCTGCAGGCATCCTGAATTCTTGGGATTCACTGTAACCCAGAGAAATAAAAATGACCCAGGAACATAAAGGACACAGAGGGGCCTGAGGAGACTAAGTAGTCCAGACACATCCTGAGTTGTACCTGCTTCCTACGGGCTTGCTGCTCTGCAGCCTATTTTAGATGATGACGCAACATTTCCAACAGCACTTGACGAGATAGCCTCAGTTCTTATTTCTTTTCATTAAAAGTATCAGTGGGTGGCCCACACCCCACGCCTTACCTGAAGGTACAGAGGCAGAGAACCACCAGGGAATAGATGTGAGAGAACACTTTGGTCTCTAGTTCGGGTTTTTCTTTTTTTTTTTTTATAGCAATAAGAGATCACTACCTAACAAGATGAGACACAGTAGAACAAAACAAAAAAGTTCGGTGACTGTATAAAACAGGTGGTTATTTATCTGGTGTGGAATAGAGAAGAGAACTTAAGTTTGGAAGCTAGATAGACACAGACTCAAATCTCAGCTACTACTCCAATTTGGCTGTATGACCACAAAGAGGCCACTTCAGTTCTCCGAGCTTCAGTTTCTTCATCCGTATGTTGGGCATAGTAGTACCTTTTCTTCACAAGGTTACCACGAAGAGAACAATGTCACCAACATATATATCTTAGGATCCCTGTTGACTACTGGGGGCTCTATGCATGTTAATTGCCATTCCACTACTCAACTCAACTCCCAGTTCTCTCTAGAAAGTCCCCTTCCACTAAATCTGTCCAGGATTACCCTGGAAAGGTGGAAACCCATCTCTTTGCAGCCCTTCAGGTCTTTATTCAACTGCTAGTTACCTTGCAATATTGGGGTTTTTTCATTCTCACCTTCTACAAGATGAGGTTTGAATAATCGGGGATCTTAAATGTGTGACTAGGGCCCAAGTGCTTTGTGGAGGGTTTTATAATATTGAAATGTGGAATTTTGTAGGATGTGCTCTACCAGGGACTACAGCCCTTATCATTCCCATGTGACTCCCCAGCCATCTTAATTTATATGTTTGTGTATCATCCATCTGGCTCCTGTGTACGTTTGACATTCTGTCCTCCAGATTAAAGCATCTCAGTGAGTTTTTAGGCCCAGAATTTCTAGATGTAGTGGCCTCCTGTCTTCCTATCTTCCAAGCAAACCATATTGATTTTCATCTTCATGCCCATTCTCCTTTGGCTTCTCATCCTAGAGTGCCTGATTTCTCCTCTACTCCTTCCTGGAGTCTATTCATTTTTGACAGTTTCCATCTTCCCCAAACTAATTCCTTCTGTATTTCTTGAGAAGGTATTATGAATCTAATCCTAAATTACAATATTCGGATGGTACAAACAGCAAACACTTCAGGAGGCTTTCTTTAAGTAATTCTAACCTGGATTTATTGATCAAGAATTAATTATCATCCTCAACGTCCTTATTTTGTACCATCTATGTGCCTGACACCAGCTTAACCAGATGACACTCATTTTCTCTTACAACACAACAGGTCTGCTAGGAAGGTCCTGTTATTCTCACTTTACAGAAGAGAAAACGAAGTCTCAGAGAAGCGAGTAATTTGCCCAAAGGCACACAGCTGGTAAGTGAAGAGCTAAGATGTGAAACATTCAAGACATATTTGAGACCTAAGTCACCAGTTACTCTTTTTTTTATATTACAGTATATAATGGATACAAAATATCAAACGTTAAATAATTAACCAATCAAATGGGCATGCTACATCTCATTTGGCAAAGGGCTTTCATAATCACCTGTATGATCTTTAAAACAATCTCTGAAACTGAGAAGACAAGGCCAGTTCTCCCCATGTTGCAGATGAAGAAAGAATATAAGCTAAATTTCCTTTTTGCCTAGAAATAATACTATCTATTATCAATAGTGGAGAGAGAGAGAGCGAGAGAGAGAGAGAGAAATCAGGAAGGCAGGACAGAAGGAAAGAAGAAAGCAAGAAAGGAAGGACCCTCCTTCTCCCTCTCCTTCTCCTCCTCTTTGGCTTAGGTCTGGCATTAGGGGCAAGATTGAATTTATACCGATCTGCAAATATTTTCTTCTTAAGTGTCCATTTTCACCAGACATAAATTGGACTGAATTGCCTTTACCTGCCGGAGTTAGAAAATCTGTCTCTATAAATTGATCCCTTAACTCTGCCATCCTCCTGAAACAATTAGCTGCTCTCCGACAGCTTCCATCTCTCTGGGCATGCATCAGCCACTGGGTCACTCACGTCAAGGTTTTTTTTCTCTAGGGGCTTCACTTACTTTCCTTTTCTGACCCCAGAGCAGGACGTAATGCCATTTCTTTTTTTTTTTTTCTTTTTTTTTGGGGGGGTGGGCGGGGGCAGAGGTTTTGCTATAGGACTCGTCAGACAGACAGAGAGAAACAGAAAGACAGAAAATGAGAAATCACCCCCCAGGGGGGCTGGCCTCGCCGCAATCCCTTTTCCTCCATTCTCCTCTCAGGATCTTGGGCACGCACGCACATGTGCCCGGCATGAGTTTTAAGCCACCGGGTCTGGGACGCGAACCGCGGTCGACTACATGGGAGTCCAGCGACATAGCCATTATGCTAACTGCTGGTCCCCGTAATGCCATTTCTATACATTAGCTCACCCTGGTTTCCTTCTCCCCACACTCAATCATCAGGTCCTCCATTCTTTGCGCATCACAGCGTTACAACCTCTAACAGTTCTTGTGGCCACCCCTTCTCTTGAATCCTCACTGCCTCTGGGCTTTTTCTTCCCAGCTATACTCTTTACCATGTCCCCAGTCTGTCTCCCTCCAATCTCACATTGTAGCCAGGTACCATCAGCCTGCCCAGGGGTAAGATGATAACTATCCATCTTCTCCATAAACACTTTCTTCTATTCCCCATGTGGAATAGGAAGCCTCCATTCTCAACTTGACATAGGAGAAAAGGTTCCAACTCTTGAGATAATAATAATGTATTCTCCTTCTCTTAGGGTGAGTAAAGATGTGAACAAACTTTAATGACTATAATATACTGAACATCTACTGGTACTCTCTGGTAATATACCCTCTGATAAGTAGAGAGCATGGAGAAGAAAAGTGGGCTTAGACTCCAGCTCACTTCCTGGCTCTATCACCACTAGCCAGAAGACTGGTATTTTTTCCTTCCCTCCTTTGGATCTTTTCCCATTTTCCACCCTGCTCTGTGTCCTGGGAGTTAAGCTCTATGGTCCAATTGGGTTCCGGCAATGCATTGGAGAATGAGGGCAGGGCCACCACAAACCCAGTCCAAGTTCTGGGCCTACCTGACCAGGGCCACAGCTGCTTTACAGCCCTTTCTTAGGTCCCAGCTACTTTTTCCAGGTGCTGATTACTGCTCCTTGCCTTGCCTCTTAGCCCTGGGTGATTTGGTATCCACTTTCTTGCCCCACTCCTATGCCTTTATACGCAGGCCTTTTGTTGACTCTCCTTTTGTTGACTACTCCATTTGGGTGTCTCATGTGATTCCTGATAAGCTCAACCTAGAACAGGATCCCAAACAAGTCACACCTTTCCTCTAAGCCTGACTCTGCTCAGCTGCCAAAGGAGGATGAGGACAGCAGGATGATGAAGGAAAGGAGGATGAGCTACATGGCTGTTGTGAGAATTAAGTAAGGAGAGGCACTTAAACAGTCTGTCCTCTGCAAAATATCCAATAAACACTAGTCGTTATTCATATTATTAAACATCCAAGGATATACTACTACTACCTTCATGTTATAAGCAAAGAAACTAAGTCTACTAGAGGATAAGTGACTGGCTGAAGGTTGCCCTGAACTTAGCAGGGCCGGAATTCACATGGAGGACAGTATTTTAGCCACAATGCAATAAAGCATTGAATTGGAAGTGTTCAGTGCCTCCCTTGAGAGATGCTGATATGGGAGCTACCTTGTCTGGTGCCTCAGCCTTAGAGGAAACCTGTGCCCTCTGAGAGAACCCACAATGCACCTGATAATCACTCTATGGATGTTGTGTATATGTTGGGGGGGGGGGGGTCCTCCTTGACCCCTGCAGGCAATCAGCTTAGCCCATGAAGCGTGAGATTTAATTACCCTTATCTAAGCTTAAATAACTGTAAATGCTATTGTTGGTCACAAGGAATTATCTCGCCCTTTGAAAACACTCAGCTATTTCCCTGACTCTGTGCTTTCCACAGGCAGGAAGACAATGCTGCTAATGTCACAGGAGCTCACCGCTATTTGAACCCCAGTGTGGTATAGACTATTTGTGTGACATTTTGGAGCACCTAATATTCAGCTTCCTATTTGTCAGCTATTGGCAATGAAAGCAGCTGACTTAATGGCTGCAGTCCTGGGAAAGCGAGAGAGATAGTTGACATGCCCAGTTCTCCACCTGGCTGATGGGAGATTCCAGGAAAATTGCTTAATCTTTCTAGTTTTCTATTCTAGTATATAAGGGTCTCCAAAAAGTTCATATAAAATGCATACTGTGAAAAAATGCTGTGCATGGATTTCAAAAATATTTGGCACCCAAATAAACTCATACTGTGATTCCATTTTCCACAAACTATTTGAAGTCTTGGAGCCTTCATATATCCTTATCCTCTATGTCAGGCTCACATTTCTTAATCAACTATCATATATCAACCCTATGACATATATTTAAATACCTTACTTCAAAAAGTCTTTATAATTCTCCTTAGAATAAGTACTACTAATCTGCTACTGTCTACACTTGGCAGGTGAGAAATTGAGGCTCAGAGAAGTTCATTGATTCTGTGATACAGGGATCCATTAATGATGTCTGCAGCAAATACAGAAATGGGAAATGGTATCTTAGAATTCATATCATCCAATTGTTTTCAAACTGCAGTTTCCAGAGTTCTAAGGCTCTCCATGAGTGATTTAGGTATATCTGGAAAATAGAACAAGGACCCCCACCCTTTCCTAAATGAGGTTGTTTTTGTTTGTTTGGGTTTTTTGGTTGGTTGGTTGGTTTTTGTTTTCCCCAAGGTTGTCTAGCTAGTGAGTGACTGGGGCTGGAAACTTATTCCGTTTGACCCCAGCAGTCATGTTTTTAATGAATGGATAAGGGGACTGCATGGTAATGGAGAGATCGAGAGCAGGCAACGCCAATAGAACCAGCAGGCAGGTAGCATAAGGAAACATGGTACCAAGGAGCAAGACTCAACATAACAGCCAGGAATTTTCCAGCACCGTGGGCAGGTGGTGGGGCAATGAAAGACAGAGCCCAAACTAATAAGAACCCAGCTATTAGAAATGTCAGCACTGTGGGCCTAACCCAAGATTATCCTGCTGACCCGTGTAAGAAGCCAGGACTCAGGTCATCTCAGTCATAGTTCTGAACAGCAGTACCCTTGGAATTTCTGAGTTTTGAAATAAGAAAATCAGAGCCAGACTGACTTTTACTGAATCCTGAATTTACCATTTACCTGCTGTTATCTTTAACTGCACTCTTTGTCCTTTCTGGGCCTTAGTTTCCCAATATGTAGTATTAAGTTAGAATTAATAGACACGTGATGGAATAAATGTCACCATTCTCATTTCTGCACTCACTGCAGACATCACTAATGGATTCCTGCACAGAGAATTCTGCTCAGAGTGCTCCAGAGCTCCAACCATTCAGAATAAGCACCAAATTTAACTGTATGGCAACTAAGAATTCTTTCAGTTTTAATGCACTGAGATTTTGATATTTTGTTGACTGACTGGCTAGTATTGTCTTTTCTTCACATTAGAGATGGTCAGATATGATCAAAGTATTTTCAAATGAAAACAGAAATAAATTATCTTAAAACTTTAAAACCTAAAGGTCAGCAGGTAGCCGGTACTTAAGGCACCGGACTCTCACATGGTCGACTGCAGTTTGAGTCCTGGATCTGGCAACTTGAAAATCACACCAGATGCATATGTGTGTGTGTGTGTGTGTGTGTGTGCCCAGAATTCAGAAAGGGAGAATAAAAGAAAGGGGATTGTGGTGTGACCACACTCCCTCAGGGGGTGACTACTCACTTTCCTTCTCTCTTTCTCTTCTCTCTCTCTCTCTCTCTCATGCACAAACCCTATGACAAAGAAGAAGAAGAAGAAGAAGAAGAAGAAGAAGAAGAAGAAGAAGAAGAAGAAGAAGAAGAAGAAATATTTTTTTCTTTTTTTTTTTTTTGAGAGGTTTTTGCTATAGGGCTCGTGCGCTCACCAGACAGACAGAGAGAGACAGAGAGACAGAAAGCAAGAAATCACCCCCCAGGGGGGATGGCCACGCTGCAATCCCTTCTCTTCCATTATCCTCTTGGGATCCTGGGCACACAAGCACATGTGCCCCGTGTGAGTTTAAACCACCGGGTCCAGGACTCAAACTGCGGTCGACTACGTGGGAGTTCAGCAACATAGCCATTACGCTAACTGCTGGTCCCAAGAAGAAGAAATTTTAAAGCCCAAAAGTATCTTAGAATTTGTCTAATCCAATTACTTTTAACTGTAGTTTCTAGAGTTAGAAACTACATCATTCAGAGATGTCTGGGAGATAGAACCTCAAAACCCTTATCCCTGCCTCAATCATATACTCTCTTTTTTTGTTTTATATATTGTTATTCTAAATAAAACTTAATTTTATTCATTAATTCAATAGTCATTTAGACAAAAATGTGTTACATTCCCCATATTGGAAGGAAGGAGGAAAGAAAGGTAGAAAGGAAGGCAGAAAGTTTGAAAACCACTGCTTTAATCTACTTTACAAATAGAAAACCTGAGACCCAAGCAATGAACAAGACTGGCCCAAGGTCTTACAGAAACTTAGCACGTCTGAGATTTGAACTCAGTTCCCCTAACTCCCAGTCCACTCAAAGCTATTTTTCATAGTTCTCTGGTTCCCTTTGTCCATGAATGGTTTTGAGACTGGTGGAGAGAGGGAATTCAAGCTCTTTTGGCAAGAACTGACAAAAAGGCTACACCAGAAATAGAGTATTAAAGTTGAAATCACCAATAGATGCTGCCTTCCAGGAAAACTCAAGCATGGCAGCATCCAATCTGTATGAAGATGTAGCCACAGTATAAGGTGGGAAGTCTGGAACACGTGTGCAGGTCTCAGAGGCATGAGTGTAACTCTCCCGCTGCATAGACGGAGCCATCCCCACTGGCAGGCCTTCCCTTGGGCCCTTTATGGTTGTTGCAGATTGACTTGAAACCATCTGCTTCTTGACATTCCTGGGTCCCACAGGTCTTTCCCCTGGCTCAGTGTCAGCTCCTGCTCAGACCAGAAATGTTTCCAGAGGTTTATGGCACATCTGGCATCTACTTAAAGGCATTCCTAACCTCTATGGGCAGATTCTTCTTTTCTTCAAGAGTTCAGGTTCTCCTTTTCCATTCATACAATAATTCATCCCCACCTTTAATCCACAAGCATTTTGTTATGAGTACCAAACATCACACTGAGCCCAGAGAGGCACTGACAGGTGACAGCTCTCCACCTAAGTCACTATTGTCTCATTCTGTTGGCAGCTGAGTTGGTGGTTTCTCTCTGGCACCAAGATGGTTTTAAGAGCAACCTGCTTAAGGTCCCATCTGCTATGAAAACTGTTCTTCTATCACTTATCTGTTAGGCTAAAAGAAAGACTAGTCAATGATCACCCAAACCTCCCTGTTGGTAAGAATAAGATTGCTGCACTGATGATTTGAGGGGACTTCAAAGAGTCCATGGAAAAATGTAGTTCAAGTATGAGTTTATCTTGGTGCAAAAAAAAAAAAAAGTTAAAATCCATGCATAGTTTTTCTTGTAATAAATATTTTCTGCACTCTTTGAAGACTCCTTATAGGTATACATGCTGAAGACTTTTCTCCAACAAGTTGTCCTCCTATAGATGCTCACGTACAGCAAGCTCTTTCTCACCTCAAAGCCCGGAACACTCACACCACACTCACACTCACCCACTCATTCGCCTAGCACACACTTCATTTTCATTCTTTTCTTGGCTAGTTCTTCATCCCTCTGGTCTTTGCTAAAATGTCACTTCCTAAAAGAGACTCTCCAAGAGACCGAGATCTAAATCTTCTCCCAAGTTATTTTCTGTCATAGCACTGTGTACTTTCATTTCATGGAACTGATTAAAGTTTGGATTTTTTAAAATGTATTTATAGCCTTATTTGCTCAATAATGACTCCTCCACAGACCAGAAAATCATTTGTTGCCTGAGTGGGTGAGTGAGTGGTGTAACCAGCACTAGAACCCTCTGAAAAAATGTCTTGGTCCTGACATAATGGGGGGAAGGTGAAGATTATGCTAGCTTGCTAAATCTTGGGACGTTTTATTGCTATAAGAGGGAATGTCACATGTTCATCTCAAAAGAATATATTCTGGTCAATTCTTGGGTACATCCAAACCACAATAACACCGACTACAAAAACATTTTTCTCCTTTCAGTGTTGTATAATCTTCCCTGTTGAGCAGCCCAAGTCCATTTCCACAATAATCCACATCCAAGTCCCAGCAGAGAGGATGTTATGACAGGGGACGAGAGAAGAGATCTTCCAAGGGCAAGTTGAGCTGCACTTTGAGGTGTTTGTCATCAATGTTTCCCTCTGGGTACCATACTTTTTCTGATGGTCCTTTGCATTTATTGGCATATATTACCATCTATGAATTCTGGGGAATAGAGTGGATAGATATAAGCCCTCCCAGCATATTAACTGCAAAGATATTCTCTGGTTCCCTGTCATGACCAGTCCCGATGAATCAGATGGATTTCTGAATATCTCACATTTGACAAGAACAAAGTTCTAAGATAAAGGTCTAGGATATTACCAAGAGGCCCTGTTGAATAGAAAAAAAAAATAGATTGAGATATTCTTATAATAGATATTCTTATAATAGTACCTAGCCTTAGAATAAGTATGAGGGGACAAGCAAATGCCATAGCAGTTACATTGTTGGATTCCCACATGGCTGACTATGGTTTGAATCCCAGACCCAGTGGCTTCAAACTCACTCCAGGTGTGTATGTAGGCGTGCTCAAGATTCCAGGAGAAGAATGGAGGAGAAGGGATTTTGGAATGATTATTCCCCCATTTCTTGTTTTTTAGTCTCTCTGTCTCTCCAGCGAGTACACATACCCTATGGCAAAAATCTCTGGAAAAAAAAAAAAGAATAAGCACAAGGGCATGTACTACTAATCAAAATGGATTTAACTCCCAATAAGCTTCTTTACCTAAATGGGATTCATCCCCTGGTCCTTTATGATGGCTCCTCAACAGTGACGATTATGACACCAGAATATTGGCCTTTGTTGTATAACTATACCCTTAGCTTAGCCTGAATTCTTTCTATAACCCATCTCATTTCATCTCCTTGACATCCTCACCAGCTAGATTTTATGATTCCCATTTACCAGTGAAAGAATGAAGATTCATAAAAGGGAAGTGACTTGCCCATGCACCCAGATAGTGCATTTTGGAAATGAGTTTAGAATCAGTTTCCTTATTTCAAGATATATTAATTCCTTTAGGGACCAGCAGTTAGCGTAATGGCTATGTCACTGAACTCCCATGTAGTCGACGCAGCTTGAGTCCCAGACCCGGTGGCTTAAACTCACACCAGTCACGTGTGCATGTTTGCCCAAGATCCCGAAAGGAGAAGAGAGAAGGGATTGCAGCGTGGGCCATCCCCCCCTGGGGGGTGATTTCTCACTTTCTGTCTCTCTGTCTCTCTCTGTCTCTCTGGCGAGCACATTCACCCTGTAGCAAATACCTCTCCAAAAAAAACAAACGAAAAGATATATTAATTCATTTACACTCTCAGATATTTATTTACTGTGCACCTACTACACCTAGAACCTTCTGTCCTAGGCCTTGGGAGTACATGATACAAAACAAAAGAGAAAGTTGTGTCTTTAGGGAGTTCATGTCTGGTGACTAGTGATAGTCTATGAATCTGTCCGGCTCCCATGTTATCGGACAGAGCCTGAGAGAGAGAAAGCTAAGACATTTGGGTTTCCAAGTTCCATGTCTAAATTCCCATCTGCTTTTCTCCACCCACCATCACCCTGCTGTCTCCATTCCTAAAAGTAGGGCATCCATGTCAGAAGCCAGAGGATTGAGCCACAGCACGTCGGAGATAAGACCCTCTGCTAGGGTCTGAGTTATTACCTTTGTTGCCGCAGCCAGTTGGTCCAGGCTTGCTTCAGTGCTGGCAGTGCAAGTGTTTTGCAGTTTTCTAAGAATTGTAGGGGAAAGGAATGAAGTTTATAGAAGCACCCAGGGACCTGCCATGATATGTGTATTTTAGGCATGTCCTTTGGCAAAACTCACTATTCTATGTGTGTGCTTTCTCAGATCAAACGTGACTGTCACCTTCCTGATGCTCAGTCCAGCCACTGGCTGACTGCATCCATGACCCTGCTCAGGCCTTCAAAAACTGATGTACCACTGCTTTCTCACCTCACCTTGTGACCTCACCAGGTCATGGAGTCTCTGTGTCTGCATTCGTAAAATGGGCAAGTCAGACTACAGGATCATTTAGGATCCTTCTAGCCCTAACCATCTAAAATTACACAAAGGAATGTTGACCAACCAATAGCTTGGATATCCTCACCAGCTAGATTTTATGATCCCATTGGATAGCCTGGACAGAGTTCATTGAGTGACTTACCCTGCTTTCTCCCCCCTGCTCCCTTATCTCCTCTGTAACTCCCCTCCCACCCACTCATCCCCACCAACTCAGGCCTCACCATCTGCTGCTTTGTTTTTGCTGAGAACCAATCCTAAGGCAGCAGCTCTAACACTCTCCACTCAGGCAGCCTATTTTTAACAGCCACATATCTCACTGCCTGGGTGACAGGCATAGCAGCCCCAGCTGTGAGGAGCACTTCCTCCAGGTCCTCAGCTGCACACCAATCCCCCTCCTCACCCGCTAAGTCAGGTCAGCCTTACTGTGTTCCTCTGGAATCTGCAGCCCAAGACCCCATCCTCTGAAATGGGTAAGGAGAGTTTGTGCCAAGTATAAAAGGAGGGAATGAGAAATAAGGGAGGAAGAGAGAAAGGAGAGAGAGAGAAGAAGGCAGAGAGGTAGAAAAGAAGAAAAAAGACCTCTAAGCCTACCTACGATAACCAAGATTTCTGTATTTTAAATATTAATAAATCTTTCTTTCTTTCATTTATTCAACAAACATGTATGAGGACCTATTATGCACAAGGCTATAACAGGCACCAGGAATACAATCGTGGACAAAAATAGACACAGCCCTGACCCCATAGTGAGGAGCATCAGTTATGCCATTTACTCCTCACAACAAGCACCAAGTTTTAAAACACCCAATTTGCAGAGAGAAAACTGAGGCTTGGAGAGATTAAGGTACTTGCCCAAGACACAGCATGGAAATTGCCAGAGCTGGGACTTAAACTCAGCCCTGACTGACCCCTAAATCTACAGCAGCACCATCCTATCTCCTGTCCTCAACAATTAAAGCTGCTGTACTAGGAAAGACCAGCAGTCCTCCACACACATGGGCTATTAAAGAGCAGATCATCTCACCAAAAGGCTTCATTGAACCAGAGGAAAAACTGAAGACTACCAAAAAGATGATATGACTCTCTGAAAGCTGCCAAGTCCAGCAGGGTAGGAGGCAGGCTTGAAACCAGGGTTCCTGAGTCCCAGTCACTGGCTCTTAAATACCATACTGCTCCATGCTCCTCTTCTTTTCCTGGATAATGCAACTATGTTTTCCATTGCTCTCCATTCGTGGTACGCCATCATTTCATAGCCATGGGTCACAGGCAGTACCTCAGAGGGGGGACATTGAGGAGTAAACTAGTGAAGCTCCTGATCAACTTGGACTTTTCATTCGTTCATTTCTTCAGGTTATGCTTAGAGAGAAAGGATTTCTAAATTCCAAAATCTCTCATTAGACATCAAGAGCCCAGTCAGGACAACTTAGCATCAAGTTTTATTCTATGCCATAGGTAGAAAAGCTGAGCATATGACAAAAATCATTCTCTCTAGACAGGAGGAGGAAGGGGGATGTGTTTTGACAAGAGATAGAGATTTGGAAGGGATAAGACAGAGGTAGAGAGGAGGCCTGGATCCTTGGAAAGAAAACTCAGAACTCCATCTATCCCCAAGAAGGACCAGAGAGAAAGAAGAGCACAATAAATCTCCATTAGAACCATCAGATGTGATGACCATGAATCTGAGAACAGCCAGGCTGCTGTTTGACCTCCTTGCTGAATGCACCAGGAACAAGAAAGCAGAACCCAGTTCAGGTAAAGGAGCATATCGTACTGCCCCTGACCTAAGTTTGTGTGCAAGGGGTCCAGAATGTCCCTTTGTCTCCAAGAAAAGGACCAGTGGGTAAGCAGAGACTTGAGTTTCTAACAAAAGCCCTCTAGGTTCTCCCACGGAGATCCAAGGTTGGTAACCAATGTCAATCCAGACCTTGAGGCCCTAAAGCAGCATTTATATCTCCAAAAGACAGGGAAGTATCTGAAAACAATGGGGTAAGACTCCTGACTTGGCAAATGAGAGGCCACCCTGTGGCTACAAGATTCTCTACCTCTACCACCACAAGGATAATCCTGCTTTTCCCCTGTTCTCTATCACTATCTGGGAAGGAGAGAGTGAGATAAACAGAAATGCTGTTAAGACTGAGTGTTATCTGAAAGAAGCTGGGTTACACCAAGAAAAATTGTTTAAAACTGATAGAGACTATGTTCGTTCTCTCTCTCTCCCTCTCTCTCTCTCTCTCTCTCTTACTCTCTCTCTCTTTTATTTTGGCTAAATTTTAATGCTTCCCTTCCCCCCAAATCAGGGGTTGGTGGCTAAAATGACAAGAGAGTTAAATAGTAATTAAAAAGTAATTAAAAACTCACTTTGTGAGTTTTTTTTTAAATGGTATGTGTCTTGCTTTATAAATCATTCATCTAGCATACTTGTTTTGATTTTTCTGAAAACCTGTGAGGGGAGGGAAGAGGATGCAGAGATTAAAATACAGATTTGGGGGCGCTCTGCCTTTTAACATCTAGAGTCTCTTAGCCTCTCACTGCCATGGGTCATTGTCTTTATTCATTCCAGGAAAACCAAGAATGGAAAGAGACCCAGGAGCCTTAATCACACACCATTTATGAGTCCAAAACCTGAGGTCACGTTTGGGAGTGTCCTGCCCAGGTGACAAGGTTCCGAAGTGGCTGACCGGAGATGTCTTCTGGATGTCCTGCCTCTGAGCTCGCAGCCCCATCCGCCAGAGCACTGAGCACAATCTGTACCCGTCTCTGGTTTTCTCACATCAACAACACTTTATTTTTATTTATCTCCTATATTTTGGTTGGAACTTGTTTTTCTGACTAGGTGCCAGCTAAGTACCTCTCCAACTGGAACATTCTGTGACTCATACTTTGTCTTCCCGTTTGGCCTTGAATCACCCCATTTAAAGTGAGCAAACACTTTGCTTGATTTGCTTAAGCATCTGACTTCCAGCGACAGAATTAAACTGAAGGGTGGGGCAAGTGTCAATTTGATTAAATTGTTGTCAAAGCCCTGCTGCTGCCCTCTGTGAGTGATGTCCCTGTCCAGTGACCAGTTACACTGCCACTTCCATTGGCCGCCTCCATATTCTTGGCGAGGTTGCTCCGTCCTGAAGAAAGGTTGTGTCATTTCTCAGTCAATATCCAGCATTCCAAGAATAACCACACTTCAGGATTTCAGCTCCATTCATTTAGACTTTAGGATAGTTTAACCATAGCTTTAAAAGTTTTGGTAACCATGGGACCAGCAGATGGCGTAGCAGTTACATGGCTGGATTCCCACATGGCCCACCACGGTTCAAATCCTGGACCCAGTGGCTTGAAACACGTTGCATGTGTGTGAGTGTGTGTCCAAGATCCCAGGAAGAGAATGGAGCAGAAGAGGTTGTGGCATGGCCACAATTATCCTGGGTGCTGATTTCTAACTTTCTCTTTCTGTCTCTGTCTCTCTCTCTCTCTCTCTCCCCACTGACTGCACATGCCCTAAGGCAAAAATCTATTTAAAAGATTAAAAATGTTTTGGTAGCCAAGATAGGAAGGAAAACTTGTTAACTATTTGAAACAAACCAACAGCTCCAGAACATTATAACCATAGTGGTCACGTGGCATGAAGGTGAAGGCATAAGGTAGAATTCAGATACCCATCCCTATAAAGTCATTCAGCTGATTACAAAAACACCTCTATTTGCTCTTAGAGGATCTCAGAAGAGCTATACTATCTATAGTTGTATAGCCTAGCTTGAGCTGTAGTGTATACTTATGAATTGATGACTATTTTTTCATTAATTTATAATTGAAACAGTAATTCACAATAGTTTATTCCTAATTTTTCAAGACGAATGAAGCTTCCAAAGAGTTTGTTATGCCAAAGCATTGTGGCATGGTTTGGACAATCCTAGGCAGGAATGAAGGAGAAGGGATTGCAGGAAGAACACAAAATATCTGCATTCTTACCATAGTGCTTGCCCAGTGAATCAGGGTGAGTAAATAAACTTACCTGTCCTCTCTCATACAGAAAACAAAGGCACTACTTAGATTATTTTGACCTCATAAAGTTTAGGGATAACAGAATGAAATCATCCAATCAACCATCAATGAAGACATCAGACATTGGATACCTAAACTGTAGACATAGGCCTTTTGGGGGATATGGAAAGACACCATTAATTAATTTATCCATTCAATATTAGTAATATATCTCTCATATTCCAAATACTGCACTAAGCACTCAAGAGACAGTGAAACGAACAAGCAGTACCCTGTACTCACTGAGTTCATTCTAGTGAAGGAACATAATGACTAAGGTGAAAACAAATAAGTACAAAAACAACTGCAGTTTGTAAGATGCCATGAGGGAAACAAAGCATGTAACAGAGAACAATAAGGTTGAAGAAGACATATACGATTTAGTGTGAGTAGTCTGAGGAGGCCTCTAGTAGGAAGTGACGTTTAAACTGAAATTTGCAAGATGCAAAGTAGCCAGCCATAAGAAGAATGGGAACCACTTGGGGAAAAGTGTTTCCATCAAAAGGAACAGCCAGTGCCAAAAAACCCAAGGCAGGATCTAACGGAGTACATTCCAGGCAATGACAGAAGGCAATGTGGTTGGAGCTTACAGAGCAAACTGAAGTGTGGCTTATACACAAGTCTCAATCTCAAGATGTTCACCCTGTAGTAGACAAGATAAGATGTATATAAGCAAAGATCATGTAAAGTAAAAGCCTCAGAAAGAGCTAAATGTAGTAGAAGAATAGATTAGGGCTTCATAAACAGGTAAGCAGCAGGACTCGGTTGAGGTCAATGACAGAAAGGGGACTCAGTTGAGACCAAGAAAGTTGTTTTGTCAGTCAGCTCTTGCATATAACAAATCACCCCATGATTTAGTGATTTACAGCAACGATTATTTATTTAGCCCATGGTCTTAGAGTGGTCAGTTTAGGTTGGGCCCAGTGGAAGAGTGCTTTGGCTTTTGCTTGTCTACCAGCTGGGGTCCCTCTGCTCTCCACTAGTCTCAGCCTCCATGTGTCTCTCATATATCTTTAGCATGTTCTTGGGTCAAGGTTATAGCACAAGTCCAAGAGAGCCCATTATGCAGTAAGTAGGCAAGGTTTACAGAGGCCTAAGCTCAGAATCAGCATTCTGTCTATCACATCTCTATTTTATTGGCTCAAGCAACTCATAAAATCAGCATGGAGTTGTAGAAAGTTACAAAGGTAAAGGATATGGATTCATGGAGGTCATTCATTGGTGTGATCAGTGTAATCAATGCACCAACATTGCTTATCCAGAGCTTCCTAAAACATGGTAGCTGATGGGAAAGTTCACATAGTGGCTGGTAGGAGGCAATATTGTAGTCAGGTAGACAAAAATATGTTAAATTTGAAGACCACACTGAAGAGAAAAATGGAATACTCGTTAGTGGAATTAGAAGCCAGGAGGAGTAAGTGTGAGATGCTTGAAGAGTGCGTTAGGGGCTCAGAACTAAGTTTATGCAAATCCAAGCAGAGAATGCTATCCATCCTCATGTATAATAGTGTCTGATGTGGCACAAATACATGGCCAGTCCACATTTTATCTCAGGATATCTTGTTGCAACCCCACTCCTAGTAGCATTTCCACATGTGGAAAGGCTGTGGTCTGGGGGGAAAAGTTCATCAAGAAAATAGTAATGTTTTATTGGTAATGACTGGTAAGTTTTATGTACAAAAATCCATTTTGGAGGGCAAGCAGGTGGCATAGTGGTTAAGGCACTGTATTCCCATGTGATTGACAGCAGTTTGAGTCTTGGACCCAGCAGCTTGAAACTCATGCTGGGCACATGTGCTTGCGTGCCCAAAATCCTGAAAGGAAAATGAAGGAGAAGGGATTGCAGCATGACCATCCTTCCCCTCTCCCCCAAAGGGGGCGATTTTTCACTTTCTGTCTCTCTAGCAAGCACACACACTCTATAGCAAAAATCTCTCTAAAAAAAAAACATATAAAAAAATCAATTTGGAGCATTTACAGTGTTATGGTTAACATTATACTTATTTTTGGGCACTAAATTAACTCAAATCATTTAGACCCCAGGAAATAGAACTTGTAGATGTCCCAATTCCTTTAACTCAGTGATTCTTACCTTGCTTTAATAGCAGATCCATTATTTTTAAAAATGAAATTTTACATAGATCCCTAATATGGAAAAAGATGAAAGTATATCTTAACGATACACATTTGTTTCCTAGGTTTCTTTTTACAACACTTATTTAAGCACTCAACATAGAAAACAATGTGTTATTCTGATAAGACAATAACTCATGAGTTCTGGATGAGACACCATCCTAAAACAGCTTGAACATCTAATATGTTTTGGTCTTTTGTTTGAGGTGCACCACATTGAGACCAATCACTCACATAGATAAGTGGTGGTATTAACTTATGGACATTTACATGAATGGAGAAACAGTGCCATGGGTTAAAATAAAATCCCACTGTGAGGTTACAGGTTTCTAATCAATGACACATTTACATTTCTAAGATCGATATATAAATGTATGGTTGCTCAGAGAGATAAACTGTGGGAAAAAGTTTAATTTCATTTATTCCAAAATTGACATACATGCACACACACGTATATACACAAAATAAATGAACTCTTTGGTAATCATTGCTATATATAAATTGCTTATAAGACATACTGAAGTGTGTACAGTATTTTTAATTACAACTTTAAAGATTTTTGCCATAAAGTGCATGCACTAGCCAGAGAGAGAGAGAGACAGTGAGAGGGAAAGTGAGAAATTGCTCTCCAGGGGGATGGCCATGCCACAATCCCTTCTCCTCCATTCTCCTCCTGGGATTTGGGACACACACCAGCATAATTTTCAAGCCGCCAGGACTCAAATTATGGTCAACCATGTGGAAGTACAACACCTTAACCACCACTCCACCTGCTGGCCCCTTAATGACAATTTTGAAATATGATTTTTGTTTTAACTTCACTTATTCCCTATTGTATAAGAATTGCCTTTCTACAGAAGCACTCACCATTTCTAGAACACAATTTTGAAAAGAACTAAAAGGACAGAAAAAGTAGGAATATAGACATACTGTGTTCTTAGGAAAAAATGGGAAGGAAGAAAATGAACTTGGAATCATCTTCACATCCCAATTCTACCTGCGTCACTAGCAGTATGACCTTGAAAATGAATGCCTTCCAGTCTGTTTGAGACTTAATTTCCCACTTTTTAATATTAGAATTACAACCTTTATTTTATCATTTGTTATGAAATTGAAACAAGGTGATACTCATCTAGTGCTGAGTACAATTTATAGCATAGGGTAGTAGATACTTAATAAATATTAGGTCTTTTATCTCAATTCTGTTCAATCTTTCCTTATATCAGGAGTGAAAGAGATCCAATTTTTGATTTGCTCAAATGTTTCACTAGATGCCCCTTGTCCTAATAGCATCAGCCTGTCAGGTTGCATCTACGATGTTTGTAATTCAGGTAGCACATTGATTTTTTGAAGCACTCTGGGCCTGCTCTGTCCATGTCGGATAAGCTCCAAGCATTAATTATGCACCAATATTGATGTTTTTGTCTGACAAGGTCTAATGTCACCATATTCAGATCTGGCTGCTTCCTTATTAGAAAATCCTTCGAAATGTGGCCTTGGGAAGAAACTGCATGTCACCTGCAATATTTGAGATGTCCCAGAATTGAAGCCCTCAATTAGAATTAAAGACAATATGTATCCTTGTCCTGGGCTTCAAAGAGAATGAGCCAGTATGATTACGAAAGCAGCTTGAGGTAAGGCTACATCGAGTTTTGCTCCTAAGAAGGCAATCAGATCTTCTTCTGGTACGTTGCACCGAGTAGTGATGTGGACAACAACTGAATTCATTTAGATTTGCCAAATACGCAAGTCAGGTATTTCAGCTGGTGTTTGGAAGCCTATCCTTTTGCTAATTAGTATGGTCAGCTATAAATACACAACTAGGTCTGCCTGATTTCGCAGAATCCTTAGAAGAATTGAGATCAACTTTTTTTTTTTTAAAGAGACTTAAAATCTTGAAAATGCCAGTGCCTCTTACTCGAGTTGAGCAAATAAACCACAAACAGTCTTACACAAAGATTCTTACTGAACCATTTGATTCATGTACTCAACAAATAGTCATTGTGCTGTGGTATCCTGCCAGGCACGATTCTAGGCACTGAGAGAGCAGCAGGGCACAGACAGGCTAGGTATGCTCTCGTGGAGGATTTATTCTAACGAAGACTCTTTTAAGATGTTGGCTAAAATGACTTGCAAGCCAGAGAAAGGCAGCTGAACGATTTTAGATTTTCATTAATTTAAAAGAGTTTGCTAATTCCATCTCAAGCTACTTCTAAGAAACATACTCAAGAGTTCTGAATATAATTAATGTTTCTCTCATATTGAGCTGCACTAGATATTTTCATGATGTTGGAGAAATTGTAGGAGGACTCTTACTGAGGATAATTATCCTACTTACTCAGCGTTCTGCATTTTCTAAAGGGGAATTGCCTCAGAGATGGTTGCTAGTGCCTATTTGTCCACTAAAGTAAAAAGAAAAAAGACCCTCACTTCTAGTAATGGGTCGCTAATGTAAGTGACATTATAGGTATCTGAAAAAATAAGGGAAGGGTATTTTTTGCATACCCAAAAATACTTTCTTCTTCATTTTTAAAATGGCTTCCCTCTTTCAACAATGTCCTCCCCTTTTTTGGTGTGTGTCTTGTCCCGAGACACATACTGAAATGAGATTTGGAGAACACAGACAAAATATAACATGGTCCTAACATTCAAGAAATTCTTACTTTTAAAAATATGAAAGTAAGGGGACCAGCAGTTAGCGTAATGGCTATGTCGCTGGACTCCCACGTAGTCGACCGCGGTTCCAGTCCCGGACCCAGTGGCTTAAACTCACGCAGGGCGCGTGTGCGTGCGTGCCCAAGATCCCAAGAGGAGAATGGAGGAGAAGGGATTGCGGCATGGCCATCCCCCCTGGGGGGTGATTTCTCGCTTTCTATCTCTCTGTCTGTCTCTGTCTGTCTGGCGAGCTCATGCACCCTATAGTAAAAACCTCTCCAAAAAAAAAAAAAAATATGAAAGTAGGTAAGTCAATTTAAAGTCAGGATTATATGGATTTAAGTCTTATTTTAATGGGAAGAGTAAAGAACCAGACATCCAGTGCTCTGTTTTTGAACTTTTTCTGAATCACTTAGAGAATACACTAAAATCCTCCTTCTTTCAGTTTCCTCATCTGAAAAAAAAGGGATTTCACAGAACTGGTTGTGAGGCTCATTTAAAATTGTTGACATGAAATGTGATGAAAGTAGTAAAGCCCCCAGTAAAAGTGATAGACCATAGTGGTTATAATATCATTTGTGTTCATTACCACAAGCCTTCCACTTGGAGAGAGTTGGGAGTAATCATGATAGTAACAATAGCTAAGCTTCACTACACACTTATGTATTTCAGGCACTAACCAAAGAAGCTTACAAATATTAACTAATTTAATCTTTCCATTAGTTCTATGAGGTAGGTAATAGTCTCACCTCTATTTTTTTTAACTTTCTATAGGACATGTGCACTTACCAGACACACACACACACACACACACACACACACACACACACACATACAGAGAGAGAGAGAGAGAGATCCCCAAGGAAGATGACCACACTGCAATCCCTTCTCCTCCATTATCCTCTCAGGATTATGGGCACACATACACATGCACTCAGCCTAATCTTCAAGCCACCATGTTCGGAACTCAAACCATATAGTCAATGATGTGGGATTCAGCCACCTTAACCACCACACCACCTGGCTGGTCCCTCACCTCCATTTTTAAGATGAAGTTATTAAGGTTTAGAGATATTGAATGATTTTTCCAAAGCTTCTTAGTAAGTGGTGGAGACCAAATCTGAACCAGGAAACTAACTCCAGAAACTCACTCCAACATGGTGGTCACCTACTGCGTGCCAAGCTCTGTGTATTCAGTTACAAAGATGAGTAAACTATAGTCCCCACCTCAAAGTGTTCATAGCCTGCTGAGAGAAACAAACATACATTCAGTAACATAAAGGCACTAGGCAGCAGGTGATGGATCAGGTTGACGATTCCATGATTCCATGAGGGGAAGAATAGACAAAGTCAGTATGGTGGCCTAGAGCATCATGCTAGATTTAACCTTTAGTCTTCAATCAGTGAGGTTTCTGAGCAAGAGAGAATGTGTATATATATATATATATATATATATATATATATATATGCACATACATACATATATATACATATACATATATATATACATACATACATATATATACATATATATACATATATATGTATATATATATACATACATACATACATACACACTTATAATTAAAAAAAAAAAAAGATTTTTGCCATAGGGCACATGTGCTCATCAGAGAGAGACAGTGAAAGGGAAAGTGAGAAATCATCCCTCCCCCCGGGAGGATGGCCACACCACAAAGTCCCTTTCCTCTATTCTCTTCCTGGGATTTGGGGCATGTATCCACACTTGCAGGGCATGATTTACAAGCTGTCTGGTCCAGGACTCGAACTGCCATTGGCCATGTGGGAGTCCAGTGCCTTCACCACTACACTACCTGCTGACCCCTAAACTGAGATACTTTAAGGAGACATCGTTCTATACATTAAGTCTGCTCAGCCTCAAAATCTGTATAGATACCCATGTCCCTCTCTACTGGATCATTCTATTAGCAAGAAAATATACTATGATACAGTTTCTCTTAAAATCAACCCCTAGCCTACAACCATCTCCAGTGATTGCCCCATTTTCCAGGGTTTTCTGTAATTGAGGGTGTACAGAAAGACATGATTACCACGCACTGAAAGAACTGTAAGCCAAGAACCTGCAAATTCCATTTCTTAGCCTACTTCCAAAAAAAGGACCCTCTTCTCTTGGTACTGTCCTTCTGTAACTTTACCGAACCTGAAGTCAACTTTGCACTTGATCAGTCTTTTCATTTTACTTGCCCTGAAGCAGAGTTCATAATGTCAGCAAGGAAAAGAGGAGAGAAGGCAGAATTCTTTCTTCCAGCTTTCCCCAGGGACTGCTTATCATCAGCTTAATAACACCCTTCTCAGTTAAGCAGCTGGCATTTTTTCTTTGCCAGAGAGTTAAGGTGCTCACCAGAGAGAGAGAGCTAGAGAGTGAGAGAAGCGAGCATCTCCCTTTCTCCCTCCCTTCGGGATTTTGTGCACACATGCACATACACATGGTATGTTTCTAAAGCCACTAAGTCCAGGACTCAAACCTCACAGTGACCATATAGGATCCAGCCACCTGAACCACCAAGCCATGGGCAAGACCAAGCAGCTAGATTTTTTTTAACAGTAATAATAACTATAAAAGTAATAACAATAAAAATTATCCTGACAACTCTTTACAGTTCATAAAGGTTTTTTGCTGCATCCATTCATATGTAGTTTGGCCCTCCAAATTGCTTTTCAGGTGGTGCTACTGTGATTTTTAAAAACTATCTATTGATTTAAGCTTTCACTATAGTATAGTAATAACTTAGACCTGGGACCACCTAGAGCTTGTTGGTTAAGGAGATCATCATGATACAAATGATGTGAAAGAACATGGAAAGAACACAGGGCTCAAGTTCAGTCCTGTGTTCTACCACAAATCAGAGATATGCCTCCGAGCAATTGGTTTTGCTTCTGGAATCTCAGTTTTCTCCTCTGAGCAGATATCATGATTCTTACCTGCCAGTGCCAGGTGAGAAGAGTCAGTGTTAGTGCATCTAAAATGCCTACAATAGTGCCTGGTTTATAAAAGCCACTCAAAACTATTGATTTCCTCCATTCTTTTCTTTAGCCTAGTATGTGCTCAATAAATCTTTGCAGAATAGAACCGAGCTGGGAAAGATATTGGTGACCCCAATTTGTGATGAGAATTACATATTTTGTGGTGGTTAAACAAACCAGGAGAAACCACATAACCCCCAAATGATTTGTTTTCATTTTAAATACACAGTCACTAAACTCAAGTGGACTTTTGGACCACACGACATCCTTCTCAATCTCCCACTGTTCTGGATAATTATTTTACAAACTTCTCTCTCCTCAGTTCTCTAATACCTTCTTCCCTATTCTCAGTTTCTGGTTGTCCCCTATGTTATTGAGAAAATATCCAATGCCAATTTTTCTTTTTTCATCATTATCACATCTACTAAAGCTTTCTGTACCTGACCATACACTCCACCTTCCCCTCCTGATACCATGAATGAACCCTTCCTGTTCCCACTTAAGGTACAGCCTGTTAAGCCCTCTAATATGTTCAAGGACATCACTACAACAATGTTGTCCACTTCCTGTTCAGCACTATCAAATTTTCTCTCTCTACTGAATCAGTCTATTAGCAAGAAAATATACTATGATACAGTCTCTCTTAAAATCAACCCCTAGCTTACAACCATCTCCAGTGATTGCCCCATTTATCATTTCCCTTTGTAGCATATTTCCTAAAAGAATTAGCTACCAGTTGTACACACTGTTGCCACATCGTCTCTTCTTGCTTGAACCAGACTAGAACTAGGTTTTTTGTCTCCATTATTTTACCAAAAATGTTCTTAAAGTCAACAATGATCTCCACATTGCTAAACATAATGGTCAATCCTCAAATTTACCTTAATTTAACGCCCTCTCTTGTGAAATGCTGCACCTAATTAGGCTCAATGATACCATCCTCCATTGTTTCTTGCCCTACCTCTTTTTTCTTTAAGTTTATTTATTTATGAGCAAGAGAGTCAAAGAAAGAGAAAAAGCACCCCATCATGGTCTTAATCTCCAATCCACTCCCAGCCTCATCCAGCGCCAGATCATGGGTATGTGCATGCCCAGCTTACTTAGAGACTCAGGTCCGCATGTGTGTTAGCCTCACAGAGCATCACCTTCATCCAGCTCCTCTTCCTTCTTAATTTCCTTATGCCCAACTCTTTTCCCTTTCTGACTATTTAGTCATAGAGTATCCTAATGCCCTGCCCTCAGCTTTGTTCTTTCTCCATGTTGCACTTACTCAAGCTGATCTTACCCAATATCATGGCTGTAAAGACTGTCTATAGACTGACGGCCCCTGTTTACATATACCCCACCCCTCCCTTGACCGTTTTCCTGAAGTCCAGTCTTAGACAGCCAGACCTCCACTGTTCATTACCTGTTGAATGTCAAATAAGTATCTTAAACATGTCATGTCCTAAATCAAAGTCTTGATATCCCTCTTCCCCAAGCCTACTCCATAATCTCCAACCCAATAATCAGTGGCCTCTCACTTTTTTTCATGAGCAGAGAAAAAGCTGGGAATCATCTTTTATTCCTTTTTCCCTCATGCTCTTCATCTAATCTGTCAGCAAACTGTTTGCTTCACTTTCAAAATATATCCAGGACCGGATCATCTTCTTTCCACCTCCAATACTCTAAGTTTATTCCAAGCTACCAACTTCTCATGCCTAATCATCACAGTGGCATGCTAACCAGGCATGCTAACCATTCTTGCTCCACATTCCCTGCACACCAGAGTGACCTTTTTTTTAAATGCAAGTCAAATGCTTTTTCATCTCGTTCTGAATAAACGTCAGCTCTTATAATTTTCCACAAGAGTTACTAGAATGTAGGCCCCTTTTGTCAGTCTGAGTCCTAATTCTCACAGTCTTTCTGCCTCGTCCCCTCTGTTCCAGCCACCGTGGCCTCCTTGCCCTTTGTCAAACACGCCAAGCCTCTTCTTGCCTTGGGGCCCTTGTACTCATCTGGAAGATTCTTTATCTCTATCTGGAATTCTCCCAGATACTTGCATGGATCACCCATCTTTCATCTCTCTGTTCAAATTTCACCTGTACAGGTAACTTTGTTTGGATATTCCATTTCAATAACACCAAATGCTATTACAATACATATATATTAAAATACTCCTCTGTCCATTTCTTGATCCTGCTCTATTTTCCAGCATTTATCACCATCTGAAATAGCATACATTTGTTTGTTTGTTTTCACTTATTTTCTGTATATCCCCACCAGAAGGCACGTTACACGAGAAGAGGGTCTCTGTGTTATTTGCTGCAGTATCCCCAGTATTTAGAGAAATGCCTTGCACAGTAGTCTCAATGAACTTTTAGTAAATAAATTAGCAAATGTATGGATTAATTGGTTTTGCCATAGGGCGGGTGCCACCACACCCCTGGATTAATTGGTTTTTAAAAGTGTATTTATTTTATTCATGATAGAGTATATGCATTTGCTTTGTGGTTGGGGGATACCCTTGACAGGATTTCATCTCTCTGTGATGCCCTTTCTCTGGCCTGCAAGCTTGTCAGAATCTTGGACATATGTGCATGCACCCAGCATGTTTTTAAGCCAATACTTGATCCAAACCTGCAGTTGGCCGTGTGTCTTCCAGCACTGTAGTTTAATTTGCTACCAAATTTGGTCTAGATTAATTAATAATTAGCTTAATGACCAAAACTTGTGTAACATGTTCAAATATCCAAAGACTCTACTCACAAGATCATCCCAGTCTCTGGGAAATGAGACATCACAGAACCCTAGGAAACAAATAATCTTAGGAACCAGAAGACTGGGTTCTAGTTTTAGCTTTGCCCCTACCTGTCTGCTTTATGACTTTGGATAAGTGATATACTCTTTTTAGGTTTCCATTTCCATAGACATATTATGATAGTTTGGGATGAAATAGTATTGGATAGAGGGACCAGCAGTTAGCGTAATGGCTATGTCGCTGGGCTCTCATGTAGTCGACCATGGTTCGCATCCCGGACCCAGTGGCTTGAAACTCATGCCAGGCGCGTGTGTGTGCACGCCCAAGATCCCAAGAGGATAATGGAGGAGAAGGGATTGCGGCATGGCCATCCCCCCTGGGGGTGATTTCTCGCTTTCTGTCTGTCTCTCTCTCTCTGTCTGGCGAGCGCACGTGCCCTATAGCAAAAACCTCTCAAAAAAAAGAAAATAAATAGTATTGGATAATTATGTCTCCAAGAATTTTAAACTTCACTGGTGCTAAATCAGAGACTGTGAGTAAGACAATAGCATCCCTAGTTGGGTCTCTCAATGTTGAGCGATTGGTCTTCCTGGTTCCAGGTTTTAATATTAAGGACCCCATTTTCTACCTACATCTGCCTACTTTTACAATTCTACTTTGCAACCTGCTCAGAATTTAGGATCACTGGTTATCAGGGTATCTCAAATCCTCCCCCTGGACACTGTACCTACATTATCTCACTTCTCACCACAACCTTATAGATATTATCTCAATTTTGAGGATGAGATAAATGAAGGTGAAATAGTTTGATCAAGGTCACCTCATTAGAAAAGTGATATAAGATGGGAGTCCATGTGTGCATTTCTCAGAAATCTTTGTTTTTATTTTTTACAACTGCATGGGGTCAAAGATAGAATTTTAGCATTGGCCCTCACTATCTGTGTGATATTTAGCACCTCAATGAGGCACTATGAGCCTCAATTTTATCCTCTGTAAAATGGGATCAATAATATAGCCCTCCTGCATTAAAAAAAAGGAATATGCAATCGTTGTTATGACAATCTTATGACATGATAAAAGGGAAAACACCTAGAAAGCTATGAAAAAGCATAGACTACCATTCAACCTAATATTTTATTTTTCAGACCATAGGAGGTATCTTTCAATTCCAAAAGTGAAGAAAAAAAATTAGGAAATAGTCATAAATTGAAGTAACCTTTTGCAAATGTGTCTGTCTCAAAGGAAAGATAAGATCTAGCTTCATTTCAACTGACTTTCCAGTCTAATGACCTAGAATTTGCTGCTATGATTTTATTCTCATCCCAGTGTGCTGCAGCCCACATGAGAATGTCTGATAAACTGGGAGATTCTTTTGATGCATGGAAAAAGAAGATGTTTTCTATTCCAAGCACCCATATCTTTTCTGAATATTTTTCTTCATATTCTTCTGGGGGTTTTGATCTCACATTATTTCTCTTTTGATTCGAAGGATGAGGGAAAAAAAACCTACAGGACTTTTCAATTATTTATCACAGAAAGCATTTAAGGCCTGGTTTCAAAGTTGGTTTCTGGATTTCTACACTCACTCCAGCACGTCGGGAAGTCAGTCTGACCTCCTGGGAGGAGAGCTCAGTGAAGGTCGAAGGATGTGTCTGAATGACGTGTGAGACCTCAGCTATACTGACCCAGACCTCTGTCACCAAGCTGGGGGCAGGAGCATCACTGTGATGGAAGGGGCTGCTGGGAAACTCATCCAGCCACCTGACTCCTTGATTTGGTTTCTGACCTCTACTATTTTTCTGCCACGAAAGAGGAATTCATTCTTTTATTTAAAAATATTAGAATTCAATTCCATTTCAATTCCACAGACACTTACTGAGTGCCCATGTTTAAGCCTATTTTATGCCACAAATTGTGCTAAGAGACACAAGAATAAAAAATTATTTATTGTTCATTATTCAAAGGTGACCGAAAGTAGCCAGGACTCAGATAACCTGGTTTCAAATCCTAGCTCCATCACTTACTGGATAGGAGTGATTAGACAAACTTCTTAGCCTGTTTGTCCCTGAATTTCTTCATGTATAAAATGGTGATAGCTATAATAATGATGCCAACCTTATATTACAACAATCCATTAGAGCACCTGTCCATGGCTATCCATTTATATGATAAGGATGGAGATGGTGTTCTAAAATGCAAGCCGAAGTAACATGGTACCTGCCTTCATACTCTGATGGGGGGTATAGACTTTAATCAAATGTTTGTATAAACATATATTTACAAAAATCCTAGAGTAGACTAGGCTGCCTTTCCAAATCCGTCCCAACCCTACCCTACTATATAATGGGTATGTGCATTTGGGGCTAGGGCAGTACCCAAGCTCAATCTTAACTATTTCAATGCATCCTAGACAGCCCAGTCCAACTTGTGTAAATTTCATCTCATCATCACTATGATTGATTCAGAGGTGGTCATGTGACCTAAATCAATCGTATCAAAAAGAAACCTAGGACTCTTACGGTAGGGAAAAACACTTCCTTTCTCTGCCTCTGAGTATGACAGAGGAAGCACTTAACCCAGTAGTGGCTCACAGCCACTTTTTAACCATTAAGGGAGCCAGATTTAGGAGGAAGTTGATATCTGTGGAGGGTAGAAGCAAGGGTATTAAAAAATGGGGTTTGGGTAATATTGTTGAGGCATTGGATCTAGCCTTATCTGAAATCTAACGTATTTTGAGAATATTCAAACAAAAATATTCTTCAATAATAAAAATACAAAAAGCCTAATGTAGAAAGAATTTGAATAGACATTTCTCTAAGGAATATATACAAATTGCCAATAAGTACATGAAAAGATGCTCAACACCATCAGTCAACAGGAAAATACAAATCGAAACTACTATAAGATACCACTCCATCCCAACCGAATGGGCTAGAATCAAAAAGTCAAATACTAGCAAATGTTAGTGAGCATATAGAGAAATTAAAATCCTCATACAGGGCTGGTGGAAATGTAAAATGGTGCAACCACTTTTGAAAACAATTTGGTAGTTCCTCAAATAATTAAACACAGAGCTACCATATGACTTACCAATTCCATTCTTGGTATATGAAAACACGTCTACCCAACAATGTTTACAGAAACATTGTTTGTAATAGGAGGCAGAAATAACTCAGTATCCATCAGTTAGTGAGTGAATAAGAAAATGGGATATACTCACACAATGAAATATTCAGTCATAAAAGAAATAAAGCCATGGTGAATGCTCTCATGTGGGCGAACCCCGAAAGTAGTATGCTAAGGAGAAGAAGGCAACCATAAAAGACCTCACACCGCATGGCTCCATTCACATGCTCTGTCCAGAGCAGGGAAATCTCTAGAGTAAGAGAATAGATTTGCAGTCACTCCGGTTTGAGAGAGATGAGAGGGTAGAAATTGTTAGCTAAAGGGTACAGGATTTCTTATTAAGAAAGAGAAAAATCTTAGAAAAGAAGGATGACTTAGACTTTCATTTATTATGAAAAATGTTCTAAAATTGACTGTGGTCCCAGTCGCACGTATCTTTGACTATACGAAAAACCACTGAATTGAATTGTATGTACATTTTAAATGGGTGAAGTGTATGGTGCATGAATTACATATCTAAAGGTGTTAAAAATAAATAAGTTACCTTTACTGTTTAAGCCAGTTTTGAACAGGGCTTTACATACTGGCAGCTGAACAGTTTCTAAACTAAGCTCTGAGAACAAAGCCATGTCAGGTCTGTGTGTGTGTGTGTGTGTGTGTGTGTGAGTGTGTGTGTGGTTGTCAGAACCGTCATGACTTTTTTTCTGTTTTTCTATGCAAAAATGCATCACAACTTTTCAGACAATCCAATATATATTCACATATGTGTACATGTGTGTGTATGTGTATATGTGTGTGCATGTATGTACATATGCTTTATAAAACATATGTACATATATTTACCTACTCTAATTTGGACATGGGAGATATTCGCAGTGAAAATCAGAAACAGGTGCAGATGGATGAAAAAGAACCAATCTAGCTCCGTAGCTCTACTCCAACTATGGCTCCCAGTCTTCACTTCCCCCTGTCTATAGAGGGCTCCGCTGGCCCCTTTCTACAGCCTACTGTAGGGTCCATTCCTACCTGAGCCAGTACAGGAAGGCGCTGAGCATTTTCAGCTTATCTTTTGGCACATCATTCATTTCTAACCTTGACGATTGAATAAACGCACATTTCTCATCAGTACATCGGTGCTTCTTTCTCCAGCCTTGTGTGCCTGAGTTCCTAGAAACTTAGTTCAGTGCTTTTCTGATAATAAGTCCAAGATCCCAGGTCTTATCTAGACCTAGGCCTTTACTTACTCAAGTAATTATTCATTGTAAAGACTGAATGAAACAATGTATGCAAAACTAACATAATGACTGTCTCAGTGCAACGTGCCTTGTTAGTGCCTAGTTATATACATTTAAAGAATGCGCCCAATGTCAGTTTCCTTTCTCCTCCCCAACAGACCTCCCACTTGCTAGCTGACTACCTAGACTGCCAAGTTTCTCCCATTTTGTGGTATACTTTTTCTTAGAGGCTTGTTTTGTTTTGTTTTGTTTTGCCTTAGGGTACATGCACTCACCAGAGAGACAAAAAGAGAAACAATGAGAGGGAAAGTGATAAATTAGCCCCCAAGGGGGATGGCCATATCACAATCCCTTCTCAATTTTCCTCCTGGGATCTTGGGCATGCACACATGTGCACCCTACTTGAGTTTCAAGCCACTGGGTCTGAGACTCGAACCACGATCAGCCATATGGGAATCCAGTGACATAACTGCTATGCCATCTACTGGTCCCATGTGGTATACTTTAGGACTAATATACTTTGGGGGTTTTCTTTTAGACTTAGTGAGAACAGACTGCTTGTTGAATCACCCCCAACTATAACCTTGCTCATGGGATTGCAAAGGCTTTGACCCCAGTAGGCAAATCATCTCCCATGGGCCCTTTCACCTATTCCATCTGGCAATAACTAAAGCTGGTGATATCCAGTGAAGTAACCAAATACGTTTTCCAGACTGTTGGCCTGAGTATAAATCTCATAAGGGCAGTGAATTTCCAACCTGCTCACTCTCCATCCATGTGCAATAGCACAAAGTCTGACACGTGGTACATTATATCCTTGACAGGCATTTGTTAAGGGGATAAATTTACCACATTGTACTGAATTATCTAAATGTCTGTTTAATCTTCTACACTGGAATCCACCTGTAGGCAGTGCCTTTGTCAAACTTAGTAACTACGGCATCCAGTTCCTAGCCTTCATTAGAAACAGGCACTCAATATATATTGGTTGAATTCTTAATTTCATGCACTGAATTACCAAGATCTCAGTTCCCTCTGAGCACTCACAACTTCTTGGTTGAAACTCTTTTGACACACTTAGCCAATTCTTCTGTGCACTGTAATTATTTTTGAGAATGTCTTTCATGATACTGTGAGCTCTTCTGACATGGAAAACCCATCTGATTCATCTTCTGGGATTCCAACTGGTTAAACAGAACAAAAAGCATGATAAAAGTTCGGTAAACACTTTTGCTGAAAAGCAGGTAGTTGATTAAATAAATGGGTAAGTACAAAGAGAAGACTAGAAATTACTTGGCAGAGAGAATGAAGTCACGGTATTTGGAAGGCTTGTAGCATGATCCAACTAGCTCTCCGTTCTCATTAAATGGAAGTGACACTGTGATCAAGATATATTAGTGGATACCTTGTTTGTTTTGTCTTCTTCTCCCACCACAGTTCGATCAGAGAATAGTGCCTGTATGTAATGTGCTCCCCACTTCACCCTCTGTGTTTAACACGTGATATGGTCTCAACAAATGTGACAGAACATTCACTCACCCAGTAACTCCCCAAGACCCCTACTCTCACATCCCGTTCTCCTGCGTTTAGCCCTGAAATGAACTCCCTTTGCCTTCTAAGTTGACAAGGATGCAACCACAGTGGTTATCACCCTCCTTCAGTGTGCTTCTCCCCAGCCTTTATACTTTTCCAACTGGCTTGAATCATTTAATCTGCAGTTAATTCAGAGGCATCTGAGCCAGACTCTGCTATATCAGATGATCAAGATAAACGGTAAGAGTATTTTTATGAGTAAAATCTCTCCAGATTTCAGTACATAAATCATTTGTTGGGAAATCGCTCATTGTCTTTAGGCAAGGCTATAACGTGAAGGAAAATTCTATCTATTTATGAACCAAAAGTCAGGGGATTAGGAACAGTTTGAAGGAAAGAGACTACAATATAAAAATAAGATTTATCTCTTAATATTCTCCTTACGTATATCCCTCCACCCCTCTCTCTTACTTACTTTTCAGTGTGGAGTAGGAATTCAATTTTATGTTTGTTTTACAGAATCACAGGGGAAAAAATAGATCTTAAGAGGCAAAACCAAGAGGATACTTTGACTGTATACCAATTCTGCAGTCTCCTTTGGATTTCAGGTTGAAAGTAACTTCCTCAGGGAAGCCTTCCTTGATGACTTAGGCTAAATTAGAACCTTCCTATTAGTTGCTCTCAAAACTCCCACTGGTGCTTCTTTATTGCTCTTACTACTGTTTAATTATATATTTGTTTGCCTGCTTGCTTAATGCAGTCTCCCTAAGCAGATTGTAAATTCCTTTATGTAGGGATTATGACCATATTTGTTTTCCAATCTACCCTCAACACATAACACAGTGCCTGATATAATATAGACACTGAACAAACACCTGTTTAAAATAGATATACAATGAGAATGTTCCCAGCTTCTTTCCAGAGTTAATCTTGAAAGGTAAGCAGAAAAGGAAGCACCATTTAATTCTCACAGATATTTTAAATTTGTTGACTGGACACAAAATAATTTTTTTCTAAAATAAATATTCTGTGTAAGTTATTGTACATCTTACCTCTTACAATACTCTCAATAATACTAAAACATGAGAAAATAGGAATCATCCCCACTAATATCCCTATCCCAGTAATAAACAATCTGTAGCTTGGGCAGTTGCAATGACTTGTCCACAGTGAGTCAATCATTAATGGTAGAGATGCAATCTGAAGGCACATATTTGAACTCCCAGGTTCATATTCTCAACATTGTGAATTGTACCTTCCCTCCTAAATATTCAGGGATGGGGACCAGCTCTGTGGCAGAGCAGCAATGTGTGCTGCTCAAGAGAAGCCACACTACACAAAATGACTGCAGTTCAATTCCCAACCTGGTCAGCCTGAAATGAGCACACGCATAAGTGCATAGGATCTGATGGGCTGGAGGCCTGTGGGAAGGGAATTGCCATGTAAACAGACCTTGTAAAGGGTCTCTCTCTCTCTCTCTCTCTTTCTCTTTCTCTCTCTCGGCCTTAACACACATGCTCTATTAGGAATTTTTATTTTAATTTTTATTTTAATGTTTTAATTTTTATTTTAATGTTTTATTTTAATTTTTACTTTAATGCAGGTAGAAATTATTTCTTGATAGAAACTTTTTTCTCCTTGCTGGGCTCTCCATCCCTAGAAGGAACCAAAGAAGTCAAAACAACTGAAGACCAAAGAGGATTGTATTTTCCTTTTGTCTTTTAAAACTTGCAAAACATCAGCAGACACAATTCTGAACATAGCCAATGTTTTCTTAGACCATGCTAGCATCTGCCTGCAGAAGAGTTTTCCATACAACCTCGCAGGATGTCAGCCTCTGGGGTCAGGTTCTGCCCTACACAAGATTCAACTTTTGGTGCATTGATTCAAAAGGCAGGGCTTTTCTTCCAGCAAGGTTTAATAAAGACTTGTGAATGTAGAGGCATGCCTACAGCCTCACACATACATGGATGCTATGTACACACACACACACACTCACACACACATACACACACACACCCTTGAACTAAAAGGTATACCCATCAAGGCTCTCAAATGTTCTCATAAATATGCTTTTACAAACATGTGATACATCATCTTCCATCACAGAATCAGATTAATGCACTAATTCACACATTATGCTTACAGACAAATGTGCCCTCATAAACATTTAATAATAACCCACATCAACACACCATTTTACAACATACAAACTCCTTTTATGTCCGTTTTCTACTTTACTTCTATAATGGACTACTCTAGTGGTTACTCCAATGGTTTAATAGAAGTCCTTAACCTGAGAAGGGCTTCCATTAGAGGGGCTTCCAGGTGGTCTCCAATCTACCTGGAAATTGAATGCAAAGCCAGGTATATGTACATTTGTTTCTGAAAGTAAGTGTTCATGGTTCTCATGCTCCTTTCTCCACAGAAGGTTTTAGACACCACATTGTGGGGATGATCTCAATAACTTGAAACTAAAGATGCCAAAGTTTATAAGGTGACTTCTTCTCCATTGCTTCATTTAACTCTCAGATCTAAAGCCTGGTGGAGTCAACGTTACAGCCATGAATTTTTGATTGATGAAGACATTGGGCACACACAGCTCTAAGCACAGGTCCTAATACCCACTTTTTCCCCTCACCCTGGCTGCCAGCCTCCTGAGATAGATAAACAAGAGAAACCAATATCTGAGTACATTGCCCTTGATAGGGGATTTCACACACTTTTTATTTTTTCACCAGCCCTAGCCAAGAGATCACATGTAGGTGTGATTTTTCTTATGAAACCAACTCGGGCAACTAAAAAGTGATAGATTTAATACAATTGTTTTGTTTCTTACTACAGATCAAATCAATATAATCTTTCAAACAAGCAGAGGATAAAGATTCCCAAGAGATTACCCAGCTCATCGACAGCTCTGTAAACAGATGTCCAATGAAGCAAGCCAGTTTCTCTTTTGCTTGGGTTGCTCTTGGTCCAGATATTCACGTGGTTCACTCACTTATTTCTCTGTTCAACTGCCATATTCTAATTCATGCCTTTCCTGTCCACACCATAAAATTTCAAACACCACTTTTCTCACTCACCCCAATGATACTCTAAGACTTTCTTTGTTGTCCTTCCTAATAGTATGTATCACTGTCTGACATATTATATATTTATTCAGTTGTATATTTAGTGTATGTCTACCTGTGCTAGAATGCAACCTCCATAAGATAAAAACTTGGTTTAACTTACTGTTCCAAAACCTGGACAAGACATCCAGTAAATATTTGCTCCATAATGGAGTCTTACCACAAAAACAATAGAAGGTAAGTAACTTGACCAAGGACACCCAACAATTAAACAGCTTCACACATAAGTCATCTACCAAGTTCTGCGCTTCTGCTGCATTATCACTGTCTCCCAAATGTGAGTTTCATAAAACTTATTTTTTCAGTTCATCTCCCAGAGACATGAATGAGAACCTTTCCCGTAGTAGTAAAGTAAAATTTCTTAATCAGTAAATTTTACACACACAAATATACTGCCTTCCTGAGAAATACAGAGGCAGGCTAAACATCAGACTTGGTTTGGTCCTGGGCTCAGCAAGGCCCTGAACTTTCTCCCTCATCTTACTGTCGTGCATTCTATGATGTTGACTTTACCCTAAGGCTATGTGTTGTCTTCGTTCAGTCAGGAAAACAAAAGCCAAATACTCCATGCTTTTAGTTGAAATATTTGCTCAATTAAATATTAGATGATTGTGGTTCTCATGCACTTGTAAGAAATAATACAGCCAGATTCCTTGTAACTTTGCCTATTTTCCACCAGGGATAACACTTTTCTAAGACTATAGCATCACATCATAACCAAGATACTGAAATTGATATAATCCACTGATCTTATTCTTATTTCCCCCATTTTATTGGTACAAATGTGTGTGTGTGTGTATGCTTGTGTGTTTGTGTTGAGTTCTACCTATACAATCTGGATTATATGATCTGTCTTGCTTCATGTATTCACCACCTCTGTCAAGGTACTGAATATTTCCAAGATTTATATATATTTTTTTCTGATTTTTTTTTTTTAGAGATTTTTGCTATAGGGCATGTGTGCTTGCCAGACAGAGAGAGAGAGAGACAGAAAGCAAGAAATCACCCCCCAGGGGGGGATGGCCATGCCGCAATCCCTTCTCCTCCATTCTCCTCTCAAAATCTTGAGCATGCTCACAAACGAAACTAGTGTGAGTTTAAGCCACCGGGTCCGGGACTCGAACCACAGTCGACTATGTGGGAGTCCAGCAACATAACCGTTATGCTAACTGTTGATCCCAATATTTCCAAGATTTTAAAGATCTTTCATTTTTCCCTTTTTAACCACATCCAGTATACCCCACCCTGCCATCTCTAACCCACAGCAACACTAACCTTTTATCAATGTATACAAGTTTGTGATTTCAAAGATAAATGAAATCATGTAATATACAACAGTTCTTGGGAACCAGCAGTTAGCGTAATGGCTATGTCGCTGGACTCCCACATAGTCGACCGCGGTTCGTGTCCCGGACCTGGTGGCTTAAAACTCACGCCGGGCGCATGTGCGTGTGTGCCCAAGATCCCGAGAGGAGAATGGAGGAGAAGGTATTGTGGCATAACCATCCCCCCTGGGGGGTGATTTCTTGCTTTCTGTCTCTAATGTCTCTCTCTGTCTGGCGAGCGCATGCGCCCTATAGCGAAAATCTCTCCAAAAAAAGAAAAAGAATATATAACAGTTCTTGATAGGCTTTCTTCACTCAGTGTAATTCCCTGAAGATTCATCAAGCTGTTATATGTATCAGTACTTTGTTCCTTTTTTCTTATGGAGTAATACTCCCTGGTATGGATGTAGCACAGTGTGGTTGACCATTTATCTACTTAAGGGCATAATGCTGAAAAGTGATTCTCCAGTGTGACAATTTCAAGAAGTGGGGCACAGTGAGATGTGCCTGGGACATAGAGATGAATACATTAATGTTGTCTCCAGGAGGGAGTAGTTTTCACTGGATTATTTCCCAGTAGCAGGTTGTTATAAGGCAAGCATGGCCATTAGGGAATATATCTCTCTCACACAGCCACTAACCTTTCTACTTCCCTACCATGAAATGAACGAAGCAGCACATAGTCCACACTAGAAACTAAAGGGTTGCTGAAGTAATTCTTATGGAATTTCCAGCCACCAGAATTGTGAATAAGATAAACCTTTTTTCTTTATAAATCACCCAGTCTCACATATTCTTTTATACCAACACTATTTCAACTAACACACCTCCAGATTTCACTTAACATGTACTTTATATTGACATATTTCACAAAAAACACTTGTGACAATGCCTCTTTCTTTAAACCTTGGGAATTAAGTCTGGCTCCCATCAGAATCCCTTGAGTGAGGAAGTTAATAACAGATTTCTCAGTATCTCTCTCCAGGTCTCAGAAGCTAAGACTCCATGGGTGAGGACCTGTATTTTCAGCTACCCCCCACATCATTCTAGTGATGAGTCTGGTTTGGAACCTCCATCCTGCATCTCACTCTCATGCTGTTTCCACAAAAAAAAAAAAAAAAAAAAAAAAAATGATTTCAGTTCAGCTCATTCCTTTTAACCATAAAGCATACCTGGAAATGCCACCTTCTACCTTTGGATGGATCTGGAAATTTAAAAAGATGCTTGGAAAATAGAGCTATTATTTGCACCCAGTGGCCTTTCATTCTCACTAGTAAGAGACAGTTCTGTGTTGGGCTTGTGTTATCTTTTGAATCTCAAACAGAGAAGAATGGCAAAAAGAAAAGTAGAAATAGAACAGCAGGAGAAACTAAGAAGAATCTCCATAAAACTATTTGTAAGAACAGATGTCACCGGCTCCTTTTTATTGACTATTTTAATCTTATTTATTATTTAGCTTAGAACTAACTGACCTACTAATAACTCTTTCCATGGAGCCACCAGTTATTTTCATAGAAAATTTTGTCTGCACTATACTGTGGACTCCTAAGAATATACAAATATTTTTATCAATGCTTACAACTGTCTTTTATGGTTCTTGAATTATTTCAAGTATACAAGATGCTTTCTCTTAGAAGAAAGAGCTTCAACACCATAGGGAAAAAAGGACTGATGTGGACTCATTAGTTCTGGAATAGAGCTGGCTCTGCCAAAAGCCCAGCTATGTGACCTTGTTTGCCTGCTCAACCTCCCCGAGCTTCAGAATTATCCTTAAGAGGATAAAAGGAGTTTCCTAGATATTCTTAAGGAATCACTAAAAGGATAATGTGATAATATAGATGTGCAAACTGAAAAGTACCGTAAAGATGTAAAATATAGCTAATGCTTACCAAAGAGGTTTGCAGGAACATGTTTTTATGAATAAGTATGAGGTTCTTCATTACTTAGTAATAAAATCCAAACTTGTTTTAAACTTACTTACTTATTTCATTAGACTGAGAGACATAGATGAGAGAGTAAGAGAGAAATATTATTAACAGGGTTTCATGCCATGATCTCCACCCAAGCCTCCCTCTTCCACTCCCTGCCATACCTCATGCCTTCCCATTCAGCCAGGATCATGTGCACATACACCCAACATGTGAGGTCGACCAGGAAACTTAATCTACAGTCTTCCACATGAATCCAGCTTTGTTTGAGTAGAGTATTACTGCTGTCCCAGCAAGCTAGCTTAAAATCCAAACTATTTGATTCAGCTTTTAAGAGTGTTCAAGGTTGCTACCTAACTGCCTGTCCAACATTACCTTTATCGTTCATTCATTCAACTAATAATTGAGTGCCAACCATGTTCTAAGTTCCATGTTGAGCCCTGAAGAAAACTGTAGTGGACACAACAAATACCTTTTCTGACCTCATGGGGCAAGATATATGGCAAGGAAAACAAAGAATAAATATTACACAAGTATGATGGTTCACAACAGCTAGAGTCCAATTAACAATTTTAACAAAGTATTAGACTACCTGCTCAGGGGTTAGGAAGATCTCCCCAAGAAAGTGATATTTAATCAAGCTATAATTATCTAGACTAAGAGTTGAGTGAAGAAGAGAAGATTCTAGGCATAGGGATTGGCATAAATGAAATTTGAAAGTGGAGCCTAGCACAGGACATCAAGACATCGAAAGGCCAGTGAGGCTAGAGGTAAGGACCAAGGATGAGAGGAGGCCAAATGAGCTGGAGAGGTAGGTAGGGTCACCCTTAGCTCCAGACAAAGAAATGAAATAAACAGTTCACTATTCACTGAGTACTATCCATAATCTCTTGCCTTCTTGGTTTTCTTTCTACAGATTTCTCATCCTTGACTGCCAGTCAAGTCACCTTCACTTTCAGTATATCTCTAAGTCCAAAGTTAATGGCAACACCTCTGAAAAACTTGCCCTATTCTTCTTTAAAAGGAACTCTCCCTTCTCCATGCTCCTCCTCCTTGCATCACTGACATGAGCAACCACACATTCTCAGCACCTTTCTTTGCATGTTGCAGACATGAGGACCACCATAAATGGGGCTGTGACACCTTCTTCATCTCCTTACTCTCCAAGCTACTACATGTTTCTTCCCCTGATATAAGAACCCTTCAATCTCCACCTTTGCTCTCTTGTGTCATGCCACACACCTAACAGGAGCTAGCAAATGTCTACAGGGTTAATAAAGTCATGGAAAAGAGAAAAATACCATGTAAGAAACAAAAGCCACTCATGGAAGAACATGACCTCAGCTCAAAAGTTTAGATGAGCCCAAAGGATCTGGCAGCTAGATTTGTTACCACTATCTATGAACATGAGACATCACAAGTCTTTCTGTTTTGTTCCATTTTTTTTGTTTGTTTGTTTGTTTTTGTTTTTGCTTGTTTGTTTGTTTGTTTGTTTTACCTTAGAGTGTGTGTGCTTGCCAGGGAGAGACAGAAAAGCAAAGAAGGACAGACAGAGGGAAAGTGAGAAATCACCTCCCAAGGAGGATGACCACAATGCAATCCCTTCTCCTCTATTCTCCTCATGGGATTTTGGGCATGCATACACACATGCCTGGAATAATTTTCAAGCCACTGGGTCTGGAACTCAAACCATGGTCAGTCAAGTGGTAGTCCAGTGCCTTAACCACCATGCCACCTGCTGGCCCAGCAAGTTCTTTCTTAAAGAAGATCTAAGTAGCAACTGAGGTCATCCACCAGTTATGGATATTCATCAGCCCAAGCTACCTCTGAGTTGTGGACATTAGTTAAACATCCAGCAAGGCATATCTGTCTCACTGTAGCAGCATTCTAGAAGATCGTGCTATTTTTACAGGCATTTCCAAGCCCAAGCCCCAAGCAAGGACCACAGCTGTCATAGGGCTTCACTCCATTATCAGCTGCCAGCCCAGCAGTTCCCAACAATGGCAGCTGTTGGCACCCTGTGGACACCAAGGTCCAAGGAATGTCTGCCTTTTTCTGAATCTTGTCAGGGAACAACCCCACACTGACCTCACTAGTCCAGGAGTCAGGCTGATGTCAAGGGTGCTCGTAGCTTCTGTCACCACTAAAAATTGCTTCAAATGTGTGAAAGAGACAAATAGAACCAGCCATCAGAACCTGCTTCTTCCATGTCAGATGCATCCCATGTGCTATAAAAAAAATTTTTTTTAATGTCATCTTTTTTTCCAGTGTAAGAATCTAATTTCTTAATGCAAAATTTACAAATACAATTTATGTTACTGATGATGTTCAGACTTGGAATGTGGGTAGAAATTGGTGTTTGTGAATCAGTAGATTTGAGTTACCATTCTCATACTCACACCAGCTTTGTGACCATGGATAAGTCACTCCCTACACTTTGCCCTTCATTTCTGTTTACAAAAAGAGGAGGAAGGAATATATATGTAATTATATATAATTATATAATTTTACCTTTAATTTTACATTGAAATTATACATATTTATGAAGTACAATGTGATATTTTTGATGCATGTATGCATTTCTAATGATCAAATCATGGTAATTATCACATCTAGCACCTCTGATATGTAATCCTTTCTTTGTGGTAAGAATATTCAAAATCATCTCTTCCAACTAGCTTAAAATACACAATAAATTTCTGTTAACTATAGTCACTCTATAGTGCAACATAACACCAGAACTTATTCCTCCTACCTAACTTTTTATCCAATGACCAACCTCTCCTCATTCTTCTGCTCCCCCTATTCTAGACTTCTTTTTTTTTACCTCTCTCAACTTCTACAAGATCAATTTTTCTAGATTCCACATATCAGTGAGATAATGAAATATTTGTACTTCTTCTGTTCTTTGCTTGGTTCTTAATGTAATGTCCTCTAGGTTCATCCATGTGGTCACATGTGACAGGATTATATTTTTCTCATGTCTGAGTAGCATTATATTGTGTATATATTGTGCATATATTATAAACATGGGAGTACAGATATCTAACATATTGAACTGATATTTCTTCGGAGCTCATTTTATATATATATATTTTTTTTTTCCTCCAATAGTGGGATTATATGATAGCTATTTTTACTTTTTTGAGGAGACTTCATACTATTGTCCATACTAACTGTACCAATTTACATTCCAACCAACAGCATATAAGAGTTTCTTCAATGCTCACCAGCATTTGTAATTTTCTGCCTTTTTGTTTTGGTTTTGTTTTGATTTGATTTGATTTGATTTTGAGAGGTTTCTGTTATAGGGTGCGTACGCTCGCCAAAAAGACAGAGAGAGACAGAGAGACAGAAAGCGAGAAATGGCCCCCCAGGAGGGATGGCCACACTGCAATCGCTTCTCCTCCATTCTCCTATTGGGATCCTGGGCAGGCACACACACGTGCCCGGTGGGAGTTTTAAGCCACCAGGTCTGGGACTCGAACCATGGTCGACTACATGGGAGTCCAGCGACATGGCTATTATACCAACTGTTGGTCCCATTTTTTTTTCTTTTTGTTTTCTGCCTTTTTGTAATAACCATTCTAACTGGGATGAGGTAATATCTTACTATGGTTTTGATTTCCATTTTCCTGATGATTATTGATATTGAGCATTTTTTTACATACCTGTTGGTCATTTGTATGTCTTCTTTTGAGAAATTTCAAGTAATTTGCCCATTTTTAAATGTATTGTTTGTTTGTTTTGTTATCTAGTAGTTTAAGTTTCCTATATATTATGTATATTAACCCTTTCCCAGATGCATAGTTTGCAATTTTTTTAATTACTATCTCGTAGGTTGCCTCTTTTCTTTGTTGATTGTTTCCTTTGCTGTACAGACACCTTTTAGTGTGATGTAAACCCATTTGTCTATTTTTGCTTCTCTTGCCCATATCTTTTAGGTCTTAGCCAAAAAATGTCTTCACATAAATGTCTTGAAGCATTTTCTTTATTTTTTTTCTACGAGTTGCACAGTTTGTGGCCTTACATGTATATCTTTAATAAATTTTGAGTTGATCTTTGTTCATAGTGAGAGTAAGGAGTCTAGTTTTATTCTACATGTGGATACCTTGTTTTCCCAATACCATTTATTGAAGAGACTAGCCTATCCCCAATATGTCTTCTTGGCACCTTTGTCCAAAATCAGTAGCCTATACATTTATGGATTTTATTTCTGGGTTCTCTATTCTGTTCCATTAATGTGTGTGTTGTTTTTCTGTCACTTACATGCTGTTTAGTTACTAGCTTTATAGTATATTTTGAAATTAGGTAGTGAGATGCCTCTAGCTTTATGTTTTTGCTCAACATTACTTTGGCTATTCAAGGTCTTTTGTTGTTCCACATAAATTTTATAATTTTTAAAAATTTCTTTGAAGAACATCATTGATATTTTCATATGGATTGCACTGAATGTGTAGAACGCTTTTAACAATCTAAAATATTTAACAATATTAATTCTTCTAACCTATGAATGCAGAATTTTTTGTTTGTTTATGTGTGTCCTCTTCATTATGTTTCATTAATGTCTCCTTATTCTCATTGTAGAAATCTTTCACCTCCTTTGTTATATTTATTTCTAAGCTTTTTTAAAAAAAATTTACTACCAACTGTAAGTGGGGTTATTTTCCTGATTTCTTTTGTAGATAGTTCATTGTTAGCGTGTAGAAATGCAACTGACTTTTTTGAATGTTTATTCTGTATTTTGAAACTTTACTGAATTTTTTCACCAGCTCTTATGATAGTTTTTTGATGGAGTCTTTAGGGTTTTCTATATATAAGATCATGTTGTACACAAACAGAACGATTTGACTTTCTCCTTTCCAGTTGGATGTCCTCTATATCTTTCTCTTCCTAGATGCTCATGCTAGTATTTTTAGTACTGTGTTGAGTAACTGCTGAGAATGAGTATCCTTGTCTACTTCTAGATCTTAGAGGAAACACTTGCAACTTTTTCTCATTGAGTATAATATTAGCTTTAAGCTTATCATACATGGCCTTTAATGTGTTGAGGAACATTCCTTCAATATCTATTTTGATGAGGATTTTTTTCATAAAGGGTTGTGGAATTGATTTTTTTCTAAGTCCTCTCCTGGCTATAAATTTTAGTATTCTCCATTGCAGAATTGACATCCTCTGGGTCAGGGATTGTATCAGATCCTTATGCAGATATTATCTATTTTATCTTTGCATCTGTGTAAGGTGGATTTTGATATTGCTAGTAGTCCCTGTGTTTCCACCAAGGGAACTGCAAAGTGATAGGAAGTGGGGAGGAAATTATTTTTCTGACACCATGTAAATAAAAGTTAGCACTAGAATTAAACCCAGCTAGCCTGACTCTCACAACCTCTCCCTGATCTCACATTTATTTCCATATTCATATCAAAAACAGTAGTCAGTCACCAGAGCCCACACAATGTCTTGTGTTTGTCGCTAGCAGAAAAAGAAGAGAATTAAGCTGCAGAATGAGGGATTGTAACTGGAGTGGAAAAACAGTGGTCTTCATACTGGAAGATATAGATGCCCATAAATCCAGAATGTTTGATTCTGGTCCAGGCTGGACACTGAGGAATGGATTGGAATATACAAAGTCTTCTTTTCAAGTCTGAGGAAAAAAGTAAAAGTTTGAAAATAAATACTAACCAGAGTGAGAAGCCAAACTGTTCATAATGGGCTTTTGTCGTTTTAAAAATCTGTTTAATAAAAAAAAGAATGAAAACAGCAGCAATAAAAACCTTCATCTTGGATAGCCTTTTATTAAAGAAGTGTTTTTTTTTAACTATATCTGTTCATTTGCAAAAATATTTTAATTAGCTAGAGACATTATTAGCCATATTATGTTTATAAATAACCTGAGGCCAGACAAGGAACAGCATAGATTCTGATGGCAGATCCAAAGTCTCGTAGTTTCCAAACATCACTGCTGTGACAGAGAATGCTGGATTCCTACCCTATAGCCCTGTTCTCTTCCCCCACACTCCCCTTCATAGAAGGCCCTAGTTTTATTTGAAGCAATAAGAATTACTTTAAAATGTTAAAACATTAAAAAAAAAACTATACTTCCAAGTCTCACTTTCAACTAGAGTTGACTGTGTAAACAGGTTCTGGAGAGACAGTAGACATATGGACAAACAAACTGACCAATTGCACCAAACCTTTGAAAGGGGACAGAATCAATGAAGGTGGATTCGTTGTGTCCTTTCCCTATTCTCCCTTTCCAACTCCTACTCATGAAAAGCTGAAACTTCTTCTGCGTTATGGGTTAATGGTGACTTTGCGTACAGATGCCATGCATTGGAATGAAGAAGTCAAAGGATAACAGGGGCCTGGCATCCTGAGGCTGCTGTAGTAATCCTGACTTGCCTTCCTCTGGAATTTTTATATGTGAGAAAGGAAGAAATGGTTTTTGTAAAGCCACTAGTTGATTGTGGAAATTTTTTTTTTTTTTTTTTTTTTTTTGGAGAGGTTTTCACTATAGGGCGCGTGCGCTCGCCAGACAGGCAGAGAGAGACAGAGAGACAGAAAGCGAGAAATCACCCCCCAGGGGGGATGGTCATGCCGCAATCCCTTCTCCTCCATTCTCCTCTCGGGATCTTGGGCACGCACGCATACGCGCCCAGCATGAGTTTTAAGCCACCAGGTCCGGGACGCGAACCGCGGTCGACTACGTGGGAGTCCAGCGACATAGCCATTACGCTAACTGCTGGTTCCCAGGGAATTTTTTTGATATGCAAGTAAACCTAATCCTAATGATTGCAACCAGACAGCTTAATTGAGAATTGCAGAAAGAAGACACCAGCTGCCTTGAGCCCTGGTACCTTCACTTAGTTCACACGGTCACAAGAAGAAAGAAGGAGTAAAGGATGTCACAGACTTCATCGGATTTAGGATGCCATCAGTTGCATGACACACTCTAATTTTATGCATCACCAACAAAGAAGAAATGTTGCCAATTAAACTATGACATGCCATTGATTGTAGGATGCAGATCAATTTCAGAAATGTTAAAATCTGAAGGGGAAAAAATTCAACCTATGAAACATGATATACAGAGTATTTAGCAATGTCCAGAACTTAGATTTAAAGTTCATCAGATCAGTCCATCTTCCCGTCCCTATTTTGGAAAAATAACACTGAAGCCCAGGGAGAGACAATGATTTGTCCAAGTTCAAAGACACAGCCAACATGGGAATCTTGCCTACAAATTGAAAGCTCTTTAATAGGTCCCAAAAGATCCCAAATTTTTGCTTGTGCTACCTTGACCACTAGTGACATGTTTATTTAATCAACCACCTGTTCCTGTTTTTCCCCTCTAAAATATGCAGTACTAAATATACAGAGACAAAGGCCCTCGCCGTTTCCACACACAAATAGACTCAGCAGACACAGAAAATGATAAAGGTAAATTGCACAGTAAATTTATGCTCACAAGGCATGGTGTCTATACCTTCAACAGCAGCTCTGAAGGAGATGGAGAAGACCAGGTAGCCACCAATAACTGTGTGGGTAGGCGCCTTCCAAAACAGGAAAATAAGGTGACACAGTAGTTAGTGACTGATGGCTGGGACCAGAGAGACTCAGCTCCAATCTCTCCTCTCTTCTCTCACCAAGAAAGAAGACTCTATGGTAAACAGTGTCTTTTTGGGGAATACTAAGGACTAAGGCTACCAGTTTTTCAGAGATAGAAAAGGCCCGAGAGATCGTACATTGATCCTGCCTATGCTAAAAATAGTAATGGTTCTCATCTTTCATCATTTAATTTGGGTTTTAGAAAACCATGTTGGTAAGGAAGTCACTGCAACCATCCACGTAAAGGATAGTGGAGACTAGGACTGGAGCACTGCAGAAGGAGGCAGTAAAAGGGATAATCCAAGACAATAGTCACCTAGCTACTAAAACTCAGCTTCTGAAGTCATTTTCCTGATCTTCGAACTATTTCCTCCTCTGCTCCAAATACACCCTCTGCTCTCACTCTCAGCATCCCTCATTACCATTCACCTTCCTTTCAGACTATACACCAGTAAGGTGTGAATGACTAGCAATGGTGTTGATTGCCAGTGACATCGGCGTTCACAGAGCAAAATCAGGATGCAAGCTGGATTGCACAGTTATGATGGCAGAATCTCAGCCTGAGGATCCAGGGTACATGGGTTATTGGGACTTCCCTGTGCTATGGACAGCCTCGGCTATCTTTCTGTTCTAAAGGTGTTTGTATAAAAAATAAGCGTGACTTTTCCATTTTTCCCTAGCAAAACAATCTCAGAATCTCCATGTGTATTTGTATCTTTGTCTGTGTGTGTGTGTACGTGTGTATATGATCTGAATTAGTGAAACTTTCATGCAATAAAGCAATATAGGGAAAGGTGGGGGATTACTTTTCCAAACGTACAACTGTATAGATTAGACTCTCACAGCCTGCGAGAGCAGAAATGTCTGGGGGCTGTTTTAATGAATGTGTAAGAATGGTTTATAATTAGCAGAAGCCTTGAAAATGGGTTTTTCTGTGGTGCTTAGACCAAATAAGATGGGTCCGTGGAAATGTTTTAAAAACTGGGAAGCACTATAGACATGTTTTCTTTAACACAACATGATTGTTTGAAATGGATTTGTTCTTACAGTGCACTGATTTTATTGCAATTGAGCCCTCGCCACAATCAGAGCTAGAATTATCTTTATTTTACAGATGAGGAAACAAAGCGTCAAAAAGTAGCCCAAGGCAGTTTCCTTTGCAGCATTGTACAGAAATCTCTCAAGATGGCAGAGAGTGGGCAGAGCCACTGGCTTTAAACAACTCAAAAACTCCTCTTTGTGATTGATCCCAAGTAAAGGGAGACAGTCTGATATTTATTGAGCACTTTCCATGGACGAGTTTTAAGGATCATCTCATGTAATCCTGGGAAGTAGATACTATTGTTATCCACACTGCCAAGAAGAAAGCTGAGAGGCTCAGAATGGTTGGGAACCTGCTAGGTCACACAGCAAGGAGGTTCAGCACCAGATCACACACCTAGGTCTAGTAAACACCAAAGACATGGCTAGCTGTTCCCAGATCAGAGTTTCTCTACCCTAACATCATGAATAACATTTGATTTATTTGGACTAATAGTGCCTCATAGCTCCTCTGGGGAGAAGAGGACCTGAGGGTACCTCCAATCTGGATAGATATTGCCTCGCCAGGAATTCATTTATGGAGCAAGCAAATGGTCTCCCTCTCTCTGTAAACCTGAATTCGCCAAATGAATATATAATGAGGCCTTTGGAACATTGACACATTATTTTCCCTGAAAATCCTGGATCACTTAGGAGATCAGACCTTGCTTTGCTTGGCAAGGGAGCAGTGTTAGTGATTCGTTCCAAAGCATAAAAAAGAACAGTATAGGAACGGTCACTGGAAAAACAGGTGTAAGAGCGCGGAGGAGAAGGCAAGGTCAGGGGTGAGAGGGGAATGAGGGGGAGGAAGGAGGCGGAAAGAAGAAGGAGGAGGGGAGGAGAAGGCTGTTTCTGGGCAGAAGATGCTTTTCAAATGCAGACAACAGGTCAGATCTCAATATAGCAGCTGATCCTAAGCTTCTAGAAAAGAAACTGAAGTTAGCACTTCGGTCTGGTCAGAAAGGCAGCTGGAAGATAGAGATAAAAGAACAGTCACTCTGTCTACCCCCAGCCCCACCTCCAATCACACACAGGAAACTTTCAATGCCTCTGAACGCAGGGAAAAGAAAGGGTGCTGGGCCCAAAAGCAGGGGTGGGCCAGGAAGCAAGGAGCAGCCTGAAAGCTGATCAAAAACACTTTCAAGTTAAGATTAAACTCCACAGATTGCAGGAGGCCAATTTAATGGGAAACATTCCCTGTCCTCCCTGTCCCCTCCTTTGGCTTCCCATGGGAAGGGGACTGGGTTGTGATGTTGCTCATCAGAGAAACCCCTGGGTACCAGATCTTATCCAAATTAGCAGCTACGAAAATCTAAAAAGATAAAAATGGAAAAAAAAATAGTTTACAAAGTGTCGAAAGGGAAAGAAAAATAGAAAAGAGGTAATTTTAATTATCCTGCCTCCTCCCTATGGAGGAGCAGGACACCCAGAGATATTTAAAGCTGGTAGCTCTGATAAGTGAAGCTAGAGGAGAGAAGGCCCCTTGGCCTAGGACACAGGCTACCTGGGTCCCAGGTCGTTTATCCGCTTCACTTTTCAAGGCCTCAGTTTCTCCATGTGCAGAATGGAAAGGGCAGGGCATCATTTGAGATCATGCTACACTGAGCCAGTGGACACAATGGTTAAGCCTATGAAGTCTGTTCGAGTCTGTCCTTTCCCACCTGTCAGCCGTGTGACCCTGACTATTGCTTTTACCTCTCTGAGCTTCCATTTCTTCTCTGCAAAATGGCAGGGATGATCATTTCTTCCTGGCAATATTATGGCAAGGATTAAAGAAGTTGGGCTATGTGACATGCATGAAACAATGTATGGTCCACAATGAATACACAATATAAACTATGGTCATGGATACCAGATGTTCAGAACTGTCTTGCAAAAGATGGTGAGACTGAGACAAGGGCTAAGCCTGAAGGTATGGGTCTGAGACCTGACCGTGCAAGTCCTTTAGCTTACCTATCAACCTTGGTGTTCCCATCCAAAATAAGGGACTTATGGCTATTAAATGAGCTGTGTGACTACCAAGTGCTCTGTAAACGTGAGGCCAATTCCCATGGCTGTCATCTCTCATCAGTGGAAATGCGGAGTTGTTTTCCATGGTATAAAGTTTCAGTTAAGCAGAATGAATGAGTTCTAGAGACCTGCTTGACAAAATAGTGCCCATAGCTAATATTTGTGTATTATGTACTTAAAACATTTGTTAAGAGGGTAGATCTCATGTTCAGTGTTCTTACCACAAAGCAAAATAGAAGCAGATGCAAAAACAAAAAAGCACAAGAAAACCTTTGGAGGTGATGGATATGTCTATTGCCTTCATTGTAGTGATAGTTTTATGGCTATAGATACATCATCGAACTCATCAAATTGCATACATTAAATATGTGTAGTATTTGCATATCGATGATAGTCTAATAAAGGTGTTTCTTAAAAGGAAGTTTTATTATGCAAAGATAATTCTGTACAATGAGTAATATCTATTTTAGAGAGAAATGAATACTTTTATAGAAAATTGCTAAGAAGCCCCATACATGTGCAGTAAACATAAATCACATTTTGTCTGGCACTCAATACTCTGTGGCAATATTTTTAAAATAAATAAGCAAATTAATGAATAAATAAAAAAAAATATTTCTGTTAGCTCCAGAGGACTTTCCATACTCTTAAATTCTAGGATGATGTTTTGTACCAATTAAAGTTGTGTGTACACACCCTCCTAGCTGACAAGATCCAGCATGTGAATGAGCATCACCCCACAGTGTTCCAGGGGCAAGAATGATGCTACGTCTCCAGCTGGACAGCCGTGAAATTGGAAGCAGAACCAAGTGTGACTAATTGGATATCCTGCAGGGCTTCTGCAAGTGGTGCCTCCCACCTGCTTGGGAAGCCCCAGGCCATTAATGGTTGTGAACAGCAGGATGTTTTCTGCCTCCTTTCTACTAGTGACCAGGATGCAAGATGCTTGACCATGGAGAGAGGCTGGTTCAAAGCTACTGCAACCCCAAAAAGGGTTGACCTGCCACCCACCTTTTCTTTTAAACTACAAAATTGTATGACCTTTTCTGTACTAAGAGCAAATCCCATTGCTATGATTTAATTTCAACACTTGCTGTAGGGGCTGCTAGGTATAGACTAAAGGTAAGGACTAAAGTGGGGCTGTCACATTCTGACCCTACCCTTGACACTCGGGCTATCTTTGCAGCCCCTTTGGGTGCTATGGACTGAGTATTTGTATTTCCCCAAAATTTATGTGTCGAAATCCTAATTACCCAAGGCGATGGTTTTAGGAGGTGAGACTCTGGGGAAGGTAATTAGATTATGAAGGTAGAGCTTCCCTGGATGGAATTTGTGTCCTTACAAAATAGGCATAAGAGAGATTCCTTATCCTTTCTACTACATGAGGACCCAGTTAGGAAGAGTCACTAGGAGCCAGAAAGTGAGACCTCATCAAACAATGAATTTGCCAGCGCCTTGATATTGAACTTCTCAACCTGCAGAACTATGAGAAATTAATTCCTTTTGTTTACAAGCTACTTAGTTAGTTTACAGTATTTCATTACAACAACCCAAACAGACTGAGACACCAGTGATCCCTAATACTATCCCTGATATCTGGAACACATGGGCGTCCTCTGTCCAGAGTAAGCATTGTATGGCTGTGGTGGACAGATGCCAAGGAAGCCCCATAATATTGTCTCCTGGTGTCCACGCCCTTGGATAGTCTCCTCCCAGGATCTGTGACTTGCTTTTAGCCAATATGGCAAAGAGGATGAATCGATGTCTGTGATTTGTTACATGAGATTATAAACTTCAGTCTTGCTAAAAGACTCTCCCCCTTGCTACTTTTGATTAAAATGAGCTGCCATGTTGGGAGGCCCATGTGGCAAGGAACCAGTGAGGAACTGAAAGCAGCCTTCAGCCAACAGCCAGTAAGAAACTTAAGTCCCTGGTACTGCAGCTGCCAGCACCACATTCTGCCAAAACCACATGAGCTCACGACCACCCACAACTACCAAGTTAAGACCTGAGATGAGAAGGCAGCCCCAGCCAACACCTGAATTTCAGCTGAATGAGCCTCTACAGTGAAAGACCCAGCTAAGCCATGTCTAAACTTCTGGCCCACAGAAACTGTAAGATAATAAATGTGTGTTGCATTAAGACACCAAGTTCATCCTAATTTTGTTACATAACAACGGATAAATAATAGGAGAAAATATTTAACTAACACTAGTACAGAGACACACAATGAATAATTGTGACTGCCTTAGTCAAAACATGATATAATGTTATTCAGCTTCTAAAGGAAGCTTCCTTCCACTGCCACTCAGGTGGTGCCTATTATACACCATACAACAAAGTTCATTACAACCATTCTGCTACACTTGACTCAACCCTGTCCAGTGGAAATACAATGCAAAACACATGTGCAATTTAAAAGTTTCTAGTCAGCACATCGAAGAAGTAAAAAATGATAAGGAAAATTAATTTCAATTACATATTTTATTTTATGACAATGCGGAAATATAGGCTGTGAGTCCCTAATCCAAAATCTGAAGGGCTCCAAAATCCAAAATATTTGAGCGACAACATGATGCCACAAATGAAAAATTCTATACCTGACTTTTTGTGACAAGTTGGAATAAAAAATCCTGCAATATAAAAATATTGTATAAAATTACTTCCAGGCTATGTGTATAATATATATATATATGAAACATAAATAAATTTTGTATTTAAACTTGGGTCCTAGCCCTAAGATACCTCATTATGCATATACAAATATTCCAAAATCTGAAAAAAGCCAAAATCCGAAACACTTCTGTTCCCAAGCACTTCAGATAAGGGATACTCAGCCTGCATTATATTTCAACCTGTGTTACTAGCCATGTTTCAGGTACTCACTAATTACATGTGGCTGGTAACTACATGAACAGGGCAGAGTTGAGTTAACTGGTCACCTGCCCCAAAGGCAGGTGGCCCATACAGTGACTGTCCATCAAGGAATCAACCTTAGGATCTCATCTGACAAGGTGAACTGGACCACTCACATTTTTTTCTCTAGGCAATTTGAACTAAGAAATAAAAAGGCTGCTGATTGTCATTAGAAGCTCCAGTTGAAAGTAAGACTAGAGGCATTAAGGCTCTGAGGGGCCAGAAATAAATTTCAATATGGGAGGAAAATGAATTCTACAAGCAGAGGAAAACAAATGGTAGCAAAATGTAGCACAAGAATGGGGTGCAGCTGGAGGCACATGAGTGGCAGGTACTGGAGTAAAAAAAAGTACCTTCCTTCATCCATTCAATAAATATGTATCCAGAGCCTCCCATGCCAAGCACAATGCCAGGCACTGAGGGTACAATGAGTAGCAAAGTGGATCAAGCCTTGCCATCATGCAATGGACACATGCATGGGAAATGACTGATGCCGAACCTACAGTTTGTCAAGTAAATATGTACCTACAAAAAGAGAGCTTTTGTTCAATGTTTTTTACATATATTTACTATTTACATTTAATTACTATGCGTCTTTTCAGCGTGTGACATGTTTTATCCCAGCATGAATACAGTGCCTATCAGTCAAGACAAAAACATTACCATATACATTATGATCAGCATGCTTTCAGGGAGAATTGCAGGCTACTTAATGTACTGGGGGGGGGGGGGGGGGGGACAGGAAAGGCCTCTCAGATGCAATGACAATGAAACCAGATCCTAAAAAATAGTCAGGGATTTTCCTCGGATAAGCAGATAAGAATGGCCAGGAAGAGGGACATCTGCCGGAAACATGGATGAAGAAATGTCCAGGCCCTGAGGGGTCTGTGGGGTGGTGGACAGGAGCACAGTCTGATGAGAGACAGGAGCCTGGAGGCTAGAGAAGTGGGTAGCTTGCAGACATGTGAGCAGGGCCCTACAGGAGCCATTCTGTCTCCTGCTGCTCCCCATTCCAAGTTCCTTGGGACCAGACCCCATTCTTGGGTCTGGTGATGATACCACTGAGATTCTCATCCCCACTCTTAGCTCCACATGTTTTTAAAATTTATTCTATTCCTTTGAAATATCTTGAATAGATTTCTTTTTTCATCTAAGCAAATAATCCCAGCCAGAAGCAGCGCCCTCTTTGTGACCAACCCAGGCTTCCCTCCTTGCATTGGTGGGTAAATTTAAAACACCTCCTAAGGCTTTTGGCCTTGACCCTTCTCTCACCCCCTCCCCCTCGTCCTAGCTGCAATACTCACAATAACCCAAGAAAGGAGGTTGGATGACTCTCACTCCATAGGTGAGATGCCCAAGGTTACACAGCCTGCATGGAGGCTTCTCCCTGACTTGAGGAGCTGGCTGTCATTTTGGAGAGAGGTGTGGTTCAGTTTGCAAGCATGCAATAAGTGTTTGCACAGAACCAAGGGATAAAACAAATCCATATTGACAGGGCTACATGTTCTAGGTGCTTAATAAACATTATCTCATGTGATTTCTCACAACCACTCAGAGAGTTATTTATTATCACCTAATTTTGAAGGACCAGAAACTGGGATTCATGCAGGGTAAGTGGCATGCAGTTCTTCATTGGAAGAAGTAGGTTTTAGGCTTAGGGCCAGCTGACTCCAAAAATATCACCCAGATAGACCTTGAACTGATTCCTGAGATACTATGACCACCCTTGTCTTCCTAAGCTCAGTTTACTCTGGTCTGTTGAGAACACCTCTCCTGATAGACTGGGAGAACCTAAGACAGCATCCCAGGCCACGTAACACAAAACCTGGGATATAGTAGTTACTTAATAGATATTGTTCAAATGAATGATGCAATGGCCAAAGATGTCTACACCTAAATTCTCTTCTGGATTCAGACCTCTGGGCATTATTAGCAAATGCCCAACTTGACTGAGGGAGCTAATTTAATGCTAGAGGATGCTACACTCCTGAAATAAGATATGGATTCCCTAAGGGCAGTGGTGTAGTATTGCCTCCTCCCAGCACTCAGGAAAGGAAGAAAAGTCACAGACTTCTGGACAAAGGACTCTATTATGGCTAAATTGATAGATAAGGATGTAGGGAGAAGCCCCAGCCAACATCTGCCAATCTGGTCCGATGCTTACACGAGACAGAATTAGAAAGGACTGGAAAGGATAAAAGCTCTCGGTGGAACAAGAGAAAACAAAGATACTATTTTATTATTTCTTAATGAGCTGCCATTGTTGTTTGTTGGCCAACCCTATTCACTTCCCACTGAGTGATTGGTACCCAGGAGAGGAGCATTAACCTATAGTGTCAAAACAAATGAATAGCAAATGACAAAACAAGGCCAAATGAATGAATGATGGCTAAGAGAAACACTGGACCTGAGTTCTAACCCCAGCTCTGCCAAGCCAGTAAATTCTCCTTGACTGGAGAAAGTTATTTTGCCCTCTGGACACTGTGTCTTCATGACTAATCCTGGACCCTACTACAAAGCCTGAAGAACTCTGCTTCAGGACTCGAAGCCCCATCTGTCTTGCTATGTGGTGCTAGGAGAACTTGAAGAACCCACAGAGCTTCTCTGTATTGTCACCCCTTTTTCTCACTTAAAAGGATGCAAATATCCTAAGCTCTTATTGCAATTTAATCTGTCAACTTTTCTAAGTCTTTATCACACTTTATCGAAATGTGTATCAGTGTGAAAAAGTGAACGTCTGCCACACTCCCCTTAGGCAACTGCAAAATTGAAATCCTGCAAAGATGGAAGCACATTTCATCTTTTAATTATTTTTGCCTTTTCTTTTGCTGGTCTCTGTTTTCTGATGATTCTTTTCACCCCCTTCTAGAAGCAGGTCCCACTCCCTCTCTGGGTGGAAAATATATTTGTCTCTACCAATGTAAAATATGTTTTGAAATGTCAGGGTGACGACTGGAAAAATCATGTGAGGGAAAGTTCTGCTCTTAGAGGTGCTGAAAGAAAGGAACTCAAGCATGGAGCGTATCTCAAACTTTTGGGATATTCCAGAAGGCAATGAACTTAGCGATGTACTTGGACTCAAACTGTGACTAGCAGAGTAACTAGTCAGATAACCTTGAATCTGTCACGTTTGCTCTGTGCCAGAGCCTGTTCTGAGCGCTTTACAAGGCTTGGCTCATTTAGTCCCTACAACAGCTCGATCAGAAAGGAGCTATTATTATCCTTATTTACATATCGGGGGAGAAATAGAGGAATACATACTTTGCCCCAAATGCCCTAGGAATGGGAGGCAGAGCTAGGATAGAAACCTGAGCAATCTGTCTCCAGAATTCTTATTTTTACCACTACATTAGACTTTCTCAAAATAGTCAGAATGTGGTTCCCCTTTTAAATACAGGAAACCTTGAGGCACTGAGGAGCTACTCTCTTGCCAAAGTTCACAGAGTTATTACGTGGCAGAACGGGGATTTGAACCCAAGGAGTCTGACTTCAGAGTCCTACTCGTATCCATTATGTGGCTGCCTTTGAAGGTGCTGTGCCTATGTCAGCCTAAGTCCCATTCTTTGGCTTACTGAGGGATTGCAAGGTGCACTGATGTCAGACAAAAATAAAGTAAGTAGGGGGCCTACCTCCTTCGAGATAGTGGTCTAGTGGGGAAGACAGTTGTCAAGCAAAAAGATAGTAGCAAGAGTCATGAGGGCAAAAACGAGGGGGCCTGGAAGTTGAAGTGAGCTTGAAATTAAATAACATGATGTGAAATCTAGTTCAATATCTGATTCAAACAGAAACCCAGTAAGTAGAAGAGATTCCTTCTTTTTTAGTCATGAACGTGGAAGGGATAGGAATGGGAATGGAGGGTAAAATGGAAGTCAGGAAGGAGAAGACACCATAGTGGTCACTGGTAGAGCCCACTGCCCAGTACATGCTAAAATGCTTTCTAACTGCCATGGTAAAATGTCTTTTATGATAGACAATTGACTATGTCAAATAAGGTATAAACCTTCCTTACAGATTTTTTGTGAATATTAATTAGTCCACAAACCTCTTAGAACAATATTTAACCCATAGTTATCAACTGACAAAATTTAGTTATAATATTCATGGTGGTGTTATTATTGCTATTACTATTATCACTATCTGGAGCCTAAGCGCACCAGTTTCAGAGTAAACAAATCTGATGGTGGGCAAATTATTCACCGTCTTCAAGATTCAGTTTCTCCAGTAGCAACATTAGATTAATAATAAAACCTATCTCAAAGAATTCAAGAATATGCATCTGATATTCTCGGCACTGTGCCCAATTCTTAGTGTGTGCCTCATAATAAAGAGAAGCTGTTATAATTATAATTATTATTATTATTATTTAAAAAGAGATAGACAATTGACCCCTGAAAGCCATTTATTGTAAAGAGAAGAATTTGAGAACTAAGAGTCTTTCCTTTATCCATGCAATGGGCCTGGATATCAAGAGCAACAAAAATCTTGGGGCATGCAAGGCCATTTACTCAGGGAAGAATGACTGGAACCCAAGAGTGCTTGAGGGATTACAGAGTGCAGGTACAGTTGCCTAGCAACTGAGGACCTTGTACCCTCAGCAGCCATGGCTGAGGGAGGTGTCCAGATGGATTACACTCCATTATTTTTGTGTCGTTCTATTGGACAAAGCAAGTCACATGGCTGTGTTCAAAGACAAGCTGGTTCTTCCATGAAAGCTAAACCACATATCATAATCTTGCACCTTGCTTTTATATAGCCCTAAGTCCCCCCAGAAAGTGAAGAATCATTGTGTGACAGCCAGAGCTGTCCAAAATGGAACTTCGAAGGCGCCTTTGAAGAAAGGGGTCTTCCATAAAGAAAGTGTTCAAGCTGAAAAAGCATGATAGAGATTCCTGTCTCATATTTTCAGCTATTTGGGGAGGTAGATGCAATGACCTCAAATGAAAAGCAGACACAGACAACAACACTGACATTATTTGTCTTTCTGAATAGATTTTTTTTTTTTACCTCTACACAGAGACTGCAGAGTGAATAGCTAAAACATACAAAAACTAGGCTTTTAGAGAGAGAGAACATGACTGCTTGATGTCCATGAACATGACTTTGCTCATCAAGACCAAGGCCTGAGGGATCCAGAGCAGTAAGTTGGCAGCATAAACCACACAAAGGGACAGTGCATGAAGAGAAGTTTTCCCTCCATGGAGAAGGAAGCTTCAAGTTTGACAGAATGTCAAGACAAGGAGCACGAGAGGAGAAATACTGTATCTTAGAGTACCCCAGGTTCCCACCAGGTTCTTATCCTCCTGGGACCAAAGTACAAGTTGAGAAATGTTTTCTTAGTGATGAAAGAGACACAAGAGGGCAAGAGGACATGGAGAAGGAATATGAAGGCCTAAATTGGAAATAAGACCCTCATTACTCTCCTGTTCATCTATTGGATAAAGCAAGTCACATGGCTGAACTCAAAGTCACAAGGAGCAGGTGTAGGTGGTGGGGGAAGATATGTCTCACCTTTAGAGAAAAAATTCCAAAATCACATGCAAAGGGTATGGCTATGAGGATGGCAAACACTTGGGGAATGCAATGCAATGCAATCTACTCATAGTTAAAAGTCTTTTATGACTGAAACTCATATGTGCTTGGGAATTACAGAGTAGGGGTATGGTTGCCTGGCCACTGAGGACCCCACACCCTCAGCATACATGGCTAATGGAGGTGTCCAGATGGATGAGCCAGAGATAGAGTAATGCACTCTTACTGTAATATGTCACTAAGATTTGTGTCTGTTACTCCACGCACTTCCAAGGGATGTTGAGAATGCATACAAGCAGAACATTGAAGTGTTGGTGGAGCTGAAGAGATTTCACAATCATGAAGGGGGAAGTGTGAAAATGTGACAATCAAGGGCCACAGAGAGACCATGAATAGCAATAGATGCATCTGGACAGAGACCAATGACCCATCATGGAACAACTCACCTCAAGAATCAGATACCCTCCTGCCAATACCAGGTTGATCAAAGTAAGACCCACTGGAATTTAGGACAACTCTCCCACTTTTGGGAGAAGAGCAGAAGGAAGGAAATAGAGCCTTGACCTGCCTACATTTGAATCCCAAATCAATCACATTTAAATGTGAAAGTCACTGAGTTATTTGAACATAGAAGATGAAGTTTCCTGCCCCTGGCAGAGATGGAGACTCTGTGAGCTAAGAACAATTACAAAAAAAAATAATGCAAATGACATCTAAGCATGGTTTATGGATGGTTGTGGCTATAAACTTTAAACCTGTTACTTAAAATGTATCCACTTCTGTATATTATAATATCATTTTTTTTTTTGCTGGACTTCTTATTGCTTTTCAGCAGAAGATCAATTACATTACTAATGGAAGCTTCTTAAAGGCTTGTGTCAAATCCCTGCATGAAGGACAGAAGAACCACCCTTCTGGAGATTCCAGCTAAGCATTGACCCTGCTGGGGCCTCCACTCCCGCCTCTTTCTTGAGTGTTCGCAATTACTGATGGTTGCATTTTGTATCTGCTAATGTGGAGGGAGTCTCAGTGTCTAGCATTTTCCAGAGGAAGTTTTAACTGTGGCTTAGTGCATTTATTATGTTGCTTTTTCTTTTCATTCTGTGTTTCTATGTGAATTTGTGGGAAGGGAAAGGGAGTGGGGGGAGACCAGATCGGAGCCAGGCTGTCCTCATTTGACTTACCAGTATTTGGAAGGCATTTAAGTTTTTCTCTTTTCTATTGGAATGAGAGTAAAATCCAAAATTCCTAGCTGTCTCTAAATACCAACTGACTAAGCTTAAAGACTCCCAAAATAAACAGCTTAGCATTCCGGAAAGTTTACCAAAGACCTGGGGGTTTGGTAAATGAAGCACGTACCTCTTGCCCTCTTCACTCAGATTCTGCTCAAGTGTCCCCTGCACTACCAAGGAAGAAGACATATGTTTGTTTTGCAGTCAGTTGATAAGAGATGAGTTTCTAACACTTTGGCTTGCAATGCAGGGCCCCAAAACAGAGTGTTGTGTTACCAACAAGACAAAACCCAAATTTGGCTGCATTATATTGTCCCCCCTCCTTTCTACCTGTCCAATACTTACCAGTTATGGGAAAGATTCAAGTCTCATCCCCCTGCCCCCATGTATCCTCCTATCACATCGGATCAATAGTGACACCTCTTACCCTTTAAACAATATCTATTTTAGGGTCAACTACTCTTGGCACAGATACCATCACTTCCATTGGCTTTCCTGAGCAGACATTACTAATTGACTACAGCACTTCTTCCTACTTATATCTTGTACAATCTCACAACATCTCTCAGCACAATTCTCTGATCTAAGCAGCCAGTGTTGATCAGTGAGAATTGGCATTTAAGATGAAACAGCTTTGTGATACTAGTTTTAGATTCTATTCTGAAAATTTTAGACACTGAGAATAAAAGTAAAATAGCTATTGTTTATTGAACAAGCACTATGTAGATGCTTTTCAATTACCATCCCATTCATTCCTTTTCACAACACTGCAAATTAAGCACTGTTTTCCCCCATTCTATGAGGAAGAAAACTGGGGTTCATAGAAGTCAAGTAAGCTGCAGGCTTGCATGGCAAAAACGGAGTGTAGGCCTAGGTCTATACTGGAGCAAGGCCCCTGGGGTTTCAATTTCTCTAACAATCACCATGTACTACAGCTCATTTGTCCTTAAGATGCCTTGAGATGTCATACTCTGAAGATTTGGCTTTGGCAGATGTTCTAGCTAGTGGACACCTTATCTCCGCAGAATCACAGGCGATACTTTCTCCAGAAAACCCTTCCTATCCTGGTTATAACTAGCCCCATATTTTCTCATGATTCCTTTTCCAACATCATGACACTCTATTGGACTGTAACCTTTAAAGCTCCTCTGGAAAGAAGAGACAAAACCCTATTGATTCTTTCATACCATGTCAAGGGAAAAAAAAAGAGAGAGAGAGAAAGAGAAAAGGAAATAAGGAAGAAAGGAGGGAGGGAAGGAGAAAGAAATAAATTCCCATAACCTGAGACTTTCAAAGATGCGATGTTGAGTTTTCAGTCCTCCAGGAACTCAGTTACCTATTTCAGGTGGCCACCTTACCAGTTGCCAAGTCATCAGGCATTGTGTCTTATTTCCCGTCTTACCCAGGAAGGAAGAAGATTCAGGGATTCATTTAAACAGGAAGACATAATTAGCTGAAACTACCCAAGAACACGCAGAGTGGAGACCTGAAAAGTTTGACCAGCAGACTGAAGGCCTTAGACAGGAAATGTGCCATCAAGTGTCAGATTCAAAGAGCCAAACCAGAGGAATGAGGGGTGGATGTGCAGCCTTCTCACTGGTCTCAACCTCTGTCTTCCCCTCCAGTTCTCCCCCACACTGCGATTTTTCTCAAACAAAGATTTGGTCATCACACACACACACACACACACACACACACACACACACACACAGCCTTCCATGGCTCTCTATTGCCCCCAGGGAAAAAAGCCTAAACTTTTAACATGGCATTCAGGCCCTTGAAGACCAGTGATCTTTTCCATAGCCTTCTCCTGCCTCTTTCCAACCCAACCCATTGCTGACATCTGAGTCACCTCAAATGGACTGAACCTCCACAGGAGACAAGGGATTTCTTGTCCCAAGATTTTTTCTCTTGCTATTCCCTCTTCTTCATATGACCAGCTCCTCCTTAAATTCTGGATAACTTCTACTCATTCCCTTTGAGCGAGGTCAGATACTACCTTCTTTGGCTCCTAGACTAGTGCCTACCTCAGCTACACACCCACTTACCTGTGCACCTTTGAGACTTAATGCCTGGTACTATAGCTGCCTGCCATTGTTAAGACTGATGAGGAAAGGAATTAAACGTACTGGCCAAAATAGCTGGATTGAGAATGAATATCTATATTGAAGAGTGGGTCGTGGCTAATGGTTCAGAATGAAGACTATGAAGGCATTTTGTGCTGCAGCTGTGTTTTATGGGTTTCCAGAATGTATTACGGGGGCCGCCATGAAGAGATACAACTTAATCCTCTAGCCTCTCTCTGAAGGAAGAAGAGTTAGATTTTGTAACCTCTTTTGAAAATAAAGCTTTAAGCACCTCTCTCTGCCCACCCATCCTGAATCTCTGGGCTGCTCCTTCATGATGAGACACACACACTATCTCTATATTTCTGGCCCTTTCTGATGGTGATACTGAACCCAGACTATCTTCTCTCACCCTCCTCTTTCCTCTTGTCATGCTTGAGTGAGTTGGCCACTCTGGTTGACCCCTGGCTATATTCTGGGACTCACCCCTTCTTTTACTTTCAACTAACTATAATAGAGTAACTATTGGGTCGTCGGAAAAGCCATGACATTTTTTTTTCATGTCTTTCGATACAAAACTGCATTATGGATTTTCTAATGACCCAATATAATAAGAAACAGCTATATGTTATGGAGTTTAAGTGAGTCAGGCTCCATGTTTTACCTGCATTATCACATCAGATCCTCACAACATTTTTCAATCTTCAGAGATGTGAAGATACATGCCTGATAACACACAGCCAATAGGTCTAATTTTCACACTCCATCCGGGTTCTTTCTGACTTCAAAGCCTTAAAGAATTCTTCCTTTTACTCTTAAAAATCTCCAGAGGCATCCTTTGTCCCTCCCACTCATTGTGAACTTCCAGCAAACAAAGAAAAAGCCACCTCTAATATGTTCTCTCTACCCTGGTCTTTTCCCTTTCTCGATAAATCCATTTAAAAGTGAAGCGTTTGATGGACAGTTTAATAGAGCTCTCCTTAAACCTGGCCACATTAATGATTTCTGGCTGGCTAAATGTCAACTTCCGTAGCTCAATAGCTATTTTCCTTCCTCAACAATCAGTGTTTCACCCGGGGTTCTTTATTTGGTGGACAGGGTACAGTGCTTTAATGGGTCATCACTAAGTCAGTGGACCTGGGGGTTAAGCTGGACTCACCGTGTAACCCTGAGCAAGTCATTCAACCTCTCTGGACCTTAATGGCTATGAAATGATGATAGCAATGTCCAGGTCATTGTCTACCTGTTACAAGAGAGGATTTCATGGCATCCTTAATGTTTTTAAGCTCCTTAGAGAAGGGACCAAGATACATAAACAAACATATTAGTGGCTCTGCATATTTATTTTTAGATATAAAAGTACAGAATTTTTCTGTAACAAAGGTTAGTCTGCTAGCTTACTGCTACTTTGATATGTAAATGTATTCTCACAAAACCTGTAATGATCTATAATTCTCTGAAAATTGAGGATTTTGTTTTTCTTGGGGAGGGGGACATTTTCATCTCCTTTTGAGTTCATGTAAAGTGACAGAAACTAAACTATTCTCTAATAGAAACAGAATAAAGGAGAAACTTTATCCTGATACATTTATACATAGACACCATTAGTTCTGTATTACAAACATCATAATTGAGCTTCAGAGATGTCAATTAGATAGCACACAGTTACACAGCAAGCAAGTAGAAGCACAACTTTGGGGGACCAGCAGATGATGTAATGGCTATGTCGCTGGACTCCCATGTAGTCAACCGCAGTTCAAGTCCCAGACCAAGTGGCTTAAACTCAAGCTGGGCGCATGGGCGTGCATGCCCAAGATCCCAAGAGAATGGAGGAGATGAGACTGTGGTGTGGCCATTTCCCCTGGAGGGTTATTTCTCACTTTCTGTCTCTCTGTCTCTCTCTGTCTTTCTGGCGAGTGCACACACCCTATAGCAAAAACCTCTCAAAAAAAAAAAAAAAGGAAGAGAGAACGAAAGAGAAAGAAAGAAAGAAAGAAAGAAAGAAAGAAAGAAAGAAAGAAAGAAAGAAAGAAAGAAAGAAAGAGAAAAAGAGAGGGAGAGAGAGAGAGAGAGAGAGGAAGGAAGGGAGGGAGGGAGGGAGGGAGGGAGGGAGGGAGGGAGGAAGGAAGGAAGGAAGGAAGGAAGGAAGGAAGGAAGGAAGGAAGGAAGGAAGGAAGGAAAAGAAAGAAACACAACTTTGCTTTAACCAGAAAGTAACATTGACTCCAGATGGACAGGGCAGTGTGAGTTGGAAGACTTCTGAGAAACAGGAGCAGCTGCTTACAGAGCGAGTTTTAATGGTGAAAGCTTTGGAATCTATGTAAAAACCCATAAGCAACCATCTCTTATTTTTCAAAAATCTTTTCCTCCTTCTAAATTCCTTGACTCTGGCCCACTCCAAAGCCTCAGGTTATATGTTTAGATAATAAAAGCTGTCATCCTGGGTCCTGCTTCTGTGAAATAGTAGAATTGCTGCTGCAGCTCAGCCCAGTGTCCTGTGGGGGAAAGCCAGAGCAGAGAGTTTGCGTGGGAATGATTGTTCTTTATACTACTATCCCAAGACTCCACAAATATCTTTTGATACAGTGACTCCTCACTTATTTAAGAATTAGACAATTTGACAGTCTTGCCTGTTCAAAACCTGATACGGATAATGCCACAGTGCCACTACCTTCAAGGACACAAGGCCAGCCACGCACTGAAATGCTTCACCTCATCACATCTGCACAACCACCCCTTTTGCCAAGGAGAGACAGAAGCTCCGAGAGCCCAAGTAACTTGCTCAAAGTCACACAGCTAGTACGTGACAGAGCAGATCGTCTATCCCAGCTCGGTGTTTATAATCATTATGTTTGATGGAGAATAAGGAAAACAACCACAGCTGCACAACCCAAAGAGCTAATTACCAGCCTGGGTATTTTCTCCAAGGCAATCACTACCTACTCTTGCTTGGAGTTTGTTTACACTGACTTCACAACAGAAGTCTTATCTGCACTGTCTTGTCAAGTGCAGAAAGCTGGCAGAGACTGCAGAAGATACAGGCACAGTGAGGACTGACCACGAAGAGGGGCTCATAGGACTGAGAATGAGTAGGTCTAGGTTTTCCTTCTGGTCCAACCACTGACTCACGGCACACAGTTCTCAGCGGTAAGTCCAAAAGTTTGACTAAGTGATCTCTGAGGACATGTTGGGCTACAGAGGATATAAAGGCAAATAAAATAAGACACATCTTTGTTTTGGAGGAACGTACAGTCTCCTGAAGGAAATAGATGAAATATACAACTGTAAGACAAGACAGGCAAAAAAATTAGTGTTTGGTGGTAGAGGTGAAGCGTTTTTCATGGGAGCCAAGGAGTCATTCCAAACCAAGATACATCACAGAGCAGTCACTATTGCAAGCGCAGTGTGCATCTTTTTTTCTTTTTTAATGCTGAATGATAGTCATTGCTCTCAGATTAACGGTATAAAATAGACTAGACCATTGGAAAGGCTGTTTTGTTAAGTGTGAAGTGCTTAATACCTCAGTTATATGGACAATTCATCTATCCAGAAAGTCTTCTTCCTGGCCCCTTCCAGGCAGTCAGGGTTTATAGCCCAATAGCTCAATGTTCCTACAAAAGGGGCTTGTATTCAGTAATGGCTCTAGCATGTTCTGTTATAGAAGCCAATTTATTTTATCCTTATGAAATATAATCCAGTTGTCTTGATTCCCTCTTCTAAATCACATTTAATTTGATTCTCTATTGGAATTGGGTTTCTCCTTTCTCTTTTGTCTGTTGCTTTATGAATGGCCCAGAACTGATACAGAAGTGAGTTAATATCATTGGAGGGGCTTCTGAGACTAAATGAGGACCCAAGGGCCCCTGGGAAATCAGAGGACTTTTAGGTCTGACTTTCTGCCCCAACAGAGTTGTCAGGCAAAGGCAAAACATGGTCAACTCTCTGAACTCTCAATACTGACAAATTTGAATCCAGGACTTGAAGATCTTACTGTGACATAGCCCTAATTTATGTCACCAGCTTCTGTCCTCTTCTGCAGCCTCCACTCAACATCTCAGACCCTCAGACCACATCAAACTTTTTTGTTGCTGCTTTCACCCTCCATGGATTTTTCTCATTGCCAAGACTTCATAACCTGTGCCCTCCAGCTAGAAGACACATCCAATCCATTTTCCCTGTCCTCAGCTCTCAAAATCATACTAATTCGGGACCAGCAGTTAGCGTAATGGCTATGTCGCTGGACTCCCACGTAGTCGACCGTGGTTCAAGTCCCGGACCCGGTGGCTTAAACTCATGCCGGGCGCGTGTGCGTGCATGCCCAAGATCCTGAGAGGAGTATGGAGGAGAAGGGATTACAGCGTGGCCATCCCCCCAGGGGGTGATTTCTCGCTTTCTGTCTCTATGTCTCTCTCTGTCTTCCTGGCAAGTGCACACGCCCTATAGCTAAAAACCTCTCCAAAAAAAAGAAAAAAAAATCATACTAATTCATAATTATTTTCTACTTATTTGTTGCTCTCTCCAAAGAGTCTTCCCTGATGCTTGTAAATCTGGATAAGGCACCTCCTCTTGGCTGCCCTGCATCTTTATGGCCTACTCTCCCTCCCATTTTAGATCTTACATTCACTGAGGTTAGGGCCCACTGCCACTTCATTCACTCTCACTCTGCCACTTACCAGCTGCGTGACCTTGAGAAAGGTATTTAACCTCTCCAGGTCTCTTTCCCTATCTATAAACTTGGGACAATAACATAGGATTTTTGAGTGGATTAAATGTTAATACATGCAAGCAACTTATCACTGAGCCTGACACATGACAAATATACAATAAATGCTAGATACTATTAGTATTTGGCATTGTTTTGCTGACAGTCATCACAATGCTTATTACAGTTTCTCACTCAATCGGTAGTTTCAAGTAATAAGCAAGTGGTGTGCTCTATGTAGCTTTCACTGTCCATCTTAGACCAGATGGGACATCAGGAATCAGCTAACGGTATGTATTTTCTTTTCGCACTTTTTTTTTTAATTCAGGAAAGTACAAAGGATAATAATTTTTTTTTAAAAAAGTCTTGCCTCACTCCCCATCCCACCACCACTCATCTAAATGAGATCATCTAGTCTTAAAGCCTTGAGCTGGGGAAAGAATTGAAGCCCAGAGAGCGGAAGTGACTTCCTCAATACAGATGGTCAGTGGGTAGGGGAAGGGTTAAGTGAAATAGTGTACATGAATCTCTTAACACAGGGCCTGTTGTTACTGCAATAAGTCTGGATGCTTGCTGGCTATCATAATTCTCTCAGGATCCCCTCTCTCTTGACCCTCTGCTAGGCAGACCTAGGCAGTATGAGCCACCCTCAACCCTTTTCGTTTCTTCTCTGACCCTGTAGGAGCATGAGAACTAATCCAGGTTAGACACATAGTAGGAACACAGTATTTCTTACTAGCTTAACTTGTGCTAACCCCACCTTGAATGGGTGAGTCCAGTGGATTTGTGTATGTCAAGGAGGAGGAGCTAAAGTACTACCTTTGGGTTACCCCATGTTAGTCATCTCTGAGAAAATCCAGGCCTCCATCAGATGCAACAGTCACGAATTTACTGGGACTCTGCTCCAAGCCCTCTGTACCCACTGGACTTTCCTAACAGCATGATGGGTGGACACCATCTTTGTCATCTCTTTATAGATGTGGAAACTGAAAGCAGAGTGACTGCAGGTTTTGACTGAGGCTGCAGGGCTTATGAGGGTTTGAACTCACATGCAGGGATCTAGGTCAGAGCTCTTAATGCATGTTCAGCTGCCTCTGTCAGGCATCCCTCCCCTCCAGGATCTTAGGAAATCCAAGTCCTCCTGCCTCTTTAATTTCAGACTTTGCATTACATCATAATTCTGCAATTATAAACCTGATCTAAGCATTTCTATTTCTTCATCCTTACTCTTAATTCTAAACATAATTACCACTCTAATTCCCTGTAGTAACCGACTCTTGGGAAGTGGAAAGGCCTTAACAGTTGCCCTAGCCAACTCCACCCCAAACCAATGTACATGGTTCATATCCTGGGTATACATTAAAATCTCCTGGGGGAATTTTTGAAATTATAGATGTATGGGCCCCTCCACTGGCCCACTCCTAAATAAGAAATTTTCTGGGTCAGGGTTAGATATCTCTATTTTTAAAAATCCCCTGTGTGGGACCAACAGTTGGTGTAATGGCTATATCATTGGACTCCCATGTAGTTGACCACAGTTCGAGTCCCTAGACCCAGTGGCCTTTAAACTCATGCCAGGCATGTGTGCTTGCATGCCCAAGATTCCAAGAGCAGAATGGATAAGGGATTGTGGTATGGCCATCCCCCCTGGGGGTGATTTCTCGCTTTCTGTCTCTCTGTCTCTCTGTGCCTTTCTGGAGAGCACACGTGCCCTATATCAAAAAACACCTCAAAAATAAAAAATAAAAAAAAAACTCCTGTGTTTTCCAAAAAGCAACAAGAATTCTACCTTGATCCAGCCCCAGAGCCTAGTGGATAAGAGAGCTGGATCCCTCAAGGCTAACCATGGCTCAAAAGCCAGACCCAGCAGCTTAGAAATCATACCAAGGGCATATGACTCTGTGTCCAAAAATCTCTACAGGATAGAGAAATGGAGGAGAAGAGATGGTGACATGACTATTCCCCATTCCGGGAGAGCCTTCTCCTTCTGACTGTCTGTCTCTCTGTCTCTCTCTGGCAAGGGCACACATTCTGGCAAGTACAAAAATCCTACTTTAAGAAACAGTGTTAGGGGACCAGTAAATGGCATAATGGTTCTATCACTGAATTCCCACATAGCCAACCATGGTTTGAGTCCTAAACCTGGTATCTTGAACCTCACCCTGGGCATGTGTGCATGCACGCCCCAAATCCCAAGAGAATGGAGGAGAAGGGATTATACTGTGACCATCCACTTTGGGGTGGATGGTCTCTCTGTCTGTCTCTGCCTCTCCAGTGAGTGCACATGCTCTATAGGAAAAAAATCTCCCTAAAAAAGAGAAAAGAAAAAAAAAGGTAGTGTTGGTCTTTGAAATCCATCCCTAAATTCAGTGTTGCTCCTCTCCACAGCAGTCCTGTGACCTTGAGGAAAATGTGTGTCTTCCCTGAACAGCCATTTCCTAATCTATAAAATGGAAAGAAAAGAACAACAAAACAAACATTGACTTGTAGAGTTGTTAAAATAACTTAATGTCATAAGCCTGGAGCACACAACAGGCATTCAGTAAATCTAAGCTTCCCTCCCATTTCTACAGCAATTTTACTAGTCCACACCACTAGCTCTGGTAAGTCAAGCTAAACAGGTCAAATACTAATAGATCACAGTTGAACTGAAAGTTTTAGGTGTGAATTCCCTTTAATACTTATGTGACCTGGGTAAGCTGTTGAATCTTAATTTCTCCATCTGTAAAGAGCAGCTGATGCCATGTAACCCAGCAGGCCCCATAAGCGTTAAAGGAGACTGTATATATAAATGCATGTAGCACAGACCTGATTCCTAAGTACTGTTAAGTACATGAAAACTAAAATGTACAGTAATCACATCTATTGCTATTGCTCTCCTTTCATACCTCTGTAAAAATCAAACCAACATGCTTCTGTTAACTCGGACCATGACAGTTTGGGGACTAGACCAGAATTTTAAGGACCTTCAGTTCTTCAGGTGCCAAGTTAACAGATTTCTGTTTTTAAACTATAGGGATTTAGGACTTAATCCACAGGAAATGGGCTTGGCAAGACACCATAAGAACCACCACAACTTCGAACCCAATCTCTGTCCAGGCCTTTATTCACTGATGCAAAATTAATTTAACAGTCATCTCTGGCTGGGGCAATTCCAGGAAAAAGGGTGGTCAGTTCCAAAGCAGGAGACAGAGGGAATGAGCACATTAGACAAAAGCATCAAGATCCAAAAAGATCTGAACAGGTCTGAGAGACGAGCCAAATCCAACAGGATAGAATTTAACAGGGACAGATGCGCAATAAATGCTGTTTGGGGAGAATGCTAACTCCTGAAAACAAGACCCATAAATGCAGGGTTGGAAATTACAGCATAGTGGCTTCAATGCTCAGTCCGCTCATGACTTTCAGGTCTGCGGGGTTGTGGTTGAGATAGGAGCTCAGAAGCCACCAGGTTCCACCATTCACCAACTAAAACGTTTCTCTCTGTGTGCCTCTGTGTTTCCATTTAGAACACAGGGACACAGGCTCAGCGGTGGCAGCACAGAGGTAGCACACAGCTCGGTGATGCTGGAGCCTTATGCAAGAAGAGCATGTTTCAGTTCCCAGGTCAGTCTGTACATGCCAGACATGCACACACATGCCCATGATCCCCACTGGCTGGAAGGCAGCAGGAGGATGTTTGCATGAGATCCTGTTGAGGGTGCCTCTCTGCCTCTCTTGAAATAAATACGCTTTCTTTTAAAAAAAAATAAAAAAGAAAAGAATATAATAGTGTCTAACTTACAGGATGGCTGAGAGAATTAAGTGAGATAATGCATGGGTCTGGTGCTAGAAATGAAAAGGAAAAGAAGAAACAAAAAAGTAAACAAAGAAAGAGAAAGGAAGGTATGAAAGCTGGGGGAGAGGAATCTTAAAGGAGAAATGAAGGCCAGTTGATGGTGTCCTTGGTTAAACTAGATCCCACATGGCCAACTGCAGTTTCAGTCCTGGACCTGGCAGCTTGAAAAACATGCCAAGGGACCAGAAAATGGTGTAATGGTTATGCTCCTGGATTCCCATGTAGTCAACTGTGGTTTGAGTCCCAGACTCTATGACTTAAAACGCACAACAGGTGTATGCGCATGCATGCCCCCAAATCCCAAGAGGAGAATGGAAGAGAAGGGATTGTAGCATGACCATCCCCCTTGGAGAGTGATTTCTCTCTTTCTGTCTCTCCATCTCTCTTTGTCTCTCCAATAAATGCATGCATCCTATAGCAAAAATCTCTCTTAAAAAAAAAAAAAAAAAAAAAAAAAAAAACGAGAGAGAGAGAGAAAGAAACACACTAAAGGCATTTGCATGCATGCCCAAAATCCTGAGAGGAGAAAGGAGAAGGAATTGTGGTGTGGCCATCCTCTTGGGGGTGCTTTCTCACCTTTCCTCTCTCCCTCTCCCCTCTGTCTCTGGCAAGTGCACATGCCCAGAGGGTGGGCACTGATGAAGGAAAGCAAAGAACTGTCCATTCCTGTAAATTACCTCCCGCAAGGCCTAAGGAACAGCACTTCTACAAAAATAGATTCAAGAGCAATGTACCAAATCATAGCAAGTCTGAATCATCAAGCCTGCTTATCCTATTGTACAGATGGCAAAAGTGAGGCCTGGAGAACAAGTAAGGCTCACCCAGAGCCACACTGCTCATCCTGAGTAGAAAACCTAGAACCTGAAATCTGGGTCCTAAGACCCTTCCCATCACATCCATCAGTGGTGATGGATCCTGCCAGCAGGGGACGATGCAGCCAGCTCACCTACCCGATTGGATCTTTGCACATCTGCAATTGATGAAGGTCTCTTTCCCTAGGACTGATTAGGTTCAATACCATTATCCACTTTGTGTCATGGCATCCCAGACCCACTTCTGCAGGGTCACCCAGCTGTTGAGGATGAGCGATGCCGGCTGGAGGCCCGCCAACGCACCTGTGGTATTTTGATAACTTCCCATATTGCCAACTTCTCATATTAAATATACAACTTACAAGCAGGGCAAAGTTTAACTCACTCTAATCAACTGTAAAATGAACCAGGGACTTGCTGTTCCCCTCTGAAGACCCGTGTCTGCATCCTGCTCATCATTAACAGCCATGGAGCTCACTGCTTCCAAGATTGGTTATTAATGAGGGCTGGAATTACGGATTTCAATTAAGTGCCTTACGCTGGTCCTGAAATGCAGTGGGATCTGCTCTGGGGAAATATAAATGCTGAGATGAAATGCAATCCTCCCTTCCCACTCCCTTGCTTCCCCAGGTGCCACCCTCTCAGCTCCATCTCTGTCTGTGAAGCTGCAGGAATACCGTTTGGGGCAGAGAATGGGTCCAGGCCAGGCTATACCATGTGCAGCCCTTCCCCTGTGCCCAGGCTTCCTTTCCTACAACCTAGGTTTAGGAGGGCTCGGTGAGTGTCAGGAGCTGGGAGAATAAAGGGAAACAAGTATGGCTCCACCATACTTGAATCTAAGAATTATTATGAGAATCAACTTCATGAGCACTGATTAAGCACCTACTATGTGCAAGATGCTGTTCTTAAACTGGGGCTTAAAGGTCCTTAAAACCCTTTGGAACACACTCTGAAATCCAACAGAACTGAATTTACCTTTTCATTCTGCCCTGCTTAAACTAAGGGGCCTTGGGCAAGCTGCTTAGCCTCTCTGACTCTCGATTTCTTCTTTTCTAAAGTGGGAATAATAGCATCTTCATCACATTATTCTAAGGCTTAAATATGATAGCCTGGGTGATGTACCCAGCTTTTCCTAAATGCTATTCCCCAGACCTTGTGGGAGGTTATTAACAAAGTAGGCAGTTCTTTGCTTTCCCTCAACCATTGTCCTTCCTCTGGGCTCTTCCCCCCCCCCCCACTACTGTCATAAGCATTCCAAAAAAGGCCATTACTGCTAATATTATTGCCCATCCCCAGACCTTTTATGCACATCCACCTTGTTCTTAAGCTATGTGCTAGGTGCTTTGGAAAAATGCCTCACCACATGATTAGATAAATATCTGTCCTTAAGGACTCCAAGCTCTAGTTTTAAAAACAAAAATAGCACAAGTTAAGAATAATTCTGTAACTAATTAAGATTGTATGGTGCCTAGTTGTGGGATGGGAGGCAGCACCTAAAGCTGGCAGGGAACCCAAGGGACTAACCTGGAAACAGAGGTAAAGTGCCAACCACAGAGGAGGCCTCCTGGCCCTGAGGCTGAGTGGCTATGAGGAGCAGAGAAGCACTTTCTTCATTGGCTCGCAGGGCTCTCACAGGGGGGCCATGGTGCTGCAGCATAATCTGCCCTGGACACTCTCTGCTCTGCTGTGTGACCTTGAGAAAGGCCCTTCTCATGCTGTGTTTCAGTTTCTCCACTTACAAAATGAGGAGAATAAAGCCAACCTCCATTTTTATGGTGTCATTGTAAGGATTACACAGAATGCAAGATGTGAAAATGTGTTGAAAACTCTGGGGGGCAGCAGGTGGTGTAGTCGTTAAGATGCTGGACTCCCACATGGCCGACTACCATCCGAGTCCAGGACCTGGCAGCTCTAAACTCACGCCAAGCACATGTGTATGGATGCTCAAAATCCTGACAGGAGAATGGAGGAAAAGGGATTGTGGCATGGTCGGTGATTTCTCACTTTCTGTCTCTCAGTCTCTCTCTGTCTCTAAGTCTCTTGGGTGAGCTCACATGCCTTAATAGGGAGAAAAAAAAATCTCTCTCAAAAACAAAAAAAAAGAAAAGAAAATTACATTCTTAAACTTATGGACACATGGAGAACCATCCCAGTAGTCAAGGTGAAACCAAATGTAGAAATGAACACACACACATACCCACACATGGACACACACACACACACACACACACACACATATACATACACACACACACATATGCACATCAGTGACTTGAAAACTACTGCCTTGGGCTGGGTCACCCATGCCAGGAGATTTCATGCTGATTCTGGCCACTGGCTGCAGCCCCAGACCCAGCCTTCTTCCCCTAGACTGGGTAGGATTTCAGTCCCTGCTCACAGCCTCAAGCCCCTTCACAGTCCAGATGTGTCATTTCCTCCCTCACTCCGTGATGAAGTAAACCACAAACAGATTTCCCGTTAACTCACTACAGCCTTCTGCCTGGAAAGCAAAGTCTCTTGCTTGTCTTCAGTACTTTCCCAAGGAAGGATAGGAGGAGGCATGCATGGAAGACAGAAAGGTTTCCAGGGAGAGCAGAAAGCCAGCTTCATTGTCTTACTTTGAGGGAACAAACAGCCCAGACCAAATATTCAAGAAGAAATGAGAGACAGTAAGATGATTCTTCTGTTCCAAGCACTGTGCTACCTTACATATAATGACTTCACCTCTCTGAACTTCACATCTTACAAACCAAATTGCTCATAAATATACTTAGCCTTTCTATGAAAGATGATTGACTCTTTTTCTCCTTTCTTAACATTTACAACTCACATACTCAAAAGATTTTGGAATGTAGAAAGTTCTTGCATTCCATAGTTAATCTTCACAGAAAACATGGGAGGAAAATGATAGAAGTTCATTTGCCTATTTCAGAGATTAGAATACCCAGGGTCAAAGAGATGGCCACGCCTCTTGTCAACAGGAAAATAGGGTCACCTGCAATCTCAGCACCAAGTTGTTCAGTGTCTTTGCCTTTCACCCATGAAGGATGACTCATTCTGAACCATAATACACCCAATGGCAAGAACAACACTTGATCTGAGCACACAGGTTCTTAGAGGTCAATGTTGTCATTCTCCTGCCTCCACATCACCTCAGATAAAAGACCTAGAAACCTGGAGCGAGCTCAGCTACCAAACTGATGGCTTTAATGCTCAGAGGATGACTCTTTGTTGTTGGACATATCTTTGGAATTGCTCTCCTTGGTTTCTTTTATGAACAAAATGTTTGTAGCCTGTGATTACTTCTTCTTAATAACCCAGAGTGAGCCTCTGATCCCTTTACTAGAATGGGAAAGGAACAAGAGGAAGAAGGAAGATTTTCACCCCTTTAATTCCATCAGTGCCATAGCCATTATGGATTGAATTGTGCCCCCCCAAAAGACACACTGACATCCTAACCCAGGTAGCTACGACTAAGATCTCATTTAAAAATAGGGGTTTTGCAGATTTAATGATGTGAAGATGAGGTCATGCTACAATAGATTAAATTCTAATCCTCTGACTGGAGTCCTTCTGAGAAGAAGAAAATTTGGACATAGAGACATGCACAGGAAGAAAGCCACATCATGTCAGAGGCAGAGATTGGAGTGATGTTTCTCCAGGTCAAGGGACACCAAGAATTGCCACCAGAAGTTAGAAAGATTCTCACTTAGAGCTTTGAGGGGGGATGTGACACTGCTGACCCCTTGATTTTGGACTTACAATCTCTAAAACAACCATGATAATGAATTTCTGTTGTTTCGAGCCACCCAGTTTGTGGTACTTTCTTACAGTGGCCCTGGGAAATAACACTGGCAGAACAAAAACCGAATGGCAGATTATATAACCACCAAGATCCATCTTCCCCTGAAGCTCTGGCCCCTTTTGATTGGCACAGTCTTCATGGACTTTGTTGCCCATGGGATCTATTCCATACCCTAGAAATCAAGCAAAGCCCCATCTCAGTCCATCGCAGAGAAAGTTTTCATGAATATTGGCTAAGTTATCATTTCAGAGACTTCCAAATCTCTTCCCAATCCCTCCATCTTCCAACAAACTATTGTAACTACTCACTTTCACCCATCCATTCCCCCACCCACTAATCATATGTCCTAAACAATGAGGACCCAAAGGCGAGTAGTATCTCAAGTCCTATGATCCTGAGAAACTTGGATTCTTAACAGTAGAAGCAGCTGAGAGAAACATAAAGTAAGCATTCACTCTAATGAAGAAATAAGAAGAGTTTAAATATTGAAAAGTTCTAGGTTGAAAACAAATACAGATAAGAGAACAGAAAGGAATGTAGGTGAGGGAAAAGACTATAGATTGGAATGGTTACAGAAAGTCATGCAAGGAAGGAAGTATCTTTGAGGTGGGTAAATATTACCTTACTTAAAAAAAAATAGTCTGCTCCATAGCTAGTTACACTGTGCATTGGGAGCCAGGTCCCATATGGCCAACCATGGTTTAAATCCCATCATGCATGCACCAAATCCAAACAAGCTAAAGAAATAGAGGAAAAAGAATTACAGCATGAACACACCCCCAATAGGGGGTAGTTTCTCTCTCTCTCTAGGGGGTAGTTTCTCTCTCTCTCTCTCTCTCTTTCTCTCCCCTTCTCCTTCTGCCTCTCCTTCTCACAAGTACACATGACTTCTGTCTATATATATTAAAAAAAGACAAGATGGACATTATAACTCAAGAGTTTCTTCATCCCATTAAAATCAATATTCTAGATATTCTAGACATATTCCTCTACCTCTCTACTGGCCCAAACTTTAAGAAATCTTGAATTCTAGTTTCTATATTCTTGGAAGTCAAATATGGGTCACAGTCTTCTCCTTTCTGCATGCTACATTGTCAATAGGTAGGGTGACTATAAAATTTATCATCCAAACTTGGGACAATTTTGAAAGGGAAAGTGACATTCTAGATAATCATACCAGGACTACAGGCATGAGAGAGAACAGTCCCAGACAAGCCAGGGCGCATGCTGTACACTGTTCGAAGATCTGTAAACTCAGATATCTAACACATTTATACCAGATCAATTGATTAAGATGGAGAGGAACAAAGAAATATCATTATGCAAATAGCTGGCCAATAAAAGTCTTTCATCCTTAAGATGAAAGCTTTTTGCCTTCTTCCAGACTCACTGTGGTTTCATGTTAATACTATATTTTTTAAAGTTCTTTATTTACTTCATCCATGAGAGAGAGAGAAATAGAGAAAGACAGAAAGAGAGGCATCCCTAAGAGTCTTCAGGCTGTGATCCACCCTCAGCCAGGTTGGACACAGGTGTGTGCACGTGCACCTGCCATGCCCAAGGAGGTCCTGAGATGTAAAAGCTAAACTTTCCTCATGTAGGTCTAGTTGCATTACTACTGTGCCACCACCTGGCCCCTATAGTAGACTTCTTTATGACATATCAGTACATCCAGGACAGGTATCAGCATGCACATGTTGACAACTTAATACTGGGAAACTGGAGCTTATTGCATAGGCTGCTAGAGACTCCCTAACATCTGTGCTCCGCTCCTTTTGTAACAATACAATTTTGTACCTCAGAATATGGTCCACATTCCCCAGCTTCTCTTGCAGCTAGGAGTGACCATGAGAGACTTAATTCAAGGGAAGGGGTGTAAGCACAGGTGTTGAGGGGAAACTTTCATGAACCTCTCTGAAGGCAAAGCTGTTGGGCATCCTTTGCACTTTCCTCCCTCCCTGCCTTCCTCCACCTTTATGTGATGAACATTGACAGGAGGGCTAGAATTTCTCTTCGTGTCTAGAGGTCAAAGGGCACACTGTAGAGATTTTGGAGAAGGGAACTGAAAGGAGGTTGGGTCTTTGAGAACTCTGTGGAATGGCACCCCCTAGCAGCTCTGGACTTAACACTAGGGAGATAATCAGCCCCTTTCAAACCTGTAGTCCAGTTCCTAGCCTTCCTAACATTAACTGTACAGATTAGAAGAACTGAGTCCTGAAGAAGGGATGCTCAGAATCAAACGGTCTATTTAAATTTTTTAAATAACATTGAATAATTAAAAACTTAAAATAACAAAAATTAAACAAATATTAAAACATCACAAGCCTTTCCAAATTCCTGCTTCCACTACATTCATTCTGCTATTCAATAAACTTTTCTTTAACACAAACACTGTGTCAGACAGTAAACAGGTACTGAGTAAACAGAGCTGAGTAAATCAGGTTGCTCTTGTCAGGAGCTCATGATCAAGAGAACAAATAGTAAAACCACAGTCTGAGAAATGTACATATCTATCTACACACACACAGTGATGCAGGAACACAAAAGAGGGAGGAGCATCTGATTGTCTGGGCTCAACAAAAATGTCTCAAGGGAGGCAACGTGAAGCTGAATCCTAAAAGAAAAATAGGTGTTTGCTGATTATGGAATAGGGAGATGCCATTTCAGGCAGAAACAACAGTTTATGCAAAAATGTGGAGGCCAGGGGCCAGCAGGTGGCATGGTGGTTAAGGCACTGGACTCCCACATGGTCCACCATGATTTGAGTCCCAGACCCAGCAGTTTGAAAATCATGCCAGGAGCATGTACCTGTGTTCCCCAAATCCCCAGAGGAGAATGAGAAGAAGGGATGGTGGCATGGCTATCTCCCCTGGGGGATGATTTCTCTCTCTCTCTCTCTCTCTCTCTCTCTCTCTCTCTCTCTCTCTCTCCAGCATGCACACACACTTATGGTGAAAACCGAGAGAGAGAGAGAGAGAGAGAGAGAAAGAAAAAGAGAGAGAGAGAGAGAGAGAAAGAGAGGAAGAGAGGAAGAGAGAAAGAAAAAGAAAGAAAGAAAGAAAGAAAGAAAGAAAGAAAGAAAGAAAGAAAGAAAGAAAGAAAGAAAAAGAAAGAAAGAAAGGAGGGAGGGGAGGGGAGGGGAGGGGAGGGGAGGGGAGGGGAGGGGAGGGGAGGGGAGGGGAAGGGAGGAGAAGGGAAGGGAGGGGAAGGGAAGGGAGGGGAAGGGAAGGGAAGGGAGGGAGGGAAGATAGGTAGGTAGGTAGGTAGGTAGGTAGGTAGGTTTGGAGACCAGAGAGGACATGGAGAACATGGAAGACATGATAGCCTCCTAGACATAGTCTAAATCTAACCCCTAGAACCTGTGAATATGTCATTTTTTATGGCAATGGGAAATTAAGGTTGCAGATGGAATCAAGGTTGTTCATCAGTTTACCCTGAGATGGAGGGATTATCCTCAATTATCCAAGTAGACCCAGCATAACCACAAGAGTCTTTCAAAATGGAAAAGGGGGACAGGAGAGTCAGATGAAGCAGTGTGAGAAAGACTGCTGACCCTGCTGGATTTGAAGATGGAAGAATGGGCCCATAGCCAAAGAATCCTGGTGGTCTCTAAACCACTGTCCACCCCCCCTCCCTAAAAAAAAAGCAAAAGAACAGATTTTCCTTCAGACTCTCCATAAAGGAATGTAACCTTGTTGACACTTTGATTTTAGTCCAGTGAGACCCATTTCAGAATTCTAACCTCCAAAATTACAAGGCAATTTGTGTTAAATAAAGAAATGTGTGTTTTAAGCCACTACATTTGAGACAATTTGTTACAACACCAAGAGGAAATTCATGTAAGCACAAAAGCTCATCACAATTGAAGAGATTGTGATTAGAAAGGATAATGCAGACATGGTTGGTCCATGATCAATGAGTTTTAAGTTTCAAGGATTTGGGGGCCAGCAGGTGACATAGTGGTTAAGGTGCTGGACTCCCTCACGGCCAACCACGGTTCGAGTCTCAGACATGGCAGCTTGAAATTCATGATAGGCATGTGTGCATGGGTGGCCAAAATGCCAAGAGGAAAATGGAAGAAAAGTGACTGCAGTGTGGCCATCCTCCTGCCCCAGGAGTAGTTTCTCACTTCTCTCTCTCATTCTCTCTCTGTCTCTCCAGTGAGTGCACATGTCCTATAGCAAAATCTGTCAAGAAAAAAATGCCAAGGATTTTGAAATGCATAGATAACTAAAAGATTCTAAGAATGGAATAATGTGGTTTGATTTTCATTGAATATTTCATCAGTTGGTAAAGATAATGACCTGGAAGGATGAGTCTGGAGGCAGGGAAGTCCCTAGGGAGGAGAGTTCAATGGTCTGGGTGAGAGAGGCTAAGCTGGAGCCTCAGGGGGCTGTTTCTTCTGAGCTCTTAGGATCCATGAGACTCTGCACTATGGTAATGGCAACTGGGTTGTAAGTACTTTCCCCACTTCCTTTCTTGTGTCCTTCCTGAGGCAGTCTCTGTAGGCAACAGCTAGACTAGGAGAGAGCTTCAGGTGTGCTTTACCATTTACTAACGCTGGGGGCTGGACCAAGTCACTTCTCCTCCCTACTCCTCAGTTTCCTCAGTTTCAAAGTGGTGATGACAATCCCTCTCTCAGAGTGCTTCTTTGGCGTGACACTATCCAAGTAGCCTCCATGTTTGCTAAAGATACTTGATCAACCCACAGGGCTCCTAGCAGAGTTGGACCACCCTACTCCATGCTTTTAATACTTCCATTTTGCTTTTAGGATGAAGCTGTCAAGTTAGAGAGTGGCCCTCCAAAACCTCTGGAGTAGCACTATCTCTCAGGGACTGTGACATGCTCAAGTACTGGTCAGAGGGCTGGACGCCAGCTAGAGGACACCAGTGTTAATACCAGGAAACATGGAGAGCCACAGTAGTTTCCAAAGATGATCAATGCAGGAAGTCTGCTTCCAGATCTGTGGATGGATTATATCATAAATGTTGTGTGAGAGCACAGACTTGTAGATCTCTGACATCTTTTAATTCTAGCATATAGTAATCATGTACTATAGGCTAATAAACTCTCCCTTCTGGTTAGAGGTCTTAGAATCACATAGTCTTTTCATTTGATTTAGTCTGACTTTGTAGCTTCAGCTCTTATATCGTTAGACTGACCCTGACGTTGCCAAGGCCAAGTCCAGCCCCATTAACGGCTGGATCTCACTCTCGTCAACACTCTACCTCCTTGACCACAGCTCATCTTCTAACCTGTCACCTCTAAAGCCCCTAAAGGTCATTCACCAGACTCTAGAACAGATATAAGATCCTTAAAGATGAAGGACTGTGCCTGTCATCTCATATCCCAGTATAGGGCAAGATTCACAGATGGGCTAGAAAGCAGCTGTTGTCCTCCACAGCAGAAGCCTGAGTTCAAATCCCAGCTCTACCATCAGCTAGCTATGTCCATGAGCAGTAACTTAATTTCTCCAGGTTTATGTTCCTCATCAGTAAAATAGGATAGTAGTAACCACCTCACAGAGATTGTGAGAATAAAATAATATAATTGATAAAAAGTATTTACAAGAATTTCTGACATATAATAAGTGCTCAATAAATGCTAATGATTGTTCTTAATTATCATTATGCTAAAGTGAGTGGAACTTACCAGGCAACATGGCAAAGGGGTCTGAGAAAACAGGGAAGGAAGGAAGTAAACAGGAAAGAGACCCCTCTGGAGGCTGAGTGCAAGGGACAGGTGGCTTACCGACTACTGAAGGTGAGATTGGTGCAGTTGCCTCCCAGATCTTGCCACACCATGAGCTCAGTCCCTCCCCCAGTGTACATGTCCAGACACTTTCCCTTCTCTCTTTGCTATCACTCCAGAGAACTTTCTCCATGCCTCCAGGCTCTGGAAACTGAGGAATTATCTCATCTCTCATTAACATAAAAGGAGTTAATGCCCAGTAATTAGCTAAAGCAAAGACCAACAAAGCTGCCAATTCCTATGCAGATTCCAATTAGTCTTGACTGCCTAGAGTTCTAATTAAGAAGGTATTTGAGGTCACATTGGTATCCCTGTGTAAGAATGCCAAGATAGATTAGTGATGTCTGCCCTAAGAGCACCATGATAGGATAACAGTACCTGTGGCTCTTTGTGAAGTGAGATGGTAAACAAGGTTTTAACACTAACTATATGGCAAGTAATTTAATCATATGCATTATGCTTCATCCTCATAACTCCTCTGATGGAGGTATAATTATCACCATTGTATAAATAAAGAAATCAAGGACCAAAGTGGCTATGGAAGAACTCATAAAAGTAAATAAAAGATGTTTGTATTTTAAAAGTGATCTTAAAATGTCTTTACTCTAAGGTACAGGGGACTTTTAGACTTTCTAGACAGCTAATGAAAGAAATTTTAATGCAGAAATAGTGTTTCCAATGCCCCTTAGATCACAACATATGCATTTTTTAAAGGTTTTTGCCTTAGCTCAGGTGTGTGTACCAGAAGGAGACAGAGAGAGAAAGACAAAGAAAGTGAAAATTACCACTGGCTGGGGGGTAGGGAGGATGGCCATGCTACAATCCCTCCTCCTCCATTCTCCTCTCAGGATTTTGGGCACGCACTCATCTGGTATAGTTTACAAGCTGCAGGGTCTGGGGCTTGAAGTGTCATCGAATATGTGGGAGACCAGCACCTCAACAACTATGCCACCTGCTGGACCCATCATGTGTATTACTATCCAGTATTTTACCTACCTTTGCTTAAAATAAGACAATGGGGGGAAAAAGGAAAAATAATCTCTTAACATGCATATAGACCTTATACGAATATGCACTCAATACCTAAACCTAGAATTCACAGCTAGTCAGGTTAAGGGTTGGATCTCCACTCGGCAAAAGGATCTTTCCACAGGCCACGTTACAAAAGCATTCATGGGAGGGCCTCCTTCACCAGTGAGAGATAGGCCAGTTGGAAGCACTGGTCTGGCAGGTAAGAGACTAGGTTCTAGTCTTACTCTACCAGTAACCCACCATGCAGCCTTGTGCCAGTCCTTTGCCTTCTCTGCCTTCAATGTATCCATCCAAATCATGAGCAGATTAGATAAAAACAATGGATCTCATTATGGGTAGCTCTACCTCTAAAGAATGGTTTAGATGGTTCGAGGGGCATTTGCAGTTGTCACACTAGATAGAAGGGACACCACCTGGCATCTGGATGCCAAACAACTGGCAGCACAAGGGAAGATCCCACCCCATGAAGAACTAAAGGACACACCACTTAATCTTAGAATGTCTTATCTGACATACAAGTGAGAAATTCATGTTGTAATTATGTGAGTCTAGACCCTAGTTCCATTTTACATGTAGAAACAAAGTATTTCTGCCTGATTTTAATATACATTGAATTTTCCAGGATGCAACTACCATGCAAATCAAGGAGAGATTGTGCTTTGTTTTGTTCATCTCTCTGCTATTTCAGAAAATCACAACTTTGAAGGCCATGCTGCTCATGCATTTGAGTGGCCAATTCCACACATTCATTTCAGTTTCCATCAAGCAATCATCTGTCTGCTATTATGCCTTCCAGTCCAGTCACATCCACTCATTCACATATCAACACACATATTATTTTATTACAAATTACTTTGCTTTTTATTTTTCATTTACTTTGCAGTTTGGACATTATATAGATTTTTAAAATGAGATGTCTAGGTGGGTTATATAATTTATGAATCCCATTTCAGGATAATAAAAGGAGCATCACAAAATATTAGTCTGGAAGTTTTAGCATCACTGGATCACATGACCCTAGGGTCTCTTCTAACCAGGCAAAGTAGAAGAATTATGCAAAGAGAGGCATGCCCAAATCACATGACACACATTACAGGTAGAGAATGAGGGTGAATTATCTTGTTTTCCACAAATTGTTCTCACCCACTGAATATAGCCTTTAGCCATTTCAGAACATACAGTAATCTGTACCACTGAATGCATCCTGTCTAACTCCCAAATGATGAAATCACCTGGAATTGAGTTTGGGCACATTTGGACTTGCTCGAGAATGCCTCATCTTTGCTGGGTTGGAGCTGAGCACGGGCCATTTTAAAATTTATAGCGTAATTGATTTCTTTATAAGCCATTCAGGCCTTATTATTTATTAATCCACCTGTCAAGGTTAATTTAAACTACTTCTCAATAAAGCAGTTTGACAACACCTTTGTTTACCAGATTGACAGCTTAGTGGATAAAGAGATGATAGAGGATCCCTCTGCCCTTAACTGAGACCTCTGCGAAGGAAGTTCCAGCAAGATACTGTGTGGCTGCAGCCCTCACTGAAAAATGCAAGATAACTCACATCACACAGAAACAAAAGATTACTCTTTGTTCCAGGCAGGCCCTAGGCCTCAGGACTAGCCATTAAGTGGCCTTGAGTCCTACGGACTATGCAACTTAACTGCTCTTGGCTTTTCCCTTTCTCCCCACTCCTACCACTAGGACTTCAGTGGTCATCTCCTCCTCAACCCGTTGTGATAGTTTCCTTACTGGTCTCCTTTCCTCTGCTTTTGCATCCCCCTGCACCCCCAACCCCCATCATTCCAGGTGATATTTCCAAATTGCAAGTCTTACCATGTTATGCTCTTGATGAAAGCCCTTCAAGGGTTCCCACAGAGTCAAGGTCAAAGTCTTCCATGCTTTGGTTTCTGCCTACTGCTCCAGCCTTACCTCCTATCACTCTCCTCGGCTACCTTGAAAGTTATGCTCCACCAGCACCACACTTTGGTAATGCTGTTCCCTCTTCCTATATCTTGATCATCGTTGAAACTTCAGCTCTAGTTCAGTCACTCCCCTGACCACCTCTCCCTAAAAATTGATCACCTTCTGCCTTGTTCTTTAAATCTATGTCCCTTGAACTGGTAAGTAGCAAATCTCCATTGTGGTCTATGGGCCAGGTATGGTACTGAGCACTGAGAACACCACAGAGAATTACAGGGACCTTGTACCCATCCTCCACAGATTATCATCCACAGTGTGAGCTCCTTCAACACAGTTGTTCAAATGCATTTCCCAGCATGGTACCGTGTGAAGCTCAGAAAGTCAAGCAAGGCTAACGTTTATTGCATGCAAGCCACTGTACATACACTTTCTTATTTTATCTTAGCAACAAGCTTTTGAAGCTTGCATTTTTGTATCCTCACATCCTTTAGAGATGAGCAAACTGGAGTTCAAGAAGGTGAAACAGCTTGTCAATGTTTACCTAACTCATTTGTGGTGAGTCCAGTATTCAAACACAGGCCCGAGTCCAAAGTCTCAACTCCATCTCCACACTCTGCTGCTCCCTCTAGCACAGGGTTCAGGCTTGTTAAAGGAATCCATGATATGCACTGAGTCAAATGCTCTCTTTGTGTTTCCAAAGGTATTTTCCACACTCTCAGGGTAGAATGACTGACTTTAATAACACTGAGTGACTGAGTCTGCTTTACCAGATAGGTACTTGACACTCAAGATGTAAAATGCAAGGAGTCCAGAATCTGCCCTTCTTGGGGAATGTTAGGTTCTGTAGGTACTCAGTAGCTATGTGTTAAATGAATACATGATGTTCTCTAAGAGACCTTGACAATGATGGCGTAGCGAACATTGAATAGGGCATTCCACGAACCATGAGTAAGTAGAATGCTGGACAGATCCAAGCCCACCCTGCTCATCCTCTCAACTTTTTTTTTTTTTTTTTTTTTTTTTTTTTGAGAGGTTTTCGCTATAGGGCGCGTGCGCTCGCCAGACAGACAGAGAGAGACATAGAGACAGAAAGCAAGAAATCACCCCCCAGGGGGGATGGCCACACCGCAATCCCTTCTCTTCCATTCTTCTCTCGGGATCTTGGGCACACACGCACACGCACCCAGCGTGATTTTTAAGCCACCGGGTTCGGGACATGAACCACGGTCGACTACGTGGGAGTCCAGCGACATAGCCATTACGCTAACTGCTGTAATTCCCTCACGCTCTCAACTTTGAAGATTATAAAGTTGGTCAGAATTTTCAGAAAAGAAATATCTCAAGAGCAGTATGATCTCCAAGTACTCAAAATGTAACCAGCAACACCCTCTGCCCCTCCAGACACTGGACCAACGGGTTAGTGTGATGCCGTTGGAATGGGGGAATCCAGGGCCATAACTTTGCAAGATATAAAAAGAGGAGAAGGCTTGTATTGCTTTTCTATTTCTGTTTATAAAAAGTAACTGTTGAATATATAAATAAGCCCAATTTAAAAATAGGAGACAGAATTTGGATCATGTGGGCTTAAAATGCGCCGCTCAATTTCACACCTCTCTCTTTCAGGCCCTGAGGTGGGAGCAAAGCATGAAAGTGGAGCAGTTACCTAAGCAGCTCCCCCGACCCAGGGCCTATCTTCCCACTGTCTTTTTGAACTGAGCATTGAAATTAATGCAATGGAGGGAGAGAGAGAGAGAGAGAGGAGAGAAGAGCATGTATGTGCCAGCTCAGAAAGGGGACGATCGCTCTGTGACCTTGGCAGATCAATTATGTTGAGGGCAGGCCATCAGCCTAGGCTGGCAGGATGGTTTTGATAAAGCATGTGAGGGCTCCCACCACCCTCTGTTAGTCCCATTTAAGGGGAGAGGAGCTATTCATTTGATTGGCAGGACCCAAAGTTCTGGGCTGTGTTTCACTATTGGTCAGGATGCATCCCAGCATGTAAATGTACCGCCCTCTTGTCTACAGTTTCACTTACATCTCCAGGTAGGAAGTTTGTTTCCCATCTGATCTTTCTTCCTAGTTCACGAATGATGAGAGTACCACTGCTCTGGAAAGCACTCTGTCTCCTGACATCTCCTCACTGTGACCTTTCCTTCCATGTGGCAGCCTGGCCAAGGTTATCACCCCAGGAAAGGCTCTGCCTCTGGGCGACCTCTGTACAGCAACACTGCAGGGCAATGCGTCCATCCTTCTTATATTTCCAGCTGGCCTTCCTGCTCACAATGGAGGTAGCATCCCACCGTCAATTCCTGCGTGCAGATAGCAGGGAATGATGGCAATGTAGGGTAATCTATGTGTGTTTAGTGGGAGGAGGGGAGATATCTCACTCAAGCCTCCTATATGAGACCTCCTTCCATGGCTTTAGTTCAGTTTTTACCGTGCTCTGCATCAGGGTACAGGAGATCAGGCCCCTTTGTGAAAAGTCAAAGTTGACTTCCCATTTGCCTATTCATCTTTGTGCAAATTCCCTCAGAATTCCGGAGAGGAAGAGGGTGAATTTCAAATCCTTGACACATTTCAGGTTTTCAGACTAAGAATGGGCATGTAATGTCTGATTTCCTCCCACCAGGGTTTTGGTGGCAACCCACTAAGAACATCAGGATAAGCTCTGAAGCCCCATGAAGGGGAAATATCAGCTTCCTCTCAGTTCCTGTAAGGATTGAAGGCTCCTTTCTCTCTCCATCCCAGAGACCCTGAGGGCTTCTGTGGGTTGGCTCTAAAAATGATTCCTATTGAATGTCTCAACTCCAGATACTTTCTTGATTTCACTTAAAGCCTAGTGTCCTATGACTGCCATAATGAAGTACCGCGTACCACAGACTGGGAGGCTTAAACAATAGAACCTTATGTCTCACAGATCTACAAGCTAAAAGTACAAGGTCGGGGTATCCTCAAAATTGGTTTCATTCTGAGACTTCTATCTTTGGCTTATAGATGATCAGCCTTTCCCTGTGATCTTCTCTGTGTGTGTATGTCTGTGTCCTAATATCATCTTCTTACAAGGACATCAGTCATATTTCATTAGGGCCCACCCTAATGGCCTCATTTTCACTTAATTACCTCTTTATAGGCCCCATCTCCTCACTCCTTACACAATCTAGGTATTGCTGTTCTTTTACATTTTGTTTTGTTGCTGCATTTGATCACTTTCTTTTGTCTCAACTTTCAAACACATAAATTACCTTGGCCAAACTTCTCCTCAAACCAGCTTCTCCTCACCTGGGTAACTATGATCCACTCATCTCACCCGAAACATGCTCTTCTCAGGAAAGCTCTCCTGGGTGCCCAGTATATGTTGGGGTCCCTTTCTACCCAGTCCTACTGCACCCTGAACCTACCCTTAATAACACACATAATCCCTGCAGCATGTCTGTGGTTATCTCTAGACTTGCTATTGGACTGTGAGCATCGGTGGAGCAAGCCTCAGCCATGTTCAACGATGACTGCCACTGATTCAGTCAGGAAGGGCATGGATATGATGCAGAGATGAGCATAACAAAATGCAGTGGTTTAACGGGGGATGGGGAAGAGGAAGGTTTATATCTCGTTCTTAGTGCATGAAAGTTTAGGAGACTCTGCTCCTAGTCGTCTGAGCTGACATGAATGAAATCCACTTGCCTTGCCAAACAACCTGGCCTGTGACTCGGCAACTATACCCCTTCCACTTGCACTCGTTCATCCATTGCAGCCTCCTTAATTTTCCTGTCCTCCCAATACCAGATCCGTCCATGCCGAGCCTCATTCACCTACTATACCTATCTCAGAATACTGTTGTCTAAGAACTTTGCACAGCTCAGAGATGTCAAATAGAAAGCCCAACATCACACAACGAGAAGTGTCAGTGCCAAGGTTAGGAAGAATTTTATTTTATTCTCATGCCTCTATTCTTACCACTGTTCTGCCTTCCAGTAGACAGTGGTGACTAAGTGCATTATCTTTGCCTCTCTGCAGTTCCTTTCAGCATTAAAATTCCATTTTCTTCTAAGTGTATCTTTGCAAAGGCCATTAAAAGGTCATCTAGCATCTAATCTCCTTTCTTAACTTTGGAGCTAAGAGAGTTCTCTGACGCTTTCTCAGCTGTAAAACAAATTTCATACCTGCCCCGAGTCTTTAAAAAGATGCCTGACAAAGTGGCTGGCACACAGTAGGACTCAATACGTGTTAACTTCCTTTCTCCCTGAGACCATTCACTTATCCCACAAATATCTATAGAGCAATATTCTATGTTGAACACTATAGAAACCCAAATTCTCAGGAGGGACAGAGAACATTTACTCAAACATCCTTAATATAAGCTAGGAAGTTCAAAGTGCTTGGACATTGAAATCCAGTAGACCTCAGTTCAATTCTTAGCCCTCTCTGATTTGCTGTGTAATATTGGAGATGTTACTCAACTTCCCTGAAACTCATGTCTTCATCTGTCAAACAGACTCAGCACCTAGACTCATAATTATTTACAGGAATTAAATACATTGATATACATAAAATACACAAGTGCTCAAAAATGGAAGATGTTAGGATTGTGTCAGTCATAATTGACTGAGCCAGCTATGTACAAGCATGTACTAAGTCCTTTACATGTAACAATATACACACTCCACAGGAACCCTATGAAGAGGGTGCACTTACTTCCCTCATAGAATGAAGGGACAAAAGTATCTTGACCAGGGTCTCAAAGAGAGTATGTGGTCTATAGTGAGGCCATGGAGTTATGTACCTAATCACTGGACTAGTGTATCTCCCTGAGAGAGTATCTGTGACATGCAGAGCAGAGAGAGCTGAATTTCCACTTCAAGTTGCAATCAGGGAAGGCTTCTTGCAGTGGAGAAGGGTGTGCTCCTAAGACCTTCTTAGCCCCAGCCCTATTCCTTCAACTCAGCATCCACCACAGTCTGTGAGGTTTGACCTCCCCCACCCACACCGTCTGGAAGGACTGTGGTGTAATGTTTGAAAATTGCCCAGTAAAGTGTAAGAGCAACCCAGGCAGAATGCTAAAAGACCGGAAAACATAAAATGTAAAAACAGCCTCTGACAGTGCAGAAATCAAGGAAGGACTTTTGCAAAAAAAAACAACTTTGTTTCCAGCTAAACGGAGCTTTAATCCGCCTGGTAATTTAATGTGTCTGCTGTCGCTTCCTCTGAAGTAGGACCACTCCACCCTGGGCATGGGTAATGAGGTGAAGCTGGGACTAGCCCTATACTTTGAAGGTATTTCTCCTCCCTGGCAGTGCTGGGTGATGGTGATGGAGGAAAAGGAGAGAATCAAGGGTTGTGGGGTGTTGGGAGTTCATCTTCCTTTATTGTACAGATTACTTTTCATTCTGGATCCATGATGAGGGGACGGGGGATGCTCTAAAAGCTAAAGTAAAGGAGACCCTTGGAAGCTGGACTCCCATCATTGGGGAAAGAAAGGAATTAGGGATCTGAGGCCACACAGGGAGCTCAGCATAGGGTTGCTTCAAAGGTCTTGGAAGTTTTGGTCAAAAGAAATCTTGAGTTGCACATGGGTATAAGCAACAGTGTGGACGCTGATGTTTGACAGGTCTAGGTTTAAATTCCAACCTTATGGGTTCTAACTGTTATGACCTTGGGGAAGTCTCTGCATCTCTGAGTTTCATTCTTGTTTTTTATGAAGCAGAGATAAGAAGATCTGTCTCACAGAGTCAAGTGACTCTCCATCCATGAGAGATACAGTGCCTGACACAAAGTAGAAGCTCAACAAATGTTAGGGTTTTTTTCTGCCTCCTTCAAGCACTGGCCTGGGAGAATAAGACCTAGATCCTGTTCCTTTGGTCCCTATAAGTAGTCTTCCCGGCCTCCACTCTGCCAATGAGCACCCACCCTAACTGGTGTTGCAGAGAAGGAGGCCAGGTTGCTCCTTGGAGTGTACTTGGAGAAATGTGAGGCTCAGAACAAAATGACTAGGCTCCAGAAAGCTTGGGAAATGCTCCCTGCATATTAAAAACCTTAAGAAGGCTTGCAGTGGCGAGTCTTGCTCAACTTTGTCTACTTTGAAGTTCTGCTTGTCCATGCAACATTTTTTTTTTAAGAACATCTGCTAACATCTCCCATCCATGGAAATGAATTTGGGGTCATGTTACCCAGGTGATATTAAAAGCAAAGATCAAGAGAAAGGGGAGAGTGAGAGAAAAGGATTCAAGGAGAAAAATAGATAGAACATTTATGGGACACAGAAATGGATGATTATCTGTTGATCATAACATGTATGGTATCTTCAACTGGACTGGTGTGAAGTGAATTCATGCTGGGTAAACTCACTTTATAAGATGTAGTGATGTATAGTGATCAAATGTATAAAATAAATTAAAATTTTTAAAAAGCCAAGGTCACTTTTATGTAAAGAGGGAATAATCAGTTTTATTCATATAACCAAAGTAGATAACTTACTCTTCCCACAACTGATCTTGGATCTTCCTGCTCCATTTCCACATCCTTCAAGTTGGCTCTGGTTCGAATATGAAGAATCAGGTGTCTGGAGAGGAAGGAATGACATGGCAGGATATTGAAGAGGCTAAAGTCTGTTGTAAACATAACCAAATACCATGCTGAGAAATTCAACTCTAATCTGTTCATATGCCTACAGAGATGCCTGTAAGAGGCCCCCAAATAAGACCTCCTGTGACCTCCCATCGGCCATGGGAGCCATACTGAGAAATGCAGCTCCCCTTTCACAAATGAAGGACTCATTCTATCAACTTCTGGAGTGTTAGTGAACATGGCACTCAGCTGGCAGTTCTTTCTAGAAACCGTCTTCTCCTAAAGACGGCCTGTCTTGCTATAGTATCCCCCTTCCCAGGGCCAGTCTGCATGCAGTGATGGATAGTGGAGAAGGAAGGCCGACTGCCCTCACTCTAACTAGAGATAACTCTGAAGTCTGGAGAGCTCTGTGGTTCAGCTGAGGCTTCTGCTGGGACCTCGCCACAGCCATCTTCTCCTTTTGCCCACTCTTTCTTCCTTCCCAAGAGTGTTCCCTATAAACATCCTTATGCTAATCTGTGTCTCAGAATCTACTTCTAACCTGTAACGTTGCCCTTGAAATTTAATTGTTGAGAACATTGCAGGATACCCAAGTCATCACTACTGGGAGGTATCTAGGTGCTTCATTGCCCTTGTATCCTCTGTCAAAAGCTGGTCATGTTGTCCTAAGACCTATGTAATATGGGACATATTACTAAACAAAGGATCATAGTAGAATTCAGGGACTCCTGGGATTAAAATGAAATACATAGTTTTTTCCAAAATATATCTCTTTGTGTGAATTGATCTATGTATTAATCACTCACATTTATTGACCACTTAGAACAGGCCAGGTTCTATTCACTCATTTAATTTGAGCACTGGCACCAGGCAATAGGTATGACTGCCATCTCTTCTTTAAAGATGAAGAAACTGAGACACAGAAAATTTATATGACCTGCCCCAGATGACAAACCTGGTGTATGATAGATGAGGATCTGGAACCCAGGCCGTCTGGTTACAATGCCCACCCTCTCCAGCACTGCCCTTTCCTTGTTGACCTTTTTGTATTGAATGGGGGAAGAGGGACTCTGTGTGGACAGAACCCAAGGTAGATGGGAAAGATAAAGACAGTAGAGAGATGGCAAGAAAGTCAATGCCCATCTCACCATTGAATGGACTGTGATTGTGATGGGAAGAGAAACAGACCCAGCCTCCATGTAAGCTACTTTCCTAAGGAAATAGACGAAATTTGGGGTAGAACAAGTGATGTTCTGGGGGTCAGGTGACAAGATGAGGTAAAGAACTGAGAAGGCATACTCACCCTGCATACTTGGAAGATGGTTTTTAGGATGCTGAGACATAGCATCCTTGGTCAGATACTAAAGTTCTAGTGCAGAAATGGTCAGACCCAGATGCCAAGGGTGCACAGGCTTATTTATGAGGGTGTCAGAGACATTCTCCATCTGAAGACTCCTCCAAACTAGAGAAGATTTTGTTGGAGCTAGGATCCTGATGCCTATCAGTGAAGGCTTGCCGCTACCAAATCTGGACATTAGGTTTAAAGTAGCAACAAATGAACCCAAAGCTCAATGAGACCTGGATATAGGATTATAGTTATGTTCTTACTGTACCAACAAAGTCCCTGAGGCTCAGAATGAGGCTTCAAATGATAAAGCAATTTCTCAGGTTAGTGAATCATCCACCTTCCACATCTCAGCTGGACGTCTGAAAAACCTGAAAGCATCTCATTTCCTCTTCTGGTGAAGAGCCTGGCTATAATTCTGCAATCACATGAGAAAACCTGTCTTCACACTCCCCAAAGTCAAGAGGAAAAGCTCAAAACTTTTTGTAGCATTCTTTATCTCTTTGAGTTAAATCTTTTGCATTCTAGCCACCTCCTTTCTTCTGTCTCAGGCTCTAGCATCTGCCTACAATAATAATAATAATAATAATAATAATAATAATAATAATAAACAAGATATTTGCCATGAGTAATTGAAGAGTGATAATTTAGAAGGTAGAAGATCTAAGGTTTTTTTTTTTGGTTTTGGTTTTATTATTTGTTTTAGAGAGAGATCTTTGCTACAGGGAGTGTATGCTGGCCAGAGAGGCAGAGAGAGAGAGAGAGACAGAGAAACAAAAAGCAAGAAATCACCTCCCAGATGGGATGGCCACACCGCAATCCTTTCTCCTCCATTCTCCTCTTGGGATTTTGGGCACACACACACACACACACACACAGCATGAGTTTTAAATCACCGGGTCTGGGACTTGAACCATAGTCTACTACATGGAAGTCCAGTAAAGTAACCATTACACCATCTGCTGGCTCCAGGAGATCTAAGTTTTAATCCTGGTTCTTTCTCTATCTCCCTCTAAGACTTCAAAAATTTCCTTTCACCTCTCTAGACTACCAGGTCCCCAGTTTTTTTCTGTTTTTGTTTCTTTTTCCTTGAAGTGGATTGTCCTAAATCATCTATAAAGACACTTCTAGCTGGGACACTTCATGAATTAAGATTCACTCGTACTAAGGTGTAAATGACTGCTGACAATATCAACTTCTGTCAAGATAACCGTAACCCCACAAAGATCAGCATCTTGAGTTAATGCTGATTTAGAGAAAAGATACTTCAGTGGTGGTGTTTTAGCTACAGCAAGCACTGGTCATCAGGCTCCTTTCAGTGACAGGGCCAGGGGTAGCAGTGGGGAGAAGAGAGGTGCAGTGCAGGTGGGAAGCTAGCACTGAGTGGGCAATTCATGGATATTTTACTCAGATCATCATAACCCTCACAGTACTATAAGATGGCGACCATCTACTTGCAGACAAGGAAAGTACAGCGTGGAGGTATCAGGAAATTTGACCAAGGTGACATAGCTACGTGGTGGCAGAGACCTGAGCTAGCCCCACCACAGCACGTTGTATCCAGCCTCCTACACAGTCTGTCCGTGCTAAGGAAAAGGGGATTAATGGAGACCTCCTGCCACCTCCACTTTCCAGCCTAGAAAGTTCTCTTGTCTAGTTTGCATTGATTTTCATGTGTTTGTTTGTTCTTGATGCATTTGCAGAATCTGAGATCCTGGCTGCAAATAAGGTAGATTAAAAAGAGAGGTCAAGGGAATGAGAGAGGCGGACTCCTTTCAGCAGCTTCCAGTATTGAAAATATTTCCCCTGTCTCTACTCTCTTATTTGTCGTCTCCTGACTTCCTCCATGGTAATGTACCAGCCACATCTCCAGCCCACCCATTTGCAGACCCCTGGCAGGTGATGGGTCATGGAAGGTGACCACAGACGTTAGTAGATTCTGAGATATTAATTTTCAGTCCTTCTGCCCCAGTGCAATAGCCGCTTAACTAATCTTCCTGCCTTCGGTTTCACTGCCCCTCCCAACACAGCCTATAAAATGTTATGATATTAAATGCCCTGAAGCACAACCTGAACATCTTCAGTGGCTCCTTATTGCCTTCAGATGAAAGTCCCTGTAGCGTCTGTGGTTCAGCCACAAGCTGCCTTTTAAGTCTTAAACCCACTGTCTCATTTATCCAGCTACCAGGAATATGGGTATCCTGCTCACTGTGCATGCGTAGTGGTTTCCTGCTCCATGCCTGCTTCATACTGTTCTCTATCCTCAAACCTGCCCCTTCTGCAGATCCTAAGCCCTCAAAGCCATCTCTCATAGATGGTGTAGAGCCCAATGTATCTGTAATTTTGTGCCAGTGACTTGACCTTTGTCTCACCTGTTCTGCATTTCTCATCTCCCCACCTCTACCTCAGACCGTGACCATACTAATGACTGAGTTCTGTAAAGGCAATGATTGTGTTTAGATCTCTTCTGTCCATTGTTGTTAGCAAAGAACCTCAAACACCACAGGTCTCAGTAATCATAAACCTTTACATTACAACAGGAGTTTGCATGAATAATCTCTTTCTCAGTAGTGACGATAAAGTCCCCAGAAGCAGAAATGACCTACCCCATTAGCAAAGGAGCAAGGTGTGGTCCTGAGAGGAGAAACAGCTTGCTCAAGGTCACACATCACTGGTGATATTAGGAGTGAAACTTTGCCTCCTGGCCAAGTGCTGTACCCAGAGATTTTTAATTTACAGAAGTTCTTTTGTCCCTTCTGATGGTCTCAGCCTCTGTCCCAGGCCACTCCTAGTCACACACCTTGAGGACTTTGAGGTTTCAAAGAGATGCCACTACAAACCCTAGGGGAGTCACTGATGCCACCTGCAGACTCACCTGAGAAAGCCAGGCCAGCTGTGCCTTCTGAATCTGCCTGACAGATGCCAGCGGCTACTGTAGAAGGCACGAGAGGGAGACCAAAGCATGGCAGTGAGGGCCACAGCAGCTGATGCCTGCCTTGCATTTTTGGCATCTGCCAGACTGACTTCATTTCCAGATTTTGCACCTGCAGATGCTGAGATTTCTTGGCCTCTTGGAATAAAAGAATCAGGTTTGTGAATTCGCAGCCTTAAATCTCTCCTGATTGCTGCTCTCAGTTGCAGGGTCATCCCCCAGGCACCTGATTGGTGACCCCTTTGAAAAGTCCTTTGACGCATGTCTTTTCCTCAAAACTGCTTCATTCCTTGTGGTGAGCAAAGAAGCCAACGCTCCACGAGAAAGGTCAAACACCCGCACTGTGTTTGTTCATGAGGGTGATATTTCACCAAAGAGCAGATGCTTCCTAAATGATAAATAAGAGCAGCAGATCCTGCAGACCTCAGGGGAAGGAAAGGTCTCCCTACATATGCAGCGCAGGCTCCAGTGAAGGCTGGGAAGAAGAGGAGGCTGGAGTTTAATTCACTGTGACACAGGACCTCAGGTGACTAGGAAATGGACACTGAGGCTAGCCCATCGTGTGTCCCCCATTAATGCTTACTGAATGGAGAGATAGTAACTCTAAGCCATCATTTATTGAACACTTGTTACACGCTAGGAACTCTTCTAAATTCCTAAATATACTCTCACGTAAGCTATAAAGAAAGAGGCTCAGAACAGTTGAGCTTCTGGGGGTTGGACAGTGGCACAGCAGTAAAATGCTATGCTCTGTGAGCAACCCACAGGGGAGGGTTCTGGTTCACTTCCAGATACTTCCCTGAGTATGCCAGGCACATATGCAGCCACAGCCCAGAGCTGGCTGAGGCTGGAGTAGATCACAGCATCAAGAGCCTGTTGGGGTGCTATGCATATGTCTGTCTCTCTTCCCCCCTCACTCATGGAAGAAATCAATAAACCTTTTAAAAATGTCGCACTGCTTGTCCAAATTCACTCAGCTAGTATGGAGTGCATCTTCAGTGCATCTTGCAGCAGGTCTGAGTTCTTAACCACCATGGCACAAGAGAACGGAGCCCAACTTTGTTGGGCCTGGAACTAAACTCCACCTTGAACCAAGTTGCTACAGCACAAGAGCTCAGAAATTACCCTGGAGACAGAAAAAAGCAGCTGCCTACTTAGCATGGGAGAAATATTGCATATATTTGAGTTCAATGGATTTGGGTTTTATTACCTCCATGTTCTTACTGTATAACCCACACAGAAGTGGTGAGGCTTCTGATCATTATTTCTCTCCTCTGTAAAATGGGCTGAATAATAACCATGTTACAAGATTACTATGAGCATTAGATAGGGTGATCTATATAAATAATAGGTACATAGTAGGTGTTTTTTAAATGTTAGCAATCATTATCATGTCTATGAGTAAGACTTACTGAGGAGCATATAGAGATCACAAAGTCAGGTTTTCCAGATTAGAAAGTATTCCAAATTGTTTGTGAGATCATGGGTCATCTCTTAGCATACTCCTCACTTACCATATGTAGCACAACATTTTTGGAAGGAGAAACACCTATCATGGAAAACATTTAGAATCTAATGATGAATTTCAGACTCAAGACTCTGCTCACTTCTGCACTTTTATACCAAGAGTACACCCACCCACAAAACAGCAAAGATGAGCACTCCCACCAGTGGTCTTAGACCTTCTCACTTTCCTCCCTCCCCACCTCTCACTAGCTTCTAAACAGTGCGGTATTTATCTGAAGAGCAATAGAAAGTCACTGAATAGTTTAAAGCAGAAATGTTATGAGACTGACTTTGTGCTTTTGAAAACATGTCTCATTCTATTGCATGGCCTTTCTCACTAAAGTTTGACATATTTTGGAGAACAATGGGGTGTAACGTGAGTAGGGAAAGTGCCAGTACACTTCTCATGGAAGTCTGGTCACCAGTGGTTGAACTGGAAAGCCAGAATCAAAAACTATCACCCAGCATCCTGGAAGCTTGGGATTTACACAAACATTAGGTCCTTCCAAATGGAATCAGCCATCAGCACCATGGCCAGAGACAAAGGACACCATTAGGTGGAATACGCGGGACAAAGGGCAGCTGTTCCAAGGCAGAAAAGCGGGAGACCATAGTCTTTCATAAGAAATTTGAATGGTCTTGGCATGTAACCCAGAAGACTACTGTATTTCTTATTAGTACCCCCACTGCACCATCGCAGCCAGAAACCCATGGTCCCGGGGAAGCTCATGGTGCCCTTGTTTGATTTTATCTGAAAGGGTTCAATCTCACTGAAGTACTTTGAGACTCAACCAAGATAATGTATATTAACTGTAACAAATGGCACATAGTAGGCAATCAATAAATGTTGGTTTACATTCCTATCAACCATCTTGGAGAGCTGATTTCAATTTGGTTTCATCAATTAGTCAACATTGATGGAGCCCTTGGTATGTGTTAAGTGCAAAAGACAATCAAAAGAAGTGACCGATAGAGTTTATGTCCTTAAGGAGCTTACAATCCATCAGGAGAGGGGAACATGTAAACAACCAACTCCAATAAAGGGAGCAAAGGAAAGTAATATTATTAACTGACTGCTGCAGCCACTCTGTCTCTAAGAAGGAGCACAGTTTCCTCTAGAGTGGACAGATTTTTTCTTAGTGAGGTGTGGGGAGGGGAAGACAAAAAACCCGGACAGGCAAGATGAATGCAACACACCCACCCAGGGAGTGTCTGGGGAAGAATTTGTAAAACAAAGAAAGAAGTCAGAAATGATTGAGATTATATGCATTGATATTGCATTGTGATGCTTTGCATTTCATAAAAAAAAGTATGAGAAATTGTTAAATGTTCTTTGGACAAATAGAACAAGAAGGGACACCAGAAAAAAAAAAAATGAAACTCCCTTAGTATCCCTGGAGGTATGGAAAAGAATGTTAGAATCCCTACCAGGTGTGCAATGGGGATCCCAAAGGTCAAAGTGACTCTTTAGGCTGTGCTGACAACCTGTCACAATAATGATACTTGGATTTACAAGGAACGATGACATACATGTGGTGACCAGACAGTATCTATACTGTGCATAAAATGTGGGGATACTAACACTATTACCCAAATTTTGACAGTGCTGAGATTCACAGACAAGACTCTATTCACATTTGTTTTTGTCCGTGGTATCTCTAAAATTTTACAGTAGTCATTAATGATTCCACAAACTGATCTCAGAGGTTTAGCATACTGGTTAGGCCCATACGGTCATGAGCCAGACAACCTGGATTCTAATCCTAACACTGCTACTTCCAAGCTATGTGACCTTGAACAAGTTGCTTCATTTCTCTTTGCCTCGGTTTGCTCTTTTTTGGAACTGTGATAAGATAATAAGAGATAATAGAACATAGGATAGTTGGAGATTTAGAACAAATTAGCATATGCAGAGTTTAGGACAGTGTTTGGACTATAGTCAATGCTCAATTAGTATTACCTAGAACTAGGAATGGTAGCCAGAGAAAGAATAGTGATGGTAGAACAAAAAGGCATTTGTGGATAGACACTCAAATCCAAGCTCCTTAAGAATAGGCCATGATAGCACTGATGTGACCCCATTATGTGTCAGATTATACCCTACAAAGATATGTTGAAGTCCTGACCCCATTAACCTCTGAATGTGACTTTATTTAGAAACAGGGTTGTAACTGATGTATTTAGTTTAAATGGGGTCATACTGAAGTAAGGAGTTCCCATCCCTATTTGACTGTAAGTTTCTAAGAAGAGGCGAAAGATCAGCCTTGTAGCATAATGGTTAAGTGCTATGCACTGGGAATCAGTACTCACATGACTGACCATAGTTCAAATACCTGCTCTGGAGGCTTGAAAAACATGCCAGGCACATGTGTGTGCATGCTCCAAATCCTGGCAAGAAGGAGAAATGAAGAAAAGACTGAGAACGTGACCATGCCCCACTTGGGGTCACTTTCTCTCTCTCTCTGTCTCTCTCAACATGTGTATGCACCCTCTGACAATTGGAAGAGGAGGAGGAGGAGGAGGAAAGGCACAGAAAAGAGAAGGCTATGAAGACAGAGACACACAGGAAGAACACCATGTGACAATGGACACAGAAATCAGAGTTTTGCAGCTGCAAGTCAAGGAATGTCAAGGATTGCTGGAGACATTAGAAACATAGAAAAGCATGGAACAGTTTCTCACCCAGAGCTTTTTAGAAAGCATGGCTCTGCAAAAACCATGATTTCAGACTTCTGGCCTCCAGACTGGAGAAGAACACATTTCTGTTGTTTAAGTCACTCAGCTTGTGGCACTTTGCTAAGGAAGCCCAAGGGCACTCATATGGGCCCTTCAGATGCCTCTAATGCCCCTGGAGGGTGGGTTTCAGAGAGCCCTCTACACTCCTGGCCTCATCACCTGGGCGTCTCTACAGCACTAAGACCAACCACCCATCTGTTAGCCACAGCTCTCTCAAGAGGCTGTGGTCCCTCTCAAGGACTCCCATTTGAGACAGTTTTGGTGGGCTCTTCACTCTACTCCTACAACCAATGTACCTCACCACCACCATCAAAAGCAGAAACTGTAGGTGCATCTGGTAGTCACAGACTCTGCCTCTGCTCAGAGCCAGGGGCACTATGAAGCCTGGAGCCAAGAGTGCAGCAGAGAGCTGTCCTTTAGCCACCTCTAGGTCACACTGTGCCCTGGCCCAGATGCTTCTGCCCTTGGGTCTCACAAGGGACAGATCCAGCTTTTCAGCTCCAGCTGTCGCCCCTCCATCAACACTCAAAACCTGTCACTTCTGCTGACAGCAGGGCAGAGGGCCATGGAATCCTGCCATACTTGTCACTCTTGCTTCTGCCCTCCCATCCAGACACCTACAGGCATACACATCCATAAGCACATGCATGCACACACACAAATACGCACACACACACACACAAACACACACGTAGTCATTCCTTTCCTTTCCTCAAAAAGCTGAAACAATGGAGGTGTAGAGTGGGACAAGGTGATAGTCTACACCCGAGATGAGCCCACTTCTCAACTTTCACCCAGTCAGAATGTGACAGCACAAAGGATGAAGAGAGCCATTTGTACTAGAGACTCAAGGAGGCAGGGGTGGGGGGCTTCGTGAAGAATGTGTCATCAGACTGCAGTGTCCAGGGGGTGAGGAAAAGCCTTCAAGGCCTGGGACATGGCTATGTGAAGGAGAGTGGCAGAAAGGGGAGCTGAAAATTAATTAGGACTAATCCTAGGAAACCATAGAAAGGTACAAGTACTATCCTTCAGGGTGGGGTTTCTTAGCCAGGGTGGGTATCAGATCTCTGGGAAGATCATTTTTATACTTTTTTAAAATGTTTATTCCTTCCTTACATTGAAGAGGCAGACATGACGAGAGAGAGAGAGAGAGAGAGAGAGAGAGAGAGAGAGAGAGAGAGAGGCACTTCCAATATTATCTTTATACAGAGGTCCGGCTCCCTGCCTTGGCCAACCTGGTCACAGGCACATGTGCACACACCCAGCTTATTCAGGGAGACCTCAGGACTTGAACCCTGAACCTTCCCATGTAGCTTCAGCAAAATGGAGCATGGCATCACTCTGCTGGCTTTGGGAAGACCATGTGGAAATGCACATACCTTCCCTCTCCACCTCTCGCTCCACTTCACAAGACTTCTAGCATTTTATGCTTGGGTGAAACCTGGCATATGCAGTTTGATAGTTTGCCCCATGGAATTCTGGTATGTGCCATTTAACCTTGACCATGGCAAAGTCCTGTTGCAGAAAATGGAGCACCACAGAAGGTGTTTGTCTTGATCCATCTGGCACAGCTATGTCAGAATATCTGAGTCTGGGTCATTTATAAAGAATGGAGATTTATTTCTCACAATTATCGAGGCTGGAGAATCCAAGGTCAAAGGGCCTGCACCTGGTGAGGGTCTTCTTGCTACATTATCCCACAATGGACAGAAGAAAGGCAAGAGGGCATAGGTGTGTATGGGTGGGAAAAGCACAGGTGTGTGGCTGGGGGGGTTAGAGAGCCTGAATTTTGTTTGATAGCAAACATGCTCTCTAGATAATGAATCTACTCCCAAGATAATGGCACCAACCCACTCATAAGAGTGGAGCCCCTACACACCTATCATTAGGTCTCACCTCTCACTGCTGCAGTGGGGATTAAATTTCCAACACAAAAACTTCAGAAGATACATTCAAACCATAGCGGTGTTAAGGAAAGAAGTGACATGACCTGACCAGTATTGCAGGAAGGTACCTCTGGTATCTGTAGCAAAGGATGACCAGGGGGAACCCCATGCATGCCCCTCAGTCCTCATGCCCACTGCTAGCCTGTACAGTGCCTTGGTGCAGATTAGAAAACAGTGTCCTATCTCCTTCCACATTCTTTAAAGTTGGCACCTTACCCTGCATGGCCTTAAGCAGTCTGGCTTTGGTAGAACAGGAATGTGGGCTGATGGCCCCCCGGGCTTGTGAGGTGCCCCTGACATGACCCTCGTGCAAGGAAGGGAGGAAGAGGAGAAGAGAAGGAAGGGTCTGAGTAGGTCAGGGAAAGCTCTGGCCCTGACTTTTATCTGCCCATCAGCTAAAATTCACTCCAACAGTCCTTCCATAAATCCAGTTCTTTTTATTAATATCTATTATTAGTTTTTTAATTTGCCATAGGCCATAGGTTCTCTCTGGAGAGAGACAGGGTGGGGACGGATGGGATGGTGAGAAAGCACTCCCCATGGGGGATAGTCAAGCTGCAATTCCTTCCCCTCCATTTCTCCATCCACTTGGGCTTTTGAGCATTGCATGCACATGGACATGCTATGTTTCTCAGGCCACAGAACCACACAGTCAGCCTATGTGGGACTCAGCCACTCCAACCATCATGCCACCAGCTGGCCCTTCAGCTTCTTTTAAAATTGATGACCAGATATATATATCCCACTTAGAGCCAGGAACTGTTGGGCCCCAGGGGATGTTACAGAGGTCAGAGAGCAAACACATTCAGAACTTGTACTCTTTAACTCCCGCTGGCACTGACCATTTGTAGACACACCCTTTAAGATCCTAGTCTCACTCCTCAGATGAGGCAGTGGTGTCAGGTTCAGAGAGAACAAAGGTGAGAAACAGGTCTCAAAGAACAAGCAGATGATCTCAGGAATCATTCGAAGCGGGGTCAGGACACGGACAGCTATGCACAAGTGTGTTCACTAGTGAGTGTGTTCTATTGTGAGAGGACCTGCATCCCAGTGGGAGGCCTGGACTCTCCATGACCAGGCTCACTGTCCCACATAAGTTACTTTTTACTCCCAATATGAATGGTGTTTCCCTCGTGCAGTGCACACCCTGGAAGCCTGTACACAGTCACTATGATGGTCCAACAGAATGTCCTGTGTGTCTGTCTTTCTCCTAACAGGACAGTTGGTAAAATCAAATGAGATAAGAGATGGAAAAGCACTTTGATCATAGATTTTATTATTATTGTTATTTCTAGTGCCCCCAAAGAAATGTCCCTCCTGGGTCTTTGAATTACCTCCTAGACCATTTCTATTTCTATTGACTTTGGATTCCCACAGGAGAATTACATTTTCAACAAGTTTTTCCTGCTAGAGATTTGTGAAATGGTAGAATGACAGAGCTGGAGGCACCCCAGGGACCTTCCATCCTCACTTCCATACAGATAGCAAAACTAAAAACACAGAGGTACAACACCTGGTCTAAGGACACACAGTAGGGGTATTAAGCCCTTCACCTTGACCATGGTGCTGTCCAGTGGAACTGAGATGAGAATATTCTTTGGGAGAACCAAAAGGCCCTACTTCCCCATCAGTTGCAGGACCTTAGGCATCCTCTCATCTCCAAGGCTCTTTGTAAGAAAGCATCTGGGAGTTGAGCAAAACCACAGACCCCATCTCTGTCTGCAGCTGAATTCACATGCTTGATCAGCAAGCTCCAGGCTTTCCAGAAAGGAAGTAAACAGGCAGTAGGACAAGAGTGTCCCCACACACCCCCTTAGCTGCCTCCGGAGTTCAAAAGACAGTTAACACTTCACATGGAACTCTTGACAGAAATACACTATTTTGTGCAGAGTTTCTGACAGGTTGGCAGGAGAGTCTCAAGAGAAACAAAGGGAGATTTATTGGAAAGAAAAGAGAAGGCAGTTGGGATCGTATGAGTAGAAGCGAAAAAAAGGAAAATTGTTCTGGTGAAAAGGTATGCTGGCCAACCGGCAAAGAAAACACAGACACTTTCGATCCATCTTGCTCAACAAACTACACCTCAGCGATGCCTTTCTAAACAGAATGATTTAATTCTCCCACTTTAAAGGCTTCTTGCTAGCACTGGCTGCTAAAGAGGAGAGCATGGTTACAGCTCTATTACCATAGAGGCTGTCTCTTGGTGACCGACTTTATGATCAGAAACATCATTATTAGACACCCTCTGCTTCATACTAGTCAGCGTTAGTCCTGTCCCCAAAGCAGATGGTGGTCTTCTCCCTGTGCAGAGACAGCATTGCTTTGGCTCCCCTTCCCCGCATCTCACCCAGGGCTGAGCATACAGTAGGCATTGAATATATTTGTGAAGAGACTTTATATAAAAACAAAATATTGGGGCATCTGATCTGAGAATGTTCTCTGGAGGACAAAAAGATGGAATATTTGAAATATGAACTTGCACTTGTACCGGGTGAGCAAGGTAAATGTTTTGTATCTCACAGGTGGGAGATGATAGCAAGTAAAACAAGGACTAGAACCATAGTAGGTACTTTCATAGACCGCCTTCTCTAATTTTCCATGTCTCCAGTATTTCTTTAAGAATCCAGTAAATAATTTTTGAACTCTGGACCTGTTATGGGCTAGATTTTTGGAGAAGGGGATATAAATACAGAGACGATGTAATCACTGCCCTCAGGGTGCTCAGAGCTCAAGGTGGGGGATATGTGAATGTAGATATATGAAGGTAGGGGCTAGACTAGGTGCAGAATTAAAAAAAAAATGATGGTCTGTGAAGCAATCTCACATGGAAGGGTTCCTGGTTCAAGTCCAAAGGCCTCCCTGTATATGCCAGGCTTGCATGATCCCAGGCTGGCTGAAGGTTGGGGGTAGAGCATAACGGCAGGTGCCTATTCATTTCTTTCTATGTCTATCACTCTCTCACTCAGAGAAGAAATAAATAAGTAAATGTTTAAACAGATATATGAGGGTATTTCAAAATGTTTATGGAGGGGACTAGCAGGTGGTGTAGTGGCTACATCGCTAGACTCTTATGTAGTCGTCCACAGTTCAAGTCCTGGACCCAACGGCTTGAAACTCACACCGACCACATGTGCATGCATGCCTAAGATCCTGAGAGTAGAATGGAGGAGAAGGGATGGGACATGGCTATCCCCTCAGAGGGAGATTTCTCTCTTTCTGTCTCTGTCTCTCTCCAACTCTCTGACAAGCACACATATCCTATAGCAAAAATCTCTCTTAAAAGTTTATAGAGAAATATAATTAAATTACGCATTCATTTCGGTGAAAAAGATGTTTTTGAAATTGATGCATAGTTTTTTCTTTATGAGATACCCATTTTCCATGAACTTTTTGCACCCCTTTCCCCATAGCATGCAGTGAAGCTACTACTGTCATCAACAGATGAGCAATATACTACTGGAGCAAATAATAGATCCCCCCCACCCTGCACAGGGAAAAAAGAAGTTGACTTCACAGAGAAAGTGACTTTTGAGTTGATCTTGAAAGGTGATGGGTAGAGGGTTAAGAAATGGTACAGGAGCTAGGAGAACCTTCTAGAAACTTCAGAGAGGCCTTGAAGTAAAGGGGATATTTGAGCAGTGATGGAAATTACGTGGAGCTCAGGGCAGGTCAGGCAGTGGTGAGGAATGAGGATGTGAGTGCCTGACTAGGGGCTTGGGGTTTGTACCTTAGGCCCAGTTTAGAGAGGCCCGTGAGCAAAAGAACAAGGCTCTTATGGGAGTATTAGGTGAAAGACTGGGCTGTTGGAAACCCCCAGCAGGAAGTACAGATCGGAGGCTCCAGGGAAGAAGCAATTTTGTTGCTGTAACAAATGGGACTGGAATGCCAGGGTGGATTCAGGAGCTATTCCAAAGGATAAATGAAAAGAGTTAATAACCATATGGGTAGAGAATCATAAAAGAAAAATCCCAGCGTCAGTTCCATAACCTAGTGGGTAAGAGAACTGGATCCCACATGGCTGACTGCAGCTCAAACCCCAGCCCTGGTGGCTTGAAAAACACACCAAGCACATGTGTCTACATGCCCCAAATCTTACCAGGATGTAGAAATGGAGAAGTAGGGATTGGGGAGTGACCACACCCCACCGGAGTGCTCTCTTTTCTCTTTCTCTAGCACCCATGCCCTCTGGCAACAAAAAGCAAGAGCCAGAGAGAAATTTGATTCAGGGGAAGAAACAGAGAGTGCAGAACTGCCCCCTTTTACTTAGTTTGAACTCCCCTTGGCAACTTTTTCCCCTTCCCTTACCTGACACAGAGTCATTATCTCATTAATAACTATTGCTACCTGCCCAATAGAAATGTCTAGCCTTTCTGGAGTATGAAGACATGTGTCTAAGTGATGTACAAAGCAGATTGTGGTGGCTTTCAAAATAGGCACCTCTAGAAGACTGAAGAAAGATGGTCCTCACTGGAGAAATCAGAGAAGGCTTCCTAGAGGAGGTGGCATCGGATTTCAGCCTTGAAGGATGACTAAGAATTCAATTCACAGAAATGAGAGAGAGTAGATTAAGGCATTTGGGTAATAACATAGGGGGGATTGAGGGAATCTTGAGAGAGAAAGCAGGAGATTTTGGAAACGCCAGTGAGAATCAGTGCAGAATTAGGACCATGGGAAAAAGCCACTGAAGGTTTCTGAGCAGAGGAACAATGATTGTGAACTCCAGAAAGTTATGGCTGGCTGTGACAGAGCCATGGAGGGAGCTACAATGGAGAAGGAGAAAGCAACTTTCTGAGCTGCTCATCCATCCTCCCAGGGCAGCAATTCTTGGGCTCATGATAGTCCTCTTCTGGGACCAGCTCAGGAAAAGCTCTCAGAGCTAATAATTTTATGTCGAGTCGTGTGTAAAACCAGGTTGGATTAATTATTGATGCAAACTTAGGCAAATGAAAGCTCGCTCTGGCTTGGCAAGGTTCCCCTCAGCAAAATTAGCTTACGCAGCTCTGGCTGCCTCCTGGGGAGAGGCGCATGCCTGTTAGTGCTCCCGACCCACCCATGGGGACAGGCACACGAAGGGGCTTTGAACCTCTGACTTCAGATCTGTGCCCAGAATCTCAGCTGCTTCCGGGTGCCATCTGGGCTGGGAGTGGAGAAGCAGGTCCAAGATGAGTGAGGAGTCCCTCCCAGGCCTCCTGTGGATTCCCTCATAGCCAGGCCGTGCACAGAAAACAGTATCAGCAATAACAACCTTGCAGATTCAATTCCATCCCATTTAATTAAATGGCTTCGGCGCTCACAAATTGCAGCAATGGATGCGAGCTCATGCCAGACACACAGCTGCAGGCCTGCAACACCAGGCACTTCGGAGGGTGCAGCAGAGGCTAGTTACCACCATGGGGAGAGCCTGCACCAGCAGTGTCAGAGAACAACAGAAACACGCTCTAGTCCACACAGTCTCCCAGGATAGACAAGCTTCATTTGACCATTCCTTGGGCAGACTTTATTAAGGACCCACTGTGTGGTCAGCCCTGTTGTGGGCAATGGAAACACAGAGGTCATAGAGGTGTCCTTGCTGTTAAAAGATTCATTTTTCCTAGGAACAGAGGAGCTAACAGACAATGACGTTAGTGTTCTTAATATTCTCACAGAAGAGCCCAGCTGGGGATGCCAGGAAACTCCTAGAGGGAAAATAAGATGCAATACATGAGGTGCCCATGCAGCTGTACACTTGCACCCTTTTTTTTGTGTAAGTCATACCAAGTGTTTAAACATTATCCTGAGAGGACGGGAGCGACTGGGAGAGGGGAGGATTAAGCAGGAAATGTGTCTATCAAACACACTCAAGTCACAAACCACAAGAATGCTGAGAATACTGCAAGAAGCAAACACACTTCTAGTCTCCCTTCTCTCCCCAACACCCCTTCACCCCCATCTCCCAAGAGCCACTCCCTGTCTCCCAGAAGAATATCAAGCCTAAAGGAGTTCTAGGAAGTAGACTCCCAGATGGATCAGTATGAGAAGACAAAACCTGGATTAAATCAACTGAGAGAGGAAAAATACTAATGCAACATTAGATGATCAAAGGACTTGGCCATATAATTGCCTGAGGCATTTTTCTCACCTGAGAAAGGAGCATAATGCAACATGCCTTTTCCCTTGAGGGTGGTCACAGTTTGAATGTGAAAGGCCAGCTACATGTAGCCACTCAGCACCTGTCTTGAATCAATGAAACATGGTTGAAGTCATTGGTCAACTGAAAAGCTCTGTATAAGGGCCAGCAAGTGGCATGGTGGTTAAAATGATGGACTTCCACATGGCCAACAGCAGTCCAAGTCCTGAACCTGGCAGCCTGAAAAATCACAAGGGACATCTGTGTATGTGTGCCCAAAAATCCCAAGAGGATAGTAGGGGAGAAGGGATTGCAGCATGGCCATCCTCCTGGAGGGTGATTCCTCTTTCACTCTCTCTGCCTCTCTGTTTCTTTCTGGCAAGTGCACAACCCACTATGGCAAAATTAAAAAAAAATAAAGAAAGAAAGAAGAAAAAGAAAGGAAGAAGAAAGAAAAAGAAAGGAAGAAAGGAAGAAGAAAAAAAGAGAAGAAGGAAGAAAGGAAAAAAAAAGAAAGAATGAAAAATACTGTATAGCATGGAAGGTAGTAACACACTCTAGTTTTCAGTCTCCTCACTTTTCAAGTGGGTACAGCATCTGTTGTTTCTGCTGCAATAAACAGTTGGTTGTACTTTACAATAGGGAATGAGGGCTGGGAATAGCATTTACTGAGCATTCATTCATTTAGCCAACAAGTATTTATGAGTCAGACACTGTCTTTGGACCTCGAGGTTACCATGGTAAGCAACCTGGCCCTGCCCCCTTGAACTTCATGACCAGCAGTGTGGTGGATATAATGAAATAGCGCCACCGACGAGTCAAAATCAGCTACTGGGATAGGCGTGTCCTGAAAAAAATATGCAAGAAAATGTAAGAAAATGCGAACGAATTCTTGCTTAGACCATTGCCATGGAGCACTCTCTGTTCTTTTCTAGTACTTTTATTATTTCGAGTCCTCCTCTTAAGTCACCATGTTGAGTTGATTTTTGAATATGGTGAGCTAAGGGCCCAACTTTATTCTTCTGTATGTGGATATCCAGTTTTGCCAACATGATTTATCGATGACATTCTCCTTTCCTGACTGTAGTTCCTGGCATGATCTCACTTATCTGTGAAATTTTTAAAAGTTGATCACATAGAAGTTGAGAGTCAAATAATAATTACCGGAGGCTAGAAAGGCTATGGGGAAGGAGGCATAGGGAGAGGTTGTCAACAGGCACACCATCACAGTCAGATGGGAGGAATGAATCCTGGTGTTCTTGTTGCATAGTAGAGTGACAATAAATAACAATATGTATTTTATAAATAACAATATGTATTATATATTTCAAAATAATCAGATGAGAGAATTTTTTAACAGAATTATTTTATTTAACTTTATTTATTTGTTTATTTTAATTTGACCAGATACAGACAGAGTGAGAGAGAGAGGGAAAGTGAGAAAGCAAACCACAATGTCCGGTATTTGAACTACTGTCAGCCATGTGAAAGTCCAGAGCCCTCAACCACCATGCCACCTCAACCACCATGCCACCAGCCAACCCCAGGAGAGATCATTTTAAATGTTCTTGCCCACAGAGAAATGATAAATTTTTAAGGTGAAGGATATGCTAATCACCCTGATTTGATCATTACAAAATGTATACATATGAATCAATACGTTATGCTATACCTCATAAATATGTATAATTAATTGTTGGGTCTGTCTACAATGAAACAAACTTTAACAATTAAAGTAAGAAAATGGCCATGCATGCCTTCCCATTTGGGGGCCCTTGCTTGTTGTTTCCTAGCTCTGATAGGGCTGGCTCCTTCCTGTCTCCCAGACCTCAGCTTAGATGTCAGTTTCTCAGCACAGCCTTCCCTAAACATCCCTCCAGGCACTCTCTATCATGACCCTGTTTTGTTTTCTACAAAACACTCATCCTTATCTGATATTTTCTTTTTTAATGTCTTTCTTCATTTGTTTATTGCCGTTCTCTTCCTAGTACACTGTGAGCCATATGGCAGCAGGACCTATCTCGGTACATCCAGGCTTTAGAACGGAGCCATAGCAGCAGCCCGTAAAAATGCATCAATCAAGGACATATAGAAAGGACATATAGCCAGGAGGATGTGAGGCTCAGATTTCTGCCAGTTCTGAAATTAGAACTTTCCCTTCTAGGATGTACTGTGACACAATCACCTGAGAAGATACAGATTAGTCATGAGAGAGATGAGATCTTCAAAATATATGCGCTGTCATGAATCTCATCTGTAAAATAAAGATAAGTCTATAATCTACCTCCTAGTGTTGCTATATAATGTGCTTAGAAGGGTTCTGGTAACGTTCCTGTTGTTATTGTTGCTTTTGTTAGTAGTAGAAGTAATTGAAGTGGTGGTGGTGATGATGATGATGGTGGTGATGATGGTAGTGGTGGTGATAGAAGTATTGTGAGTATTAAAGCTGCTCTCAAAAGTATGATTTTATGGGAGGTTCCTCAAAGACCTTCAAATAGAACTACCATATGATCCAGCAATTCCACTCCTGGGCATCTACCCAAAGGATAGGAGTATGCTCAGTTGGAAAAGTGCTTGCACATCTATATTCATTGCAGTCTTATTCACTATTACTAAGGCATGGAACCAACCAAAATGTCCACAAACAGATGAATGAATTGAAAAATTATGGCATATATACTCCATGGAATACTACTCAGCCATTAAAAAAAAAAAAAACAAGGCCCTGGAATTTGATAGAAAGTGGATGAATATGGAAGATTTGTTGCTGAGTGAAGCAAGTCAGTCTATGAAAGAGAGACATTGTATGTCTCCACTTAACCTATACCAATGTCCACACTCTATGGTAGAGACTGAAAGACTGAAGGACATAAAAGCATTAAAAATTGTTGTGAACACTAGAGACAAAGTGGAAAGAGTGTGGGAGGAGAAGAGCTTAGGAAAGGAAATTTGGGGGAAAAATAGAAAGGTTAAAACATTTGTGGGACACAGATATGGTTTAATATTTGTTGACGAGGACATGTATAGTATTCTCAACTGGGCTGGACTGAGGTGGGTAAAGTCTCTTTACAATCTAAATGATGTATAGCAATTAAATGTATAGATAACAATAAAAATTTAAAAAGTAGTACTCCAGAACTATGAGAAATAAATTCCTATTCTTTATTTTAAAAAATGACCCTATGACTGAGGTTGACTTTGAACATCACTAGAGAGATTAATTAATTCTACTGAAAGCTTCAGAGTCTCTTCCTTAGATTAGCTAAGAGTATCCTTGTGCCTAACTCCAGTGTGAATGCCCAATTTTCTGTGTACCCCCCAAATAAGAATCTTACTCTGTTAAAACAGGATTAAAAAATAGATTGACATGGGCTCAAAATACGACTCTTCCCCTTACCATTTACTAGAAACTGATAGTTACCAATCCTTGAATCCTCTTTTCTTCATCTATAATGTGAGCATTCAAACAACTGCCTTGGTAGTTTGCTGAGAAGATAACATGATTCCATATAATACTGTATGTATTGTGTAGCCATGTATGATACACAATATCACCTACTCTCTCGGTTTGTGTAAATAGAAAGGAGTTGCCAAAGTTCTATGGGACTTTCTAGAGATCTTTTATTTCCCAAACTCCTCCTTAACTTTCTGAATGACTTTGGGCCACAAACCCACCCCTGATGAGCCTCAGTTTCCTAGGCTCTAACACTAGAGTAGCCAATTTTTTCCTAACTTAATTACACCCTCCAAGAAAGTGCCTCATGGTGCATGTACTAAATTAAAACATTAATTAAAATAAAGCACGAGCTCAGCAACAATTAAAACAAAGGAAAAGTATATAATAAAATAATTTATTTATGTATAAATGGCACATCCCAGTCTCTATCTCAAAGCCCTCAGGATCTAAGAATGGCTCAAAAGCTGCCTACCAGGGGCTTCTTCCTCAAATCATGCAAATATTCATGGGGTCACAAACTTACAAAAGATATGCCCTTAGAGTATCTCAGAACCGATGTTTTGATCTGTTAGCAGAATTCAGAGTCTGCCCAAATAGCCATTCAAACAAAAGCATCAAGTAAAATGCATTGAGGTACTGGGGATGCAGAAAAATCTCTTCTTTTGTTGAACCAGTATTTTTGTTTTGTTTTGCTTTTGTTTTTGTTTTTGTTTTCGTTTTTATGTGTGGCTCCATGTCAGTCCTTCTTCCCGGCTCTGGGGATGTACCGTGGCAATGTGGCCCCTGTCCCCTAGAGGAGTTCTGAGTCCAGTGGTTCACTCCCACTCCTGTGGGGTTTTCATTGTTCCAGAAATCTGTTGCATTTTCTCCTTGAGCCTCTGCTTGGATTATTGATCATGTTTCCTCTAACAAAGCCTTGGTCCTCCTCAGGACCCTGCTCAAAATTCTCTCTCCTGGGAAAGCTTCTTTGACCAGTTCACTTCAGCCAATTGCTGCCTTCATCACGCTTCTTTCCTCCCAATTGCACCTTTTCCTGTACCCAGCACTTACTGCTCAGTTGTAGACATATGCATTTTTCTAAGAACCATCACATAATGGGGACCATTCAGAATAAAAGCTACCTAAGAAAAAATCTGGTCCATGACTTTTATTTACACATGTAAGGCCTGAGAAATCCAGAGGAGAACCAACAAGCCCACACCTTCATCATGCCCAGGACTCCACAGTTATGGAATGATAGATTCTCATAGAAATAGTCACTCATCAGAAACCACAATGAGATACCACCTAACCCCAGTCAGAATGGCTAAGATTTAAAAAATAGAAAAGCTAGTAAGGTTGTGGTGAAAAGGAAACTTTCCTACAGTGTTAGTGGGAATGAAAATCAATACAGCCACTGTGGAGAACAACACAGAGATTTCTCAAAGACCTACAAATAAAAGTACCCATACAATCCAGCAATTTCACTCCTTGGTATCTACCCAAAGAATAGGAATACACTCAGTAGGAAAAACACTTGCACATTCATGTTTATTGCAGCTTTATTCACAATTGCTAAGACATGGAATCAATCCAAATGTCCAAGAACAGATGAATGAATTGAAAAAGTGTGGCACATATGCATGATGGAATACTACTCAGCTATAAAAAAAAAGAGACCCTGGCATTTGATAGAAAGTGGATTAATATGGAAGATATAATGCTAAGTGAAGCAAGCTAGACTATGAAAGAGAGGCAGTGTATGTCCCCATTTAATATATACAAAATGTCTGCACTCTACGACAGAAACTTAAAGACTAGAAGGTATATTAGGATAGAAAGCAACTATGGATACCAGAGACAGTATGGTAGGAGAGTTGGATGTCGGGGGGGGAGGGTGGCAAGAAAATCAAGGGGAAAAAAATTCAACAGAAAAAAATGGAAAACTACCTGGTGATGACAATGTGTATGGTAATTTCTTTGATTGGACTAACATACAGGCTATTTATTCTGGGAGAATTTATGTTCGATGTTGTAAAGATATACATGATTAAATGTTAAAAAATTAAAAAAAATTAATTTAATTTAATTTAAAAAAATAGTCATTAATCCTTCCTGGAATCACTTCCAATACCATTTCCCCTAAAAAGCCCTCCCAAATTACTCCAGTATCCTGAATTCTCTCCTATGAAGTCTCCACTGTCACATAACAGCCCTCTTCAAGAAATATCCCTTCCTTTCCCTCCTAGGTACTCACACTGCTTATCTCACATGGATAATACTCCAAGAATCCATTTCCTTTTCCTTTGTGGTACAGGGACATCAGAAAGAAACTGGACTCAGTCCCTGTGCCTTAGTTCTCTCTGGGCTGACAACGGGGAAAAAAAGTCTCTACCTGGAGCCCACCATCTTGGCTTCATCTCATTTTAGAGGATGTAGAGGATCTGCTTCTCTTCCTGACCCCAAGGGTTCCTTTCTACAAAATGTGCCACCTTCTGGGCCCATTGTGATGACCATGAGCGTGAATCACAGTGGTTGCACACAGTAGTCCTCTCAGCAAGTCATTTCCATTCTTCCCTAGTCCTTCTCTCCAGAAATGCCACTGACTAGTTTATTCATCCCTACAAAGCCTCAACCCCAGGCAGAGCTGGACAAGTCGCATGCAATTAAAATTTCATTACCTTTACCAAGCAGAGTACAGTACATTGACTAATATAATTACAGGCAATTGTCGAAGTCAGTGAACAATGTGCATTTATGAGGTAGTGTCCTCGACAATTACAGCCCTTTACCCCTTCCTAATCCACAGTATCACCCACCAAGGACTTCTCGTCGCTCAGAGAAATAGCCTGGCTTTCTTGGAAGAAATAGGGGAGACGAGGCTATGGTTTGAATATGTGTTCCCCCTTCAAAATTTATATTAAAACTGAATCCCAGTGTAACAGTATTAACAAGAGGGGGGCACTTTTAGGAGGTGATTAGACCGTGAGGACTCCACCCTTATGCATGGGAATAGTCCACTATCAAAGGACTGGGGAGAACTAGGTAGGCCCTTTTTGGCCTTCCTTCACATCCACTATGTGAGGACATGGTGAAGCTCTTTCCCCCTTGAGGATGCAGCATCAAGGTGCCATCATGCAAGCAGAGAATGTTCTCATCGGAACCTGCCCATGTCTTATTCTTGGACTTCCCAGCCTCCAGAATAGACATATATAAATGTTGGTTCTTTATAAATTGCCCAATAAGTGGTATTTTGTTATAGTAGCACAAACAGACTAGAAAGTAGGAGTCCAAGGATTCTTTTATTTTTCCTCTTTGACTATTCTAAACATCCTGGTAGTAGGCAGAAGAGAAGGGAGAAGAGATAATGAAAATGCCCTTTACTTCTCTTCTAGGGTCTACTATCATGAAACTTTATCTTGTCAGGGTGGACAGAGTATGTACACTTAAGTATCTGATGCTCTTACAACACACATACTCACCTAAGCAAATGCCTTCACTGTGTTCTCTCTGCAGGGCTGGTGGCTTTCAAGAGTGAAGACCTCAGTCTTGAACTCATTTTAGGACGTCTAAAGCAAAGCGAGGAATTGGCTCAGATCAGGGTTGTTCCCCTAACAAAGTTCTAAGAGTAGTTAAATCCCAGCATCTTGCTCTCAGTTGGCTTAGGCAGTGCAAGGCCATCACTCATGTAACCATAGCTATAATACACAAAGCGCTTTGACTCTTCAAACCCTTTTCATGGACTATCCTGTCTGATTCTTATGCGGGCTCAATGAGATGAGTGTCCTTCTCATTGTTTTTTTGTTTGTTTGTTTGTTTTTTGTTTTTTATTTTGCTTTTGAGGTAGGAACAGAGGTTCACAATGATAAATTAGTGGCCCAGGAATACTCAACTAGGAAGTTGCAGGGCCAGTATTCAAACCAATTCTCCTCTAAAGCTTGTCCTCTCTCTGGTGGAAAGCCAGAGGTTTCCCATACCTCAGTCTTTCCAAAGGGGACTTCAGTTACTAGCTCTGACACCTGCTAAGTACAGGGGGTGGGAGAAGCTCTTGAAAGTCATCTAACTAGCTCCCCTGGGTTTCTCACTCAAAGAACCCTTCCAAGCCCCCACAAATGGAAAGGCTTACTGCTGTGATTGTTTATTTTCTGGCTTCTGCATTAGACCATAAGCTTCATGATTACATTGATTTTGTTTGCCAATATATCCTCAGGACCTAGCAAAGTGCTAGACCCATAAAGGTGTCTAATAAGAATTTATCAGCCAACTAAATAAGTAAATAAATAAATGGACACATAAATAGTTTTCATTAGCTATGTGAGATTGGGAAATACACTTTCTGATCTTCCATTTCCTCCACGTAAAATAGCAACCATCATATCTACTCTGCAAGGCTATTGGGAGACTTACACAAAGCCCTTAGCTTAGTACCTGATACATAGCAGGTGCTTAGTACATGGGATATTATTATCACTTAATGAATTCACACATCAGGGCAGTGTCCTGCTCCTTCTAACCTATCCCTAGAAAGAAAATGAAAACTTAGAAGCAGTGTCGATGGGGCATGTGCTGTGTTGTTGACATTTTCATATACATGGAAGGAGTCCGTAAGTGTCATCCCTTACATATTGGGAGCTGAGCTGGTAAATTGCTTTCTCACCACATTGCTCTCACCAATACCACTGTGATGGTCAGTCATGATGGTCAACCCCAATCCTGTCTTCCCAGCATTACAGCAGGCAGGACAAGGAGAACTCAGTTTCACCAAGGGGCTTTAATTGTCAAGGAAGAAGTTAAAAGCTCCCTAAATATCATGTGATCTGACCAGAGCACTGTCTTGGTGGACTAGGAGCCCAAGCACCAGGCTCCAACCTGCTGAGTGTCCTTATGTAAACTGCTTCCTTTTTTTGGGCTGTTTGTCCAGCCAAAGAGCACCAAAAATGATACCTATCTCACACAATTGTGAGGACTGCATGAGGTAGTTTTAAAAATAATGATGTTAACCACAGCTACCAGTGATGGAGAGAGAGCTTGTGACATGTCACAAACTTTCCTAGGGGCTTGGTCTCATTGCTGTTTCTTCCCAATAATGTGACAAAAACTCAGCTATTATCATTGCTTTATTCAGAAAAGAAAACTAAGGCTTAGAAAGGTTAGGGAACATCCCCAAGGTTACCCAGCAAGTAAATTTCAGAATAAGGATTAAAATCCAGATTTTTTTTTTTTTTTTTTTTGGAAAGGCTTTTTTGCTATAGGGCGCGTGCGCTCACCAGACAGACGGAGAGAGACAGAGAGACAGAAAGTGAGAAATCACCACCCGGGGGGGATGGCCATGCCGCAATCCCTTCTCCTCCATTCTCCTCTCGGGATCTTGGGCATGCATGCACACACGCCTGGCGTGAGTTTTAAGCCACCGGGTCCGGGACGCGAATCGCGGTCGACTATGTGGGAGTCCAGCGACATAGCCATTACGCTAACTGCTGGTCGCAAAATCCATAATTTTTAAAGTTGATGTATTTATTATATGAAAGTGAAAGACAGAGAGAATGAAAAGCCCTCAGTGAAGTCTCACAGTGTGATAATCTCCAGTCCCTCCAGTCAATTAAAATTATTTGCACACAGATCCCCTTTTAAGGTCAGTGGAGAACCCAACCTACAATCTTCCATATGAATCCAGCATCAGTTGAGTTGCCATTGAGCCAGTCCACAAACCCAGGATCTGAGCCACCAGGCTATCCTACATTCTGGTCAGGGCAGGATAAGATGAGGTTAGCCCCAAGGAGCCAGCTGGCACTGTTCTCTGTGACACCAGTTTCAATGTTCCCATTAATCTGGGCAAATCAAAGTTGGGACTTCAAGTTTACCATATATGAAATTAGAAGTTCAAACTAGGTAAGATCCAAAACCTTTTTCCATTTAAGCCTCCTAGACTAAGATTTTAGTGGTACGGGACAGTTTTGAACAGAAACGACTGATTTGACTTTTTAAGGTCCACTTGAAGGCAGTACAATGTGATATGCTGGATGTCAGGGAATCAGACAGGCCTGGGTTAGACCCCAGCTTTGGCTCTTTTTGAGTGAGTGAACACCCCTGTGCCTCAGTTCCCTTTTCCATGGATGAAAAAGATATATACAACCTCACAGAACACTTGCAAGGATTAGATCAAAAGTCCTCAGCCTGGTCTACAAGGTCCTATGGCCCATCCACTCCCATTTTTCAGAGCTCATCACCTCCTAGTTCACTTTCAGTCATTCTGCTCAGTCTGCATCCTCCTGCCTCAGGGCCTTGGTCCTTGCTCTTCTCTGTTCCTGGGCAACTGGTTTCCACATAGCTCCTGCTCACTCCTTCATCTCAGTTCTTGGCTCATATATCACCTTTTCTTAGGACTTATCTGATCTATTTAAGATTGAAAACCTCTCTTCTCATCCACCCACATCCTGCCAAGTCTTTCCTAGCCCCTGACCCTGCTGTATTTTTTTCTCTATAACTCTAATTACACCTGACATGCCATGTATTGTCTATCTCTTCCCATTAAAACATTAGCTTCATTACAGCAGCAATCTTTGTGTCACTGCTTTATCCCTGGCAACTGGAACAATTCCTGACATGTAGTAGGTACTCACTAAATACTTGTTCAATTAACAAATGAATGTGCAATATCTTTCAAGGAATGTTCATTTTGATTCTTCTTCTTCATAGTAAGTCTTGCCACTAAATGAGCACTTATTATGAGCTGGGTCTCACGCTAGGCATTCTGCTATCAATATGTGCAGCTAACATCATTCTCAACACCTGCAGCTTCAAACAACTTGAGCTCCAAGTATTGGGATGCCCTCTCTCTACCTGTCATTTTCGCATCCCTGGCTCTCCCCAAACCAGTTTCCCAGATGTGTTCAAGGAACCAGTGAGTCTTTTAATTAAAACAGTCTGCTATGATGAATCTGTTATTACAGAGCTTTACCTATGTAAAACATTAATAATACAAATTTCATTTGTTTATGTCAGTGCCAAGCATTAATTTTTAATAGCAAAATGTATGAGTTATGAAAGGCATTAATGCAAACCAAATCACCAGCTGAGGATGAAAAGGAAATCTATTTTTTAGGGTAAGCAGTGGCGATGAAATATTATTGTGGCTTCCAAGCAAGGAGGGAAAAAAAATATTTCTTCACCCTTCAGCAGCAATTAAAAAAAAAAAGATGAAAAAAGAACTTTATCATCACCTTAACATCAGTCTAAATTGGAGCAGAGAGCTGTCCCTATTAGCCTGCTGGATCTCAGGTGGCAATTTCAAAGCAAGAAGTTTATGCAAAATTGTCCTAATTACCCACCCCAATCACATTAATACTAGGATAAAATATTAATAATAGCATGTTACATTTATATAGCACGATAGAGTTTACAAAGCACTTTCATCCATTATCTCAACTAACTCCTGCAACTCTGTAAGGGAGGGAATGTACCTCCATTTTACAGATGAACTCACTGAGTTACCAAAAGGTTGGATGATTGGACTGGGACTGCAGCATTTTGTGAAAGAATAAAGAAAAGTGAGAAGTCCAAAAGGCAAGAAAGGGATAAATAAATAAATATAAAAATAAAAATAAAGAAAGAAAGGAGGGAGAGAAGAAAGGAGGGAGGGAGGGAAACAAGGGGGGAGGAGGCCAGCAGGAGGATTTAGGGAGGGAGTGAGAGGGAAGAAGTTGGAGACAGGAAGCCAGTTGTTCAGGTGCTTCATCAGTCACACCTTCCCTTCTCTAAATCCATTCTCAGCCTTCCTCAGCCCCCATCTGCCCTCCTCTGCCCTCCTCTATGGCCCACAAAGCTCACACCTGAGGACCATATCACCAACCTTCCCCCTCTCTGCATCCATCCAATGAGAGGTCCTAGCCACAGGACAGCAAGTGACAGTTCCCCTGCCCACCCTTCCTGATCCAGCACAACCGCCCTGGTGTTAGCTCCATTCCTCCACTCCCAGGTTCCACCAGGAAGATTTCTTCATGATTCCCTTCTCACAGGGACTCCCAAGAACCCTCTATCCTCTCCTTACACCTTCAGCCATAGAGATAGTGACTACCTCCCACTTAGATTATCTCTGAGAGCCTCCACCTCCCTTTTTATTCTATATCTGTGCTCACAACTTCATAAGAGACCCTGCCATTAAATGCTCTTTATTGTTGTCCTGTAGCCTAATTTTTAATAGCAAAATGTATGAGTGGTTAAGAGAGCCAGATTCCACATGGCTGACTGCAGTTCTATTTCAGCACTGACAGCCAGAAAAACATGCCAGGTGCCTTACAGGATGGTAAAATGGAGGAGAAGGAAGTGAAGTATGACCATACTCCTTCTCTCCCTCTCTGTTTCTGTCCCTCTGTCTCTTTCTGATGAGCACATGAACCTTTTGGCAATTAAAAAGTTAAAAAAAGAAAAAGAGAGAAATAAATAAATACTCTCAGACATATTACTCAGAATTCATCAAAGGTGATTTCTATTTTGTGATTGTAATTTGACTTAGACATTAGCTCTCTCACCTCACCCCTGCTCTAGACAAAATTAGATTAGCAATATGGAAGTTGATCAAAATAGAGATCAGCTATCTCCCCTCACTAAGGAGTATCTCTCAACCAGTTAACTCAAAACCATTATTTGAACTATGGTCTCTATTTTCAGTTCTACCACATTCTAGTGGTTACCTAGAACAGGAGACAGATGAAGCCCTTACTGAGAGGGTGAAATCAACACAGACATTCAATAAAAGCTTTCTGGACAAAGAGTATGGCAGATGTATCAACACTGGACACTGCATATTCAATTGCTCACATATTTTATAAATGTACAAGGGTATGTTATTGTATGACATTAATATGCTTATAAGGCTACCTGTGAGGTAGGTATTACTGTCTTCATTTGCTCATGAGGATATTGAGGCTCAGACACTGTCACTAGCTTGCTTTTTTCATGGTCATGCAGTTATTATTACCAAGATGTTCCTTTTCTGTAGAACTGACTCCAGGGCAACAGGCTGAATGGTATGTATTGGGTCATCAGAAAAGTCATGATGTTGTTTTTCTCTTTTTCTATTCAAAAATGTGTCATGAGATTTTTCTGATGACCCAATATCATGCCATTTAATCTCTCAACCCAATAAGATAGTTATATTTTCCACACAAGAAAACTGGGGCTTGAGTTGAGGGGGAATATGTTTATTTGATTCCAAATTTGATGGCTCCAAAGAACAAGCCTGTTCTGAAATGTTACAGTAATTTCTACTAGACCAGGCTACTGTGTTGTCCCTTTGTATCTCACGCATGACTTCCGCCATGACATAGGCAGCACTAGTTCCTTCTTGGCCCCCCTCAGACACTGCAACACAGTGAGTCAAGCAGTTCCCAGGGTCACAAGGAAGGCTATGTGCCCCACTCACATGCCACATCTCTTCTGTGAGGCTCATGCCTGTTTTTAATCTCAATGCTGATTGAACTAAAAAGATAAAATCCTGAGATGATCAAAATGATTATTCCAAGGAAAGAATTAATCCTGTGGTCTTTTGAACTTGAAAAAAATTTTTTTTTAATTTTCAAAGTGTGTGCTGTTATTGTAATATCAAGTGCTATAGAAGGGAATCAAGTGAAAAGCAAACACTCCCCCTCTTCCCATCTGGCTCCCAAACCCATTTCTCAGAGATAACCATGATATGTAATTTATGTCTTCCTTCTCTAACAGAAATTTTAATATATTTTATACAAATGGGATTAACCTAGACAAACTGCTCTACAGCTTAATATTCTTAGACATCTATTTTAAACATCTTTCCATGCTAGCACAAACACTTCATTCATCCATTCCTCAGATATTGATTGAGTACTGCACTGTACCAGGTACTATATGAGGTACCAAGTGTACACTGGTAAATGAATCAGCCTTCACAGTCATCTTCATCCTCACATGCCTTAAGGACACACATGTGTCAGAAACAGAGAGTCCTTTCCATGGATTTTCTCATCTTAGGGAAAGAACCTATGGCATAAGTACTATTAACATCTCCATTTTCAGAATAGAAAATAGAGTGTAAAGAAATCAATTTTCTCAAAGTTAAGTAACAAAATCACCCTGTTAGTTCCTCGTAGACTCAAGATTTAAACTCAGGCTCTCTGATTTCAGAGCCCAGGTTCATAAGCAAAACCATATTGCCTCGAGGTTCTGGTCCTCATTGAGTTCACCATCTGAGAGAGATGAGCGTAGAGAGGGTACAATACACCCATACAGTAAGTGCTATTTGAAGAAAACCAACAGAGTGCCTAACGTCTGTGGTACTTTATGTAATAATGTTTTGGGTATTTTTTAATAATTACTTATTCTGACAGGGGTTAGGTGATATCTCATTGTGGTTTTAATCTGCATCGCCCTTATGATGAGGGATGTTGAGCATTTTTTCATAAGCTTTTTGGCTGCTCATATATCTTCCTTAGAAAGTTCTTTGTTCAGCTCATTTTCCCATCTTTTAATTGGGTTAATCATTTTTGGGGGGAGGGAGTAAGCCACTTGAGTTCTCTGTGTTTTCTGGTTATTGGTCCCTTATCTGAGGCATAGTTTACTAAAATATTCTCCCATTCTGAAGGTCATCCATTCACACTAATTACTTTGTCTTTTGCTATGCAGAAACTTCTAAATCTGATTAATACCACTTGTCTATTTTTGGGATTGTTGCCTGTGCTTTGCAGGTCTTATTTAAAGTCTTTGCCTGCCCCAATGTCTTTCAGAGTTTCCCCCATGTGTTCCACCAGTAGTTTTAGAGTTTGAGGTCTTAGGTTTAGATCTTTGACCCATTTTGAGTTGATTCTTGTTAATGGTGAATTGATAAGTGTTGACAGGGTTGTGGTGAAAGAGAAACTCCCCTATACTGTTGGTGGGAATGTAAATTGGTCCAGCCACTATGGAAAACAATGTAGAGATTCCTCAAAGACCTACAAATAGAATTACCATATGATCCAGCAATTCCATTCCTGGTACCTACCCAAAGGACAGAAGAATACTCAGTCAGAAAAGCGCTTGCAAGTGTCCCAACCCAAATGTCCACAAACAGAAGAATGGATTGAAAAAGTGTGGTACATATACTCCATGGAATACTATTCAGCCATAAAAAAAAAAAACAAGACTCTGACATTTAATATGAAGTGAACGAATATAGAAGATTTATTGTTGAGTGAAGCAACTAAGGCTTTGAAGGAGAGACATTGCATGTCTCCATTTAATATATACTGACTGTCCACACTGTGGTAGAGACTGAAAGATTTGAGGGCATAAAAACATTGAAAATAGTTATGGACACTGGAGACAATGTGGAAGGAGGGTGGGAGAGGGGAAGAGTGTAGAGAAGGAAATTAGAGAGAAAAATAGAGAAGTAAGACATTTGTGGGACACAGAAATGGTTTATTACCTGTTGATAATGTGTATAGTATTCTCAGCTAGACTGGTCTGACATGTATTTCATTTTGGGTAAATTCTCTCTGCAAGCTAAATGATGTATAGCAATTGAATATATCAATAATAATAATAAAATAAATATAATAATGATAAATAAAATTAATTCTTAAAAAATTGATTTTTATGGAGGTCAGTCTATTTCTAGTTTTTCATTTCAGTGATCATTTATCCTTGTTCTAATACCATAATGTCCTGGTTGCTATGTGTTTATAATAAATCTTCAAATTAAAAAAAAAGAATTATTTAATTTTATTTATTTATTTTTAAAATTTGTTATAGAGCACATATGCTCACCAGAGAGAGATAAAATGAGAAAACAAGCCACTAGTCCAGGACTCGAACTGTGATACGCCATGTGGGAGTTCATCACCTCAACCACTGTGCCACCTGCTGTACCCTGTAATAATGTTTTTATCTATTTCTCTGTTCATGGACATTTGGGTCATTTCCAATATTTTGTGACTACCAATAACATACAATAAATATTCTGGCCCACCCAGTGCTGGGCAGCTATCTCTGCAATATAAATTTTTTACAAGTGGAATTACAGAGGTATAAAAAGTATTCTTGTTTTTATTTTGAAAAATGTTTCCAAATTTCCCCCCCCAAAAAAATGATGTCGGTTTGAGCTCCTATATTCATGGTTTATGATTACCCATGTCTTTGTGTTCAATAAGACTGGTTATTAAGAAGCATTTTAATCTTTAATGAAAAATTGCATTTCCATTCTGTTGTTATTTTCGTTTATTTTCCTTTAAGCATACTGCTATATATTTATTAACAGTGGTCACTTCTTGGTTTTGCCTCATTAATTTAAGAGAGAATATGATTTAATGGAAAGAACTTGAGAACAGAACTCAAGAGAAATGAGATTCAGTTCCAGCACAAAAGCCAGCTGGCTAGTCACAAGTACATTGCAGACCTCAGTGTAGGGGTCCTGGAACAGAAAAAGGCTGGGAGCACCATGTCTGGGACCACAACAGTGAACAGCTAAGAAAGAGTGCCATCTGAGGGCTGCCTGGAGGCAGTCAGCTGCAGGATTTAGCCCAGCCACCCAAAAACACCTCCACACTCCTGAGAATGTGTTTGGGATTGGACCTCTCAATAGTGGAACTTATCAGGCTCATCCAAGTCCACTCTGAGTTTACATCCCACAAATCAGATCGCTAATAACCAACTGAAATAACTCACTTTCTGAGGGTGATCACATAAGGAATCATGCTCTTCCTGATTCCCACTTTCCTCCTCAGAGAGGAGGAAACATCAGAGGGGCCCATTCAGAGAAAAAAAGAGGAGGTTTGTGAAAAAGTGGACCTCTTCTCCCAAGCCCCACTTAACTCCAGACTTTGTAAAGTGGTGAAGAGAGTTTTGAATCTAAAAAGAAATTAAAATTTTAGACCTGGAACCAGCTGGTGGAATAGTGGTTAAGGCAGCTGGATCCCACATGGCTGACTATAAGGTTTGGGTTCCAAACTCAGCAGCTTAAAAAACACACTAGGCATGGGAACCAGCAGTTAGTGTAATGGCTATGTCACTGGACTCCCACGTAGTCAACCACGGTTCGCGTGCCGGACCCGGTGGCTTAAAACTCACGCCGGACGCGTGTGCATGCGTGCCCAAGATCCCAAGAGGAGAATGGAGGAGAAGGGATTGCAGCGTGACCATCCCCCCTGGGGGGTGATTTCTCGCTTTCTGTCTCTATGTCTCTCTCTGTCTGTCTGGCGAGCGCACGCGCCCTATAGCGAAAACCTCTCAAAAAAAAAAAAAATAGATAAAAAAAAAACCACACCAGGCATGTATGCATGTGTGCTGAAAATTCTGGGAGGGGATTGTGGCATGGCCATTCCCCACCCCCCTGGGGTGTGCTTTCTCACTTTGCCTTTCTCTCTTTCTCTGTCTCTGTCTGGCAAGCTCACGTGCCCTATAACAAGTTTAAAAAAAAAAAAATAGAAAGAAACAGACCTGATTCCTATTAATCAAAATAAGGCTCTTATAATACCTGAAGTAGCTGATAGTCCTAGAATCAGCCTGAGCTATCATGAAGAGAGCCCCCCACTCAGCAGAAAGGGGGGTGCAGTGAGCACAGCTGGTAGCAGTTATGAGTGGGAAAATTAAGGATTTCATGTTTACGTCCCAACCAGTTAAGACTCTTCATTATTAGTAAATAATGAGAGGATTGACTCAGCTGATCTTTCCTACTTATCTCATTCTGAGATTACATGATTTATTCATTCATTCAACACACATTTGGGGAGCAGTTATGTACTGAGTGCTGTGCTAAACCGTGAGACTACAGGCAGGAAAAAGTATTATCTCTGTCCTCTAGGAACTTTCTGTCTATGGAGCAGACAGAAGCACACAAAAGCAACGACCACCTGTGCCATCCATGCAGCCTGGAGATTTGTTCAGGGCCCCATGAGAGGAAGGGACAAGAGGAGTGGAGGAGACGTCTTTTAAAAAGCAGACTGAATCTCAAATAATGAAAAGGGGATTGCTGGTGTAGACGTGAGGAGCGACTATTCCAGACAGAGGATAGAGCTGTGCTCTGCATGGTGTAGAGGGAAGCTTGGAGTTTGGAGGAACTACAAAGAGGCCAAGGTGGCCAAGGTAGGAGGGAGGAGGTAGGGGGCTAAGACGAACCCTCAGAGCAAGATGAAAAAGGGGCCTAGGAGTGTGGGTTTTTAAAATGTATTTATGTTTTTATTTTTAAGAGAGATTTTTGCTGTAGGGCACATGCACTCATCAGAGAGACAGAGAGCCAGAAAGTGAGCAATCATCCCGCAGAGGGGATGGCCACTCTGCAATCCCCTCTCCTTCATTCTTTTCTCGGGATTTTGAGCAAACCCCCCCCCCTACACAGACACACACACACACACTGGTTTTAAGCCACCAGGTCCAGAACTCAAGCCATGATTGACTACATGGAAGTCCAGTGACATAACCATTATGCCAATCGCGGGTCCCAAGGAGCATGGATTTTGCCCCAAGTAATGAGGAGTCATGGGAAAGTTTACGGCAGGTGTATATCATGGTCAGAAGTGTGTTTTAAATGATGAGTCTGGGTCTGGTCTGGAAACTATTGCAGGAGCTGGGAAGAGAATGGAGACAGACCCAACCTCTTCTTCTACCATCTTCCGGCCCACTGAGTGTCCCCAGGAGGTGAGGCCAGCAAAGCACCCTTGTCTACCTTTCCTCTGTAAGTAATAACACAACAATTTTCTCTCCTCTCCAGGGGCACTGCCCCAGTAGAATGGGATCCTATAACAATAGCCATGCTAAATAGAAGATGGTAGAGGGTGAGGAGAGAGGCAGATAGATTTCACAGCTATGACTTCTGTCATGTTGAATTGCCCCTGGAGCTAACACACAGCATTGTCAATTGGGCCCTTAAATACTACACAGGCCACGTTGGCCAAGCAACAGTGCTAGAATCTTCCATAAGGAATCACAGCCAGGGCATAAGAGAAGTAAGTGCCAAACTCGGTGTTCAGAACTAAGCTCTCAAAGGAAGGGAAAAAGCACCATGCTTTTGTGGGCATGTTCTTCTCACAAATCAGTATCCTCAATCACAACTTTAATTGTCACCGACAATCCTACAGGGTGGAAACATTATCCCTATTTTATTCATGAATAAACAGATTCAGAGAGCTTAGCTAGTGTGCCCAACATTGTCTCGCGGGAACGCAGATAGTGAGCCCAGCTTCCAACCCAGGCTGATGCTATTCCAAAGTCAGCTGCCCTCATACACTGCCTTCAAGACTACTCAAGGGACAGAGCTGAAGCTGCCACAGGCAGGAGCTGCTGCTGTAGACTGGACAAGATAGTAGAAGAGGCTGACATTTTTAAATCTCCGTCATTTGGAGCATCTTAGCAACTAGCCAGGCTTTAACTTCCACTGCGTTAACCAGGCAGTCAGCGCATTCCAATGTTCATTTGGTATCGACTTACAGAGAGGCAGGAGAGGTGCAGTTAACAATGTTGTTCGCCAAGCCAAACACACTGGCTTTGAATCTCGGCTCTCTTACTTTGTAGGTATATGCTGCTGTGCTTACCCAACCTCTCTGGGCTCCATGCCCTCATTTGTAAAATGGATAAAAGAGTGAAATCCCCTCTAAGGGTTGGCATGGGGAGGGTGGAGGGGGGAATTAAATGAGTTAATAAGTGTAAGGAGCTTTAATGAGCGTGTGTGTGTATGTAATGAAATGGTCAATGATGAAGATGATGAGAATGTCTACATATTATACACTGTATGCACACTTTAAAAACTAAACTGTACCCCCACTAAAATGTATAACAATCATATATAAACTATAAATCACAATAAGAAAATTAAGTTAAATTAAAAGAAAGTGCCTGGCCCATTCTGAGTACCCAGTAAGCTTTAGTTACTATCACTAAGACCGGTGCTACCAGGTGCACTGTTTCTGGCATGTGTCAAGCAAGACCTGTTGTATGTTCAGATGGGACCCCTGCTGCTACTCCTCACCCAGAGACCAAACACCCTCACATGGAGAAATGAGCCTTGCTCGGCCTAATCAATGGGCAAACCATGGTCAACTATGTGGGAGTCGTGCGCCTTAACCACCACACCATCTGCCGGTCCCCCTTTGGTCTTTTTTAACTCTTTCCTCAACACTCTCCCCTCAAACTCAAATAATTCTTGTCTATGCCAACAATTTTGACAAAGTATTTATTTATTGCCAATAATTATCGACAAAGGTTGTCAATAATTTTCAGTCACAGTTGGTTCTTTCACAGGATGTGGTATTTGTACCACACAGGAAAAAGAGAAGGGGTAAATTACTTCCTAGGACTGCCATAAAAAATTACCACAGACTGAGTAGCGCAAGAAAAACAGAAATTTATTTTGTCTAAAATGAAGATGTCAGCAGGGCGCACTGCCTCTGAAGGTCCTAGCAAAGAATCTTGGCCTCCTCCTAGCTTCTGGTGGCTCCTCACAAGCCTAGACATCACTGACCTGTAGATGCATGCCAGCAGCCTCATCCTCTGTACCCCCCAATTATTCTTCTATGTGTGTCTATGTGTCTTCTCTTCTTATAAGGACCAAACCTACATAAAAAGGCTCACCCTGGGACCAGCAGATGGTGTAATGGCTACATTGCTGGATTCTCATGTAGTGGGTCACATTTCGAGTCCCAGATCCGGATGCTTAACACTCATGCTGGGCATGTGCATGTGTGCCCAAAATCCCGAGAGGAGACTGGAGGAGAAAGGATTTCTCACTTTCTGTCTCTCCATTTCTCTCTGTCTCTCTGGCAAATGCATAAGCTCTATAGCAAAAATCTCGGAGTGGGGGGTGAGGGAGAACCACCCTAATCCAGTATTACCTCATCTTAATTTAACTAATTGTATCTGGAAAGGCTTCTTTTTTAAAGAAGGTCACATTCTGAGGTTCCCAGGTAGATATAAATTTGGAAGACTCTATTGGACCCAGTACAAGGGTCAAGAGCCTTTGCAGAAATATATCTAAAATAAAATCAGACCATTTATAGTAGAAAAATTAAGCTCTTGCTAAAATTTCTCTGGTACCTAATTTTTCTCCTACCTGACCTTGAGTGACCTCACATATTTCAGGATATTTTCTGCTAACTTCTCTACCAAATGCATAGGCTCAAAAGATACAAGGAGAGTGAGGAAGATTGCCTATGCTGAACACGTGGGTGAAGAAACACTCCCATATACAAAAAGGTGCAGTTTATCCAAGGACCCAGAAGCCAGATTCTCCTGGTGCAAGATTGGGGCTCTTTCCCACTATCTCAGAAAAACAGGTGTGTGAGTCTCCATATAGCGAAACTTTGGGCCCCAAGGGACAAAGCCAGTGCCCCCCGCCCCTCACAAGAGAATGAGGCAGACAGGATTTGGATTTCTCAGAGCTAGTTACACCCAAAGCCTGGGGCTCGCATTCCCTGGGGCAGAGCTGAGCACCAGCCCTGAGCAGGAGATACCATGCAGGTTTCACTCAGCTTCCAGCCTGTTCCACCTCCTATCAGAGAGCCCGGCAGTGAGTGAGATCCATGCTCAAAGAACTGGAGAGAGAAAGGTGGATTCTTATGGCATTTACCAAATCTTTTCTAGCCAATACACACTGGCTCTGATTCTTGCCTCTGACCCTTGGCAAGATGAAAGAAGTCAAGTAGTTTTCAGGGCTGGCGAATGTCAAAGTTGTTTTTGTTTTGTTTTGTTTTGTTTTGTTTTACCAGCTCAGGCAAGCCTGAATTTAGTCCAGGTCAGCAGAGATAATGAAAGCTCTAGGATTTAATGTTTAACTCAGCCCCTTCCAGATAAGAGAATATATAGTCCCAAAGAGAAGGAGTGAGGAAAATTAATTAGGTGAACTTGGATATAAAAGTGCCAAGCTAACTTCCATCTACCATCATCCCCAAGATGGGTGCACACAGGTGAACTCAGAGGCACAATGAGTGAGGAGAGCAAGGAAAGGCTGTCCAGGGCCTGGAGTGTGCATTCATTCAGGATGGTCTAGCTAGCTAGCATGAAACCGGATCCTAAACCTACATCACTCTGCTGTGAAGTCTTTAGCAGTGCCTACTCCTGTCAGCCTCAGTTTCCCCATCTATGACTGAGATGCTGCCCAGATGGTTGTGAGAGTTGAATGTATTTACACACCCATCTTGTTCCAGAAAGGATTTGATAATATGAGATCATATAGTGATAGCTCTTAGCAATGTTAAGCATGTGATAGGTCCTCAATCAGCACCCACCTTCCTCTTAAAGAAAACCTCCACGATTCGGTACAATTCCATGTGCAGAGAATGCAGAGGCCAAAGTGAATAGGGAATTATAGCTATTTTTAGAAAACAGTAGTCTTAGTAAGTGGATCACCTATTCTCCCAATAAAAAAAAATAGAATAATTTTGAAAGCTGGGTAGCTATATGAAAAACGTTCTGATGTAAGTAGAAAGGCAGTAACACTGCGTATGTGTGAGCCTTTATAAAAATGCATTGATCTAACAAAATGGAGACATTTTCACTGCTCTTCCTTCCTCACTCCCCTAATTTCTTTCAGTAAGAAAATGGCATTTGTTGGGTAAGTTGTTTAGGAAGAAGCCGGCTAAATGTGGAAACTCATTGGAGTGAGACAAGAAGACTTTTCTTATTATATGGAGTAGGAAAAAAAAAAAGCAGAAGACCACCTGTAGTGCGGTGCAGGGGACCTTCCAAGAGTCCCAACGCTTCAGATACGGTATTAACTTGCACAATTGCAGCGAGGGGCTTACTAGGGCAAAGGGCAAGTGGCTGGACTTTGCATTCAGGCTGAATGAAAGAAAAATAAAAGTAACATGTACAGACATGGACCAGAGCAAACCACAGCAGCAGAAAGTCTCTGAAGTTGTCAGGAGAAATCCAAACACTCTCAAGGTATTGAGTCAGAGAATCAGGAGACTCTGCTGATATCTGGGTTCCATTATTACACATGAACAAAGATGTAAAGAAAAAGATGAAAATGGCTGATACGTTATGATGGAAAAATTGTGGTTGATTTTCTTTCTGATTACAAAGTCATACTTGTACATTGCGGAACTTTAGAAAAATATGGAAAAGCATATGAAAGAAAAATCACTGTTAATATTTTCGTGTGCATACACCACACACATATGCATCCTGCCACATGTGTGCATACCGGCACTCACACATGCACACCACACACACACACATCTGTGCACATAATGATGCATCCCTCAGATTTCTTTTTTTCTTTTCTTTTTTTTTTATTGTCAGAAACTTTACCTGTATCCTTTATTTTCCTAAAAGGTGCAATGGCCAATTCAGATTTTTTTTTTTTTGCTTTTATTTACTTTGTATTGTATATTCATTCACTGTATACCATTACAGCATACAAAATGAATTTCCTCATCCAGAATATAGTATTGGCTCAAAGATATTGCCATGCCTTTTATCTTCAGCAGATAATTTTCTATTGTGTGTTTCTTAACTGCTTTAATTCTCTTTTTTCCTCTCACATTTCCTGATCTCCTCTCCTTCCATTCAATCACATAACATGAGCATTTCACATGGCATTAAATTTCTTCATTTATAGCATTTTTTAAAAAGTTTTTGCCATAGAGTATGTGTGCTTGCTAGGGGAGATAGAGAGAGAGACAGTGAGAGGGAAAGTGAGATATCATTTTTAATGGCTGCATAGTATTCTATACTGTGGGGGTTCATAATTTAACCAACCTTCTGATTTTGGAATTCGCTATTCTGAACAGCACCCTGGAGCATATATAAGCACATGTGTATTTGCATATGTCCATGGCGATTTCTTCAGTATTCATATCTAGAAATAGAATGACTGTGTCAAATATAGGCACCTATTTAAGACCTTTATCACATTTGGCCAAGTTTCCTTTGGTAGAATATTGTGCATTTTTACACATTACGAGCCATGCATAAAAATGCCCATTTTCTCCACATGCTCACATAGCATTATGGATGATAATTTTCTTTCATTTTTGCCAATTTAATGGGTAAAAATGGCATATCAGTGCTGTTTTAATTTTTATTTCCTTGGTCACCAGTGAGAGTGACGATTCTCTGTTGTTTATGAAGTAGTAAAGCTTTGTATTTCATCTTTTATTAATTACCTACTCATGTCCTCTGCCTATTTTCACCCAGGAACTTTTTTTTATTATTACTCTTATATACTTAAACTTTAACCATTTCTCTGCCATATACGGTAGAAATATGCCTGGTTTATAGCTACATTTTAAAATTTTTCTTTATGGGGTTTTTATTTTTTGTTTGTTTGTTTTGTTTTGTTTTGTTTTTTTTAGAGGTTTTTCGCTATAGGGCGCGTGCGCTCGCCAGACAGACAGAGAGAGACATAGAGACAGAAAGCGAGAAATCACCCCCCAGGGGGATGGTCACGCCGCAATCCCTTCTCCTCCATTCTCCTCTTGGGATCTTGGGCATGCACGCACACGCGCCCAGCGTGAGTTGTAAGCCACCAGGTCCGAGACGCGAACCGCGGTCGACTACGTGGGAGTCCAGCGACATAGCCATTACGCTAACTGCTGGGGTTTTGAAGCATGATTTTTTACTTAAGTCCATCAATATTTCTTTTTAAAGTTTGTTTAATTTATTTATTTATTCTGAGAGAGAGAGAGAGACCCCCAGCAGGGCTTTCATGCCACAGTCCACTCCTAGTTTCAGCCAGCCTGGATCAGGAGCATACACCCTTGCTTAGCAAAGCCCCAGGCAAAGAACCCAAGACCTCTTCCATGTGAGCCACCTCTTTTATGATTTTTTTTTTAGTACTTAGACAGGTTTTTCCCATTCTGCAATTAATTAAATGTTTTATATTATTTATTATCATTTTAAAATGCTTTCCTCTTTTTGAATTTCCTTACCTTCAGTCTACCTAGAATTGAGTAATTTACATGAAATAATTATTTAAATCCATGCTTTCTAAGAAGAGTCAATCATTCCAACAACTGTCAACTGATCCATTCTCTTCTACTAATGCCACCCCTATCATGACATCGAGTCTCTGCGTAGCCAAGAAAGCTTTTGTTGACCGTACATTTGCATGGGTATATATTTTTTCGTCTCAACTTTTTCCTTTAAAATTCTGCAGAAATTACTCTCTCACTTTCTAATATTTATTATTTATTTCCATATTTTTCTATACTCCAAAAACTCTTACACAAAGTAAGAGTTATTTGTTTTATGAAGTCTTAGAAGAAGAATTTGCCTGCTAGTCACATAAGATTTAATTATTTTTGGACGTAGTTCTTTGAGATTTCCCTCGAATCTCTTTCATGTTTATTGATTTAGCATGTTATGTTCACGGAGGTCATTTTCATTTTTCTAGGAAAAAAATAAAATAATTTAATGTATCTGCATTTTAAAATTCAATCATGGAAAGTTTCACACAATATTTTATTTTAATGTTCATTTTATCTATGTTTAGATGCCTTTTCTCTTATTCAATATTGAATATTGATGTTTTATCCATTTTAACTGTTAAGATTATCAAAGATTTTTTTGCATTTATCTTTTTAAATAAGTTAAATCTTAAAACTTATTTACCAATTCTACAATCTCTTAAGATTTATCAATTTCTGTTCTTACATATATTCGATTCTTTTTGCTGCTTACCTTACACTAATTTCATGATCCTTTCCCTCACTTCTCAAGTTGCATGTCTAGTTCATATATATTTTTCTCTTTCTTATCTGATAATAAAATCGTTAATAGTATGAATATTCCTTTGGGTACATCTTTGGCAATTTTCCATCAGTGTTGATAAGTTTTATTCTCATTGTTACGGTGTTCTACACAGCCTGTAATTATTCTTTGTTTTGATTCAATCGTGACTAAAGTGTAATTGAAATTCTTCCTTATCTCATCCAATATCCTTCTCAGTTCAACTGTTTCCTTTTGGCTTTATGCTTCTTTTTCAAGCAGACCATGTCTTCTTAATGTCTATCAAAGAAACAAAATAGTTTCCTAATTTTTTCCCTAGAGTTTAAAGATATGTACTTTCATTGTAGGTTTTTCCTTCTCTTGATCTGTAATAAGTTGTGTGGGTTTTTTTTACAGAGATCTGTAATAAGTTTTCATAGGCTTCTTACTTATTGTTTTTTCTATTGTTCTTCTTCAAGAATGTCAAATTCTGCCTAAGCCCTTTAAAAGTACAGAATGTAAGAAATGTACTGCCCTACTCTCTGCTCTCATGAGTGATAGCTAAATCTTTTCAGATCTTCCTAAGGAGGATGAAGTATACAGTTACAGCTCAGTTTCTAGCAGATAACTCAGCTGGACTGAGGGACCTCTTCAACACTGATGACTAATTCTCTAAGCTTCTGAGAGGGTAAGATCCATGGAAAACCTAAAATTCCCATCGTGCAGTGATACTGTGATTCGTCCTGTGTTCATTCTTTTGCCTCTAGCACTTCACTTGTGGAATTCGAGCCTCACGGTGGAATACGACACTATTAATGTGCATGGGTGCACACACACACACACACACACACACACATTTTCTGCCCTTGTTGACTCTGACCTTGCTGTCTCTGATTGAATGAAGATAACAGGCTTGGCAGAGGGCAGAGGAGGGAGACAGGTTTGAGTAAAGAGTAAGAGGGGAAGGAGCAATATTCCAGTCATCTCACAGTGGAAGGATGACTCTCCTGTTTTTAGATTTTTATGGTTTCAGGGTCTTGTAGTCAAGAAAAACAGCACAAAGCTCCCTCTTACCTTTCTTCAGCTGGTCTTAGTTTCACAGGGGAAGGGTAAAGCAAGTTTCTCTCACTCCAACTCCATCTGCTTCAGAGATATTAGAAATCCCTCTCTGGTTCTGTATGCTGTATTTGTTAGGTTACCAATCTTAGTTTTGGATGATTTTTGCGAGCTTTTATCCCATGTTCCATAGGTAGTTCGTGGGGAATTTAAACAGGTTATATCATGACCTGAGAGCCAGATACCCTTTTAATGAGTATTTTTCATTTTTTTTTATCATTCTGTTTGTGCGATAAATTTCAGTGACTACAACCATAATTCAGTGTCCCATCATTTCTTTTTAGGAATGTTGGGAAATTTTCCTGACTCTTCTCCCTGCCTCCAGTCTTCTCTCTTCCATTCCATCTCCCACTCCAGTCACTAAGAGAAACTTTTCCTAAAGCTGAATCCCTTAAGTCCATTCCTCCAGCTCAGCCATTCAGGCAAACATTCACTGCGCACCTACTCAATTTCAGGCACTGTGCTAGATCCCAAGAATATGGAAATGAATAGGACATAGCCACAATCATCAAGAAACTTGTAGTCTTTTCAGAAGAGAGAGAAACCAGAGCCTACAACTCAGCAAGATTAAGGTTGTGGAAGGAGAAAGCCCAGTATGCTGTGGGGTAGAGTAGGAACATCACTAATCTGGGAAATGTTCCCAAAACGAGGAACTTGGGGAGGACAAGGGAGGGTCAGTTGAGAAATGACAGTGTTCTAAAACTGGGAGGACAAAAGGAAAGACATAATGAGGGAGAAGCTCTTCAAGCAGTCAAGCAGGGTTGGCACACAGCTGGCAAAGACCAAAATGACAGAAACTGATCTGATATATCATCAAGGCCAGGCCATGGAAGGCCTTGAGTCTATGCTAAGGAGTTTGTTATTTTTATCCTAAGGACAGTGGAAAGCTAGAAAAGATTTTATCCAGAGAATGACTAGATCATTCTCTGAATAAAGTATGCCTGTGACAAAGATCCTGCAGGCACAGGAAGGAGGGATGAGGGAAGGAGAGATGCTCGGTAGGGAGACTACTGAAGAACTCTTGCAATGGCCCAGGTGAGAGGTGCCGCTGAGTGTATGAGGTCCAGAGATGCTTGGAATTAAATCCAAAAAATTCAATGACTAAGCAGTACCCATACATCTTTTCATGACATTCAAGTCTTTTGCTCTTGTCTATAAAAGGAGGTGGAAAAGAGAATTAAACTTTGGAGAACACCAATGGTAGTGGCATTAGCCCTCACCCCATCTTGAGCCAAAATTATAAGTCCCCTGTCTCTCATCAAGCTAGAAAGATAACAAAATGAACAGTGAACTACGCAAGGACAACAGGGTCTTCAAGCACATGTAAAAAGTGACTACGTGCCCATCGCTAAGCTAAGTAATTCAGAGGAAGACAAAAACCCCCAAATAAATCAAATGATCTCTACCTGCCAATAACAAAGAACAAATTATAGTAAAATTCTTGGAAGCTTTCAAAGATGGGCAATTAGAGTACAGATGGAAGGTGGAACTATTTTTATTTTTGTTGTTTTTAATAAATTCTCCATTTATATTTTCTAACTGATAAATATCAACAAATATAATCATATAAACAAAATATCTGCAGTAGTTTTTAAGAGTTTAAGGGAGTCCTGAGAAAAAAAATTTGGAGAAGCGTTGCACTAAATGATAGATCACTAATCTAGCAAGGACCAGAACCAGAAATAAATTATCTTGATCTGATACCAGAAGTGTATTCATTTTCTATTGCTGCTGCAACAAATTAGCACAAACCCAGCAGTTTAAAATCACACACATCTATTATCTTGGTTTCCATTAGTCTGAAGTCCTAGTGTGGCTGGATTTTCTTCACAGATCTTACGGGCTGAAATCAGAGTTTGGTCTGGGTTTTCTGTTATCATCTGAGACTTGAGGATTCTCTTCCGAGTTGAAAGGTTGTTGGCAGAATTCTGTTCCTTGCAATTATAGCACTTAGGTATCTATGTTTTGGGTTGGCTGTCAGTTAGAATTGACTTCTACTCCTTGCTGCCACTCTCTGGTCCTTGCTCATGGCCCCGACAAGAATTATTTTTTATTTTCTGTCTTGTTAAATATTTGTTCTGGGGTATATTTAATGCAATGGTCAAGAAGACTGGGCCGGGCTGTACTGTGGTCTGTGATTTAGGGGCATTATGGAAGAGGCTCTTCTAGCTGGCATGAGTGATGTCATCAGGTCATTCACAAAGAGCCTGAGGAAGTCCCAGGGAGAGAAGAGCCCATTAGTAAATGATGATAAGAATGGAATTACCAAGTACAGCAAAAGGCTCCCCACTCCTCTGGCGTCATAGGGAAGCGAGGGCCCAGTGCTTTCCTCTTGTGCCACAGTTTGAGAAAACACAGAGCAGAGCAAGTTTGGCCTTCAACTTCTTCAGCATTACCTTTCAGGAAACAGTGCTGTTGAGATAAGCTATATAATTTGAAGGCCGAAATGAAGTACAGAATGAAACTACAGGGCCCAAAAGGTCAAATTTCAAGATGGCGAGTGCCAGTCAGTGATGCATTAGTACCGCAGCAGTCTGCAATGATGGGCCCACATAAGAAGGCTGCAGTTCAGGTCCTGGGGGTCTCCATGTGCATTCTGGTGTGTGGACATGGGTCCTTAATCTGAACCGGCTGAGGCTGGGGATGGGTTGCAGCATGAAGACTCTGTTCAGTATGTCAGTCTCTCTTTCTCCCTCTCTCTCTCTCTCTCTCTCTCTCTCTCTCTTCTTCTTCTTCTTCTTCTTCTTCTTCTCTGTTTCTTGCTATCGTGGAGAAGATAAATGAATAAACTTTTTAAAAACATAATTTTAAGAGGGCAAAACAGCATTAAGCCAAGCATGAGTTTCTTCTAAGTGTGAAGCCCTGGGCAACTGCACAGGCCACTGTACCATGTCGTTGTATTCAGACTAACGATCAGTTATCAGATGGCTGGAGCTGGAAAGGTTGATAGAACTTAATCTAAATCTATTCCTTTCACTGGAAGAGTCAGTTCTGAAAGAAGCTGGTAGAGAGAAAAGACCTTGGCCAAGGTCCTAAAGCAAGTCAAGTGCCAGGTTTCTTTGTTCTTTTGTGCAGCCCATAAAGTTACATTTTTATGCACTAAACTACAACAGACATGGATGAAGGGCCCACGATATGCCAAGTATGGTGTGGTATCTACTATCTCCCTCTGTCTCCTCATACACAAGGCAGTGACATAGAGAAAGAGACTTTCCTAGATATAGAGCAAAGACTAGGGTCTTTATTCCACCAGAAACCAGCACACAGGTCAAATTTTCTCTCTGAGCTTTGATTTCTCTTTGAAATAGGAAGGAACTGAACCAAAGGTCCTTCCCAGGCCTCAATTGTGTGGAAATAATACAGAGGAAAACATTCCTATGGCAAACTAAGGGGGCCTGCCTCTCCCCATTGACGATGTAGCTGTGGGCTAAGCAGTCCTCAGGTGAAATTAAACTCTGCTTTCAACTGAACTTGCCAGTTTTTCAGGCAAAAAAATAATAATAATAATAAGTATCACAACTACAAGCTGTTCCAAGCCAAGCTGCCCTTAAACAGATAATCGGATTTGCATAATTGGGTGCTGCTGAGGTTTAAATAATTCATCAACATGGCAGGCTCTTTTTAATAGCCAAACAGAACTGCCAGACTTCAGAAAAGGATCAATGGCAATCCACAACCAGGGATGTGAGCTGCATCCTCAGGGTGGCCAATGCTGCTGGATGATGTTCGAAGACTCTACTGTCTGCAGTCTGGTTCTACCTTCAGTGTGGATTTGGACAAACGGTTTGTTTTTCTCCTTTTGTGGTACTAACATGTTCATTAAAGCTTGTTCACGTGGTCAGGGTGAAGGAAACATCTAAGTTCCTTTGAAAAAAGACAAACTACCCTGAGAGATCTCAGGTTCCAGCAGACCCAGGGGAATGAGTCGGGTAAAGCCAAAGTGATGACAGACATAAGTGGGAAAGTTTAAGCAAATATCTGAGTAATGGGAGACAATCTCATTGCCTTTGAATCTCTGAAGAGTTGCCATGGCCTGAAGAACAGAATTGTTTTGGTAAGACCCGAAGTTGAGACCAGGAGCACTCGCTCACTCACTCAGGAAAAGAGATGTCAGGCTATCTGGAGATACAATTTCCAGTTGCTCTCTGTGGCCTACATTGCTTCAGTTGTCAAAGTCCCCCAGTCCCAAGGTCACCAGGAACACACCTGTTGTCAACGTTTACTTCAGTGTTCCTCATAAGGAGAAAGAACACAGACCATGGTCAAATCATGAGAAGGCTCAACAGGAGGATGTTGGGAATCGCTTATTTATTACAGGATGTGAGCCTCTGTTTGGTGATTTGGGGAAGGTTCCAGGAGCTTGGGTTTATGATTGAATGGTATCAGGAAGTGGGGAGATTTCTACAACCGGGTACCTTGATAAATTTTATATAAAGGAGGGAAGAATATTGCAAGGCTAAAATTAGAGTAGGTAAAGAAAAACAGTTCTTCACAGTAGCTAGAAGAGAGGGTTGGCATGAATGTGACCTTGCGCAGTGACCTTGTTTTGGTCTATGCCCAGACAAGATTATGAAGGGGTCTGTGACTTCATCACCATCACAGAGTGACCTTGTCTGATGTTGGTGTTCTTAGGTTGTTATGTCCAACAGGAGAATACCACAGCCCAACTTGAAAGCACTGAGGCCTAACTGTGAGTGTCAGGGTAGTTCCCAGATTTCAGAGGCTACTTTTTTCTCCTCAGTCATATAGGAAAATCAGTTTTATTACTTTATCTCCCATGGACTCTCACTGAGAATGTTCAAGGCTGACTCTATTGTCTTTTCCTTAAACTGTGTCTTCTCTAGTTCTCCCCATCTTGAACCACCATCCACATTGGAACCCAGATGACACATATGGGCATTACCCTCATCTCTTCCCTTTCCCTTAACCTCCACATTTAATCTCATCACAAATCCTGTTGATTATCTTAAAAAAAAAAAAAAGTTTGTAATTGCCAAAGAGTGAATACACTCATCAGAGAGAAACAAAGAGACAGAGAAAGAAAGGGAGAAAACACCTCTTAATGGAGTGTGGTCATGTCATAATCCCTTCTCCTCCATTTCTCCATCATGGTGAGATATTAGGCATGACACACCAGAATGTTTTTCAAGCCATCAGGGACTGTGGTCAGCCATATAGTATCTGACTCCCATAATCATTGGGCTATGGGGCCAGCCTCAAATCCTATCCTCAATTCTATATAATTATTATACTTAAATTTCTAGGGGTTTTGTGTTCTTGTTGGATGCTAACTGCCCAAGTCAGTGTCTATGGAGCAGTCTGTCAAACTGGGAACAATGGCAGCATCAAGAAAAAATGGAGGTGATGTCATGGCTTTGGTCATCTTTCCCGCCAGTGCCTTGGATGAGTTTGGAGTCCCAAAGCAAGAACTTAAGAAAGAAGCCAAGAGAAATGTGTTAGTGAAAAGCTGTGTGTACTAGGGCCCAAGCAATTTGGTTTGGGGATCTCGTCATTGTGTGTGGCAGAGAATCAGGGAGCAAACTTTTATATCCCAACTCCACCAGCACTCCCGTGTGCCTTGGCCATACTCTTGGCGTGGGTTTGCTAGAAGATAAGGGCAAGTATGCCCAAGGGAGCCAAAATCTCAACAAAAGCATGAAAAACAGGCAGAGACTTTTATATGGAAGACAGAGCAGATGATCAAGAACAGAATGTTGCAAGCCAGAGGAGAAAGATGTTATAAGTCTGGAGACTGCAAATCAACAACATGTGGATATAAATATTAATATGATTCTATTGATAGCCATAGGCTGAAAAAAGACTTGAGATACTTGGATCTTGCCAAATCTATGCCAGTGTAATACATGGGGTCCTAAACCAGTGCTACTCAAACTCTGGGTGGTAAAGGACTGGTTGTTGTTCTTATTGGTGTTCATTCCCAATTGATCACGCACACACGTGTGGACTACTTCATGCGATTAAGACACAGTTCAAGCTACCTGAGACTCACCACCCACTTTTATCAACACCCAAACTGGTCTGTATTCCAACAGTAAGGCAAGTCCTTCAATCACATGATTAGATGTCTCAGCAGTGCTAATTTGTCATCCAAGGTTTTGAACACTTACTTCAGCCCATTTTCTGAATTTATCTCATCTCTCCTTCTCCTAAGACACAGAGATAGTGAATGGGGTAGGGAAGGGCAGGTGCTTTCTTCCTTATACTTCATAGACCAGGACCAATCTGTGGATCATACTTTGCCTAAGACTATCCTTGACCATCAAAGGTCAAAGGGATCATTTAACAAGGACCTAGTCCCATCCTCTCATCCCCAGATCATGGCACATAACAAAATGCAGTATTTTGTTAAGCCAAAATTGACTTAATTCATTTCTTAGCTCAGTAGAGGCCAAAGCAGACTTATCCCATAGGGAAAGTCAACAAGAATATGATAGTCACATTGCATCTCCTTTCCAAGATGGTACATACATTAGTTTCTTATGGCTGATATGGCAAATAGAAATAAAGTTAGTAGCTAAAAAAAAAAGAGAGAGATTAATTTTCTTACAGTTCTGAAAGTCAGAAGTCCAATATGAGTCTCAAGGGGCTAAAATCAAGGTGCTAGCAGGGTTGGTTTCTTCTAGAAACTCCAGGGGAGAATTCATTCCTTGCCTTCTTCCAACTCCTAATGATTGTGGCGATCCTGGTTTCTGGCCACATCACTCCAAGTTCTGCTTCCATCATTCCATCAGCTTCTCCAGCCTGACTTTCTCATCTACTTTTTATAAGCACCATTTCAATTTCAATAGGGCCCACCAGATAATGTTTCCATCTCAAAATCCTTAACTTGATCATATACCTGAAGGCCCTTTTGCTATAGCAGGTAAATTCACAGGCCTCAGGCATTAGGACATAGACATCTTTGGCTGACCATCATTCTGCCTACTATCTTGTGAAGTGGAAAGCACAACTTCTTTTCATTTGCCTTCCCACATCAGGCCTGAGTGAAGAAAAGTAGCCTGATTTTAGTGCCTCATAGGCTTGTGTTCAAACTCAGCTCAGATATCTCTTCATTTTATGACCTGTGGAGTGTTATTCTCTCTCTCTCTCCTCTCTCCTCTTCTCTCCCATGCTCTCTCTCCCCCCACCCCTCTTTTTTTTTTTTTTTTTAAGGTTTTGGCCATAGGGAATGTGCACTTACTAGAGAGAGAGACAATAGAGAGACAGTGAGGGAGAAAGTGAAAAATCACTGCCCTCTCCTCCAGCGGGAGGAGGGGAATGGACACACCGCAATGCCTTCTTTTCTACTCTCCTCCTGGGATTTTTGCGCAAGCACATACACGTGCCTGCATGATTTTCAAGCCTCCAGACTGAGACTCAAACTGTAGTTATCTATGTGGGAGTCCAGTGCCTTCACCATCATGACACCTGCTGACCCTCCTTTTTTGAGTCTTAATTCATCTATCTGAAAAGTGAGGTTATCAAGCTACTTCACAGAGTTGCTATGAGGACAAACGTAATGTGTCTTAAGGGGTCAGGTGCCCAGTAGGTACTCAGTGAATGTTCCTTTGTTTTCCTGGGTGTCATGCTGACCCTTTCTTATCTGCCCACTAGGACTGTTGGTGACACAGGGCTTCCTCTCCATTACCACTCAGGGGATCCTCGTCATTGTGACTTAACGCAGCTATCCCTGCCAGTCTTTTATCTCCATGAATCTCCTCCTGCACCACCACTCCAGCCAAGGCCCACAGCAGCAGAGCCTTTTTTTTTTAAGCCTTGGACCAAGCGGAGCAGAGACGAGTGGCAGCACTCCGGAGGACGCAGCGCGATGAGCCGCAGCCAGACCTGCCTCCTCCCTGTCTGCTTTGAGGCCAGACATGAAAGGCCTTTTCAGAGAGATGCAGGGAATTGTCATTAGAGCTTTTCTTCTCTTGATAATGGTCCCGCCAGAACCAAAAGAAAAAAATAGAAAAAGAAAAAACACATGTTGAGGTGCTATTTATTATCATACGTGGGCTGCAGGGTATATATAATCAAGAAAATCATTCTTTGACCAAAACTGCTACAGTATTTGTGCCAGTTTTAATATTGTGTACTATTTTAAATTTTTATATTAGTGGTCTCATAGAAAAACCATAGGATGTTGAATTTTAGGAAAACTTAAAGCCCTTTAATCCATCATCCAAAAAAAGCCAACATATAGTGATTCAGTCTCTATTTAAACATTCCTGGTGACAGTAAGATCACTATCTCCTTTCTCTACTGTTCTTTCTGTGAGATCTTGAGGGTGATAAATAATCATCCCCCTTCTATTTTGAATCAACTATAAGAATGACAGTCAAGTAGGCTGGGATAATAATGTAAGCTTCATTGTTATAAAAGGAAGAATGAAGTAGGCAAATTGCACATGAAAGGAGAGTGGTCTTTCTCTGCCCCCCATGGCTAGGACAAGCTTACAGTGAGATGTGGGTCTGTAGAACAACCTCCCTTCTTCATACCCCACTAGGGCCCAGAGATACAGGAATGAAGCACTGTGCTGCCTCATGAGTGAATGTCATGTGACCTCTTACTCCACGCGATATGCAGGGTCAACAGACATCAGATTCTCACCACCTTACCAGCCGGATAAATCATTTCTCCTCCTGATGTTTGGAGCCAGTGATAGGCTAAAGCGTGTCAGACACTTTCTCCTCCAAACTTCTGAATGTTCCTGTTAGGGATGCCAGCAGGAATGAGAGAGAATGTGCTTCTACCCTCTGTGATTGTCTGAAGGCTTTTCTTTACTGAGCTGAAATCCACTTCTGTTTCAGTCTGCCCACTCTCCCACTTCTGCTCTCTGGGGTCATACAGAGCAGGAAGTTGATGATCAGTGCCCTGGATACTATAGTGCAGCAAATCTCAGTCCAAAACTTGGCCCTGGTACTCACTCATGTCTCCTTGGGCAAATAACTCTTCTATGCTAAGTCTGTGGTCCGTCCCTCATTCAGGGTTACGATCATTCACTGAGATAGTCCATGTGAAGCATTTAGCCTGAAATGTGGTAATAATTTCATAGCCAGTAACTACCAGCATTATTGCCACATGCAGTTAGTGCAAACATCACAATACAACATACAAAAAGAATTTCATCCATCCTGTGAGACTCCTCCTGGTGGTTCCTCTGGGTAGTGCATGATGAAATATAAGACCTACCCTCTGCATCAACCACAAGAGCCACTTCCACAGCACCTGTGGTATGGGAAACTTGGTGTTGACATTTGGCATAATTATCCCCTTTCAGTTGCTCAACACCCCTACAAAACAGACAGTTCCATTTTACAGATGAAATTTCAAGGCTCAGGCAAAATGAATCACCAAGATTAAGGAACCTAAGAGCCAGGATTTAAACCTTGGCCTGTCAGACACAGAACCCTACGTACTTTTCAGCCACCTCCCCTTTCTTCACATCCATTAGGAATCAATGAGGGGATTAAAGATTAGACCCAGATGGTCAAGACTGAAAGTCTACCCTTGTTTCCACTTCACTTTATTCCAGAGCTTGCTTTTCTCACCACCACCAAGACCTTCCATCTATTCTCTCCCACCACTTAGGCATCCCTATTTGAGCTTAATTAGGTTTGCACTAAGTTCATGAGTTTCTGTAAACTTAATGGGCTTTAAAAAGAAAATAGAGATCTTTCTCACCAGGTGTTTATTTTCTTCCCAAGTTGACTCCATTGCACTCTCAGATTCATTTCCAAGTTCCATCTGGTTGATGGGTGCAGGTGAGATTGAGCAAGGCACTGTACCCCCTACTCACCACCCCCCTACCTCAGCCTCCACCCACAGAACAACCAGATGTTCTCCTCGTCTGGCAAAAAGATGAGTAGGAAACAAGCGACTTTAGAGACCAGCCCTCCCATTTGGCCCTACATATCTTTGCAAAGAGCAGCAAGAACATGACATTTCTTGAGTACCTACTATGTGCTAAGCATTGCATCTTCACTGTCAGTCCACTGAACAAATTTATGGAGATGGTCTCTGTTGTTAGTTTTCTTAGAGAGGCTATTTACTAAGGATTCTTCTAAGCCTCCATTTTCTCATCTGAAGCTTGAGATAACCATAATTTGCCCCAAAGGTCATTGTAAGGATCAAATGAGTTAATATTTCTAAAGTGCTTAGAATAGTTTCTAGTTTAGGGCCAGTAGGTGGCATGGTGGTCAATGTGCTGGACTCCCACATAGCCGACCATGGTTTGAGTCCCAGACCTGGGTTTAAAGATCATGCTGGCATGTGTGCATGCATGCCCAAAATTCCAAAAGGATGGAGCAGAAGGGATCACTGCATGGTCATACCCCCTGAGGGGGTGAGTTCTCATTTTCCCTCTCACTATCTCTCTCTGCCTCTCTCCAGCAAACACACGTGCCCTATGGCAAAATTATATACATATATAATACATGGCAACACTGTAAGAATTATACTTGCTCCATTCAAAGCTAAGAACATAGATTTGTAGAGGAAAATAAATTTACTCCAGATCATCTAATTAGAAAAATAATGATTAGCAATAAGGTATATACCTTCCACCAGTGAAGAGCCTTCCTTGTCCACCAGCCAATGATCCATCTCCCCTCTCTGGTACAGCAGCATAAAGGAAACAGTCTTGAATGGAACTATCCCTGTCCTTTCGAAGCTCCCAGGGAGTGGCCTCTGGTAGACTGAGATGGTCTCAGCCTTTGATGTTTGTCCAGAAAGAGGCTAGTCAGTGCCCTCCCAAGACACGCTGGTCCCCCTTCCTCTCATTCTGGGCTTGAGTAACATGTAATTCTCACCTGGGTGTGCTTCCCAAGCACAGGTGGAAGCCAGTCCTTCCTGGGTGGAGAAAGACTCAGAGGAGGCTTCACAGATAAGGAATAGGTTTTAAAGGCTGGAGACGTTTATAGAGGGATAGAGAAGAGCAGAGAAAGCCCCAAAACAGCAAATGCAAAGGGCCAAAAACATGAGAGCTTTGGGCTTATCCCCAAGTGGAGAAGGGATCTGGTTAGTCCAGAGGATTAAATGATTAGGTCTGTGGAAATAGTGGGCAGTTGTGAAGGGCTTCTAGAGTCAAGGGGAAAAAAAAAAAGAAAGAAAGAAGAAAGGCATCTGGGCTTCATTCGGTGTGCAGCAGGGAGCCACTTGGGATTTTTAAGCAGATAGGTGACATAATCACAGCTGGGATTTAGAAAGCTCAGGCCATGGAGATTGATTCGAAGAGGTAGATATTAAGAGAAAAATTAACTTTGAGAAGCCTATTACAGGCAGTAACAGACTTTGACTTCACGTGTGTGATCCCACCGAGCTTTCCCAATGATGTTAGAAGGAGTCTGTGAACTGCAGCCCTCTAGGCCAAATGCTACCCACTGCCTGTTTTTCTAAACAGCAATTTTAAACAATAGCCACCATCCATTTGTTCATGAATTGTCTCCAGTTGTTTTCATGCTGCAACTGCAGAGTTGAGAAGTTTTAACCGGCTGTCTGGCCTACAGACCCTAAACTATTTATTAACTGGTCCTTTTTCAGAAAAAGTTTGCAAAACCTGTGTGGAAAGGGAACTACTATTATCCCTATTTTGTGTATAAGAAAATGGAGGCTCCAAAAGACAAGATGAGTTGCCCAAGTTCCCAAAGTTTGTAAGCAGAAATAGAGAGGTGGACCAAGAGGCCTATTACAATCCTGAGGTAAAACCAGAAAGGCTGGGACAGTCCCGTGACCTAGTGGTTAAGGGAACTGGCTCCCACATGACTGACTTCTATCCAAATCCAGCTCTGGCAGGCTGAAAGCACACTGGCCTTGTGTGCATGTGTGCTTAAAATCCCACCTGGAGGGAGACATGGAGAAGAAAGGATCTCAGTGTGATCATGCCTCATTGCAAAGTGCTTTCTCCTCCCTCTCTCCCTCTCTCTCTCTGGCAAGTGCACATGCCCTCTAGCAATTAAAAAAAAAAAAACCTTTTAATTAAAAATTAACAAGGAAGGTGGCCCCAGAATGCCTGGCCCCAAGTCCATTGCTGCAGCCCCTAGGGCAGCATCCTGCCCCCACACACAGCCCACCACCGCAGCCAGCCAAGGGGACTCAGGCGCCTCTTTGTCAGCCAGAACCCTTGCTCTGGTCCCCAAACCAGCATCAAATGACTAATTTAAAACCTAATGCTTCCACCATGTCCACCGCAGCTGCCCCTTCTTCAGCTTATCGCATCCTATTCAAATCCAAAATAAATTATTTCAGCTCTGCAGCCTTTGGATAAAGAAAAAAAATGAAATTAAAAAATAAAAAAGGAAGAAGGAAAAGCTTTGAAGGGACAGCCTGCCTCCCTCCCTCTCCCACAGTTCCAGGCTTCTTTTCTAAGCCCACACTGATAACCTCCGGAGGATGCTGAGCCCAGGAGGCCACAAGGACAGAGGTACAGCACCCTCCAGACTGTAGACCTTCCAAAGGCAACAGAGATGCAAAGATTTTAGGTAGCAGGTTGTGCCATGTCTCCTTCCACTTGGGCAAAGCACTTCTAAAGCTTAGAAACCTGTATCTTCAGTGGAGAAGATTGGTGGGAAGGGAATTGGGTCATAGCAACTGATAATCAGTCATTTATTCTGTAAGTATTTATTATGCACCCACGGTATGTCTGCCAGGTGCTGGACTAGGCACTTGGCACACAAAATTAAATAGAGGAACCCTGTGTTAATGCCCATTCTCATCAAACCATCAAGCCCACCGCATTCTCCAGTCTGCAGGACCATTTTTCCTCCATTGTCATTGAGCTTCCCAATAACTCTCTAGAGCAAGAGGGACAACAACAACAGTCTCTTTTTATAGAAGGGGAAACTGAGGCTTGAAGAAGTGAAGTGATTTGCCCAAGGTCACATGGCAGGGGCCAGTAGAACTTTTCAGCTCTTTTTGCAGAAGAGTCCCTGGCAGAATAACGTAGGGGTTAAAACTTAAAAACTTGACCTTGCTTTGCTGGCTTTGGGATCTTGGGACACGTTTCTTACCCTTGCTAACCCTCGCTTTGCCTGTCTCTGAAATGGAGAAAATTGTGTCTAACTCATGGGGGTCACTATGGGTCAAAGTGAACAATGGACAGAATGTGCCGTGAAGCCTGACACACACACACACACACACACACCAAATCCTCCCTGAATGGTGCTTCGTGTGCTGGTGACGCTGCCATTGTCGTTGGATGGAAATAACAGGAGGACAAGGCCAGGGAAGAGGAGAAGGAAGACAGTACTGATTATTTGGTACCACAGCCTGACTCCAAATGGCCTTTTCCCACCTCTACTCCACCTCCATGAAATGAAAAAAGACCCACATTGTAGTCCTGGCTGTGCCAAGGACTTACTCCGTGAACTTGGGCAAATCCTCCCTAGTCCATTTCTCCACCACACTTCTAGGAGATGGACAAAACAATCACCAAGGTCCCCTCCTGGTCAAACTGCTGGAAATTTAAGCCCCAATAACAAGAGAGGAGAGACCCAGGCTTCAGGTGAAAGAGGATTAGAGAGAAGGCTTGGACAGGATGGATACCTCTAAAATGGGATAGCTCTACTATTGTTAAAAGAGACATGCCCCTTTGTGCCCAGATAGCTTAGGGGTCTCTCTGCTGACTTCTGTATACAGAAAAGCTGGGTAAAAGGACCAGAAATGTGCCTCAGGTGTTCTGGGCATTTCAGAATGACCCCAGGTGCTTGTCAGCCACTGAGCATTCTTGGGAGGGAATCTTTTGGAGAAAATTGCTATGATTTTCAGGTGTATACCTGGTAGCAGCTGGTGCATTAGACCACACACATGGAGCCAGAATAGCTCTTCTCTGGGCCACTTGCTTTGGGCCACTGCAGTCCCCATTCTCACATGGATGGGCCAGGCTTAGAGGCCTCTGAGTGAGATGAGACAGCCAAAGTAGGAAGGATGCTCAAGACACACCCATGGGCTTTTGCCACTGCAGCCTGTTTAGGAAGGTGTGCAGACAGGAGCCAAAACTCAATGCAAGGACAGGCCAATGCCCCACAGGTATATAATGAGAAGAGGTCAAGTGTGTTGACCTGTACAGCTCCCCGCTTCCCCCAGGCCTAAGGTTCCCAGTACTGCTGCTCCTGGGGCATGCTAACTGATCCCTAAATAGTGGCTTTTGCATTTTCTGACTCCTTCAAGATGATCCTAAAAGTCCTTGGAGGACTTCTGAGGATAAATACACACTCCTTCACTCAGGATGGACCCTCCTCATAACCTGATAATCAAGCTGGGTAACAGTGTCTCCTCCTCTGAGGAGGACAGTTTGCAAGACTGAGGCCTCCTGGCTGGGTAAATCCCAGTTGCCTCTAGATTCACTTCTATAGGAGGGTAGGAAGAGATGGAGAGCCTTTCGGAGTCTGCCCACGCTGCAGCTCAGCCCTGCCGCCCTTGGTCTGTATGATTGTGAGCAAGTTCATCGAATTCTCTGAAGCTCAGCCCCCTACTCTGTACAATGAAGATTAAAACCCCTGTAGCACAGGCTTGTTATAAGGATTGAAAACCACAGGTCGGCTGATTGTTTGGGGTGGGATTTTTTTTTTCCTTTTTTATTCCTACTGACCATGTCCCAGACAGTAGGCTCACATGTCTTAGCCCATTTAATCCCTTCATCAGCCTCATAAAGGAGATTTGTTTGTCCTTGTTCTATATGAGAAGAATACCGAGTCTCTACCCAACCCCCTGAAAACCAGTGACTTGCCGTGGGTCACTCAGTCAGTGAGGGACAGAGCCAAGCCTGGGAACAGACTTGGGCTCTGGGTCCCTCTGCTCTGTGATTTCCCATCCCTAACACCAGGCTTGGAATGGAAAGTATCATAATCTCAACCTTACAACCAGGGATTCTGGAGCTCAGGGAGGTGAAGGGCTGACTTCAGGCCACCCATCTCAACAGCTCTGGGGTCCAGCTGGAGACAGAGCCAGTCGGCTGACCCCCCTCACCCAGGCTCTCGACATGACCTTCAACTGCCTCACCTCATAGTGCTCAGTCATTTAAAAAGTAAGAAATAAAGAAAAAATCTTCTCTGAATGCTTAGCAGAGATGAAACTGATCGAAGACATCACATTGGTATTAAATTATGGATCGAGTCTGGCTTGCAGTCCACGCCTCCCGGTGCCACACTCCAGCCTCGTTGTTGCCATTGGGCCGGCCTCTGACAGCTTGTCAGGAAAGGTTGTTCTGCACCTTGGGTGACTTGCTAATGGGCTGATTATGCTGCTTATGTGACTGAGGAGGCAGTGAAGAAGCACCTTGGCTCAACCTCCAAGTTTCTAAGGGGAGCTTTTACCTTAGAAGCCAGAGAAGGGCTAAGCTCCCTCACAGGAAAGGGACCTCCCCTCACTTGGACTCTTTTGCAGCTGTGTGAGCTATTGGCATGCTGCTGGGGTGAGAACACCAACCCCCAAGAGGTCATCTGTGCAAGTACAGATGTGTGTCATCTATGAGCATGGAGTGTGATTGCCAGTATGCATGTTGAGGCAAATATGTCGTCTACCTTTGGAAAGCCTTATGAGAAAAGAGAAAATATAAGGGGGACCAGAAAAAAAAAAGAGAGAGAGAGAGAAAAAAAAAATTGAGAGAGTGGCAGAAAAAAAGGAATGAAATAACTACAAAATCTCTCTGGGACTCTGTTCCTGTCTCTGTTTCTCTCCCTATCTCTGTTCCTTCCTGTTTCTCTGTCTCATCTCTCTATATCTGTCTCTGGCTCTGCAAGTGTGACTCAGTCTCTCCCTATCTCTCTGTCCCTAGTTTTCTCTCTCTCTCTGTCCCTATCTGTCTCTGCTTGTCTGTCTCTGCCTCTGCATGTGTGCGTGTCTGTCCTTCTCTCTCTCTCTCTCTCTCTCTCTTGCTCTCTCTCTCTCACATACATACATCCTTCCTTCCACTCAGCATACAACCTCCTGTGCACGCCCACGTGCAGAGCCATTGGGCATGCAGGCATTGCCTTTTAGATCCCCCTTAGTTTCCAAATATCTGCCCCAGATAACACCACACTCATGGCCCAAATAACATCACATCCACATGTTCCTCCATCGCTGGTCCACCCAGACAATCTACGTACCCACACTCCCACTCTAGGAACATCAGTCCATCTACATCCTGTCATTCTCTTCGCCCACCCCCAATGGAGCACCTGCTGGAGCTCAGGTGCCATGCTGGGTGCCAGTAGGACAGCAGAGATGGAGCTCATGGTGTACGCATACGGTAACAGGGAACACATCTCCCTGGTCCCTGGTTCTAGTGGTAAGAATGCAATCAGTGTAACTCCTGGCCTCTCTATTCCTTCACTCTCTCTGCCCAGAAGAACTGAAGAAATCTGTGGTATTCGATTTGTGAACTGGCAAAGATAAACTGGGCATGCCCAGATTAGCTCAACTCGATCCTCCGTCTCAAGATTGAACTTGACCTGAAAGCACACAATTCTCACCTCCTCCTCCCTAATAAAATCCTTCCCAGAGAGGCTGCCATGCTGGGTCATCTCCCCCATACACTCCATGCACTACCTCTGAGACCCTAACAACCCACCTGCTCACTCACTCATCCCATGTATGTCCATCCACATCCTTAAACACACATCTCCACTCTTGTCTAAAACCCACTCCAGTGTGCAGTCTAACCCACATATTAACCCCATACCCTGGATACATATGCTCGTCCATCCTTCATGTACTTAAACTCACAAGCATTCCTCTACCTTTCCTTCCCCCCCCCCCCACCATACCCCCTTTAACAAGCTCCTTCCCAGCCCTCTAAAGAGTTTCCCTCACCCCACCTCAGAGCTCACTGCAAGTCCTCCCTCTGCCAGCACCAGCAAAACCAGGTCATGTCACAAAAGCAATTTTGCCCAGCCCCCAGATTTTTCACTCAGCTCACAGATAACTAACAGGACCATCTTCCCAGCTAATCAAGAAAGAAATCTGGTGGGGTCGATTGCCACCAATATGCATTTAAATGGCTGCATCTAGGAGGGAAATCTAAATGAGAGTTGAAGGAAGGCTGGGACACTGGGGGAAATCTCACTGTAATAACTGTGTGAGGCAAAGCAAATCAACAGAAAGCTGTACACGCGCTCAGGGAGAGAGAGAAGACTACTGTAACACGTGTGCTCGGAAACTTATTGGAATCTTCGCACTTTTAATATAATGGCATTAGTGTCACGGTTTCTTACGTATAAACTTCTCCAGCCACACATAATGAACGGAGACTATATCCCAGAGTGTGTGATGCTTGGATGTGGGGGCAGGGGGAGAGCGTGTGCTCAATGATCTTCTTTTAAATCTGGGTGACTTTGCACAGCACCGAGATGCAGAGGGATCCTGTTTGTTCAAAGGCCCAACAGACCTAGTTGAAAGTCTGGTTCTGCCATGTCCATACTGGGTGACCTTGGGCTGTTTACTGCTCTCCAGGAACATCATCTCCTCATCTACAAAATAGAGATAATGAGGTATACTCCTCAGAGTCAAACTGAGGATTTAATAAGTTACCTGAAAGCCACATACCAGGACAACTCATACCAGGAAAAACAAAGTCATTTGTGGAATCTTACTTTGTGAGTTTTTACATCGATATTTATTTTTCTGATTATAAAGTATGTCCACTTGACAATTCCGAAGATTTAGAGAAAAATTAGGAAGAATAAAGAAAAGGTGACATAATTTTACAACCACTTCTTGATAGTTTGGCATTATCTCCTTGTCTGTAACCTTCTATATATGTATTCATATTACAGATCTGAGTTCAAATTATCCTTGAAATCTGAATACATTTGGATCAAATTCCCAGCCCATACTCTGTAGAAGTCCAAATATTCCCTCATGGTTTCTTTAGTGATCTTGGGAACTTAAATTTTACCATCACTTCTAGGTTAGATCTCTTGTCTATCACAAATTCTTACTCAGAGTTTCTGCTGGTTCTTCATCTCTGGAAGAAGTGTCCCTGTTACGAAAATGATGGTTCTTTCTTTTGGGCTGTTTCTGCCAATGCAAATACATATACCCATTTGGGGTGTGTAGAACTTTTACCAGAGGATTGTGGATAGTGGGAAGGGGTCTCATTACATTGTACTAGGCAAATTATTCAAATAATCAGGAAGTATACTTTAAATCTACTTGTTCCTATTAAATCCTTTTGGACACCACCTCCATTTGTTTGTGCTACTACATCAAAATATCCAAGATTAGGAAATATATAAAGAACAGAAATTTATTTCTTATAGTTTTGGAGGCTGAGAAGTCCAAGATCAAGGTGCTGGCATTGAGTCTGGTGAGGACCTCCTTGCTGAGTTCTCATATGGCAGAAGGAGGAAGGGCAAGATAGCAAGCTACGCAGCACTGCTCAAAGTATTTTATTAGGGCCTTAATCCCACTAAAGAGAAAGAAGCCCTAATGGCCTAATCACCTATGAAAGGCCAGCCTCTTAATACCATCAAATTGGCAATATCTGAATTTTGGAGGGGACACATTTAAACCATTGCAGTCACCCTGTCACAAGGGTTTCTAACTGGCCATATCAACGGTACTCAGTTACCTACCAACTCTCTGATTTTCTCCCCTCCAAACTCACACTTGACCCACTCCCCCCAGTGTACCCCACCCATCTCAGTAGATGTCCCTCATTCGCCAAGTTGCTTAAGCTATAAACTTTGAAGTCATCCCTGACTCCTCTTATTCTCTCACAGCCTATGTTGGGTTAATAAGTCCTATTGGTTCTACATTTGAAATATAATATGAGTCTGATCACATTTGATCACTTCATCCCTGCCACTCTTACCAAAGTCAGGTATTACTAGGATATTGCAAAGCTGGTCTCCTCTCTACCCTGTTTTTCTACATATATTCTCTATGTAGCAGTCAGAGTGATCTTTTAAAAATACAAATCAGGTGCTGGCACTCTTCCCCTCAAATTCTCCCCATGGCCTCCCATTTCTAAGGATGGCCTCCAAGACCCCTCATGATCTGGCCTCCTACTTGCCCTCTGACTTCATCTCCTGCTACTCCCTGACTACTTATTGTGCTCCCAATGCAAAGAAATGCTTTGTTTTTCCTTCCTTGTGACCTCGCATTTGCTGTTCCCTCTGCCTAGAAGGATTTCCCTAGGTACTTTCAGGGTCCTCATTGTGGTCCACACACACCGTATGTCTCAATTCCAGTGCCAGGCCAGGGCACCTTGGGTCCTGAGGCCATCCCATGCCTAGAGGATGAGGTGATACTACTGAGATAAAATTCCATTCATTCTCCAATTGTAAATTCTTAACAACTAGAAAAAGAAAATATTATTCATTGGTCATCCTAATGAGCTTTCTTTAGTGGAAATCTATGAATCCTGTGTAATGATACTTTGAAAGCAGACAAGAAGCAGTTGGGGGGCTCTTTCCAAAAGTTGAGATGGTGGCCCTGATGATGGTAGAGTGATGATCACAGTTTCTCCTCAAAATATGGTACCTTATTTTCCTCATGAAATTGCCAGGGCTTTCCTTAATTATTTACTACAAAAGAGAACTTTTTATCTTTTCTTTTTAACCTTTCTGGTCATCCATTGTTAAAGCACTCATTTGGAGATACTTCTTTGAATGTACTTTACAATCTAACTCCTTGTAGCCTCACTGTCTCCATCAGTGGTTCAGCCTTCCCTGGCCACACAGAACAATCCTACATATATTCTGCAGGGATATTACGTCCATTATCCTGTGTAGACATTAGGTAATTTGCATACAATCAGCAAATCTCCCTGGGTTTCCTCTTTGGGTTAATAATTCTAGTTTTCCCATTAATTTCTCAGAAAATGGGTTTTGGAGGCAGTTTACTGTCTCATAGTCTGTATTGCCAAATGGGTGAGATGCAGTTTTGTTTTTTGTTTTTTGTTTTTTGTTTTTTGTTTTTTTTTTTTTTTTAGAGGTGTTTGATATAGGGCGTGTGTGCTCACCAGAGAGACAGAGAGAGACAGAAAGCGAGAAATCACCCTGCACCCCCCAGGGGGGATGGCAATGCTGCAATCCCTTCTCCTCCATTCTCCTCTCAGGATCTTGGGCATGCATGCACACGTGCCTGGTGTGAATTAAAGCTACCGGGCCTGGGACTCGAACCACGGTCAACTACATGGGAGTCCAACGACATAGCCATTACGCCAATTGCTGGTCCCAAGATGCAGTTTTATAGTCAACAATTGCTTGTCTTTTATCCTTCAAGACACCCTCTAATATATGCTCAGTAAACTTCAGCATTTTGGACTTGTAATGGTGATGATGATGAAAATAACAGGAGTAAAGCATACACAAAGTGCAAGCACTGTTCTGAGAACTTTTTGTGCATTCATTGAAAAAAGGACTATTATCATCTCCATCCTATAATGGATAACACCAGGCTGTCTAGTAATTGGTGCTGTGGTTAAATGTAGTCAGGTGCTATAAGTACGGTGCTGGCTCTCTTACTGTGAGATCCTAAGTAAATTACTTACCCAATCTGTTCTCTGGTTTCTTCATCTGCAGAAGGAAGCTGAAAATAATACCCACTTTATGGGGCCATTGGAGGACTTAGTGAGCAAATACAAGTAAAGTACTCAGAAGTGTCTGGCATGTAATAAGTGTTCTATTAACATTGATTATTGATTATTATTCATTATTATGATGATAGGATATATGGTGGCACAATGAAATGAATGTTTGATGCTCTCTAGAGTGGCCAAGAGGCTTCAAATAGGTGCTGAAACCAGTATCAAAGGATTTACTCCAGGACGATGCCCTGCTTACCTTAAATGTGCACTCCCTGATACAGGGGTCAGGCATGTTCACCTGCAGGAAAGCCCTAGCAGCAGGAGGCAGGATTTTCCCACAAGTAAGCAAGTAGGAAAGAGCTCTGACTTTTCAGGCAATGGGCCAACAGGAGCCGAGGTCCAAGACACACCATCGAATGAAACAGTGATTACATCATCACTTCCAGTGGGCGTTTAACCATACGATGTTATGATGTTGTTTTCCCTCCACCCAGAAAGTGAGAGCAGCCTCCACTGCTGCTGACCTGTACAACCACTTTAATTTGTGGCCTCTGAAGGGAAGGTAACTGAAGACTTTCCAGGTTTTAGTTCTGTTTAGCGCTAGAAGAGCGCAAACCCTGGCTTCAAAGAGAAAAGGCATTTGAAAGGCTTATGAAAGGGCTCATGAGCCTTCTTGTACATCAAACGAGACTTACAAAGCAACATTCTGATGAGTTAAGTGCAAATGAATCAGAAACACAAGGATTAAATTTCCCTTGAAATACACATAGGTTTAAAGATTAAGGGGAAATTGCTGGCAAAACGTGTTTTGGGATAAACGCTGCAAAATAGTTCAAGGTGGCTCCTGTATGCCACTTCTCCTCAATTATTAGTGTAAATAACAATAATAGTAATATTGTCAACACTGCTTGATATGCTTTTAGCTCACTTCTGGGTAGATATATAAAAAAGTAAAATCTAATGATGAAATAGAAACCCATATAAGGAATAGGATGCAGCAACAGAGATGGACTGTCCATTAAACCGCATCTCTTTCCTTCTCGGATCACAACAGGACTATATTTCCAAGGCTTTGTTTCAGCGAGTGGAACATGGCCAGAAGGAGGATATGTCACTTCCAGGCCCGTACCATAAACTCACCTTTCTTGGTTCCTTGGTTCCTTCTCCTTCTTCACCTTCCAGATGGACACTGATGCAATCTTGGAGGTCCCATGTTGAAGATGGAGGCATCTCCATCCACTGATCTGCTAGTGGACTCTACATGAACATAAAGTAAACTTCTATTATACGAAGACATTGAGGTCTCAGGACCTTTCTGTTGCGGTCTTAGGACACTTCTGTTAGAGCAGCTAGCATCACTTTAACCAAGATGGAGAAGAGTCCACCTAGAAAAGAAGAAATTTGGTTCATAAATGGGAGTACCTGACTTCTAGTCTCTCCCTCAAATGTGCTGTGTGGGGCTTGGGAAAGTCCCTTCCTAGCCTCTGAGTTTCAGTTTCTTCATTGGTAAAAGGAAGGGAAGGTATTCGACTAGATAATCACCAAAGTCTAGCACTAACTGGGAAATTGATTAAGTTTAAGATCAAATGATTCTAGGGACCAGCAGATGGTGTAATGGTTACGTTGCTGGACTCCCACATGGCCAATCACAGTTCGAGTCCCAGACCTGGAGCTTGAATATCATGCCAGACACGTGTATATGTGTGTGAATCACAGTTCGAGTCCCAGACCTGGAGCTTGAATATCATGCCAGACACGTGTATATGTGTGTGCCCAAAATCTCAAGAGATTGCAGCATGGCCATTACCCCTGGGGGGTTATTTCTCACTTTTTTGTGTCTCTGTCTCTCCAGCAAGCATATGTGCCCTATAGTAAAAAAAAAAAAAAACTCTAGGGACCAGCAGTTAGCGTAATGGCTATGTTGCTGGACTCCCACGTAGTCGACCGCGGTTCGTGTCCCGGACCCAGTGGCTTAAAACTCACGCCGGGCGCGTGTGCGTGCGTGCCCAAGATCCCGAGAGGAGAATGGAGGAGAAGGGATTGTGGCGTGGTCATCCCCCCTGGAGGGTGATTTCTCACTTTCTGTCTCTCTGTCTCTCTCTGTCTGTCTGGCGAGCGCACGCACCCTACAGCGAAAACCTCTCAAAAAAAAAAAAAAAAAAACTCCAAAAAGAAAATCAAATGACTCTAAATAATAAATTGCAACTTGAATTCTATTTTAGCCAACAAAGATTTAGGAAACACCTACTATCTGCCAGGCATGGGGACTGCAGAGATAAATAAATCCAGGTTTGGAGTACTGGTTTGAAGAGAAATGACTGTAATGAAAATAGCAGAAAGAAAATGGATCAATCAGTCAGTCAATCAATAACAGATGGATCAATCAGTCAGTCAATCAATAACAGACAGCAACCAGTTCTGTCTGAAAGATGGTAGAAGTGTGATATGTTTCTAATGTCTCCAAAATTCCTATGCAGAGATTTGGGTGTGAAGGTATTAAGAGGAGACCTAGTTGGATTATGATATTGAAAGATGGATGAGGCCTCTGGGAAATAATTAGACCTTATAATGCAGTCCCCATGATTAACTCCTGGTGAATTTATAAGAGGGAATCAGACAGATACACATGGATGCAAATGCACGCACTCTTGCCCTCCACCACGTTTGGCTCCTGGACCTAAAACTTAGTTACTAGGAGCTCTATTTCCATAAATCAACCAGTTTCAGATATTTTCTGTTATTATTAACAGAACAGACTAGTAAAAGAGGTAAGTAAATGTTACCAGGAAACAATGGCATTTGAACTAGGCTTAGAGGTCGGAAAGCTACTGTCAGGCTAACAAGATCAGGGGTCTAAATCTGGAGAGATCAGGGACTTCATAGAAAAAAAGGACACTTATTTCATAGATGGAAGAACTAAAACTGAGAGAAATTACTGATGAGTTACAAACTTGGAGGTCATTAATCAATTTCCCAGAGTTTCTTTCAGGAGGATCTAGGGTAGAATTTATTTCCTAGCTCCTAGTGGCCACCTGCTTACATGATTGTATCCTTACTGCCCAGAACAGTGCTTGATACATAGTAGTACCTCCAGCTTCTAGGGGCCAGCTTACTTCCCTGGCTCATGGCCATATTTCTCCATATAGAAAGTCAACAATGGCAGATCAAGATCTTATATTTACCACTGTGACCTTCTCTTCTCCCTCAATCTTCTACCTCTAAAAACTCATTTGATTACATTGGGTGGGGATGGGAGGGGTCCACCAGGATAGCCCAGGATACTCTTCCTATCTTAAAGTCAGCCAATCAGAATCATTCATTCCATCTGCTACCTTAATCCCCCCATTTCATTATAATTTAACATAAAGTCCAGGGATTAGGACATGGAAATCTTTGGAGGACTATTATCCTGCCAGCTATAGGATAGAGAATGTCAATTCATTCCTTCATTCTTGTTTTTTTTTCTTTTTTTCATTATTTATCTATTTATTTATTTTACATTCAATTACTGTGTATCATTACAGCATACCAAATGATTTTTTTCATCCTGAATACACTGCATATTGATTCAATCAAAGATTATTATACATACTACCATCAATAGATAATTTTCCTTTTTTTGTGTCCCTTAAATGTTTTGCCACTTTCTCTTTCTCCTTGACTCCCTCCCTCTCACTTCATTCTTATTTAATGCCTGTTCTGTGCCATTCACTGCACCAGAGGATGCAGTAAGTAATATGACAGACCTTTTCTTTACCTTTGTAGAACACACATTCTAGTGAAGAAGACACTCAAGAGGGCTCCAACCAAGAGTGATGGGTGTCACAACAGAGGAAGTGTGGGCTAGTGTTTAAAAAAATCTCTCCAGGCAGAATGTATGTGTCCTTTTGCTTTATTTCATATCTAGAGCCCTACATTAAGAGCACAGAGCATCTGGAACCAGCAGTTGGCATAATGGCTATGTTGCTAGACTCCCATGTGGTTGATCGTAGTTCAAGTCCCGGACCCGGACCCAGTGGCTTAAACTCACACTGGGCACAGGTACCCAAGATCCTGAGAGGAGAATGGAGGAGAAAGGATTGCAGTATGACCATCCTTCCTGGAGTGTGTGTGTGGGGGGTGATTTCTCGCTTTCTGTCTCTGTCTCTCTGTCTTTCTGGCGAGCGCATGTGCCCTATAGCAAAAAGAGTCTCTCCCCCCCCCCCAAAAAAAGGCACAGAGCATCCTCCAAGTGGCTTCGCTCATTTATTTTAAATAAATAAATAAATAGCATCGTTTCCTGGATTTTGTTTGTTTGTTTTAGATTTTTGTCATGGGATTTGTGTGCTCACTGGAGAGAGACAGAGGGAAAATGAGAAATCACTCCCTATGGGGATGGCCATGCCACAATCCCTTCTCCTCCATTTCCCCCTCAAGATTTTGGGCACACACACATGCACCCAAAATGCTTTTCAAGCCTCCAGATCCGGGACTTCAACAGCAAAGTTGGCCATGTGGGATCCAGCACCTTAACCACTGTACCACCTGCTGACCTCAAGACAGAGTTTGTTTTGAATGAACCTGTTTTGGCTCTAAATGATCACTGCTTCCTTTTCTAGTTCTAGTTTATTGTGGGTTAGTTTAGATTCTTTCTTGTGTGAAACATCTACTAGGTACCAAAGGCATTGAAGTCAAAATGATGTGGAAATACTGGTTCCTACCCCAAAAGATGGTCGAGGTCAGTGGAAGGGGAAGATGAGCTTTCCAGCAGTCACAGCAGAGGTGACAGATATCTTTACTCACCAATGTGGGGTAATGGGTAGCAGAAGAAGGTGTGCCAGAGGTCTTGGAAAATATTGGAACATGGACAAGAAGTAACAACCAAAACAGGAATTCCGTGTCTTAGAAGGCCATACCTGAGAAAGTGAATATGGGTTGAGTCTGAGGGCCTCCTTCCACCTCCACTTGCTATGGTAATGCTAGCCAATGCTTTTAAGTGACTTAATAAGAAAAATGTATTGTCTCACATAACAAAATATCCACAGGTAGGGTTAGTTCAGAGGATCAGTTATGTCATCAAGAACTTGAGTTCTTGCCAACTCTCTGCTTTTTCATTCTCCCTATACCAGCTTGGTCATCAGACTTGACCCTTCCTGGTTGTAAGACAACTTCCACACATGACATCACATTATCTAGGATTAAGTCTCAGCGATTACAGATGATTGATTGCATATTAATAATAATTCATTATTTCATTAGTAACAATTTATTATTTCTTGTGGTACATGCATTTACACCATGTACCACAAGACTTTGTACTTTTTTCTCACCTATAATGCAAGAGCCTGTTTCCTCACCCCTTAAATACAGGCTGGATTTGTGACTGACTTTGGTCAGTTGAATGTAGACAAATTAAGTCACAATGTGCTAGCTCTAAGGCTGGGCCTCAAGACATCATGTGTATTTCCACTTCTTAATCCTCTGTAACTGCCATGAAAACATGCCTGGACTACCTGATAGGGTATGAGAGATGCAGTTTAGTCACTCCAGTACTCTCTGGTGACAGCCATACAACGTTAAGACAAGTGAGTGTGCCCAGAAAACCACACAGCTAAATTCCTGCTAAATCAACAATCCCAGACTCACAAGCTCAATAAATGCTTATTGTATTAAGCCACTGAGATTTGTTACACAGTATTATTATGGCAATAGATAATTGATACATATGGCCTTGCTGCAAGAGAGGCTGGAAAAACATTATCTGGTATTTTCAGCCTCAATAATGAGAGAGAATAATAGGTACTGGATAGGCAACCAACAATGTCTCCTATAGCAGCCAAGAGGAATGACAAATATCCACAAGGCCAGTGAAAGGCAAAGATAATGCCAAATGTTTCTATGTGATTCTTCAAAAGGGATTGGCCAATAGGTGAGGGGTTAAGCAGGGAATGAGATGAAAGTAGCCAAGTCCTTACCCAGCCAAGGTTTATCTGGTCTTTCAGCTTGAGTTGTGCTGATAAATACATCAGGGGCTGTATTATGAGCAAGACAATTGCAGAATCATGGGATGACTCGTAATACAGAATTTATTAGCTTCTGGAACTAGTCTATATTAAGGAATTTTTCTCAGGTCACTTCAGTAGAGTTTGGATATTCACATTATAATACATGGTCTACCACTGACCTAAGTCCCCACACCTAGAAAATTCCCCCAAGAGAGCTCGCACAACTTATCTCATGGTTCAAACCAAACCTTACAGCAAAAAGGAGAATTAACACCCCTTCTTGGCTGGGTCTTCCACAATTCCTTATATTTGGGCTGCGTTTTCTATTTTCTTTTCTTTTTTAAAATCTCCTCTTCACATTTAATTGTTGTACATCTCCATAGCACACAATATAGTTTTTCAAAAACATGCATTACATTACCATGAAATCAAGGATATTATCATAAATATCTTTCCCATTGGAGAACTTTACATTCTTAGGTCTGTAAAATATTTCCACCCTAAACCCCTCTCACTCACTCCAGTCCCCTTAACCACCCACCTCCAGCCCCTATAGTGTCTAGTATACACATTTTTCTTCCCTATCATTTTTTCTTCAGTCTCTCAATTTCTCATAGACTGTAGACATTTGGTATATATTGAGTGGGAACAGTGTCTGTCTTTCAGAGTCTGACTTACATCACTTAGCATTGAATCTTCTATGTTCATCCACTTGGTATCAAATAACAGGATCTCATTGTTTATTTTTTTATTTCATTTTCTTTTATACATTCAATCATGTTATTTAGCTTACAAAGTGAATATTCCAACATGTGGACATTTCTCCCTAGTCCAGTTGATAAAACTATAAAATTATCTTCAACAGATAATACCACATTTCTTTTGTTTCTTACGGCTGAGTAATATTCCATAGCATACTTGTGCCACATTTTTTTCAATCTAGTCATCTGTTCTAGGGCCCTTGGGTTTATTTCATGTCTTAGCAACTTTGAATAATACTGCAATGAATATGCATTTTTCTATTTTCAGATAACATCCATGATCTCTTGGAACCCTTCTCTCCTCCAAATAAATGAACATTTCCACTCTAATTTCAAATGAGAAAGAACACTAAAGGATGAAAGTTATTCCTTGTCTGAGATCACAAGCAAGATGGTGGGGGTGGGAATCTTATTCTTTCCCCCAGGATCTCCTCATGTCTTTTCCTGTCACTTAATTCAGGTCTCTGCCCAAATGCGTCTTCCTCCAAAAGGACTTACTGAATCATTCTTTCCATATTGCTGCACCCATGTCATTCCCTTACATTGATGTACTTTTTTTTAATAACTCTTATCACTGCCTGATATGGTCTCACATATTTTTCTATTTATATTTTATTGTTTTTCTCAAAATGAATGCAAGCTCTCTGAGAGCAGGACCCTTCTTTGCTTATAGTTATAGCATTCTCAGTGCCTACTATGTGACCAGCACATTGCAGGAAGTAAATATATGATGAAAAATGGAAGGAACAGAAGGAAGGAAGAGGTTCATTTGATAATCCGCTTGATCTTCCACTCCACACTTACGGAAGCACAGAGCCCTCCAGAATCATCCTCAGTCTCATCTTTTACTTCTCCATAATTTACTCTGTTAATCAGGCATCTCCTTTTAGCTCATATTCTACCTCTATTCCAAACCACTTAGACCCAATGGGAAATTAAAATCTTTGCACAGTTTTCTTTCTTTCTTTTTTTTTTATATTTAATTTTTTTTTTTTAGAGCGAAATTTTTGCTGTAGGGCGTGTGTTCTTGCTGGAGAAATGGAGAGTGAAAAAATCACTCCCCAGGGGTAATGGCCACACCACAATCCCTTCTCCTCCATTCTCCTCTCGGGATTTTGGATACACACACACACACACACACACAACACACACACACACGCCCAGCACGAGTTTTAAGCTGCTGGGTCTGGGACTTGAACTGCAGCCAACTACACCAGAGCCCAGCAATGTAACCATTATGCTATCTGCTGGTCCCAAAATCTTTTACAGTTTTCAACAAAAATATTTCATGCAAACAAAGAATTATTGAGCAGAGTCAACTTTACTGACCATTTGGGATAGAGATTTAGAGAAGAAGTTTACATTATATGATTTTTTTTTTCTTTTTTAAAAAATGTTGCCACATGCCATGGAAATACAACAAAAGGCAGAGAGAGAAAGCACTCCTCCCCTAATGGAGTGTGATCACACCACAATCCCTTCTCCTCTATGTTTTCATACTGTTGGGATTGGGGGTACTCATTCATATATACTCAGTGTGTTTTCAAGCTGCCAGGGTCAAAACCTGAATCATGGTTGGTCATGTGGGATCAGGCTCCTCCACACGGGGCCATGAGGCCAGCCCATATGAAACAATTTTATAGCAAACATCAGTTTTTATTATGTTTTTAATATGTTCTCTGGTCCTACCACCATTGAAGAATTTTCATCAGCAATTTCTCTCAATCTCTAAGTCCCTTTAATCACTTCAAGTTCTCCTTGTCACTTAATTCAGTCTCTTGCAAATGCCACATCTTTTCTACATTACTACCCCCATGTCTTTTGCTTACCCTGATTTTTGTCATTGTTGTTAATAACTCTTATTACTACTTGGCGTGGTCTCACATCTTTTTCTATTTATTCTTATTCTCTCTTTTCCTTTCTTCGACTTTTTCTTCTATCTTCTCCTCTCTTTCCCCCTCCTTCTCTCCTTTCTTAGTAAAGTAAAGCACTTTGGGCATATTTCTCTGCTGCTTTACCTCTTATGGTCTCTCATACACCATAAAGGTATTTTTATAAACAAAGACAGCATCTTCCTTAAAAACAGATCCCAGTTTTAGGTATTTTGCTCTGCTACACTGGAAAAGTAAAGAAAGAGCAGAAACACAAAGCAAGTTGAGGGGAACTACCCTTTCTGGCACACCTTCTACATCCATTATTTAAGGCCCCTAGACATAACATGATTTAGAGCTTATCTTCTCTATTACAGAAATCAGGTAATTGAGGCTCAAGAAGGATATAACCTGCCTAAAGTCTCCAAACAAGTAAGTAATTGAACAGGATTCAAATTCAAACTAAGTCCTAGGGAAGGCAGTGTTTGTTCTACCTTTTGTATGGTTGGGAAGTTAAGTCCATGGAGTAATTCATAATGAGATCAGAAGGAAAGAGAAGAGCCCCCTGGTCTCTCTTTTAAACCTTAAATTCATTTTTAGTTGTTCCAACAGCATCTCAAATACAACCTGCACAAAACTGTCTATCTTCAACCCACCTACATCTCTGCTGATTTCAGTCAATGACATTCAAGCCAGGAGCCTAGGAATCTTCCTCGAGTTTCCTACTCCTACACCTATTATTTCTGATCTTTATTTACTTTCCCCAAATATCACTCAGCCTGGTGCCCACCACCTGTGCTCACCTCCAAAGCCACAGTCCTGGCCAGCATACCCTCTCTGGCACAGTGGCAGTCATTCCCCTCACTGACTGGCACCTCCACAACGGCGTCTTCCAACCTACCCTTCATACGAACTGCTGCCAGGGACACCCAACGAAAACACATGCCTACTTATATTATTTCTTTGCTTACAAATCTTTATGACTCTTCCTACCTTCAGGAAAAGGACTAAATTCCTCCATCTTGTTCACACGGCCCTTCAGGATACAGTGCTACACATGTTCCCGCCTCAGCCCTCATACCTCTCTGAATGAACTCATGGCAGCTCCTGTTTTTCATTCCTTCTCTCTCATTTTCACCCTTTTTACCCATTCTGTCTAGAGCTTTACCTCACACATTTTCTCTGCCGAAAAGTTCTCAGTCTTCCTTCAGAGCTCAGCTCAGAAGTTTCTCACCCTCTGTCCACGCTCTCTCCACATAGGAAATCCACTTCCCTTCCACTGCGTAGGCACTCATGCCTATTCTAACACAGGCCTTATCACACTGGAATACATACTCACTTTATTTGTCCAACTACTCCCAATAAACCAAGGCCTCTTGGACAGTAGGACTTGAATAATTTTTCTATTTCACAGGTGTTTGATACTTCGTAAACATTCAGTGAATATTTGTTTACTGAATGAATAAATGGATGAACAAACAGATGAATGAATTGAGTAATACTTGACTTGGAATATGTCCTGCCTCTCTCCCTTTAAAAACAATGACACAGAGAACCACCATCACCCTCTCACCACCACCTGCTCTATAGTATTTTATTGTCATTCCTAATCATCTCATGAGTCAGATTTTCCATCTCTTCTTCTTGTGATTTAAAAATTGTATATTGATATAAATGAGCTAACTGTTATTTCTAGAATTTTAATTATACAAAATCCTTTTACAAGAAAAGTGAGGATCAGCTAGTGGCATGATGGTGACTGGATCCCACATGGCCAGCTGCATGGTTCAAGTCCCAGACTTGGCACTTGAAAAATGTGCCAGGTGCTTGTGCATGTGTGCCCCAAATCCTGATAGAATAATAGAGAAGGGACTGTGGCATGGCCACCCATTCTGATGTTATTTTCTCACTTTCTCTCTCTCTCTTTCTCTCTCTGTCTCTCTTCAGTGAGCACACATGCCATACAGCAAACTTGGAAAAAAAGAAAGAAGGTGATTTGCATAGACTACCCCAGTTCCCCCAAATCCATAGACCTGGGTTTGAAAAACGTTGAGTTAACAAAATGAAATCTTATTTTATGCAAATATTTTTAGATCATGAGTTATCAATACTAGAAATTCTTTGTAAACTTGTAAAAATAGAAGGAAATTAAAACCAAAAAAAATAAATTCTTATAACTCAAGAAGCCTCAAGAATAAGTTAATAGATCTTAAAAGTTCATGACCCCAGTTTGAGAAACACAGGACTAAACTCCTAGAGTATGAATTACCTAAGGCCAGCTAGTCTGACTTTCTGATCAGACAGATAAGAAAACTGAGATCTAGAGTGTGGTAGCTTTGTCCAGTTCATATAGCAATGTAGACTGAAACCAGGAACTCCTGGCTCTTTGTTCTTCTTGAATCTACTTTCTATCCTGAGCTATCTTTATACTTAGTGTTTTAAAAGTAATTTCATGACACTTAGTAAAGTGCAGTAAGAAAAACTTTATTCAGGACCGTTGCAATAGGTATAGAGACTAATGCCGTGGGAGGTTTCAATGGGAGAAAGAGTTAGTCAAATAATACAGCATGGACAAGTAAGAATGTATAGTTAAGAACCAGTGTGGAAGTCTATGGATGGTCAATGACTAGAAGGAGATATTAGGTATAAAGGGTGATTTTGGCTAAATTCATCTAAGAGATACCAGGGTGATTAGATATCCTCTGGAGGGCTACCAGCAGATAGCATAGAGGTTAAGGAGCTGGACTCCACATGATTGACCACAGTTACCATCCCAGATTCAGTGGCTTTGAAATCACATCAGGTGTATACAAGTGTATGCCCAAAATCCCAAGAGGAGAATGGAGCAGGGATTGCCGGTTGGCCAACCCCCCCTAGGAGGGAGGATTTCTCACTCTCTCTCACTATCCTTCTGTTTTTCTCTGGCAAGCACTTGAATCCTATGGCAAAAACCTTTAAAAAAATGATATCCTCTAGAGAATGACGGAGCATGAGAACCCTGATCAGATATTGAAAATGATCATCTATCAAAGGCAAGGAATTATTGCTAAATTGACTTAGCAGGGTTTTGCTAAACCTGAATTTTATAAGGAAGTTCACAAGTGGGCCTAAGAGAAGTATATCAGTAGCCTGACTAAAGTTTGTTTATGCAAAGAATCTGTGTCACTATCCACCTAATCATACTGTTTGTGTGTAATTATCAATCTTCTAGTTCATTTTTGCTGGTTGGTTTGGTTTATTTATAATAAACAAAGTAGGTATTCGCCACTACACACACACACACACACACACACACACACACACACACACAATTTTCCTGGGAAAGTTAATTACCCTAATTCAGTAAAGTATCAGGTCAGGAATCTATGGCTTCTTCTTATCAATGACAAAGAACGGCAGGAGCCATGGTGGTTAAGATAGCTGGATCCCACGTGGCCAGCTGTCAGTTCCAAACCTGGTGGCATATGAAACACTCCAGGTGCCTGTGCATTGTGTTCAAAATTCTAAAAGGAGGAAGAAGTAGAGGAGAAGAGATTGCAGCATGACCATTCCCCATGGGGGTGTTCTCTCTGTCCTCAACCTGCACGCATATGCCCTCTGGCAAGTGAAAGAAAGAAGAAAAAAGAAATGGCAGATGAACAAACTGGTACAAAAAGAGATATTTCAGTCTACATGTCTCTGGGAGATAACAGAAAAATCTCCCTCTAAAGAATTCTTCATTTCCCTTCAACCTAAAACCTTTCTACCACCAAACAAATGTCTTCATCATCTCCTCATTCAATCATTCATTTATTCCTTCAACAAGCATTAATTGGGCACACAATGTAAGTCAACATTCTTCTGAGTGAAGAAAATGAGCCTCAGAGAAAAAGAAAGTGACTTACCCAACATAGGAGGCACAATAAGCAACTTGGTCCAGAAACCATTAGAATAAAATCACTCATTTTAAAAGCCTGGGTTCTCACTTTAGAGTGAAGATCCCATGCAAAACTGGTCGATGGATCTGATCTAAAGACATACACTTTAAAATAATAAACAAGAAACCATTTATAAGGAAAGAAAAATTGAAGGGCAGAAAGTAATGAATCACCATTGCAAGTCGGCACAAAAAGAAAAATTAGTTCATAAAAATGCAGTTGGATAAATAATAGGTTATTTCATCATGTAAATATATCCCAAAAATAACTTTATTGAAATGAAACATCTATCGCAGCCTAAACTATTCATCACACTAACGTATATCTAGAATCCTAACAAATTTATGAAAATGTTATATTCCGTAATCTTCCTGATCCAATGCAAATAAATAGTATGTGCTTCGACTGTCTCGTTATGAGATGATTAATCACAGCTGCCAAAAGCAGCCAAGAAGCTAATTTTGATTTCTCACATTGTGGGTGGCATTTGGGGGAGTCTCTAAGGACTTATCACTGAGTGTTGGACCTTCTGGAATGAAGATCTCATTCCTCTGCCTCCCTCAATCTGGGCCTACCTGGGAAATTGTCATTATCACTTTAAAGTTGAGTACAGCTGTTCCCAGCAGAAGTCAGGAGTTTCTTATTGGGCAAAAGAAATCTGGAGAGAAAGGAAGAAAACTAATACTCACTAATTTTGTAATTTTATCCTCACAACACTCCAAGAAAAGAATTATTGTTATGGACCACAGTTGAAGAAATTAGGCTAAAATTTCCCCCAAAACACCTAGAGACTGGCTTTGTACCTACCTGTCCAGGTTTGTCCAGGACTTTTCCACCTGGGGTACTGAAAGTCCGTGTGTCAGGAAACCCTGTCAGTCCCAGGCAAACCAGGAGAACTGGTCACCCATCCATGCAAATATGGGTTTACCTGATTTCAAAACCCAGTGTGTTTTATACTTGTACGCGACCTCCTCCCCTAAGAAAGCTCCGAGTCTGCATTTTAGGGATAAGAACCCTTTGAGTTTAGAAACAGAGGACAAGGTTTAGAACACAGCTTGGCCTCTAATCCTAGAAACTGTGTGTCTTTGGATAAGGCTATTAAATCTCGGTTTTTCTGTTTCCTCGACTATGAGGAAACAGAAGGAAGAAGGAGAAAGTGGACACTAGAGTAATCGATCTCTTCGGCCTCTTTAAACTCCTGTAATCCAATTGGATTGTATCCACTCTCTTGCTCTCAGCCCATATAGACCATCAAAGAATGAAGGAAATAAGACGTTTTCCAGCTATGTATAAAATCCTATTTAATTACCTTTTTAATTTTTTTAAATTTAATTTTACTTCAGAGATCCTGTTTCATTCTTCCTTTTTTTTTTTTAAAAAAAAAAAAGAGTTTGTTTTGGGAGAGAATCTGGTTTCTGCAGAAAAAAAAGAAAGTTTCTGGCTGAAACTGTGAATTTTGTAACTGCAAGCTCTTTCAAAGGCAAGCGGCAGACAGGGAAAGGATGGTTGCTAAGGAGACAATTGTATTTAAATTATCAGCTCACAATAGACTCAGCATAGATATTGATTGGATGTGAGAGGGTAAAATTATTTTCCTTAAACTGGAGAAAAACTGAGGGTCTGGCTAGAAGCTCACCCTTCCTGGGGTAGAGAGAGACTCATGGTGTGATTGTACTGTTTTTCTTTGTTTAATTGGAGATAGTAAGAACTGAAGGAAAGATGCTTGTTTTATGTTTTCCATAATAGTCTCTCCTTTGAGTTTGCTGAAATGGGAAGAAACAAATACATAGAGAAAGAAAATTTGTTGTGCTCACTGAAAAAAAAATAAAAATAAAAATAATAAAAGTACGATTCAAAGGGAAGATTTTCTAATGGTCGTAAAGCCAGCACATATGAGGAACTGATAATAGTAGAAACCTTCATATACTACATTCCATGTAAGAGAACATTCTTTGAAGTAATTTCTAGACTAGTACATTTAAGCCTCACAAAAACCAGTATTAGTAGTATTCCCATTTTACAGACAAGCAACCTGAAAATGATTAAATAAGCTGTTCAAGGTCATACAACTAGTAAAAGACAGAACTTGGATTTGAACTCAAGCAGCCTGGCACCGGAATTTATGCTGTTACCTGTACATCGAGCTGTCTCTTCAAAGTTTTGAGTTCACATCAGCATAAAAACCCTATAGCCCAGTCTTCCAGTAAGGAGGTGGTTACGGCAACTAGATTCCATGCAGCCAAATGCAGTTTGAGTCCAAGACCCTGCAGCTTGAGAAACATGTGAGGCATGTAGGTGTGTGGCCAAAATTCCAAAAGAAGAGTGAAATGGAAAAACAAGGGATTGGAGTGTGACCATCCCCCATGTGTGGTGCTTTCTCTCCCTCTCTCTCTCTCTCTCCCTCCCTCCAGGGAGTACATGCACCCACGGAGAAACAAACAAACAAACAAAAACCCTATAGCCATTTGGACAAACTCCATGAAAAAAGAGTGTCTTCAGTTTAAGGCACTAAAATGAGTAAGAAAGAGATTTGTATTACTCAAGCCTAAGGAGCAACCCAGGATTCGACTGAGACATAGCTGGTAGTATTTAAAGAGTAGTGATAAAATTAACATATATCTAGATGTAATTCCAGCCTCTTCATATCTTATGGTAAAGGAATATCATCATTATCCACTAGTTATTTAGGGAAGATTCCCTCCCTGTGGTTAGCTCAGACAAGCAGAGTATTCATCCATCTGCAAGGGATCTGGGTTGGGTTCTAGGACTCAAGGTTACCAGTTCCTCCAGGTCATGTGATTTCTGTTTCTCAGCCAGGCTCCTCTGCTCCCACCCCCAACCTCATATGACTGACAGCTTCTTGTCTTATAAGACTTATCCTCCAGTACCCAGTACTGGTCCTCTTTGTTCAAATTGTCACAAGAAAAAATTGCCATGGGCCAGCCAATTAGCAAATCAAAAGACCATATTTGTGGTCTGAACACCTGTGAGGTCTTGAGTAGAGGTGAAGTAGGGAAGGGGAGACACTCTACATCAATCCTTTACTTGGGCTGTTATTTAATGTTTAGGCGTGTTTATACTTCCTGTTGTCTCTGCCACAGTAATGAGCTGAGCCAGGACCTCTGCAGTACTGACAATAGATGTGTTGCATTTTTTTTTTAGTTAATTGTTTCAGATCTATTTAAATTCTTACTGCCAATAAATAAATAATAAATGTCATAAAAATAAGGGAATATTAATTACTCCTCAATCCATCAATAAAATCAAGTGAGTCAACAGACCCTACTTAAGAAATAGAAAATTCAATACATTATGTAAAGTTTCATAAATAACTAACAAGGTAGCTATCTTAGGGCAGGAAGATATGAGAAACAACTTAAATGTTCATTAAAGGAGAATTGGTTAAATTAGTCAAGATACATCCACATGAATAAATAACATCTAGCCATTACAAAGACTGCAGCAGATCCAAAGGTATTGACATTGGCCAGGTGTGTTATGTGAAAAGGTAAAAGCACAACAGAATGTTGTGGTGAGACAATGAGCTTATGAAAATGTGTTGCTTGAGCACCGTGCCCTGGAAGGGGGCAGAAGCAACAGGTAAAGGTGATTGTTTCTGAAGATTTTGCAGCTGGGGTCAGTGATGGAAAGGTGAGAAGCTTACATTTCACGGTTTCAATATTTTGTCATTAAGGTGTATTATCTCTTCAAATGAGTTTTCCAATATATAGATTTATCTAGGCCTGTAAATGCATGTGTGTGGTTTGCATGTGTGTATGTACACAAAGATAAATATAGGCATGGCTATGTATGTATAGATATAGATGCAGACACAGACATATATCCCAAGTCTTTCTAGACTGTCCCTTTCTCTTTCTCTTGTAGATTCCTTGGGATAGTGAAACATCTTTGGAATCCCTACTCTGACCTCCATTCTTCTACCCAGATCTTCCACCTTCTTGTGTGAAACCCTTTGTGGTTTACAAGGTGCTTCCACATCACATCTACTTGATTTCCTAACAGTCTTATGAGAAGAGAAGCGTGGGTATCACTCTTACATTTTACTGACATTGAGAAAACAGAGATTTGGGTGCAACCACAGGACTGTAGAGTCTAGGTTTCCCAAACCCCAGCCCCATGCTCCTTCCACACGATAAGTTTGTGGAGCAGGATTTTCATTTTACTCACCCCTGGAGGATCAGCTACCACCTCTTCTGGAGCCTTCCCAGATCCCTCCCTTGTGCTTTCACAGCATCCCAGCCCCACTTCTCTGTTCCCCTCACCCCAGCACTCGACCAGATAAATGAAAACTATGCCGACAGACTTTTCTAATCTGCCTTCCATGCCAAACTTGAGCCCCACAGTCAATTACTTCTTATTCTCCACTCTACCTGAACCCAGCGCCATGCCTGGCACATAGAAAATGCTCAGTAAATGTTTGTCAAATAAATGATTCAGGGAATGATCATCCCAGAGTCTGGTGGCTTCATAGGATTTGAGTTATTGCACTTTTTCCCTATCTAGAAAGAAACGCTCCCAGACGACCCCTCGGCTGTGTTCAGATATTGTAAATAATTGATCATAAAGATGAAACGCGCAGCCTGGATGGAGACCAGGGAACCTGTCAATATCATGGGAATAAATCTCCGTCTGCAGTGGCCCAGCTCCTGAGCTGGCTTTCCAAGGCCATTAAACTATCACTGTGGCTCAGGCATTAGTTGGAATAAAGTGTTTGTGTTTGTTTGTTATCATTTCTTAGTAAAACTAATTAAGGAACTAATTGATTGTTTTGTTGTTCTACTAATTAACTCCATATGGTGCCCATTTCCATGGAGATAGACTATGAGTTATGGGAAGGACTCTGATTTAACATGTCGTTTCTGGGTTTGGGGACAATCCTTTAGAATTAAGTATTCTTTCCAATCTCATTTCCCTTCATTGCTGCAGCCATGTTTTTGGCCTCTCTGGTTTCTTGATGATGAGGAGATGGGGCCTGCCAAGACCAGCCAGAAAAGAGCTATAAAGAATAAAAAGCATCAAGGCTGGAGTGGGTAGTAGAGAAAGCACTGAGCTAAGATAATAATAATTGTTTTAGGAGCTAACACTTTCCACACCTATGACATAGCTGGCACTACACTGAATACTGTACCTACTTGACCCAAGACCTATCAATGACTAACACTGACATTAGTGGCCTCATTTTTCAGAAAAAGAAACTGAGTTCTCAGAGTCACTGGCATAAGATTATCCAGCTACTTCACCCACTCTTTCATTCATTTATTCGATATATATTTATTCAGCAACTATATGTACCGGATACAATTCTAGTCTAGAGAGAGTATGATAGGGGTGCTAATCGTAATTGGTTGGATAGGAAAGACTTCTGTGAGCAGGTGATATTTGATCTGGAATCTAGATAATAAAAAGGAACCACCCATATCTCAGGTGAAAAAGTTCCAGACAAAAAAAAAAAAAAAAAAGGCCAGAAAGCTACTTAGTAGAAAGCTGAACCAGGAAGGAGCTTTCTACATCCCAGTAACCCGAGATAATTCAGGGGAGGGCATCAGGGGGAGGAGAAAATGAGAAGTGAAGTCAGAGAAAGGTGCAAAGCCAGGCCATGAGGACCTCAGATGGATTGGTAGAGTTTAGATTTCTTTTTTTATTTTTTAGGAGAGATTTTTACTATAGGGTGTGTGCACTCCCCAGAGAGACAGAGAGACAGAAATCGAGAAATCACCCTCCCCCGGGGGGGAATGGCCACACCTCAATCCCTTTTCTCCCAGTCTCCTCTTGGGATATTGGGCATACGCACACATGCCTAGCATGAATTTCAAGCCACTGGGTCCAGGACTCAAACTGCAGTTGGCCATGTGGGAGTCCAGAGACATAACCACTATGCCATCTGCTGGTCCCTGGATTCTCTTTTATGAGGAAAATTCAGTCCACCTGACTCCAGAGTAGCCTTGGAATGCCTGGCTCAGGGATAATGCTATTTATCCAAGGTCAGGACCCAAAGCTTAGATCAATGTTTTTTGAAGGCCTTAGGTCATAGTGCAGGTTAGTGTTCAGTAAATATTCACTATCCTCCCCTTCCCATAACTGGTGGGATTTACTTCCCTACCAGCTGATGTTGGCTAGATCATGTGATTTTTATTAATCAATGGAAACAGTCATGATGTGAAAAGGCCTTACAAGTCTTGCACAGATTGGCAGGGCCTTGTGCTCTGGAGACATCAAGAGGAAACTTCCTGGGGAGATTTTGTTCTTTAGTCTGTTCCCCAAACACACCCACAATCTGGAGCCAAACCCAGCCACCACCACCACCACAGACAGGGAAATGCAGTCTAGATAAACTGAAATTCAGTGATCATGGGCTTGGAAGCATAAGAATAAAAGCATGTTGTATGCTACAAAGATTTAGAGATGTTCATAACACAAGATTATTGTAGCAACAACTAATTGGTATGTCTACTATGTGCAAGTTCTTAACTAGACATTTGGATGCAGAGATGAATAAAGTTAAGAAATTGTGTTTGTCTTTTAGGAACTGACAGTCTAGTATGGCTCTTTTTTTTAAGTCATAATTACATTAACTCAATTTAAAAACATTGAACTTTCAACTCATTAGACTTTCTGATTGTTAGAGAATTTTAAAAATTTTAAGTGACCAAACGAAACAATGATAACTATGTATAAAGGTGTTCCCACTGATGGGTGAACTAATAAAGTGAAATCACATCATGGTAAAAGGATTCAGTCTTTGAACTCAAACATACTGGATTTAAATTCTGTTTCTGCTACCTACTAGCTTAATGAAAAGAGATTTTAGGAAAGAGACTCCATCTCTCCAAGCCTGTTTTCACATGTCTCATGTAGATATAACAAATAATAATACCTTTATCATTGAGGTTGCCAGGATTATATAAGAAAGTGGTGGGGGGGCACAGTGATAAGACACAATATTCTGTGAGGTTGAACCACGTGGGAAGGTTCCAAGACCTCCAAAGCCTCCATGAGTACACCAGGCAAGTGTGTGTCGATGATCTAGGGCTGGTTGAAGCTAGGAGTGGATTGCGGTATTAAGATCCTGTTGGGGTGGCCATCAGGTAGCATGGTAGTTAAGGTGATGGACTCCCACACAGCCAACCATGGTTTGAGTCCCAGACCTGGCAGCTTGAAACTCACACTAGGTGCAAGTGTGTGCATGCTCAAAATCCCAAGAGGAGAATGGAGGAAAAGGGATTGTAGCATGGCTATCCCCCTTGGGAGGTGATTTCTCACTTCTCTCTCTTTCCTTCTCTCTCTCTCTCTCTCTGCCTCTCCAGTAAGTACATGCATGCTATAGCAAAAATCGCTCTCTAAAAAAACAAAGATCCTGTTAGAAGCATATTTACCCTCCCCTCTTTCTCCTCTCTTCCTCTCTCCCTCTCTCTCTGTCTCCCACACACAGAATAAATAAATAAATAAGGCTTTTTAAAAGAATATGTAAAATGTTCAGTTATGGTGTCTGTTAGGGGTTTTATTGTAAGCTAGCTACAGTTTGTTCCAATTTTATTTTTTTAAGAACCCTTAATATGAGATCTATCCTTTTAACAGGATATTCTTTTACAATACAAAACCTATAGAAACTATGTTATACAAAGATCTCTAGAACTTATTTATCTTCATGCCTGGGATTAGCAACTGCCCATTTTTCCCCTCCTCTCAGTGCCTGGCAACCACCACTATACTCTCTACTTCTATGAGTTTGACTGTTTTAGGTATCTCATATAAATGTGATTATGCAGTACTTGTCCTTTTGTGCCTGACTTATTTCACTTAGAATAATGATCTTAAAGTTCATCCGTGGTGTCACATATGACAGGATATCTTTCTTTTTTAAGGTTAAATAATGTTTCATTTTATATGCCACTTTTTCTTTATCTAATTGTCTATTGATGAGCATTTAAGTTACTTCCAACTCAGCTATTGTGGTTAGTGCTGCTGCCAAAAATAAACAGTGGAGGGGGAAAAATAGTCTCTTCAATAAATGGCGTTGGAAAAACTGTATATCTACAGGCAAAAGAATAATATAGGGTCTTATCTCATACCATATCCAAAAATCAACCCAAAATGAATTAAAGACTTACACCTAAGTCCTGAAACTGTCGATCTTCTATAAGCAAATATAGGAGAAATCTTGACATTTGTTTTGGAAAGATTTTAACAATGTGATACCAAAAACACGAGTGATAAAAGTAAAAATAGCCAAGTGGGACTACACCAAACCAAAAACTTCTGCATAACAAAGAAAACAACAGAGTGAAAAGGCAACCTATGTAATGAGAGAAAATTTTGCAAACCATATATCTGATAAGAAGCTAATTTCCAAAATATATAAGGAACTCCTATAATTCAATAGCAATAGTAGTAGTAATAATTTTTAAATGGGCTAAAGATGTAAACAAACATGCCTTTAAAGAAGACATGCAAATACCCATCAGTTATACAAAAAAGTGTTTGACATCACTAATCATCACAGAAATGCAAATGGAAACCATGACACAAGGTTCAGCCATGGTGGCATAGGCAGTATGGTAGCAATGCACAATATTGGTTCCATACAAAATGTGAATACAATATATGAAGGCACTGGGTTTGGAGCTTGGGGTTACCTGAAAACAGTGAGTATCTCAGAAGGTGCACTAATGAACCAAAATGCCTGGAAGGCTGGAAGAAGGATCATAGCATAGTATCAAAGATCCCTATCTCTCTCTTTCTCTCCCTTTCTCTCTCCCTCCTTCTTTCTCTGTCTCTGTCTCTTTCTCATCAAATAAATAAATAAACAAACAAGCAATAAACTTGAAACAAACAAACGACAAGAAAAAAAAAAAACCCACAACACAATATCACCTCAAACCCTTAGGATAGCTGTTATTAAAGACAAGTGTTGAGGCCAGCAGGGGGCGTGGTGGTTAAGGTGCTAGACTCCCACATAGCTGAATGTAGTTCGAGTCCTAGACCTGGTGGCTTGCTTTCTTACTCTCTGGTCAAATTGAAGAATAATAAAAATAAATAAAATTAAACAATTATTTTTTTAAAAAGTTAAGTGTTGGTGAGGATGTGGAGAAATGGAAACCCTTGTACAATGTTGGTTGGTGTACAAAATACCCACCACCACCACCACTCCCTCTGCTATGAAAAGCAGTAGGGAGGTTTCTCAAGAACTAACCATAAAACTATGATATAATCCAGGAATTTCATTTCTGGATATTTATCTAAAACAATTGAGATCAAGGTTTTTAAAGAAATATTTCTAGTTCCATGTCCTTAAGTCCATTTTGAAGATAACAAATCTAACTTCATTCCTGCCTCTTCTCCCCACTCTGCAAATTCAACCCTTTCCCCTTCTAGGCTTCAGTTTCTTCATGTACAAAATAAAAAGGTGGGACCAGAAAATTCCAGATGCCAACAAATATTAAAAAGAGACAAATTGTCTGTCTTCTGTACCATTTCAGATTCCAATGGTCATTGAGACTTTCTGAAAATTGTGAGAACTTAGCATGGGAAGAGGGTTTTCCCATCTAGCCTGTCTCCCTGCAAGTGCTCAGGTAAGCCTCCTACTCACCTCAAATGCTTCTCATGCAGTTTCCCAAATCCCTTTCTTCTTTCTCTCCTCCAGTCCCTGTCTCTAACCTTTCCAATTGTTTATTTCCTCTGATGTTGTCTGAAGCTCCAAGATAATTGTTGCAGGAGAAGCAATCAGCTCAACCTTCGACAAGTCATCGAGACAGACAGGCAAGCAGGGGTATTAGGCTGTCAATTTCCGGGCCCTTCCAAATGTTAGAACAATTTTGGTGAATTACAAGCAATAGAAAATCACTTTGGGTGTTCATTAGGCAAGAGGCAGGAGTGATGATGAATGCTTGGAAACAGAGGCAGAAGCAGGCTTTCCCAGAAAGCCTACCTTCTAGCATCTTCCAGGGATGGCTCATTTAACCCTTACTTCTCTGGAGAAAGCTCAAGGAAACTTCAGGGTTTAGTGAATGGAAATAATTCCTCCAGGCTCTAAGCAAGTAATTTATAGAATGCCCATGTCTAAACTGGGTTCCAGAAATGAGCAAGATATATTTATTTGTTATTCTATAGCTAAGTTCAGTGACCGAAAGGCATGTATAATACCACAAACAATAGAGTAGATAAAGGACTGTGAGGGTAAGAAGGAGAGAGAGACTATGACCAGAGTGGTTGAAGGCAGCTTCATAGAAGAGATGGCATTTGAGTAGAGTTTTGAAGAAAGGATAAAATATTAAAATACACCCTTATTATGTCACTAATAATAATGATAGCTAACACTTAGAATGATATCATGTTCAAGTCCTGTATCTCTGTGCTTTACATACATATTAAGTTATGTAATAAGTCACAAAATACTTAGGTAAATATTGTCCCCATTTTATAGATGAACTCAGGTACAGAGTTTAAGTAATTACCTGAAGAAATACAGCCAATGAATGTCCAACTAGGGATGCATAAGAAGTATATAAACAAATCATCTGAAGCAGATCTAGGGTAGTTCATAGCTCTTTAGGAAAAATGAGTAATGACTGGTGAATAGAATGAGCATCAGCTAAGATAAAGGTTCTTGTAACTCCAGACTCCATTATTCAAGTGACACTAAGATGACATGGGAGAGTTACTTAAAACTTCTGAGCATCAGGTTCCTTAGAGGAGTTACCATGGTCCCAGGCTTCCAGGAGCAACATCCAAAAATAATAGCTATGGGAAGTTATCATAAAAAAAAAACTAGATCTGCATATATTCCATCACTCATAAAATTTGTTGGGCACCTGCTGTGAGCCCTTCACCAGGTGAAGTGTTACAGGGAGAAAGATAAATGAGATCAAATCCTTGCTCTTATAGGAAATGTAGTGTGGTAGGAAATGCTTGTAAGTGCTAATCAATGTGCTCACTCCCAGACTCAGTGTCACTGAATTCTTTGAATTGTACCCTAAGGGTACTCCTGCTCTCCAGGCTACACATGAAGGTATAACCCATTCACTGTGGGATATAAGACAAAAGTTGCTGTAAATACTGAAAGTGTGGAATGAGTCAGACACACATCAGCAGAGCTTGTTTTTCTGACTGTAGAGACTACATCTGAGGACCAAAATAAAGAAAGGAAGAGAGTATGTTGGGAAAAATCCATAGAGATAGAAGAGGGTCAGGTGAAGATTTACCTAGAGGAAGAAAATGACCTTATACCTAAAAATCCAGAGAATACAGGAATCGAACTGACCCAGCAGTATCTGAAAAGGATTCTATTAGTCAGAGGTCAGTTCCATCACTAATGATCATATAGACGTATGTGGAGTTTGTGTGTATCCTGCAGACTATGCCTCTTATTGGTCCATCATTTGAAAACTATCCATAGTCCCAGGGTCTTTGATGCTTGCAAAAGACCCAGAGAACAGAATGGAGCACTGGATACCTCATGAGATAATCGTAGCCTAGAGAAAAAGCATCAACCCTGACCAAGGGGCATTTTAAAAAGCCACCCCAAAATCACTTCAGTTAACTATCTGGGGAGGGACTCAGAGAAATGAAGGTGCTAGAGATGTTCAATGCCTGTCTAGGGTCCTAGATTATGGCCAGTGGAGACAAGAGGAGGTCAGGAAAACCTCCTCATATGATGACCTTCAAACTAAGTCCTAGTCCCAACTACCATGTCTTGGGTTGAAGACAGGCAATTTTGAAGCCAGCAGTAGCAAGTCCAGGACTTTAACCAAAGGACCTGAGTAAGATGAAGGTACCAAAATGGAAACTTGGCTTGGGATAGAAAAGAGGATCCATCAGATCTGGACCAGAATGAGGGTAATTCATGTACAATCCCAGAACATAAGGCCAGCCCTCCCCTCTCCCTCAAGTCAGGGACAGTCCTAGCCATTATGGCATGATGAAATCACAGCTGGGGCTCAAGAAGGTCCAGTTTTGAGGTGAGAGGTATGGAATAAGTCAGAGTCTAGAAGTTAGGCAACACTTGACACATAAAGAGGAATATAAAATGTTTACATTTTGATCCCAAGGTTAACTGCCTAAGCTCAAGATGGAAGAAATACAATTGATAAGTATATATGTAAAAGATTTAAAAATAAGATATTACCAAGCTCTGCAGAAACCAGCCCTAAATTAAACCTAGATTTGTTACAGTTGTCTCAAATGCATGACAGTCAGATGTATGGTCAGGATTTAATAGAGTCATCTTTTTAGCTGGCAGAAGGAACAGGAAACCAAAGATGCATGGGCCAATGACCCAATAAAAAGCACTGAGGCCAAGAAGTCAGGAAAATACGGATTCAAATCCTGACTAAGGTGTTTAGTAGCTGTGCAACCTTGGCCAAGTTATTCTGCTTCTCCAAGCCTTAGTCTCCTCAACTTGAAAGGTTATTTGGAAGATTAGAGGAAGCAAATATAAAGCAACTGAAAGATGTCTGGCGCAGAATAGGTGTTCAAGATACAATAAACTGTAATGAGCGTGATGATGTCAATGTTAGCGGTGGTTATGATGATAAATGATAATGATAAAAAAAGATAGTGGTGGTAGTGGCGAAGGTGGTGGTGGTCATGATAAATACTAATGAGATGATAATTTGTCCTGTAATTAAGCCAGGCTGAGATGAACTCTCCCATAGATCTAAGGAACTAAAACCTTAAAAGATGGAGAATCAACAGCCAAAAGGACAGTAAAAGAAATTTTGCAGCAATGGTTCCCTGAGAAGAAAAATACTTTCTATCACCATCATCTGAAATTGGAATTGGAGGTGGACAATAAAAATAACTGCCATTTTTAGGGCTCCACTATGGGCAGCAAGACTCAATGGACTTTCACATTCTTCATCCTCTGTTAGTCCTATAGCACCATCAGAAAGGCTTCCTCCTGACTGAGGGAACAGACTGTGCAAAAGCTCTGAAGGGGAGGAGTTAGACAGCTGAAGAGTAGAGAGCAAAGAGGAGAATGGGAAAGATGGGGCTCAACAGAGTAAATGTACCAACATTCATAAAGCTCTTAGAACAATACCTACCACATAGTAAGTGCTCAATAAACTCAAAGTATATGTCTTTGTTACAATAAGAACTTTGTAAGAGTTGAGGTTGGGCCAAGATGGATGAGGTGCTGCAGCAGGAGAGAAAGAGCTCTCTATCATGCCAGGCATCCAAGTGGTGGTCATTAGACTTTTAGTAAGCTGTAGAAAAGCAGATCAAAGCATTATATTGGGCAGTACTTGAATCTATCAGGTCTGGGTACCATTTAAACCATTATTCCCTATGAGTTGGCAAAATGAGAAGAGAATACAGTAGGCATGGAGACATCTGGGGCATCCTGAAAGCTTCAATGAAGATGAACCCCACTCCTTCCTCCCCATCCCAGGCATCTGGCCACTATCATCTACCTAAGCTAGAGGTGAATTCTGCTATGGGTGCCCAGCCCGACCCTGGGTATAAATGCCCCAGAAAGGCAGACTTTTTCTCTGTGCCTTAATCCCTTTTGAACTTGTCCTGCCTCCTTTGTTCTCCCATTTTAATGATTCCATTCTCTCCACCGCCCCTCTTGACAGCCACCATGGATCAACCCCCACAGCAGGCAGCCCTTTAATTGGCAGCAACGTTGCCAATGCTCAGCTGCGCAGGTGGAGAGGCATTTAGTGGTGTTTGTTCTGCGTAGGGGGAAGAAGGGGGAGTTCTTCAAAACCAAGTAGCTACAGTAGCTTGTTCAACACGATTTGAAGGTGATAAATTGGACCTGATTTTTTTGTCATTTTTTCCCCTGCCGGTTCTTCTGACAAGTGGCCACTGCTGAGATTGCTGAAGGAGACAGAATTGCTTTCACCAGAAGCAACTGCCTTCCTGCTGCCTCCCTTTCATTTCTCCCTCTCTTCCTTCAGGGGCCACCACCACCACCCACTATAAGGCCAGCCCCAGGGTGGTGCCCAACAGACCCAGGGCAGTATCTCAGAGGACCTGCACTGCTTGGCTTCTGAGTTCTATAAAGAAAGATCTGGAAAGAAGACAGGTGGCATCCATTCACAGGTGCATGGCTATGAGGCCTGAGGATTGGCCTAGAAGTTCAGGCTCTCCTCCTCTCTTTCATTCACTCGCAAGTAATTCACTCCTTCATTTCACAAACATTTATTGAATACTAACTGTGTACCAGGACACAGTAACAGGAGTATATCAGTGAACAAAACTAACGAAAATCTTTGCCCTAATGCATAGGAAGGGGCACACAGACACTAATAAATCACCAAATTATATATATTTAGAGAATCTTGAGGGCTATAAAAAAAAATAATAAACAGAGGAGAAAAAGATGATAAAGAATGAATGGGAAGTACGAGTGAGGATATTACAGTTTTCAATAAGGTGAACAAGATATTGCTGAAACAGTGATGTGGGAGCGAAGTCCTAAATATATTCATTCAATCACACATGCTCCCATTTGCTCACTCATCACTCACTCACTCATTCATTCTTCCATTGGGGTCTTCATTCGTTCAGTCACTAACTCAACCAATCATTCATTACTCCCCCCATTCGCTCTTTATGTCATTCATTCATTTATGCCTTCATTCATTTTCTATCTACTCACTCATTTCTCATTCACTCATTCCTCTAGTCACTAATTTATTCACTCTTCATTCCCAATTTGCCTGCCCACTCATTCGTTCATGCATTCATTTGTGAGCTCATTACCCATCAGTGTCTCAGTCCTTTAGGTTTCCTTCCACAAACATGCCTCATGCCCTCTTTCTTCTGAGCCATTGCAGATTATTCTCACAGCTGGAAATGTTACTTCTGTTCATCTCCATTTATAGTGCTTGGCTTAGAATCACCTCCTCCAGGAAGAATCTTTGACTTGTAATCTAGGTTATGAGTTCCAACTCAAGGTTTCCAAACTCCTTTTTTTCTCTATTCAACATGATCCAGCAGTTTCTAACACTCCCCCAAGGCCATGAGTTCCCTAAATTTGGGGTCAATATCTTATCCCCACCCCTGGCATCATACTTGGCACACAGTAGATATTCAGTAAACTCTGTAAAGTCAATCAGTTGTCAGGAACAGTCTGGGGATGTGCTACAAGGAAGAGGAGGAGGTGGTTTTTGTTGACACCTCTACGCATCAGAGGCTGATAAATCTGATTAAGCTCCATCCTGACCTCATTATAGATGAGGACATGGAGACACAAAGAGGTTAAAGATTCCATGGGCAAGAGGTGGCCCACCTAAGTCTGTCTGACCCCCAAAACCTGCTCTTGTCATATCCCTGAACAGCCTCCCTAGACAAGTCATCTGACCAATTTGAAAATGAACCTGGAGCCCCAAGACCACATTCACTGTTAAGGCCTCCACCTTAGCTCCTCACTGCTGGCTGGTATAAGATTATTCTCCTGACTCTGCATTTAAATGGGGCCAGACCTCCCCAAGACCACAGAGCCCTGGCCTCAGACCTTTTAACTGGTAATTACTCTGCAGCCACAGTGTGAGATCATCCATTAACCTGAGGCCAAAGTGCGCCCTGCTAATCAGCCAGCTCTGATTCCATCAAGCAGCTGGGCTGATTGCGGACCTTAATCACGGAGGGACGGACACAATCAGACTGTCCAGCCCTCCTCCAAGCCCGAAAGGAAAAGAAAGTTTTATTATGGAGGGGCTGACATTTGGCAGCCTCTGCAGGGAGAGGTTGCCATAGGCGCTGTCTCAGCCAAGACCTGCTTAATAACCATGCAAGACTAGAAGGAGGAGGAGGAGCTTAGGCCAGGCAGACAGATCGGAGCATGAGACAAAGATCAAGGGCAAGAAAAGGTAGAGAACATTTTGAGCACTTACTATGTGCCAAGCTGTGCACAGGGTGCTTCGCTTACATCACCTTTCATCTTCAAATGACGTTGCAAGTGAAGTATCCTTGAGCCTCCATGTATAATGGGGAAGCTGAGCTTGAAGAACATTAAGAAACTTTCCAAGGTCAGACAGCTGGTAAGCAGTAGAGCTAAGAATCAAAGGTTGATTTGTCTGGCTTCAAAGTCTGTGTTCTTTCTGCCATTCCCAGATACCTAACTTTCAGCCTGTCTGATTTCTCTGCATTAGGGATAACAAAACAGTTGAGATGTAGGTGGAGACTAATGTGCAGTGCCCATCCTAGCCTCATTTGCATTTGAAGAGAACTATGATTAACCTGAAGAAGAGGCTCAATAACAGTAGAATTTCAGGCACTGTGTTAGATTAAGGGGAGCTCTATCAGCCAGGAGGACCCTTCTGATCTCTCTGGATCCCTTCTTGGAATAAGTCCTCCCCATTTTCTTTAATCATCAGGGCTGTGAAAAAAACAGCAAGGAAAGCTTGAGAAGCTGGAGATGTTTTGGCCAAATTGTTTGGTGAAAAATAAATAAATAAGAGGACCAATCCTATTGGGAACAAAGGTAAGAGATGTCCGCCTTGGAGCCAGGCAGTCTAGTTCTGGGGAGGACACTCAGCCTCAAATGGAAGAAGGAAACAGTCTAAATGAGATAAGCTGGTGATGCATTCCACTGCCCACACTGCAAGGATGTCTTAGGAACCCAAAAGAACAAATGAAAGTGCTTCAATCACATGATGCCAGTTTGTCCATGACCAAGAGCATTCCTTACTTTCCCCCCAAGTCCTCCATATCTAACCCATATACCTGCCCCCTGGGTTTGTCTACTTCCTCCACTCATGTGCCACCATCGTCCAAGCTACCATCATCTCCTGCCTAAAGTGACACAATCACTTCACAAGTGGACTCTCTGCTTCTGCTCCTGCCCCCAACTATTCGTACAACAGCAGCAAAAGTGATCTTTCCAAACAAATCAGTTCATCACTCCTGTGTGCAATCCTAAAACAAAGTCAAAACTTTTGCCAAAGTCTACGCAGTCCTTGTTGGATCTGTGCTCTGTGTTGTGACTTCTCAGTGAGAAGAAGGTCTTCCTAGCTCCCACAGGGGCTAGGCTGACATGGCCTGAGTACCTGGGTGGGCTGTCTGCTCTGAATCTCCTATTTTGCCCAGACCTTCACTTCCTGCTGATCATAACAGCAATTCCACCATGATGTGATGAAGGCCAGAGGCAAAGGCCAGAGAGAATCACACAGCTGTGCAAACGTGGTCCACCTTTGTCTTCCTCCCTCAAAAATGAACATTACCTCCAACATGGAAAGTTTACTTATTTTCTCTTCTTTATGTTTGAATTCTAATCTGTTTTTGAGTCTCAGCAAGCACTGTTGAAAGAAAGCATATTCTAGGAGAGTAGAATATTGTTAATGACCACAGAGAGCAAGTTGAAACAGAAGTTAAGAACACAGTTTGAGAGTCCTATTTGAATCTCAGCTAGATGTGAGACCTGGAGTGAATCTCTTCGACTCTCTGAGCCTCCATTCTAACACCTGTAAAAAGGGTTAATAAATCTCCCTCACAAGGTGGCTATAACTGAGATAAGCTAAACAGTGCAGCTAGCCACAGAAGGGGCTCATAGGTGACCACTATCACTAGTGAGTGGACTTTTGATTTGTTCTGCCCCTCCTGGCTGTGTGACTTCGGGTAGGTAGCGTCTCCTCTCTGAGCCTTTTCTACTCCCCTCATCTCCACAGTCTCCATTACGGTTGTGCCCTTCCTGTACATGTTACAACGGGTCACTAGCTCCCACTGGAGGTTCCCCAGTGAATCTTCCACATGCCCATCAAGTGCCTGAGGTTGGGACTGCATGGCTGGATCTCAGAGTCCATCAGGTGTCTGCCACTCACCTAAATGTCCTACAGTGGTCATAGCAGGGGAGCAAGCTGCCCCTGTTCTGGCTTCTCTTTCCTACCTTAATTATAAATTCTATTCATTTGGATCCATAAGCACTGACCAAGTACCTACTCTGTGCCAGGTACCATAGTGAGCAATCGGAGATGAACAAAATATAGCCCGCAAGAACTCAGAGCCTGGGGGAGGATTAAAACTGAATTTTACCCTTTTATCTGGGCTCCTTGAAGATCTACTATATCCGACATCCAGCAGAAAACCAATGGCATACTAACCATGGTAACTGAGATGACTTTAATAAAATGTCTTATTTACAAAGGCAAGGGCAAGGCCGGGGAAACCTAAAGGGTTAGTGCAGAAGAACTCTGAAACTATCACTCCTGGGGCAGGGGGTGGTCAGTGGTGAGGAACCGGTTACCAAACCCAAAGAGAGTGGCTGCAGCTTAGCAGGGGCCTGTCTGGGAAAAGGGGAAAAAAATAATAAAAATTAGCGTAACCTTTGTCTCCTCCCACCCTTAGATTTTCTGCCACTGCTTCCACGGACAGAGCCCAGTGGCGATCAAATGCAAGAAAGCCACTGACGCAGCCCATAAGGTCTGGCTCTCTGGTCACAGAGTAAGGGGAAGAAAGGTGGAGAAGGCTCTGGAGAGACACATCCAGAACACCTGTCTACTGTGGAAGGACATGACCTTGGGAGGGACATGACCTTCACCTCTCTCATCTATAACATCCCCTTCTATTATTCTGAGCTGTTATTTCCAGGAACGCATCCCAGGAGGAGTTCAAGCCACAAAGTGCTGTTGTTGAAACACCCTGAGTGTCTCCAAGGCACTATTGAAATTCTCTCCCTCTCCCCAACTCTCCAGGTAGCATCACAGGATTACTGCAGCTCATATTCATCTGTCTCCAAAAGATTAAACCGTCCCCTGGAAAAGGCCACTGTTTCCCAAAGGAGGAGAGCCCATTTACGCTCATTCCGGCAAGAAACTGACTTTTCAGAAAAAATGTACAGGTTAATTTTTTTCCCTGGCTTCAGAGATTACTGCTATTTTTGACTGGGGTTGGGGTGGGGACACTCATGTGTATCTGAAGGACTTTTCTCACTTATATCAATCCACTTGGAGAGTTCTATTTAAGTCAGAATGCTGAGAGAACTAACAATAACAGTAATAGCAAAAATAACAACTGACATGTATTCACCTAACACTTACTATATACTTGGTCCTATGTTGTCAAGTACTACCCATGACTTATCTGAATTGATTTTCAGATGTACCTGTGGTGACTCTCATATTTCTAATCCTATTTTATAGGTGAAGAAACAGACACAGAGAAGCTAAGTGTCCTATGAATGATCACACACCAGCAAGAGACAGAATGGAACTAGACTCAAGTCTGGGTCTGTCTCTAGAGCAGTGGCTCTCAGCTGGGGTTATTTTGCCCCCCTGGGAACACATGGCAATATCTGAAGACATTGCTGGCTTCACAACTGGAGCAGAGTGGCTAATGACATCTAATGAGCAGAGCTCAGGGGCAATTCTAAACATCCCACAATACACAGGACTATTCCCCACTACAAAGAATAATCTGGCCCACATGTCAGTAGGGCTGAGGTTGAGGAGACCTTGTTCCTTCTAAAGTCTCCTCCTACCTCCTGCTCTATCCCTCCAATTATAGCCACTCCTTTCCTTGGGAGACGCTCCCTGGAGAATAGGGCCCAGGCCATGTAATGCCTGGGATAACCTTTTTTTGAAAATGTCAGTCTTGGGGGCCTCAGAATATTAGGAAGCCCCTGAAGAACTCTGAACAAAAAGCTGTCATCTATTTGAGTTTAAAGAAGATCATTCTAGTTGCTGTGTAGATTGGAAGGTATCAAAGGAGACCAGCAGGAAAGCAGCTGAGATCATCCAGGTAAATGATGATGCAGGGCTATACGGGTTGGTGAAAGGGCAGATGGAGACAAACAGGTGGATTTAGGATCTATGTAAGAGGCAAACTTGCCAGGGCTTGGTGAGGAGAAGGAAGACTGACTACCAGGCTTCTGGCCTAAGACAAGTTGGACTTGGGACCATTCATTCTGATTTTATAGGCCTTCTCTATCTATCTATATCTGTATATATATTCACCTATATACCTCTATCTATCTATCTATCTATCTATCTATCTATCTATCTATATCAGTCAGTCTATCTTTCCATAATTATCTGTCTAATAACCATTATGTGTATTTCTCACAAAGGAACCAGCACTTGCAGCACTGCTGAAAAGAAGCTGAGGTCCATTCTCAGGCTGCCAGGAATGGTTGCACAGGATGTGTGCAATGTGAATGGTGCCCTTGGGCTGAGAACAGACTACGTGGAAGCCTGAACATTCCAGTTTGTCAAACTCCCTTGCCTGGGCCCATGACTCCAGGCTGACCATTCCCCAGCTTTGGAGATAAGACAACCAAGGACAAGTTCAGTCTTAATAAGAGAAGACTCTAGTAAGCTTGGCAAGTCCACATCTAGTTGTCCAGTAAGGAATTCCCACATAGGGAGGAGAGGAGGCCAATGTGGTGCCCACAACGTTAGAACCCATGGAAGGAAGTGATAGAGAAGCATATTTTAGCTCAATAAAAAAGTTGTTTAATGATGAATGCTGTTGGATCATGAACTTCTCTGTAAAGAAATGAACTCCCCATCCAGGCTCAGACATGACAACATCCGGCCAGAGATACAACAGAGGGATCCCAGTAGCCACCTAACAGGTGGAATGTTAGACCAGAACCTCTGAGCAACACGTTCTGCTCTGAGAACAAGGAATGCAAACAAGGAATACTAATATCTCCATGTTGGCCTTTCTAAAACCCAGATGAATTTTCCCAACAAACTCTTCTAGTGTCTGCGGCACCAGCTGAGAAAAATTACACTGACACTCCTGACCACATCACTTATTAAAAAACACTCCCTGCAGGGCAGGGAAAATCTTCTAGACGTTTTTTGAAATGTATCAGCGATTTGCTTGCAGCCTCTGACAGAACTTCAATAAATGCTTCTTCAATGTAAACGTGCTTTCTCTCTCTTGCCTCTAACAAGCACTTTCTCAGCTCCCACCCACCTAAACACCCCCACAGTCTTTCCTTCCATTTGAGTAGGAGTTGAGGCAAAAAGATCAGATATGATTAAGGAGATGGTGCAGGAACAACCACGTCTACACCTCAAGGTGAGTCATGAATTACACTGGCGATTCTAATACAGGCTCTCTCCAGCTCAGAATGTTCTCCTGAGTTCCAGACTGAGAGAGACAACTGGCTGAGCACCATCTCCTCCTAAGTGTCCCACAGGTATCTTGATTCACTAGATCCTAAGCACAGCTCACCATCCTCTCCTCCAAATGCATTCTGCTCCAGAGCTCCAGGTTTTAGCAACCCAGACACTTAATCCTTTGGGTATATCTACCCCTATCCCTTCTTCTCTTCTCAGAGCCACCTACCTCTGCCTTAGTTTGGCCTACCCAGAAGCAAACCACGAGCCAATTTTTGTTATGTTTTGTTTTTGTTGTTGCCAGAGTGCACATGCACGTGCCAGAGAGATAAACAGAAATATGGAGAGGAGAAAGTGCAGAAGTACCTCACATGGGTGATGGTCACGCCACAATCCCTTCTCCATTTCCCCCTCCTGTCAGAATTTTGAACATGCACACATACGTGCCCAATGTCTTCCTCAAACCACTGGATCCAGGACTCAAACCACGGGGTCAGCCATGTGGGATCCAGCTATCTTAACCACCAGGCCATGGGCTATGAGCCAAGAATTTAAATACAAATAGTTTATTTAGGAAGTGTAGGAAACCAAGGGTAAGGGAGTGGGAAAGTGAGACTGGGAAGAAAAGCAAGCCAACCAAGGATGCATTTATCAAGTCATCTTTGCTGTGGGGCATTGTACCTTAACCAGGAGGAAACTTGAAGAAATGATATAGAAACAAGCTTCAGAGTCACAACACTATTTGTTGGCTGAAAGTATTCTTGGGGAGGTGTTAATTCTCAGGCACTCATATCCTGTCTTACTCACAAGCAGTTCCCCAGCTTCAGAGAAAGCCTTCAGGCAAAGAGACACAGACACTATTGCCGGAAGTAAGCTGGAACGTGGTGGAGCTCGAGGGAGGTGAAAGTGCTTCAATGAAGTTGGCTACAACATCAAGTCCTATGCAATCTATCACCTATATAACCCTCCAATATTCTAGATTCTACCCATTCTAGATTTTTTCATCTCTGTCCAGGCCACTATGTGGTTTTTGTTTTATTTTGTTTTGTTTTTAGATTTTGTTATAGGGTGTGTGCACTCACTGGAGAGGGGAGAAATAGAGAGATATGGAGAGAGAGAAAGCAAGAAGTTACCCCCCAGCAGAGGAGGGTGACCATGCAACAATTACTCCTTCTCCCTTCTTCTCTTGGTATTTTGACATACGCGCACACATAACCACCACGATTTTCAAGCCACTGAGTCCAGGACTTGAACCGCAGTCAGCCAGGTGTGAGTACAGACCACCTGCTGGCCCTTTTAGTTTTTGCTGTAGGGCACTTGCACTCACCAAAGAGAGACAGAGAGAGGAAAAATGAGAAATCACTGTCTAGGGAGAATGGCCATGCCACAAATCTTCTCCTCCATGCTCTTCTTGAGATCTTGGGTACACATGCACATGTGTCTCATGATTTTCAAGCCACCAGTCCAGAACTCAAACCATGAAGTCAGCTTTATGGAATCCAGAGTCTTAACTTACATGACACCTGCTGGCGCTCCACCATGTGGTTTTTATAATCATCACCAACTCACCACCCTGCCTCCAGTCTGGTCCCCTACAATCCTTTTCTAAACTACACCCTAAGTGAGGTGGTATGCATAAAGGTTAAAAATTAGGCTCTGGTTTGGGATTTCTTGTCTCTTTCCATACCTCATAGAATTATTGCAAAGATTAAATGAATTAATACATATATAAAATGTTTAGAATGGCATATGACACATTGTGAGTTTCCAATGAATGTTAGTTATTATGATTTCTGCAACAGAAATTTTATCATATTATTCCTTCAAAGACTGGGAACTAGACCCTGGAGGGGTAAGCTTTGATAAGTGCTGAATGATTCAGAACCTAGGGAACCCTAGTGATACTTTTAAAGGACAAATATTTACTCCAGGATTAAACATACTATTGATGCAGTGTGTTCCTTACAGGAAAGGGGTAGAAAAGTATGACTGCTTCATGAGTTTGCTCATCACAGGTGTCGAACCCAAGAATCCAAGAATATAGAAGATGTCTATAGCTAACTCCTTCCCACCAAGGGAGGACTCGTGGTGAGAAAAGGACAATTAAAGAAGAAAAGGGTTTCACATCCTGGGTGTCAGTCCTGGCCTTGCTAGTAGAGCAGTCTTTAGAATCAAGCTGATACAGGGCTCAGCTCTGTCTTCAATACTAACTCACGGTGCACCATTGCAGGTGACTTTTCCCTCTAAACCTCAGTTTGGCAATTTGTAAAGATAATCAACTATCTTATAGAAATGTGGTGAGGATTAAATATCACCACACTTATTATTGGATCGTTGCGAAAGTCATGATGCATTTTTGCATTAAAAAACATTTTAGGGACCAGCAGATAGCATAATGGCTATGTCGCTGAACTCTCATGTAGTCGACCGCGGTTCGCATCCTGGACCCGGTGGTTTAAAACTCACGCCGGGCGCGTGTGCGTGCGTGCCCAAGATCCCGAGAGGAGAATGGAGGAGAAGGGATTGCGGTGTGGCCATCCCCCCTGGGGGGTGATTTCTCACTTTCTGTCTCTCTGTCTCTCTCTGTCTGTCTGGCAAGCGCACGCACCCTATAGCAAAAACCTCTAAAAAAAAATTTTTTTTTAAATCAGGACCAGCAGATGACATAATGGCTACATCACTGGACTCCCATGTAGTCGACTGCAGTTCGAGTCCCAGTCTCGGTGGCTTAAACTCACACCAGGCACGTGTGTGTGTGTGTGTGTGTGTGTGTGTGCCCAAGATCCCAAGAGGAGAATGAAGGAGAAGGGATTGCAGCACAGCCATCCCCCCCGCGGGGGGGGGGGGGTGTGATTTCTTGCTTTCTGTCTCTCTGTTTCTCTCTGTCTTTCTGATGAGTGCATGCACCCCATAGCAAAAACCTCTCCATAAATAAATAAATAAATAAATAAATAAATAAATAAATAAATAAAAAAAATGGGATGACTTTCCCAAGAACCTAATTAAAAAAACCCATTACACCGCAGGCTCTCAATAAAAGTTCATTTCTTCTTTTTCTTCACTCATAATTACCAGCTCTACTAGCCTTGATCTCTCTATGACTACAGAGGAAATTATAATACTATCTTGAATATTTTGAATGTCCCATCTCAACCTACCTTTTCCCTCTAGTCATTCCCATGGCAACTACTTATATATGGGTGCAGCCTAAAACCTCACATCTTCCATACCAGCTATTCCTCAGTTCACACCCATGGTTTCTTGCAAACTTCCTGATGACCAACTAAACTTGGGCCTGACTCACAAATTTTCCAGTGCTCCTTCAAAACGAATGGATTGTTGTACTACAGCCCTACTCAGGTTGACCCTGAAGGACAAAGGTGAGAGAACTCCTCCTAGTAGGAGAAATTTCAAGAAGTATAGTTGATTGTTCACCTTGAATGGAGGGAGAAAGGTCCTAAGTTGTGAATAAACATGGATTGTGAAACAGTGGCAAATGGCTTAGCTGGTTGATCAGGGGCTTAGAAGGAGCACCTAGATCTGCTAAAGTATTTGCCAAGGATTAAGGAAACCCAGAATGGTTGGAGAGGTGAGAGTTGGTGCTCAATGATGGTTGTTGTGGCAGTAAGAATTGCAATTTGATCTCTCAACTCATCTACACTGAATGTTTACAGAGAGTACAGCCATATGCTGCCTTTCAGGCTCTGTAATAGATTGGTCTTAATGTGAGTACAGGAAATGCAAGTGATCCAAGGGGTGGACTGTGTCAGACATTTATGAACTGTCTCACTTCCTCTTGGTACACATTGTTACCCCAGCAACCAGGTACAACCAGATATATTCTTACAGAAACTTAGCTCCACTACATTTATTACCTCTTGCTTTCTTCCCTGCTAACCAACTTAAGAATACACCCTTGGGACCAGCAGATGGCGAAATGGTTACATTGCTGGACTCCCATGTAGTCAACCACAGTTCTAGTCCCAGACCCGGTGGTTTAACACTCGCTTTCTGTCGTCTCTGTCTCTCTCTGTTTCTCTGGCAAGTGCATGTACCCTGTAGTAAAAATCTCTCTTAAAATAAGTAAATAAAAATAAGTGATCTATTCGTATGCTGCTGATTTCTTTAAAAAAAAAAAAAAAAAAAAAAAAAGAATACACCCTTGAATGGGTCTCACTCACCTTCCTTATTTCACTATTTCCAGCTTTTCTCTGTTTTCCCCTAATCCTGTAAATCACTTTCCAAAGAAACAACCTCTCTGTAAATTGGCATGGTAAAATAATCTGACTTCCCTGAGCCTCAGTTTCCTTTTCTGAAAAATGGGAATAATAATTGCCCCCTCCCTCCCAAGGTTGCTGTAAATACTAGCTGTGAAGGGTTGAGCCTGATGCCAATAGACCATAAGGGCTCAGGCAGGTACAGAGAAGTGAGACAATACACAAAGCAATGCTTAACAACTTCTTTAATAAACTATTAAAGTAGCTCATTTTCATCTCATTCCATTTTTCATTCTCTTTTAGTTCCACTAGGTACTCTTCATGCAAACATACCAATTGATACATGTTTCTCTCCTATGACAATGGGAATAGGGGCTGGAACTCCTCTGTTGAAGGGGTGGGAGTGAGGATTCAATTATTCATCAACTCTTCTCCAAGGGAAGACCCTCAAATGAAGATTCAGTTGTAGTTGCAGCCCAGGAAAATGCTGGAGTGGAGTTCCCCAAAGACTGGATCCAGCAGTGACTCCTTTTTTTAAGTCACCTGGCTGTGCCTCTAAATCCTTTAGAGATAGGATTTTGTTTTTCATTGGTTCTGGCATCTCTTTATCCAGAGCCTCGGATGCTACATTCACAAGGGGTTTATGAATAATGCATGGTGACCTGAAAAACTCCAGGCGGGTAAATTAAAGATGAGCATGAAAAACCTGGATGCTCAGGCTGAATTCAGCTGTGACCACAGCAGGCAGTTCTGCTATACATGATCCATCAGTGGTTATCCACGCCCCGCCTCCCAGCAATGCCCCACCTTCTCTGGTGTCTGCAAGGTAGAAGCCTCCACATTGGCCTGCTAACTTCTGCAGTGCCCCAGTTATGACCTTGTTCCTCAGCAACCTTCAAACATCACCTCTCCTATGCCTCATTTCTCTACAGCTTATTAAGAAATTCAAGTGAAACCTAACAACCACTTCGTGCGATTCAAGTAATGATGAATAATGCAATGTCACCCTCCAGACCACAGCCTTGTGATTTTTTTTTTAAGTCTGTACTTGGACAAAGGTGTCAGAAGACACCACTAAGGTAGGTGGAAGAGGATAAGCTATTTATAATATCAACCTGCAAAAGCAGTGTTCACAGGGACCCATACAGGATGGAGTCTCAAGATAGAGCTGGTTCTAGTCAGGTGTCTCTGCTGACACTGCCTGGCTAGATAACCCAGGGTCAAGGGCTTCTCCTCTCTGGTTTTAGTTTCCCATTCAAAAGATAGAAGCACTGAGGTCCAGAGTAGAGAAGCAACTTTTCTGCAGTCACATAGCTAGCCAATAATAAGGCCAGAAGAAAACCAGAATTCTTTTTTCTCCCAGTATAGCCCTCCTCCCACCACTCTAAAATGCCCACCACCCCAATTCTAGGTGAGCCATCCAAGGAAAAGGAGGGGGGAAATATATTTGCAGGTGATTTAAAGCAGGGATGCTTCCAGGACGCCCTGCTCCCTCTGGGTAATTTATGGATGTGTGAACAGGATGATGGGCTCATTGCTTACACCGTGTAATTCAAAAAATGCAGCTGCCCTAGAAAGATGGGTGAGAGGTATAAAAATATGTACATTTGATGGAGCATATATATGTGTTTGTAAATACAGTCTGTTATTGCTCAGTGTTATTATATATCCATCATCTTTCTTTGGGTTATTGGAAACATAAAAATCTTAAAGCACTAAAAACACAAAGAACGATAAGTCACCCAGGAAAGTATATCTTCCCGGGGATGATTTTATGTCGGGAACAGTTTGTGCCTTCAGAAAATAAAGTCCTCGCACTGCCAGGGAGGGAAGAGAAGACAGCGAGTGAGGCTTGGAAATAGCACCGACAAGCCTGGGGGCAGAAGCAGGTCTTCGAAGTGGCAGATGGCCAGTGGAGCAGGGGGAAAAGCAGTGGCTGAGAGTCCAGCCCAGTCGAGGCTTCACCATTTGCAGTTCTCTGGCTCTGGTAAGTCATGACCTTGAAGCCTGTTTTCTTCTCTATTGGGTTGTCAGAAAAGTAATGACGTGTTTTTTTCTGTTTGCCCACAAAAAAATGCATCATGACTTTTCCAAAAATCCACTATAAGCTAGGGATCAGAACACCCACTAACGCATAGTAGGACTGTTCAAATATTAGTTCCTTCTTCAAGCTACCCTGTTCTGAGCAAGCATCAAGTGTGACTGCACAAAAAGAAGACATTGATGTATCAGCTCCCTTCCTCTCTGTAGATTCCTTCCTCACAGCTCAAGCATCAGAACCACAAAGTGGAACCATAAACTAAATTCCAAGCAGCAGACATAGTCAATAGCACAGACGTGATTTTTAAGTGAAATTAACGATTTTTCGAATATAGATTTCCTCTCCAGGCCCTTTCCTCCACAACTTCAGAGATTCATGCTTCTACACACTTTTAGAAATGTTTCTCAAGTCCAGGATTCTGTCATAAGTCAAATGTTAAGGAGGCCTCAAGGGGAACGTGGAATAGGGGGCTAGTGGCACGAGTCACAAGTGAAGAGGGTTCTTTTACAGTCACAGCGGAGGACATGGACTGTGGAAGTAGAGAGCTACAGGCTGGAGTGAACCAGTGGTCAAGAGTCCTGGGGTCCAATCCAGCCTTGCCCCTCACTCAACTCTGCACCCACCTCCATATCCACCTCTCTACTCTGGGCTTTGGTTTGTGCGTCTTAAAATGAGAAGGTTAGGGTGGAAGGTCCCCTGTAGGACATCACTCTCAATGTGGTGTTTGAATAAATATTCTCTTTTGTTCACTTCCAAATCTCTAGTATTGGAATAGTAGAAAAGAGTGATATACATAGTAGTGAAATACAAAATAGGGGTTCCATAAATGTCTGTTGAAATAATCTGTTTTCCTTGTGTTTTTCAGAAATTCACTTAAGTGACTCCAGAGGTAATAGATCAATTACTTCAAATAATGGCCACCTTGTATCCATGACCTTTGCAATTTATTCCCACTTCAACTCTGGACTTAGCTATGTGACTTGTTTCAACCAATGAGAGAGTAGTGACTTAATGCAAAGTGGAAGCTTCAAAAAGCACTTGTACTTTTCTATCCTTCTCCCTTGGATCCAGGTATCACCCTGACCTAGCTGCTCCAGGATGTAAGAGGCAAGCAGAGGAAATGTGAAGTGTTCCAATCACAGCCTGGCCAGAACAGAAGGCCCCTAGCTAACCTGCCACTGACCGCAGCCATGTGAGAAAGCTCAGCAGCACCAGCAAAGTCTGACCCAGCAGTATCTCCCAGCCTCCTGTGGTCTCAAGAGAAAGAATACGTGATTATTTGTTATCCAGCAAAAGCTAACTGATACACTAGGTGTTAGGAGATTTTGTCTGAAAGTTGCATACTGGGTAAAGTGGAACAGCTGTTCCTCAGGAAGAACAACAAACAAGTGGATATGGTGTTTGGTCCATCAAAAGCCAAGGAGGGCTTCAACTGTCAACTGCAGGAACTCCTAGATCTTTGTTTTTCTGCTTGGAGTTCACACTGGTTTGACTATTTTCATCTATCTGCTTATTCCTCACTTCTCATGCCACTCACTAACCTCCACACCCTCCACCTAAACATAATTTCTCCCTCCCTCATTCCTTTAGCTTACACCATGGATAGAGTACCCATCACTACTATCCCAGCCTTTTTCTCTACATGAGGGCCTTTGACTTCGCCCTCACTATGATGGCTGAAGCAGAGAAAATGCCACAGCCTCATAACACTCCTGCATTTACAACTCAGTGAAATTTACAAGAGGCACAACCAGAGACACCATGGGTGCCTCTGCATAGGCATTTACACTATACGTATATATGCATATGTGTATGGAAATATGCATGTATATATATATATATATATATATGTGCATATGCATTAATGTATGTGTGTACATATGCACTTACACACTTGTATATGAGAGGTCTTCAAAAAGTTTGTGGAACATGCATATTATGAAAAGCTACAGGGGTGGGGGAATGCAGTGCTAAAACACCTTGACCCGCGAAGTTAGTTCACATAAACCCAGGTTCTGGATTCCATCCCTGAGTACTCCAGGTATGCACATGCCCATGGGAGTGGAGCAGAGCATCAATAACCTGTTGAGTGTACTGTCTCTCTCTCTCACTCATAGAAGAAATAAACTCAAAAAAACGTTGTGTTGTCTGCACTATGTGGCATAAACTGAAAGACTGGATGGTATAAAGGCATGAAGAGCAACTGTGGACACTAGAGACAGTGTGAGAGGAGGGTGGGAAATGGGGTAGGGTGAGAGGAAGAGAATCAAGGGAAAAAGAAAGAAGCAAAACATTCACAATTCATAAAAATGGACACTTATCCGTTGATGATTATATCTTTGACTGAACCAATATACAGTGTATTCACAATGGGACATTCATTCATGTTGGAGACTTTGTCTTCAAGGTCAGAAATGCTTTCTTCAGCATGGTCCAATCGCTGTTAATGCTTTCTAGGGAGATTTTAATTTCTTGTATTGTATTCTTCATTTCCAAAAGTTCTATTAGATTCTTTTTTAGGGTGTCTAAGTTCTGTTTGATTCTTTTTTAGGGTGTCTATTTCTTTACAAAATTCCTCTTCCATGTCCTGAAATGATTTTTCTCATTTCTTGGAACTGATTATCTGTTTTCTCTTGCATCCCATTGAGTTTTGTCACTATGGATATTCAGGATTCTTTTTCTGACATTTCTGTGTATCCCTTTGTGCTATCCATTGTTCATGAGGGCCTGATACACTCACCAGGGGAAGAGTTACACCTTTGTTTCCTCATGTTTCTTCAAGATCTGTGCTGGTTATTGGTCATCTGATGCACTATTTGCTTTTTCTACTTATTGGAGTAGATTCTGTAATGTTAGAAGAGGAAATTTCACCCTTAGTTCCCAAGTATGTACCTACTGGAGGGCTCTGTCTCCCAGGTCAGGGCAGGGTAGCTTTAGGTGTTTGGCTCCTCTACCAAACATTCCGTTCTTGATGAGGTGGTAAAAGTTAGTGAAGAGGATCAAGTTGCAGGCTGCATGAAGAACAACACTAGGCCTGGTGTTCCAAAAGCTCCAAAGTTACCCCCAGTGCCCAAGGGTGGACTCACTCGAGGACACCTGCCCATACCAGGTTCAAGTCCCCTGGCAGGCAGGGCAAGTCCAGGTTGCCAGAGCAGTGGGCACCAGAGTGGCAAAAGTTTCAAAGTTACTCCCAGATTCTGAGCGTGGACTCACCTGAGGAGGCCTGCCCAGATCAGCACCGCTATGATTCTTAAATTATCCTCTGAGGGAAGCCTAGAGAGGAAGCATGATTTTTCCAAGGTCACACTTCCACAGTCATACTCGATTGCTCTGCTTCATCATGCAAAGCTTTTCTAATACACTCCGTCACATTTTTCCATGGTCCCCACCCTTTCTCTGGAGCAGTGCCAGAGAAAGGAAAATCATTTGTGCAAGAGAACCACCCATGGCCCCCTGCATACCTCCTCTTGGACATGCCTGGTCCTCACAAGCTGGAATGAGTTCCAGCCAGTGTCATATTATTTACTAGATCTTCCACACAGCTCCCGACATCAGATCTGCTAGTGATAATAAACTCCATCTGACACAGCAACAGCTCAGAAATTTTCTGCAACAATTTTAAGGACAAAATGGGAGATCTTAAAGGAGTGGGAGCTCTGAGGCTGCTAGGCAAGGCTTATTTCAAGGAGTTTATCAGTAAGAGATAAGAAATGCAAATGACATAAAGTTTTAACACTGCAAAAGACCAAGTAGGATAATATACACTGTGATGGACGCAGTAAATGGAGAGGCTGTATTGAACCTGAGTCAGGACAGCCAGCACTCACCAGGCCTCACTTGGTAACCAAGCCTAGCCAATCATTGGTTCAGATAGTCTCTGGAGGAGATTTCCACATTTATTGACCCTATGACCTTGGGAAAGGTCTGCCTACATTTCTTAGTCTGTAAAATGGTAATTATAATTGCATCTATCTCCAGGGATTGCTGTGAAGTGCAAAGATCACAATTTATATTACACGCTAGCCTAGGGCCTGACACATATAGTACATGCTCAACAAATATCAACTATCATATGAATATCTCTTATATCATGAGATAGGGCCCAGAGTTGGGTGGTATGGAAAGGTCAGAGAATCAGGAAAGTTTTTCTGGAAGAAAAGGTGGCACCTGAACTAAACTTGGGGGGGAAAATAAAAAGGCAATTCGGTGGATATAGAGAAAGCTCATTCAAGAAGGATGGAATAAGTCAAGGAGATAGGAAAAACATGTGTAAAGAGGGGGAAATGAGTTGATATGTTTGAAGGCGGGAATTCAAAGAAGGGAAGGGAAGCAAGATATAAAGATGAAAAAGCAAGCAGAGTTCAGGATGTGAAAACCCTCATATTTCACATTATGGAGTTTGCAGTTGTTTTTGTAGGCACATGGGAATGATAGAAGGATTTGTGGTCCAGAGATAGCATCACTGATAGACATTCATCCTAAAATAAGAGTGACTGATGAATTGCCCAACGTGACCTGCCTCTTTCCTAGGAATATTTTCTACTTTACAAGGGCCAATTCCTTTGGCCAAAACAATAATAGCTAACAGTTACAAAATACTTAGAGTGTGAAAAAGACATCTTACTTTTATTAACTCTTCACAATGTATAACAATTACATGGTGAGTATGTATATCTTACCATCCTACTCCTCTTTCTCTCCATTGTGAAGATGAGAAAACTGAGGCACAGAAAGATTCACAAGTCCACCATTGTTTAAGTAGTGGATCTGGGATTTTAAACCCAAGAAGCCTGGCTCTCAAGTTTGTGCTGTTCTGCATTATACTACAGTGTTTCTTAGAAAAAGAAGCCAGTCGTGAATGACATACCTTAGGCATGACCAAGAGTTCTAACTGACAAAAAGGACACTTGTTGACACAGTAGAAAGAGCTCTGGGTTGGAATAAAAGAGACCTGAATTCCAGTCCCAAATCTCTGCATGACCTTGAGTGGACAGCTTTCCCTCTCTGCACCTCAGCTCCTCCTCTGAACCATGAAGTCCTAGCTTTGAAATGCTCTGTTTCTGGGGCTTTCTAGGAGTATAGAGCAAAAGTTTCCACAATGTTAAGTTAAACAATTAAGAATCAAAGCTTAGGCAGGAAGGTATGGTCTGGGATAGGGAAAAAGCAGAGGAGTCAGCATCCTCTAAAGACCTAATCTGAGGCCAACATTGCAGGAAATGAGTGAACCAGTAAATCCTCAATCAGGAGAAATGCAAATGTCTTCACCCCTATCCTAACCTAGCAGTGCAATGACCAGCTTAGCTTCAGATAATAATACTGAAGCAAAAAATCTCTTTGAGGTTATGTTACAAGTCAGTGGTTTTTGTACTTATTTTTTAGCTCTTTTAAACCTGGCATGGAATGTAATAGATAAAGTTGATTTTTAAAAAGCAATATTTTATGTGAGTGAATTTATTTTGTAAATACAGATTATAACCTTTACTTATTATGAGGTCAACAAATAAGAACAAAGCTATTTTGATGAAATGAATTGGATGTTCAGATTGATACAAAACTGCAGTTGTCATCTATAACCCTCTGACTTCACATTTGTGTGTGTGTGTTTATCAAAACAGCTTGATAATTTTCATTATCTTTTGTTGTATAGTATCTTGAAAACACTATTTACACAAATGAGTAGCTGCAAAGGTTGATGGGTTTTCTTAAAAAAAAAAGAAAGAGAGAAAAAAAGAAAAGAAGTAAAGGTGGTTTTGTAATCCTTAAATATTCTTCAAAGTGATCCAGAGGCTTAAAATGAAGCCAAAGAGATTTACTTGAATTATATAAAATATCCTATTCCAGATCATATCCCTAGTGTAGAGGTTCATGCATTTGTCCAAGTATTCAAAGAATACATCATGAGTGCCTGCAATGGGTTAGGTACTACTTAAAGTGGGAATAAAAAGGAAGCAAAACAAAAGCAGTCCTCTCCTTTTGAAGTTGAATACTTCAGCATGTAAGAGATGAGCAATCAATAAATAAGGGATTTCACAAATTTCATGCAAAAGTGGAATTAGGGCCAGAAAGGTAGTGTGGCTGTTAAGGCAACTGGATCCCACATGGCTCACTGTTTGGTCTGAGTCCTGGACCCAGTGACTTGACAAACATGCCAGGTGCTTGTGTGTGTATGCCCAAAATACCAAGAGGAGAATGGAGAAGGGATTGCAACATGGTCATCCCTTCTGGAGGGTGCTTTCTCACTTTTTCTTTCTCCCTCTCTGTCTCTGCCCTAGTGCATGTGCCCTGAGGCAAACATTTTCAAAAATGAAATTAAAGAACAAGTTAATTTTTGTGCAAAAATAAAGTTAAAATCCAAGCATAGTCTTTTTGTAATTCACATTTTCTATGAACTTTCTGAAGAGCCTCCCCTTATAAATAACTAAAATCTGCAATGTGATAGCGATGACGGCTATAGGAATAAATAAGGCAGACAAGGGCTGAAAACCTGAGGGTAGAGGGTGGCTCCAGTAGAAATAGGTGCAGAAGGCCTCACTTAGAAAGTCTAAGCAAAAGTCCAAAGAAGTGAGAGAGCTGCCTTCCCTGAGGCCAGACAAGAACAATCCAGCCAGTGCTACGGCCCATGAAAGACCTTCTTGGCTAGCTTGAGGAAGACGAAGGCTGAGGACCAGTTCTATGATGCAGCAGTAACAAGCTGCTCAAGAGAAGCCAGGTCCCACATGGCAACACAGGTTCAAATCCCAGCATCACACGAGTGCCCAAGATGGACTGGAGGACTAAGGGATGTGAGAGACAGTCCCTTCAGAGGTTATTTATTTATCTCGTTCAGTATCTCTCCTTGTCTCTTTCTCTCTCTTTTTCTTTCATGCATGTGCATGTTCTCTATTATGAATAAAGAAAAGCATTTAAAAAAGTAAGATTGAAGCCGAGCAGCTAGAGGAGTCTGCACAGGAGGGCAGGGCATGGTGTGGGATGCATCATGCTGGGCCTGGTAGACCATTAGAATGATGTGGGTATCTGGGTGGAGTGAAAAGAGAAGCCTCTGGAGATTTTTAAGCAGAGAGTGGCAGTGTCTGACATGTTTTCACAGCATCATTTGGGATACTGGGCTGTGAAGAGAGTGTAAGGGGGGGAGGGGCAGCAGGTGGCATGATGTTTACATTGGTGGACTCAGATGTAATCAATCATAGTTCAAGTCCTGAACCCGGTTGCTTAAAACTCACGCCAGGCGCATGTGTGTGCGTGTCCAAAATCCCGAGAGGAGACTGGAGGAGAAGGGATTGCAGCATGGCCATCCCACCTGGGGAGTAATTTCTTGCTTTCTGTCTCTCTGTCTCTCTCTGTCTCTTCAGTGAGTGCACACGCCCAATAGCAAAAGCCTCTCTCTAAAAAAAAAAAAAAAGAAAAAAGAAAAAAGAGTGTAAGGCGTAAAGATGACAGCAGGATGAACAGAGATATTTGCAATAATCCAGAAAGGATGATTGGTGGCTTGAACCAAGTAGTGGTAGAAATGGGAGAAGTGGTGGGTTGGGTTCTGGGTATGTTTTGAGAATAGAACTGACAGGAGGACCTGACCAATTGGATGTAGTGTATGTGTGATGGTTAGATTTGGGTGTCAGCACAACCGGACTAAGGTATACCTAGACACCTAGGTAAAGCCTTATTTTGGGTGTGTCTGTAGGAGTGTTTCCAGAGAAGAGTGAAATGGAGTCTGAGTAGACTACATAGAGATCTGCCTTCCATGTGGAAAGACACAGCTCAATGAACAGACCTGGAGAGAATAAATAAAGAAGATGAGTGCAGTCTCTCTCTTTCTCTCTCTCTTTCTCTCTCTCTCTCTCTCTCTCTCTCTCTCTCTCTCTCATTGATCTATCTATCTTTCTCTTTTCCATATGTGTGATTTTATTTTGATTTTAAGAGATCTGATGATATTAGAACAGACTAGACTTCTGTTGCCTCTGGACATGAGAACTCAAGACTCACCAGAATTTGGATTTCAGGACTCACACTTGTGGCCACCTGGGTTCTCAGTCTTTGGCCTCAGACTGAGAGTTACATCATTGGCTCCCCTGACTCTGAGGCCTTGGGACTTGAACTAAGCGAACCTGCCAGCATAGCAGAGTCTCCAGTTTGCAGATGGCCTGCTATGGGACTTCTCAGCCACCATAATCACATAAGCTGATTCCTCCAATAAATCCTCCCTTCTATACCCATAAATATGCTATTGGTTCTGTCTCCCTAGAGAACCCTATTACTAATACATAAGAAAGAGAGGAGCCAAGGATGACCGCAACATGTTTAGTCCAAGCAGCTGATAGGGTGGAACTGCCACTACCTGTGATGGGGAAGATGAATGAAAGAGCAGTTTGGATGTGGATAAGGAGCTCAGTTTGGGATGTGTCCGGCTCAGGAGTCCTGTTAAAACCCAGGTAAAGTTGTCTAGATGAGTCTGGAGTTCAGGGAAATGCTCCAATCTAGAAATATCATCTTGGGAGTTGTTTATTGCAGATGGTGTTTGGAGTGTGTGGTAGACCACATGGGATCCCCAAAGTATGGATAGAGAAGAGCCACAGTGACTGGGCCCAAGGCCTCTAGCATTAAGAGGTCAGGGATGGAGAAGGAACCAGCAAGGAATCTGAGAAGGAACATATCCCCTCAAGGTGTGAAGTGGAGATCAGAGAGGGTAGTGTTCTAGAGGCCAAGTGGAGAAAATGCTTGAAGAAAGAAAAAATGCTCAGGTATGTAAAATGCTTCCAGGACAAATGAGAAGCAGCCAGAGACCAGATTTTGGCTTTAGCCATACAGAAGACATAGGTCATGGATGACCTTGGTAAGTCCAGTTTTGATGGAGTGGTAGGAGCTGGAGTTTGATCAGGCTATTGCAAGAGGAAAAAGGAGGAGAGGGATTAAAATGGAAAAAAAGATAGATCTTTCTAGAATTTTGGTCATAAAGGGCAACAGACAAATAAAATGGCAGCTGAAGGGGAAATGGGTTAGGGTAGCTTATTGTCTCTGTTAACATAAGAGAAATCTTGGCATGTTTGTACACTGATGTCAAGAATCCAGGAGAGAGGGTGAACTGCTGGATTTGTGTCCTTGGGTGGAGTGGAGAGGAGGGGGTGCCTCAAGGGTGGGGACAGTGCAGCTGCAGAGGCAGGAGGGAAGGTGAGACATGAGCTCAGTGAGGCATGGTGATGGCGGTTGCTCTCCTCTGATTGCTGTCATTGTCTCTGTGAAACGGGAACTTGGTCATCAGGTGAGAGGCAGGGAGAGGGAGTGGGTGTTGCAGGTTCAAGAAGGAAGGAGAAGGTGTGAGAAAAATTATCTAGACAAGAAGGAGACTGAATGGACCAGGGAAACGGATCATGGTTGCCAGGCAGCATAAGAGTTCATGGGGGCCTTGCGCATCAAAAGAGAAGCATTTGGTACAGCTGCACGCTTTTCTCTAGCTATATCAGACTGCTTTGTGCAGGCACCCAGTAGCCAGAGTTGGTTGTGACCTCCCCTAAGCAACTACAGGAAGGATGGAGTCAAGAGTGTGGGCTTTGGAGCCAAGGTATCTGGTTACAGTCATTAACTGTGCAGCCTTCAGCAAGTTACCTAACCTCTCTGAGTTCCAGTTCCTTTAACAGGTTCTTCAGTCAAGGTGATATGAGCTAATGTATATGCAGCATTTAGAATAGTACCTGGCACATTAAATGTAAATGTTAGCTTTTATTATTATCAACATGATTTGAGGGAGCTACCAGATGGGTTCCTGGGCCAGTTAAAATTCTCACTGTTTGGTAGAAAACACTTGCAGAATGAATCTCATAACATAAGAAGATATGAAATAATATCATTTAAAAAAATCTCATCTGGCCCATTTCTGCTGGATATACCTTCAGAATTCCCAATCTAATTTATCGTTTTTGGTATGCTGAAGCTGAACATTAAGTTTCAATTTCTCTGCTGATATTTTATCTGCTGTCAGTGCTGTGACAACTGTAAGTCAGTTGAGAAGCACCCAAAACATACAATAACACGATATTATCACAACGGGAAGTGATGCGTGCTGTACAACTTGAAGAAACCAAGCACCTGAGATGCACCTGAGCCTTGCCTTGGATTTTAGTTGACCTTGGACCAGTTCTTGGCCCTTGACTGGTTGTAGTAGTGCCAATACTAATATACTCTCATATGAATAACATGTATAGAAACAATCTTGTTAAAGGCTTTTGCAGGTGCAATTTTATTAACTACAGATTCCTTTTGATAGGTCAAAGGAAATTGACTAAGTAAATGACAAATGACCACCTATGCAGGTTGGCAGTAGATGGAGAAGACAAGTGAAAGCTCTGTTGTGAATGCTTCTATTTTCTCAGTAGAAGGGAGGGACAAGTCAGTAGACCTGGCCATCAACCAAGAGCCAGGATGGGAAAAAGGAGCAGAAGAAGACCAACCTTCAGGGAAGCTGAGCACTTTGAACACCTGGAAGCCTCAAAATATGTTGAAGTTCAGAAGATAACACCCTGAATGTGAGAGCTATTTCAAAGGTTAAAGCACCATTGCTAGAACTTCACTGTGACCGGCTATGTGACTTTGGGCATGCCATTTAACCTCTCAGCCTAAGTTTCTACATCTGAAAAAAACTGGGTGCAATTAAACACCTGCTTCATAAGGCTGGCATGGGAATTAAATATATAAAAACATGGACAGTCTTTAGAATGTGCTGACTGGGAAATGGAACATTATAAAATGTGTTAGCTGTGATGCTTCCTGCTTTTTAAGGACATCAATTATATTTCTACTCTGAGTTGAGTTTATAGAGCCCCCATATGATTCCTTGGGGTCTTGGGGTTCCAATGAGCATAGTTGGATGGCTATTGTCACCCCAATGATGACACTGCTGAAGGCCAAAGCCTGGCCAGAAATGGTATACCTAAATCCCCTCTGACAGTTGGGTCTCTCAAATTCCTGTTGGTTTCTAAGCAACTGGGACCTGTCCCCAGCACACAGCCTCACTGTGGAAGCTCTGGAGCAAATGAACTTGTTGGCTGGTTTGGACTCAGCCAACAGTGAGCAAGGCTGGCTTCTGAGTTTCAAAAGCAACAACATATTATGTGGAGAGAAACAGAGTGGGAATGAAAGAGGTCAAGTTCATGACAGCACTGGAAGTGTTATTTCTGTAGCATGGCCCCTAGAGACAGCAAGAAAAGTGAACCCGTAGACAGCAGGGCCATGTTCAACCACCGAGTTAAATGGAAAAAAAAAAAGCAGTTTACTAAGTGAAATGAGCCCATTTAAAGATACAGCGAGCATCTGTATACAAATGTGGGTATACGAGAACGTCTGAAAGGAAACATCTTAATCTGTGTTGAGGGTAGAGTGGCCTGTGCTAATTTAGAACATGATGGGCCACCAGAAAGGCAGGAGAAATGGTGGCTCTTCATCCACCCCCAGTGACCCGATGCTAGCAATGAGCTTGATGAGGTGGACATCTACCCACAGGCTTTCCCTTCACTTTTAGCCTGCTGCTTCAGAAATACCATTTGCATTCATAGCTTTTGCCCCTGTGATTTTGTCACCTCTAACAGGCTTGTAAACTGCATCCCATCCATCCCAAACCCCTAACTTAACACTTGGAACATCAGAAAGCAAACTGTGCCATTCTGACCAAGTAGAAAAATAAATAAATAAGACCCTAGGGGACATGGACCTAGAAAGTTTTCCATCTGCTCTAAATTTTTGGAAAAGACTCGTGATTCATGTAAAACTGGGACGTATGTCTCAAAACCGCCTGTTTAAGATTAGATTGAGATCATGTGATATTTTTTTCCTTCACAGTCCCTTAAATTCGCCAAAGTTTAAGAAAAAAAAAAATGTCCCTGTTACTAATAATAGTCTTTTTTTTTTTTCTTTATGGGTTACTTTGGTCCCACAAGGACAAGAAAAAATGTCCCTGCCCCAATACAACAGTCACTTATGGAATACTTCTCATGTGCCTCACACTGCACTAAGTGCTTAGCAAATTAAAGGACTTCAAAAAGGTTGGAGGAAAATTAAATTAAAGCATGGGTGTATATTGATGCAAAATATTTTGAAGTCCATGCGTAGTTTTTTCATAACATACATTTTCCATGAACTTTTTGAAGCCCACATGTAAGTGACAGTAAGTGACATCAGCCAGTCCTTACACTGAACCTATGATTGACTCTTATTATTTTTTTTATTTTTAGCATAGGGTGCTTGCACTCACCAGAGAGAGATAGAGAGAGACAGAGAGAGGGAAACTGAGAAATCACTGGGAGGTTGGGTGGATGGTCACTGTAATCCCTTTTCCTCCACTCTCTCGCTGGGGACATGTATGCACACACACCTGGCATGATTTTCAAGCCACCAGTGGGGGCTCAAACCATGGTCAGCCACGTGGGAATCCAACGCCTTAATCACTACTCCAGCTGCTGGCTCCATGACTCTATATTTCTGAGGAGTACTTTGAGGCTCAGAAAAGATGACTTGCAAATTGCCCACATCAGAACTCAGGGCATACCTACTGACCCGAACACCTTTACCCCTGCTCTGTGACTCTGCCTTCCCAGATAATCATCTCTAAAACAGTAACAGTCACCTCTCAGGGTTCTAGTCATTTTTATTTCCTTCTCCGTATAAATACTTTCTGAATATTCTACAATAAATGCTACCATTGAAATAAAGTTTAGCAAATTAATATAGAATATCTTTAAAAGAAAAAGAAGGAATGTTAGGTCCACATCCCCACTAGAGAGGAGAACTGTGGATGAGAAATCTTTAGAATTTCTCCAGGCTCTGGTCTGGAGGTACCTTATACTGAGTTCAGACCCTGAATGCTGGGAAGACCACAGAGCAAGACACCTATGGCCAGCAGAGACTCACCCCAAAGGTCCCAAAGGACCACACCTGTTAATAAAGGTGACTCCAAATCTGTTTCCTCTCGAAGCACCTACTTATGTTTGTCTTCAGACGCATAAGGACTCCATGAAACAGAGCTCAGTAAGTTATTTTTGATTGAAAGTGTTCCCTGATACAATCACTTCTCTTGAGCCACCAAAATGTGTCTTAGAGCAGACTTTGTGTCTTGTGAGCCATGAGGGGACCTTTTCTCTCCTTTTGGGAAGTCCAGGGCTAGCAGGATGTCATTGTCACATACACCCCACTCTCCCACTGCTATTCCATACCAACTTGGAGGAGCAAGATGAGGAGGCAAAGGGTGATGGGAGGTGTCCCTGGTGCTGTGTGGCTGACAGGGGCAGAGCACTTAGCAGCTGTTTCACAGGTTCCTCAGGATGCTCAGCCCTATCGGGGTGGGGAAAAGAGTACCCTTCAAGCCCTCAGCCTCACTATTATAGAGTGCCTCCAGGTCTCTGATGTTTGGTGCCCAAAACATCAAAGATACAAAAGAACATGTTCAGTGGCCAGTGGGAAGCTACCCTTGCCTCAGACCCTCACACTGGAGTAGATGCGGCCACTGGCCTATGTTACAGGCAGAAAACTCAAAGCCGACCCTGGGTAGCTAGCTGATTGTTCACATTTCCTGCAGGCCAAACTCCAGCCAGAAAGTTGCATTCTGGACAGCATCCAAGAGTCCTATGCCCTAGCAGGGGTCTTATGGCCATTTAGTTGCAAGTTTGACGGGGTTAAACACTGCCCTTGGTGCTCTCACAGGTTGCCCACCACAGATGTGGTTTTACACGAGGTGGTAAAATAGCACCGTCAGAGTGGCAACATATGGGTCTTTGTGTGGGCCCGTCCCCCTGCAGATCTGTGGGCTGTCCAGCCAGCTTGCTATTTGCATACATCAGTTTAATATTCAACACAGGCAGATGGAACCTCTTCTGATTGGCTTTGCCTCATAAAAACCCATAAAGAGATAAAGGAATGTAAAAGAGAGTCACACACTCAAAGAACTTCAAAAGAACTTGAAGATTATTCACTACCATATCCTTCACCCATTGCAGATCTCATTGACCCAGCTTCTTGCCACTCAGCCCAAACCCAGTTTCATAGTCCTCCTCAGTATCACATGTCAGTCAGGCAGAGTTGGCACATGAGATGGAACTCATTTGACATCCCTGGTAAAATCGAAATCTATCCTTTCGCAGATGGGAAAGCTAGGCGTAGCGAGAAGAAGTGACTTGGCGGTGATCAAGCAGAAATTCGTGACAAGGACAGCTCGGATCTAGGACTGTGTGACTTCTATCCCAGTGTTCTTTCTACAGCACCAGAATCTGTGTTCTAGAATCTTAGAATCAGAGTGAAAAGGTCGTCCTATGGAAATAGCAGTAGCTTGGCATGAGATGACCCTGGGTTCGGATCTTAGCTCCACCACTGAGCATCTGTGCATTAAGTGAATTCAATCTTTGGCCCTCAGATTTCACACCAAACAAATAGGGATAACAATGTCTTCTTATAGGGTCACTGTGGTGCTTGGATGAGATGGTGCCGACCGCAGTGCCCAACATAGACTAAGTAAACAGTGTGCACTGAGATGTCCCCCTGAGGTTCCCAGACCCTGATGTCTGCCACTTCCCTGCAAGCCTATTCCCCACCCAAGCCACCTCCTACTCATGTGATTGCCATCAGTGATGGATGAGGCTTTGGTTTCCATGGTTGCTGGGTCCTGTGTACTGCCTGCAGGTCTCCACTTGGAGTTGGCAAGAGCTGCATCACTGCATTTGCAAAGCATTCGAGTTCTCTCCACTCCCGTTTATGCCTAGGGATGCTCTTGGATCTTTAAGACTTTCTTTGTCAATTCCCAGGTAAGGATGTGGTGATATTTTCAGGAATCTCCACACTGAATCAGTGTCAAGTTCCAATTGAGCAAATTATTATTCAGACTCCAGAAGTCTCCTCTGGCTCTTCCACCAGTTCAGGAGCCCCCCAAGGCAAGGCATAGGTCTTATTCAGCTCCTGGATCCATATGCCCCAGTTTGCCATAGGTACTCATGGTGAATTGCATGTTGACCTCAGTATTCCACCTTTCCCTGTCTCCACCCTTTACCTTGTAATTTTGCAGTGCTCTCTCACTATTGGTAGGGTATAATTCTCCACCCAAGGTTTGCCCATGGGACTTGCTTTAGCAAAAGGGATATGCATAACTTATCAACTGCATGTAACAAATACCCCAAAACTTAGACACTGAAACATCACAGTTTCTGGGGATCAGGGATCTCAGCATAATTCACCTGGGCCCTTACTTCAGGATTTCCTCATACATTGCACAGGGCTGCCTGCAGTTTTCTCAAGGTGGAACTAGGGTATATTCCTTTTCCAAGTTCATGTGGTTTGTCAGCAGGAACTAGGGTAGGTTCCACTTCTAAGTTCATGTGGTTTGTGGATTCTGTTCCATGCTGGCTGTTGGCCAGAGTCTACCTTTCATTCCCTGACATGTGGGCCTCTTCAAAGCATGGAAGCCAAGGAGACATTAGAAAGAATCTGCTAGCAAGACAGAAGCTATCAATTCTTATAACCTAATGACAAAAGTAACAGCCCATCCTTTTCACTGTATTCTATCAGTTAGAAATCAGTCAGGTCCTGCCCATGACTTCAATCAGGAGATTACGGAAAGGTACGAATGCCAGGAAGCAGAACCATTTTAGGATCCTGCCTAGCACAGTCTCTTAGCAGAGGTAACAAGCAATCCTGGGAAGCACAAGTACAATTGGGTTTTCTTGCTCTTGTGAGAAGGATCTTCTCTGGGTAGCATACTAGTCCCACAAGGAGCATGAGAAACACATGGTGCAGAGCTAAGTCCTCCTGCCTAAACCAGCTGGGAGCAGAGTCCCCAGTTAGGGATGAGTGCGCCAAGTTCAGACCGGCACAACTGCCCAGCGGAGCATAACAAACAACAGTAAAACCTAGCAGAAGCCACTGAAGTTGTATGATCCTTTGTGATGCAGTAAAAGTTTATCGATAGCAAGAGCAGTAAGTATTACCCTTACTTAATAATTTATTTGCATTTCAGTTTCCTCATCTGTAGAAAGGACATGATTATATATATATAATATATATATGATATATAATAATATATATATTTATGTATTTATATATGTGTGTGTGTATGTGTGTGTATATATATATATATATATATATATATGTATATATATATATATTATTCACAGGTTTATTATGAAAGTGAAATGAGTACTTTCCAAATACTTAGAATAGTGCCTGATGCATAGTAATCAAGCATAAGCATATGTTTAATTAAAGTAAGTCAACCAACAACAGTTAACCTGTTGGAGAATTTACCGAATGTTAAATACTTTATATACCTTGTTTCATTTACTCCTCGGAACAATCCTATGAGGTTGGCACCACTGTTACACTAATTTTTTTTTTAAATGGGGCTTAGAAAGTTTAGGGAATCTGCACAGATCACACAGCTGGGATGTAGGAAAGCCAGGATTTGAGTTAATGATCAGTTAAATAAAATCTGAGATCAGAAAGCTAAGGGAACAGAGTCAACAATGAAGAGATTAAAAGAGTAATAAGTGATAAAGCAAGTGAGTGAGATGATTCAGGACTAAAGCTGAAGAAGCTGGTCAGGTACCAGGGCATTTCTGTAACTTATGCCCTTATGGGCCTCATGGGGCAAAGGAATAAGCCAAGGATGACAGAACAGAGATCTTTAACTAAGGAAAGACAAGTCAGAAGGGTAAATGTGAGACATGTTTTCAAACAAGTAATGCCATTGGAGTTGGGAATTGATGGTTCAGTATGACTCCAGGAGACAGATCTAAGTCATTTGGTTGCAAGTTCAGAAAGGGATCAACGTAAGGAAGAAGTGGATAAAACTTCCAGCAAACAAACCATAAATAAAATGTCCATGGAGGCAAGGAACTCCACTAGAAGTATGTAAACAGATTCTGGATACAAAAGATCAGGATAGGGACCAGCAGTTAGCATAATGGCTATGTCGCTGGACTCCCACGTAGTCCACCGCAGTTCGAGTCCCGGACCCGGCGGCTTAAACTCACGCCGGGCGCGTGTGTGTGCGTGCCCAAGATCCCGAGAGGAGAATGGAGGAGAAGGGATTGCGGCGTGGCCATCCCCCCTGGGGGGTGATTTCCTGCTTTCTATCTCTCTGTCTCTCTCTGTCTGTCTGGCGAGCGCACGCGCCCTATAGCAAAAACCTCTCCAAAAAAAGAAAAAAAAAAAAAAAAAAAGATCAGGATATAGTAAAGAAATTCCTGCCCTGGACAAGGAGCCAGATAATTTGCCTGGCAAGACCTCTTCAGCTCAGAGCCTCCAAGAAAACAATGGCATACATGGGAGCATAGCCAAAACCTTACCAATTAGCAACTGGTTCACCTGGTTTGTTTCTAACTCCATGGCAAGAAACAAAAACCAGGGACCAGCAGTTAACGTAATGGCTATGTCGCTGAACTCCCACATAGTCGACCACGGTTCGAGTCCCGGACCTGGTGGCTTAAACTCACGCAGGGCGTGTGTGCGTGCGTGCCCAAGATCCCGAGAGGAGAATGGAGGAGAAGTGATTGCGGCGTGGCCATCCCCCCTGGGGGGTGATTTCTCGCTTTCTATCTCTCTGTCTCTGTCTGTCTGTCTGGCGAGTGCACGCGCCCTATAGCATAAACCTCTAAAAAAAAAAAAAAAAGAAAGAAACAAAAAACAAATCATACTAAAGTGTTTTTTTCCTCCAAACAAACAAAAAAATGTAAAAGAGTAAATAATTGACTAGAATTCCAAGGACTGAAGGTGCTGGATAAAATTAATCATCACGGTCCTTAACAGACAACGTGGAATGTCGTTAATTCTCACCTGAATTATCACTTCCCGCGCTCCTACTTAGACTTGACCAAACTCTATTTCCTGACTTAACCCCCTTTCCTTTCCTTCCCTTCACCATTTGGCTTCTCTAAAGATCATTCCTTTTGTGACTAAATACTGCACTCTTTCCCCTGGGAGCACCTTCTTTTCCTGGCTCCTGCTGGTTTCTCCACCTTTTCCTTCTTGGTGACTGTCTCTGCTTCCATTCATCTTTTGGCGAATCCCAAACTCTGCCCAGCCTTCCTGTCTTACACTTCTGTGGCTGATGTCCACCACCCTCAAGGGCTTTTGGCTACCCATATGGCAGCAATTAGTTTATCTCAGGCTCTAGCCTAGATCTCCCCCAACCCAACCCCTAGCTAAAACCTGTATGGCCAACTGCTGTTGGACAATTCCACTTAATGTCCCCAGGCACCTCTGACTAACCTTTGCAAAATTTACTCTCTACTTTCCACAAAAGATCAGTCTGTCTTTTTAATTGCATCAAACTGTGTTATTGGGTAACCTTTTCTTGGCTTTAGTTTTTTCCATGTGTAAAATAAACTTAGAGTTGATTATTTCTAAAATCCCTTTATTTCAGTTATGACATCTTTTGACTCTAAGGTTCTAGGACATTAAATGGTGCAGTTTTATGAACGTAAAAGAAACACAATGGAAAAAAAAAATAGCCAAACTTCACTGAGCAATTACATGTGCTAGAAATCTCTGTAATTACTACCTGTAGGTCCTCTCCTTGAGGTGGCCTCACCACCGTCATATTCATTTTGAAGATAAAGAAACTGAAGGTCCAGAGAAGTGATGATGGTTGCCCAAAGCCACATAGCTGGGAAGTAGCAACACTAAGATTCAGCCCTTTATGATCCGATTCATGTTCTTGGGACCTAGACCTTAGCAAGTCTTGACTTTGAGTCTTGACTCCACATTTGCGGAGGACTCTGTGACCTTGGGCTTCTCTCTCTCTCTCTCTCTCTCTCTCTCTCTCTCTCTCTTTCTCTCTCTCTCTCTCTTATGATTCTGTTTCCCTATCTTTTAAATGGGACTAGTAATAGTAACTAATATTTACTTACTTGCTGACCTGCAGGATTAAATGTGAGAATATTTTGAAATACAATCTAAGGACTTTTCTACTTGTATTTCCTAGTTTGCCATGATATATAGCACTCTCCCACTCAGACAGGAAGGTGGCTAGTCTCTCAGGCATTGATTGCAGCAAGAAAAGGCTATCCAGCTGGAATGTAGAGAAAAGATATAAAAATCTAGACCCTAAAAGAGCTCGAACATATTTATGGATTAGGGAAAATCCCAAATGTTGAGTCAGAACAATGTTTCCTGTCCCCGAGGCTAAAGAAATAATTTCTGAGAAGCAATAAGTGAGTAGATGTTAGGGTTTTGCTGTCCTCCCCAACAGCCTTTGTCTCAGTGTGTGGTGGGAGGAAGGGTGAATGACAAAAGTTCTAGCTCAAAAGTTCTAGCTAGGTTCAGGGATCTGAGAGCAAAGCTCTCAAGTTTGTACCCCCAACACCAGCTCAAAGAACCTCTCTATAGAGATAACGGAGTCTCAGACCTGGACAGAAGATCCTGAGACCACCTCCCAGCAGTCTTCACTTCCTGAAACCACAGAAAGATCCTGGGACCAGAGCATTGAGGACTTCCGAGAAGGCCTTGAAAGCAGAAGGGAGCCAGCAGCACCCAGAGAGATCCAAGTGTGAGATCAAAGAAGTCCCAGGAGCTGGTGTGTGCATAGATGGCAACGTTTCTAGTGCCAGATGCTCACTCTCTTCCATCCTGACGTGTCTTGAAACCCTGTAAGACCCCTAACATAGACCTAACCTCAGGGTAAGGAAAACTGGAACGTACTGAAGTGAGCTTCCTGCTACTCAGCTGAGGATTCAAAATGATGAGAAAAAAGAAAGTAACAGTTCATTAGTTGCCCACTTGAGTATGTGGACTGAAACCACAACTGTTCCATAGGAAAACACTAGGTCCAATGTCTGGCACAAAGTGAACTCTTGATAAATAAGGGCTGGTTGTACTTCCTTCACAGAGAGCTCTATCCTGTCCCAGTCCTTCAAGACTGCTTGGATGTGGGCTTGCTAGGAGAGAAACAAAATGGAGGAGAGGAAATACATTGATTTCTTACTCTTTACACCCCCTGTGATCTTTTATCTAACTCCAGGTGAAGAAATCACTTTCTTCTTCTATTAACTGCAGATGTTTATTAATGCTACTATGAAAATTAAATGACTTCCTGAAGATTACTCTTTAACCTTGGAATTCAACTTGGAGTATGTCTATTTGTTCATTAGTTAATTAGTTAATCAACTTGTTTATTTAGTAATAGCTGTACTCTATGAAACACAACCATGGGAAGAAAATTATTTAGATTCATACTTCTTGAGCTTTAAGATGCCCACGCATCACCTGGGGATCTTATTAAAATGGAGATTCTGATTCAGAGATCTGGAAAGGTGGCTTGAATTCCATATTTCTTAATAAACTCCAAGTTATCAACGGGAAAAAGAAACATTTAAGGGACACAAAAATGGAAATTTATCTGTTGATGATAATGTGTATGGCAGTATCTTTCACGAAACCAATATACAGCATATTCATGATGGAAAATTTCATTTGGTACGCTAATGATGCACCATGATTGAATGTAAAAACTAAAAAAAAAAAATTAATTAATCCTTCTGATTCACGGACCATACTTTAAAGCTCTAGAGTCAAATGCACTAGGTTCAAATCCCCATGCTATCTCTTGGTAGGTGTGTGATCTTAGATAAGCTAATTAACCTTTCTGAGCCTCACAGTCATATTAAATGGAACCAAACCTTCTTGCTGAAAATATATATAGATGAAATTTAAAGATAATTCAACAGAGCCCTGGCAATTGGCAGCATGACTTATTAGGATAGCATGTCCCCATTACTGCTAGACATGGGGATACCCCTTTCTAGATTCTTATGATCCCTCTTATCCTGGCATTCTGCTATTCTATGAAAACAGAATAGTGCCGGAATGAAGAAGAGTGTAGTTGTCCAGAGAGAGGGGCAACATTTGACTCTACTATCAGTGTGTGAGTTATTGTTCCAGACCAGCTTTGAAGCACCACACTCTTGGTGTAGGCCCTGCATTGCCCAGGTTACAACCCTTCTCTCCCCTCTTCTGGGCTATCAATCCTCAGCCAGCTCAAGATGAATTGTGATTAATCATGTCAAGCAATCAGCATGGATATTAGGGCAACTATCTGGCCTGGATCAGTTCATTCCTTCATACTAGCCTGAGTCGCTCCCTGAGGACCAAACCTGGAAATAAAATTTCAGTTAAATAGACTGGAAATTATATTTCATTGCTGGAAGGACAAAGAAGAGAATACAACAGCCAAAGATTTGGAGGGAAAAGGCATGTGCATATCAACTCACAAATCTGAAATGAAAAAGCAAGTCCACAGCCAACTCACCAACTTGAAGGAGCCAAGGAGCATCTGTCCAGCTTGGAGCAAAGAGGAGGCTGACTCATCTTAGGATGACCCTGCCTAAAAGGAGATGGTTCAGGGCCACCAGGTGGCATGGTGGTTAAGGCATTGGACACTCCCATATGGGAGACCATGGTTCAAGTCCTGAACCTAGTAACTTGCTTTCTCATTTTCCTTTTCTCTGTGTGTCTGTTTTTCTCTGGTCAAACAAAAATAAATGAATGAATAAAATAAATAAATAAACAAACAAACAAACAAAGAAGGATGTGGTTCTCACCTTGAGAACTAGAGCAAGGCTCTGGCAACGTGCTGGGGCTCGATGCCCACTCCTGACCTGCATGAACTTGGAGAAGTGACTTCCCTCCTGCTGTGAGACTTCATCTGTGCTGTGGGATGACTGGAACACAGCTCATTAGAGTGTGGTATAAAAGAGTGAAATCCCACACCTTATCCACCAAGAGGCATAAACTGGGCGATCAGGATAAGAAATACACAACTCACAGTAAGAACTATGTTTTATCCTGTACATTGATATGTATATATAAATACGGGGCTGGCAGGTGGCATGCTGGTTAAGGTGTTGTACTCCCACATGGCTGACCATCATTGGAGTGCCATACCTAGAGGCTTGCTTTCACTTTCCCTTTCTCTCTGTCTCTCTCTAGTCAAATTAAAAAGTAATAATAACAACAAATAAATAAGTCTTTTAAAAATGATATGTATACATAAATAGATATACAAAAATAAAGAGTATTACAAAATAGGATGGGTTAGTCATTGAAGCACATACAACACACTTATGTTCTAGGCTTTACTCTAAACACTATAAATATGAACTCATCTATATAAAGTAGCTACTATTAATATCCTCATTTTATCAACGAGGAAAGTGACACTCAAATTCCCTTGAGTTACTTGCCTATGTCACAGCCCCAAAACGGCAAAGCCAGGATTCAAACCCCACTAGTTCTATCCACTATGCTACTACATCTGCTAATCCTTCTTCTTCTAATTACTCTGGTCAGAGACCAGCTACCCTGATTTCCAATCACTAAAGAGTTCCCCACAATCTGAAATTTGAAAAACACAGCTCTAGTACATTTTTGTGGTTAAACTCTCTCATTCTCTCAGTACTGCAACTCTGACTTGGATGGAATTTTTAATTTCTGCTACTCCTACCCCTACCCCAGATACTTAGCTCACTTCTGAACCCCACATTAGTCTCCAATAAAAACTTTTCCAAATAAATAATTTATTGATATAATTAGGAAACTTTTTATTGTGATAAAATAGAATAACATAAAATTTACCATTTTTATCATTTTTGAGTGTGCAGCTAGTGACATTAAGTATATTCACATTGTTAGGCAATGAATACAGCTTCTCTCCAGAATATTTTTTGTCCCAGACTAAAACTCTGTCCCTATTAAACAATAACTTCCCATTTTCCCTCCCTTCTACTGCCTGTCTCTATAAATTTGACTATTATAGGTATTACATATAAGTGGAATTGTACAATATCTATCTTTTTATTTCTAGCTTATTTCACCTGGCATAATGTTTTTGAGGTTTATCCACATATAGCATATATCAGAATTTTATTCCTTCTTAATGATTGAATAATATTTCACTGTATAGAGAGACCACATTCTGTTTATTCATTCACACATTGATGGACATTTGGGTTGTCCCCACCTTTTGACTACTGTGAATAATGCTGCTATAAAAATGAACATACAGTTTCTATTTAAGTCTATACTTTCAGTTCATTAAGCTATATACCCAGAAGTGAAATTACTGGGTCATATATATGATAATGCTATTTTTAATTGTCTTGAAAAATCACCATACTGTTTTCCATAACATCTGCACTATTTCACATTCACACTAACAGTAACTAAATGTTCTAATTTCTCCACATTCTCGCCTATAATTACTCCTTTTTTGTAATAGTTATGCTAATGGGTATGAAGTGATTTTTTTTTCTGATTTTGATTTGCATTTCCCTCATAACTAGTGATCTTGAGTATCTTTTCAAGTGCTTATTGGCTATTTGTATATATTCTTTGGAGAATTATCTATTTGAGTATTTTGTCAATTTTTTTAACTTGATTGTTTGGGATTTTTTTGTTGTTTAGTTTAGGAGCTCTTTACACATTCTGAATATTCGTCTCTCATCAGATATATGATTTGCAAATATTTCCTTCATTCTATGAGTTGTCTTTTCACTCTGTTAATAGTATCCTTTGATCCATACACATTTTTAGTTTTGATAAAATCCAATTTATCTATCTGTTTCTTTTGTTGCCTGTGCTTTTGGTGTCACATCCAAGAAATCAGTGCCAAACTCAACATCATAAAGACTTTTTGATGTGTTTCATACGTTTTTTTTTTTCAGGGTTTTAAAGTTTTGGCTCTTTTAATACATCTGCTAATTCTCCCTAATCTACTCTATTCTGGTCAAAGACTTCCTACACTGATTTCACAACCACTACAGGGTCCCCCTCCCCAGTCGGAAATTAGAAACATGCACTCTGGTATGTTCTTGTGGATATAGTTAGGCTTTTGATTCATTTTGAGTTAGTGTTTGTATATGACGTGATGTAAGGTTTTAACTACCTTCTTTTGCATGGAGACATCCAGTTTTCCCCATACTATTTGTTGAAAAAACTGTCCTTTACCCCACTGAATGGTTTTGATACCCTTGTTGCCAAAATCATTTGACTATGTTTTGCAAGTGTTTACTTCTGGGATCTCTCCTATCCCATTGGTCTATATGTTTGTCTTTATGCTACTACCATACTTTTTTGATTACTGTAACTTTGTAGGAAGTTTTCAAATAAGGGAGAAAATAGAGAGGCAAGACATTTAAAGGACACAGAAATGGACTGTCTGTTGATGATAACGTGTATGATATCTTCAACTGGACTGATGTGACTTATTTCATAATGGGTAAATTCATTTTATGAACTGTAGTGATGTACAGTGATTGAATGTATAAAAAAATTTAAAATAATAAAATATGAAGTCCAAGTCCTCCAACTTTGTTCTTTTTCAAGAGGGTTTGACTATTTAATGTCCCACGATCTCACATAATTTTAAAAATGATTTCTGAAAAAGGTGTCGCTGGGATTTAGAAATTGTATTGAACCTGTAGAATATTTTGGGTAGTATTGATACTTTAACAGTATTAAGTCTTCCAACCCATGAACTAGGGATACTTTCCATTTGTTTGTATGTTCTTTAACTATTTTCAGCAACATTTTGCAGTTTTCAGTATACAAGTCTTTTACCTCCTTGGGTAAATTTATTCCTAAGTACTTATCTTGCTACCATAAATGAAATTTTTTTCTTAATACCATTTTCAAATTATTCAGATTAGTATATAGGAACACAACTGATTTAGTGTTCTGGTTTCCCGTCCTGAAATTTTGCTGAATTTGTTTATGAGTTCTAACAGGGTTTTGGTGGAATCTTTAGAGTTTCCTACATATAAGATAATATCATCTGAAAACAGAGATCATTTTACTTCCTTTATAACTTAGTTATTTATTTCTTTTTCTTGTCTAATTTGCTCTGGCTAGAAATTCTAGTGTTATGTTGAATAGAAGTGAAGGGGTTTCATAGATCTTAGAAAAAAAGGCTGTCATTCATCTTTGAGTATAATTTTAAATGAGGGTCAATTAATATATTTGTAATATACTAAGATATAAATATGTATTATAAAGCTTTTTTAACAATAATAACGAAAGCAGTGAGTAATCAGCCCCTATGTGCTGGGTTAGAACTGGACATTTCTATTTATCAAATTACAATATTCTCACAAAACCTGCAGAGGAAGTATTTGAATCTCTCATCACCAATGCAAAGTTCAAAGAGATGTAATGACTTCCTAAGGCTGGCAGTTTCAACAAGTGGCTATACTAATATGGAAGTTCAAGACTTGAATGAGTTAACTTCAACATATTAGAATTCTCAGATTTTCTTAACTTGAAGATATGAGTCATCATTGTTACAGGAAGGTCTTCTCATCTCGAGAACATAGTAGACAAGGATTCCATCTTTGCCATAAAAAAACTGGCCTTGAATCTTGGCTCACAATTCTTTGGTGCAGTGACTGGACAATGCATTGAACTTTCTGAGCCTGCAAATTAGAAACCATAAACAACCCAAATGCCCATGAACAGATGAATGGATAGAAAAACTGGGGCACATATACTAAATAGAATACAATTCAGCCATAAAAAAAAAAAAAAAAAAAAAAAACCCTGGCTTTTGACAGGAAGTGGGTGAATATGGAAGATTTACTGCTGAGTGAAGCAAGCCATGCTATGAAAGAGAGGCATTGTATGTCCCCACTTAATGTATACCGAGTGTCCCCACTCTATGACTGAAACTAATTGACTAAAGGATATAGAAACACAATATATAGGTGTAAATACCAGACATAGTGTGTGTGAAAGAGGAGGGTCTGAGGAAGGACATTTTGAAGAAAAATAGAGAGGCAAAGCATTAATGGCACCAAGAAATGTGGTATTATCTGTTGAAGATATTTTGTAGTTTTATCAACTGTACTAGGGAAAAATGTTCACCTGTTGAAATATCCATTTTGTAAGCCAAATAATAATGTGATTGAATGTATAAAAGAAAATGAAATGAAAAAATAAAATAAATAAAAATAAATCACTTTATAAATTTGCCTAAGACAAAAAAAATTAGAAACCATAGGGAAAAAAAAAACACTTCATAGACAAGAACATATGACAAGATTCCCCAGAATGTCGGACTTTCATTTGCTAAATGGCAAAATCCTAGACAAATAAGGGAAACTTTGTCACCATAGTTGGTGATAAATAAGACCATTAATTCTATTGTATATTAATTCAACTAATATCTATTGACTGTCTGTTGTATACCAGTACTGTTCTTGATGCTAGAGATACAGGAAAAAAGAAAAAACAGTATTCTGCCTTCATGAGCTAATAGTCTATGTAGGAAAGAATGGCACCAATAAAGAAGTAAAACATTAAGTATGTCAAGTAATGATAAATGCTATGAAAAAAAAAAAAAGAAACAAATAATTCAAATAGTCCCAAACTGGAAAACACCAAAAGCATCCATCAACAGAACAATGAATAAATAAACAGTGGTATATACATGCAATAGAATACTACATAACAATAAAACAATCAATTATGATGCATATAATGTGGGTGAAGCTCATAGGCATGTTGAGCAAAAGAAGCCAGATGCAGAAGGTGTATGCTGGAAGCTTCTATTTGTGTAAAGTTCAAAAACAAGCAAAACTAAGAGATGTTGATTAAATCAGAGGAGTACCTAAGGGGCATACCAACAGGGAAAGACTAAAGTAAACTATTGAAGTGCTAGATATTCAATGTGTTGATCTGAGTGGAAATCAAACGGAAAATAAAAACATTCCTTGAAGTGTATACTTGACATAGACCCAATAAGTAGATTTTACTATATGTATGCCATACTTCAATTGCAATATGTTTCAAAATAGATCAGTAAACCCACAAAGGTGGAATAGAGGCAGAGAAAAGGTGGAATTGAGTTAGCACAGGTTTAACATAGAATAAGAATTCAAAACATGTTAAATATTTTTGATAATTAACCATTGGCTATCAGAAGCCTATAGCGGAACCAGCAGTTAGCGTAATGGCTATGTCGCTGGACTCCCACGTAGTCGACCGCGGTTCGCGTCCCGGACCCGGTGGCTTAAATCTCACGCTGGGCGCGTGTGCGTGCGTGCCCAAGATCCTGAGAGGAGAATGGAGGAGAAGGGATTGCAGCGTGACCATCCCCCCTGGGGGGTGATTTCTCGCTTTCTGTCTCTATGTCTCTCTCTCTCTTTGTCTGGCAAGCGCACGCGCCCTATAGCGAAAAACCTCTCCAAAAAAAAAAAAAAAAAAATAGCCTATAGCCTATGCTTTAAGGATTAGAAGTCCCTTTCTTGCCTCTTTGGCTATCTCTGTTTACCTCAACTAATCTCAGGAACATGATACTTCTCCAGAAGCCCATCTGGGAATTCTGAGCTTTAATTGACTTAACAATGGTCCTGAAGCCCTTCTCATCAGTGGGCCTTGGAAGTTTCTAGCAGGACCCCAGTGATTTGCTGTGCACCAAATGTCCTAATCTCTTGCCTTTGAGATTATAGTGACAGAGACATACAACATTTTCCTATGCAATGGACTTGAACTATCCCAGGGATAATGGAAAGGTATTTTTCATCTTTAGGGTGTTAATGAATATAAATGGGATTCACAGCCCGTTTCTCTTTTTTTGTTCCCTCTGGGAAGTGATACCAAAGAAAGAAACTTTTAGCTGTCATGGGGGAAGGGAAAGCTCTGCATTCAGTCCTTCCATTCAGGACACCCCCGAGCATGGGAGAGTCTTCAGCAACAGGAACAACTCCCCTTTCTGTACAACTGGTGCAAAACTCCTCCAAATATAAAGTAAGTGATTCATCATCTGTCATAAGGAGTTGCTTAACCAACATACTTAACTAACAAACTTACCCAAGTGAACCAGGATTCAATGAAGTCAATGCTCAAACATCTGAAACATATCTTTCTAGAAGGAATACCCATCTTCTTGCTCACTGCTTTATTCCAGCCAGTGAGCAATATGTTGTCTTGGTCTTTATTATTTCACATCTCTCAGGAAATAATTCTGCCATCTCCCCACCCCTCACACTTTGTTCTGTGCTGTATTAATTATAAGACCCAGCAGTTCTTTTTTCTTATGGTCATTTACATGTTATTCTTCGTGCCTAGAATATTTCTCTCTTCTTTGCTTAGCCAGGGAGCATTGAAAGTGACTCCTTTTAGAAGAGGTCATCAGGGATAAAGATGTGGTATACATACACAGTGGAATACTATTCAGCCTTTAAAAAAAAAAAAGAATGAAAGAAAAAAGCAAATTCTACCACTTGCAACAACATGGATGAACCCTGAGGACATTAGGTTAAGTGAAATAATCCAGGCAGAAAAAACATAAACAGCATATTCTCCCTTATACATAGAATCTTAAAAAGTCAAACTCATAGAAGCAGAGAGTAATAAGGTTAGAGGTGTGTAGACTGTAAGTGCTCTCATGACAAAAATGATAAGCTTCTTTTTTTTTTTTTTGGAGAGGTTTTTGCTATAGGGCACGTGCACTCGCCAGACAGGCAGAGAGAGACAGAGAGATAGAAAGCGAGAAATCACCCCCCAGGGGAGGATGGCCACGCCGCAATCCCTTCTCCTCCATTCTCCTCTCAGAATCTTGGGCATGCACGCACACGCGCCCGGTGGAAGTTTTAAGCCACCGAGTTCAGGTCGTGAACCGCGGTTGGCTACATGGGAGTCCAGCAACATAGCCGTTACGCTAACTGCTGGTCCCAAAAATGTAAGTTTCCTGAGTTAAAGCATATTTTAATGAGGTAGATTTAGCCAATTTCACAATGAATATATATATCAAAATATCACATTATATACCACAAATGTATACATTTTTAATATATCAATTAAAGAAAAAGAAAGAGAGAGAGACATCAGGAGGGGTCCTTGTGGTGATAGAACTCGGCTATAACTGACCATATTAATGTCAGCCTTCTACTTGTGATCATTTCATTTACTAATATATTCCAAAATGGTACCATTGGGGGAAAATGGGTAAAGGATATTCAGAATTTCTCTGTATTATTTCTTATAATTTCACTTGAATCTATAATCAAAATAAGACCCTTAATTTAAAAAAACAATCTCCTTGGATAGTGTAATATGCAGTCAGGGTTCAAATAATTCCTTCAGCCCAACGCTGGCCAAGAGAAATTTCTGTGATGACAGAACTGTTTTCTATCTGCATTTATAGCACATGTAGCCTCTAGCTGTATGTAGCTATTGGGCTCTGGAAGGTGACTTGCATGACTAAAGAACTAAATGTTTAATGCTGAGTCTGAGTCTCCTAAGCTGAGTTGGAGCTCCTTTTCTCTCTTCCTTCAGTTCTCTGGGCTTCTCTGACCCTTCTGATTTGCCCACACACACTTCCTGTGGATCCAGCTTTGTGCCAGATTGGAAGATGCAAAGACACAAACCCAAGAAACAAGAAACTTTTATTTTTTATTCAATGTTGCCTCTACTTGGTGATGTCTGGGTCAGTTATGAGGCTTTAAGAGAAGTTATTGATAATGGAAAAGTTGCCAGGCTCTGCATAAAAGAAGCAAAGAGCCTGGTAAATGAACATAAGATTTGACCCAAACGGGCTCCTGTTCTATGCTCACAAGATCCATGTTGTTCTGCCTACTTTCTTCCCCTGATATCTTCTCTGTTGCATATAACCTTTAACTTTGGCATCCTAGTTCATCTGTATCTCCTGGTCATTCCTTATTGTCCATCTTCAAGCTTCTTCTGGGGCAGGCCTGCCCCTCACGACAGCCATCTCTGGTTTGTCACTTAGACATTCTCTCCAGTGGATAGCCCCATGAATGAGGCAGGTAGCTCTGGCTCTGTGCCCTCCCTGACTCCAGCATGGGTGGGAAAGCCCTAGGATACATGCCCAGTGAAGGACTCCATGCACGTTATTAGAGCTCAGTGGAGGGAAAGAATCCTGTGGAGGGACTTTCTAAAGTGAACGAGTGAAGACTTTCTAAAGGAGATGGTTTAGAGATGGTCTTAAAGGATTAGCTAAAAAGGAAGGAAATTTTAAAAAAAGTTTTAAAAAGGAAGGAAATTAAAAAAAAAAAAAAAAAAAAAAAAAAACCAGGGTGCGGTGGGGAGGGTCTGGGTACTGTTTCCACAAGAGATTTGCAAAAACACTTATTCTCCAGGATACTAATATATAAAAATTACTTTAGAAAACGGTTCCCAAGTCAGAAAAGGTTTTTTAAAGTATCCATTAGACAAAATTAAATAGGTGTATTGATGTAAAATGCCTCAGAACTGTTCTAATATACATCGTGCCTCTCCCAGGGGAGGGAATGGTCATATATTTGAGACCTTGTAACACTTTTCTCATCAGAGAGCATCTTTGTTGGGGAGTTTCCCACAACCACATTATCTATAGCAATTTTATAAACACAAATGCTAGAAACTGGACTTGGCAATATATTTTTGAAGAGAACAATCAAACTCCTTTAGAGCAGAGGGTTATAAAAGATGGGTAGAAACAAAACTAGGTAAGTAAGTTGAGGCCAGATCATTGATCAATCAGAAACTCCCTGAAAAGTGCCTCTTTCCCACAGCACCATGGGCCATAGGACCTAATTCCAGATAAGATTCATCATCACCATTATCATTATCATCATTAATACTATCACCATCACCTTGGTCATTATCACACCATCATTGCCATCTTACCATCCTCATCATCACCACCACCATCGGCACCACCAACATCATTACTGTTATCATTGTCACCATCATCATCAACACAAGGCTCTTCTGAAGAGCTCTGTGACTTTGGAAACTGTAACTGAGAAAATAACCCTGAGCTTGAAGTGAGACACATGGAATCAAGTCCTAACTTTGTAACCATCTGGGTATATTAATATAGTTTCCAGAAGCCATTTAGCCTCTAAACATGCCATTTTTCTTACCTGGATAATTATGTGTGAAGCTTAAATTAAAAGAACGAATGAGAAAATGTTTACCAATACTAAACAGAGAGCAGATTCTGTTCTCATTTAATATAATTTTGTGTCTTACCTGACCTATCTTATGCCTACTTCCCAGCAATATTACTCTAAAGTCAGACCTCAACTCTTGTGGCACAGTTACTCCATTTTTATTTGATCACCTCTGTAAAAACCCTATTTCCACATAAGGTCACATTCTGAGGCAGTGGGGGTTAAGATACAAATTTGGGGAAATACAATTTAACTCGTAACATATGATGGGGGAAAATATGGTCTTGAATGCCCCCAGCTCTGTGACTTCATGTGAGTCACCTTCCTTCCCTGAACTCATTTCCTTGTATGGAAAGTGGTAACATAAAGTTGTGAGGATTTAATGAGATAGTGAATAATAATTGTTTGGCACATAGAGGACAAACCCTTCAGGAGTGTCCATTCTGCCTCCTCTATTACTTCTTTAAGGATGGTGCTAACATTGGATACCCAATATAATGGGAGATAAATGATGGATGTATGGATAGATAGATACAAATAAATATAGATAGACCTGTAACACTTAAGCCCTTTTTTTTTCCAGATGAGAAAACTATAAGCTGAAAAGAGGAGGTAACATGTCCTGGTTCCACACTGGGACCTCTACATTAGACTACATCATTCCAGGAGCAGAATGATCCCCCTCTTTCTTCACTTCCAATATAAGAATGAATAAAAATTCCTGAAAGAAAGCTAATGGTACGGACAGCTCTTAGGATAAAGATAAGGGCTGCCAACAGCCAAAAGCATGGGAAAGAGGGGAAATAGTGTTATCTATCCAAATTCACATATGAAAAATCATCTCATCTGCAGTTGCCTGAGTTACAAATAGAACTTCCCATCCCAACCAAAGGTACTTCCATCGCCAGCTTAATGCCCTGTGAAAGGGCTATGTGCCTTGCATGCATGAGTTGTTACCAATTTCTCCACCAAGGCCAATGTGCAGATGCCACACACAAAAAAGTTAAGGCAAAATGCTATCTAAACCACTGTACACCAAGGGAGCGTGTTTCCACCCATTGGTGTTAAACGGGAGGCTGGTTAATCCACTCAGGCAGAAAGGCAGAATTCCAATCCTGCCATGTAAATGGTGGCTCTGGAAGGTCGAGGATAGCACTGTGAGTGGGAAAAGATCACCAGACTGGAAATAGGAGACCCGAATTCCAGTCCCAGATACTCCAGTGGATCACCTAAGTCCTTTAAATCAATCCAGTTCCCCAACATATCATGCAAAGAGCAAAGAAGGGTATAGGATAAAAATGGTCACAATGGGACCAGCAGTTAGCGTAATGGCTATGTTGCTGGACTCCCATGTAGTCAACCATGGTTCTCATCCTGGACCCGGTGGCTTAAACTCATGCCAGGTGTGTGTGCGTGCATGCCCAAGATCCCAAGAGGAGAATGGAGAAGAAGGGATTGCGGCGTGGCCATCCCTCCTGGGGGGTGATTTCTCGCTCTCTGTCTCTCTCTGTCTGTCTGGCGAGCGCACGCGCCCTATAGCAAAAACCTCTCCAAAAAAAAAAAAAGAAATGGTCACAAATCACCGCCTTAGTTTTCAGCAAGGAGGAGTGATTCTGCATACTTCCTGATATCTGTAATCTATCCATACCAGACCTCAGGCCACATGTTTAAATCCTATGGAGAGCAAAGGGTATTGGTTAAAAACAAAAACTGGAAGAGCCGATCACTATGTCCTATGGTGCATTGGGACCTAAGTAACACAGCTTTGCCCTCCTCCCCTCTCACAATGTAATCCAAATAAAGAGTGGTATCCCTCCTCATGCACCTCACCACAGTTCACTCCCAAGACCTAAGTCTTCCTTTAAGGTTGGTTGATCCAAGTTCCTTTAAGAAGTCTCTCAACAAGAATGAAGAATGACTGACCAGGTTCCCTGCCCATAATAACTCAATGGAATTCCATTTATCCCTTCCTTATGGATATCATTTTAGTTCCTCTCCACTGATCTACAGTAGGGATTTGAGAAGGAAGCCAAGTTTTGAGGGGGAAAACAGGCAGAGAAGGCAGAGAAGCCCAAGAGAGAAAGAAGTAGAGCATAGAGGAAGAAATGGCGGTGCAGAGTCCCCATAGGCCTGGAAAGGAAGTCAGCCGAGCAGAGGGCTGTAAAGGGTCACTGAAAGATTATTCCTCATGGGATACAGCCAAGCCTGTCTCAGGTAAGGCTTTTTTTTTTTTTTTTTGTCAGACAGCATGTGTGCTCACCAGAGAGAGAGACAGAGATAGGGAAAGTGATAAATCAAAATCATTCCCCAACAGGGATGGCCAGGTCACAATCCTACCTCCTCCATTCTCCTCTCAGGATTTTGGGCATACATGCACACACATTGGCATGATCCTCAAGCCACCAGGTCCAGTACTCAAACTGCATTTGGCCATGTGGGAATCCAGTGCCTTAACCACCATGGCACCTGCTAGCCTCTAAGGTAAGGTTTTACCATAGTCAAGAGTCCTGCGTAGATCATGGTACAGGCTTGAATCCTGGTGTCCTCATTTACTAATTAATGCACATAAACCTCATTTGCTGGATTATCCTACAGCATGAGATACACTGGATATGAAGCACCTGGCAAATAAATTGCAACACAAATTATAAGTACTTACGTCGATGATGGTTGTGGTGAGTCATGGATTATATCTGAGCATGGTTAACATAGCATCTGCCCCATACCCCGCCAGCAAATACTTGTGTGTTAGGCCTCAGCTATTTCTATAGAATTAAAGTGTGCTGACCTCTGTTGAAGTGAGCTGAGGTATCAGGAGCTAAGTGTAGAAAATTTGTATTTTGACTTTGACCCTTGCTCACCTTGTAATCATGGTATGCAGACTGCCATTTTAGAGTAGATATATTAATACATATTTTTAAACCATATAATTAGCACACAGTACTCAGCAATTAAGATACACATAATGACAGACTGCATCAAGAGCCCCATTTTCACTCCTTTCTATGTCCACATACATTAACATGTGATTTTGTAGCTCTGCTCACAACAGAGATAGACTTATTTTCCACTCCTTAAATCTGAGCCCAACTATATGACTTTCTTAGAAAGAAGCAGATCCAAGCCTAGGTCTCAAGAAACCTTGTGTAGTTTTACTAACTCTTGTCTTTTGCCATTCCCATGAACACACTCAGATAAGCTCTCTGGTCCAATAAGGTAGATGAGAGACCCTGTAAGCAGAACTACCCCCATTTAAACTAATTCAGCCAAGCCCAGCTAAAGCAGAGCTCCCCAGCAACCATGGGTGCATGAGAGAGGCCAGCAAATATCGTCCAAGTCCAGCCAAAGCCTCCTATAACTATCCCAGCACATAAGCAATAAAATCTTATATACCACCAAGGTTTTATAGTCGCCTATTATACAGTACTATTATTGTAGCAATAAATAATGAGACATAGACTAATATAGATCCTTTGGTTACTGCTGTCTGGAATTTAATGTTAAGAAATATTCAGAATCTGCATCCAGGCTAACCAGAGAAGAGCATCATAATGTACTGGTAATACCTGCCATGAACAGAGAAACATGGAGGAGAGTCACACAGGAAACATATCTGCTATCTCTGAAAGGCATTTAGCAAAACAGATATATTGGTTGGAGATGGCTTTGCCTTTCTATGGCTACTCCCAGCAAAAAATTACAATAGAAATAAAATGTGAAGAATCTGTTTATTTCCCTGTGAATACCTTTGCTTGGACTCAATTTTGAGATAGATCGATCACACTCAGTATCGGTAGCATCTAGCTCCAGCACGTGTCTATTGATGTCTTTGTCCATATTTTTATTCGTCATCTTTATTCTCTATCTTTCTGTTTCTTTCTCTGTCTTTTTATACTGGAGCATCACATTTCATCCTAGGATACACATTTTGTAACAGCCATGAACAACTATAACTCATATAGATGAGGGCAACCAAGATAACTAATCACCTCATAATCATATCCTGTTAAAATTGAAGAAAAAATATGAAAAGAAACTGGTCACCAGTTTCAAATCTTTGAGGGATTTCATGGAGCAGAAAGAGCAGGCCAAGATGGTGTGGCTTCAAGGATTTTTAACCAAGAGGTCGAGGTTATAGGGCAAGAGGGTCTGCTCAACATAGGAAAGAAATTTTTTAGAACCAGAGTGCTCTGAAATTGGATTGATCTTGTGAGATAGGGAACTCTTTGTCACTAGAAATATTTAAGAAAACATGAGTAATGGCCTCTCTATGATAAAGGGAATTTCTTTATTGGACAATAGGTAATATTAGATCCATGTGTTTCTTTATTAAAAACATCCTTTTGGGCCAGCCCTATGGCTTGGTGGTTAAGAGAACCAGATCCCACATGGCAAACCGTATGGTTCAAATCCTTGCACTAGAGGCTTGAAAAAACACACTGGGTGCATGTGTATGCAGCTCTAAAAATATTGACAGAATGGAGAATGGAAGAGAAGGGATTGTGGCATGATCATGCCCCAGTGGTGAGTGCTTTCTTTCTGTTCTTCTCTCTCTCTCTCTCACTCTCTCTCTCTCTCTCTCTCTCTCTCTCTCCACACCATCTCTGTCAAATAAAAAAGAAAAACATTCTTTGAATTAACACATTTCATAGTCTTGAGTGCCAGTGTCAGGTATTCATTAGGCCCAGTGCTTCATGAATGATAAGGATTATTTGAAGATCAGTAGCTTCTAGACTTCAAGAAATTAAGGACCCTAGATATAAATCCTTCCTAGTCTACTCACATGCAGTTTCTACCAACTGAAAATGCAATACCCAACTCTGAAAAAAGTAGAAATCTTTATCTGAAACCCTACTTATGGGTGGGTGGGGAAGAAAAAAGGAAGACAAAACAGAAATGACACCCATCTTCCACCTCCCTGTCCTCAAGACAAAATGCTCTCATCACATAATATGTTCACAGGACTGACATATTTGGTTTTGGGTATGACGTTAATTTGCCCTTTAAGACCACTGCTTGACTCTGCTGGTCCCATGTTGGATTGTTCTTCTTGTTCATGGGAATATGTAGAGTTGAGCTGAACCTTCACTCAACAAAAAAGCTGTGCATCATGGAAACCCTATACTCAGGCTCATCCCCTTTTGGTTCTCATCACCACCACCTTTCCCACAGTTCTTTCTATCAGAAGAAGACAAACTTCTTACAGAGAAGATCCCAAGACTCCTACATTAGAAATCAAGAATTATCTATCATTAGTTTTTTTTTTTCCTCTTCGTTGAGGAAGAGTTTTGATTATTAATAGAAATCCAAAGAGCAAACTGTGTAATTTGCTGACCAGCACAAAATTCGCTCACTCAGCAGACATTCTAAGCCAAAGCCATGCTTAGACATGAACTCTAAACATGGTGAGTACAACTATTTCCTTTCGTACTCCGAGAGGAAAAATTATAATTTCCAAGTTTAATCTCCAGCCCAGTCTTATCCTCCAAGTAATAGACCCATATCTCGGACTGCTTACTACAGATTTTCACAGGCATATTTTAGAAGCACAACATACTCAACATTTTCAAAGTCCATCGCATAATCTTCATCAAAGAAAAATTATTATTGGGTCATTGGAATATCATGATGTATTTTTCTATGTTTTTCTATGCAAAAATGCATCATGACTTTCCTGATGACTCTATATTTTTGGTATTTCTTATAAAGGAAATAAGGGATTTGCCCAAGATCACCCGGGTAATAAGTAGTAGAGCTATCACCAGAGCTTGTGCACGTAACTATGCCACTTCTATCAATCAATGTCGTAAGCTGGAAATCTTTGAGGCATCTTGCCATGTCTCCTCAACCTTTTACTCCCATGCTGCCTATCACAAGACCTGCTCGACTGTCCATTTCTCAACATCTTCACGACCATGGCCCAAGTCTAACCTACCACAAAAGCCTCCAAACTGACCTCCCAATATCTACAGCAGTTCCCTATCCACAGCTGGAATTGCCTTTGTAGGATGCCCATATGATAATTTTAACCTCCATAGTCTGGCTGTCACTACTCCAAGCTCCAGATGGACAGAAATTCTTTCAAGTCTTTGAAAATTATAAACTCTTCCTCTGTTCAGAGCCTTTTCACTTGCCATTGCATTCACTGAAACGCTCTTTGCCTCTTCCTACCTTCTTTAACTGTTTAATACCTACCTGACCTTCAGAGCTCAACTCCAAGAAGACTTCCTCAAGGATGCCTTTATTGAACCACCCAAACCAGATCACAATCTTACAGACCATTATAACGTCTTTGCCCTTCTACAGTTTGCAATTGTGTATTTGTACAGTGTATATTTGTACAATTACATATTTGTATATTTGTACAGAATACTGTCTGTCTACACATTGTACTTCAGCTCAAAGGCAAAGATCTTGTCTGTTTTGCTAACCATTGTGTCTTCAACATCAGGGACAGTGTTTGGCATGTACCAAACATTCAAACATTGTTTGGGAAAAAGACAAATGAATAAATGCTTGTGTGTGTGAATGCATGAATGAAGAGCCATGTTCCATGGGAAAATTCTTAAAACATATCTAACAAACACTTTACTGTCCCATATTCTTGAAGAGTAGATAATCATGAAGAAAGGCACATGGGCCTCACTCCTGAGGCATTGGCAGCCTCCCTGGAAAGACAGATTGCTCTGTAATTACAGTTCAGTGTTTACTCTTAGAATGACTTTGCATAACAACATGCAAGTGAAGCACAGGGGATGAGCAGCCAGTGCAGGCTTCACAGAGGAGGTGACAACATTGCAGCTCAGCCTTAAAGATGGCATAAGTAATATTCATGTTCAGGGTAGAAAAAAAAGGTGAGAGAAGAGCATCCTGGCCAAGGGAACGCCCAGGGAAAGGCATAGAATAAAATGCTCCAACTAACTGAGGTGGAAAGTGCGAGAGGGAAGTGCTAGATATAGACCAGAAAGGCTTCTGATATCCCTTCAGCTGTATATTCTGCAATTTTGTGACTTTTAACAGCATCTTTATAAGAGCACCATCACTAATAGAGTTGTTATGCTAAGAAAGCATGTCACCCGGGGTCTGAGGAGATAGTTAGCAAGAAAATCTATACGACCCTGGCGAAGTCACATGCAGAATATTGCATTTCGTTTGGGGGCACCTCATTACCAGGCCAAAGCAGACAAATTGGAGGGAGTTCAAAAGCGAACAAGAAAAAATGATTAGGGGAATAGAAAAATTGATCTAGGCAGAAAGATTAAAGAAAATGAGTGTGTGTGTGTGTGTGTGTGTGTGTGTGTGTGTGAGTGTTTTCCGTGGAAGCCAGGACAGCTGCTGGCAGCATGCATGCAGGGGAAGTTAGGGGTGGAGAGGGGAGCTTGGGGCAGAGCATGGAGACTGAACTGGGGGCCAACCAGAGAGCAAAGGGTCAGAGTAGGAAAGCAGGCATGAAGCCTGAGAATGCTGCTAGAGCAGAGAGACATGTGCATGTGACAAAGGAGCCCTGTATCTCAGGCTGCCAGAGTCTGTTGGGGGATTTGCCTTTAAATTGGCATGGCGCCTTTAAGATTTCTCCTTCACGGACCAAGTACCAGGAAAAGACAGAGCTCAAGAGAATAGGCGAAGAGGTCAGATCGCTCTGTATTTGAATCTGCCGTTTCCATCTTCTAGTTGTGTGATGCTTAGCAGGACCCTTAACCTCTCTGGGCTTCAGTTTCCTCCGAGGATGCTCAGCACTCATGGACCCGGGCCATTTTCACCTTCCTATAAAGCCATGCTTGGCCTATTGCAGCCCTCTTTAGAGGTTCACTTTCTGTTCTCACTTAGCTTCAAATGAGGCCCTCTTGTCTTCTAACAAGTAGTCCTCATTTCTTTCATTGATCTCACTCCAATCCTTGGCTCCCATTTGAAACACACACCACCCTTTCGGCCAAAGATAGTCCACCTCCCTGGGGAGGATTTTTGAACTAGGGTCTGGAATCCACTCCAGAATCCACCATTCACTAGTGCTTGAACATAACACATCTTTTGGCTTCAGTTATCCACCCACACGATGGACACAGTAAGATCTGCCACTCCAGCTCACTGCAAAGGTAATACGCGCGGGACGTCAAGCACAGAGCCTGACAGACAGCACTCCATTCAGGTCACTGTTGTGGTGATGTCTCTGTTCCTTTCTTCATCTGATTGCACACCTAGTCCACCAGGCTCAGGTTAGAAACCCCAAGGCATTTGTATTGACATCCATCATTTTGTTTGTTACCAGATCCTGAGGACTACATTTCCAATTCCAGACCCCCTCACCAGGCTCCTGGACTTGGATCATTGCTGCAGTTCTATGGTACCTTTCCACCTAGTTTGGCCTCTGTGTCCACTGTATGCCCACAACCCAGGCTTCCTGAAGACAGTGTCCAACTACATTGAATTCTTTCAGTGGCTCCTCATTGAGGAAAAAATATGAAAGTTTCAGCCTGGTATTCCATGGCCCTGACCAGGCCCTGAGGTCCCTTTGTCCCTTTCTACCTGCTCCTCTACCTCGCACATATGTATGTGGCCAGCATTCTAGCTACAACTAATTTCTCAACATTCCCTGAGTATTCCATGTGCCTGTATACCTCCTAACTTTAGCTTACGCTATTCCCATTGCCTAGAATGCCACAACTTCCCATACAGAGATAATGTCACGTTACTCAATTCTCCAGCTGCCCTCAGCTCTTTGTTTACATCACAATTATTCTCTCAGTTAGTGCACATCACAAGGCATCTACCTTGTGCCTGGCACTGAACATGCTATTTGGAGATTAGAGATGACGCCTTTCACCTCAACTCAGCTGAGAGTTTCTGGAGATCAGAAATTGATGGAGTCTCTTCATCTTTGGATCCTGGGATGGACACACCATAAAAAGGAGCAGGTCACACTTCATATATTCAAGAGATGACACAATGCAAGGGCTTCCCAGAATCCAATGTGACTACGGCATGTTGGGTGTTGAAAGTGGCTAGAGGTGAGCCAGAAGCTAGAACTCAGGTGCATTGAGTATCATACTAAAGAGTTCAATTTTTATCCTGTAGGCAACAGACAGCCTCACTGGGCTCCTTACTATAGACAAATGATGTCATTTTTCTCTCTAGGTCTTTGCATATGCTCTTCTATTTGGCTGGAATATTCTTCTGCTGTCTTCTCACCTAGATAGTTCATCATCCCACAGGACTCAAATGAAACATCATTTCCCCAGGAAGCCTTTCTTGGACCTTCCTTGGATCAGCTCCAATGCTCCTGTCTGTAATTTCTATTCTATGCTGGTGTGGCTGAGGAGTTAATGTTCAATGAGACATGCCTACCTTATTTCCTGCTTGATTCCCAGCTTACTCTATGTCTGGACATGGTAAATGGAGAAAGAAAAGGAGGAAAGGAAGAAAGTATGGAAATAAAGAGGAGTTGTCAGACCCATGCTTTGAAAAAGTTAGCAACTATAGGGAGGATTTAGGCTTGGTAGGACAGTGTCTGTTAGGAGGACTTTGCAGTAATCTAGGGAGCTACTATGATCGAATTGTGTCCCTTGCCCCCAAAACAGACATAGACACACACACATGGAGAAAAAGAGAGATGCATGCAGAAAAAGAGAGATGTCTGGATAACGCATCTACAAGCCAAGAAATGCCAAACATTGTCAGCAAAACACCAGAATCTCAGAGAGAAGCATAGAAAAGATTCTTGGGTCAGCCCATGGCCTGGTGGTTAAGATAGCTAGGTCTCACATGGCCAACTATGTAAGCTGAGTCCCAGACTTGGAGGCCTGAAAAACACACCAGGTCATGTGCACACATGCCCAGCATCCCCAAAAGAGAAACAAAGGAGAAGGGGTTGCAGCGTGACCACGCCCATGGGATGTGGAAAGTGTTTTCACTTTCTCTGTCTCCTTCTCTTTCTCTCTCCAGTTAGCATATGTGTGTTCTGGCAAACTTTAAAAAAAAAATTCTTCTTTACAGTTCTTAGGAGAAACCAACCTTAACAACACCTCAATTTTGGACTTCTAGCCTCCTAAACTGTGAAATGACGCATTTCTGTTGCTTAAATCCCTCCATTTGTGCAACTTTATTTTGGTGTCCCTAGAAAATTGATGTGGGGCTGCAGCCTTCTCCTTAGGATTGTGACTCCACAATCTGATTTCCTCTAAGGAATATCCCATAACTACCAAGACTTCTGTTGTATTCTAATCGAACACCCGCTCTTGCTAGAAAGAGGATAGTCTTCAAGATCACCTCCTGAGCTGCTTTGGCTGTGAGATTGGAGCTCCAGTTTTTCTGGGAGACAAATCCCTGATCTCCCTGTGAAATCTGTCTTCAAGTCATAAACATCAGTAGCTTCATGAGGGAGAAGATAAAACCATCATGGACAAACGCTTTTTTCCATGGAGATGAGCAACATTGCCTGAAGGCTTCTTTTCATCACTCCTGATTTTTTTAAGAGAGATTTTTGCAATAGGGCATGTGTGCTCACCTGAGAAACAGAGAGACAGAAAGCAAGACATCACCTTCATGGGGGATGGTCATGCCACAATCCGTTCTCCTCCATTCTCCTCTCAGAATATTGGGCTCGCACGCACCCACACTCAGCCTGAGTTTTAAGCCACTTGGTATGGGACTCGAACCATGATCAACTACGTAGGAGGCGAGTAACATAACCATTATGCCATTTACTGGCCCCCGTTGCTCCTGATTCTAAAAATGCACCTTTTTCCCCTCTAATTCTAATGTCTCCTCCTTCCATTGGGAAAAGGATGACACTACCCCAGCCTGGAGATTCCCTTTGTAAATCAGGATGCAATGAAATCATCCAAGTGCTTGCATGAAGCTGAACCTAGTCCTAGGGATGATGGCGGACAACAGAATGTACCAGGATGAGGACAAGCAGAAATGGAGGCTCCAGTCCCAGCTCTGCAATTTTCCAGCTGTGTGACGCTGGGCTATCAAGTCATGTCATCTCCCCAAGATTCATTTGGTAGATGTAAAATATCTGGTAATAGAAGAGGATAATGGTACCAACCTGAAAGGCTGTTTTGAAGTACCAAGGTGTATAGAAAAAGGGAGAAAGACACAGATTCAGATTCTATCTCTGTCCTCCCTTCAGACTGTATGACCTTGAGCTGATAATGTAGTATGAAAGTCTATTCATGCTCTATCCATGACTTCAAAGCCTAAGACTAGTATCAGAGATGCTGTGTGTAATACACCTGGTGTGGTATCCACCTTTATTTATCATTCTGACAACACTCATTGATGCTTACTATGTCCTATTTGTTACTGATTGTTGGGGGCTGCAGTGGTATCTGCCTCTGCCCTTGGGGAGCTCGTAGTCTGGCTTGGGAGATCCATGAGAGATCTTTACAAAGCCAGTCAATAAGGTTTCCCCTCCTCACAGTGGAACCGCAAGACCAGAGGGCAGCAACACTCCCCTAGGTGCAGGAAGAAAGAAGGCTTTGGCGAGAAAGGACATGTCAGATGAGCAGAAGCTAACCAGGCAGAGGCAAGAGATGTCCTTGCAGCAAGAACATGATCTCTCCCAGGAGGTAGTAAAGGGACAAAGAAGGCTCAGTGTAGGTGAATGGGGAGCCCAATTGGGAAGAAAGGATGGGACATCTCGAGGAAACAGACTGGAAGATAAAAGAAGCCTGAAGGACCCTTATAAAAAATTCGAACTTTATTCCTCAGGACTTTATTCTGAGGACCATCAGGAGCCTCTGGAGTATTTTAGAAAGATAGTGACAGGATTTGGCTTACACATCTGAGAGAGCAGGCTAGCCCTGCATGTATGCTGGTGGGGTCCGGACTACAGAGGGTTCTGCCATCTCAAAGCATGGGCTGGACCATCCATCTCCCTCCAGCCTGGGTCTGGGGAAGTGGGAGGGATATAGGATAAACTAAGACCAGACGAAGTCTATGTACTGCTGCCTGGATGTGATAAGTCAGGAGACATGAGGGATAGACTACAGGTTTCCAGCATGGATGACGGGGAACTATCTTCTGAAGTGGTGAGTGTTCAGTGACTGCTGAAAGTCCTTATCTCATTGCCTATATAGTGCATTCCAGAGAAATAAAGAGTTTCAGGATGTCTCAGGGCATGGGGTCTTGCAGGAGCTCCCTTGTATTGATATCGGGGGGGGAGGGGGGAGCAGTTGCTCAGATATAGGATCTCACTAGAAAAGACAATCATAGAATTTGTCTGGAATCATAAAAGACCTCGTATTGCAAAAGAAATCCTGTGCAAGAAGAATGGAGTAGGAGGCATATCACTCCCTGATCCCAAGATATACTATAAAGCTGTGGTCATCAAAACAGCATGGTATTGGCATAAAAACAGACATATGAGCCAATGGAAGAGAATAGAGACCCCAGAAATAACCCCCAAAGCTTACAGCCAACTGATCTTTGACAAGGGATATCCGTCAATCCATTGGGAAAAGGAAAACCTCTTTAGTAAATGGTGCTGGAAAAATTGGGTATCCACCTGCAGAAAGATGAAACTGAACCCCCATCTCTCACCATTAACAACAATCAACTCAAAATGGATCAAAGATCTGAACCTAAGACCTCAAACAATAAAACTACTGGTGGAAAATTCTGGGGAAACTCTGGGAGACATTGGAGTAGGCAAAGACTTCTTAAATAAGATTCCCAAAGCACAGGCAATAATCCCTAAAATAGACAAGTGGGACTATATTAGACTAAGAAGTTTCTGCACAGCAAAGGACAGTAACAAGTGTGAACCGACAAGCCTCAGAATGGGAAAATATTTTTGTTAAATATGCCTCAGACAAGGGACTGATAACCAGAATACACAGGGAACTCAAGTGCCTTATGTGAAAAAAAATTATTAACCCAATTAAAAGATGGGAAAATGAGCTGAACAAAAATCTCTCTAAGGAAGACATACGAACAGCCAAAAAGCATATAAGGAAATGCTCAACATCCCTCATCATAAGGGAGATGCAGATAAAAACCACAATGAGATACCACCTAACCCCTGTCAGAATGGCAAAGATTAAGAATATAAAAAGTGATAAGTGTTGGCGGGGATGTGGTGAAAAGGGAACCCTCCTACACTGATGGTGGGAATGTAAACTAGTTCAACCACTGTGGAGAACAATATGGAGGTTCCTCAAAGATCTACAAATAGAACTACCATTTGATCCAGTAATCCCACTTCTGGGTATTTACCCAAAAGACAGGAGAACGCTCAGTCAGAAAAGTGCTTGCACATCAATGTTTATTGCAGCATTATTCACAATTGCCAAGACATGGAACCAACCTAAATGTCCACAAACTGACGAATGGATTGGAAAAGTGTGGTATATATACTCTATGGAATACTACTCAGCCATAAAAAATAACAAGATGCTGGCATTTGATAGAAAGTGGTCAGATATGGAGGATATATTGCTGAGTGAAGTAAGCCAGGCTATGAAAGAAAGATATTGTATGTATCCACTCAATATATACCGACTATCCACACTCTATGGTAGAGAGCAAAATATTGGAGGACATAAAAGCAGTGAAGGTACTTAACGAGAATAGGACAGTGTGGAATGGGGGGGGGGTGAAGAGAAGAGGATAAAGATAGCAAGAGAACAATAGAGAGGCAGGACGTTAGTGAGAGATATGGCTTATTACCTGTTGATGATGACATGTATAGTATTCTCAACTGGATTTGTCTGAGAAGTATTTCATGATGAGTAAAGTCTTTTTACAAGCAAAATGAGAAATAGTGATTGACTGTTTTAAAAAATAATTAGAATAATAATAATAATAATTGGGAAAAACATAGAAAAGATATTGAATGATGAAGTGGGGAGATTAATGTCTCTGTATTGACTGACACGCATGGCATTCCCTTTTGAAAAAGTGATGTAATACACTGTAAAGTTATATGTAATCCAATGTAATATAAAGAAGATTATGATGATAATAAAAATAAAAATAAAAAATTAAAGAAAAAAAAAGATACAGGATCTCAGACCTGGAGAGGCTATAAAACCAACAAGGCCAACTATCTTGCTTCACTAAGGAAGAAACCAAGGCCTAGAGAGGGGAAAAGAATTTACCAGGGCCATGGATGGCAAGGAGCAGGAGAGAGAGTAACCACCTTCCACCCTCCCCAGTTCACCCCTGAATCTCACTGACCCAGCACATGCATCCATCAGTCTGTTGCTGAACTCCACACAGGTCTACACATCAGCCCCAAATCAAGTCCTATCCAGCTCAACCCAGAACCCAAGAAAGAGTAGGGCTTCTGTCCAGTCACCATTTGGATTTCAGCCAGTCGTTTCTCTGGTATCACAAGAATAAGGTCCTGCAGTGAGACAGATATTCAGTCCAAGGGCAGCAGATGCCACCCAGAAGCCCATTCCCTAAGATTCACCATCAATCACATGATGTCTGGAACCCCACTGTCCTCCAACATGCCTTATTACAGGGATGGGCCACCTATGCCTAGGCCAAACTCAACCCAAATAGTATTTGTAAATAAAGTTTGCTTTTTTCTTTTCATGCTGGTGACAGAAATGAATACTTAAAACAGACACCATATGGCTAGCGGAGCAAAAAATATTTATACTCTCTGGCCCTTTATTAAAAAAAGGTTTGCTGACCTCTGATCTATAATAAAAAAGGCAGCTTGGGTTTCTGGTTCAGACCAAGGTGTGAGCCTCCATCTCTGCCAAGTGCAGCACTGGAGAGAAGTCACCCATATTTGTACTGTGTAGACAGTGGCAGCATCCACTTCTCAGGGCTGTCAGGGAGATTAAGTGAAATGACATAGGCAAAGTGCTTTGTTAGTGCCCTGAGGAGAAAGAGAGCGCAACAGAGACAGATGCAGAAGGAGACACGAGACATGGAGAGATCAACAAATGCCACGCAGGATCTCTCATATCCAACTTCATGTCTTAAGGCTCTCAGGGCTGCCTATTTCTCTAGGCTCTTTCCTTTCCCTGAGCTGGAATCAGCCTCCCTTCCACCTATTCCCACACTTGGCTCCTGATAGTCGCCATTGCTGACTCGGCTGCCTCTCCTGGCCCATCCACAAAAGGTTAAAAGCAGCAGCCGCCACATGCAACCAGGCTGCCAGTGCTGGGAGCGAGATCTTCTGTCAGCATGTCCTGAAATTCTTTTGGAAGTTTGACAGGATTAAGGGGATTAATACATTAAAGCATTATTACAGCATTCACAAGGGATTTTCAAAAGACTTTACACTGTGATCTATTTGTCCTGTTACATAAAACTCACATTAATAGGCTGATGGCAAAGAAAAAAATATCTGTGGAATCAATAACCTTATTTTTTGGTAAACACATTTAGCAAGCTGAGCTGGTCATTAAGGCCTGGAGACCCTCCCATGGTGTGTATCAGTGAAATCACCCCTCAAGAATCCATTTGCCAATTAAGTGGAGGGCCTGTCTGAATCCTCAGGCCCACTGATGGCAGGGGGCAGAAGAGAGAGTGGCTGCCTCCTACCCTTCCCAGCTCATTCCTGAGTCCTGCTGACCCAGTACACACACCCCTCAGTCCCTGCTGCTGGGCAGACGGGAGGCTGGGGCAGTAAGCAGTGAAGGGGAGTGGAACTAGCTCTGTGCCACCCCGGTGCACTCTGGGTTTCCTGGAAAACAGGAAGGGTGGAGAGGGTTGGGGGTGGCATATCTAGGACACCTCCATGTATAGACACATAGCTAGGACACCTCTGTATATAGACAGCTCTTCTTTTTGTGCTACCACCCTCTGAAAGTTGACAAAGAGCCCTTCATCTCTACTCCCTTGAGAACAGGATGATTTCTCCTATTAGTGCTTGCCTCCTGCCCCTGGAAAACTGCAACGAATAAAGTAGAATCATAAAAATAATTGTGGCTTACACACATTTTACACTTGTTGAGTACCAGACACTATTCTGAGCATTTCAGAAACATTAGTTCATTTACCAATTATATAATAGAAACTTTTTGAGGGACCGGCAGTTAGCATAGTGGCTATGTCGCTGGACTCCCATGGAGTCGACCACGGTTCAAGTCCTGGACCAGGTGGCTTAAACTCAACACCAGGCACATGTGTGTGCGTGCCCAAGATCCCGAGAGGAGAATGGAAGAGAAGGGATTATAGCATGGCCATCCCCCTTGGGGAGTGATTTCTTGCTTTCTGTCTGTCTCTGTCTTTCCAGTGAGCGCACGCGCCCTATAGCAAAAACCTCTAAAAAAAAAAAAAAAAAAAAAAATCCTTTTGAGGTATATTCTCCTACTCCCATTTTGCAGATGAAGAAAATGTGGCAATGACTAATTAAATACGTATTCAAGGTCCTACAGCTGTTCAGTAACAGAATTGGGACTTGAACCCTGCTACCAGACTCCAGACTCTCACGTATACCCAGGATGCTATGTAAATCAAATTTTCCTGCTGACAAATATTCACAAAGATTTCTTCTACCTACTGAGCAGTCACCAAGCATCTAAGAACTTGCATTATGGCACTTAATCCTCACTGAACCCATTCACAAGATAAGATGTTATTATAATATTCTCATTTTTTTTTATATACATAAAGAAACCGAGACTCAGGGAGATTAAAAAAAGAAGTAACAGCTCGAAGTCACATGACTGGCAAATGGTTGGGGCAAGATATAAAGACAGGCATCTGATACCAAAGCCCAAACTTGTAACAGACTCGAAGCACAAGCATAACCATTGGGCAGTGCTTGGGCGTATCAGCCATACTCTCAATACGCCTGTGCTAGGCTAAGAGATGAGAAAAAGAAGACACAACCTCAGGAGAATGTTGGCCAAAGGATTGAGCACTGAGGCCTGAATGGACAAAGATACTATCCTCATTTGGACCACACTCAGCTCTAGGATCCTGAAGAGCAAGGTCTGAGGTTCTGGTCACTATCATCATATCCCCAGACTTAGCCTGACATATAGTAGGGTCTTTGTTAAATGAATATTGAACTGAGTCCCATGTAAGAAATGAGGAATTAAAGCTCAGAAAATTGATGTGACCCACCCAGAATCACACACAAAGAACCTGCGGAGATTTGAACTTGCTTTCTTAGACTTTATTTCTTGTCCTTACTGCCCATCCTTCTCCCCTCTGCATACATGTGCACATATGTATATAACTGTCCAAATCCCTAGGCTTTGACTATACCAAACTTCTAGAAACCAGTAAGCTCTCACTCATCCTTGGGCCTTTTCCTGAGAAGTTTCCTCTTCCTGGCTCACTCTTCTCCAAGCACTCTCATGGCCTGGCTGATTTGTACTCATTCTTGGAGTTTCACAATAACCGTCATAACCTCTAGGAAATCTTCCCTGGCCTCAGCGCTGGGTTAGGTCATGAGCCCCTTCTCTGGGCTGCTGTAGCCCATGGGTCTTCTAGCCATAAATGTCCTGCATTACAATTGCCTGTTTCTTCTAGACTGTACCTCTGGGATGCTGGTCTGTGATTTTTCCCATCATTGCTCACCCACAGGGTTTATTAAATAAGTGCTGAATGAGAGGACACAGTCTACCCTTTTTGCAAGATCACATATACACACTGAGGGTTACTGTTTGAGATATCAATTCATGTTTTGTTTCCACAGTTAATTATGTTAGCTACCTATTGTGATGTAACAGCTTATCCCCAAAATTTAATGGCTCAAAGCAATAACAAACATTTTTATTATCTCACTGAGTTTCTGTGGATCAGGAATTAGAAACAGCATAGATGTGTGGTTATGGCTTGGTGTCTCTCATGAGGTTGCAATCAAGATGGGTTGCAGTCATCTGAAGGTTGGACTGGGGTAGCAGGATTTGCTTCCAAGATGGCACATTTGCAGGGTTATTGGCAGGAGGTCTCAGTTCCTCAGCATGTGGGCCTCTCCAGAGGGCTGCTTGAATGTCCTCATGACATGGCAGCTGGCTTCCACCAGAGTGAGTGCTCCAGAGAGAGCAAGGAGGAAGCCAAATACTGTTTATGACCTGCACCATCACACGCCACTACTCTGTCACATTCTTTTTATTGCCATCAAGTCATGAAATCCAGCCCACACTCAAGCAGAGGGGACTCAGGCTCCACCTGTGAGGGAAGGGTGTCAATAAACTTGTGGACTTTTTCAAAACTCTTACACTGCTCTAGGAAGGAGACCAGAAGGGATAAAAGGCCTTTTCCCTTGTCCCAGTTCCAATAGGCAGCCAAACCTTGGTATCCTGAGTCTGAGTGCCCTTGTCAGAGAGAATTTTTAAGTTTCTACATTTCAGAGCACAGAAACAAAATCACTTGGAAGTTAAGAACCCTAGTCCTTCCCCTCATGAACCCCGAGCCTTGCTAGGAATGAAAGAAATAGAAGAAGCTGACTCTGCAAGAAGGAAGCTCCCTAAAACCGAATGAGGACAGGGGTGGGGATGGGGAGATGCGGATTCTCCCTTCCCAGTTTTAAACTCCAAAGCATGGCAGACTTTCAGAGACATGTACCCCTGAGCTCTGAAAGGGGAAACCATGGGACTTCCGTGGAGGTGGCTGCTAAGGACCGAAGACTTGACACTCACTAGCAGTGGGAGTGAAGTGGCTCTGTGGCATAGCACCATTCCCTTGGATGCCCCTACAGGGCTCTGAAGGACTTCCCTCAGGGGCTTTGAGGCCACCAGATAACAATACCAGGTCTGGCTATAGACTGCTGTTATCAAAGTTTCTCCACTACCTTAGAGACAATCAAAAATTAAAGATCTTTCCCATTTCCAGGTATCTAGGATTCATGTAAGCCCCTGTCTCTGCCTATTCTAATATACTCTTTTTTTTTCTTTTTTTTGGAGAGGTTTTTGCTATAGGGCGCATGCACTCGCCAGACAGACAGAGAGAGACAGAGAGACAGAAAGCGAGAAATCACCCCCCAGGGGGGATGGCCACGCCGCAATCCCTTCTCCTCGATTCTCCTCTCGGGATCTTGGGCACGCATGCACACGCGCCCGGCGTGAGTTTAAGCCACCGGGTCTGAGACGCGAACCGCGGTCGACTACGTGGGAGTCCAGCGACATAGCCATTACGCTAACTGCTGGTCCCAATTCTAATATACTCTTGACGAATAATTAGGCTCATGTAGGCTAGCCTAGAGTTAAAATTCTCTCTACCCTAGAAAGTAGGACTCTGAAAAAACAAATTTAATTTGCTTCAGAATGAATAAAATATCTGAACATCTCATTCAGCTTGGTCCTAAGCTCTTTGAAATTCAAGCAGTGTTTTAATCAAGTAAACAAACAAACAAACAAACAAATAAGGATGAGGAAGAAAAGAACTAACATTTACTTAAACTCCACAGAGTGTCAGGAAATTGATACACAACAGCATTCAAACCTCAGGATGGGATTTCTTGTTCCCATTTTACAGATGGAAAAGGGACTGGTGATTTATCAAGGTTCCGGATTTTAACCTACAGCTATGAAATCTTCCTGACTCATTATCCATGTATTAACAAAGAAGAGAACAGAGGCTTGGAGACGGTAAACAAGAAGCCTAAGACCACAGAGTGAATGAGTCAGCAGCCTGGAGCAAAGCTGACCACACTGGGCTGTCTCCTTGCTGAGAAAGATTCAAGAAAGAATCTTCAATGTGCCATTGTCCTTCTTTAAAAGAAACATTTCTCCCCTTCCCAAAGTCATTCCCCACCATCCTGTCCTCACAGCCCCTCAAAGCTTCCTGAGGATTATTGAGAGAAGGGAAATGGGAGAAGAGCACCCACCACCTCACAGACAGCAGCAGCCACTGCAGCAGGGACAGCAAAGATCCACTGTCAGCTCCACGGAGCAAGCCTGGTAATTTGACAGGATTAAGAGGATTAATACATTAATGCATTATTAGTGCTTTTATAGGAGATTTTCAAAGAGTTGAGCGCTGTGATCCCAACGTCCTGTTATATAAACCGACAGTAATTGCCTTAATTGGCCCATTGTTGCTGATGGGAATAGATGGGAACCAGGCCTGATTATCTTATGGCCTGTGGTTCTGAGTCTGGACACAGCTCTAGGCCAAGCCAGGGAGGCTCGAGGACACTGAGTCTGGGCATGGTTTTCTAACCATCCTGCTCGGGGGAGGCACGCCAAGATCTCTGATCTCCATGCAGTGGATCAGAAGATACCCTGGGTATGGAGCTCAAGGATCTGAATTCCAGCCCAGACTGTACTATCTTCTAACCAGATAACCTCCCTGAGCCTCCATTTCCATGTCTGCTCATATGGATGATAATTTTTTTGAAGTTTATTTATTCCATGAGTAAGAGAAACACAGAAGGGGGAGACCCCCAACAAGGCCTTGATTCCACGATTTACCCCTAGGCTTCAGCCAGAACCCAAATTATGAGTAAACATGTGGCCAGTGTTCTCAGGGAAGTCTCTGGACTTGAACTGCAAACCTTCCCATGTGGGATTACCTCTCAGTGTCACATTTCACAACTGCACCATCATTTGGCTCCCATGGATGATAATTACTTCTCAGTGTTGCTAGAAAAATGCTAGGAGCCACTGTTGAGCATGCTTTGTCAACCAGATGGGCCTGTGCTCATGGGAGGGAGGGTTATCATTTTTTCTGATGGATTAAGTTGGGGATTTTACCTTTTGATGCTTATATGTTGAGAGAGAATTATAATAACTCCTGGAAAGAGGGTGGGTAAAATGTGAAAAAGGGCCTGGCAGATGTCCTTGGGGACAGGAGGGCTGAGGGCGGTGGGTTGCAAAGAGAGCCAGCATGCTTAGCACAGAGGAGGCCCAGACATCTCAGCATCCCTCCCACTGGCTGAGTAGCAGGTCACACAGGAAGTCACTCAGCAACTGTGATTCTGGTTCCTTGGAGTTTAATTTTCTTTGCTAATTAAGCACCTAGGTTGGACCCCCTATAGGAGGTGTTTGTCTGCAGCTTCACAGATGAGAATAATAATAGAATCCTAGAATCACAGTTTCAGAAGAGTCCTAAAAGGGCTTTTCCTAGACACAAACAAGCAATCTTTCATCTTTTTCACCACCAGTCCAGGCTGGGCTGCAGGAAAGATGGTGCCAGAGGCCTTCAGGTCTTGTATCTGGAAAGGAATGACTTGGGTGGATGGGGACATTGGGGTGATTACTCTGGCTGAGATGCCATGGGTGAACTACAAGAAACCACAATGATTAGGTAAGAGAACATAAAGTATGAGCTAAGAATCATAGCATAGAAGGAAGCAAGACAAGAATTTGTTGTCGTTATTGTTCATGAAGGGATTTGAATTGCCTGGACTTGGCAAAGCATTCAAAAAGCAAGAGGAACAGAAATAAGATTCCATGGACAAATATTTTGCTCCTCCCCCAAATTCTGGGCACATAGTCAGATGGCAAGTTCTCCCCCCTGTGTTTGATGGAGCCATCTAACTACCTGTGACTGATACACTGGGAGTGGAAGTGCCACATGTCACTTCTGGGCTGAGCAGTTATCAGCATGAGATCCTTCTTTTCCTTCTGGTCCAGTAACTAGCAAAGTTTGTAAGGATGGTTCTTCTGTTGACCTATTGGCCTAGGACCCTGAGTGTTTTGTTGTTTTTTGTTTTTTTTTTTTTGTTTTTTTTTTCATAGCACCACTGTTCTCCTGAGAAAGTAATGATCAGTGGGACACTTTTATTATTTTAGGCCATAACTTTAATCATGGACCCCAAGGCAGAATGGTATAGGGGAAAAGTCATGCATGCTTGGGCTCATATCTGGGCCCAAGCATGCATGACTGCACCCCCATACCCTACCTCCCAACAACCTACAGTCAACATGTAGCATAAACAATAAACCTTTGTTGTTTGAAACCTCTAAGAATTTGAGATTGTTGTCAAAGCACAGCCAGGCTGTCTTGACTAATAAAGAAAGTGAACCTTAGCATCAATAGCCAATGAACATCATCAAATATAGTGATGTTCGTATAAAAAAATTAATCCTCGGGACCAGTAGATGGCATCATGTTTACATCGCTAGACTCCCTTGTAGCCAACTACAGTTCAAGTCCCAGACCCAGTGACTTAAAACTCACACTGGGCGCGTGTGTGCCCAAGATACTGAGAGAATAGAGGAGAAGGGATTACAGCATAGCCATCCCCCCCCAGAGGGTGATTTCTCGCTTTCTGTCTCTCTCTCTCTGTCTCTCTGGCAAGCACACACACCCTATGGCAACAACAACAACAAAAAAATACTCTCTAAAAAATTAAAGTAAGAAAAAAAATTAATCCTCAATCCCAACTAAGGGCTCTTTTTCTTTAAGCCAGATTCACTGACTCCAAACTTGAAAAGCAAGGAGACTTTGTAGAGTTTTGCCTAGAATTTCTCTGATGCTCACTTTTGCTTTTGGGTCCAGATGATGGGAGAGAGAAACCCTGGGTGTGTTTTACATACATTAGTCACAGCGCACATGGTCCTGGACGGTGGCCATTGGAACTGGCCTCACATTTTAGCACATGCATCTGGACCAGGCAGATAGAAACCTAGCTGTAATGAGTTTGCCCCTTGTTCATGACATTTGTGCTTTGTAGGGGGGGAAGTGAGAAAAAATTTAAAATCCTAAAGTCTGTTTGCTTTCAGCATAGTAACTGCGATGCAGTCTAGAGGTCCAACTTGGATTTAAAGTTAGCTTCTCAACAAAGCCTAGGAGAGAAGTTGGGGATAAATTGTGTGCTTTTCAGAATCTTTTACATTTTTAATCTAAATTTGTATTTTTCTCTTTCACTGATAAATTGCCTGATCTGAGGTGAAAGCAGAACTCTCAGGACAAACGTTGATGTCTGTTGAAAGGAAACTCATGGTGGCTGAGCCTCTGCTGTGTACAGGCATTGGGGTATATTCTTTATACATTATCCACTACAGTCCTCACACTAACTCTTTTTTTTAATTTTTTTTTTTTTTTTTTTTTGGAGAGGTTTTTGCTATAGGGCGCATGTGCTCGCCAGACAGAGAGAGAGAGACAGAGAGACAGAAAACGAGAAATCACCCCCCCGGGGGGGGGGGTGGCCACGCCGCAATCCCTTCTCCTCCGTTCTCCTCTCGGGATCTTGGGCATGCACACACACGCAACTGGTGTGAGTTTTAAGCCACTGGGTTCGGGATGCGAACCGCAGTCGACTATGTGGGAGCCCAGCGACACAGCCATTACGCTAACTGCTGGTCCTACATTAACTCTTCAAGGTAAGCATATGAATCCTGCTGGTGGGGACATGTGTTCAAAGATGTTAAATAATGGAAAATGTCAATGCCCAGATATGAGCCCAAGCATGCATGCCTTTTCCCCTATAACATTCTGCCTTGGGATCCATGATTAAAGTTATAGTCTAAAATAATAAAAGTGTCCCACTGATCATTACTTTCTCAGGAGAACAGTGGTGCTATGAAAAAAATATCTATAAGCTACAGAAACAGACCTGTGTGCAAATTCTGGGACCACTATTTAGTGGTTGTGTGTCCTCTGGAGAGTGATAGTACCCTCTTCAAGTAAAGGGAGGCGTGCCATGACATAATTGAATAATCAGATAAATGGTCAAGATCATTTCAGAAACTGGTAAGGGCCCTTAAGGACATAAATAATGATCCTACATAAGAGGTGGAAATGAAAGGTGGTCGGAGTTGAGGTCAACTGCTTTTGACTGGGTAGTCAGACGAGACCTCACTGAGAAATAGGTATCTGGCATAAGAGTCAATGCACTAGAAAAAGGCAGACTTAGAAGAGCTAGGTTTGGAGCAATCTAAAAAGAAAGAATAGCAGGTATGAAGGCTTTCAGGTATGAACATGCCTGGTGTGTTCAAAGGACAAAAGGGAAGGGTGGGGGGAGATGGGTCAAAGAAAAGGTCAAGAGAGAACAAGAGAGCCTTGTGAGCCATGATTGAGAGACTAATGGGTTCGTCCCACCATTGCCAATTACTTATCTGAACTTAGGCAATTTGGAAAATTCCAGGACAGGACTCTTTTACCAATAAAATGAGAATGACAATACCTTAAAAGTAAAAGAAAATAATACTCTGCCATTGTTTTATTTCAAGAAAAGACTCATCCTTCAAATTTTCATGCTGTTTCTTTTTTTTATTTATTTATTTACATTCATTCACTATACATCATTACAGCATACAAAATGAGATTTTCCCATCCAGAATACACTGTATATTGGTTCAATCAAGCACGTCAACATATGTGTTATTGTCAACAAATAATTTTCCATTTCTTGTTTCCTGTATATTTTGCCTTTTTTCCCATCCATGATTCCCTATTTCTCACCCTCTGCCATCTCCCCCCGCACACACTGTGTCTAGTATCTATTGTTGTTTTCTATGCCTTTTCCCCCCACATTTTATTGTTTCACTAAATATCTTAATTAATCTAAATATTTTCAATAGCAAGCACAGCTGATATGTACATATCCATGAACACAAGTCTGACTTTAGGCAAAAACCTCAGTGAGTAGAATGAACATACTATAAAGTAGCACCTAGCTAGGGCTATATAGCTTACTGCAGTCATCAAGTAGGTATTTTTAATGCCTTTTTTTTTAATTAAAACAAAAACAGTTTTAGGGTTTTTCTTCTAAAACTTTTATTTTTAACTTAATTTACATTCATTCCCTAAGCATCATCACAGCATACAAAATGTGATTTCCCATCAAGAATATACTGCATAGTGGCTTAATCATGCATGTTATCATCAAAAATTTTACATTTCTATTTATATATATATATATATATATATATATTTAAATATATATATATAAATATATATATCCTATTTCTTTTTCTCTTTTTTTTTTTTTTTTGGAGAGGTTTTTTGCTATAGGGCGTGTGCACTCGCCAGACAGACAGAGAGAGACAGAGAGACAGAAAGCGAGAAATCACCCCCCAGAGAGGATGGCCACGCCACAATCCCTTCTCCTCCATTCTCCTCTCAGGATCTTGGGCACGCACGCACATGTGCCTGGCGTGAGTTTTAAGCCACCGGGTCCAGGACACGAACCGCGGTCGACTATGTGGGAGTCCAGCGACAAAGCCATTACGCTAACTGCTGGCTCCCTATATATCCTATTTCTGACCCTCTGTCCTTTCCCAAAATCTTCTCACACTACCTCTGGTGTCTACAGTAGTCTTCCATTCTTTTTCCCCCATATTACATTGATCACACAATTTCTTAAATAATATAACTACTTTCAATAGCGAGTTCAGCTGGTAATTTCAAGGAAGTAGTTTTAACTTAAGCCAAAGAAATCCTAAGGAATGTTGCTTAAAACTTAAAGCCAGGAAACAGGTTAGGATTCTGTTCAAATGGTAGGTACATGAACCTATCAATATCTCAAGACAGGACAAAAATCCTTAAAACTGGGCAATAAAGCCTACAAGAGAATCAGCAATGTTTTAGTCAAAAGTCATAAAATTCTATTTTGCCAATTCAATCTCATGTACTTTATCTTCTGTGTGGTTCGGTTTTCCCAATTAAATTCTGGGATATAATATTCAACTCCAGACTTGTCCCTATGATTAGGTTGTCCATTTTCTTAGTTTTTTGAACTCTTATTTCTGTGTGTCTGTATTTAATTTTCCTGATATAGCACTCCCTTGAGAATTTTTTGGAGATTTGCTCTGGTGCTGGTAAATTCTTTCAGATTTTCTTTATCTGAGAATGTTCTTGTCTTTTCTTCCCACATGAAGGATAATCTTGCCTGGTACAGTAATCTTGGTTGAAATTGCTTATCCCTTAACCTTTGAATATATTTTCCCATTCTTTCCTCATTTGCATTGTTTCCGATGAGAGGTCTGCTGTTATCCTGATGGGATATCCTTTGTAGGTAACTTGGTGTTTTTCTCTTGCCAATCTTAGTGTCTTGTTTTTGTCTGTTGTTTTAGTCAATCTGGCTATAATGTGTCTTGGAGAAGATCTTTTTGGGTTGATTCTACTTGAGGTCCTTTGTATTTCTTTGGACTGGATCTTTAAGTGCCTCTCTAGGTTTGGAAAGTTTTCTTGCAGGATTTCATGGAATAGATTATCAGTGCCCTTATGAGTCTCTTCGCCTTCTGGGATACCAATTACCCAGATATTTGGACGTTTGATGGTATCTAGTATTTCTCGTATATTATTCTCATTTTTTGAGCCATTTTTTCAGTCTTCGTGGTTGATTTTTCTAGGTCAGCCATTTTCTTTTCGATGTCTGAGATTCTATTTTCTGTATGATCTAATCTGCTTTTAATACTTTCAAGGGAGATTTTGACTTCCTGTATTATAGCCTTCATCTCTAACAGGTCCCTTTGATTCTTTTTTAAAGTGTATAATTCCTCTTTTAGATCTTGCAAGAATTTCCTCAGCTCCTGGAACTCATCAACTCCTTTCTCCTTTCTCTTCTGCAGTTCATTGTCTCTCTTTTCTTTCATCTCTGTTTGCTTCACCATTATGAATATTCTAAATTCTTTATCAGACATTTCCATGATATCCATTGAACTGTCTGTGGATAAAGAGGAGTTATTCTTTTCCCTGGAAGGAGAGGTATTTTCTTGCTTTCCCATATTCCTTGTTGTCCTGTGGTGATTTCTAGTCATCTGATGGATGGTGGGTTTCTCCCTAATTCTTCAAGTTCAATCTGAGCATTTGGGAGCATGCAGAAAGAGGTGATCTGGAATCTCTTTGCCATTCTGTTGTGATCCCTTTGTGCAGCAGATTCAGTAGATTTTGAGAAACATATTAACCCTAATAGTATTTGGATGTTTGGCTAAAGTACCATTAGATCTGTCTAGAAACAGTAAATGGAGATGATGAGTGGAGAGATGAGATAAAAAGAAAAGGAAATAGAGAGAAACAACAATGACAATAACAAAGAAACAGAAAAAGAAGAAGAAAAAAACTGAAAAAAATTATTTATGTTTTTAAAAATGCACAAAATAGAAAACCGCACAGCACACTTGCGCACCACACAAAATCACTAGTTCTCAGGAGCCATGAGAAATCTTCCTCTGAAGACCTGCTGCTCGTCTCCTGCCTGGGTGGGAGGGGGAGAGGGGATTATTAACAAGACAAAGGCAGAGCGGAGAGCAAGAGAATACTTTACCTTTAAAAAATTTTAAAAAGAAAAAATTACTAAAAAAATAAGAAGACAGAAGCAGAGAGAGACAGAGACAGAAACAGAGAGTCAGAGATAGAGAGAAGGTGAGAGGAGCTACCTACCACACATGTTTGTGGGCTGGGGGCTGAATTATCAGTAGGAAATCTTCACTTCTCTTTTACCCTGAAATCACTAGTTCTTGAGAGCCAGGAGGAATCTTCATCTGAAGACCTGCCTCTTGTCTCTCCTGCCACTCAGGTTTGTGGGCTGGAGGCTAAATTATCAGTAGGAAATTTTCATTTCTCTTTTACTCTGAAATCACTAGTTCTCAAGAGCCATGAGGAATCTTTGTCTCACTGGTTCTTTTTTTATTTTAATCTTGTCAAAAGGTGTGAGGCAAAGACAGCTGTGTCACACTACTAGCAGGCCAATACAATTATGAGATACCATTGATTAAAAGATAAAACCTGATTTCAGAAATGTTAAAATGGAGAGAAAGGAACGTTAATTAAAAAAAAGAAGAAGAAGAAGAAGCAGAATTTGGTGAGTCCACATAGATAAGCTATGATCAGTGACCAACTCTGTATTTTTAGGGTGATGCCAGCTGCTGTAGCAAATAAATTCTTTCATGCCCATGTAACAGTCCAATGAAAATGTGTCTGGTTGGCAGGTGGCTCTCTACATGAGTCACTGACCCAAGCTCCTCTGCCCCATGGCTCTTCCATCTCCTAGGGTGTCAGAGTCATCTACATCTAACATGAAAGAGCAAAGTGAATACATGGAGAAGGGATATCCTCTTCACAAAGACCTTTATCTAGACGTGACTCACATTGCTTCCATTCACAGTCCACCGGCAAGATGAGTCACTAGTCCCCAGCTAGATGCAAGAAGTGCTAAGAAATGTAGTCCTCGATTGGGCAGCCATTTCCTAAAAACAAGAAGAGTTTTCTCTGATCCTTCAGTATTACAACTGAGTTGTGAGGTTGGCCTACATGAGGACCAGAAGACCACAAACTCTCCATACTGTGCCTTGAGGCCCTTCTCATGCAGTGTTTAAGAAAGAATTCATCTTCAGCTCATCAGGTCTAGGAGCTAGTCTGACTCTCTGTGATGACCTTGAGCCAGTTACTAAACACTTGCCTTTTCTGAGCATCAGGCTACTCAAGAGGAAAAATATATATTTTGTTGTTGTTGTTGATAACAGTTGAATCGCAAAGGGTCTTTTCACCCATGAAAGTTCATGATTCTATGATACACAGTTTTTCTTGCCCTCTGGCTGCTTACAGCCTGACTTGAAACAGAGTTGCTTTTGCACCTCCTGCCGGCAGAAGGAAAGATGCCCAGTGTAATGAATAACACAGGATCCTGAGCTCACACTTCTAGTGGCTTCATCACTGCCACCACCAGATAGGTCTTCTACCACACTCCATTCCATGAATTACTTGAGTCTAGCTAGAATGGTTGGGAATTTGCAAAACTGTGAGCTCTTCTATTAAAGCAGTTTCCAGAGAATGCATGAAAAAAAAGAGAGAACAAGATGAGCAATCAGAGGAACAAAGATGGGAAGAAACAGACATTTAGAGAAGAAGGTTAAGACAAGGAATGAAAGAGAAAATCAGGCAGACAGTCCAAAGTCAAAAAGAGAAGGGAAGGGGGGAGAAAGAAAAGACAAATGGGCAGGCCCAGAGTAGGGGTAGGGGTGCCTGTAGGACAGATAGAAACATATTGACTGCCTACCCAAGGTACAAAAAAAAGCTTCCCAGAACCAGTGGTGAAATAGAGATGCAGAGGCACTGACTGAGAAACGGCATAGGGAGACAGATGGTAGTGAGTTCCAGGGAGACATGATTCCGATCAAGCCCATTGAAATGGATGTTGGCGAGTTCAGGAGGCAGCAAAGCATGGGATTGGGAGGAGATAGGCGGGGAGGGTCGTGGTGGAACAGGTTGAGAAAGCTTCTGCCAGGGACAGGGTAGGGCGGTTGCTGAGATCTCAGCAGCCGGCAGCCTGGTCTCAGCAGGAAAAGCCTTCCACCCACCCTCCTGCTGCAATTGGACTCACCTGACAGTGGAATGAGTAATGAGTTCATTAAAACCTCCAGTATCCATTCCTGAAAAGAAGATAAATGCGGCAGAGAAAGGCAAGGGGCATGCCTGCATGTGTGTGGTGCCCATGGCAGCCCTAGCACCCTGCTTAAAGCAAGCATGTCCCAGGGGCCAGCAGGTGGTATGGTGGGTAAGGGTGCTGGGCTCCCATATGACCAACCGTGATTCAATGTCCAGACCTGGAGACTCGCTTTCTCACTTTCCCTCTCTGTCTCTCTCTAGAAATTTTTTTAAAAATAATGATAACAATAAATAAAGTTAAATAAAACAATTCTTAAATTGAAAAAAAAAATTTTTTTTTAAAAAGAAGCATAGAAGCATGTCCAACCCCTGCTTAGGCCATCCAGAGTTCCCCATCACCTTCAGGGTAAAGTCTAAATTCTTGGCCTGACATTCATGGCCTTTAATGAGAAGGTCCGCTGGCCTCTTCCACCTCAGTTTGTACCACTACCCTGTCCTACCAGACAGCCAGCCCTTTCAGCCCACTTGTAGCTCCTCATACAAACCAGATGTTTCAAGAAGCTGCATGATGCACTAGGAGGTCTAGCCTGCCTAGAATGTCCTTTCCCTCCTCATAGCTATGTCTCTGTGGTCACCCTCTGAACCTTATTCAAAGTCTCTTCCTCTGGGAGGCTTCCTCTGAGCAACAGAGCTGACAACACCTCCTCTGTGACACCTGAGCCAACGATTCCTATTACGGCGTTGATCATTGTTGATCATATCCACATCTGAGTGCTGCTGGATGCTCACTCTCTATTTACCCATCTCGTAAATCTCTATATCCAGGGGCAGGCATAGCACAGGGAGATGACGAGCAGTATTCTAGACTCAGGGAGCTACATATTCAAATCCCAATCACATATTCACATCCCAAATCTGAGTGATTTAAAACCTGGCTAAGCCACCTCACTCAACCTTGCTTTTCTGTAACCATGAAGTGGGGATGAAAATACCTATTTTCAAGGCTGCTCTAAGGAGAATATGAAATGATGTTTGCTTGATGGAGTTCAAAGAAAAAAGTTACATTAAAAGTTGGCACCATATGGGGCTGGACAGTAGCACAAGGGTAAAACTCAATACTCTGTGAGGCTGACCCAATTGAAAGGCTCCCAGTTCAAGTCAAGAGACCTCCCTGAGAGTGTCAAGTATGTGCTTGCCCATGATTTGGGGTAAACTGCAGCACCAAGAGCCTATTGGAGTTCCCTCTCTTTTGGAAGAAACAAACCTTAGAAAAAGTTGGCAGCAGTTTTCAAGGGGTCAAAAGAGGGCTGTGCTCTTTTAGATTTGGGAGTGTGGGACAACCTGACCTGGTCGCACTCCTGCTTCAACCCCTCAGAAGCCAGGCAACCTTGAACAAGTAACTGCCTCACTCCCAGCTACAGTTTTATTATACAGAAAATGAGGATAACAATCTTACTTACATCATTTAACCATTGTAAGGATTAAAGGAGATGGTGAAAGTTTGAAAACTGAACTGCCTGAGAGTGCCCTGGAATATAGGCAGTGCTCTTAGTAAATGTGAGTGTGAATTATAGAAAATATTTTGATGAATTACCTGTGTGGGAGGTAATCAGAAGGCAAATTTGGAATTCAGGCCAAGGAACACAGAATTATCCCACATTTGTAAAGAAAATGCTGCTTTTTCTCTTTTTTTTCTTCCTTTCTTTCTCTCAATATGTTTATTTTGAAATTTGACATGTCGTGTGTGTGTTTTAATAATGATGGGCTTATGATTGATTGGATGGCTTGTTGGCTATTCATTGGCTGGCTGGTTGATTGGTTACAGGCTGACTGGTTGACCAGTTGATTGGTAGATTGGTTAATAGGTTGGCTAATTGATGGGGTGACTGGTTGGCTAGTTGATTGGGTGGCTTGCTGGCTGGTGGATTGGGTGGCTGTCTGATAGTTGTTAGTTGGCTGACTAAGTGACTGATTAGCATGTGGATCGGGTGCTTGGTTGGCAGGGAAGAAAGGGAAGAGATAAAGGGAAGAAAAGAACCAGAGAGTTGATGAGAAGACCAGACACTACACAAGGTAGACTTGCTAGTGGGAAATGCACAAGAGCAGGATAGTAAAAAGCTGTTTCAAGAACAGGGATGGTTAATGTTCCTTGCTGCTTACGTAATCACAGTTTAAGTGATCTCTGTACAAACCTCGTACCCAGTCCGTTTTAGGCCCAAGAGTAAATTTTTGTAGAAATCAAGAAATGAGAGTGTGTTTAATATCTTTTTTTTTTTTTGAGAGGTTTTTGTTATAGGGCACGTACGCTCACCAGAAAGACAGAGAGATATGGAGAGATAAAAAGTGAGAAATCACCCCCCAGGGGGATAGCCACGCTGCAATCCCTTCTCCTCCATTCTCCCCTTGGGATCCTGGGCACACACGCACACACACTTAGTGTGAGTTTAAGCCACCAGGTCCGAGACTCGAACGCAATCAGCTACATGGGAGTCTAGCGACCAGTCTGCTGGTCCCAGAGTGTGTTTAATATCTTGAAGCAGGAACATGTGCAGACAGAAGGACAATCCAGAAAGTAAATTGACTCATTTGGAGCAAAAAATCAGAACCACAGATACCCGTGAGAACATGATCTTGTTTCCCACAATTCCTGTGCACATACATGCACATATACAGACATGCATGCACACACACACACACACACACACACACACAGTCCCAGGAATACCAGAACCTTGGGAAGTCTTTATGTTTTCCATAAATAGTGAAATAAGCAACCAGGTTGATCTTCTCGGGTTCTTTCAAAGTGGAATAAGTCAATTTGATACTTGACATGAATGATGAAATTGCTCAGCATAGTGCTTGACACATACAATGCACCCCATAAGTGGAAGTGGTCAAAATAAGTCTCTAGTCCAAACAATAGAAGTTAGAACCAGTTTCATGGGGTGATCTAGTCAAACCATTAGATACTTGAATCACCCCCTCCACTAACCCCTCAACACCTGGTAAGCAGCTCTTGCATACCTTCAGGAACTGAGCGCTAACTACCTCTCCAGAAGTCTCTTACCAGACAATTCTGGTACCAGAGTGGTCTTTATCTGGGTGTAAAGCCCAAGTTCCTGTAACTTCCACTTGCTGGTTTTCCACAGATGCTCTCATATCTTTCTTGTGGTTTTTTGTTGTTGTTGTTGTTTCAGGCTTTGCTTTTAACATCATAGGAAATGTTGGAACAGTTTTTTTTTTTTTCTAGCCTTGTAATCTTCCTTGTCATTTTTGCAGCCTTTTAGCAGTCCCTGCTAGCATCTTTCAAGCTTGTCTCTAATTCCAAATGCATTAAAGTGAAGAAACAATGAAAGGAAGAAAGAGACAAAAGAAGACAGACAGAGGGGCCGGCAAGTGGCATGGTGGTAAAAGGCGCTGGACTCCCACATGGCTGACCACGGCTCAAGTCTCTGACCTGGTGGTTTGCTTTCTCACTTCCTCTCTCTCTCTCTGTCTCTCTCTGATCAAACTGGAAAATAATAATGATAATAATAATAAATAAAATTAAAATAAAATAATAAAAAAGAAAGAGAGAGAGAAAGAAGAAAGAGAAAGGAAAGAAAGGAAAGAAAAAGAAAGAAAGAAAGAAAGAAAGAAAGAAAGGAAGGAAGGAAGAGAAAGAAAAGGAAGAAGGAAGGAAGGAAAGAGAAGAAAGAAAAGAGAAAGAGAAAGGAAAAGAAAGAAAGAAAGAGGAAAGAGAGAAAGAGAAAGGAAAAGAAAGAAAGAAGAGAGGAGAAAGAGAAAGAGAAAGAGGAAAGAGAAAGAAAGAAGAAAGAAAGAGAGAGAGAGAAAAGAGGCATTTGGAGTAAAATAAATTTACTTATGGCCTCTTTTCTTTTAAACTTAAGGTCAGTTAAGTTGCTTTTACATTGCTTTTACATTGGTACTCATCTCTTTCTTTTCATAAATCTCCATCATCCCAAAGGTAGTAACCCAATGGAAACTAGTCAGGAGCTAGAGATGGAGGCCTGGGTTCTAATCACCGTGCTGCCCTTACTATCTGGCACCCCTGAGGAAGCTACCCAATTTCTCCAAGTCCAGGAAAATTGAATCTGTGCATTGGTTGAAGTATACAGAGTATTTAAGCCAATGTGTGACCCACAGTACGTGCTCAATGAATAGCAAGGTTTAAACAAAGATCTCTCCTCATCTAATTTCATGGGACTCTTAACCTAGCAAAACACAAGTGAAGAGATATTTGGTCCCTATTGCCAAGAAGTCTGGAATCTCCTTGAGATGGTTAAATGGAAACATATCCATTCATTGGCTCTGCCAATATGTGGTAAGAACCTGAAAAGCCCAATGCTGAAATAAATAAGGTACATGGGTGGAAAAAAAAAAAAAAAAAGGCAGCAATGTACACTACAGAGATGGCCCTTGAGTACAGATATGTCTGAATCTGAATATTTACCCTATATACTAGTCAGGGGTCTCTGGAGAAACAGAACCAATAAGGAAATGTATCAGTCTACAAGGGGAGATTTATCATGGGAACTTGCTCATGTGATTATGGAGGCTTAGAAGTCCCACAACATGCCACCTGTAAACTGGAGACCAGGGAAGCCAGTGGTGTAAGTCATTCTGCATCTGAAGACCTGAGTCCAAAGGCCCAAGACCTGCAGCTTTGATGGCTGAAGATAGGAAAATAGCGATGTCCTAGCTCAAGAAAAGGGAGTGAATTTACCCTTCCTCTGCCTTCTTGTTTTATCCAAGTCCTCAATGGATTGAATGATGCCCACCTACATCAAGGATGGATGGATCTTCTTTACTCAATCTACCAATTCAAATGCCTCACAAAAACAAATGGAAATATTTTACCAGCTATCTGGGTATCCCTTAACTCAGCCAAGATGACGCAAGATTAAGTATCCCACCCTGTGACAACAGCCAGGTCACTCTGCTTCTCTGAATCTTCTCTCATTGATGGAATAGGTAGAGCAGTTCTTCCTCAGAGAGTCATCATGCAAGTCAGTAGAAGTAACTATTGTAGAGTACTGAGCAGAGCGCATGCTCACTTAAGTGCAGTTCCCCTATCCTTCTCCCCTATCAATGAACTAAATAAAAGAGCAGGGATACAAAGATTCCTATTAATAAGGCAGTCTAATGAGGTGGTTACAGAAGTTAGAGTCTGAAAGCTCAAGTTCCAAGCCTGCGTCCCCCACTGTGGACAATCTTGGCAAGTTCCTTAACACAAGTAGCCAAGCCTCAATTTCCATATCTACAAAATGGGCATAAGAGCAGTTGTTCCTATCTCCTGGGAATGTTGTGAGAATTAAATGAGGGCTTGTGAGTAAAAACACTCGATATGAAGCCTGGCTCTGCACATTAGCTGCTAGTCTTATCAGTAATCAAAGTATCTGCTATCCCTGGTATTTGCTGGTTATAAAGGCAAGATCTCATCTCAAATATCAGCTTTGTTTTCTTTTTTTTTTTTAAGTCATTGTGTGACCTTGCATAAATCTCTTCCTCTCTGAGCCTCAGTTTCTTCATTTGTAAAATGAGAATGAAAACTCCTACCTTGCAGCTTTTTTGTAAAGGTCGGAGACAACACCTACTGCACACCTGGTACACTAACAGTACACTATAAAAATCCACAAAGGTATCTGTATGGTTTCAGACAAGCCACCTCAAGTGTCTGGGCCTTACCATGCTCCTTGGTAAAATGAGTACGTCATACCCATGACAATCTGAATGGAAACAGACATCTAGAGAAGCGCCAGGGGACCAGCAGGCAGCCCTCCTTTCCTGACAGCTGGATACAAACAGTAGAGCCATTCAGCCCCAATTAGCTTTCGCACTTCCAGGGTTCAAGTTCAGGAGACATTGCCCCCAGCACCAAAAGGAGAGTTATGAACCTTGTATATGAAGGCCGTTAACCTGGGCCAGAGCCCAGGAGAGCTGTGTGATCTGCAGGGTGTTTGTGTGTGTGTATTGAGAGAGAGAAACACTCATTAAGTCAAATTTACACTGGCTCTCCAGCAGGCAACAGCCCTGCCCCCTGCATTATAAATCGCCCTCAGACACTGGTCCAGCCAGTAGCCCTTGAAAAGTGAAGCATGATGGCACAAGAGGCAGAATCACCTGGCCTGAATTCCAAATTCTAACCTTCAGAAGAACTTGGGGAGCTGAAAGAGTGGGGAAGGCTAGACACAGTGCGCTAAAACTCATAAAAGGAATCTCTAAATTGTTTTTAATTTTAAAAAAAACTTAAACATTTATTGTTTTAATTTTAAAAAATTAAAAATTACAAACCCCTACCACTGTCTCAGTGGAACAGACTCCACTCAGTCCCAGTCCACACCATTGCCCATTGTTTCCCTGATTCGAGGTACCCTCCCCCTCCCCCTCCCCCTTCTCTTGCACACCCATTCTGTAGCCTTGACTCACCCACCTCCAGAAATCCTACTTCTTCCATGTAGTCTCTGTTGAACACTAGTAATCATCAATTTTATTTCATTGGTACTTTTCACATATAGTATGGAGAGCTATAGACGTGTCTCGCCAGACAGACAGAGAGAGACAGAGAGATTCACCCCCCAGGGGGGATGGCCACGCCGCAATCCCTTCTCCTCCATTCTCCTCTCGGGATCTTGGGCACGCAGCAATGACTCGAACCGCGGTCGACTACGTGGGAGTCCAGTGACATAGTCATTACGCTAACTGCTGGTCCCAACATACAGTAGCTTTTTTATACCTTGCAGCAATGTTATGTGAGCAGACTCTAAACAATATTGGAGATTAAAGTTTTCTACTTGATCGTCTCACTCAACATCATACGGGGTGGATCTCTTACCTATGCAAATAATCTTTTTTTCTGCCATACTGTGGCTTCTCCATTTGCCCTCCCATTTTGTTCCTCTTTCTTTGAATTCAGTTTGCATTTATAATATAATCCCTATTGTCTAGACTTGGTTAAACCAAGGCCAGAATTATTCCCTAATGGTTCGATCAGTATGAACATGTTGAGAGAAGGATGTCGTCATTGCACGTCCATCCTCCGGGCCACCCAGCTGGATGCTGGGCATTTCATTTGTAGTAGTCAGCTGCTGCACTGGTCTGCTCAACATTTCCCTCCTACTTCCAGAGTCCTTCCAGGTCCTCTCTCACTTGAGTCATAAGGCTGGGGTCAGAAGTTATTATTCTGAGTACCTGGAAACCCTTGTCCAGGTAGGTTCAGACATGACTCGAGACAAGTTTGCTAGTCTTTCCTGATTATTTGAGTGGAACATCTGCATGTTGCAACTGCACGTGGAGCTGAGACAGAGCACTCACCCCTCTCCATGTTCTTTCTCAAGGCTCACTGACAAACTACATTCCCCAACTCCCTTCACACCTTGAGGGGCCCTGTGACTGTCTCTCACTAACAGAATGTGAACAGGAAAGATCATCTGGCCCAGGCAGTAAAAAGTGGCTGTGACTCCACTATTTCCTGGATGAATGGAGAAAAGTGCATGGGTCTGGAGAACAGAGCCACAAAGTGGAAAGAGACTGGGTGCCAGGACTACTACGTGGAGCAGAGTGACCCCCTCCCCACACTGGATGGAGTGTGAACAAGAAAACTTTGATTCAATGCCAAGCCACTGCAATGTTAGGGTTGTTTCAATAGAGGAAAACAATCAGTAAAATATGCATACTTAATGATTTGTCCTTCTGATGCTTACAAGGAGATGTACTAAACCAGTATGTTAGGGACACATTCTGGAAGGCCTTGCTTGCTAGTGTTCACCAGTGTCCCTAAAGTCGGTAAAAAGTTTCAAGGAGAAAGAGAGATTTTTAGAAGGAAGAAAATGGTTTAAATAGTAACTACCATGTGTTGAATGCTATTATGGACAAGATACTATATTCAAGCACTTCATTAACACAGTCTCATTCTGTCTTCCCGAAAACCACATTCCTCATTTTACAAATGAGGAAACTAGTTTCTGTGTCACACAGCAGTTAAGCAGCAGAATCTACCTGTCTCTCCGCAAAGACTAAGCTCTTTTTATCACATCGCATCACTTATTAAGGTTAGTTTGGCCCAAGTATTTCCGTATAGTTGTTTTTCCATTTTTTTCAACAGTGGCTATGTATTACTTTCATAATAATAAAAAGCGCATTTAAACACACACTAAAAGTTTTAAAAGAAAAGTTCATTTGACCACACAAGTACTATGGGGCTTGTCTTCTTCTGTTTATTCTTTGAAGAAAAAGCACTCCTGAACGTATGAATGATGGTTCATCTAAGGAAAAATGACAGTAGCTTATATTGCAATTTCTAATTATACCAGGAAAATGAAGATTTCACACAAGTCTTGTAATTACCAATTTGTAAACAGTTATCTATATAAACTCTGGTTCCCATCACTTGTTAATCAGATTGGGTTTGTATAACCAAGTTAGGTTTTTTTGTTGTGTTTTCTGCAAGGAAATCTCTCTTCTGCTACCCATGGCTCCTCCCCCCAGCCCCCTCTGTTTCTTCTTTGGGTCTGTTTATGTCTTCCTGGTTTTCAATTTCTTAATGATGTTTTAACGAGATGCCAGTTACACATGCAAATTGGAAAAAGGCGACATTGAGAGATTGCTACCTGGTGGTAAATTTATTAAAATCAAGGCAGTTTTAATAACTTCCTTGCATATGCATCCGCCTCCATGTCTGTAATATTAGTTTGGGGTTTTTTTTTTAACCTTCTTGTTAAAACAAGTGTGTTAAGGAAGTGTAAGTTGAAGTCATCAGAAAGAAATCTAATTGTTTTAGGAGTGTTAGTCTTGTTCTCCAGAATAGATCATACAGGAGTGAACTTCTCCTCTACTCTTGTAGATCTTGTCTAGCTTGCAACATGTGCGCTACTTCCTTCAACCTTCATCATCGTCACCACCATCATCTTTATGAATACCGTTTATTAAGCTTTTTGAATTTTTTAAGCTTATTTATTCCATGAACAAGAGAGACAGATGAGAGAAAGAGAGGACACACTCAATCAGATCTTTTTTTTTTTTTTTTTGAGAGAGAGATTTTTGCTATAGGGTGCATGCACTCTCTGGAGAGACAGAGACAGAGAGAGAGAAAGAGAAATCACCCCCCAGGGGGGATAGCCATGCCACAATACCTTCTCCTCCATTCTCCTCTCAGGATCCTGGGCACGCACGTACATGCATTCAGCATGAGTTTTAAGTCACCAGGTCGAAGACTTGCACCATGATCGACTGTGGGGGTCCAGCAATATAACCATTAAGCCATCTGCTACCCCCCATAGGATCTTAACACCACAACCTACCCACAGCCTCAGCTAGCCCCAGATCATGGGCACCTATGTGCCCAGCATAATCAGGAAGGTCTCTGGACTTGAGCTAGGAACCTTCTCATGTGTTCTTGCCTCACAAAGAATCATGCTTTAATGCTGCACATTGTCGGGCCCCAAGCTTTTTTTTGATCCAAGGTCTCATAGCTAGAAAATAACAGAAACAAGTTCCAAATTTAAGTCACTGAAGATTAAGGGCTTCTGCTCTACTCTTTTCTCTTCTTAAAAAAATTTCATTTTGTTATCTTCATTGGGCCATACCCTCCTTTTTTCTTTTATCTCCTGTCTGCATCTTCTCCATCTCTCGCACATACTACTTTTCCTCTTCTCACTCTCATTCTTTCCTGTTCTTCCACCTGCCTTCTTTTCTTCTTTTCCAATAAATGTCATTTCTCACCTTGGCTACCCTTGTTGATGTCCGTGATGCAAACCACTATTGTCTGTTGATAGCTCCTCCATCAGTCTCTCTGAGCTCTGGATTTTCCACATGCAGGCAAGCACCAGTCATCTCCACTGGATGACATCAAGAGCCCCCCAAAGTCAAAATTAAGCTCATCAACTTCCTCAGTCCCGTGTTTACCACCTAAATAAATGGCACAAACCAGAAGCCAAGATTTTCCTACTCATAATGATTGCTACCATGAGAAGAAAGCCCAGCAATGTAACCGTCCAGCATCTCTACATGCTTAACTCCTTCCTGCCTGTAAGTGGTGTATATAGTCCAGACTCCTCTCTGCTTTCTCTTGAAAGAAAGCTGCCTCCAGGGATGAGATGACCCCTCCATTGCTGCAAGATAGAGAGGTCTTCCTGATTCTGAGGTTCAGAATTACAAAGCAAACTTGTCTGAGATGCAAACCATCATCTCCTGTCTCAGCTTTCACAGCAGTAAAAGGAGTATTTGTATTTCTATGCTGCTTAACTCTTGCTTTATTCCCCAGTGGTTCAAATATTGGGCAGGGAAAAGGTGCTATTAATTGAGCCTAGTCAAACCCCACCTGCTGTAGTCAGCTCTCATTTTACCTCTACTCTCATCAAATGTATTAGTGAGTCCCACTGAGTTGAACTTGGGAAGTCTTGAATACTTCCTCCTCTCCACCCCAATCGTGAGGCCTAATGTGCTTCTTATCTCTCACTGGGATTATTGAGACACACTCCCTCCCGCCTCCCTGCCTTTATCTCATCTCTTTCCCTTCCCAAGCTTCCCTTGCACACTGCCCAGAATGATCTTCCCATATGGAAGATTGGGGCTTCAGTTCCTGGGTTGATGTGTATATGCCAGGCACACGCACACACACACACACACACACACACACACACACACACATGCCCCTGTTTTTGGCTGGCTGGTAAGACTTCAGGGAGGATTGTAGCATGGGACTGTTGAGGGTATCTCTCTCTCTCTCTCTCTCTCTCTCTCTCTCTCTCTGGAACAAATATATAAACTTTAGGAAAACATAATAATAATTTAAATTATCATTTCATTTGAAGACTATTGAATCTAGAGTCAGAAGGCTTTAAGTCAAGTCTTGGGTTTGCTGATTATTAACCTTTTAGTCTCAGAGAAGTCACTTTTCCTCTGGAAGTCTCAGTTTACTCATCTGTTGAATGGAGATTATATTTCCTACCTGAAAAGCTCAAGGTAAAGCTTGGTTGAGACACAGTATATGAAAAGCATTTCATAATTCATTTTATACAATATGAGACTGAAGACTGTCTTCATATCTGGGATCTTACAGACCAAATCACATTTGTCATAAATGCATTAAATTCAGAAATTTCAAATTGAGCTTAAACATCAAAACTCATGTTCCTAAAGAATTTACTTTTTTTTTATTTTTTTAAAAAAAGCCTATCATCCTCTCTAATTTGAATCATAGAAAAAGCATGAAGAAAATCAATTTTTATATGAAAATTGCCTTTGAAACTGCTGCAGCTTTGTTCTCAATCAGAAGATTATAATGATGTACCCCGGCTTGTTTATGTGCTTGATTTGGTGCTGGTGTGTGTACGGGCTACATATATTTGCTTTTTATGGTATTTTTTTATGTTTGCAAACAGGATTCTTTAACCTGAAATATCTTTCAGTTTAAATGCCAGCCGTTAAATACACAAAATGGCCAATCAATTTTTTTCATACATACGGTCAATTCTTGGTTTTGTGTGAACACGGAAAATGATCAGGAAGAAGTAAAGAGAATCACGCTGAGGGAGGGGATGGCCTTAAAGAACATCTCTAGGATATCACCTTCATTTAATGGATGGGAAACCGAAGCCCAGAGAGGGAAAGGCACTTACCCAAGATCACACAGCTAAAGGCAGAGGCCTGCATGAAAGCCCAAGATTCCTGTTTCCCACTCTGGACCCAACTGTAATGTTTTCCTTGTTCCCCAGACATGTGAATCAGCATCCGATACGTGTCAGGAGGACCACAGCATTTAGATGTGAAAACAGGGTGGTTCAAAGGAGTCCCGGACACGGTGGCTTAAACTCACCCGGGTGCATGTGCGTGTGTGCCCAAGATTCCAAGAGGAGAATGGAGGAGAAGGGATTGCGGCATGGCCATCCCCCCGAGGGGGTGATTTTTCGCTTTCTGTCTCTCTATCTCTGTCTTTCTGGCAAGCACATGCGCCCTATAGCGAAAACCTCTCCAAAAAAAGAAAAGAAAAAAAAAAAAAAAAAAACAGAAAGTCAATCTGTTATTTATCTGTGGCTTTGGACCATTTTCATATCTGCTTCCCATGCTTGCAATGAAGCTCAGTATGCATAGGCTTTGGAGTCAGATGCAGCTCCAGGATCCTGGGCAAATGGCATCATGTTTTTGAGCCTCGGTTTCTCTGTCCTTAAAGTAAGGATAATAATATCTTAAGAAGGTGGTCATGAGAACTTAAAAATGCTTCCTTTTAACTACTACAGAGTAACTACTACAGAGTAAATACTCAAGGGCCAGCCCATCACATGGTGGTTAAACTACATGGTGGAGCCCACATGGCCTACTTCTCGGATTGAATCCTGGACCCAGCAGCTTGAAAGACACTCTAGGCACATGCGCATGCATGCCCAACTTACCAACAGGAAGGAGAGATGGAGGAGAAGGGATTGCAGTGTGACCACGACCTATGTGGGGTGCTTTCTCATTTTCTCCCTCTCCTTCTGTCTCTCTTTTTCTTTCTTTGGTAAGCACTCATACTCTTTGGAAAAATTAAGAAAGAAAGAGAGAGAGAGAGAGAGAGAGAGAGAGAGAGAGAGAGACAGAGAGAGAAAGGAAGGAAGGAAGGAAGGAAGGAAGGAAGGAAGGAAGGAAGGAAGGAAGGAAGGGGAAGGGAAGAAGGGAGGGAGGGAGGGAAGGAGGAAGGAGGGAAGAAAGGAAGGAAGGAATAAGAACTCAGTTAACATGGGCTACTCTTTCTGGCTGATTCCTCCCTATTTAGAAAATTTTAAGAAGTGCCTTATACATTGCAAATGATGCCACAAACCTAGTAAACGGAGAGGTGAAGACAATAGCTCCCGGCAAACAATGCTGACAATGGACCACCACACCCGTAATATTCTGCAAGTGCTTCCCTACACTATTCTTGCGTTAAAAGAAAAAAAAAAGATTCCATTTATTGGTCAACTTTTCCCACAAGAGCACATCTTTAATTTAATCATGTAAATCAATGGGAAAATCTAATTCACTTTAGAGAAATTTGCTTCAAGGCTAGCCTTATGGGAATGAATCTGTTCCTTAAAGTGTATCCGTAGCAAGTGACGTGTGTCTTTATCGCAGTTACAAAGGGACATAAATTAATCTCGAGCCCATTTTAGAAAATAGAGTTGATTAAATAAATGGTGGCTCTAGTGATTCCAATGATCTGTCATTCTTAAACATCTCAGACACCCACCAATTTTAATATTAAATTTTAGCTTTTTTACAATTATAGATGGCATTTGCTTATTTAATAATTAATTTGCCTAATTATCACTACATTAGTTCCATATATGAGTTATTATTGTTAGTCTTTTGATGTGTCTAAAACTCGTTCTAAAGCATTCTAGCATTCTAATGCCTGGCTTTGGTTTGTGGTATGTACCCTGAACAGAGAAAGGATCACTTACTTTCAAGCTCTGTGTGTTGACTTTTCAGATGGGAAGCTCTCCAAGCTGTATCATCTTCTCAGGAAGCCACGACCAGCCCAGTTCATGGATCTACTATGTGAGTCAACTCTGAGGATGGATGTGAAAGTGTGTAGTAGTAACCCATATGTACTATTTTTACACTCATCAGTGAAGGATGGGCAAATAAATTATTTGTTCCATTCATAAACCAAAATTGAGGACCCACTGAGCACCAGGCACTCCAGAAGAAAAGAAATAGGGGCCACTAAGGTTTATCCTTAGCCTTAGGGAGTTCATCACCTACTGTAACACAAAGGCAAGCAGACAAGTGTTTATGACCTAGCAATGACATGTGCTCTGATCATGGAAACCCAGAGGAGGTGACCTAGACTCACACTTGAAACCAAAGAAGACTTCTTGGAGGAGATGATCTTTAAAGGCTAAGTAGGAATTAGCTAGACAGAGGAGAGAGAATCTTCATTCATTAATTAAATACAATATATTTATTATGTATCATCTTTATGATACACTTGGCCGGAGGAAAGCAAGGAAAACAAAACAGACATTGTCACATTCATTAGTCTGAGGACCCATCAGGAAAAGGAACCCACTGCAAGCCTGATACAGATAAAGCGCTTAATATGGGAAATAGGGCTGACACATATGGGCGGGGAGCTAGGGGAATGAGGTGTAGGAGTCGAGGAGCTGGAGAGTTAGAGAAACAGTCTTCAAATATTTGAGCCCCAAATACTGGAATACATGGAGAACCCAAAGGTCACAGGATAGTCGAAGAAGCCACTATGCTCAGTTACTAAAGTGAGATTCCGAAATGGGACTTCAAAGAAAGCTTTGCAAAGATGCTGCCTTCGTTTACTATGAGAAGAATGGCTTCTGCTTTACTTCTCTGTCTAAAGCTCCTGCAAGTCCCCCTTGCTGGAAAACTCTCACCCAGAACCCTGCAGAGAAAATGATTCCTGGGTACAAGTTCCCAGCAGCAGGTGAGAATGGGAATAGTGCCAGGTTGACAATGAACAGTCTCACACACTGCCCTCCAGGATCCCCGAATAACCATCACAACATATCACAAACTGGGAAAAGTGTTGAGACATTACACAATAGAGGCCAGATCTCCCTGGAGGTATGGGAAGCTTCCCCTCAGAGCTCACAATTAAGTGGGGTTGAGGGGTGGGGGAGAGGGGAGGTCTGAAGAGCAGGAAGGTGACGTCAATAGACTCTAGACATCATGCCACCACCTCGTTTCTGCACTCCCTAACTCAGGTGGCCCTTCTTCCTTCTACTACAGTTCAAGGAAAGACTTATTCAGGTCTCCTCAGCCACCTAAGAAAAGTTTTATTGCTCTGGGGATAAAGGGTAAGCCTAACAATGAAATATTCTGACCTTTGGAGTCATAAATAAAAACTCCAAGCCAAGTTTCCAAGGCAGGTTTCAGCTGTGAGGACTTCATCCTTAGGTGCACACCTGAACTGAAGAGCAGTCTGGGGCTCCGAGCTGACCTAGCCTCGGGGGCCCCTCCTCTCCCAGTGCCGCAGCAAATGGATGAAAAATTGTATCATTAAACTCTTTGATGTTCTCCTGTCTAATTGAACCTGTGAAATTTCCTAAGGTTCTCCAGCCTCCCAAAATTCAATTTTCCATGTAATGCATGGTGACGTGTCAATAAATCATGCTGTAAAATAAATGCACAGATTCTTTTGTGCAGGAGCGAGTGAGGAATAAACCTTTCGTAATTGATAAATAATGTCATTGGAATCAATAGCTGGCAGAGGAGTTGGAGGAGTAAGCCTGAATCATGTATGAGTGCTCCGGGGTGATCAATGCCTTTGAAACAGCCAGGAGCTTGGGAGCCAAGTGTATAAATTACTGCCTTAATATTACAGCAGGGCCCAAAGTTTAAAAGATGGGTACATTGCTAAGCACTGGCGAGACAGGATGGGTCTGGAATGTGGGTGGCAGGAGTTCTCTGGTGGGTACTCATTGAAGTGCTTGTGAGGTCTCTGCTGAAGGGCAGATCATGCAACCCAGGACTTGGGATGGACATAGCATGATTCCAGCTCCTGCTGGAGTCCCTTATTGGCAGCAAAAGAAGCTGTCTACTATGGGAACCACAGATGCTACTTAGAAAAATAGTCTGGCTGCCCTCAGAGGCCTCAGCACCAGGACTGGTGTTAAATATACAGGACAAAGGACAAGCCTGGGATTCATTGAATCAGGCTCCTAATGGCAGCGACAGATCGTCTTGGCCCAATGGGAAGTGTCTCTATGTGGTCAGGAACACCACTGTAAGTCAGACTACTCAGCCCTGCCACCAGCTATGTGATGCTAAGCAAGTTACTTAACCTCTCTGAACTCCATTATTCTTTGCAAAATGGAAGAAAATAATGCCAAATTCACTGATTCTTGAGCGTGGAAATGGAATTATGTTGTAAATAGCTCAGCCCCTGCCCCTGCTGAGCACTAAGTAAGTTGGAGCTACAGTGCTTTATTGATTGTATGTTATTTCAGCACTTAATTGGGCATGGCATTTCCCTTGTATTTCCTTATTTAATGCTCACAACAATCTAATAAGGTAGTTACTATTATCATCCTTATTTCTTGGATAGGGAAACTGAGGCTCAGGAAAGGTAAATGTCTTGCCCTAGTTACACTGCTCTAACTGATGGAGCCAAGATTTAAATACAGTTAGTCCAAGTCCAGGACTGTTTCTGAACCACACAACTGCCTTGTAGCATTTACCACTTCTGCCCTAGAGCTTCCCAAAGCTCCTGGAGGGCTGGACCTGGTGGATTTGAGGGACAATTTATCTGACTCACAAGCAGCTCGATGGATAGGACAGAGTGGAGGAGAATGGAGTCAGGCGGCAGCAGGTTCCAACCCCAGCTCTGCGTACACCTCTGAGGCCATCACTCTGCCTTGCAGAGCCACAGTAGTTGCTTCATCAGTAATATCAGGGTGAGATGACCCCTCAAGGTCATCTCCAAAGCACTGTGCAAAGAGCAGCACAGGAAACTGCAGCAGAGACCCTGATAGGTGAGCTCTAAACTAAGCCTGGCAGGATCCTGGCTCAGCCCCGCCTGGCTGTGTGCCCTTGGACAAGTCTGATTCCTCATCTCTAACATGTGAACCATGACACCAACCTTCAAGGAATGAACTGAGAACTAGATGAGATGGCCAATGTGAATCACCTTCCTGGTCTATGCCTGCAATTGAGCTGGCACCAATGCTCTCTAGTCCCTTTTTTCTTCCAAAAGAATTCAGATGAAACCCCAGAAGAGTGTGTTGCACAACTCTAGGGCAGGAAGGCAGGGTTATCGGGGTGAGGGTTGCATCTATTATTGCAGAACTGGTGCAACAGTCAGAGGAATCCAAAGGAAAAGGTTAAGCAAATCTATGCATTTAGATGGAAGTCACTTCCTGTCAAAGACCTTCCCTGGCTCTGTGCTGTGTGCACTCCCGGGGCTCCTGTGCTTCCCCTATTATAGCATCTACTTGACTATAACTAAGCATCACAATTCCTTGTTAGAGGATCACCTTTGTGAGGACAGACATCTCGTGTCTTAGGGCGGTTGAGTTCCCCTAGAAGCAAATCTTGAGGCTAAGATTTGAGTGTAAGTAATTGGGTTAGAGGGCAATCCCAGGAGGCATTCATAGAGGCTAGGGAAATGACACAGGACAAGAAAGACAGGAAGGACGAGAAAGTCTCCACGGTGGGCCACTGGGTCTCAACTCTCTGGAGACCTCCAGGAGATAATGTCAGATGCCCCAGAACAATCCCATAAGACTAATAAGGAAACCACAATACCTGCACATCAATTCCCACCTGTCTTTGGTCGGCTCCCACCAGCATTGCCAGCCCATACCACACATGAGTAAATGCTCCAGCTGCCAGAGAAGACCCTCAGATCTAATATCACAGGTGCTTGCAGCAGAAAGCTGTCATGCATGGGAGCAGTGAGAGCCACAGGTAGTGGGCATCTGCAACACCTTGTCCCTTTCACCTACCTCTACAACTCCAAAGCCTTTCCAGCACCTGGCCCAGTGCTCATTACGAAATGAAATGAATGAATGAATTAAAAGTAGTCCTTGGATCAGAGCTGTCATTCATTGGTAAAGGGCAGACTCTGAATTTTCTACTTCAAAAGCTTAGGAGCAGCAGGCAGCAGCACATGAAAAGTGTCCTTCCTCTGCCTGGGCTGGACCACCCCTGGCATAGTATCCTGTATCCAGGAGCCAGGTAGGCACATGACTCATACATAGAGCCAGTGGGAAGCCACTGAATAAGAGTTCTCCTTTCTTCCTTGATCGGCTATTATGAAAGGGGATAGCTGGTCTGGAAAGCTCCAGAAGAGAGGGGAGTTTCTTTGCCTTTATATCCTATCTTATGCATGTATCACAGAACCTTGAATATCACAGGTACCCAAGAAATCTCTGAAAAAATGAATTGAGTTGGTGGAAGGGAAAAATAAATGAAACTAGTTCAACAACAGAATGACCTTTCTAGCCTTTTGTGACAAAATGGACTTACGTGTTTGTCCACTCACCTGACCAACAGGTGTTTAGGGCTCCACATGCCAGGCTGAGCTGTATGATGAGGGCATAGGAATGAGTAAGACAAAGTCTTTGACCTTGAAGTCAAGTGAAGAGTCAGATACATCAAATAACAATTAGAGCACAGCATCATATGAACTTTAGTAGAAGTATGAAAGGAAGATTTTTCAGAGCCCGAGGCAAGGATGGGTCATCAAATTGTTTGGGGGTTGGTCAAGAAAGTTTTTGCATATTCATTTTTTTCACTTCTCTTCTGTGCCAGATTCTGAACATGGACATCCTCTTGGTCTCACAAACTGCCCCTGTTAAGTGGGAGTCTATCAAGAAAGCATTCATTCTTTAGTCTTCATTTTTTAACTTCCAGTGTACAATCACTAGAGAGAAAGGGAAAGGAAGAAACTATCCCCCAGTGGGGCATGGTCACAGTGCAAATCCTCCTCCATTTCTTCATCCTGTTGGGACTTGGGACATGCACACAAATGCACCTGGCATGTTTTTCAAGCCACTAGACCTGGAATTTGAACCAGTAGGATCTGGCTACCTTACCAATAGGCTATGAGGTTGACCCTGTTTTTCATTCTTTAAGCTATACCCTGGCTCTGGATTAGTAAGTTGAACTACACCCTCCCACCATCACTTCTGACAACTGATCAACTGCTCATTCTTTAAATCTCAGTTTAGGTATCTCCAGTTCCAAAAATCCCTCTTTGACCCTTGAAGACTGGGGTAACCACCCTGCTTGGTGTTTACTTAAACTGGACACCCATCAGACATACTGTTTGCTTTTTTATTTCTCTGATTAGTTAGGTTTAGGTTGTGAATAGCATAACAGAGGTTCAGGAAAGGAAGATATTTTTGCTTCTTCTACATCAACCAAGGCTAAAGTGAGGTTGTCCAGGTGTTGGTGCTTCAACCCCCTAAATCTAAGTTCTTTCCAGGTCCCCACTTTGCCCACTTTGCCTTCTCAGAGTGTAGCTTTTATCTTTATAGTCTCTGTCAAAGACTGGTTAGTCATTCACCAAATCCTGTCCATTGTCTTCCTGACTACACACCCAAACTACTTTCCCAGACTCCCTTGCAGTTAGGTGAAACCACTGGTTCTGACCAATAAAATGTGAACAGAATATTTCTGCCAGCCCTGGCCCTCCCAGATCCTTCCTCAAAAGAGGGCTTGTTTCGAGACCAGCAGTTGGCATAATGGCTTCCCATGTAGTCAGCCATGATTCGAGTCCCAGACCCAGAAGCTTAAACTCATGTTGTGTATGTGTGTGTGCATGCCCAAGATCACAACAGGAGAATGGAGGAAGAGGGATTGCAGTGTGGCTATCCCCCCCCCCCCGGGGGGGGGGGGGTGATTTCTCACTTTCTGTCTGTCTCTCTCTGTCTTTCTGGTGAGCTCACTCACCCTATAGCAAAAACCTCTCCAAAACAAAAAGAGGGTTTGTTTTTCCAGTTCCTGGAAGTGCTGTCAGCACACCACCCCCAGCTATCCCCTTCAAGGACTACCTCAGGACCAGCAGTTGGTATAATGGCTATGTCATGGAGTCCCATGGAGTCAACTGTGATTCAAATCCCAGACTGGGTGGCTTAAACTCACACCAGGTGCATGTGCGTGCCCAAGATCCTGAGAGGAGAATGGAGGAGAGGGGATTGTGGCGTGGCCATCCCCCCTGGGGGATGATTTCTCACTGTCTTCTGTCTCTCTGTCTTTCTGGCAAGCGCACACGCTCTATAGCAAAAATCTCTCCAAAAAGAAAGAAAGAAGAGAGAGAGAGAGAAGGAGGGAGGGAGGGAGGGAGGGAGGGAGGGAAAGGGAAGGAAGGGAAGGGGAAGGGGAAGGGGAAGGGGAAAAGGAAAGGGAAAGGGAAAGGGAAAGGGAAGGAAAGGGGAGAGGAGAGGAGAGGAGAGGAGAGGAGAGGAGAGGAGAGGAGAGGAGAGGAGAGGAGAGGAGGGAGAGGAGAAGGGAAGAAGAGAAGAGAAGAGAAGAGAGAAGAGAAGAGAAGAGAAGAGAAGAGAAGAGAAGAGAAGAGAAGAGAAGAGAAGAGAAAGAAAAGGACTGCCTCAGTTGCAGAGCCTCTTCACTCAAGGACACGCCCACATCCTAATACAAGGCAGAGACATAGAGGGATATAGAACACAATGGACTCTTCCCTTTACCCAGTTCTGCTTTCTTCCTCTCCTTGAGGTGTAAAGCCCCATAGTGCTCCCAAAGGAATCTCCTGCACACTACACTCCATCTTAGCACCTTCCTCCCTCCCAGAGAGCCCAGTCTAACTTTCACAAGGTCCAAAATTGCTGCTATGGCTCCAGCCACCACATCTGCATTTCAGACAGCAGTTTGGAGAAATGGATAAAGAATGCAATTCCTTTTTAAGCAGGCTTTCCAAACATTTCACGGGCCATACCTGAGTCACACTAACCACAATAAACTACAAAGGAGACCGGCAAATATGTCTACATTCTGACAACCATGTGTCCAACTAAAAACCACTTAGAGAGCAGGACACAATAGATACAGAAGGCAACAAGCAAACTTGGTCACATAACCCAGCCAGTATTACAAAGGACTCACATTTGTCAAGCTCTTACTCTGTTCTCATACTTTGTGTAAGAACTTTACATGAATTACTGCCCTTAGATTAGACCTTACAACAACACCTTTTCAAAGCAAGGGCTGTTATTATTTTTCCCATTTTACAAATTAAAAAAAAAATTAAGCTTAAGAGCCCAGGGTCAGGTAGCAAATCTGTGGCAGAGCTGGGATTTGACCCTGGTTATTTCTGACTCTGGATACTTGACCACTGAGGGATTCTCCTTCCTCACAAAACTATGAGCTCCTTAGAGCAAGGAGCAGGACTTAGCAACCCCAAATATACAGTGCTTAGAAAAGCACTCAGCACCTAGTAGCAGCTCCATCAACATTTGCTAAATGTGAAGGAAGAGTCAAAAGTAGCCCCTGCCTAGGGCCAGGCAATGATTTCTGGTGCCATTAACTATTAATCAAGATAACCATTATGGAAGGGGAGGCATAGAAAATAGGACTTGGATTTTTTTTTTTTTCTTTTTCTTTTTCTTTTTTTTTTTTTTGGAAAGGTTTTTCGCTATAGGGCACGTGTGCTAGCCACACAGACAGAGACATAGAGACAGAAAGCGAGAAATCACCCCCCAGGGGAAATGGCCACACCGCAATCCCTTCTCCTCCATTCTCTTCTCGGGATCTTGGGCACGCACGCACACGCGCTCTGCTTGAGTTTTTAAGCCACCGGGTCCAGGACGCGAACCACTGTCGACTATGTGGGAGTCCAGCGACATAGCCATTACGCTAACTGCTGGTCCCTTGGATTTTTTTTTTATGAGTGATTTTTGGTATAGGACATGTATGTTCACCAGATAAACAGAGAAACAGAGAGATGGCTGCACTGCAATCCCTTCTCCTTCATTCTCCTCTTGGGATTTTAGACACACACACACACACACACACACACACACACACACGGCATGAGTTTTAAGCTGCCCGGTCCAGGCCTCGAACCGTAGTTGACTATGTGGGAGTCAAGCAACGTAACAATTATGCCATCTGCTGGTCCCAGGACTTGGATTTTTACCAGCTGAGTGTAGGTGCCTACAGGACACGCAAGGGCAGGTGTCCAGTTGGCAGTTCGATCTACACATCTGAAGTCTTGGTGGGAGGTCTAGGCTAGAGCCATGAGCAGGAGCCTTCTGTGCATGGGCAGCAATCCAGTCACGGTCATGGCCAGACTCAACCAGAAAGAGGGTGTAGAGAACCTCCAGTCATATCCAAAAACCCAAGCAGAGTTTCCAATTAACAACATCACTTGCGTTTCGCAATCCCCCTCCTGGGTTAATTTCCCTATTTGCTCTTTCTGCCCATTTTGAAGGATGATTGCTTTTCTGGGCAAAGAGCCTATTTGTGTGTGTATAATTTTAAGGCTTGTACCATCCCAAACACTTACCCAGATATGGACAGTATATAAATATATGTGTCCAATATATTTAGATACGCACACCCACCTGCCTTGGTGTTCATGCAGCCAGGACATTCGAATGGCCATAAAACCGATGCACATCTGTGTGGAGGCAACCCCACGGATGCCTGCACTACCTGGCAGTTGTCATAAAAACACCGAGAAGAGGCGGCAGAAGTGTGTTTGACTGGGAGAATGATTCTTGTTTCCTTTTCATTATTCTTAATAAAAGGAGATGGTGCCGAAAAATTGTGTTTCCTGGGTTATTTTCCCCAAGAGATCTTTTATAAAACACGGAATGCATAACAGACCGTGTTGCAGGCAAATGCCTCATTAAGGGAATATAGTTAGAAAGAAATAGTAACCAAACTGAACAGTTATTTTCTTTATTTTTTTTTCACCCTCTGTAAAATGGAGAAATTGGATGTGATATGGATTTAGTAACAGCCCTCAAATAATATTGTGAGAACATGAAGCTTGTGCCCTGAGGTGGAGGTGTGTTTAAATGTTGCTCCCCAGAAAGGCTGCGGTAATGGGAAGCACCTTCCTGAAACCAGAACAAAGACTTGGCTTCTGTCTTCCATGGGCCAACTCTCCTTTTTTCAATATTATTATTATTATTATTATTATTTACCAGAGGGTGTATGCACTCACCACAGAGAGAAGAGAGAGAGAGCAAGAAAGGCAGAAAGCACTCCCCAATAGGGTGTGGTCAGGCCTCAATCTCTCCTCCTCCATTTCTCCAACCTGTAGGGATTTTGGACACACATACACACTCCCAGCATGTTTTTCAAACTGCTGGGGCTGGAATTTGAACAATGGTTGGCCACAAGGGATCTGGGTCCCTGACCTTCTTCTCACCTTTTAATGGCTTGATTCAACCAGGCGAAGTTGGGCTTCCTTGTCTTTTTTCTTTCCTCTCTCTGTGTATTCTTCTTGATGACCTCACACTCTCAATATGTGAGAATGATTCCAAATCTCCACTTTCCACTCATTCTCCAGAGCTGGAGGCCTTCGTATTCAAGAGTTTGCTGGGCACCTCCTCCTGAATGTCCCGGCCCTCCCGAGTCAGCATATTCTACACCGAGCTCATCATCTGGCCCTAGGGCCCAGCTGCTACATGATTCCCTCCAATAACACGCATCAGAAAAACCCTGAACTCAGACATGACCGACAGTCATCATGTCATGGAAATTCAAACCAAAATGAATCAAATGCATTCCCTTCACTCCAGCTTCATTGCCCCCTGGTCCCATCATCTATCTCAGGGTCATCTCCTCACCCTCGTCCCCACAAGCCTGCTCCAGTGTGGTCGGTCAACACCCTGAACCATCTTTCCAGAATCTGTTGCAGTCTCTTCAGCCACTCCAAGTTGGATTTGCTTGGCTCCCAGGTATCAGGACACCATTGCCTCTCCACTGGCATCTCATTGACCTGTCCCTGCTCCTCCTGTAATCATCTGAATTGTTACCAATCCCGAACGTGCCCCATACCCTTTCTGACCTTATGCTTTTGCTCATGTCATTCCTCTGCTTTTCCAGCTCCCCGTTGCTACCTTTTTTTTTCTGCTGAATTCATCTATCACTACTTATCCTCCATTCTAAGGCTGAAGCCCACTTCCTACAGGAAGGTGTCCAGGCTTTTCAATGCTTCCATAACTCCTCCATCATACCTCCCACTCTGCAAGGCTGCTTTCTTGTATTCACATGCTTCTTCTGCTAGAATGTGAGTTCCTTGAGGCCAGAGATTGTGTCTTATTGATGCTCTTGTCCCGATGAGCAATATAGTAACTGCTTCAGCAAATAAAGGGTTCAGCTGTTGAATGTTTGGAAGTAATGGAATTGGCTGTTGGGACCATTGGCACCCTGCAAAGACCAAGTCAAGACCTCTGTTTGCAGGAATTTCAAAGCAATGCTAAGGTACAGCCAACTGAGAGGAAGAAAGGTATCATGGCTCTCCAAGTTCTCTCTCAGGCCAAGGATCTGGATCTCTGTTTTTCACAAAGTAATACAGTGTTTCCCAATCATAGCAGAGAAGAGTGGTTAAAGAAGTTTCAGATGTTTAATGTAGAAGCAAAAACAGTCTTTGAAGTTAAAGAAATCTAGGTTCAAATCCTGCCACTGCTTTTAGCTTCTCCTCTCTGAACTGCTCCTAGACGATGAGAATTATGACCCTTCTCTTGGGGTGGTTTATGAAGACTAGACATAAAGACTAAAAGCCCAGGGACTGGGGACCAGCAGAAGGTGTGGTGGCTAAGGATTGGACTTCCACATGGTCAATCATGTTTCAAGTCCCAGACCTGACAGCTTGAAAAACACACCAGGCACATGAGCATGCATGCCCAAAATGCCAGGAAGAGAATGGAGGAGACGGGGTTGTGGTGTGGCCATTCCCCAAGGAGTGATTTCTCACTTTCACTCTCACTCTCTCTCTCTTTCTCTCCAGTGAGAAAAACACACACACACACACACACACACACAGAGAGAGAGAGAGACATGGACTGTTACGTAGTAAGTGATTGATAAATTATTAGCACTATTTATTATCATTTGTAACTACTAAAATGCATGTGGTTATACTGAATCAGAGGACTACACCATACATATGAGAAACTATAGTTAACTGAGTGTCGTTAAACCCACCATACAGATGAGAAAACTGAGGCTCAGAAAGTGAACAGACTTGTCCAAGATCACTCAGTTACAGAGTGTCTACACTAGGATTCAAACCCAAGCATAAGTGCATCTAACCACCTACAGGGTCAAGTTGCCGCTGTCATGCTGAAAAGAAAGATTCTGGGCAAAGGCCAGCAATACTCAAGCCTCAGGAAATTGCTGCTCAGTACTACCTTCTCAGGTGCAGCTGCGTGATCTGTCAGGGCAAGTGGGTCATTCCCTTCCTTTTACCCTCTCCCCTCCATACCCTCATCCATTACTAATAATAGGAACATACTAGTTGAGTCTACCTCGTCCAGCAGTTTTCAAAATACAGTCAACACTTGATCTTCGCATACAGTTGATTCAGGATCCCTCGCAATACCAAAATCTGCAGATGCTCAAGTCCCGGCAACATCCATGGATCTGGCCAACGGCAGCCCTTCTTATCTGTGGCTATGTAGGGCCAAGAAAACTCCTTAGAGCCTTTGTGATCCTAGAGGTGCCCCTAGGAAGCAGGGACAAGGCTGAACGGAGGGATTCCCACCCCATCCCCATTCCAAATAGAGCACTCCCTTTTAAGTTCTACACATTGTCTTATGTATAGGTAAGATTTCCTGCTCCTTTAAAAAAAAGTTATTATAGGCCTCGGACTCACCACAACACTTTCAGTTTACAGATGGGAAAACTGAGGCCTGGAGAGTGGTGGTTGATCTAAGGTCCTGCAGCCTGTTAGAAATTGAGTTGAGATCTGTCCCAAATTGTCCCTGACTTAACTTTACCCAGACCTGCCTTGCCACCCACCCCCTAGCTGTCCAACATGGAGCAGATTTAATAACCACAAACAGGAGGCATTTATCTCTGAAATCACCGCAGTGGTACAGACTAGGAAAATCGATGCATTCATTAGCACGTGCTGGGAGCACAAGGCAGGATGTGGACGGGTGCTGGTTCCAGGCATTTGTAGCACAGAGAATTGAGTCTCAGGAGCCTGGTGGGAAACAGGACATCATCTGGCAACTCACTGGACTCACACGCAGCTGGTACGTGCAGAGAGCCTTCCTCCCTCTTCCCCACCCGGCTTTGATCCACATGTATTGACTGTGACGATGTTGAAATTATATCTAGAAAAACAAGTTAGCTTTAATTTCAGTCCCCAGAGAAAATGAAGGGAGGTGATGATTAGAGAAATATTGATAGCCGTGAACATCAGACAGCCTGTCTGAAGAGAAGTCTAAGGTTTTAAGACATGGAACTGGCAGAGAGCTTAGGGGACACCCCAGCCTGAGCCCTTGCTTTGGAAATGAGAATGCAGAGCCCAGAGAAGGGAGAACCTTGTCTGAGGTCATTCAGCCAATTAGAAATAAATCCAACATTAAAACTCTGGTCTGGAAGCTGCAATTGGCTAATGGATATGTCGCTGGACTCCCATGTAGTCCTCGGTTCAAGTCCTGGACCCTATGGCTTAAACTCATGCCAGGCACATGTGCGTGTGTGCCCAAGATCGCAAGAGGAGAATGGAGGAGAAGGGATTGTGGCATGGCCATCCCCCTTGTGGGGGTGGGGGAGGTGTGATTTCTCGCTTTCTGTCTCTCTCTGTCTCTCTGGTGATCACATGCACCCTATAGCAAAAACCTCTCAAAAAAAAAAAACAAACAAACAAACAAAGGATTGGTCTGAGAAGTATTTCATGATGGGTAAAGTCTTTTTACAAGCAAAATGAAAAATAGTGATTGACTGTTTCAAAAAATAATTAGAATAATAATAATGATTGGGAAAAACATAGAAAAGATATTGAATGATGAAGTGGGGAGATTAATGTCTCTGTATTGACTGACATGCATGGCATTCCCTTTTGAAAAAGCAATGTAATACACTGTAAAATTATATGTAATCCAATGTAATATAAAGAATATTATGATGATAATAAAAATAAAAATAAATAAATAAAAACAACTCTGGTGTCTCTTGGAGTTTCTCAAAGACAGGCCATGTCTTGGGCATCTGTGTCCTTGGGATTCAACATAGTTAGTCACTCAAGAAATACGTACTGAGTACAAGAATGAACAACTTGTTCTCAAAAGTTCTGAGACAAGAACTCTTTCCAGACTATCTTGTCTTTTGGAATCATCCCCCAGTAATGGTTAACATTAAATGTCTCCGCTATATTTTGATTTTCCTCTTCACATTTTAAACAAAAAGAAAACAAGGAAGATTTTATTAAATTCCACCCTACTAGACCTAATCTTGACAGTGAGTAAATTTCTTTCAGAACTGAGACTCAGAAGACCTTAAGCCAGATATTGGCATGGTGTTTAAGATCACTAGATACCACATATCTGACAGTGCAGCTTGAGTCCCAGACACAGTAGTTTGAAAACACACAAGTCATGTGAGTATGCATGCCCAAAATCCTGAGAGGAGAATGGAGGAGAAGGGATTATGGTGTGGCCATCCCCACTGGGACAGGGGGCTCTTTCTCACTCACTCTCTCTCTCTCTCTCTCTCTCTCTCTCTCTCTCTCTCTCCAGCAAGTACACATGCCATATAGCAAATCCAATTTTTTTAAAAGACCTAATAAAATATCTGGATCCTTGTAATAGTCCAGCTCTCGTATTCACATACAGTGGGCCATGTATTCCACAAGTGGGATTGTCTGGCCCCATGGTGAGCCCAGTTTTGCACAATATCCTGAGGACAGAGCAGCGAGCCCAATGAATGACAGGCTCTGTTTACATGGAGCTTTCTTTCATGGCATGGGGCGGGGGGGGGGGGGGGGGGTGTCAGTCAATAAACAAATAAACGTGAAACACAATGCCTGGCAGAATTAGTGCCAGTGAGGATGAGGGGCTCGAGAGTGACAGCAACGGTTCTTGGGACTATGTCCTAACTGGGGCTCAGGAACATGTGATAAAACCTGGAGAGAGGGAAGCAGACCAGGCCTGGACAAAGAGCTGAGAGAGGATTAAAGACGTGGATCAGCTGAAGTCCAGCTCTGGCTGACAGAGGAGCATAAGGGCAGGGCAGAGAGCCTAATCTGCTAGGTGAGGTGGTTCCGTCAGCCAAGGGCAATCTGCTGGAGAGAGAAGCGGCTGTGAGCCCTAGCAACCAGCACTCACAGCATGAGGGATCTGGACAGGGCACACACAGCACCTTCTACCACCCACGGGAGAGGCCTTTCTAAGGAGGTGGCCCTTGAGCCAGGGAGACATAAATGAAGAAACAGGATATGCAGAACATACCTGGAGGAAAGCCATTCCAGGGCTGAGAGGCTCAAGTGCATAGCCCTTGGGGCTGGGAGTGCACCTGGCTTGTTTGGGGATGAGCTGAAGTCAGCAAGGAGATCCGGAAGTGACTGCCCCATTGGAAAATGTGCTTGAGGGTACATTTTGTGAAAGGGAGCCATGAGTATGAGACCATCAACCCTCCCATTCAGACACGGTGCTTTCTGGTTTAGAGAGACCTTTCAAGTGCATTAGCTTCCTTGTATCTCATCACAACGATTAGAGGAAATATTATTATCCCTATTTTGTACAGAAGTGAGACCTCTAGATCTCTCAAACACCTCCTCCCTGATACTGACCATACCACCACCATTCTTCCCTCACACCCCGTCTTCCAAAAAGAGCCATAAATGGAGTGGTTCAGTTTCAGAATTTAGGCTGGGCTGTGCAGGGAAAGTCATTGTGCACTGAAGGCTGAGCACATGGACACAGTTCTCCTTCTGCTGGACACCTGAGAGGAAGCACAGCAATCCAGCGCTCTCATCCTCTCCTCTCTTTTCACTTGTACTAAAGAACTAGATGGACTCAGACCCTGTCCCAGTACAGTGTGTCTCTCTTACTTGCTCTCACTAGCTTCCTCTCTCTCTCTCTCCTTGTAGGCTTGTGTTCTTGGGTGCTGCAGTAAGATCCTGAGACCTGGGGTAACAACACAGTATTGTAATGCTTTGATGCAAGCGGATTGGAAGGGCACAGAGTAGGTCCTCCAGCAGGAGTGGCTATCATGTCATTTCACTATCTTCCTCACCAAATGGAGTCAAGGGATTCCCAGAATGGGATGAGAGTTGGTACCTCCACAAGACCCATCCCTCCAAGGGCCTAGATGTCTATGATCTGCCCAAGGTCACACAGTGACCTTGGATAGACCAAGTCTTATCCATCCCCTGATGTAAGGTTCTTTTCCCTCTGGAGTGAAGTACCTCTTCTCAACATAGGAGATAACTCACAAAAGCTCCTAACCTGCCAGGGAGAAGTCCACAGCAATTAAAGTGAATGTGCTTCTACAACAAACCATATCATCTCTAAACTCCCATTCTGCCTGACCTTCTTCTTTTCTCTTAGGAAAGTTATGATTTTACTCTATGAATTCCATGGACCATCTTAGATATGCTGAGAATGCTTAACATTGTGTGTGTGATGTATCTGCATCAAATCTTCCTTGCTTCCCACCTGTCTGATATGCGTTTAGGTACTTATTGTTGAACATCTTGAAGGCAGAGACCTTGTCTCTCTCATCAAGAACACTGAGCAAATTCTTGGGAAATAAGTGGTTATTTAATTTATCAATCAGTATAAATAGCACTAGTGATTACTACTAATAATAAAAAAGCAGAAAGTTTAAATTAGCCACAAACTGCTATGGTTTGCATGTGTCCCCTGTAATTCAAATGCTGGAGATTTAATCACCAATACTACAGTACTGAGAAGTGGATTCTGACTAGAGGTGTTTCAGTCATAAAAGTTCAGGTGTCATGAATGGATAAATGCCTCTGTAAAAAGGGATTGTGGAAGTAGGTTCTCTCTCTCTTCTGTTCCTCTGCCATGTGAGGACAGAGTTCTTTCTCGCCAGAGGATGTAATGTTCAAGGAGCCACCTTGGAAACAGGATACAGCCCTCACCAAATAACCACCTGCCAGTGCCTCAATCTTGGACTTCCCAGCCTCCAGAACTGTGAGAAATTAATTTCTGTTCTTTATCAATTACCTAGTCTCAAGAGTTCCATTATAGCAGCACATATATCCCTATTTAATCATTTTATTTTCCTAGACTCTCACACTTCTAGGCAAAAGACACTAATATAATAAAGAAATAATGCTGATGATTTCCTAATCCTTCTTTTTAAACCCTACATATAAGGGCATATCTCTTATATCTTCTCTATCTCCATCTCCAGACAACAAGTATTCTACTGACCAAACCTGCAAGCTTTGCAAGATCAGAAGGCAACTGTGACAGGTAAGCTGGGTTCGAAGTCTCCAGAGATATGGAGAGGAGGAAGTGAGTGAGGGCCAGGCTAGAATAGTCTCCACAGGCTAATGTAGGGGCTCAATAAGTGGGTCGTGTCTGTGGCAAAACGCAACATTCTGTGAGGCTGACCCATGTGAAAAGGTTCCAGGTCACATCCAAAGACCTCCCTGAGTATGCTGGGCACATGTGTGGCCATTATCTGGGGGCTGGCAGAGGGCAAATCGTGGCATCAGTTCCCTTTTGGGAGTACTCTTCTCTCTCTCTCTCTCTCTCTCTCTCTCTCTCTCTCTCTCTCTCTCCACCACCACCACCACCATGCCCCATCACTACATAAGAAATAAATAAGTGAGCTTTAGCAAAAATTAAATAAGTAAAACAAAAGAGGTCTAGAGTGATGCTGCGTCAGGAAAATAAAACGTGAGGTGTGATGAAAAAAAGTGGATCTTAGCTTCACCGCTTGCTGGCCCCTTGCCCTGTAGGAACCATTTTGCTGCTTGAATCACATTCTATGTCCTCAGAATGATGCCAGTGATAGGTGCAACGCTGAAGAGTTGTCAGTCAAGTGCATGACAATGTACCTGGCACTGACAGCTCAATAAACATCACGGATTTGGAAAATATCAGAGCTGGGAGACTCCCAGGGACTAAATTTCATCCCCTTCCTCCAGTTTCCAGAAGTGAATGTGAAGCTTGTAGCATACAGAGGACTGCACGACCCCATCCACACCACAGTCAGGCTCTTCTGTTGCCCCTTGCTCAATTATTTTAATTTTGTAGAGTCCACTCATCAGTATGTACCCACTTTAAACCAGTGTCTAAAAGAGCTTTTTTTAGGGAAATGCAAGTTTCACAAGAAGACAAAATGTTGATAACATTGAAATAAAGTTTTGACAAAAATAGTGATAATCTCCTTGAATCCTGTTCACCCCACCTTGATAATTATTTTTTCCTTCTCAAGTATTGATAATCTATTTTGAGTTGCCAACACACGTTATATTGTTGCAGACTTGGTACTCTGCATTTTGCACTTTGCATCCTATTATAAATGTATTCTGTTTTGCTATAGCTTCATAATTATCATTTTAATGGCACCATAATACCCCTTCACATTGATGCTCCATAATTCACAACAATGTTCACCGATTGTTGGGCATTTAGCTTTAATACGGAGTTTCTTATTATAGATCAGGCTATAAGGAATGTTCATTATATGTGCATCTTCATTGCACATAGCTCTTGGCATCTAAAGAATGATATTACTGGAATAGAAGAGAAATTCCCAGAAGTGGATGTTTGGAGTCAAAGGACATAACCCTCATTAGAACCATTATCTAGTACTAGGTGATTTTTGGTATTTTTGGTTTGTTGTTTTTTTCTGTTTTGTTTTGTTTTGTTTGTTTTGTTTTTGTTTTGTTTTTGTTTTAGTTTTTTCCCAAAAGTACTGTTCTGACTTATGCTTCACCAGTAGACCATACCAACACCATTTCTGTCACAAAACTGCATCATCTTACACAGAAATGGTTTATTTATTACCTGTTGATAATAATGTGTATAGTATTCTCAACTGGACTGGCCTGAGGCGTATTTCATGTTGGGTAAATTCTCCTTACAAGCCAAATGATGTATAGCGATCGAATGTTTTAAAAAAATAAGAAGAATAAATAAAATAAAAAGTCACCTATTCTATTAAAAAAATGCATCCTCTTATATGTTCTAATATTTGTTTTTCTTGATTCTGTTTCTGTTTATATAGAAATACATGTTCAATATAGAAATCTTAGAACAAAAGATAAACTATTAGGTTGTCGGAAAAGTCGTGACGTATTTTTCTGTTTCTCTTTTTCTATGTTTTTCTATGCAAAATGTCATGACTTTTCTGACAACCCAATAAAAATCATCATAGCCCTTCAAGCCAAAAAAAATTTAGTACAAAAAGTTAAACATACTTCATTCCTGTCTTCTTCCTATGCATATGAAAGTCTTTTATTCCCAATAAACTTAGATTATATTCTACATTCATTTCAATTTGGTTTTCTTCTACTTTTATCTATTAATTTCCTCAAGCCATTAGAAAAATTTTGAAACAATTAGTTTTAATGAATATATTGAGTTGTCAGGAAAGTCATGATGCATTTTTGCTTAGAAAAACATAGAAAAATAGGTCATGATTTTCCCAACAACCTAATATAATATCCCATCATAATATATAGATAACTCTTAATGAGCTCCCATTTACCAGATACTTAAATGGTGTCCAGTATCCCCATATAATGAACAAAGTTATCATGAACATTTTTCAGTATAATTTCATTTCATGAATTTGTATCTTTGTTTATATCCACAGCATAAGAAATTGAGATAGAGGAACCAGCAGTTAGCGTAATGGCTATGTCGCTGGACTCCCACGTAGTTGACCGTGGTTCGCGTCCTGGACCCGGTGGCTTAAAACTCACGCCGGGCGCGTGTGCGTGCGTGCCCAAGATCCCGAGAGGAGAATGGAGGAGAAGGGATTGCGGCGTGACCATCCCCCCTGGGGGGTGATTTCTCGCTTTCTGTCTCTATGTCTCTCTCTGTCTGTCTGGCGAGCGCACGTGCCCTATAGCGAAAAACCTCTCCAAAAAAAAAAAAAAAATTGAGATAGAAAAATTGAATCAAAAGGGTTTTTTTGGGGGGTTAGATATCCTAAGATTTTAAAAATTGAAATTGAAAACCCTCAGGGAGAATTATGTCACGCCCATTTATGTCTTTGGGAAGGTAGCCTGGGGTCCTTCCATGCAAAGAGCATGGATGGTCGGCCAGGCAGCTCTCAGTGCCTTTGTCCCCTCTGGGACTTGGGGCACAGTGTTGAACCTCCGTGTCTATTAAGTGGGATAATACCTGCTGTCATGTGTCCTTTGAGACTGCAGAATATGTGAACTCCCTTCGTATGGAAGGATGTCCAAGCTAAGAAAGAAATTGAGTCCCTCGCCCCAACAATCTCACTCTCTGACCCTAAACTAACACAGACCTAAGAACATGGCATAAGAGACTCAGCAGAGCCAAATTGTTCACCCAGAACCCTGCAGAACACAGGATCAGAGATCAGGAGCAATGACTTCAGCAGAGTTGAGAGGCTTGAGGGGTGGTGGATGACTTTAGGGGGCAGCTAGAGGCCAATGTTGGCCGGATCTTAGCAGCGTTGGTGTCTCCAGCCTTTTGTGCTTGGTTCTCCAACCTTCATATCCAATATGTGAGTTCCTAATGCACTTCCAATAAAGTCTTTTTCCTGCTCAAGTTAATCAGAGTGGATTTCTGTGTTGCCATCAAGAGCCAACTAAATTAAGGGAAATACACAAGGCAGAAAAAGGCAAATACTGCATGATCTCACTTACACATGAAATCTAAAATCATTGAACCCAAGGAAGAAGGGAGTAGCATGGTAACAACCAGGGACAGGAGTTGAGGGTGGGGTAGAAGTGGGAGAGATGCTAGTCAAGGGGTAAAAATTTCAATTAGGAGGAATAAATCCAAGTGGTCTACTATACCACATGGTGACTATAGTTGGTAATAATTTATTGTGTTCTTGAAGAATGCTAAGATAACAGATTTTGAATATTCTCAGCACATACACACACACAAGTACGTGACATAATGTGTGTGCTAATTAGCTTGATTTAGCCATTCCAGTGTGTACATTTGACAAAATATCATGTGGTAGACCATAAATATGTATGATCTTTGTCAATTAAAATAATTAATTGATTAATTTTTTTATAAAAGGAACCAATTATTAGGGTGTTGGGAAAGTCATGGTGTATTTTTCTGTTTTTCTATATAAAAATGCATCATGACTTTCCAGACAACCCAATAGAAGCCAGCACATGCAAAGCTATGGGCACTTGAGATGATAAAGGCAGATATTCCAGAACAACCAGCCCACAATAGGCCCTAAATAAGTAATGGCTGTTAATGTGGTAACCGTTATTGGCCAGTATCAAACACCAGACACATGACAGGGCTCTGGAGCTGGACTGCCTGGGATCCGCTTCTGGTTCTGCCTCTTAATCTAGGTGACTTGGAACAAATTACTTCACCTCTCTCTGCTCTAGTTTCCTCATATGTGACATGAGCATAATAATAATAACTCCTCTTTAGGTTGCTGTAAGAAGAACATGAGTTAAATACACGTTAAATGCCAAGAAGAGTATCTTTTAAGTGTGTGCTATTATCATTATAGTAACAATTAACCTGAGAATCACACTTTGTCTTTTCTACAGCACCTTCACAGACGACTCCATCTGATCTCGGTAATAATCATATGAGATGTGAAAGCCTATTTTACAAATTTGGAAACTGGGGCTCAGAGTTTTCTTCCTGTAGTCCCATGATTAGTAAATGGTAGAACCAGGACTCAAAGACAGGATCTAATTGTGAAGGTTAAACTCTTTCAGGTACACTAGCTCCTGTGCAGTGTTGTGTTCTCAATAATTGAATAATTATTCACAGACTAATAGCAATGAGTAGATGAGTGACAAAGTAAAATTTATTGAAACTAAACTCCACCAAGGAGGACCAATGTTATACTTTCTGAGCATCCAGCTCAGTAAATGTCATTGAATTCTTATAATAAAGTGGCATAGATATTATCATCCCTATTCCAGCAATGAAGAAACTGAGGCTCAGAGTGGTTTAGAACCTTCCTTAAGGTCACGGAGCTAGCAAGCAACTGGCCCAGTGCTGTTCCCCAACCACTGCTCCCATAAGCCCCGTTTAGACTTGAAAGGAGACACCTGCTGCATTGTGTTTGCCAACCACCTCCCTCTTCCCATTATCTCCCTGCTAAAGTGTGCAAAAAAGGTTATTTTTTGCTACCAAATTGGCATTTAGAAGCTGGAGATAAAATAAACAAATGTGTGACCAGTTTATTATTGGGCGAGGTTTTGCATGCTGTCAACCTGGGCCCCAACCGGCCTCCTGATCACGGCTGTTTGACTGTGGGGCTGCCTGACAATGACTGTGCTCGGTGTCCTGTTTATACAATGAATCTATAATGTAATTTTACGAGGTTCTGAAATGCACCAAGAAGCATGCAAGGACTCTGTGCTTCAGCCTAATCCATATGAAACAGGCTGGAAACGCGCCTGGTAAACACAGGGAGACAGAACGGGGCTGCAGCCAGAGCCCATCCTTACCTAAAAAGGACAATCCTGGAGTGGTGGGCAGGTGGGAGGTCCCAGGTGGAGTGGACATGCAATGTGTGAGCATCTCCAAACCCACCCCTTCTGCAGGAACCAGGATGCTTATGGCCATGGGAGCAGGTGCCAGTGAATGACAATACAAGTTAAAGAGTAAAGGATGTGTCTCATTTCCAAAAGCAAGTTTTAGTAAGTACCACATAGCCACAGACTCTGAAAGAACAAGGACTTCCTCAGCTGCAATTGGGCTGTTTTCCGTGTCTGTCTCTTGTGGGTCTGTGTTTTCATGCATGCTTCATATTCATCCTTTCATTCATTCTGCAAATGTCTCACTATCACCTCTTGGTCAGCCCCTAGGCTAGTTGCTTGAGCTATAGGGATCTATAAGATATAGTCATTCATTTATTAAGCATATTTATTCAACAGGTACTATGGGTCAGGTATGGTTTTGATATCAAGAATATAGCTCCTGGGACAGTCAGTGGTGTGGTGGTTAAGGCAACTGAATCCCAAGTTACCAGTTGTGTGGTTCTGGGTCCTGGATCCAGTAGGCTGAGAAACAACCAGGCACATGTGCATGAGCACCCAATTTTCAAGAGGAGAACGGAGGAGAAGGGACTGAAGCATGGCCATCCCCATTAGGGAGTGCTTTCTCATTTTTCTTTCTCCCTCTGGCAAGTGCATGTGCCCTATAGCATTTTTTTTTAATTTAATTAATAAAAGAAATGATGAAGAAGACAGCACCTAAACAATTAGTAAAGGCTCCTGCTTACAATCCAATGGGGGAGACAGACAACAGGTAAGATAGGTAACACAGTGATGGTGACCAGTGCTAAGGAGAAGGACGAAGATGAGGGTGCAACTTTATACAGAGTGGCTGGAAGATATCTCACATCAATCCTCCAAGGCCACTTTACAGAGACAGAAACTGAGGCCAGCAAAGGCTAAGTATGAGAGTAATAATACTCCGTATCTATCATTTCTATAAAGCACAGCAGAACTGTCAAAGCACTTCCAGGAAGGCAGCTCCCTAACCCATTCAAATTCCTTAAAGAGAACTGGTGTCTGTCCCTTCTGCTCAGAGTGCAAGGAAAGCCCTCACCAGCCTCAGGGCCAAGTTGTAACCAGGGCCCCATCATGTTAGTCTTTCTCAGTGTGAGCCCACCCCCCACCCCCACCCCCACCCCCACTTCCTGCAGCACATTTCCCCCCTCACAAAAGCCCAGCTGAATTAGGGAAGTCAAGTGTACTGTTCAGATCTCCAGCCCTGAGACCCTGAGATGCAGGAGGGAAGGATTCCCAGGCAGGGATACAGGTGAACAAAGGCAGAGAAGAAAGACATCTGTGTGGTAGATTTAAAGGTAGCAAGTGATCGGTTTGGCTGAAGGGAGACCTCGTACAGGCATACAGAAAGCATTAATAGTCGATTTAGTACACAGAGTGTGCAAGATGCAGGCCAGCTGGTTCTGCACTTACTTCCTGATTGGTCCTCCGATCACTTCCATTGCACATCTGCCCCATTCTCCATCCCCAACCCCGTCATCCAATCTATTCTACTCAAACTCAACAAATAGAGACAGGTTAAGATGCTTGTCCCTGCTCAGACCCCATGGTAGCTTCACAGATGCTTAGAATAAAACCCCAACTCCTTTCTACAATCTATACAATCTGCCTACACAATCTGCGGGCACAATCCCCCTCTCTCAGCCTCATTTCTTCTCCCTCTCCCCCTCTACTTCAGCCTCTGATGTTTGAACTTGGCCATATGTTCCAGGATCAGGATCAGGAGTTCTATCCCTGCTTTCTGGAGGTCTCATCTCAAATATCTTCATAGCACTGGGTCTCTGCCCCGATGATCTCCCCTCAGCCCTTCAGCATGCCCTTCTCTACCATTTTCCAGCCTGTTTTACCCTGATTTCCCCCCTTCTGATGTCTATGTATTGGGTGTCAGAAAAGGCATGATGCATTTTTGCATAGAAAAACAGAAAAATACATCCTGACTTTTCCCCCAATATTATGTTCTTAGAAGTAATTTATTTTTTAGTTAGAATTCACAGAGTAAAAGTTCTATGAGTTTTAAGAAATGTGTAGAGCTATATATCCACTACCACCACGAAGAACGGTTCTACCACCCCAAAAGATCCCTTCTTGAGTCATTCCCTCCCTTTACCTCCGGCTCCTGGCAACCACTGATCTGTTCTGTATGCCTGTAGTTTTGCTTCTTGGGGGCTGTCTTATAAGTGGAACCATACGGTACATAGCCCTTAGAGTCTGGATCTTTCACTAGCATAATGTGTTGTGCACTGTTGGAGAAATTTGTTCCTTTTTATTGCCAAATCGTATTCCATTCTATGGACGTATTATAGTTAGTTTACACATCCATCCACTAAAAGATATTTAGGTTTTCAGATGTGGGTGATATAAACAAACATTTTTATTCAGTATTTTGGGTGAGCAAATGTTTTGTTTTCTCTTGGGCAGATACATAGGAGTGAGATTACAGGGTCATATGTTAAGGGTAATACTAACTGTATAAGAATCAAAAGGGGCTAGCATTTGGCATGGTGGTTAAGGTGCTAGACTTCCACATGGTCAAATGAGGATCAATTCCTGGATCTAGAGCTTGAAAATCATGCTAGACACATGTGAGTGCATGGCCAAAATCCCAAGAGGATAGAGGAGAAGGGATTGTAGCATGGCCATCCCCACTGGGGTGACTTTTCACTTTCTCTCTTTCTGTCTCTGTCTCTGTCTCTGTCTCTCTCTCTCTCTCTCTCTCAAGCGAAACACATGTGCCTAATGGCAAAAAAGTAAAAATCTTTAAAAAAAAAAAAAAAAAGAAACAGGAGCAGTGTGAAGAAGAGGCGAGAGTGACCCCCAGACCAACCAAAGCCTGCGAGCCACTGCATCCCCTGCATCCAGCACCTACGACCTGCTGTTGTCGCCACCATGCCCAAGCAAAAGGCTGAAGGGGATGCTAAAGGAGATAATGCCAAGGTGAAGGACGAACTGCAGAGAAGATCTGCAAGGTTGTCTGTGAAACCTGCTCCTCCAAAGCCAGAGCCCAACCCTAAAAAGGCCCCTGCAAAGAAGGGAGAGAAGGTGCCCAAAGGAAAAAAGGGAAAAGCTGATGCTGGCAAGGATGGGAATAACCCTGCAGAAAATGGAGATGCCAAAACAGACCCGGCACAGAAAGCTGAAGGTGCTGGAGATGCCGAGTGAAGTGTGTACATTTCTGATAACTGTGTACTTCTGGTGACTGTACAGTTTGAAATACTATTTTTTATCAAGTTTAAAAAAAAAAAGAAAAGAAAGAAAAGAAAAGAAAAGAAAAGACTGAAAATATTTTCCAAAGTGGATATATCATCTTGCATTCTCACCAAACACAGACCCATGTGTGCATGAGCGTGCACGTTCATACATGCATGTGTATGGTGTATGGTATGTACGTGTATATGTGTGGTGTATGGCCTCATCTGTGTTTTCTTAAAATAACTGGGTCAGATGAGAAGGGACAGGCCTGTGACTTGTGTTTCTCTCCTTCTTGGGAACAAACAGACATAACTCTGGAGCACAAGTGGGTGGGATGAGAGGAGAAAGTGAAGGAAGGCAGGGGTGTGGGTGGCTTCAGGGTAGGGGCAGGCTGGCTACAGCACTCCCTCCCACAGCTACCATGGGCCCCCACCAGGCTGTCACCCAGTGATTGCCAACTCAGCCCCTTGGAGCTAAACCACCTTTACTAATTAGGTGCCTGGTTTAGTTACCCAGAGAAGGCGTGCAGGCAATGTCACATACAAAAATAACGGAATCTGAGAATCACAGGCTCAGAGGAAGTGGAAGATCCAACACTCTTCTTGCCTTCTCTATCAGAACAGAAACTTTCTAACTTATTAAATGCATCCTATTTGAGATGAAAATAAAAGTTAGCAATGATGAAGTGGTTAGTCACTCTTGGCCAGGCACCAGGCTTTATCTCAATTCATCCTTACTTTGGAAGTTGGTATTCTCAATTATCCTCAGCTGGAAAAAAGGACACTCTAGAGAGATGCAAAGTAACCTGCCTTTGGTTATTCAGTTGATAAGGAACAGTGTAGACTCAAACACAGGTAGACAGCCTGAGCTGTGTGGTGGCATTGAACTCACACAGCCCATAGCATGGGTGAAGCCAATAGCAGCAATTCTTCAGTCTGTGTGCTTTATGGTTCAGCAGGAAGGGCACAGGCTCTAGTGTCACTGGCCAGGCTGGAGAGCCTATTATCCACATGGCCTTGTGCAGTGCCTCAGTTCCACATCCTCCAGATGGAGACAATGCATTGTATTGAAGAGGGTGTGCCAAAGGTGGAATCCCCCCTCTCTCTCAATGCCTGCAGCTCTCTGGGGTTCTGTGAGTCTTCTACCAGGATGATAGAGGCTATGTTCCTAGTGGGGACATGCCTAGATCTGAGGGTCAGACAGACACGGGTTCACATCCTGCCTTTGCCATCTCTTGTTGCATGAACTTTGTCAAGTTGTCCTGTCTCCTTGAGCCTTGGGCTCCTCAAATATAAGATGGGACAGCAGTACTCATTCAGAGGGCTGGTGTGAGGGTTGAATGAGGTCAGGTTTGCAATTAGTTGGAAAGGCTCCTGGAAGATAGTATAGGGTCAAAAAATGTGGCTTAGTATTGTTCATTGTTGTTTTGTCATAAAGCTCTCTTGGTACGGGCCACTGGAATTGTCTCTGACTCACAAAAGCTTTTCAAAACCCAGATTAGTGTACCACCTTGGCAAGGCCTTTCCTGTCCCCCCCCCACCCCCAGGCAGTGTTAGATCTCACTCCTGGACTAAGTCAGGCACACACGTCAGTCTTGGTATTGATCACATCCTGCGATAGGCCTTCACTCAGAACTCATCCACCAGGCCATGAGCTCAGGGACAACAGCTACATCTCCACAGCTTGGAGCAGGGCCAGCCCACAGTGGGAGTTTGGTGTTTGTGGAATGAATGGTTGAATAGTCAAACAAAACAGTGACTTCCCTTCTAAGAAGGGGCTTAAGGGATGTACTAATCACCAATCTCTATCAATCCCCCTTCCAAATGACAATTTGCCGGAAGCTATCATCCCATTAGGCCATATGTGCTTCTCTGGGGCCCAAAGAAGTAGCCTGGAATAAAGGAGGTATTACATAGTGTTGCAGTTGAGAGCAACAGCTCCCTGGGGTCTTACCTTGAGTTTTGACACTCACCAGCTTTGTGTTCTTAACTACAATAAATTATTCAGCCTTTCTGAGCTTCAGTTCTACCTGCCTTTAAAATGAAAATAATAACACTTAACTCACAGGGTTTTATGAGAATTAAATAAGTGAATGTGAAGAACACAATACTCATCATTTAATAACCACCTAATAAATGGTCTTCACAGTTGTCATTGTCATCATCATTATTGGGCCACAAACCATTCTGAGAATCTTAAACATGCACAAATGTACATAATTTGGCACTTAATTTCGAAATACTCATGACTTCCCATCCATGAATTCTATCAATGAATCTATAAAGATCCACAAACTCCTTAAACTAGTTATCCCCCCTTCCCATGTTATAGGCAAAGAACCAGAGTCCCAGAGACGGACTGGAATTTGATCAATACGGCAGGGCTGAACCCAGATGTCCCCACCCAAGTCAAGGTTACAACCAAACTAACTCTCTATTATATGCTATTTTCCACTAATTATAAATTTTCTCTTTCAGCAACAAATACTTTAGAGTTCTTTAGCCCTCTGCTAAACCTGGAACTGTGCAAAGAGATTAGCCAAACCAGCATGCATGATTTTGCCTGCCCTTTAGCCTATACTCTTCTGGTAATGAAGGCTTCAACCCACCTTATTTACCCCAGAGAAGCAACCAGCCCAGCCCCACTGCTTATCAGCTATGAAGCCTTGAGTAAGACACCACATACCTGTGAGCCTAATTTTCTTCATGCATCAAATGGTGTGAGATGAAGGGGTTTTTTTTATAGCAAGATGCTGTAACAATTAAACATAAAAATGTGTCGAAAGTGGCCAGCCCGGACCAAGTAAGCTCTCAGCAAATGGTACTTGTTACTACCAACAGATTGAAAACGTTAAAGCAGTGAATACTCTCCCTTTAGAGGAATAGGAAGCCACAGAACCCAGTGAACAAAGGTTTGCCAAGTCCTGCAGGTACCTGTTTAATGAATAAACGAGACTACTCAGGGTAATGAGCATAGTGATTGTTTTATGTAAATAACATTCCTGGGGAGCTTGTAAACAATTTCTTGTCTCAAGAAAACATTGCCCTTGAGAGCTTGTTTACAACACCAATTTGCTTCTCCAACTTTCTCTTCCATGGCCTGTGCAGAGGAGCACTTGGCCCAGGTATGAGAGAATCATGACAAATCCATAATTGCTGCCCTGAGTCTCAGCCGTGGCAGATGGGATCCCAAGAGCTTTAGGAGGGGCTCTGCCTCAAGATAAATGGTCCTTTTTTTTTTTTTCTTTTTACTTCTATTCTGCTCTTGGACCAAGCTGTGAAGGCCAGATGATATCTGATAGAGTAAATGTTTTGATATGAGTAGAAGTGATAAGTTTTGGTTGGATAAAATAAGAAGCATATAATAAAGCATGTCACCATCAACTAGAAAAATTTGCTGTACCCCTGAGTCACTTTGAAACCATGGGAGAATAGAATACCAATGGTCAGTTGAGTAGCTGCTCAGGATACTAGTCAATAGGGGTGCTAGTTAGAGTCTTGCTGTAATCTTCCAGAAACATGGTGCCCATCTGGGAGAGAGAACTCAGGCTTCCACCTGCAACTCCTTACATAATAAAAAATAGTCAACGATCCAGTTCCCTTGCCATAGAAAGTGCCTGTAGTCACCCACCTAAATCTACAAATAGTACAACGGTCAACTGCATACCATTCCACCAACTCCACACCAGCCTTCCGATTGTTTAGGATATCTTCTGGAGAGCTATATGATCTGGAAAATCCAGAAATAAATCTTTTAGTTAGAGTCTTTTGGGTTTTTTTGTTTGTTTGGTTGGTTGGTTTTAGTTTAGTTTTTGCTATAGGGCACATGCAATCACCAAAGAAAGACACAAAGACAGACAGACAGAGAGAGAAAGGGAGAAATCATCCCCCAGGGGGATGGCCATACCACAATCCCTTCTCTCCTTCATTCTCCTTTCAGGATTTTTGGGCATGCACACACATGCACCCAGCCCGATTTTCTTTTTTTTTTTTTTCTTTTTTTTTTTTTTTGAGAGGTTTTTGCTATAGGGCACATGTACTCGCCGGAGAGACAGAAAGAGACAGAGAGACAGAGAGTTAGAAATCACCCCCCAGGGGGGATGGCCATGCCGCAATCCCTTCTCCTCCATTCTCCTCTCGGGATCTTGGCCACGCACGCACATGTGCCTGTCGTGAGTTTAAGCCACCGAGTCCAGGACTTGAACCACGGTTGACTACATGGGAGTTCAGCAACATAGCCATTACACTAACTGCTAGTCCCTCCCAGCATGATTTTCAAGCCACTGGGTCTGAGACTTGAACCACAGAGTTGACCATGTGGGATCTAGCCACCTTAATTTCTACACCACCCACTATCCCATAATTCTTTCCATTTTTAACCGAATAAAGAAGTTCATTTTTTTATTAATTAAAAACTAGTATTTCAGAGGCCAGCAGATGTCATGATGGTTGGGGTGCTAGACTCTCACATGGCCAACTGTGGCTCAGGTCCCAGACCTGATGGCGTGCTTTCTCACTTTTCCTTTCTCTCTCTCTGGTCAAATTAAAATAACAATAATAAATAAATAAATAAATAATAAAATTAAATAAGAATAATAAATAAATTAAATAGTATATTTACTTAATTCCTTACAGATGAATACTAAATTAAGATTTCAATACTTTAAGTTTGATGAGATGTTAAATTATTAACCTACTAGGTGAACCCACAGGTCTCTGACTGGTCCATGAGAAATTGTCTGACCTTCAAAAGTTAAATTCCTGACTGCCACATGGTGATGTAAATGGCCTCCCTACCACTGCGCAGACAGGTTCGTGCTTCTGCACTGTGGGCCTGCTGCCCTTCTGCCTGGCATGCCTTCATCCTTCCTTATTCACTTGGTCCACTCACAGTCCCCTGATGAGGTCCCTTTCTCTACTAGGCCTTCCCATTTCCCCAGGCAGAGTCAGTTATGCAGCTGGGACCCTCCATGGCCTCTTTAACACCATGATTAGCAGTGTAAGTCCACATGTCCGCCTCTTTTATGAAAGGCCCAAGCCAGGGCTTATTTACATGTGTGATTCCAACAGCTGTCACAGAGAGCGGCACTGAACGAAGGTCAATAAATGTATGTGCACAGACAGGAACGTCGCCAGGAGCCTTCATCTCCTGCAATGGCCCAGATGGCAGACCTCCCTTCCCATCAAGTGCTCCCCCACTGAAATTCAGTCTCTAAGAGGATTGAAGGTGGCAGCATATCTTGTGTCCAAGAGGCAGCTGGAATTGGGAGACAGTAGATATGACTGGTCCAAAAGGCAGCCCCCATGATCTCAATGGGAGATCAGTTACAGACAGGAGATTGCAAATACGTTTGTCTATTAGAATAAGAATCCGGTTGCTCATTGTTAGAGAAGGGCTTTAAAAATGCGGAAAGGAAGACTAGAATGAACACTGTGGTAGTGTCTTGGAAGTAGCAATATAAGCTATGATTTAGATAGAGACAAAGACATAGAGATATGTGTGTATACATATATATATACATGCTTTTTTTAAAAAATTTTGCCAGAGGGCATGTCTGCTCACTGGAGAGAGACAATGAGAGAGAGAAAGTGAGAAAGCACCCCCTCCATGGGCAGTAGTCATGTTACAACCCCTTCTCCTCCATTTCGCTCTCCTTTTGAGATTTTTTTGGGCATGCACACATACATGCCCAGCAAATTTCTCAAGCCACCAGGTCTGAGACTCCAACTGCACAGTCCGTCATATCAGGGATCCAGCTGCCTTAACCACTAAGCCACGGGCTGGCCCCAAACAAAAGCTTTCTAATTCTGTTCATTGAGAGGGCTTGGAAACAATGACAGCCCAATAGACATTGGCACAGTGAGCATCCAAATCTCGGTTTCTAAATGCCACTCTCCACACACACAAGCCATGGATCTTTGGAGAAATGGCTGATTCTAGGTCTAGGCCAGGGTAGGGAAGTACAAGATAAACCTAGAACATCTCCCAGAAAGTAAAGATGAGCTCAAAAGCACATAGGAGTCAGCTTGAAGGGACTCATGCTAGGATAATTTGGGACAATTTGAGCATCAAAGCAAATCACATTGACAGTAATTGATTAAAACCCACAAGATAAGGATTCATGAATTCTGTACTGATATTAATTACTCAATTAACAAAGGAGGAAGAAGGAAAAAAAGTCTTCCTGACAATAGAATGCCAACTAGTAAATGTGGAAGGAATGATGAAAATAGAAAATCACCATTTGACAACCATTACTGTAGACACAGATTTAGGCAGGAGTTGTCCGCAGATGCTAAGGCTGGTGGATGGAGTTGTTTTTTGTTTGTTTGTTTTTTTGGTAAGTAACAGAATATTGTAATAATTAATTAATTCAAATAAATAAAAAAGAATATTGGCATAATCTTGAAATAACTCACCACATAATGTCAATTACAAAAGTAGAAATAGTGATTTTACTGATAGAGAAATCTGGACGACATCAACTCGATCTTCACAACAACCAATAAGGGAGGTAGAATTCTACCTGGTTTCTCAAACCCCAACTCATATTATCTCTCTGTTCATCAGTTTTCTTTTCTCTAACATGATAATATTAATGCTACCTATCCTATGACAGAAAAAAAAATTTTTTGAATAGATACCATCGATATAACTGGTGAGGATTTATTGCAAATTGATGCTTCAGTCCACATAAAACATTTGGAACTTTGCATGGCTCATAGTAAACTCTCAATGACCGTTAACTATGATAAATGTTATGGATGAAGAAATTCCATTTAGAGAGGGGAAAACAGAGCTCAAACCCATATCTACCAATCTCCAAATCATCTCTCTCTGTTGTCTCCCAGAAATCAATGGGTCTCGGTTTTCAAAAAGTTGTTTCGTTCAGAGTTCCCTTGAAAAGTCCATAGAGGTGAAGGGAGCTTAGATCTCCCACAAGCCCCATTTTACAGGTGAGAGAGAACCTGGACTCATCCAAAATGACAGCACTGATCAATGTTAGGAGGAATTTGAGCCCACGGATTCTGAATCCAAAGCCCTGGTTACTGTCAGGGCCGGAACATGACTCCAGGAATTCCCAGCCCTGTGGCCATAGGTCCCTGATGTGCCCTAGGAGAAGTATATGATTCAGAAAATGTAACCAAAGCTGAGAGGGCACTTCTGAACTTGCAATTTGCAGTGAAAGCCCTGTTGTGTTTCTCCCCCTTCCAAATACATTATACCACTGGATTAGGATAGGCAGGAAAAGGTTTTGACAGGGAATCAAGGAGACTTAAGAACAAGGATTAGAGAACTGACATCAGCTAGCAAACCTTCAAGGTCAAGTCAAGGTGGATGTCAGGGCCATGCAAGCAAGTAGGAGAAAGCATCCTGACTTTTGTTTTCAAACTTTCCACTGTCATTATCTTATTTTGTCATCTCTGGTGGACTTATCTACATGGGAAATCTGGGTTAAATGATAGACGTCAGGCCTGAATGGAAAGGTGCCCCTTTCTGGAATTCCCATGGCTCTCATCTTTCCCTTAAGTGCACAAGTAGTGGCTGTAGTCAACACAACACTTTTTTCCAAAGAATGGGTTGAATGAAGACTGTCATCAACACAGGAAAACGCATCTAAAGTTTATAATGACACTATGAGAAGATGGAAGCATTAGATGCCACATGAGTTACCAGACCAGTTTGTACCACCCCACCCCCACCTCAGCCCTACCAAGACCATCTATACAAAATCATCTCTCACTCTTCCTCCTGCTCCCTGGGAAAACTAAATCTCATCTGTCTGCAGTTAGCAGCAGCCTAGAGTAACTGGATTTGCTGCTGGAACAAAAGATATATGTGACGTTAACAGTTCATTGAGCTGTGAGATGAACAAGACGAGTGTTGAAAAGGAAACCCGAGCTGAGAGTACATTTCCAGTGTTAATAAAGCTTCCCTTTTGTTGTATGTTTCCAAACACTGACTCCAGGATGGGTGCCATCCGTTTCCTTCTAGAATTAGACAGGCCTGCAGATTTAAAGCATCAGAGAGCATCATTCGGCCCTATTAATGGACAGCACAAGGTGCTGTGTCAGGAACTTGCCCCATCGTTAGTTCTGGCTGCAATTATTTCGCTGGCTTGGCAAAGTGTGTGCCTCCTGTTCAACCAGAGAATGTGCACACAGATAGCAGCTCACCGGGGAAACCAAAGAATTCCAAAACTCAGACTTGCAGATGTGCATGTGAGATAGAAATACAATCAGCAGTGCAAAAGCAAAAGCAGTCTATGTGCCCAACAGCTGGTGACTGATTTGTTAAACTATGGAAGAGGTACACAGAGTGAAGTTCTATGTAGCCCTTTAAAAGCATGTGGTAGACATACAGTCGTTGACGTGAAAATATGTTCATGATTTATTCAAAGTATTTTCTAAAAGCAAAGTATATAACAGTACATATCATAGGATTCTGTGTCTATGCTAAGCGTATTAAAAGGGAAAAAGAAACAATCTGTAGTCTAGCTTCTAGGAAAAATGGATCCAACTGAATGGAAAGCCATGATCACCTTGATGGTTTAAGATAAGTGAGAATAGACCTTGGTTGCAGGTATCCAGGAAGGATAAAAGATTCTACATAACAATTAAAAAAGAAAAAGAAAGTGGAGTTTTCATGGGACACTACAAGAGGGACAAGTGAGAAGGTAGGAAAATCAAGAGGAGAAGGAAGACTATTGTGGGTTAAATTGTGTCCTCCCTGCTAAAAGATCTATTGAAGTGCTCATCCCCAATACCTGTGAATGTGTCCTTATTTGTAAATAGGTTATTTGCAGATGTAATCAAGCTAAAATGGCATTGTAATTGGTTAGGATGGATCCTGATTCAATGTGACTGGTGTCCTTATCAGAAGAGAAAACATTCACGGAGAGAAGAACGCCATGTGAAGACAGAGGCACACAGACACAGAGGGAAGACACCACATGACAATAGACAAAGAGATTGGAGTTGTGCTGCTCTAGGCATTCCAGGAGCTAAAGGAGACAGAAAAGCAAGTTCCTCTAGATGCCTGGGAAGAAGCGTGGCCCTGGCAATGCCTTGCTTTTGTACTTCCAGCCTCCAGAATTGAGAGAGAACTGGTTTCTGTTGTTTTAAGCCACCCAGTTTGTGGCACTTTGTTCTGACAGCCCTAGCAAACTACTGGGAGGACCCAGTAGGAAGGAGTGAGACTGAGAGGGCTGAAGCAGTTGGAGAAACCAATGTGCAGTGGAGCAGCTACCGAACACTGTAAGGATGGGCTTGCCTCGAGAGGAGAATGGAGGAGAAAGCCATCCCCCCTACTTTTAAAGCCATTAAGATCTCTGTGGCAGAGACAGGTGGCATGGTGATTAAAGAAGCTGGCTTCCCACCCGGCTGACCACAGTTCAAGCCTCAGATTGAAAATCACACCAGGCATGTGTGCGTGCATGCCCCAACTCCCAAGAGAATAGAGGAGAAGGGATTGTGGCGTGCTATTCTCCCCAGGGGATGATTTCTCACTTTCCTTCTCCCTATCTCTCTCCTCTCTGGCAAATGCACATATATATAAATTCTGTGAGATAAACACAGGCCCTTCTCAAATCTGAATAAATTGATATCCAAGTATTTTGTGTGAGGGAAACTTAGGGGAACTTGAGGATTTTTCTTCCTGGATCATCATGGTACACAACCAATGCTGAGCAGAGCCTGGGGCCTAGGTGACCTAATTCCCTGTCTGATTCTACCTTGACCCAGGGAATTCTCAAAGCCCTCAGAAGGCTTTAAACTTCCGCAGTGCCTGAACTAGAGATTCTGTTGCATGGTTTTAAAGAACTGAATCTCGGAAGGTTTGATACCATGCCCTGGGTGGTACACATTTCCAGATCTGTGGGATCCCAGGACCATGCTCTCACAGATGCATGAGCCAGTCTTGCTGCCAGTCCAGCTGCTCCAATGGCCCTGCTAAATAGGGAACAGATGTTACACAATGACCATCCAGTGCCTTGTGGCCATCTCCTGGGTCAGCGGAACTGTGGCCAAAGAAAACAAATGACTTTTTTTGTCCCCTCACAAAGCCACATGTGGCCTCCTTTCCCAAGCTCCCATTGCTTCATCCAAACAGTAAATGGCTATATTCCTCCTTTCCCCTCTCCTGATTATGTATCAGACTTATTCAGGAAGAAATTATTTCAGACACTCTTAAAAGGCTTCCACCTCCTAAGGGAAGGTTAGAGTAGCTGACATCCAGAATCCTTTCCAACCCTGAGGTTAAAGGGGAAATTCATTCACAGGTCAAGTCAGGAGAGGAGACTCTTAGTAAAGGATATGAGAGGGAAGTGAGGAATTCCCTCAGCCGCATGGGCAGGTGATATTCTGGAGAGGAAGTGTCACTACTTGGAGCTACAGATGAAGAGAAACGAGAAACCAAGGAGGTCTCTTGGGATTTGATCTTGGATGGAGTCTTTAGTCATAGAGGGGGTGAGGACAAATAGAAAGAGGGAACTAAGGGGCAAAGGTTCAGATAAAGAGAGATACGGGGTGTGCCTGGAAATATCCTGTGGTATTTGACTTCAGTGGAGGATGGTTAATGGAGGAGCAAGAAAAGGTGGCCTCAGGCAGCACAAGGTCTCAGGTCTCAAAGCCATTCCAAGGGTAAAAGATGCCATAGGAGGACTCTGATCAGAGGAGTCCTATGGTCAGAGCTGCATTTTACAAGTCTTGGTCTGACATTGCAGGAATGATGAATTGTAGGGAACTCAGCCCTTAGGCAGAGGATCCATTGCAGAGATGTGGCAAAGGAAAAGATGAGGCCTGAGTAGCAGCATAGAAAACAGGCACAGGCTTCAGAGAGTAGGGCTGAGATACTTAGGAGGTACCAATGCTTGACTTTGTGACAGGCAGTACATGGAGAATGAAGGGGAGCGAGCAGTCACAGTTCAGGCCAAATGCCCAGTTGTGGCTGAGGGGTATCCAGGAGGAAAAGTAGGTTCAGGAAAAAGAAGGGATGAGTAATGTTTGGGATGTGTTCAGTTAGGGTGCAATGGGATGTCCAGGTGGAGAAAACCAGAAGTGGTTGAAGTGAGAGATGACCTAGAGGTCAGGGCCCGCCTCCTGATGAGGTTACGCTGGCAGGCACACTCACAGGCTGAGCATTTGAACTGTTTTATAGGCCAGTCCCCAAGTATCTTTCCTCTCTGGCACAGGGTGTCAAGCAACCATGCCCTGAGCAGCTGTGGGCTGACTCAACTGCTTCCCTCTCTCCTTCTGTTCATCACCTCTCCTTTTTGGAGCTATCTTCCAAATGCAGCTTGATATATTTATAAAGAAATTCAATTAATTAATTAATTAATTTTTAAAAAGTAAAGCTAGCAGGATTCCAAGGCTCCTTTTTGTTGTTTCCAGATGTTTTATAAAAATCCCACCCCATGAAGTCTCACTCAGATCCCTCTTAAGAAGGTATGCCCCTTTTTCTTCTGCCCCCTTTCCCTCCTTTAATTTGACTCTCTGTGCTCTGTCTATTCTTTCTTCCCTGTTTCTCTGTGTGTGTGTGTGTGTGTGTGTGTGTGTGTGTGTGCGTGTGTGTGTGTGTGTGTGTGTATCTCTTTTATACCGTATTTCTTTTATTCATGACAGAGCACATTCACACCAATGCAGGGGGGCAGGGGAGCACCCTCCACAAGACTTAGTCATTCCACAATCCCCACCATACATTCCTCCAGCCTGCCAGAATCTCGGACATATATATGCATATGTGCCCAGGGTGTTTCCAGGCTGATCGTGCTGGGGTCTCAAACTACTAGTCAGCATGTGGCTTCCAGTTCCAGAGTCCATTACACTACTGGCTGTACCATAGAGGCCAGGCCTCTCTGTGTCTCTCTGTGCTTCTTTCTTTGCTTCTCATTGCTCTCTGTATCTCTCCCTCTCTCTAGATATATACACACACATATATACTTATATGTGTACACACACATATACATATATATGCATCTAGTGCATGCCAATTGTTATGAAATGGGGGAAGAGTTGGCTCCCTAAAAGAGAGATGCTGAAGTAGTTTATCTGTTTTCCTTTTCCCTTATATCCCTATGTATGATGCGGGGATTATTTATAAATAATCTAGAGATGATTTAAAGTATTCAGGAACATAAGATAGATTATGCAAATACCACACCATTTTATCTTAGGGACTTGAGAATTTGTGAATTTTGGTATATGCAGGAATTCCTGGAACCAATCCTGCCTGGATAGTGAGGAATGATGATACATACACATATATATCTTATCTAATGTATGTATTTCCTAAATCTATCCCTGTTTCTCTGTCTCCCTCCATCTGCCTTGTCTGTATTTCTTAGCCTTGCAGTCCCATTGGCTGAGTCTGTCTTTCCCTGTGCCCCTGATTTTCCTAACTCTGTATGTCAGTATGTGTCAATATGTCTATCTGGGTGTGAATGTGTGTGTAACTGTATGTCCCTGTGCGTGTGTTCCCCACCTCCACCTCCAGCCTCTGTCCATCCCTCTCTCTCCACACACAGACCTGGGAGCACAGAGCTGATTAGCCATGGGAGTTGTCTCTCCAGCCATGTCCCCAAAATGGAGTTGAAGTTGAGTAATTCCCTCCCCAGACATTGTCAGTTGTGTACCTAAGAGAGAGACAACTGAGTTTGAAACTCAAGGGCCTGTGAGACTATTGGGTAAACAGGGTAGTGGCAAGAAACTAGTATTACACCAAGTCCCTCCACTGATCTAACCTCAGCAGCTTAAAATAAAACTGGGACTTCCAGGTCCAGTCCTCCCCTCTCTGCAACCTGGTTCTTCTCTCCTTCCCCTTGTTCCTGAGCTCTGACAACACTGGCCTCTTGGATGTGCCTGCTGGCCGTGGGACACACTGCCCCTCAGCCTGGACTACCTTCCCCAAGATGTCCACATGCCAGGTCCCTCACTTCATTCGGGTCTCTTCAGGCATTGTTTTCCAAGCAGTCTCCCCAGGTCACCATCCAGACCACACTCTGACCCCCTTTCCTTACTGTACTTTCTGTCAGTGCGAATCACCACATGGAAGATTACATGTCTGAGCATTCGTGTTTTTACTGGTTAACATACCTACTGACCATCTGAGCAGCGTTTTGTCTGCTTGTTCATTTCATTCACTGTCAAATCCCCTGTGACTTGGGAACCGGCAGTTAGCGTAATGGCTATGTCGCTGGACTCCCACGTAGTCGACCGCGGTTCGCGTCTCAGACCCGGTGGCTTACAACTCACGCCGGGCGCGTGTGCGTGCGTGCCCAAGATCCCGAGAGGAGAATGGAGGAGAAGGGATTGCGGCGTGACCATCCCCCCTGGGGGGAGATTTCTCGCTTTCTGTCTCTCTGTCTCTCTCTGTCTGTCCGGCGAGCGCACGCGCCCTATAGCGAAAAAACCTCTCCAAAAAAAAAAAAAAAAAAAAAATCCCCTGTGACTTGAAGTTCACTTGGCACTTAGTAGGGGCTGAAAAAATACTGCCAAATAACTGAAAGACTTAAAAATCCCCCATTTTGCCCACCTTGTTTGTTGATAACTGTATCTTGGTAATAGTCAACCCTGGGACCAGTAGTTAGCATAATGGCTATGTCGCTGGACTCCCACGTAGTCGACAGCAGTTAGAGTCCCGGACCCAGTGGCTTAAACTCATGCCGGGCACATGTGTGTGCGTGCCCAGGATCCCGAGAGCAGAATGGTGGAAAAGGGATTGCAGCGTGGCCATCCCCCCTGGGGGATGATTTCTTTCTTTCTGTCTCTCTCTCTCTCTCTCTCTCTCTCTCTCTCTGTCTGGCGAGCGCATGCACCCTATAGCAAAAACCTCTCCAAAAAAAAAAAAAAAAATTACTCAACCCTGAGCACACTCTACCTCTCCAGCAATGACATACATAGACTCATTATTTTCCTGAAGAACTCTTTGAGGCATATGGTATTACATGTTCCATTTTATAGACTAGTAAACTGAGGCACAGCTGGTAAATCCAAAGGTAAGCATTGCAGTGCTAAGCTTTAGGCCCAGGCAACCTCCATTTCTCCCCCCTTATACCTTCTGTGAAACACTTCCATCTATATACTCTACTAAACACTTCCACCTATGCTCTAGAAAACATTTCCACCTATGTTCTAGAAAACACTCCCACCTATGCTCTAGAAAACACTCCCACCTATGCTCTAGAAAACACTTCCACCTATGTTCTAGAAAACACTTCCACCTATGCTCTAGAAAACACTTCCACCTATGCTCTAGAAAAAACCACTAGAAAACACTTCCACCTATGCTCTGCTGCTCTAGAAAACACTTCCACTGTGCTCTAGAAAACACTTCCACCTGTGCTCTAGAAAACACTTCCACCTGTGCTATAGAAAACACTTCTATGCTCTAGAAAACACTTCCACCTATGCTCTAGAAAACACTTCCACCTATGCTCTAGAAAACACTTCCACCTATGCTCTAGAAAACACTTCCACCTATGTTCTAGAAAACACTTCCACCTATGCTCTAGAAAACACTTCCACCTGTGCTCTAGAAAACACTTCCACCTGTGCTCTAGAAAACACTTCCACCTATGCTCTAGAAAACACTTCCACCTATGCTCTAGAAAACACTTCCACCTAAATGCTCTATAAAATATTTCCACCTATATGTGCTCCTCTTATTTTCACAGCAACCCTGTGAAGGGGACACTGTTATATCCCCCAATATCCAAAAGAAGAAACCAAGATCAGAGAGTAGCCCAAACTACTCCTCCCTAGTAGTCTCTTCGCTACTCCACCATCCTCTCACTGGGACCTTAGGCAAGTCCCTGGCCCTCACCAGACTCACCTGAAAAAACATGTGGGTCAGAAAAGTGAGATTTTTTTCATAGATCTAAAGCTGTATTCTTCTAGTCCCACCAACAAAATTATCATCTCCCTAGAGACAAATTGTTCTTCTCCCCTTACTCTCAGAGAACTTGACCAGTGATGAGTACTTGAGAAATCCCTGTTAAAAGTAGAAGTTGTGGCTGGGAGACCGCATAGCAGTTAAACTGCTGGACTCCCACTCCCACAGTTTGAGTTCCAGATCTGGTAACTTGCCAATCATACCAGGTGCATGTGCATGCATGCCCAAAATCCCAGGAGAAGAAGGAATGTGGCATGATCACCTCCCCCGGGGAGGGCTGATTTCTCTCTCTCTCTATCTCTCTCTCTCTCTGTCTCTCTCTCCAATGAGCATACATGCTCTAAGACAAAAACCTCTTTTAAAAAATAGTAGCTGCAGGGACCAGCAGTTAGCGTAATGGCTATGTCGCTGGACTCCCACGTAGTCGACCGCAGTTCGAGTCCCGGACCCGGCGGCTTAAACTCACGCCGGGCGCGTGTGCGTACGTGCCCAAGATCCCGAGAGGAGAATGGAGGAGAAGGGATTGCGGCGTGGCCATCCCCCCTGGGGGGTGATTTCCTGCTTTCTATCTCTCTGTCTCTCTCTGTCTGGCGAGTGCACGCGCCCTATAGCAAAAACCTCTCCAAAAAAAAAAAAAAAAATAGTAGCTGCTGTAGAAGGATTACATAGCACAAGGAATGTTGTGCCAGGTCACCACCGCCCTCTCCCATGCACTCCCTGCCTGTTCCAAAATTCTTCCTTCTTCCCAGATTATTATCCATACCACATCACAGACACACTCTAATCCACCTTCTGGGTGCAAAACCACCCAGCAAAAGAGTTAAAAGCTTAACATAAGACATATTAAATAGTGACGCTTTTTCTTCTGCTCATTCATTTCACAAGTTAGGAGGTAGGACAGCGCAAGGCTGAGGAGTTGGGCCCTATGCATCCTGGCTCTTCCCTTTTCTAGAGAGTGGTGCTCCCAATGAACTGAAAATAATGATAAAAGGATTTTGGTGTTGTAATGTGGTTCAGAGGAAGGAGAGGGTGAGCCAGACAGAAAGACGAGCATGCACAACCACTGGGGGAGCAGAACATGGCACCAGGACCTCTTCCCAAGGCAGCAGCTCAGAGGAAGCTGCTCTTGGATCATCTACTCCCTACAAGCCAGCCCTGCTGCACTGAGAATGATGACAGTGATGGTGATCATCTGTTTGAAGGACACTTTACAGTTTGCCAAGTACCTCCACATAAGCCTTCTGCTCCACCCTCACATAGCGTTGGGTCTCACCATTTGGACAAGAGTAAGAGGGAGCAAGAGAGAGTTGCTCAGGTCACAAAAATGGGGTGTCGGCATGTCTGACTATCCCAGAGTAAAGGAGAGAGCTAGGATTTGAACCAGGTCTCAAGACCGAACTCGTTTCCCTCACCACCCACCTCACTTTTTCTCCTGCAGAACCTAGCACATTACAGGAGGCTTACTAAATTTCTCTGCAGGTTCACCTCCCAATGGCTTTTTCTTCTGGGGTTGCCATCATTGTATCCTGTGATCCCTGGTAGTCCTCCATCTTTGCCTCAGTTTACATGCCTTGATTACACTGCATTTTTCTGGATACGGACAACAGAAATCAATGAATGAACATAATTTGTGTTGTAGAAGCAAGTCATCATGCACATCTTAACACATCCACTCAGAATCTTACCTCTAGTCAGTGACACCACTCTCCCCTAGAAAGCAAAAGAAGTGAAGGAGGGAAGAGGAAGGGGAAAAAATAGAGGGAGAAAGAGAGAGGGAGAGAGTGAAAAAGGAAAAAGACAGCTCTCCTAAACACAGGGAAAGTTACATATGAGGACAATTATTCCCCGAGCCACTGTTCAGTGAAGCGCTTCAAGTGAGCTTCCCCAGGTGCTGCACGGTGGCTTTATGGAGTTAGGTGATATATGATGTCCGCTATGCACCCAGTGATCTATGACCAAGGCCCAGGTATGCTCCTGCCTCAGGACAGCTGGGTGATTTAGGACTGCTCCTGAGACTCCAGCTGGCACAGGGGAAAGTGTAGTCTATGTTATGTCTGGGATGGGGCTTCCATACCAGGAAGGAGGCGCCACATGCAATTTCCTGAATGGGCCCTGGGAGGAAGATGTGCAGACTCCCTGTCTTGCAGGGCAGCCCCTCTGTGTCTGGCATAGCGGCCTCTTCATCCAGATGGAAAGATTTACATTCTGTGTCTTATTGCTTCAGTGATAAAAGATTTGTAAGCTCAAAGGTCCATAGAGAAGAAGACAAATGCAGCAATCTCCTCTGGCCCCCATCAATCTAGGCATCTTATATTCATTTCACTAACATTGACTGAGCTCCTGATATACTCCTACTGAACTCCTACTACATCCCAGGCATTGTTTCTGGCACTGAGAGTACAGCAGGGAATAAGGCAGAAGTCATTTTTTGTCCTCATGGTGCTTACCTCATAGAAAGGAAGACACTTTACGCAGGAAAGCAGGCAAGGAAAATCATGGCAGATGTGTCATATTTACGCAAAGAACCATGAAAGATCACAAGGGGGAGATCTATTCCACTTGGGCAAGATAGGAATGGCCACCCAATGTGTGGGCTTGGAGCTGAGACTCAAAGGAAAAGGAGGCAGTCCCTGTGAGGAATGGGAAGACAGAGCATTGTGTGCGCAGTCCCTGGGGTTGTAAAGAGTATGGTATGTATGCAAGACTGAAATAAGAACAGTGTAACTGAAATACAGCCAGAGCAGGAAAGAGCAGTAGGTGTTGAGGCTAGACTGGAATCTAAACCAGACTCTGCATAGCCTTGAAGGCCATTTAAGGATCTGATTCTTATCCTAATCGTAGAAAACTTGCGAAGAGTCTATTGAAATAGATAATAAGTTCCTAGAGTCTTGGGGGGACAGACGGTGGTGCAGCAGTAAGGCTGACCCACATGGCCAGGTTTCAGGTTTGCATCCAGAGATCTCTCTGAACATGCAAGGCATGTGCACCCATGATCCAGGGCCACGGAGGCTAAGGGTGGATCATGGCATGGAGACTCTATTGGGAGTGTCTCTCATTCTTTCTCTCTCACTCTCTCACTTTAAAAAAGCTTTTTTTTTTTTGTGAACAAGCAGTTAGCGTAATGGCTATGTCACTGAACTCCCACGTAGTCGACTGTGGTTCGCGTCCTGGACCCGGTGGCTTAGAACTCACGCCAGGCGCGTGTGCGTGCGTGCCCAAGATCCTGAGAGGAGAATGGAGGAGAAGGGATTGCGGCGTGACCATCCCCCCTGGGGGGTGATTTCTCACTTTCTGTCTCTATGTCTCTCTCTGTCTGTCTGGCGAGCACACGCGCCCTATAGTGAAAACCTCTCAAAAAAAAAAAGGGTTTTTTTACTTTTTAAAAAAGAAATATTGTCTTAAGAATGTTGGTCCTGACCAATCAAATTAGCACTTCCTCCTCAGCCTACTCAAGATTCAAAATACTCCTAAGACTCCAGACATACAAATTCTATCTTGTTCCCATTTCGGGTCAGAAAAGGTCTGGAGATGGGAAAGAAGACAGCTTGGGGACCAGAAGCAGGTGTTTCCTCTCCAGTGTTCACCTTCATAAGCCCCATGAGCTTTGTGAAACGGGGAGGCAGTGGAGCAGGGGGGCAACTCCAGTCTCCACAATCTGAGGCATGTCTTAGAAGGATCCAAATAATACCCTTTGTTCTTCTCAGTAGGATATGAACACGTCTCCCTGAAGCAGAAGGGTGGGACCTAACCAGACTGTCGTCTCACCCTGGTTTGCATCCCCAGAGCCTCCTTGTCAGGCCAACCGCGTTTGCATCACTGAAGCACAGAGATAACCAGGAGGCAGATGTTTTAGGATTATCCTTTTTTAAATCCCTTTGTCCAGTGTCCTGAAATTTTCCTCTGGGTGACTGATGTTGTCTGTCTCATCCTCTACTGTGCAATGAATGAGTGGCAAACCGCCCTGACTCAGGCTTTCAGAGACAGACACAGGCAACGTGAAATATCAGAAGCAGGCATGCACCAGGGGTCTTACAGGTGGAATCAGAGGTCCCCACAACCTTCTCTGTACCAGCCTCTTTACTGGTCTTACTGCTACCACCCCAAAAGGATTCCATCCATTCTACACACACTAACCAATATGATTTTTAATAAAAATCAGATCTGTAACTGCCCTGTTAAAACACTCCAATGGCTTCCCACTGATTCTAAAATGAAACCCAAATTCTTCACCACGGCCTGAAAAGCTGTCCATGCTCTGGTTCCTGCTGACCTCTTAGACCTTAACTCTAGCCCTTCCTCACCCCAGTAGATCTCTGGTCTCATGGGCAATGACCACATTATGTCAGGCCCCATGAAGCCATTTCAATAACTCTTCCTCCCCCAGGAAATTCTGTCTAGGTTTTCCCAAAACCCATTTCTTACCATCTAGGTTGTCAATTGTATCCCACATTCTATCCCCAGTGCCTGGAACTAGACCTAAAACAAAAGAAGTGATGGATAATTATTTGATGAACAAATGAATAAATGAATGAATGAGAATAATCTGTATTGTAAGAGCATTTCATCATGCACATCTTAAAACACACTCAGAATCTTACCTCAAATCAAACTGCCTTGTTTTCAAGGGAATAAACTGAAGGTCAAGGAGATGACTTCGCAAGGTCTCACCATGAGTAGATAAATGGCCAGAACTTCAATCTTCCACAGTCAACCCAAAATTCCTTCTCCTCCACAATCTGGGATATGAAGGTTCCCCCCTCCCCCAAAAAAAGCTGTAACTCCTTCCTGGCTTCTCTTGAGCCCCAGACTTCTTGGAACTTGCCACCTGATGGCCCATGGCACCACAAACCTAGTGTGTCCATGACTGGACTCCACCTCCCAAGGGTGAACTGACCCTTCCTGGGGGCGCCATGTTGGAGAAGACATTCCTCTCATCCTCCTGTCTCACTCCGAGGGAAGGACCATCCTTCTCTGAAAAGTCTCTTTCCTCCCATGGCTTCAGCTCTGACCCACGAGCCCAAGGTTTCTAGATCAGTTCTCCAGTCCAGACCTCTCTCCTGAGACTAAATCCACAGATCCACTGCCAGATAGACATCTCTCCCACTGACCAGCAATGCTCCTCCCCAGCAGGCCTATGATCCTAGCTGGCTAGGAAGGCTGGGGCATGTTAGAATCAAGGAGCAAGATCCTATTTTGAGTGTCTTTTCATTTCTCTCTCTCATTTATTCACTCTCTCCCTCTGTCTTTGTCTTTCACAGAAAAAAATAAATAGGTAAACTTAAGAATGATTTTTTTTTTCTCACCCAGGAAACCGCATAGCAAGCAACCTGAACAGGAAAGAAATTAATACCATCACGCATCTAAGTGTGTTCAGCATCATTTCATCAAACCACAGCTCTGGAGGGAGTATTAGTATCCCCACATTACAAATGAGGAAACAGAGCCAGGGAAGTTAATTCACTTACTCAAGGTCTCAAAGAAACAAGGAGCACAGAGGAAATTCGAAATCCAATCTGGGTCCCTCAGATTCTCCCCATCGGCTCCTGGCACTCAGGGGCTGCTCTTCCCTGCCTCCTCAGCAGTTTATTGGAGGGCTCTTGGTACAAGATGTGTCTCCCATCTCGGGTTTCTCATCATCTTCACTGTCACTTTGAGTTTCTCTGCTTCGATTGACTTTCCAGGGCTCTCGTGAAAGATTTAGGGGAAAAAAATTTAAAGCGTCCATGTCTATTTGTAGCTCTGAAAGCTGGTTTGTATTTAGGGAAGATTATTTTGTTAGATGAAAAAAAAAAACTTGCTGAAAATGTGGAAACTACTGTAGATAAAATGCATTTATTCTGAGATATGATCTGTTGGATTCTCTACTACCAAAGTGGGGAAGAAAAAAAAAAAAAAAACAGGTGGTACTCCAGAAAAATACTCACAGATGGAAAATGTATAAATGGTAATTCACCAAAAACAACTGCAACCGTGACTTTTAAATTATGATGCTGGTTTCTTTTTTGGGCTGATACATTACACTGAAAATTTTGGAACTCCCTGGATAACGAATGTTAGGCTAATTAGATGCTAAATTCTAGGGGAAAGGCATGGACAGAGGAAAGGGGCCCTCCAGTCACCATAAGATTTTTATCTGTGTCCTTAGAGATTTGGGCTCAGATCCTATTGAAGAAGAGTGACACAGTGCAGCAGGGGATATCTGAGCTAAACCATACCAATTCCACAGAAAGCACATTTCTCTCCATAGGTTCCCCTCGCTATTGCCATAAAAGCCTCAGAGCTTGATAGAGACCGATTCATCTCATTCCCAAAACTACTCAAAGTTTTCTGAATTTCCACTCTATCTTTGTTGGTTGCAACATAAAATACAGCCTATCTTGGCCTGGATTTAAATGAATGCAATATTATTAAGATAAGAACTACTGCTTCCCACCTCCCTTTCCAGGAAAACTCCTATTCATACTTCAAAGCCTCCTTTAAGTGTTCCTCCTACAAGATACCCCTCCCCAGGCAGAGTCATTTTCTCCCTACTCAGTGCTCCCTCTGCTCTTTATATAGCCCTGTTTTGAAGCTCCTGTCTGGCACCAGGAATGATTTTTGTTGGTAACTTGGTTTTACTTACTAGACTCTAAGTTCCTCAGTGTCCAGTATCCATAATCCCAAGCATAAGGCTTGCAATACAATAGCTGTTTAGTAAATGCTAAGCAAATGAAGGAGTAAACTAATGAGTGAATGAAATGAAACAAAAACTCATGGGAAACTGAAACCCTTGGATTTTTTTTTTTGCTTTCCATTAACCCTCTATGTTCTTTAGAATAATTCTTCCACATGACTGAATTTCGTGCTCATATTCTTTTATTCACTAATGCTTTAAAAGAAAAAAGTCCTCCTGAGCCTTTACATTATAGAATCTGTGGGGCTAAATCAAGCTGAAAGATAAACCAGATATGGATCTTACCCCATGAGCCTCACACTCTGGGATGTACCCTCTCAAATGGGTGACGAATGTGCTGACACTGCCATGGCAAACCCCTCATCGCTGTGTAGTAGACACTGTCGTGTGCCTCCCAGATGCCCTTCCTAGACCATGGCACTCACTCTTCTAGCTTCCTCTGGAAGCACTGGCTGCTGGGGCTCACAAAGCATCCTGCTCCAGGAATTGCCTTTAGCCAAAGGAGTCGCCTGACCTCATGCATCCTCGCCAGGGCCAGCCCACTTCCAGTTGGCAATGCAAGGATCACTGAAGGACCAGCCCAGCTCCACAGCTTCCCGAGAGATAAGCTGAGGTCTTTGCTGCAAATGCATCAGAGATCCAGCCCTCCCTGCCTGATCCTGCTTTCCCCTCTCTCTCACAGCATCCTTCCCAAGAGCTACACTTTACCAATACCTCCTGCTGGCAAATATCCTTCAGGGTTTGTCATCAGGAAGCCTAACCAAAGATAGCTACCCCTGCATCTGAGTGTGTCATCTTTATGGTAGGGTGTACGTAGCTTCTAGATGAGTATGCTTGAGAAGTGGCACCTTCACTGTTGCCTCTATAAAAACCACATGGGAGAAGGGTAGAGTCTTATTTCAAAAACTATGGGGTATTTTTTTAGATTTTTGCCACAAGGCATAAACACTCACTGGAGGACGACACATAGAGACAGAGAGAGAGGGGAAGTGAGAAATTACCGCCCCATGGTGGATGGCCATGCCTCAATCCCTTCTCTAGTCTCCCTTCCAGAATTTGGGCATATATACACCCTAGCCAACATGATTTTCAAGCCACCAAGTCCAGAACTCAAACTATGGTCAGCTGTGTGGAAATTTAGTGTCTTAACCACCATGCCACTGGTTGGCCCTCAAAAATCATTTTTAAGTTAAAATAAATGAACTGTTTTCCCTAAAACCCTTCCAATATTTTTTCTTCTTTAAAATACGTCTAAGAGAGACAGCAGGTGGCGTGGTAGTTAAGGCATGGACTCCCCCATGGCCAACCACAGTTCAAGTCCCAGACGTAGTGGCTTGCTTTCTCACTTTCCCTCTCTCTTTCTCTTTCTGTCTCTCTCTGGTGAGTGCATGTTCCCTGTATCAAACATTAATAATAACAATAATAATAATTACTAAATAAAATAATTTTTAAATATGCTTGAAGAATTAAAATTTTCTTATTTTTAGGTTTTATTCACCATACCACCAAAAGCAATCAAAAAGAGAACAAATACGAACAATGAGAAACCCAATCCATATATAAAGCTCCTGGTGTTTTATTATGAAAACAAACAAAAGACAGCAAATGTCAGCAAGGATATGGAGAAACTGGAACCTTTGTACACTTTTGATAGGAAGAACAGTATTGAAGTTCCTCAAAAAAATTTAAAATAGAACTACCATATGAGTCAGTGATCCCACTTCTGGGTATTTATCCAACAGAATTGAAACTGGGATCTCACAGAGATCTGCAGTCAAAACAGCATTATTCACAATAGCCAAGACATGGAAACAATGCCAAGGCCCACCAGAAGATGAAGGGGTAAAGGAAATGTGACACATACATACAATGGGATATAATTCAGCCTTTAAAAGAAAAGAAACCCTGCAGTGTGGTACAAAATTCATGAACCTTGATGACATTATGCTAAGTGATGTAAACCCATCACAGAAGGACCTTCTAAAAGAGGCCTTCCCTGACTACCTTATCTAAATGAGCTCTCCTCACACCTTCATCATCATATATCTTTGAAACTTTCATACTATTTGACGAAATCTATAAGTTTTTATTTATTTACACATTATTATATCTGTCCCCTCACTAAACCATGAAATCTGTGAGAAAAGAAAACGTGTGTTTTCTGGTTCACTGTCTTAGCCCCCTGCACAGTACCTGGTACACAGCATATAATCAATAAATATATTTCATTTAGGATTATTGAATGAATACATAACGCAAGTTCAACAGCCTGGAGAAGAAGTAATGATTCTTTCCCTAAATCAAAGCAGGTAGATTTGAAAAAACAAACAATACAGACAGATAGTTAAGTTGCTAGTTGGGTAAATAAATGGCAGGAGCTGGAGAAAAACTTGTGACTGGGGTAGAGACAGAGAAGAGTCAAGAACATTCTCAGGCTTTCAGCCTGGGTAACTCATCCGCAACACTTGAATGTCATTTAATGATAAATATTCTTCAAATACATCTATAAAATGTGAGAGGCTGGACCTCCATTCACATTTCTTTCCTCTCTCCCTGTTATAGAATTACAACCACACCCTTTGCCATGTGGATCTGCAGTGCCCCCAGTAAAGTAATTGGAGTACTTCTCACCACCCCCATGGACACTGGGCTTGCCATGTGACTTACCAGGGCCAATGGAAGGTCAGCGAGCAAGCCTACAAAGCTTGGATTGACTGCTTGCTCTGCTATAAGAAGAACTTGATCCAAGGAGCTACTGCTTTCTCTTTTAGCCTGAGTTCTTGTAATTAATGCATATGGAGGAGATCTGAGCCCAACCAGAAGTCTAGTCAGCCAACAAGGCCAGTCTCGATCAATCAAACCACAGCCAACAGACTCACGAGCATATAAATGAACATCTGATGTGTTAAGCCTTTGAAACCTGGGAGCTATTTATTATGCAGCCTTATTGCAGCTGAAACCTGATTAATATAAGTGGTCAGCAAATGTGACAGTTTTAAAATATGTCTGCAAATTCTTCGACTCTCCTTCCACCTCTTCATTCTTCTCTCTATTTGCATTGGGACTTACAGCCAATAGAATGCAATGTCAGAAGTGACACTGCCTGACTTTGAAGAGGGCTAGGCAAGCCCTGGCAGCTTTGTGCAATTCTTGGGGTGTTCACTCTTCTGACATCTTCTGCCAGGGTACTTCCCTTAGAATGCAGCTTTTCTGCTAGAAGAGATGCCCCAGCCACACAAGAGACAAGAAAGGTATGCCCCTTAACCGCCCCAGCAGAGCCCAGCCTCCAAGCAAGCCCATTCCAGAGCCAGTATGTGAGTAAGGAGCCACCAGATGGTTTAGTCATTCAGTCCCCAGCCAGAAGTCACTCCCAAGTCTTCTCAACTGAGGCCTCAGACGTAGTGAAGCAGAGACAAGCCATCCCTGTGGTTCTTCCCCATCCAAATCCCAGGCCCACAGAATCAGTGCACATGATTAAAGACTTGTTTCATTGCACTAAGTTTTAGAGTGACTTTTTTGTTTAATTTTTTAGTTTAATTTACATTTAATCACACATATATTTATAGCATAGGGTGATTTATTATAAGCACTAGTAATTTAGATGGAAACTAATGTAAGCTACCATCCCTTTTCCTTATTCATGGCAGACATCACGAATCAATCACACCACTCTTCATCACAAAACCTGGATAAAACTTCAGAATCCTTCTCAACAGAGAACCCCAGACAAACATAGTTAATTTATCAGTGTTTACACTCAAAATATTACGCATTTGCCATCTTGGAGTATAAATTGATACTTAGAGTTTGAAGAAACATTTGAGGAGACCCAATGTATCACCCTTCTCTTCCCTGCCTGAATCATTTGGGATAAGGTAGAAGATGCTCTTGCACATGCCACTTCCTTCAGTTGTATACTCTGTTCTTTGACCGACCTTCACCTTTGCTGGCCTGTCCTTGTGGCCCATCTCCAAAACTTTGCAGCCACTATCCTCTCTGCACTGTTGCACTCTTTATCTGCCTAGCTCTTGTGCTTTTTCTCTAGTTTCACCTCAAATATCATTCCCTCAAGGAAGCCCACCCCAACATCAATCATCCCTTCTCCCATCACTCTGAACTTTCTTTTCATGGCATTTATCATAGTTTTAATTAAATAACTTTTGTGCAATTAACTGTTTAATATCTGTATCCCACAATCAATGATAAGCTCCAGGAGAACAAGGGCTGTATCTGTCTGGATCTCTGTGGAATATATGACAGGCACCATATTGATATTTACTGAGTAGGTGAATAAGGGCCAGGAGGTCTCTGAAGCCTTTAACCAGAAAGCCTCACAACATCAACTTGTCACAGCCTTGTGATCTCTCTTTTTTGTCTTCCCAAGGATCATACATCAGGTCCTTTCCCTTCTGCCAACATCACTGGTCACCTTCAGGTCCCTGCATCACTGCTAGGACTAACTGGCCTTTAAGGTCAAACATACCCAACTTCTGAGGAGAACTTGATACAGTGCAGTGATGTTTCTCAGGGCAGCCAGAACTAACAACTGTGCTGTTCAGGGATGAACACAAACAAGCATTTGTGTAATGACAGTTTAATTTCTTCATCTTCTGCATGGAGTCCCAGGCAATTAATACTCAGTCGATTAGAAAATGTTTCAGAATAATAATAAATTATCCATAATTAAGTCCATCCAGGAACCAAATGCCTTCCTTGGTTCTTTTGAGGGGGATGGTGGTAATTGAATTAGCACTGTAAATAAATAAGCAATTCTGGTAGCCAGTGTCTGGGGCCACAGCAGGCCATGAGGCAGATGGCCCAGGGACCTAATTACTGTCATAGTTCTGGCTCATACTGGGTTAATAGGAATTAACATGTGACCAAACTTCTGACTTATTGGGCATATGGCCAACTTCATGCCGTGACTACAAGGTGGTAGATAATAAGTATTTGAAGTAATTAACAAATTACTTAATTGTGCTATGAGCCCGCAACTTAGTCTCCTTTGTCCCCACTAGTCATTCTCCAGATTGTAATACCAATGATCACTCTAAGCCACAGTATTGCCCACATCCTTCTATGGCTCCCTATTGCCTTTAGGAGAGTGTGAGGTATCTTCAGGACTACACTCATGGATACCAGGCATCACCACCAGAGGCTGCCTGCTCTTTGCCCTAAGCATCCTCTCTTACCATCCCCATTTAGACTCTGGGCTCCAATCACAGTGAACAGCATGCAGTACCGTAGTCCCATCATGCTAATGCCTGCCGCCATACAATTGCACCTGCATCCCTCAACCAAGTACTGCTTATTCATCTACCTACCTGACCCTTAATCAGCTGTTAAGACTGAGTTCAGATATTGGCCCCTGAAGAACCCAGCCTACAAACAGCCTCTCTCCCTCTGGAACAGGGTTAAGCAAACCTCCTTGGAGTCTTGCAGCTCTGTGCTTGCTCCATGAGTTCAGTGATCATGCTGGCCTATAAATTCCCATTTACTGGTCTGTCTCCTCCACTGGCCCGAGAACTCACTGGGATCTGGACCTGTGTCTGCAGAAAAGGGATGAAAACTCCTACTCTGCAGACTACAGTGGGATTAAATGAGATAATATATATAAATTGCCTAGCACTTTAGTACCTGGCACACAGAAGTCATAATATACATTGAATAAATAAATAAAGATTACATAACTGGAAGTTATTCAAGGTTCCAGGAAGGAAAAGCCAGTATGCTTCCATCCAGAAGATGGGATTTAAATAATAACAACAAACAAAATGTGCTCCCTGGAGGGAGGCAACTGACTATTATCTCTTCAGATCCAAATTTCCCTCTTTATAGCAATTATTTTATAGCATCCTCTAATATGATGAAATAAAACCCACGGATAGTATAGCCAACCTATGTCATGCTAAAAAGAAATCAATATACTATATTATAAAATAAAAAAGAGACGATATATAACAAAATAATATACATTTCAAAAAGTAAATGCCCAGAGAAGACAATGAAGTAGCCAGGTGTTTGCATTTCTTTCTAATGAGTCAGTTGAGATTTAAGAAACATAAGGCAATATTTAACCGAATACTTTGACACTTTAAAGAAAAAAGGGCTAAATAAGTACCTTCCTCGATTTATAACAAAGATGGAGTAAGATAGGGAGATTGTACTGGTGTCTTCAATTCCACAGAAGCTTTGGCAGCCTCAGCATGATTTCCTGAAATGGTAAAAATAAATAAATAAATAAAATTTAAATTTAAAAATTAAAAATTAAAAAACACTCGGTAAAGTTTGAACAAAAAAAAAATAGAGTTTACTTGTGATATATCCAGTCATTGCATTCCTGGGAAGTTTAGTGTGTTTTAAAACCTTGCACAAAATATTCTGTTTATGTAACTAGGGAGATATATGACAAATAGTTAAATGATTAGAGAGATAGATATAGATAGATAGATAGATGTGTTATAGACGTGTATAACCACAAACAGGTGCATTGTTTACATGCATGCCCAGTGAGATATGTGAAAGTCTCGCAGGTTGCAAGCTGCTTCTTCATGATGCAGAACTTCTCAGCATAAGGTGGTATGTTGGGCATCTGTGCCTCCCACCCCTAATTGCTAATACTTGTAGCTCCCTCAAACATTGGGACTACCAAAAATATTCCCATAAATATCCAAAATACCACACAGGGAGGCAGTACAAATCTTTGAGGCTGAATCCAGGACCCCACCAGACTGGATGCAACCATCAGAGACTCAGCCCTGTCCCCTCTCTCCCAGTGGAAAGCTTGGCTCAGACCTCCCGAGCAGGAGGCTTGGAGGAGGCTGCAGGGCTTGCAAGTTGGCACATGGACAGCCACCTGGGTGCACCATCCCAGCTAAGGCCGCCTCCAAGCATAATGTTTATAGTGGGGGTGTGAGCAAGAGAAGCTACCCGCCCCTAATGGCCTGCAGCTGCTGCCACTGTGCCAGGGCACAGCCAGACCAGACTGGGCTGTAGGCTTCCCGCCCAGGCCAAATCCAAAAACTAAGCTCAGCGACCAGCTTCCAACAGCCAAAATTCACAAAGCAGAGGTGGAAAATTCGGGTTCTAGCCTCAGCTCTGCTGCTCACCTGCTGTGTAACCTGGGCGAGATGTTTTTACCCCCCTGGACCCCATGACTCCCTCTGCTGTGAGAGACAAGTTTGTCCTTTCTGCTGAGTTTATGTTGCAAGGAAAAATGTATGGAAACAGACAGGGAATGCTAACTCAGGTGACTCCTGAAAGATCAACTCTAGTAAAAACTGCTGCCAATACCTTTGAAGGAGTGTAAACGGGCTATTTCATAACAGTCACATTAATTACCTGCATACCAATTACCCCGTGTTCAGAGCATTAGAAGACAGTCAAGCTGGACTGTGGGGAGTGAGTTAGACGACAGCTTGAGAAGACCAACGGGGCCAAAGGCCAGACGAGGGTGAAGAGATTCGCAACTATGGAGCCAGGCCCCACCATGGTGGCACAGGGTATAAGGCACTGCAGGTGATACTGGAGCCATATGGGAGGGTTCAGATGTTGGGTTTACCTGAACATGCTGGGTGTGCCTGTGGGTGCTGCAGTCTTGGCTAGCTGGAAGGCTGGGGAGGTTGGTTATTAAGGTAGGATTAGACCCTGTCAGGGATGCTGGTCTCTTTTCCTTTTTCTCTTTCTCTTTCTTTCTCTCTCTCTCTCTCTCTCTCTCTCTCTCTCTCTCTCTCTCTCTCTTCCAGGATATAAATAAATAAACTTGAATAAATTGAACATATAAAATTAAACCTATAGTGGGACCAGCAATTGGCATAATGGCTATGTTGCTGGACTCCCATGTAGTCGACCGCAGTTCGAGTCCCAGAACCAGTGGCTTAAACTCACACCGGGCACATGTGCGTGTGTGCCCAAGATCCTGAGAGGAGCATGGAGGAGAAGAGATTGTGGCGTGGACATCCCCCCTGGGCGGTGACTTCTTACTTTCTGTCTCTCTGTCTCTGTCTGCCTTTCTGGCAAGCACATACAGCCTATAGAAAAGAAAAAAAAAAAAAAAAAAAAAAAAAAAAAGACCTCTCCAAAAAAAAAAAAAAAAAATGAAACCTGTAGTACCTGTAGTAAACAGCCTTGAATCCCAAACTTGCAGAAACTTGACTACTATGAGACAGACACTGGAAGGAACAAGAGCGTCGCCCAGGGGAATGGCAACGGGAATGCAGTCAGGCGGGGCCTCGGGGAGCCAGGTAGAACATGGGAAACAATCAGGGCTGCAAGACCAGGTAGGCACCTGGAAGCTAACTGCCTCTCTGACATTCCCTCAGCTGGCCCTTCCAGGGGGCATTCTTCTGACCGATGTGGTCCACTCTGACTTTCCTGCCTCGTTTCACATCTACAGCTATAAGGGAACTGACTTTAACTGCGTACCTACTAGGCACAAGGTATGGAGTCAAAAGTTTCCGGTCATTACAGCAGCAGTACCACATGCCACTCGGGGTGGAGTCTGTCACGGTCCCACTCTATGCACAGACCCCAACCTTTTCAGGGTCACTCAACTTGTACAATGTAGATCCAGATGTCAAACCTAGGCAAGTCTGACTCATTTATTTATTCCACAACTATGTTTTAAGAGTTTCCTGAGAGGAAGGTTCTCTGCTCTCCCTATACTCACATTGTCATGGTGGAAGACAAAAAAAATACACAAGCAAATAAATACACCAGTGAGATTATTTCAAATAGCAAGAAGCAATCACAAAGAAAATCAAACCAGAGGAAGGCATAGAGAATGGCTGAGGTGGAAAAAGAGGGGCTAACTCCACAGGGTGCTAAGGGGAGCATTGGACGGGAGGTGACAGGTGAGCTGGAATCTGAAAGATAAGAAAAAGTTAATCATGCACAGATCCATGGGAAAAGGATTACATGCAGAGGGGCCAGCAGAAGCAGTGGCCTTGGGATAAGAACAACCTGCCTGAGGCAGAGAGAAGTATGGCCCCAGTGCACTGAGGGGGATGTGATAGAACATGGGGCCAGAGGTGAGTAAAGGCAGATGCTTCATTGTCTCCTGACCAGGAGATAGCTCAATTTTTATTCTAAGAGCAATGAGCAGTCACTGGAGGATTTTTAAATTAAGAGTATTATGATCTTATTTAAATTCCAGAAATACCAGGGAGACTATGGGGAGAGGAGACCACAGGGTACTAGGAGTTGAGGCCAGTAGGCCAGTCAGAAGGCTACTGCAGCTGTCAGGGAAAGAAGACCATGACTTGGAATGGGACACTAGTAGCAAAGCCAAGAGCAATAGACAGGTTGAGTGTTTTGTTTGTTGGTTTTTTAAGATTTTTTGCCATAAGGCACAAGCTCTCACCAGAAAGAGACAAAGAGAGGGAAAGTGACACATTACTCCTCAGGGAGATGGCTATGCTGCAATCCCTTCTCCACCATTCTCCTCCCAGGATTTTAGGCACACACGCACATGCGTCTGGCATGATTTTCAAGCTGCCAGGTCCTGGATTTGAACTGCAGGTGACCATGTAGGAACCAGTGCTTTAACCACCACACCAAGTGCTGGCCCCAGGTTGGATGTATTTTGGCTGCAGCATCATCAGCACTTGTCCATGGACAGTATGTGGAAGTAAGGGGAGGTTTGGAGAACCCCTGTATGAGTTCTGGGGCGGATCACTGGCCTTAGAGAATCCCAGACCCCACATGGCAAGGGATGGTCTTCACATCACAGCTCAACACTTCACAGTCCCCGGCAGCCCACTGGGGACTCTTGACATGATAGAAAGACCAGAGCATGTTGAATTCTGTTTTCCTGGAACACCCACTCCATGTTAGTTTCAGTTCTCCACTCTGAAGGCACAATAAGGAGAACATTCCTTCTTCTCAGAACTCCCTCCAAAGACTTTGAGACTTTGTCCCCTCCTGGATGTTTTCTCTCAGAAGCCAAAGGTAGGACTTCCCTGTGCTGGCTTTTTCTGATGTTCTGCTTCTCACATCTTTTATCTGGATCTTCTCTCCCCTCATATCCATGTGTCCCATCCACTCACTACACATACCCACACACGCATGTGTGCGTGTACACACACTCACACACACACACACACACACATACACACACACTAATCTCTGTAACGGTAGAATTGATACTCTCTTTTTTTATCTTTGTCCCCTAGCACCTGCTCAAATTCTAAAATTTTTAGAAGGAAAAATTGAGGATTGGAAGCCATTGTGTCTGAGCAGTGACTCACCACTGCTTTCCAAATCCCACTGTCTATAAGGGGGGTTGCTTCAAGCCCACAGTGACAGCACCTCAGAAGGCGGTCTGTGACCAAAAGGATGGCACTGGACCATGGGATGCTGTCCTCCCACTCCTCAGATTTTTTGGATGAATTGAGAAGATGGGCTTCTTTCCCTAAATGGGTTTATCTCAGCCTGTCAGCTCCGGGTGGGAACACCACATTGAAGGAGGATTTCCGGCCAATTACACCCTTCCGCCATAAAGCGTGAGAGAAATTAACAGAGGCTAATGGACTTAAGCAGCCCCCCATGCCAAGACCAATACGGATGACAAGGAAGCTCCAGAGCTGCCCTCCTGTTTCCCTATTTTCTCTCCTGTCAGTAATTTATTCTGTTAGGTGAAAATCCCTATTTAGCCGGCCTGCAATTCCTATTTTAGTAGGGCCAGCCAGGAGCACCCCAGGGAAGATCACCAGTGAGAAAAAGGCCTTTTGAAGATTACACATGAACAAAAAGAGAGAGGCTTTGAACATTGATGGAGGTTTTGAGCTTCAAACTCCAGCTGGGGCTGCAGATCTCACTGAAAAAATAAATAAATGAGCAAAGGGAAAAGAGATAGAAGTAACCACTTCCAGAATTAGAGAAATTTAGTTATTGCAGGAGTGCAAAGAAAATCGAAAATCAGGAGTCCAGATGCTCTTTCCGGGCTCTGTTTTGCTGTGTGACCTTGGATAAGTCAGTCTATCTCTCCGCACCTTTTTTGCTCAATACATGCTGGTTGATAAATACTCTAGGCTAAGCGTCGCGCTGGGTACTAAGGATGAATTCCAAGATGAGAGGAAGACCCTGCTCTCCAGAAGCTCACAGTCCCATGGGGAAACCAAGAGAACAGATTATTAATTACAGCACACGGTGGCATGTGCAGCAATGCCCATTTCCCATCTACAAAATCAGCAGCTTGATCTGGAAAATAACGACGATGAGGGTGGCAACTAATGTCTGCTGAGCTCTGAGGCCTGGATATATGGCTGTCCCCTGCCTTCCCATTGCTGTGGACAGGAGAGAAGCAAGGTTTCCCCAGAGCTCTGGGACTCTTTGCAAGTCCTTACCCCTGCCGCCACCTCCTCCCGCCAACCCTCAGAGTCCAGACATCACCACTGTCTACCTCAAAACCCCAATCTAACCCCATCATTCCCAATAGCCACACCAAGAAACACCGCATTTCCAGGATATCACTACTCCTTCGGACTCTCGAACACACCAGGCTCTAGATCCCTACCCTCCCCGACTCCCCTGAGCCTCCCATTTGGCCCTCTACAGTCCCTGCTCCCCTTAACTACATGTCAGAGAACATTTACCTTCTGGCTCTCCCTGGGCACCCTCCACCCTGCAGCTTGACCACCAAGGCTACTTCCTGCCCTCACACTGCAACCTCTTGTTCTTTCCAGACATTGTCCCCTCCTCCACCTAAAAGCCTCCAGCTAGGAAGCCTATCTGATCTTGTTAGATAACCATTACCCTCTCCTTTTCATAATCAACTACAGCTACAGGTCACTGCCCCTCCATCCAGTCCCTCCAGGTTCTAACTCCCAGTTCACTGTCAGTCTTTCCAACACAGACTTGGTTTCTGTTACTAAGTAGGTGTCTTGTAGACAGCATGCTCTGTCATCTTTCGACTTCCTCTCACCCAAAGCCTCAGTCACTCACTGACATGCTCATCCTTTATACCTCAGCATTACAGAAACTGTTCTCACTCCATGACCTTGATTTCAAGAACCCCACTCTCTGACCTCTGCTCATTTGAAGGTGAAGGATTCCTCCACCTCACTGGGCCCTGGGTCCAGTGATTCTGCTGCCTGTTCACTGTCTTTTATCCCATATATCCTCACTTCCTTTTTTTTTGGGGGGGGGGGGGGGGAGCGGTTTTTTTCTATAGGGCACGTGTGCACTCGCCAGACAGACAGAGAGAGACATAGAGACAGAAAGCGAGAAATCACCCCCCTGGGGGGATGGTCACGCCACAATCCCTTCTCCTCCATTCTCCTCTCAGGATCTTGGGCAAGCACGCACACGGGCCCAGCGTGAGTTTTAAGTCACCGGTCCGGGACGCGAACCGCGGTCGACTACGTGGGAATCCAGCGACATAGCCATTACGCTAACTGCTGGTTCCCCTCACTTCCTTTTTTGCCCAGCTAAGAAGTCCTGGTCAGTCAACCCCATCATCATCATTTCCTTGAATTACCCTGGTGGCAGGTCGTGTATTCTAAAAAAAAAAAAAAAAAAAAAAAAAAAAAAAAAAAAAAACAGCCCCAACCATATCTCCCATGTCCCATGCGTTTCTTATCTGCTTCTCACAGAACTTTCACATGCCTGTCATCAATTGGTCTATTTCCTCTCCATGATTCTGGGTGGGGCCATAACTACAGCAGAAGTGATGCCAAGGTTACTTCAAAAAAAGTAAGGGAGCTTCCATCCAGTTCTTTTGGGACATTAGTTCCTGGGACCCAGCCACCATGCCAGGAGAGGCCAAGTGGAGAGGAACCAAGGCTCTTAGTCCTCTGTGTGAACTCCCAGATAGCAGACACGAACCACTTGGCAGCCATGTGATTCGCCATCTGTATCAGTTCCCTAGGGCTGCTGTAACAAATTACCACAAACTGGATGGCTTAAAACAAGAGAAATGTATTCCTCCACAGTTCTGGAGGCTAAAAGTTCAAAATCAAGGTGTCAGCAGGACCACACTACTTTGGATGCCCCAGAGGGGAATCTCTTCTTCCCCTTTCCCAGATGCTGCTGCTCCAAGCTTTCTTTGGCTTGCAGCTGCATGACTCTAATCCCATCCCCTGTGATTGCATCATCCCTGCCTCTTCTGTAGGGTGAATCTCCTTGTGCTTGTCTCTCATAAGGACACTTGTGATGGTATTTAGAGCCCATATGGATACTCCAGGATTACCGTCCCATCTGAAGATCCTAAACATAATCACATCTGCAAAGATCCCTTTTCCAAATAAGGTAGCATTGCAGGAATTAAGATCTGGTGTCAGTCTAGACCCATGGTGTGGTGGTTAAGGGATCTGGCTTCCACATGGCTTATTACATGGTTCAAATTCCAGCCCTGGAAGCTTGAAAAACATGCCAGTTGTGTGTGTGCATGCCCCAAATCCTGATATGATGGTAAAATGGAGAAGAAGAGATTGTGATATGACCATGTCCCATTGAGGGTGCTTTCTCTTGCCCTCTCTTTCTCTATCTCTGTATCTCTCTGTTAAATGAAGCACATACTCTCTGGTAGTGAATGAATATAACAAATTTTTAAAAAGAAAAAGAAGAAAAGAACGGGAAGAAAAATAAAAAAGAAAGAATGAAGAAGATCTGATATCTTTATCAGCCAACTAACCCACCTTCAAAGTGGACAGTCTAGGGAACCAGCAGTTAGCGTAATGGCTATGTTGCTGGACTCCCACGTAGTCGACCGCGGTTCGCGTCCCGGACCCGGTGGCTTAAAACTCACGCCAGGTGCGTGTGCGTGCGTGCCCAAGATCCTGAGAGGAGAATGGAGGAGAAGGGATTGCGGCGTGACCATCCCCCTTGGGGGATGATTTCTTGCTTTCTGTCTCTATGTCTCTCTCTGTCTGTCTGGCGAGCGCATGCACCCTATAGCAAAAATCTCTCCAAAAAAAAAAAAAAAGTGGACAGTCTAGGGCAAGTAGGTGGTGCAGTGGTTAAAGTGGCTGGATCTCACATGGCCAACTGATTGGTTCAAGTTCCAGACTCAGAGGCTTGAAAAACACGTCAGGCACATGTACATGTATGCCCAAAATTCCCAGAGGAGAATGGGGGATAAGGGTTTGCAGCATGGCCATATCCTAGGAGGTAGAAGGATAGGGAGTAATTTATCACTTTTCTTCTCTCCCTCTCTTTCTAACTCCATCTCTCTCCAGTGAATGTACTTGCCCTAGAGCAAATAAACAAACATGGACTCTCCATTCCCCGGTCAAGTCTGCCCAGTTGAGCAGAGACAAGCTGGGACACCAAAGCCCTGCCAAAAAACTGGAGATTCACAAGAAAAATGAGCAGCTGTTGTTTTAAGCCACTAAGTACTGGGGTTACACAGCAATAGATAGCTGATACGACCTCAGCTCTCTTGCTTCTTTCTTGTTTGGTTGAACTTGCTAGTTTAACCCAACTCTTCACTGCTCCTGACCTGAACTGGCAGCTGAATGTGGTAAGAGGGAGACATACAACCCTGCTGACTCTGCCCACTCTACATTCCTGAGCACTGAGTTCTAGCAGGCCCTTTGGGCTGCCCAGCCATACACACATGATATCCCAACAAGAATCACTTCCGTATTCTCCCAAATGGCCGTCTCACTTCTTCCCTCAATTCAAATCTTTACTGCCTCCTCCCCAGCCCCCATCTCAGCTGATATCCTTGATTCTTATTTCACAAAGACAATGGAAGCAATCAGAAGAGAGCTCCCATGGTTCTTGCAGTACATCTGCCAACCATGGTCATCCACACTTGCTGTTTTTTCTCTGTTACTAGGACAACCTTCCCGTGCGCCAATCTCTCCTCTTATCCTCTAATCTAGCCCCCAAGGACATCATTCTTTGTCCATTTCCTCCTGCTTCATCATTTCTTGCCTCTCTGCTAGATCATTCCCATCAATTTTAGATATGTTGTATATCTCCCATGACCCTCTAGCTACCACTCATTTTTCCTCACTTTTAAAATAAGATAAACATTCATATTCAGTCTCTAATGCCTTTCTTCCCATTCTCTCTTGAACCCATTCTAATCAAACTTTTTAATTACCCCCATTTTACTAAAAGTAACTTTTGTCAAAGTTATGCACAACGCTTCCACACCTGACATTGTCAAATGCAAGGTCTTTGTCAGTCCTGGTCTTACTAAAACCCTCAGCAATCTCTATCAGCTTTTTAGGACTGCCATAACAAATTTCCACAAGTCTCAAACAAAAGAAATGTATATGTAACAGTTCTGGAGTCTAGCAATCCCAAGTCAAGAATCTTTCCTTGCATCTTTCAACTTCTGGTAGCTTCTGGCCTTCCTTGGCGTTGGTCTACAGTGCACCACTCCTACCTCTACCTGCCTCAATCCTCACATGGCCTTCCTTCCTTTGTGTGTCTGTGTGTCCTCTCTCCTACTTGTAAGGAAATTGCTGTTGGATTTCGGGCCCCTCTAATCTGATATGACATCATCCTAACTAATGGCATCTGCAAAGACCCTATTTCTAAATAAGATTACATTCTGGGGTATCTAGTAGACATGAAATTGGAAGAACATTATTCAACCCATTTCAGCACCATTTAGCACTATTGAGTTTCCTTCTTAGAAATACTTCCTTCTCTTTTCCTCCTGGACACCATATACTTTGGGTTTTCCTTCCACCCTACTGGCCACTCCTTCTCAGTCTTTTTTGCTGGTTGCTCTTTTTTTCAGAGTGCTCCAGAGCTAAGCCTGTGGAGACCTTCTCTTTTCTATCCACTCTCCTTCTCTATGTGATCACATCCAATCTCATATCTTCAAATCTTATCTAGAAGCTGATGACTCTAAAATTCCTATCTCCAGCCTCAACCTCTCTCCTGACTCCAGACACACATTATAGCCCTTTGGATGTCTAAGGGGCATCTCAAATCTGATATGTCTCAACCCAAAATCCTAATTCTCCCTATACCCTAAACAACAAACAGCCACAAAATTCAAAAAAAACAAAACAAACCTACTATATCTGTACACTCTAATCTCAGTAATTGGCATTTCCGACCTTCCATTTGTTCAAGTCATTCTTGATTCCTCTCTTTCTTACGTCTCACCTCCAATTCGACAGCAAATTCTGTTGATATTTACCTTCAAGATATATCCCATATTCAGCTGTTATTCATAAACCTCTTGCCACACCCTGATCCAACCCAACATTGTCTTGTTTAGAGCAGGAATGAGCAAACTACAGCTTGTGAGCCTAATCCAGTCCACCACTTGTTTTTGTAAATAAAGTTTTTGGAACACATCCATTTGTTTACATGTTGTCTATGGCTACTTTTGCATTCCAGGGGCAGAGCTGAGTAATTGCAACAGAGACCATATGGCCTTCAAAGCTGAAAATATTTACTATCTGGTCCTTTATGGAAGTTTACCAATCCCTAGACTAGATTATTATAATCATAGGTCTCTCTTTTCAGTTTTGTCACTACTGTAGTCGATTATCAAACTGACTAGTACTTTTAAAACATGAGTCAGCTATGCTTCAGTCAACCACAGATGTCTCATCTTTTAAACTGTGTTAATATAGGCAAACTTCAAGATGAAATCAATCTAATTATTTCTCTACCTCATTCCCCCACTTCCGTTTTTATATACCACTTTCCTGTTCCTGAATACATTATTTTCCCTTTCCGGAGCATAAATATGCTCAACTACAAGTCTTTCCGGAGTCCATTGGAAAGCAGTCCAGGATCCCCAATTCGAATTGCATTTTCTTTTGTTCAATTAAACACCATTAATTTTCTTTTGTTTTTAAAGATAGTCAGACTCTATCAATTCCCTTTTCAGAATTCTTCAGTGCCTCTTGGCTCACTTGCCCCAGCTCATCTGGCCCTGCAACACTAACCCCCTACTACACCTCCACCCTTATTTCCAGCTACGTTCTATCTCATATTTCTCCAGTCACACCAAACATGTTCTTGTTCCTACCTGACATGCTCCCACTCCGTAGCCTTTACATTACATTTCCTTTACTCCTTTTTTTTTTTTTTTTTTTTTTTTTTTTTTGAGAGAGAGATTGTTGCTATAGGGTGCATATACTCGCCAGAGAGACAGAAAGCATGAAATCACTCTTTGTAGGGGAGATGGTCATGCAGCAATCCCTTCTCCTCCAGTCTCCTCTCAGGATTTTGGACATGCACACACATGCACCCGGCACGAGTTTCAAGCCACCAGGTCCAGGACTCAAACCCCGGTTGACCACATGAGAGTCCAGCACCTTAACCTCTACACCACCTGCTGGCTCTGGCCTTTGCATTTTTTAACTTTTGTCTCTAATAATTCTCACCAGTCTTACCCTTGCAATTCTCATGTCTTTAGGAACCCTCCCCTGCTCACGTTATATCAAATAGCACCATTCTCTCAATCACTCACTACCCTTCATAATCTGTCCTATTATTCCCATAGAATTTATCATCATCACATAATATACTTCCTTTTATTTGTCAACATAGTCTGTTTAACCTTCTTTATTGTCACATATTCTGCAAAACACACACAATTTTCTGTCCTGAACCTGAGATCAATGCCTGGAACATAGTAAGAGTTCAGTAAAGATGTGTTGAATAAATTAATGACTTAAAGAATGAATGCTCAATGTGAGTGAGTCTCTATACTAAACCTTTTTTTTTTTTTTTTTTTTGAGAGGTTTTTGCTGTAGGGTATGTGCACTCACCAGAAAGACAGAGAGACAGAAAGTGAAAAATCACCCCCCTAAGAGGGATGGCCACGCTGAAATCCCTTCTCCTCCATTCTCCTCTCAGGATCTTGGGCACACACTTACACATGCCCAGAGTGAGTTTAAGCCACTGGGTCCGGGACTCGAACCGCAGTTGACTACATGGGAGTCCAGCGATGTAGCCATTATGCCATCTGCTGGTCCCTGAACTAAACCTTTGACATGTGCCTTAGATCACTGACCTCGCCTCAACATTTCCAAGAGACAGACCCTAAGGGCCAGAGCTCAAGAACACCCAGCCAGAATTCAAAGTCAAGTGCAATGTCAAAGCTCACAGTCCTCACCTCAGCCTCCTACAATCATGCTGGTCTGTACATTTTAGAAGGTATTCTAATGTGTGAGTTTATATTTCTAGCAACTTAAATGTCCACCAGTGGCAGAATGGGTATGCAAAAAATGATTCAGGCATACAATGGAGTATCATTCAACCTTTAAAAAGAGGGAAATTCTGACATAAGCTACCACATGAATTAAGCTTGAAGACGTTAAGCTAAGTGAAATAAGCCAGTTACAAAAAAGACAAATGCTATATGATTCCACTTATATAAGGTGCCTAGAGAAGTCAAATTCATAAAGACAGAAAATTGAGTGGTGGTTGCCAGGAGCTAGGGGGAGGGAAATGAGAAGTTACTGCTTAATGCGTATAGAATTCAGTTTAGGAAGATGAAAAGGGTTCTGGAGGTGGATGGGGATGATGTTTGCACAACAATGGAAATGTATTTAACGCCACTGAATTTACACTTACAAAGGGTTAAGACGGTGCATTTTGTGTTATGTGTATTCTGCCATCATTTTTTAATATTAAAAAAATCCATATCACTTTCTCATTATGAAATACAAAGTAGATTAAAGTCTCCCAGTTTCGAGAAGAATGTGAGGTCCAGAGAGCAAGGCGAGTCAGGCTAAGATTGTTGGAGGCCACACCTGAACCCTGAGAACTCCTGACTCTCTCCTGGACTGTGTCCTTTGTTTCCAGGCTGCCTTCTCCTAAGGGAGTCAAAAGGTTTCCCTCAAAATATTTGCTACATTTTATACAGAGAAAATGTATTTCTTCCATTCGTTGGGTGGATTAGTTGTTTCTGGAAACTTCTTTCTTCCACACCCCAATCTGGTCCCAGTTAGGAGTAGGGTAAATGATCACAAACTTAGAGACTGTCTCCTGAGAGCCAGCAGGAGGGGGCCGATGGGAGATGTTAGTATATTAGCATATGCAAATAGGCAAGGGTAAAGAAACTGGGAAAGCTGCTATTTTATCATTTGTGGTAATTATAGTAATTTAGAGTGGTGAATCAATGGGTTCCTGGAGGTAAAAGCATCTCCGAAGGATAATGTGGTGTGATTAAGAAGTTCTGATTAAGAACCAGTGTCATTTTCACTTGAAAAAGGTGAAGAAAAAGACTGAGGTCAGAAGTGCAGCCTCACAAGTCCTAAAGTAGGGCCCTTGGCCTACCAGGCTCTCTCCCTAGGGCTGGGGACACAGACAGGACTCAGACTCGCCCTGACCCAAGACCCTCACAGAGGAAAGAAAGCTACTGAAAACAACTATCCAGACTCATTGTGATGCACGCAGTGGTCTTGCTTGCATAGGAATACAAAAGGAATGACAAACTCTCTCAGAGGAAAAGAATGTTCTGGAAAAGCTTCAGGTAAAAGGAGACAGCTGAATAGGCATTAGCAGTATCAGTAGGAGTTCATAACTGACAGCAACCAGAGGAGAGGGATTTCAGGTGTAAGTGAAGTGTAATGAGAAAATGTATTTGGACAACTCCAAATGAAAAGCAAAAAATAGAGGGGACCAGCAGTTAGTGTAATGGCTATATCACTGGACTCCCACGTAGTCGACTGCGGTTCGAGTCCCGGACCCGGTGGCTTAAACTCACGCCAGGCACGTGCGCATGCGTGCCCAAGATCCCAAGAGAAGAGATTGTGGCATGGCCATCCCCCCTGGGGGGGTGATTTCTCACTTTCTGTCTCTCTGTCTTTGTCTTTCTGATGAGCGCACATGCCCTATAGCAAAAACCTCTCCTGGGACAAGCAGTTAGTATAATGGTTATGTTACTGGACTCCCATGTAGTCGACCGCGGTTCGGGTCCCGGACCCAGTGACTTAAACTCGCGCCGGGCGCGTGTGCGTACGTACCCAGGACCCCAGGAGGAGAATGGAGGAGAAGGGATTGCAGCATGGCCATCCCCCCGGGGGGTGATTTCTCGCTTTCTATCTCTCTGTCTCTCTCTGTCTTTCTGGCGAGCGCATGCGCCCTATAGTGAGAACCTCTCCCAAAAAAGAAAAAGAAAAAAATAGAGACTTGTATCTTATGAGGCTGAAGAAACCAGCAAGAACTGACAGGGAAGCCTTTATGGCCACTCTAGAGAGTCTAGAAATAACCCAGCAGCTGATGGGAGCTGAACAAGACCCAACTGAATTTTAGAAGAAGCTGGTGAACATCAGTGCAGTACTAAGAACTGAAACAGAGGGATGGGACAGGAGACAGGAGTCAGGAGGTCAGATGAGCTAGGAACAAGCTCCTAACAGAAAAGCAGGAAGCTCAGAAACAACCAAATCAGGACTTCCCGGGTCCAACTGGAAGGGACTTTACAACCATCTAATTCAACCCCTATTCTACAGATGAGCGGATCAAGGCTCAGCGAGGTTAAAGCACCTTGTTTCGTGTCTCACAGCTAGTAAACACAGAACAGGGGTGTAATACCAGGTTTAATTGACTCCAAAGCTTAAGTTTGTCTATTGTTCCACAAACTTCTGGGATATAACACAGAATGGGCAATAATCCCAAGACCCTGTCATGTGACAGGAATATCAGCGACCAGTCGGTGGCCTGTCTTCCGCGTTCTCATTGAGTATGGAAACTCAGGCAAGAACTGGGGGATCCTGCCAAGCCCCCCAGTGGCTTCCCTCTGGCAAACGAGGACAGACTTCATTCCCAGCACATTATAAGACGTCGGACTACTGCCCACATCACAAGATGTCAGAACAATTAGCCCTGTCCACCAACTGGATAGCATTTTTTATGTATTTTTTCCCTCGAGGGCATGTGTACTCACCAGAGAGAAATGAAGAGACAGGAACAGAGAGAGGGGGAGAAAGCACCCTCCAAATGGGCATGGACATGCTACCATCCCTTTTCCTCCATTTCTCCATCAGGATTTGGGACACACACATGCATGTGCCTAGCACGTTTTTCAAGCCATTAGGGTTAGAGTCAAACAGTGATCAGCCATGTGGGATTCAGCCACGAGACTACAGGGATGGGAGAGGTAGTTATCTTGTGAGATAGTGAGTTCCCTGTCCGCAGGATATGCAAGCCAGAGCTAAGTGTCCACCTCTTTTTTTTTTCTTTTATTTTTAACTTTATTTATTTATTTGTTTGTTTGTTTGTTTGTTTGTTGTGATTTTCAAGCCACTGGATCAAGGCCTTGAACCTCAGTTGGCCATGTGGAAATCCAGCACCTTAATCATCACCTTACCTGCTGAACCAGTATGCACCTCTTTAAGATGTATTAGAGAGGATTTTAACTCTAAGAGTTTTTCCAAATCCCTTTCAACTCTAAGGTTCTATTGTATAATCTTTGTGGGTTGAGACATATCCCAGAACTACCCAAATATCTTTCTATGGGCTGTCACTGAAGAATTACTTCTTAATTCATTCATGAGCAAAGAGTGTTTTGGAAAACACTTTTATGGGAGAAGCAAGAGCAGCAGAGGAAAGATTCTAAGGGAGGACCTAACACAGCTAATCTCGAAGGTTGAAGAAGAGGACCGAGTCTCCTGCATGAGAAACAATAAATGCTAAGGCCCAGGAGCAAGGAGGCCAGAGGAGACCAATGTGGCTGGAGGCAGAGGGGGGCAAGCAGACAACTGGGGAGAGATGAGGCTGCACATGGCAGGGCCTTGAGGGCCACAGGAGCCAGCAGCGGGTCGCGAACTGTGAATTGATGGGTATTTTAGAAAGTTCACTTGGACAGCCATGTGGAGTCACTATAATTCATTCCTTAAGACTCTTTTAGATAATAAGGGAAATAAAGCCCTTCCTTAGGGCCATGGGGTGTTTCCATTGTGGTCTAAAACAGAGGTCCCTACTGTATCAGGACCCCAGAACTTCTGGTGCTCTTCCTAGTGCTGGGGCCCACGTCCCCAGGATACCTGTGGCGGCCAGGACCTCCAAGCCTTGGCCCACACTGACCCTCTGAGTGCCAGCCCCTCGCACGAGGCCTCGGCCCGGCCTCACCACCGACAGATGGAGCGTTTGTTGACGCTCTGGTGACAGCTTGAAAACTCATCTCCTCCCTCCGAGCCGGCCCGTTCCACCTCGTCCTCCCATCTGCCATCTCATTTTAAAACTAGCAGAACAACTCGGCTAGAGCAATTCCGACTTTTTCCATCTGTGCCGAGTTAATTAAGAGGGTAATGAGAGCTGAGAATGAACGAGGCCTGCATTAATTCAAGATATGATTAAGAGAAACATTTCTAAAATGTATATGTGCATGCAGAAAATGAGGCAGAATGGCTTGGGTGTGCACCCCAGGCCAAGGCTCCGCTGAGTCTACAAACACATTGGGCCATGGCAGGTGGGCTCCAGGGAACAGGGAGCTGGAAACAAAGTCTGCCTGCAGCAGGTGCTGCTGTGAGTCTAGGCTCCAAGGAAGAGGCCCGTGTGGTCACAGGAGCAGGGAAGATTGCCGTAGAGACTGTTCCCGAGACAGCCATTCCACAGACACTTCATCACCTTGTACGTGCCCGCCCCAGCAAACTTCAGAGCCAAGAGGTAGCAAGGGCTTCTCTTCATCACAAATCTCATCCACTTATTACCTACCCACCTATCTAAAACAGCCCCAGATGCATAAGAAACGCCATGAAATCAACAAAATAAAAAATTGAGATCAGGGAGCCCCGGGTTTGGATCCTGGTTCATCCTGAACATACCAGGAACATCCTGCACATTGGTAATCCTGGCTGGCTGGGAGGTTGAAGGAGTATCACAGAGTGACAAGACCCTATCCAGGGTCTCTCTCTCTCTCTCACTCAACAAAATAAACTTTAAAAAAATCTAAGATCACAATCCAGGTTTGTTTTTGTTGTTGGTTTTTGGGTTTGTTTGATTTTTTAATAGCAAAGCAGGGAGTTTATTAAAAGAGAGGTAATATGTTGAAATATTCACTTTGTAAGCTAAATAATGTGATTGAATGTATAAAAGAAAATGAAATTAAAAAAAATTTTTTTTTAAATAAGAGAGGTAAGGAAAAAAAGAGCTCCCAATTGCAAGAAGGGAGGGATCCCAAAAAATGGGTTGCGAAGGAAGAACTGTGGCAAGAGGTTATTTGGGTTAGGAAGGGCTTCGTCCAGACTTGTTCTAGGTGGGACTTGTACATACATTCCCTTCCTGGTGGGAGGGGAGCACTCTGGATGGATCCAATTATTCTTCTAATTTTGGAATGGGTACCAAGGTCAGGAGATTCTTTGTCTAGAAGCTTTGGGTCATGAAAACCATTGTCTTATTTTCTTCCTATAATATGGTGGACCCTGGAAAAATCCTTTGTTTTAGGTCTACATCATGCTGCCTAGGTCAATCACTATTTTGCAAGCGGCCTCTCAAGATCACGCAGCAAAGCTGCTTTGTCTCCATCATATACTTAGCCATTTTGTGATTCTATTTGGGGGCCACACCATAACTATATTTTTAGGGTCCCTGTCTCCTACCTCATTCCCTCCTCTTCAGAGGAATCCCTAACGGCTAATAGGGACACAAGGGCCAAAGAAGACGGTTCTGACTTCTTCCCACTGACGTTGGGTGATGATGGGGGCAGGAGGAGGCAGCAGTTAAGGAGCCTCTACCAGAGGTCTATGTCTGCCTAGAGGCCCAGGCTAGAAGTCATGATGGGTGTTCAGTGGAGACTTTGTCCCAATCACCATGTGTAGCTTAATGGATTCTAAAAGAGAAAAGCAGCTCATTATAATAAATTGGACAGTTATAAACAAAACTTTAACTCTATCAAATTTGACTCTAAGACTCTTCAACATGACTGAAACCTTCAACAACATACCGGAGACTTGTAATTTGTCCTTTCTCTTTGCTGTAGCCATTTTCCTGAAGACAAAAACTTTTCCACAATCTACATCTTCTAACTCCTAGTCCATTAGGCCTACAAGTGAAAATACCAACAATGACGAGTAATGATGAATAAATAGCTAACGCTCATGGAGTACCTACTATGTGCCAGGCATTGTTCTCCGGACTGTGTGCATATATTACCTCATCTAATTCTCAAAAAGACCCTATGAGGCAAGTATTATTGATACTCAGGAAATTGAGGCTCAGAGACTTGCCCAACTTGCCACAATGAGGAAGTAGCTGAGATAAGATTTGAGCTCAGCTCTCTGTGATGCCAAATCGAAACTATCCTACATCCAGTCCCTGTGCTCAAAGAGACCATTAAGATGCACAATGCAATGTTTTAAGGGAACAGAGAAAAGGCATCTTCCTTGATCTGGTATGATCAGGGAAGGGTGACCACAGAAGACTTCATGGAGGAAGGGGCAGCCAAGCTGACTCTAAATAATCCAGATTCAGCAACTGCTTACTGAGTGTCTCCTGGTTGCCAAGCAATCTGCAATCAGCCAGCCCTTTAATATGCCTTATGTCACTAAAGCAGCCAGTCCTAAAACAGAGGCATCAGTGTTTCCATGTAATCAAAGAGGAGACTGGGGTCCAGAGCAAGTCTCTCCACTCAAGGCCCCCAGCCTGGGAGTGGAGGCAGAACTCAAAGTGAGGTCATTCTGACTCTCCAGGAGACAGTTGGTCCTCAGCTCGGACTGGTGCACTCAAGATGACGGGGGGAGAGGATGATGCTCCCTGAGGACATCAACCTGACAGAGGACTGACAGAGTCAGAGGGCAGCTGTTTTCCTCTCAGCAGTCAGGACACATGGGTCACAGTCCCTGTTCTGCCCACCCTTTTTGCAAGATCTTAGGCAGTCAATTCCACTTCTCCATCTACACCGTGGAATGACTGGCTGAAGCCCCTTCAGCCCTAAGATTCCATGATGTTCTCCAACACTGATACCCCAGCCCAGTGCATAAAAACCTGACCATGCACTTTCTACCTCTCAATTCCAGAGAGAAAATCTCACATGCAAAGCCCCCCTTCAAGACCACAATCAATCCCTTCCCAAATCCCATGCTCCTGCCTTACTGAAAACATCTAGAAGCTTGGATGGGCTGCAGTCCCCTCAAGACCTAAAGGGAAGTCGTCTTCATCCCATCCATTCTGGTCTCTGCCTCTCCACTCAATGTGTGAAGACAGAAATATTGGAAACATTCTTGCCTCATCGTCATCTTTCTGCCAGACCAGAGACTAGTCATCACATCCTGTTTGTCTTTGAAATGCATCTGGACCTTCCTGACACCTCTCCACCCTGAATCCTGTGTGCCATCATCTTAGCCAGGCTACATCTCTTCCCATAGTTCAGTGCAACACACTCCCACAAGGGCTCACCCACTCCCACACTGTCCCTCCAGTTCCACTTTCACACCTAGAACATCAGGGTTTGTTTGTTTGTTTTCATAGAAATAATATTTTATTACAGAAGGCAATCTGACTTACAAATCGATACACATTTCAAAGAAAATATTTAGTCACTGCAAAAAATGCATGAATATAAAAAACTCAATGTGCCAAATTCTTCAAGGAAATGCACACAAAAACTTATTTTTGAACTATGCGGTTGTTACTGTACCACTGTGAAAGCAAAATAAAATTCTTCCAGAGGCCAAAAATGGAAGGAGACCTTAAGAATGCAGCAGAAGCATTTCCACACATTAGTTTCCAAAGTCTGGTTTGTGCAGAAATCTTTTCCCTAGATTCAGGGAGTGTTTGCTCTTTGGAAAGAAAAGAGTGAAGATGTTTCCCTTGCCTGCCCTTTGGGGTCTTCTGCTGCTCTTCAGTGCACTGCCATTGTTGGTTGATTCTTGTGAGCTTCTCAGGCTAGTTTTTTTTCTTTTCATTTCTTTTTTCTCTCTTTCCCTTTTTTTATTTTCTTTTTTTCTTTTCTTTTTTTTTAAGTGCTAGAGGGCAAGTGTACTTGCCAAAGAGTCAGAGACACAAATAGAGAGAGGGGAGGGGAGGAAGAAGCGTCCCCTATGGAGAGTGGTCATACCATAGTCCCTTCTCCTCCATGTCTCCCTCCTTTGGGGATTTTGGGTACACATGCACATGTGCCCATCATATTTCTCAAGCCTCTGGGCCTGGGACTCAAACAGCATGGCCAATCATTAAGGATTCAGCCTCTTTAACCCCCAGGCCACAGAGCCTGCCTAGTGCTGCATTTTTGTTTTAACTTTATTATTATTTACATTAAGTCACTGTAAATCTTTACAGAGTACAACATGGTTCCCAGCATAAATACAGTGCATATTAGTCAAATCAAAGACATTACCATGTACATTATCACCAGCAAGTAACTATGCATTTTCGTGTCCATTAAATTTGTTGTCTGTTTTTTTCCCTGAACCTCTCCCTCCCATCCCATATTACCCACTCCCTATATCCCAACCCTCGACCCCCTGCATACAGACTCTAGTATTTAGAATTGCCCTCCCTGCTATTATACCTTCCAGTCTTTTCGTTTCTGCTATAGCTGGTACTGGATTTTTTAAAAATCAATAATTACATTAAGTTTTCAAAAGGAATGAATAGTAACCCCCTCATCTCTATTAGGATGGCTACTATCAAAAAAAAATTTTTTTAAGCAAGTTGGTAAAGATGTGAAGGAATTGAAACCCTTGTACACTCTTGGTCTGAATAAAAATCAGTACAACTGCTGTGGAAACAGTACAGTTGGTCTCAAAAAATTGAACATAGAATTACCATATGAGCTAGTAATTCCTTTGTGAGTATGTACCCAAGAGAACTGAAATCAGGGCTCTGAACAAATATTGAATGCCTGTGTTTATAGCAGCACTATTCACAATAACCAAAAGGTAGAAGCAACCCAAGTGTCTGATGAATGGATTGGAAAAGTGTGGTATATATACTCTATGGAATACTACTCAGCCATAAAAAATAACAAGACCCTGGAATTTGATAGAAAGTGGTCAGATACGGAGGATATATTGCTGAGTGAAGTAAGCCAGGCTATGAAAGAAAGATATTGTATGTATCCACTCAATATATACCGACTATCAGCATTCTATGATAGAGAGCAAAAAATTGGAGGACATAAAAACAGTGAAGGTACTTAACGAGAATAGGACAGTGTGGAATGGGGGAAGTGAAGAGAAGAGGATAGAGAAAGATAACAAGTGAACAATAGAGAGGCAGGAAGTTAGTGAGGAACAGATATGGCTTATTAACTGTTGATGTTGACATGTATAGTATTCTCAACTGGATTTGTCTGAGAAGTATTTCATGATGGGCAAAGTATTTGTACAAGCAAAATGAGAAATAGCGATTGACTGTTTTAAGAAATAATTATAATAATAATAATAATGATTGGGGAAAACATAGAAAAGATATTGAATGCTGAAGTGGGGAGATTGATGTCTCTGTACTGACTGACATGCATGGCATTCCCTTTTGAAAAAGCAATGTAATACACTGTAAAGTTATATGTAATTCAATGTAATATAAAGAATATGATGATGATCACTGGAAAAAGTTTAAAAAAGATCCCGAGAGGAAATGGAGGAGAAATAAATGGCAAACGCGCCCTATAGCAAAAACCTCTCAACTAAAAAAAAAAAAAAAAAGAAGCAACCCAAGTTAGTCCATACACCAGTGGAATATTATTCAGCTGTAAAAAAGGAAGGAAATCCTGATATATGTTATAATGTAGAAGAACCCTGTGGACATCAAGTGATCTAAACCAGTCGCAAAAAGACAATTACTGTGTAATTTGACTTATGTGATATATCTACGGTAGCTAGAATCACAGGGCCAGGAACTAAGACAATGGTTGTAGGGGCTGGGAGAGAGTGAGGAATGGGAAGTGACTGTTTAATGTGTACAAAGTTACAGTTTAGGAAAATAAAGAATTCTGGAAGTGGGTGGTAATGACGGTTACTGAATGGGAATGTATTTAATAGCACTGAACTGGTGAGTTTAAAAAGGTTAGAATGAAAAATATCATCTTATGCGTATTTTGCCAAAATTTATGTATTTTAAGTATATCCAAAAAAAGAGGAGAGATTAAAAAGACAGCAATAGAGGAGGCTCTGATCACAGCAAAGAACCACTAAGGAAATTAAGCCCTTTTTGGTCAGGATTAGGAGACTGTGCTTAGTTTTGGTGCCAGTCTGGTGGGCAGGGTGAAATGGGAAAAGGATATTGGTGATTAGATGTGATGAGATTACCCTCCTATCATGACCTCCCCTCATTCCCCTGGGGTTTGAAACCCTTCCAAAACCCCTTCCCAGTTAAATCACTTATTACAAAAACAGACAAACTCACCATTCCAAAATTGTGTCCTGCTCTTTACACACTGGTCTGCCTATGCTGTTCCTTCTGCCTGGAGGTTTTTCCTCCTTGCCTATTGAGAGCCCTGGACTGACTCTATGATCTGGTGGTGACGGAAGCTGGATCCCACTTGGCCAACTATGCAGCTGTAATCTCAGTCTAGTGGCTCAGTCAACCACAATCTCCTTCATTAAGTTCTCCAACCCACCAGGATCCTGGGTGTATGCTCACATGCCCAGTATATATTTTTTTTTTATTATCATCATATTCTTCTTTATATTACATTGAATTACATATAACTTTACATTGTATTACATTACTTTTTCAAAAGGGAATGCCATGCATGTCAGTCAGTACAGAGACATTAATCTCCCCGCTTCAACATTCAATATCTTTTCTATGTTTTCCCCAATCATTATTATTCTAATTATTTTTTAAGACAGTCCATCGCTATTTCTCATGTTGCTTGTACAAATACTTTGCCCATCATGAAATACTTCTCAGACAAATCCAGTTGAGAATACTATACATGTCAACATTTCACCGTAGCCACAAGGTGTATAAGATACCTAGGGATAAACCTAACTAAGAAAGTCAAAGATCTTTATAAAGAAAACTACGAAAATCTTAAAAGAGACATTGAAAGTGACATAAAAAAGTGGAAGGATATCCCATGCTCCTGGATTGGAAGAATTAACATAATCAAAATGGCAATTCTACCCAAATTAATCTACATGTTTAATGCAATTCCAATCGAAATACCAGAGATATTCTTCAGAGATCTAGAAAGGGCAATCATAGAATTTGTCTGGAACCATAAAAGACCTCGTATTGCAAAAGCAATCCTGCGCAAGAAGAGTGGAGTAGGAGGCATATCACTCCCTGATCCCAAGATATACTATAAAGCTGTGGTCATCAAAACAGCATGGTATTGGCATAAAAACGACCAATGGAAGAGAATAGAGACCCCAGAAATAACCCCCAAAGCTTACAGCCAACTGATCTTTGACAAAGGATACCAGTCAATCCATTGGGAAAAGGAAAACATCTTTAGTAAATGGTGCTGGAAAAACTGGGTATCCACCTGCAGAAAGATGAAACTGAACCCCCATCTTTTACCACTAACAACAGTCAACTCAAAATGGATCAAAGATCTTAACCTAAAACCTCAAACAATAAAACTACTGGTGGAAAATGCTGGGGAAACTCTGGGGGACATTGGAGTATGCCCAGTATATTTTTAAGCTGGCCAGGCTAGTGGCTCAAACCATGGGTGGTGTGTGGCTTCCAGTTCCACAGTCTAGCATGCTACCAACTGCACCACAGAGGCTGAGTCAGGAAGGGCTTTTGTCAGGCAGAAAATGGGATGCACATGAGCAGATTACAGTGAGCTCAGCTATAGACCAGTGAGGCTAGAGCAGGGCTGCATATGAAAGAGAAGGAGAGCCAGCAACAGGGCCTCAAATGCTATATTCACTAGTTAGGTCTTATTCTAAGGGCACAAGTTCCCTTATTCATTCAACAGAATCTGCCAAGTACATACTATGTACCAGCCATTGTGCTGTACATTGGGGATGCGCCTGTGATTAAAAAACAGTCCCAGTCCTAACAACACTTTCCTTATAGCTGTATTTTGAAGGGAAAAGTGACCCTATGTAACCTAAGTCAGAGGGAAAAGACTAGGATCAGGAGGATGTTTTGCCATCTTGCCATCTCGTTTTGTCATTTTAATAACCCTCCTTCTGGGCATTCTCTCCACTCTATCTAGTCTGTCAAACTCTTATATGACCCTGTATCTTGGCCACAGTTACTTGGATTGAGGAAGTCACTTGAGCTGAGCCAGTTTTAGCATGTAGTACTTAACAGAGCTAGGAATCCCCACTTTGATGTCTAACCCTAGGAGATATGAAGCTTGAGCAAGGCATCTCGGGAGGTGAGATGCAAAGATAGATGATAAGGTAGAAATAAGGATAAGAAGAAAGAGAAAGGAAAAAACTATGAACAAAGAACAAAGCCTGATGAGCGTACTAGAGGCATTTGAGGTCCTGGTACTGGTTATTTCTGAGGTCTAGACATATCCCTGCCTTTGGAGTCCAAGAGATGTTCAGTATCTTTATTTTTACAGTAAATTCCATTCTCACCTATGTCAGTACAACCCAAGGGTCTGTCCCTGGGAACCCACAGCCATTTAGGTAACTCTTGCAAGGGTTTGCTGCAAGATGCTAAATCTCTGGATAGACACAGAAGTGGACACAGTTATGTTGGGAGAGAAGTGTAAGAGGATGCTTAAAGAAAGAAGCCAGATCTCAATCATTATCGTCAAGGACCAATAAACAAAGAAAGACATCAGCAACCCCTGGGAACTTTTAAGTAAAGCAAGACTCTCAGGCCCCACCTCAGATTCAGCACATCCAAAACTCTGTGTATATATAATACTGGGAAATCCCATATTTACACAATGCTTTCCTGTTTCCAAAGGATTACAAACAGAATCTCATTCATTCAACAACTAGTTAAACTGCCCCCCTTTTTTCATTTGCCAAGCACTGTCCAGAGTCCTGGATATCCCATGGAAACAAAACAAACTCAATCCCTGGCCTCTTGGAGATTGTGATATAGTGAGAAAGACAAACAATAATGGTTTAATAAATACATGAAGACAAGTTGTGATATGTTCCGTGAAGGAATACAATAGAGCATTCTAAGAGAAAATAACAGAAAGGCATAATTTAGAGGACAACTCTACAAGGACATGATGCTCGAACTAAGACAGGAAGGATAAAAACAATTATGTAGGGGCGAGAGAAGAACATTCTGGAAAGAGGAACAGAATGTGCAAAATTTCTGAGGTAGGAGCAAATTTTGCATTGAAACCAAAAGAAAGCCAGTATGGCTAGAGGGAATAAAAAAGGCCGAAAGAGTGATTTGACATGGAGCTGACAGAGATGGCTGAGGCTAGCCCAAAGACAGTCTCCTAGACCATGGCAAGGTTTTGGATTTTGTTCTCAGTGTTTTGCAGGAAATCATTGAGATTGGATTATTTCTCTTACATTAAGACATGTAAACTTATGCTGAGAGGTATGAAGTGACTCACTCAAGGTTAGCAAACAAATTAATTATATAACTTTTGATATAAATGCAGTGAGCTGGAGGAGAAAAAAAATTACATTTCTCTGTATAGAAAGCCTAATTGCAGGGAAAGTGATGATTAGGGAAGACTTCAGCAAGAGGCTGGTATGTGAGGGAGACCCTGGGGGACAAATGTCAACGGACTGTGATGCCAAACAGATTGCTCACCATTGACTTCCAAGGACCACTTGTGTGGTCTGTGGATAGGCAACATCAGCAACCCCTGGGAGCTTTCAAATAAAGCAAAACTCTTAGGCCCCAATTCAGACTCAGGAAATCCAAAATTCTGGGGTAGAGTCCAGAAATCTGTGACTTACACATTGGGTGATTCTTATGCATGCTAACATTTGAGAATCACTGGCCTCAAGGGCCTTATTATGGGTCACTAACCCTGGTAGTACCTGACATCTTTGATTTGGACTCCACTTATTAATATGCACATACATTCCAGGGTCAGACTGCTATCTACTTTTTTGTTACTATTTATGATGTCTTTATTCAGCTTCTTAATAACTTATATGCAATAGCATGCAATACTCTTAAATGTATAGTTAAATGAATCTTTCCATTTGTATGTACCTGCAAAACCACTGTCCAAATCAAGATATAGATTATTTCCAGCTCCCAAAACACATTCACACCCCATCCCACTCAGTTCTCCCTAATGGAAACCACTATTCTGAGCAGCACCTCCATAGAGTACTTTTGCCTGTTCCTAAGCTTCATATAAATAGGCTTATACCATAAGCACTCCTTTGCATCTGGCTTCTTGCCTTCGAAATTACATTGGCGACATTCCTATATCTTTTGGATGGCACCTTTGTTATTTTTTATTATTATGTAGTATTTCTTTAAGTGAAAATACCACAATCTACCTATCCTTTCCACCTTTGAGGAAAGTTTGGAGTATATCCAGTTTAAGACTGTTGTCAATAAAGCTACTGGGAATATTTTGATACATGTCCTTTGGAAGAGGTAAGCACTCACTTCTGTTGGTTGAAGAAGTACCCAGGGGAGGAGCTGCAGCCTTTGCAGATACTGCAGGTTTTTCCAAAGAGGGTCCAACTATTATCTAACAGCAATGTTTGTGAGTTTACAATATTTCATTTAATCCACACTTCAGCAAGACAGGCATTATCCTCCTTCCCATGTTTTACAAACAAGAAAACTGGGTTCAGAAATATAAAGTCACTCTTCCAAGACTATATGGATCAATTCCTGACATGGCCTGCCAACATGGACAATGTGCTTTCTCTGCTGGGCCTTGGTCTCCTGATCTGTAAAACAAGTGAGTAGGCTGGCCAAACTTATTAGCTATAAAACTCTTTCTTCCTAAGGCATGTAGCTCATGTCATAGCATCCACTCCAATCCCTACATTCTCCAAAGAACCCAGCCCAGAACCTAGTACCTGGGAGAAATTCAATAGCTTGTGGGCTGTGTACTTTATTCTCAAATTTGTATAAAAATATTTTTTATTTGCTCTTTCTGGTGTAGGTGTCTTTATTGTTGCTTGATAAAGGTGCTCAGATAGCCCCCACTGTACAGAAGAATGAAACATGGTAGGTGGTTTTCTGGATAAAAACACAGACTTGCTGCCATTTGAGGTTTTATCATTTAATGGGGGAAAGAGAGAAACATCTAGAAAGAGATGGAAGGTGTGATGAAATGTGATAAGGACACATAGTAGACCTTCATCAAATGTCTACCAGAATGAAATCAAATGTGTTTGAGAAGCTTAGAGAAACTTAGAACCATTTCATGTTTCATTCAACTACCTTGGAAATTAAAAAGGAATGATAAACTCTTATGAAGGGGTCATAAGACTTGAGGGCCATGATATGACCATATGATCATATGACCCATGAGGTCTGAAAGGCAGGAAAAATGGAAGCAAGAAAGTGGGGATATGAAAAAGAAAGCCTAAAAATAATATGATGAGACATGGAGCTTTCAGTTTTCTGCACATTTCCAAGCACATATGTGGTTGCCTAAGGCTTCAAGTTCTGCCATTAATTTCTTCGTTCTGGCTCAGGCTGATCTCTACCTATCTTCCCTGGCTGTCTTTGGACTCCACTAGTGGCCATCCTCAATACTGAGCACAGAGCAACCACCCCTAAGGATGGGTCCCAGAATTCCAGAAGAAAAGACCTTAGACATTGTCCAGTTCAACCCTCTGGTTTTATCATAGAAAACTGAGGTCCAGAGAGGTCAGAGGAACTGCTCAGGACAACCCAGCCAAGTGAGAGACAGAGCTGGAACTACAGCCCTAGTGTTGGAACTTTCTGTGTTATGAAATGCCCACATATGAAAGTGTCACCTGCCCCTCACCCACACCCACAATCATGATTTATGCATATTTATCTCACCTTAGCATTCCTCTTTCCTCCTCAGGACTTCTGTTTTATGTCCAGATATCTTGAATAGAATTTGGCACATAGATGATGTACAATTATTTTTATATGAATTAGGATTGCTTTCTCTCCCATGTGTGACTTTAAATGCTTTGAAGCTTGAAAATGATATTATTTAGATGGTTCAGAATCCTCTCACCTTCTCTGCCTTCTCTGGCAATCTAAAATAAAGGATACAGAATTATCCTTATTTAGGAGCTTATTAGGGGTCCTGGACTTAGTCTAAAACTCATTGGGTCCTAACCCAACCGTATGATATGAGCATAGCCTGGGTTCATTATTGCGTTGCTTACAGAAATACCTGAGACTGGATGATTTTGAAAGAATAGAGGTTTACCTGACTCACGATTTGAGTGCCTGGAAAGCCCAGAACATGAGTCTGGCATCAGAGTCAACAGAAGCAAGAGAAGATGGTGTTGTGTGCAGAAGAGAGAGCATGATTTGTATTCCGTGTCCTGTCTATCTCATTCCTTCTTCTTATAAACCCACCAGAACTTAATATGGAGACCTTGCTTTAACCATCTACTCGCTAATCTTTTTCTAAAAGCCTCACCTTTTTTTTTTACCTTAAATTTTATTTATTTTTAAATTTTTTTATATTACATTGAAAAGCTCCACCTTTTGACTCCATAATTAGATCAGGTTTGTTTGTTTGTTTGTTTGTTTGTTTTTATTTCAATCCCATTCCAATGGCTCAGTGCATGAACTGTGAGGCATATTCAAATTATAGCAGTTATGAACAGCCCCATTTAACATGACGAAGCTTCAGCTCAAAGGTGTGCAGTGACCTGTCTGAAGCCAGTCCATATGCTCTCAGACTCTGGCTCTCCGCCTGTGTTCGTGGGAATGTGAGATGAGAGATAGAGTGGCTTCTTCCAGCTGAGGGTCCCTTCTGGACACTGCCCAGAGGTATTTCCCTGCAAGAGCCAGCCCAGGAGACTGAGCTACAACTCCTACATGAAATGCTCGTGGTCTTGGAGCAGAGCTGAATGCTCTCACAGGTACACTACTCCAAGCAGGATTAGTCTTACGGGTGCTCATCCAGCCCAGCATGAGAGGAGATTATTCTAAATAACATAGAGTCCAATGTGACATTATTATTCTTAGGCTATAAATCAATAACTGAAATAAAGTAAATTGTTAGGTCTGGGTGGCATAAAATATGGGCACAGACAAAGAGACTTAGGGGTGCAATTTGCTCTAAATCAGTTTAACCACCTCGCAGCTTCTCGCATTACAGCCTTAATCTAGCACATTAGTGAGATTAGTACGTGGTTTTTGCAATTAAATTGCATATTTTATCACTTCTCCTTCTTTCATGCTATATAAACTTCCAGGAAATTACAGACTCATAAACTTTGGCATAAAGCAGGAGGCAATAGGAAGTGGAGAAACCACAAAGACGTTTGAGGGCAGCTGAGTTTCACATTCCATATTTTTATGTGATGTAAAATAAGTTCTCCATTAATGCCCCCATTAGGGTAAAGAAACTTCAATGAGTAGATTTAGAGATGAGTCTCTAGACGCACATAGCTGGGTCCCTGGAGATTACAGGGCATTTCTTATTGCTAAGAGGGAAAGTTTATGGTTTTAATATAGATGGGTTGAGGGTGGTGAGTTATTCTGCTCTAAAAGTAAGAAAAACACATTTTCTTCTGAGTTTTGGGTGGTTCTGTGGCCCCAATACACATGATTTTGTTCAGGATTCAGTACTCAATGACCTACAGAGTAAAAGTATATCTGGTAGAGATATGTCTGGAAAACTTTATAATGGTTGAAGAACTAATCCTTCCACACACAGACCCATAGTGTACACATGGTACACACATATGCATGTGTGCGCACACGTGCGCGCACACACACATTCCTTCATACACAGTCCAAATTCCTTTGCTGGATTGTATTTCTGTTCCCAGCAGGTCAGAAGCTCCAGGGCTGAGGCTTCGATTAGGACACATTTACGCATTTCACAAGCCATAGAAGGCTATACATGGAAGGATCTTCTAGCTCATCTTCTGGAACCCTCTCCAGTGAAAACTGAAGCAGCAAAGGTTGTGGACTTACCCAAGCTCTCAAGCAAGGTGCCTGCAGAAGCACAATTTCTGTTTAACAGAAAGGAACATGCTATGCAGATCCAAGCTCCTCTAGGACCACATGGAAAAGCTTGGGTCCAATTCCCGGCTCAATCTAAAGGCTCAGTTCAGTGGTGTGTGTCTGTAATCCCAGAGATATAGGAGGCTGAAGAAGGAGAATCACAAGCTCAAATCTGTCCCAGGCAACAAAGCAAGACCCTATCTATAAAAGAGCCACGCATGGTGGCATGCACTTGTAGTCCCAGCTGGAAAGTTGAAGCGGAAGGATCATAATAGGGAGACTCTGTCTAAAAATATATATAATAAAAGTTAAAGGAAAAAACATATTGCAGTACAAAAATATTGTATAAAATTACCTTCAGGTTATATGAATAAGTAGCATATGAAACATAAATCAATTCATGTTTAGATTTGAGCCTCATTCCTGATACATCACATTATGTAAATGCAACTATTCCAAAATTAAAGAAAAAATCTGAAATCTGAAACACTTCTGGTCTCAAACATTTTGGATAAGAGATACTCAGCTACTCAGCCTGCATTTTATATTAACAGTATTGTTATCTGTGTAAGAGACAGGATGATGCTAGCACTTGGTATTCAATTCAACTCATCAAATGTTTACTAGCTGCCTACTGAGTACCAGGCCTTGGGCCACCTGTGTGAGGTACTGATATGAGTCAGACTAGGTCACTTCTTGCAGAGCATCAGAGCCTAATGAGGGAGGTGACTGCACAAGACAGTGACATAAGACAGTGTGCTAATGGGGAGCTCTCATAGGCTGTGAGGCCACAGTAGTTACACAAAAAGAAAGAAGAATGGCCATCCAGCTTCCAGGTGACAAAGGGCAGGCATCTAAAGACCAGGGCCTCAAACTCAGCAGCCCCACTGCTCACAGCCATGAGACAGTCTCCTGGGGGTTCCCCAAAGTCTCTGGATTTCAGTCCTACCATCTCTGAGATGGGAAAGAAGTAATCCCAGAATAGACCCTGTACAAGTCCCATCTATGAGTCTGGTTAGCAATGGCGCTGAGATCGAACCTCAGGTCTGCTAGGTGCTCTGGTTTCCAGGACACCTCCATGATTGGGGGTATTAAGCAGGATCTCCCAGGCTCTTCATCGGTCACCAATTAAGTTCACATACCTTAATGTCCCCTGCAGCTGAGAGAAGGGACATGGGTGGGCTTAGAGTCCTCTCATGGAAGATACTAGAAATATGTATTTTCTCTTTTCGAGACTTGTTTTTAACTTGTCTGGACAATCATGCTCTACCACTGTCTTCCCTTTCTCCTTCTACTTTCTTCTCTCTCCAGGCCCTAGTTGGACCACCTACCCTGTTCATCAGAAAGCAGAGCCTCATGTCTTCTCAGTCACTGTGGGGAAAATACCTAGCTGTCTTGGCTCCCACTGAGACAAAACAAAAGTCCCTCAGAAAGGAAGGCAAGGTTGCATGAATGAAGGAGATTTAATTCTTTGATTAAAAAGGTATCAGGTGGGACCAGCAGTTAGTGTAATGGCTGTGTTGCTGGACTCCCACGTAGCCGACCGCGGTTCGCGTCTCGGACCCGGTGGCTTACAACTCACGCCGGGCGCGTGTGCGTGCGTGCCCAAGATCCCGAGAGGAGAATGGAGGAGAAGGGATTGCGGTGTGACCATCCCCCCTGGGGGGTGATTTCTCGCTTTCTGTCTCTATGTCTCTCTCTGTCTGTCTGGCGAGCGCACGCGCCCTATAGCAAAAAAACCTCTCCAAAAAAAAAAAAAAAAAAAATAGGTATCAGATGGGACCAGCAGTTAGTGTAATGGCTGTGTCGCTGAACTCCCATGTAGTCGACCACGGTTCAAGTCCCAGACCCGGTGGCTTAAACTCATGCCGGGCGTGTGTGTGTGGATGCCCAAGATCCCAAGAGGAGAATGGAAGAGAAAGGATTGTGGTGTGACCATCCCCCCGGGGGGTGATTTCTTGCTTTCTGTCTCTCTGTCTCTCTCTTTCTGGTGAGCGCACATGCCCTATAGCAAAAACCTCTCAAAAAAAAAAAAAGGAATCAGGTAACAATAACTGAATAAAAGATAAATTAGGAAGCTAAACTATATCCTATCCATGGTGCTGGGTATACCTTCTATACCCACCCCCTTGTTTTTCTTTCCTTTTCCATCTCTTTCTTATTTATGTATACGTTAGACATATTTTTATTTACTTATTTCTTTCATGAGTGAGAGAGTCAGAGACAGATAGTGAGATAGTACCACCCACAGGGTCTTGATACCATGACCCACCCCAGCTTCAGCCAGTCCCGGATCATGGGCACATGCATGTGTGCTGTACTTAGGGAGGTCTCTGGGTGCAACCTGGCACCTTCCCATGGGAGTCATCCTGGGACACATCCAGCCCTATTTATAAATCACTGTAAGATATCTTTGCTTCCTTTCAGATTGAGGTAAGGTATAGATCAATTAATGATTCATTTCTAGTCCTGGTGTCCAACCCCAGGGCCTCACAGAGAAGTGTTGTGAGCTGAATCATAGTGTACCTTTGCAAGTAGATACAGCCTGAGGTGAGCTTCCCCTCCCTTGACCTCTCAAAGGACTCACAATCTATTCCGACCTCCAGTTCCCCCTGGTGATTCCAACACATAGCCAAGTTTGAGAATCTCTCCTCTCAACCTAAGTTCTTAGCAGGCAGACCATGAATGGAGACTCTCATAAAAAGTTAAATCACCACTTGGCTCTTTGCACTCAGATCCTGGATTGAAGAGATCTTTGAAGGCTTCCTGGAAGGCTTCCGCACTTGATGCGGATGAACAGTGAAGACAGACTAAATCTAGGGAGGCACTAGAACACCTCATTATGGCCCCAACATCTAGGCCAAGAAGAAGCAGGAAATGATTCTTGTCCAAGGACAATGAGGAGAGGTGGTAGAAACAGGAATGAGAGAGAACAAGTGGCCAGAGGGAAGAGGTGGACCTCAAGGACAGAGGGAGGAGCACTGGCTTGGGGATCAAGGATGTGGGTTCTCAAGGCCGTCCCACAGATTCACTCTGTGCTTTGCACAAGCCTGTCCCCGTCTCTGGGCTGCAGTTTCCTTGTCTGAGAGGCCCAGACACCAAGGCTACTCTACTCTGCTCCTCTGATTCCTGGGGTACAAACAGGAGTGAGGAGGGCAGAGGGCAAGGGAAACCAATGGTATATTAGTCAGTTATTCGCATCAACATAGGTAAACTCAGAGGAAATCCTGCTAAGTAAGATAAGCCAGGCACTGAATGACAAATACTGTACGTCCTCACTCATTAGCAGAAGCTAAAAGATTTGATCACACAGAAATGGAGAGTGAACACCTAAAGCCAAGGAGAGGAAGGGTAGGTGAATACCGAGCACTTGATTAACAGAGACAGGAGTGCAAGTAGATAAGTGGAATGAGCTCTGGAGCACAGGAGCAGAGGAGAGAAGCTATAGTTGGTGACGATTCCATCTATATTTCCAAATAACTAGAAGAGAGGATTTTGAATATTCACAACACAAAATAAAGATAGTGCATATGTTTATTGCCCTGATTTCATTATTATACAATGTAAACATGTTTGGAAAAACTGCCCTGTACCCCATAAAAATGCACAAGTATTATATAGCGATTAAAAATATAATTTCAAAAACTCATCAAAGTGACCAGCAGATGGCGGAATGGTTACGTTCCTGGACTCCCACATGACCAACCCGGACCCAGAGGCTTGAAACACACCAGGCACTTGTGTGTATGTGCCCAAGATCCCAAGATCCCTCGAGGAGGATAGAAGAGAAGAGATTGTGGTATGGCCATCACCCCTGGGGGGTGATTTCTCGTTTTCGGTCATTCTGTCTCTCTCTGTTGCTCTGACGAGCAGACGCATCCTATACCAAAATGCTCTCAAAAAAAAATTTTTTTATAAAAGAAAAGTGGGGAGGATCTATTGCTGAATGAAGTAAGCCAGGATATGAAAGAAAGATATTGTATGTATCCACTTAATATATACCGACTATCCATACTTTATGGTAGAGATCAAAATACTGGAAGGCATAAAAGCAGTGAAAATAGTTAGCGATGATAAGACAGTGTGGAATGGGGCAGGAGAAGAGAAGAGTATGAAGAAGGATAGCAAGAAACAAATAGAGAGGCATGACATTAGTGGGACACAGATACGGTTTATTACCTGTCGATGATGACGTGTATAGTATATGCAAATGGACTGATCTCAGAAGTATTTCATGTTGGGTAAAGTCTTTTTACAAGCAAAATGATAAATAGTGATTGAATGTTTAAGAAATAATTGGAATAATAAAAATAATCTGGAAAAAATGAAAACCTATTGGATGATGATGATGGGGATTTTAATGTCTCTGTATTGACTGATATGCATGGTATTCCTTCTGGAAAAAGAAATGTAATACACTTTAAAGTTATATGTGATTCTATGTAATATAAACAAGATTATGATAATAATAAATAAATTTTTAAAACAAAAGAAAAGTGGCAGAGGCAGCAGAGGGTTTATCTATCTGTCAAGTCGGCCGCTCTGTCATTGTGCCTCCTCGTTGAGTATTTATAAAGTGCTGTGCTCAGCACTAAGTGTGGGAGGGGGTCGGTGGTGGTAGAAGAGGCCCTAAATAGAAGTTAGGGAAGGTATGTCCTCTCAGCTTGCTGTGTGACCCTGGGCAAGGTCCTCCCCACCTTGGAGTCCTCACTTAACAGCATGAAGAGGCTGTCAATGATCTCTCATGGCCCTTTACAGAGATTCTAAGACAGAGTCCTTGCAATCAAGTTTTCTTGGTGAGGATAAAAGAAATGCGTGCGCACTTGCGCATGCGCGCACGCGAGCACACACACACACACACACACACACACACATAAATGCTTTAGAGTTGTTCACAAAGCCCTGTGCCCCAAAAAATGTTAGGAAGGGAGCAGCAGATGGCATAATGGTTACGTCAGTGGACTCCCATGTAGTCAACTGCAGTTCAAGTCCTAGACCCCACAGCTTAAAACTCACACCAGGTGCATGTGTGTGCATGCCCAAAATCCCAAGAGGAGGATGGAGAAGAGATTACAGTGTGGCCGTCCCCCCCCTCCCAAGGGTAATTTCTCACTTTCTGTCTGTCTCTCTGGCAAGCACACACACTCTAAAAAAGGTGCTGGGAAATATTTCAGCTAAAAAAACTATTTGGGTTTGAGAAGCAGCACAGCATAGTGGTGAACCCCAAATCCCAAATAAAGATGCACATCCTAATCACCTAGGATGTCTTTTAAAATACTGATGGGTAGATGACTGGTGTAGGGTATGGCTAGGTGGCTGGGTGGGACTTTTGAAAGCTCCCAGATGATCCTGGAGAGCATCCAAGCTAAAAACCCCTGCCCTTAACCAGCTAGAGTTTGGTAACCTTAATTCCCAGGCCTGCCTGTCACAACATCCATATTGGAAAGTGACCCATCTCGGACCGTACCGACCATCTGGGGTCTAGCCAGCTTGACCACCACACCCTTAAACTGACCGCTGCCCAATGGCAGAATTAAAAGTTCCATCTTGCAGAACACTAGAACCAGACCCAAAGAAACTGTTAGAAGTAAGTCCTAGCTCCTGCAACCACACAGAGAGCAGAGTTTCTTCCTCCTACTAGTCACTACTGGGGGAGAGTTGGCCTTTTATCTTCTTCTTTTTGTTGGTAATTAAATCAAGGCACAGAGAGGTTGAATAGTTGGCCAGAAGTCGCACGGTTCCTGTGTGGAAGAAGCAGGATGGTGCCTGGCATTTGGGGTTCACCACTGTGCCATGCTGTTCCTCAGACCCAAGCTCACTGTCTTCTAAGAGAAGAATGCCGCCCTTGGACAAAAGCACAGAGACCATGAGGTGCAGGATATGCAAGGTGAGACCCCAGCAGCGGCCAAAAACCCCTTGTCCTAAAAGCCATTACTGCTGCCACTCAGTGTTCCTGCCTCAGCAGGCATCTTTTTGGCCAAGAGCAATTAGTGACCTTTTATTTCAGCAACAGTGGGTAGAATTGTTGCCTTTGCCTCCTGAAGCTATGGATGAGAAAAGCACATCCCCGTGTCTGGGTAGAAAGGACCTAATCAGTTGCTAAGGTTTACTGGCTACATATTACTATCACCTGGGGAGCTGACGAAACACTCACTGTCCAGGCAACACCCCAGGCCAGTTACATCTGAATCTCTGAGGAGGGACCAGGCATCACTGTTTTAAAACTCCCCCGTGATGCCAACAGGAAGCCAAGTTTGAGAACCACTAATTTCTTAGCAGCCAGATCACAAATAGAGATGCCCATGAAAAGTTAAATCGCCACTTGGCTATTTGTGTTCAGAGCCCAGGTCAAGGAGAAATCCATGAAGGTGTCCTGGAAGAAGCTGCACTTGAGATGGGCTGTGAAGATGGACCCAACTGAAGAAGTAGGGAAGGCCTCTCTCAGGCCCTACAGCCTGCTCCCCTCCTCAGGAAGCCAGCCTCCCCCAGCTTTCTTCCTTCCTCCTCCCCCAGTCCTCGTGTCCCCCAGGGACGGGCTGAGCACTCCAGACAAATGCGATAATGAATGGAGAACATATGTCCTGCATGCATTTTGAGAGCATCGCGCGTCCTCCTCACCAGTCTCGTCAGAACATAAGTTCTCTCTGCTTTCACATTTCAGGGACGAGCAGATGGCAAAAGTTTTGATTCAGGAATAATGTCCATTCGAATGGCCCACGCTCAAGGGCCCCTGACTATCATCAAAGGCCCATCACAGACATGCAATCTGGACTTTTAAAAAGTCCCTATTTCATCTAAAACTTAAGTCTTTGCCTGCCCCCACCCCAACTCAGCTTCTCTTCCTGTGTCCCCATCTCAGTAAATGGAGCCCCCAGCACCACAACCAGGAAGCTGGGAAGCAGCCTTGGTCCTCCCCACTCACCCTGTGGATTTTACCTCCCTTAGGGAGCTCACTTGTCCCCTCTCTCTGGTCCCCACTCCCATCCATGACAGCTGGAGCTTGGCCTTCCATGCATCTCATGTCTCATGCCCCAGCCTCCTCCAAGTCACTCCACCGGCACTTGCTTTACATTGCGACCTCTGAGTCTTCTAGAAGGTGTTACTGATTAGAACACGCTCTCCTGAACAACTTGCTATGACTTCATGCTGTTTGTCTGACTTCCCAGCCTTTGCCACTTCACCACCCCCATTGAAACAATAATATTTAGGGTCAGCCTAGTGGTTAAGGGTGAGCTAGATCCCACATGGAAGACCATGGTTCAAATCCCAGCCCCAACTGCTTGAAAAACATGCCAAGCATGTGTGTATGCATGCCCAAATCCATATAGGATGGAGAAATGAAAAAGAAGGAACACACCTCATTAAGGAGTGCTTTCTCTCTCTCCTCCCTCTTCTCTCTGTCTCTTTGTCTCTCTCTGGTGAGGACACATACTCTCTGACAATTTTTAAAAATGTGAAAAAAAGAAATAGTAATATTGATCCATCCCACTAAAGGAAATAGATCAGCTGTTATTGCTGTGAGTAGCCAGCCCTGGGACCCTGGCCAACCCAAGGTCTGGGGACTTAAGATCTCAATACCTTTATGAACTATTCACACTTGACTTACTGGAAAGCTCAGGCCTATGGTCATAGATCCCAAACTTGTGTGAACACTACAATTGTCTGCCACTTGTACAAAATACAGATCCTCCTTCAACCATCACTCCTTTGCCACCCCATCTAGTTCAGAGTCTCATGGATCCAGGTTCTTTCCTTAAGAGCACTTACAGTTTGGGTATTTATATACTCAAATGTATCCACTTTTGCATACGGTCTGCCTCACTTACTAAACCATAAAGTCCAATAGCCCCATGGTGCTCCTAGGCCAGATCAAGTGCTGCTTCTTCCAGGCAATCTTCAGAGATCTCTTCTTCTTAGTAGCCCAGATTGATCAGCTTCATAAGGCATATGTGATGAGCACTGAGCATAGGTGACAATGCCTGGCACATAATATACGCTCCATAAACATCTGTTGTTGATGGATGGAAGAGTGGATGGGTGAATGGATGAATGGATGGATGGAATGGATGGATAAATGGATGGCTGGATGTAATAGGTGGCTAAATGGATGAACGTATTGATGGATGGAAAGATAGGTGCATAGATGGATGAATGGATGGATGCATGGATGGATGGAATACATGGATAAGTGGATGAATACATGGATGGATGGGAGGATGGATGCATAGATGGATGGATGGATGGAAGGATAGATTCATACATGGATGAATAGATGACTGGATGGATGGATGAATCTCAGCCCTGCTGATCACTCCAGCTTTATATCCTACCATATTCCCACAGACATGTTAAAAGCTCACAAAATTATTAAATGTCATGACTTCCTACATGGCTTTGTGCTTTCAAAAGAAAGGCTCTTTTGGGACCAGCAGTTGGTGTAATGGCTATGTCGCTGGACTCCCACATAGTCGACCATGGCTCAAGTCCTGGACCCAGTGGCTTAAACTCATGCCGGGCACATGTGCGTGCATGCCCAAGATCCCAAGAGGAGAAAGGAGGAGAAGGGATTGTGGAGTGGCCATCCGCTCTGGGGGGTGATGTCTCGCTTCCTGTCTCTATGTCTCTCTCTGTCTTTCTGGTGAGCACATGCGCCCTATAGCAAAAACCTCTCCAGGGAAAAAGAAAAAAGAAAAGGAAAGAAAAGCTCTTTTGCCATTTGAAGAGGGTCTTCTGTTCAAAGGAAACACATGCTTCTGGAAAGAACAAAAGCATGGGATGCCATGCAGAGAGAATGGTCATGAGTCTAATCTAATAACTCTCTGGCTAGACCAAGTGAGGGTTCAAGGAGAGCTCTGTGGAACTCATGGTAACAGCAGTAATAAGAATTCCACTTCTTGCCAAGCACTCACTATGTGCCAGGCACTCTGCTGATAACTTTGTTCACAATATCTCCTTTAGTCCTCACTTAATCTGTACTGTAGGAGCCAACATTGGACTCTAGAACGATACTGCCTGGGTTCAAATCCTACCTGCACTACTTACTGCTACAAGATAGGTAATCTTTTCCTTTATCTATTTCCTATTCATAAAATGAGTATGATACTATTGTCTACCTTATGAGCTTATCAGAATGGAATGGATTAATGTAATACGTGTAAAGTGCTTAAAATACAACCCAGGTACATAGTAAGCATTCATTCATTGTTAGCTCTTATTACTATTAGCTCCTTATAACAAATGACCAAACTGAGGCTCAGAGAGGTGACATTGTAATCAAGAAGCAGCGTCAGGATCTAAACCCATCTGTTCAAGCTCGCATTCCTAACCACCAGCCAAAATTGAGGCACAGATCTGAAAGCCTGGATCTGTGATTCCCACCTCCACACCACCAGATCTGACTATCTTGTTCCCCTAGGCGCAATGCTTCCATTTACTAAATATTTCCTGAATGATAGTGGCATGCCAGCATCAAGGCAAAGCACCAAAGGATCAGACACAGTCCCCATAGAGTCAGAAGGCCTGTGTGTAAGTAATATTGTACAAAATCGAAAGGGAGCTGCATGGGGCCAGGGTCTTCCGCATTTCCACCTCACTTACAAGGTAGTGTTATTGCTCTTGTTTACAGAGATGGGAACCGTGCCCTGAGAAGTTAAATCACCTGCCCAAGGCTGCACAGTGAGGAAGGTATTTGAAATAAGTGCGCCTGACTTAGATCCACACAAATCACTCTGAGCTAAAGGGGATGCACTCTAGCGTGGCCACTGTGCCAGGATCTGTGAATCCTGAGGACACTAGGGATCGCAGAGCCTCAAGTTATGATACATGGGGAGGGCTCGCCATGACAATTTATAGTAATGACAATAAATGAGCCAAAATTGACAATGTTTTAGAAACCTGTAACTTACAAAAACAGACATGAAAAGATATTTAAAACCTAAAGAGATCTATAACGATTATAGAAATGAAACCAGCAATGTCTCCCTCCTAACAAGCACATGTGCACACATACACACACACACACACACACACACACACACACACAAATGAGTACAAGTAAAACAGGACATCTGAATAAGATCGATGGGTTGCATCAGTGTCGATGTGCCGGTTGTCACCTTACACACTCTCTCCATAAAATGTTCCGCTGGGGAAAACTGGACCATGCTCTGAGAATGTTTCTGTATTATTTTTACAACTTTGTGTGGCTCAACAACTAGGCCAAGAAAATTTTAAATTAAAGAAAGAAATGAGTGGGCTTGGTCCATGACACAGCAATTAGACTCTGCACAGAGGAAACAAGAGCCCACACAGCTAAACAAGGTTCAAGTCATCACCCAATAGGCTTGAAAAACACTCAGGGTACATACATGCATGCCTAGATCCTGACAGAACTGGAGAAAAAATCATTGTAACATGACAAGGCTTTTTTTTGGGGGGGGAGAGGGGTTTCCTCTCTCTCCCTATCTCTTTCATACACACATACAAATGAGCACACAAACACACATTTTTAAATTTTTTTTTCATTAAATAAGAAATCAGGGCCAGCCCCAAAGTCTAGTGGTTAAGGGAGCCGGATTTGGCCAATCATGGTTCAAATAACAGCTCCACTGGCTTGAAAAACACACCAGCACAAGCATGTGCATGCTCCAAATTCCAAACAGGACGGAGAAATGGAGAAGTGATAGCAGCATCACCATGGCCCATGGGGAATTGTGCTTTCTCCCTCTCTGTCTCTCTGGTGAGCATATATACCCTCTAGTAATTAAAAAAAAATTAAGGAATGGCTCCATGACCTAGTGATTGAGCTGGAACTCACACGGTTCCAATCCCAATCCCAGCAGTTTAAAAAAAACATATACTGGGCATGCCCCAAATTGGTACATGCATGCTCCAAATTCCAACAGGACGGAGAAATGGGACCAGCAGGTGGTGTGGTGGTTAAGGGCGCTGGACTCCCACATGACTGACTGCAGTTCAAGTCCCAGACCTGGCAGCCTTCTTTCTCACTTTCCTCTCTCTCTTTCTCACTCTGTCCCTCTCTGGTTAAATTAAAATAAATAAAATAAAGTTAAATAAAATAATTGTTTAAAAATTCCCAACAGGATGGGAAAATGGAGCTGAAGGAATAGTGGTGTGACCATGCCCCATTGCCCATTGGGAGGTTCTTGTTCTCTCTCTCTCTCTCTCTCTCTCTCTCTCTCTCTCTTTCTCTCTCTCTCCAGCAAATGTGCACATCCTCTGACAATTAAAAAAAAATCAATGAGAAAAGAGAACAACAGCAGGAAGGTGAGCAAAGCACATACACAGGCAATTCATGAGTGGGAAAATGGAAGTGGCCAAAACACATGCAGAGACAATAAAAACAACGAGGTATTATTTCACACCAACATTGCCAATTCTTTTTTAAAAACAAATCTGATAACTTGAAATATTGGCAAGGATATAAAGAAAAAGTGTTCATTCAGTGCTGTCGAGAATGTAAATTGGTACAAGCACTTGGGAGAGCAATTTAGCAATATCTAGAAAATGGCAGATGTGCATATTTCTATCCTCAGCAACTCTGCCTCTGGATAGCTCCCCTAGAAACATACACACGATCATACACACACACATACTCAAGGAGACTTCGAAAAGTTCATTGAAAAATGAATTAAAATACAAGTTGAATCTTCACCATTCTGACTGGGGTTAGGTGGTATCTGATTGCAGTTTTGATCTGCATCTCCCTTACGATGAGGGATGTTGAGCATTTTTTCATAGGCTTTTTGGCTGCTCGTATGTCTTCCCTAGAGAGGTGTTTGTTCAGCTCATATTCCCATCTTTTAATTGGGTTGATCATTTTTTGAGGAAAGAAATTAACGAGAAAAATAAAGAGGCAAGAAATTTATGGGACACAAAAATGGATTAATATGGATAGTCTAGTACCCTCACCCGGACCTCTGTGAAGTGTATTCATGATGGGTAAGTTCACTTTGCAGGTTAGGAGATAGATAGTGATTGTATGTATAAAATAAATTTTTCTTTAAAAAGCCCTGGAGGGCCCTTGTAATGTGTCCACATTGCCGTTTTTATAAAATCTGTGAAAATAAAAATGGAATATTTTCATTTCAAAAAAAAAAAAATACTAGTTTATTTGGGACCAGCAGAAGGCATAGCAGTTACATTGCTGGACTCCCACATGGTCGAACCCTGTGATTCAAGTCCTGGACTCAGTGGCTCCAAAATGCATGCCCAAGATCCCAGGAGGAGAATGGAAGAGAATGAATTGCCAGTGGCCATCTACTCAAGGGGTGATTTCTCACATTCTTTCACACCGTCTCTGTCTCTGTCTCTCTCTCTAGCAAATGCACATGCCCTAAAGCAAAACCTCTGAAAAAAATACAACTTTATTGTGGTACACACAATCTTTGAAAACCAAGAAGTTTTTCCATAATATATATTTTCCAGGAACTTTTTGAAAACTCATATATATTACATATAAATATATATATATTTATATATAATATGTATAAATGGCTGACTGAGGTTCAAGTCCCAGACCTGGCAACCTTCTTTACACATATAATACATATATATATATATATATACACACACACACACACACACACACATAGAGATGTTTATTGCAACAGTATTTATATAGTAAAATAACCCAACTGTCCTTCAATAGCAAACTAGATGAACAGTGATTTAATAAAAATGGAATGGGAGTCCAGTCTCAAAATGAAGGTAAACCACTGCCCAGTTACCCTCAGCCCAACTCCGGTCATCACCACCGCTGCTGGGGCTTCAGGTTGAGGGGAAGGTTATGATCCAAAGGAACCAGAGAAGTTCACAAAACTGTTTATTGGTGCTCTGAACTTTGAAACTACAGATGACAGTTTAAGAGAACATTTTGAGGGACCAGCAATTAGCGTAATGGCTATGTCACTGGGCTCCCACATAGTCGACCGTGGTTCGAGTCCCAGACCCGGTGGTTTAAACTCACGCCAGGCACGTGTGTGTGCGTGCCCAAGATCCCGAGAGGAGAATGGAGGAGAAGGGATTGCGGTGTGGCCATCCCCCCTGGGGGTGATTTCTCGCTTTCTGTCTCTGTCTGTCTGGTGAGTGCACGCGCCCTATAACAAAAACCTCTCCAAAAAAAAAAAAAGAGAGAGAGAACATTTTGAGAAATGGGGCACGCTCAAGGATTGTGTGGTAATGAGAGACGCCCAAATGAAACGTTGCAGGAGTTTGGGTTTCGTGACTTCCTCTTGTGTTGAAGAGCTGGATGCAGTAGTGTGTGCTTGGCCACACGAAGCTGATGGGCGTGCAGTGGAGCCAAAGAGAGCTGTGTCTACAGAGGATTCTGTAAAGCCTGGTGCCCATCCACCAGTGAAGACAATTCTTGTTGGTGGTATTAAAGAAGATATAGAAGGATATAATTTGTGAGACAACGTTGAAAAGTTTGGCAAGATTGAAACCGTAGAAGTTACGGAAGATCAATAGAGTGGGGAAAAGAGAGGATTTGCTTTTGTAACTTTTAATAATCATGATACAGTTGATAAAATTGTTGTTCAGAGATACCACACTATTAATGGGCATAACTGTGAAGTGAAAAAGACCCTTTCTAAACAAGAGATGCAGTCTGCTGGCTCACAAAGAGGTTGTGGAGCTGGATCTGGCAACTTTATGGGTTGTGGAGAAACTTTCGAGGTGGTGGAGGTAAGTTTGGTCGTGGTGGAAACTTTGGTGAAAGAGGAGGCTGTGGTGGTGCAGGTGGTGGCAGCAGAGGTAGTTATGGAGGAAGTGATGGAGGAGATAATGGATTTGGAGGTGATGGTGGCAACTATGGTCTTGGTCCTGGTTATAGCAGTAGAGGTGGCTACTGTGGTGGTGGACCAGGATATGGAAACCAATGTGGTGGATATGGTGGGGGTGGGGAGGTGTGGAATATGATGGTTACAATGAAGGAGGAAATTTTAGCAGTGGTAACTACGGTGGTAGCAGAAACTATAATGATTTGGGAAATTATAGTGGACAACAGCAATCGAATTATGGACCCATGATAGGAGGCAGCTTTGTTGAAAGAAGCTTGGGCAGTCCTCATGGTGGTGGTTATGGATCTGGTGGCGGAAGTGGTGGATATGGTAGCAGGAGGTTCTAAAAATAGCAGAAAAGGGCTACAGTTCTCAGCAGAAGAGAAAGCGAGGAGTTGTCAGGAAAGCTTCAGCTTACTTTGAGATAGTCATCCCAACTGCAAAAATCTGCCACAGGAGGAACAATGATCTGTATTCAGAAAAGTTACTGCAAATGAAACAGGAAACCCTTCTTATTCAGGACTGTCATAGCCACAGTTTGCAAAAAGTGCAGCTATTAATTAATGCAATATAGTGTCAATTAGATGTACATTCCTGGGGTCTTTTATCTGTTGTAACTTTGCCTTTTTCTTTTTCTTTTTATTACATCAGGTATATTGTCCTATACATTGTGATAGTGGTACCAGGAATAAAAAAATCACAGAATTTTTAGCTTTAAAAAAATTAATAAAATAAGAATGAAATGCATTGCAAAAGTTAAAATAGCAAATCCTCATACATCAACATAGATAAACTTAACAAAATGTTAGGTGGAACAAGGCAGGCTGAAAAATAATACAGGGGTCAGCCCTATAGCACAGTGGGTAAGCTCTGTATACTGGAAACCAGCTCCCACATGGCAAACCACAGTTCAAGTCCCAGACCCAGTGACTTGAAAATCACACTAGGTACATGTGCGTGAGTGCCCAAAATCTCCATTCCACAGGATGTACAAATGGAGGGAAAAGGACTGAGGTGTGACCATACCCATCAGAAGGTGCTTTTAACTTCTCTCTTTCTCAAGAAAGCACACCTACCCTCTGACAATTAAAAAAAAGGAAAATAATAAAAGAAAAATAATATACTATGATAACATGCATTTCAAAACCTAGATGTACAATACCTACTATATGTTGCTGATGGAAACATACACACACATATATGTATGAAAACAGTAATGGAATGATGCGCACAGGAGAGTGTGTACATCTGGCAAGAGAATGGGGAAAAAGAACCAAGTTGAGTTTTACATGTAGCTATTATATCTTATTTCTTTAAAAGAGAAATTTGAAGCAAATTTATCAGGTTGTCAGAAAAAGCATGATGCATTTTTGCATAGAAAAACATGGAAAAATACATCATGACTTTCCCAACAACTTAATAGCAAAATGCATACACGTGTTAAATTTTGGAAATAGGTATATAACAGTTATTGGGTTTAGTATTTTTGGAATGCTTCAGGACTAAAAAGAAACAGAATGATTTTGAGAGCTTATAACTTCTGACCCAGCAACTCTACTTTCAGGAATAAAACCACAGATATTTTTGTACATGTATTTTTAGATTAATAGAAAAGTATTAATAGAAAAGTATTTTTACTATAGCATTGATTGTAATAGAAAAAGACTGACTACAACCTAAAAGTCCACTCACTGATGACCAATAACACAAACTATAAAACATCTACAAATGGAATATTATGCAGCCATTAAAAAGAACTACATAGCTCTATGCATGCCAATCAGAAAGGCTCTAAGAGGCAATATCATTGGGGAAAAACAAGGAAACAATAATATGTGCAGTATGAGATTCTGTGTGTGGATGTAGGCACATGTGCATTGTAAAGAGGTGGTGCTAAAAAACTCTTGTACCCACATAACTTATGGAACACAAGGAGGCAGGGCATAGGATTTAAAAAGAGAGGTTTTAGTTTTCATTTATAGTCCATTGTCCCAGTTGAAATTTTTTTTAACCAGGTCTATTTGCATTTCTTAATTCTTAAAAAAAAAACTACTTTAAACAAAGAAAACCAAATTATACTCAGATTTCTAAAACAGCCTTCTATTAGCAGAACATATGTTACCTAAATAATCTAATTTTGTAAGTCGTAATTGAATCTACCTTTTCTCAAGTAACATTTTATCTCCTGAGCTTAAAAAAACAGTGTTCAGGCACCTACTTTGTAATAGATTCTGGATACACAGAGATAAAAATGTCTGGCTTTTCTCAAGGAATTTAAACAATCTGTGGGGGTAGGAGGGGTGGCAGATAACTTAAAGGCCAACCAGACAACAACAAACTATTACAACCACGAAGACAATGACAATGAAAATAAAGACAACTGGTTATGGAAGCAGCAACAGGGGAATCCAGAGAAGGCTTCCCGGAGGAAGTGTCTATTAAACGAGTTTTAAAAAATGGATATAACTTTCCCAGAGATAGAAGGAATGGGTGCTCTATGCATAAGCCAGTGTGAAAGCACAGAGTATGAGCAGCATTAGGGCCTGTTGGAAACTGAGGGTAGTTTAGTATTGGAGGAGGAAGAGGAGATGATGCTAAGCATTTTTATCTGATGCTCTATTTTACAGATGAGTAAACTGAGGCACAAAGAGTTTAAGTAACTTCCCATGGTCTCAAGGGCGGTATGTGGCAAAAACAAGAATTTGAACCCCCCCAGAACCTGACTAATCCAGGCCTTGAGTCAGGTCTGGGAGAAAGGTGGGACATAAGGCTGGAGAGTGAACCCAGGATAGATCATGGGGGACTTTGGGAGCAGTGTGGACAATGAGGAGCTGGAAGGGTTTTAAGTAGGGAAGTGGCATGGTCAGGTATTAGTCACTGCTCCCAGACCCATAACAAGTTTCACATTACTTCTCTGCCAAGGGTCTTTGACCTTTAAAAGTGACTTCTAAAAACAGCAAAGACGACAGGACATCATAATGATGTACTTTCAGACAGTGTGTGAAGTGAAGAGAGATGTCAGAATATTTTCTTAAAGAGCAACGCTAGCCTATCTTGGCTGGATGGCCCATGAATTTACCTAAAGGTGGCTTTTCTTATAAAGGAGTTAAAGAAGCACAATCAATACAATAAATAATGATATTGATGAAATTCAGATGTGACAAGAGGAGAGGACTATTATCTCAAATCCACTTGGTTGGTTTGAAATCCCATAACAGATGCTGTTCCAGTCAGCTTTTGCTGAACCAGTGCTGCATAACAAGCAGCCCCACTATCTCAGAGGCATTCAATACCAAAGATTTGTCACTCTTGTTACATGTCATCTGAGTTCAGCTATAGCTCTGTGGTTCTTCAGCTCTCTTCCCAGTTGCATACGAATTGAGTCAGCTACATCTGCCTTTTCATTTTGAGATCCATTCTCTGAACTGGGACAGAACCCTCTTTTGAGTATAAGACATTTCCATGCCAGAAACCAGATCCTCTAGAGGAGTGACGAAATGAGCAATGCTTTCTAAAGCTTCTGTTCAGCACTGATATGTTGACATTGCCACACAGATTTTATTGACCAAGGCAGGCCATACATTAAGCGTGAAGTTCAAGGAGCCAGCAGGTGGCGGAGTGGTTGTGTCACTGCACTTCCACAGTGCCAACTTCAGTTGAAGTCCAAAACTCAGCAACTTGAAACTCATGCCGGTTGCATGTGCATGTATGCCCAAAATCCCAAGAGGAGAATGGAGGAGAAGGGATTGTGGCATGGCCATCCCCAACCCCAGGTGAACCTGGGACCTTCCCATTTTGCAACCTATAGCAAAAATCTCTCTTTTAAAAAGAATTAATTCATTAATTTAAAAAGTGCTAAATTCAAAATCAATGAGGTGGAGATGTACACTCTGCCCACCAGAGGCAGGCAAGTTACATAATAAGAGATGAGAATCTATAACTTATGGGGGGAGGAGGTGGTGATGAATAATTGTAAGAAATAAGAAATAGATTATAGCCACTTACTGACTGCATAACTAAAAGTAAATTCATTTCTCAGTGTTCTCACCTATCTAATGGAAATAATAATGTCTCCTTTGCAAAGTTATGATAAGAATTAAATGACAGAACAATAGTACAAGACCTTAATGCAATGCCTAGGATAGCATTGATAGGTCCTTGTTTTTTCCATACTCCATGGCTGCTAGTGTGGAAGGATGCAAAATGGAGGCTTCTGAAAGAAGTGCTTCTTACATTGTCTTTTATAAAGGACCAATGTTTATTTTTTGTTCACTCCCACATCATTCCAGACCAGCACTTTTATAAAACACAATCAAAACCAAGTACTAGAAAAATAAAAGAATGCAAAATGCTAACCCTAAATGCTTATTATTAGAGTCAACAGATTTACCAAATTATTATAAAAGTTATTCCATTCAAGTTTCTATTGGGAATAAACACTCATGCCCAATTTCTTTCTTATCTTGAACAAGTAACAAGCAGCCATAGACTGGCAATAGCTCATCAATCATTCCTCGAAGGAGCACCGTGCTAGAGTGGGGAGCATTGTCTAGAAATTCCAGCTCAGATTGCAAAGACAAGAACAAAGGATTATCAGGACCCCTTTATTCTGTAGAGACCTGTTGGTTCCCCCACCCAGGACTTACTAAAGAGCCAGAAGTTTCCCTGACTTACCCCTCTACCACCTTCCCACCTTTACCACCTCTAACCTATAGGGATTCCAGTTACTACTACTTTGTAACACATTCACCTCACAATTTGGTGGTCTAAAACCTCATTTACTTATTCCTCCTGGTTTCTGTGGATCGGGAATCAAAAGGGTTCAGCGAGGCAGCTCTGACATGGGATCTCTATACACCAGTTGGTCTATATGACAGGAGCTGGAGCAGCCAGGAAACTGCTAGACATTTCTCTCTTCCTCTAGAGTTGGGAATTTGCCTTGAGGTCTCTCCACATGGGCTACTTTGGGCTTTTTCACAGCAAGGCAGCTGCCCAGGCAGCCAGCTTGCTTAAGTGGAAGCTCAAGGCCTCAATTCATGTGTTCAAAAAGCTAAGAGAATTTCACTCTCTTCTGCCATGTCTCAGAAGCCACACAGCATTATTTCTACCACATTCTATGAATTAGAAGCCCAACATTAACCCACCCAGAATCAATGGGAAGGGAAGATTAGACTGTACCTCTTGAGGGTGGAATGGTAAGATTCTAGAATCTAGGATAACACATGCAAGGAAAGGTACTATTGCAGCCAACTATGACACAGTGATAATGCAAACACTCCATGATGCTGGTGCCATATGGGAAGGCCCCAGGTTCACATCCCAGGATCTCCTGATGCATGCCAGGTGTGCATTCATGTGCCCATGATCCTAACTGGTTGAGGCTGGAGATGGATTGAGGAGTAAAGACAATGTTGGGGGTACCTGCCTTTCTATGTGTCTGTCTCTCTATAATGGAAGAAATAAACTTTTTTCTTTTAATGAGAATTCTTTCAGGTGGATTTGTAGGAATAGAGCCATGAGGCTTCCTCCCCTGCCCTCTCTGCAGAAGAGAAAACACAAGCATGACTTCTCATAGAGATTGTGGGGTGCTGATAAGAAGGGAGCCATCACCTCTATCTAAGGTGGGTGCTAACCGAGCTGCAAATTCTTGGGCCCCAGTGACGTGGACTAAGTGAAGCATTAGGAGGCATTCTGGGAAGCACCTGACATGGGGTCACGTGACAGCTGGCAAGGAGAGAGGCAGCAAAGAAGCAGCTGTGGTGATGAATAGGGATGCTGTGGGCCAAAGGGATGCCCCAGAGAGAGGCCAGGTGTGAGGGTTCCTCAAACAACTCTGCTCTAGAAAGCAGTCCATTGGGATGAGGTCATAGAAGAGAGTGAATGGCCAGGGACAGGACGTTTGAGGTCACTGTCAGAAAGCGTAATGCTCAGGGAACTCCCATGGTGAGCTTCCATTCAGCCACAGATGCATCTCCTGAGACACAGCCTACTGTAACAGGGGTTGCCAGGGTCAGGTTACAACAGTCCTGGTCCTATAAGTCTATAAATCTTGTCCCCTTTACCCTAATCCTCCACTCCTCGGTCCTAACTCTGGAAAACTAGCAATGGGGTGAAGATAGAGGAAAGCCAAATGATGAACAAATGATCAGACCAAGACCAGATTCCTTCCCCACTGTGAGTCCTAAAACTACAGGCAAGGTCCGAGCTGAAGAACGGGGAAGTCCTGAAGTAGATGAGAGATTCATGTTTTGATTTGAATCAAACTGGGCTTTTTACTTTTTTTTTTTTTTTTTTTTGGAGAGGTTTTTGCTATAGGGCGCGTGCACTCACCAGACAGACAGAGACAGAGAGACAGAAAGTGAGAAATCACCCCCCAGGGGGGATGGCCATGTCGCAATCCCTTCTCCTCCATTCTCCTCTCGGGATCTTGGGCACGCACGCACATGCGAACAGCATGAGTTTTAAGCCACCGGGTCCGGGACACGAACTGCGGTCAACCACGTGGGAGTCCAGCGACATAGCCATTACGCTAACTGCTGGTCCCCAAACTGGGCTTTTTAGCCCCCAAAAGTAGGACTATTCTTAATATATAAAAGTGATTGACTAGTGATAATGTGTCCATCTTGGTTCAGTAATTATAATGAAAGTACCAGACCAAGGTAAAATGTAAATAATACCAGACACTGGAGAATATGGGAACTCTCTGTATTATATTCTCAATTTTTCTGTAAATCTAAAATTTTTCTAAGAAGTAAAGGCAAATTTAAAATATTTGGGGGGCCAACCCCTTAGCCTAGTAGTTAAGGGAGCCAGGTCCTACAAGATTGACAGCAGTTCGAATCCTGGTCCCTGGTAGCTTGAAAAACATGCCACGCATGCATACATGCCCCAAATCCCTATAGGATGGGGAAGAATGGAAGAGAAAGGACTGCGGCATTACTACACCCCTTGGGAAGTGATTTCTCCCCTCTCTGTCTTGGTTTCATTGGCAAGCCATACAGCCTCTGGCAAGTAAATGTTAAGGGGAAAAAAAAAAAACTACTTAAAGGTGATTGAGGGGTCAGCAGATGGTGTGATGGTTAGAAGCACTGAACTCCCACATGGCCAACTGTGGTTTGAGTCCCAGACCTGGCAGCTTGCTTTCTCTTTCTCTCTCTCTCTTTCTCTCTCTCTCTCTCTCTCGTCAAGTTAAAATAAATAAATAGTTAAATAAAATAATTCTTTAATAGAGGTGATCTAAAATCTATAGGCTCTTCTGGGGTGCCTTCAGGGATAAGAAAGTAAGAGCCAACAGAGCAAGTTTAAAGGCAGTGGAGGGAGAATAAAGTAATTTCTCATTTGTGCCCTAGAAGCCCAGACAGTCAATAACAGGTTATATTAGTGATACTACATTTGGAATGGTTTTGAAAGTATGACAAAGCTGAATTCTCTGATTATTATATATATATATATATATATATAAATAACTAAAGCAAATATAGTAAGATTTTTCAGTCTCTCTTCTATTTCAAGCACCATGAGACAGAGATGACTAAGGCACTAGATGAGACTCTGCTGGATTTTGCTTCCCAACTTCCATTTCCACTATTTCTGGTATCAGTTCCCTTATGTTCCTCCAAGAAATAGCCCTCCCCAATCCACAGTCCAGGTGATCCGGGGTAGAACTGATTCCAGCCTCCTCCCATCTGCCAACCACAGGTGAGACCTGACTCAGATCTGGCCAGTCCCTCAGGTCACAGTGATTCATTCACAAGTCAATACAGGATACAGATTTGTCCAACAAGTTTCCATCCCTAGAATTATGAGAAATTTTCATCATGCACCATGGCTAGAAAAGAATGATTGGTGGGCCCACCCAATAGAGAGAACTCCCTGGAAATTAAACAAATGTGAGGGAAAACCAAAAAATAAAGCTCTGTGAAGATGATGAATATGGGTATGTTATTGACTTGCTTATTTTACACTGTATACATACCTTAAGAAAACCATCCTGTAGCCCACAGAGATATACATCATATGCCCACCAGAAATAATCATTTTAAAATAAATAAAATTAAGCACTAAATCCTGGTGATACCGTTTGAGCAATTAGATTCACTGGTTGCATGTATCCCTAGAATCTTTCAATTATGTGATACAATAGTTTCTTTTTCCACTTAAGTCATTTCAGTATGGGTTTCTAGTCCTTATAGGGAAAAGAATCCTGATAAACTGTATAATTTCCACCTGGAGTTGAACTAATGGGAGAGACAAACACAGAAAAGAATGTAACCATGCTACCAGCTGGGCCCTACTGCCCCTAGGAGATACAGGTGTCTTGTTCAAACATTCTTATTCCAAGAGTACACAATTCTTCTTGGGACTTCTTCTCATTCCCAGAGATGTGAAGCTTCTTGGGTCCATCTGCCCTGCACCTGAGTCCAAGGCTGCTCTCTCTGTTTTTACCCTAAATCCACTCAAAAATAGTACTTGAACTTCGTAAACTTCCCAACATACTCAAAATCATTAGTGAGTGGTACAGACCTTCTGGAGATTTTGGAAAAGAAATGAGAGAGGAATAGCACACCTCCTCCAGTGATCAACTGCAAACTCCCTTCTCATGCATTTCCTATTCTCCCCAAGTCCCTTCTCAGCTGCCCATCTGGTTGTGGGAGGTAAGGGTGTTCCATCTCTCTCTGGTTCCTCTTTCCCTGGTCTTCATTCAGTTTTTTCCCCACCCTCCAATCCTACTCCTGGATCGTCATACTTTTCTGCCTCCACTATGCAGAGTGACTTAACTCTACCTCTTCTTCCAAAGTTGTTGCCATGCAAATACATTTACACCGAGGAGCTTGACAGAACACCTTGTCTGTGAACTTATTCCACTCTCTTTTGAAGCAATCAAGGTAATTAGGAAAAGAAAACTTTATTAAATGCAAAAACTGTTGAAACACAGTACCGCTAATATTACACTAGAGAAAGATCCATGAGGTGTACAAGAGGGGAAGGGAGGGGACTTGTAACTCTGGTCAAGGAAGCTTTAGGAAAGCTTCCCCAGGAAGATGGCCTTTGAGCTGCATCTTAGAGCATATCGAAGTTTTTGACAGCCAGAGAACTTAGGAGGAATATGTCCAGCAGAGGAAGCGTGCATACTAAAGTGCAGAGTCTAAAAAGTTCATGTCAATAGAGAGGACCAAGGACAAATGGTGAGAGGTGGGGGCTGAAGAAGAGAGTCAGGTGAGGCCATCAGGAACTCAATCGGGAAGAGTCTTAAATATCAGTGAGCAGAAAGGCTCTGTCCAGCAGTGAAAGGAAGCCATTAACAGATTTTAAACAGACAGAGGCATAACAGATTTTGCTTAGAAAGATCCAAATAGTCACCATTTTGGAGGAAAAATTGGAATACTAATAGGAAAGGGTAGGATTTGGGGGAGGAGGGGTTAGAAGTCTATTTCAACCATTCATGCTAAAAACAATTGTGACCTGATGGAATTGAGGAGAAAGGATGGATGAAGACATACCGCAGAACTTAGTGATCACTTGAATATGGAAGGAGAGGGAGGAATATCAGTCTTTCCCTTAGAGTGTGAGCTCCTTGACAACGGGTCTATAACTCTCCTATGGATTCCTAGCACATGCTTTTGCAGAATAGGTGCCCATCGCTGCAGAAATGTGTGAATGGAGGGAGCTGGCTGATGAATATGGAGACTCTCTTCATGAGCACTGAGTGAGTGGCTGGCCTTACTGAAGAGCTAAGGCCACCTGGAGCTCAGTAGATCATGTGCCAGGACGGCTGTGGAGCTATAATCAGAGAGGAAGAAAAGCGAAACTGTCCATCAAGAACCAAGTCACAACATGAGCAACCATGGAGAGGGAAGTTCTCGGGTTGGCGAGCACAGATCAGGGCAGGGTAGGCAAGGCAGTTCAGGGGTATGTCGGCAAAAGCTCTTCAGAGGTTCATTTTTATGAGGGAAAGAGTGAGACAGACATGCCAGAAGGAATCTTGACGAGCCAAGAAGGAGAGAAACTTCAGGCAACATTCCCTTTGTATCATGTACAAGGAAGCTAACCATGTATGACAAATCACCCGAAAACTCAGCAACTTAAACATCAAGTACAGCTTCTCATGTTCAGAGGTCTGCAAGTCACTGTGGTTTGGCTGATGGAAGCCAGACTTGGCTGGACTCAATTCTACTTGAATTGGCTCTTTGGCTGAGCTGGGCTGGGCTTACCTTCAGGGACCAGGTTTACCCTGAGGCCACCCCATGAGACTCTCAACCTCCATGGACCGGCAGTACATTCTTCTCAGGACAATAAGGCTAAGAACCCAAACCAAATTGCTCAAGCACATTTAAGGCCTCTGATCAAGTTTCACCCATTGTCATTCCATTGGGCAAGATAACTCACATGGACAAACCCAAAATACATTCTGCAAAGTGCAAAGCATTGGCAAAAGGTGAGGTATATGATCCTATTACAACAGAGAGACTGGGACCAATAATCCAATTTATCACACATCATCTTCTCCAGAATCCCCAGGCTCACTGAGTTGTGCCAATAAGGCATAATTGTAATGCAAAATGCTCCCACCTACAGGGGCATGCAAAATTCATGGAAAACCACAGCTAATGGAGGTCTAGTTAACCATATCATCTGGGCCCTCACCCACTTATTCATACAACCCATGCATTTAAAGCAATTAGAAGTCTTTTAAGGAAGGTTAAGTTGGAAGGTCTAAGAAATTTGAGAAAGTCCTCATGAAAAATCTTCCTCCCATCTCCTTGGGAAGATCAGAGTGAAGACTTCCTTAGTGAATTCCACCCACGAAAGGCACAGCCACCAAGGTTAGCTATAATGTCACCCACTCCTTTGTCAGCAAGCTCCTCCCTGCTCACCACTTCATGCATCTTTTATCACCACCTTAACGCCTTTATAAAATATTGATTGCTCATTCCCATGGCCTAGCCAAGGGCCCCACAATGAGCTTGTGTGCTGATGTCTGGAGTTTGGGGCACATTGCAGATGGCAGAAACCACTTGGGTGACTAGGAAGACCTTTAGCCCCTGCATGGAACAGATATCGAGGAGTTAAATTAACACCATGTTGAGTAATGAGAAAATGAAGAACTAGGAGGAGGGTTCATAAGAAGGGAGATGAAAGGAAATTAAAAGGTCAGGAGGAAGGAAAAGGAAGCACAAGAGTTGATGGTGGGACCAGGCTGAAAGCCTGATCATCAGTCGAGTTTGTTGTTAAATTTAATGGGCTGTAGGTGTTGATTGCTTAATCCATAAAATGAGCTATTAATTTGCTGTTCTAACAGGATAGGACCTATCTTATGCAAATTGATTTTAAATCCAGCATCAGCGCTACAAAAATGGTTCACACTTTTCTCAGCCAGAAGTTCCCAAGAAGTTCCAATTGAATGGTACTCAGTCTGCTTGTCACTATGCCAGATGATGGTCTACCTGGTGGAGGGTCCCTGAAGTCATGGGGCCTAGGGCCCTGGTCCATCTCCCCCACTATTTGTGGGTTCCTTCAGGGCAGGATTGTCTCTGTTCTGTTCATTTTATAACCCCAGTATGTAGCACAGTACCTGGTACCTAGAAGATCTGCCACAATATATGTGTGATTTTGGACAAATTAACCCCTTTTCTCAGCCTCTGATCCCATCATCTATGAAAGGGAGGATTTGGACCTAGTGTTGCCATGGAATATCCTTTGGGTCATCAATTGCTCTGAGCAAGGTCCATAAGCACTGTGTCTGGAAAACAAGAGACCAAGTGGAAGGGCTGGGAGCTTCTTGATAGTTCTGGATCTCACACATCTCCACGGAGGCCCTGTTGACACAGGTTTCAGAAAGTCTTGTTCTGACAGACCTCAGTTCCAGTCTCATTCCAGCTCTGCCGTGCTATAAGACTATCCCTTTTCTTCCATGGGCTTCAGCTGACAGTATCAATGAGTCTTTCATCTACAAGATTGCTGGGATGCTCCAGCTGAAATAATGGAAGTAAAGATCCTTAAAAACCAGCGTGTCAGATGAAGGAACATGAGTTTTGGAGACAATAGGATTGGGGTCCAAATTCCAGCTTCTCGTAGGTGAGTTGTGTGCCTTTGAGCAAATCACTTCACCTCTCTGAGCTACAGTTTCCATAATAAGAAAGCTGCAATGATCTTTCCTACTTTCAAGGTTGTCAGGAGAATTAAATAAAATAAGTTATGTAATATACCTAGTTTTACAGTGCCCAGCACTACAGGATAGGCCACATCGTTTGCAGGACTCAGCGCAAAATGAAAATGCAGGGGTCCCTTATTCAAAAATTATTAGGCATTTTGGGGTCAGTAGGTGGTGTAGTGGTTAAGGTGCTGGACTCCCACATAGCCAACCATGGTTTGAGTCCCAGACCTGGCAGTTTGAAAATCATGTAGGGCACATGTGTGTTTGTGTGTGAGACCAAATCCCAGTAGGAGAATGAAGGAGAAGGGATTGTAGCACAACCATCCCCCCTGGGGGGTGATACCTCACTTTCCATTCTCACTGTCTCTTTCAATCTCTCTCTAGCTAGCACACACATCCTATGGGGAGGAAAAAAACTTCAAAAAATTTATTAGGCATTTTAAGATACATCAGCAGGTCAAACTGGGTCTAAGGTCCCAATCAGTGTAGAGCCTTGTGCCAGTTCAGGGCCCTGTTGGTACATGGTAGGCCCTTGTCTATCCTCTATCTCAAACCTCTTCCTGCTCAGCACATATAAATAGGTTCAGAAACTTTTTTAAGAAAGAAAAATTAGTATTCCTGAAGCAGCTTCATTTTTTCTCCACTGAACAGAACAGAGTCACCCATCCTGATAGACACCAGATAAAGGTGGAAAGAAATCAACTTTCTGGCTGCTGGCAAATTCTGCAGCTAGAGTAACAGGTTTACAGGATAAGCCAGGAATTAGAACCAGGGAGACGTGACCAGCAATGTTTCTCCACACATGGCAGAAAACCACGAGCAGTTTTTCCTAAAAGCACGACGTCCCCTGTTCATGAACCTTCTGTGGCTCCCATCCAGTTCCAACAAGAGAATGTACATGCCCAAAATCCCGAGAGGAGAAGGGATTGCAGTGTGGCCAACCCCCCTAGGAGAGAGTCTCACTTTCTGTCTCTCTGGCAAGCACATATACCCTATAGAAAAATCTGCCTAAAAATAATAATAGTAACAGTAATAACAGTAAGTCTTGTGGTCCCCAGACCAAGGATAGGCTGATATCTTGAGTCACCCACAAACATGCACACAATCTCTCTTGCACTCATAAGAAAGTCCTAGAGACTTTTTTGTTGTTGGCATGGTTCCATTTCAATCTAAGGAATCTACCATCAGTCCAGGAAAGGAAAGTAGGCACATAAAACTTTAATTAGTTTCATGAAGTTAAAATTGCTTTCATGGGTGGAAGGAATAAGGTGGGGGAGGCTGAGACTAAAACCAAAAAAGGAAGAGAAAAAAAGAAAAAGGTTGTAAGAGCAGGAGAAAATTCTCACATAAAGCTAAAAATGAATTGTCTGCATTGGGCTGGAAATGCTGCAAATGTCATCTGACTCTGCCAAGGAATTGTCTTTGCAAATTACTCAGCTTTTCAAATGAATGAGAACAAGGGAATCCCAGAGCTTGATGGGGGATTAAGGTCTCAGGCCTAAACAAGAGACCTACAGTTCCCTTAAGAATCAATGGGGAAATAAGCACAAAATACTCTCTCCCACAAACTTTTTCAGCATCACCCAGATACTTTGATATAACAGAAAACCCACAAAATCCAGGGTCTGCCTTTACCATCTGTGCAGTCTTGGGAAATTGTTCCACATCTACAGGTCTCAGTTTCCTTTATGGATGAGAGGCAGCATCAGGACTGGCCTCTCAGGGCTTAGAAGGTTAAATGAGATACTATAGGAAAAGCACCCACTCTGTGCCAAGCACAGAGTGGCCACTGGCCACACAGAAAGCACTAGTCCTTTTTTTCTGCACAATGTAAAGGAAAACTTGCTTCACAGTTGGATGATTCCAATATTAGTCAGGGTTTGCCAGAGAAACAGAGCCAGTAGGAGACCTTTATATACATACATATATAGAAATAGATAGATGATAGATAGATAGATAGATAGATAGATAGACAGACAGAGAGATAGATAGATATAAAGTAAATGGAAATTTTAATTAAAGGGTAAGTTTCCTTTGGTGCAAAAAAATTAAATCCAAACATCGTTTTCCTCATAATACACATTTTTCAATACACATTTTTCATTAATTTTTGAAGACCCCCCTCATATGTATAGAAAGAGATTTGTCATAAGGAATCAGCTTGTGCAGGTATGAGGCCAACCAGTCCCAAGACCTACCGCTGGCAAGCTGGACATCCCAACTATCCCATCGTGCAGTTGCAGTTTGAAGGTCGGCAAGCTTGAGACCCAGGAATTGTCAATGTTTCAGTTTGAATCTGAGGGCAGGGGAAAAAACCTGATGTGCCAGCGCAAAGGCAATCAGGTAGAAGTCATTTCTTCTTATTCGGTGTGCAAGGAAGGGCCGTGGGGGAGGAAGCAAGAGCGTCCACCATTGTTTTCTATGAGGGCTTCCCGATTAAGAGCAGCAGATCAGTTTGAGGCAAGGTTAACACAACTGTGAAGATAAATAGGACTTGGGAGCAGGGGAGAAAAAGTTTACATCTAGATGAGACAGACCATTTCTTGTTTGAGGACTATCTTTATCATGAACCAAGAGGGTCTCAGTAAAACATCCATAGAAATAAAGATGGTGTGGGCCAGTTCCATGGCCTGGTGGATCCCACATGACCGACAGCAGTTTGAAGCCCTGCCTTGGTGGCTTGAAAAACATGCCACACATTATTCCAAAATCCTGACAGGATGGAGAAATAGAGAAGGGATTACAGAGTGACCACACCCCACTGATGAATACTTTCTCTCTCTCCCTGTCTCTCTTTTTCTCTGGTGAGTACACACTGCCTCTGGCAAATGAAAAACAAAAAGAAAGAAAGGGAAGCAACATGAACTACAGGTAACTCTGAAGCAGTAATATCGTACTGACATCATACGATCACCAAGCAGGTTTGATGGGAACTATTTCTCAGTAGTAAATAGTAGTTTATTATTAATTCCTTTACTTTGCTCTAAAAGGTATGTCTTATTAATTTTGTATTATGCTTACTTAGTTTTGCTATTTGCTCATGAATAGTTTATCTTTTGTTCATAAACCTGGAGAATCCAGAGTTCTTGTTTCCCTTGTTTCTGAATCAAAGATCTACATTCTTTGAGTTTCATTGCCAGACTCTGAGATCACCAGCTGTCTAGCACCTGACGCCTGTTTCCCCCAGGAAGTAGGAAAACAAAATAGAGGTAAAACTCTTTGGCAGAAATCTATAAGACCAAGTCAGAAAGATATTGCTCATAGTAGGTGCTCAATAAATGTCTGTTGAACCAATTCTTGAGTGCAATGACTAAACTAGCAAGAATGTAACACCTTTCTCAGCTGTTTCCTAAAATAGATTATGTAGCCCCTTGAATGGTTGGTTGGTTGTTTAGTTGGTTGGTCCCTATTATGTACAAAGCGCTCTCCTCAGTGTTGATCCCCAAAAGCATCTGGTGTGACCAGAACATGCACTGTTCCTTCACTTTCTTCAAGCCAGGACCTATGTTTGGAGAGAGACAGACAGACAGATAGACAGACAAAGAGAGAGAAAGAATATCCAGTCCTAGCTGACTGGGAGAGACAGTGATGGAAACAAATAACAACAATCCAGAGTGGTGTTAGGAATGAAAAATGAGAAAGTCCTGTGAGCAGCAGAGGGCAGCAGAGCAAGTTCTTAGGCATATGGGTTCTGAGGTTCGATACCTGTTTGAATCTCTGCGCCACCACTGACTTACTGTGTGGCCTTCCTCAAGTTATTTAATCTCTCTGTGCCAAGGGTGTGGTAGGAATTAAATGAATAGTATTTGACCAAGAACAAAAGCTCAACACATGTCAGTTATGATTATTATCAAGAAAATCAGAAAAGACTTCACCAGAAAGGGAAGTGGAAGCACATAGGCTGAGCTGCAAAGCATGAGTGGGTATTGGCCAGGCAGGGCCTGGGAGGAAGGGCATTTCAAGGACAGGGTAGTGGGAAGGATGAGGTGTGTTTAAGAAACTATAAGAGGTTTGGAGTGAATGGAGATGAGGCTGGTAGACAAACTGGAAAACAAATGCTCAGCTAACACCAAATCGGCTTCCTTTCCCAAGACCGGTACTGAGAGAGCCGGACAGGGAAGACATCAGGAAGAAAGGAAATGGTGAGAAACCCCTTGGGGAGGGATCTGTTTTGAACAGGCATGGATGGGTGGCTTGGACCTGAGTGAGGAGCCAACCTAGTTGGACTGTAGGCAAACATAAGAGAAGAGGAAAAGGTAAAGTTTCACTCTTCCTTCTCAGTGTTTGGCCAAACAGAGCCTCTCCCATACCTGCAGGGACTCATGCAGGTATTCTCAGAAGTACAATCATGAAGGTCCCGGAGCCCTGTGCTTGAGAAAGGCTAGCAAAAGCAGGTGGAGGCTAATTAACTTCAGGAAGTCCTTTCTCTGTGCCTTCCCTTCCATGTTACTAAGACTGGGGAACTTCAGGCTAAGAAGGGTCTCCTCCAATGCTGCTTTTCTTTGAGACCAAAGGAGGACCCCTCCCTGCAACTCTTTGACCTGTTTGATGAGGTTAGGGGTAACCAGCTGTGGTTTATGATGCTCTGACTTGTCCACTTCCTGGACTCAGCCTTCTCCATACACATTGCTCATTTCCATGGGGAAATAATAAGTTTACAGGGAAACACAACCTGACATCTCCAGCACAACTGTGCTGCTTAAAGCAACAACAGCAGCAGCCTCTGGAACACAAGCTCCATCACCAGCAGAAATAATAGAGCAGAAAGAAGAATGTTTGAATTAACCTAATAAACATATGAAATAAAGTGAAGGAATATATTAGCAAATATTAATAAAACAAGAAAAACGAAACAAAACAAAAAACAAAAGTACCATTCAGAAATAGTACAGTAGGATATGAAATCATTTATATAATTAACAGAGCAGTTGGGATAAATGGCTGAGGAATGAATTAATGGGAAAACAGATTGAGGAAATCTCTCTGAAGAAAGGATTCATTAATGAATAAATGAAACTAAAGAAAAGCTAAACAACATTGATGCAGAAGTCGAAGTGCCAACATCCAGAGAGATAGGAGATCCAGAAGGAAAAATGAAAACGGAGATGAGAAACAGAGTTGAGATGATAATGGAGATAAATGACCTGCAGTTTGAAAAACAGTGGAAGAATGCTAACTGGAAAGGTTGAGAAAACAAGGAGACAAAGTAAGGAAAAGCCACACCCAGATATTTCATGGTGAAATGTGAGACATTCAGGACAGAGAGCATAGATTATATCTAAGACAAGCTGGAGGGAGAGGAGGTAAAACTTCTAGGTTCCAAACCTGAGCCTGACCTGAACTCCCTCCCAAGCTAGAGATCACTACCTCCACCTTCCCATCTCATAATGAGAAGGGGTTTTCCTTCAAGGCACAGTTCATCAGGCTGGTTTCTCATGTGATTATTAGATTCATATTTCCTCTTCCATTGTAGATATTGTGAGGACAAAGACTCCTCTTTGCTCCTAGGGATACATAGAACATACACAGTTGCCACTGAATAGCTGTTGTTGAACAGGCTAATTTATATCCCAGTCTCAGTGTCTCCCTCTCCAGTGACCATACTTTGTGTTCACGCAGGCTTGGCCTACCTGACTGGGACCCTGACATCTCACCTATGGCCAGCAGCCACCACCCTCAGAGAACTGTATCCACCCTCTACCCACCTCATCCAACAAATGAGGACAAAAAAGTCCGGAATAGGAATCTGATCTCCCTTTAGTACCCAATCTGCACACTCAGTTCTAGTATTAAATTTTATGATTGCAACATTTGCCTCAATATGACCAAAATCAGAGAAAGGACGGGTTTGCCATACTCATATGGCACCAAGGTAAAAATCTCAAGTCTCTTGATCCTCAAAACACACTGTTCTTCCTACTCAACAGTGCCTTCAGAAGATACTGCCGAATGCCAGTGTTCTGAGGTGAGTCATTTTTTAGCTTTAGGTTTGAGGCATTGACAGAGCACAGATACTTGTGAAGTCAGAAAGCTACTGCTGTCCTCTTCCTGTCACCCCATGGCATTTGTTCTAGAGTCAGACAGATCAAGGCCCCCATGCCAACTCTGACGAAGACTAGCTGACTAACCTTCACACCAGATCCCTGAGCCTCATCTTCTCTTTAAAAGGCAGGTTTTAATCCCTGAGTTCCAGGTATGAGGATGAAAGTGGATTGTATATGGAAGGGATTTAGCACCATCTATGGCACACAGTAGGCACTCAATCAATCTACCTTCTCTAACTGCCTTCTTCTTGTAGCCCAGTATTGCAAAGAATTCCGTGAGCTCTGGGGCTACATCTCTCTTGCACATCATTGTCTCCACGCAGTGTCAGAGATATGAACGGCTCTCAGTAGGTATTTGTAGGCTTAGTGGATGAACAAATACGTGAATAAGAAATTTTCCATTCTGATGCTGGGGGATTGATGGCAGGTGTTTGGATGTACGATGGCATTTGTTGGTGTAGAATACGTCACTGAAATGGAGCAAAGGAACCCTTTTGACATTATCAAATCCAAGACGATCCTCACCCAGAGATTTATTGGGTCAAGCTCTCCATGTCAGGAAAATGGTTAAATCCTCAGGAGATGAGTAGTCTGTTATGCCACATAATCTCAGCTTCTAATACTTAACATCATAAGCTCTGCTAATAACTCCAGGTCACCTGTCTGGGGAAGGAAGATAAGGATTTGAAAATTATTCATATTAGCATGTATAATCTACCACCCAATGTTGTTGACTCTGAGACCGAGATATTTTAATTCACTTCTCCCTGCTTGTCTTCAGTTATTTCAGGAGATGTAAATGGGGAGGGATGATTGCTGTATGACTCCATTCTGAAATCTTTATGTCATTCCACGTAGAACAGGTTTCCACACATATTGCCAAGAAAAGCCCCTTTCCTGGAGGAAGTAAGTATTTCTGGAACTCAACATGAGAAATCATATCCTTAGGTTCTGCACCTGGGTTCTCCTATGGATCTGCTATGTGACTTTCTGCAAATTGTATAACTTTTCAATGTCCCTTTATTCATTCACTTATTCCTTGCCTTTTTCTATTTGCGTAATCCATGCTAATTTAATACTAGACTTTATAGACACTCTTTTGTGGCAGATAAAGACGGTTGCTAGTTCTTTGACCTTCCTCTGATAAAGTGGTGGTCTATATGTGCCCTTTCTTTGAATCCAGACATGTTCTGTGGCTGCTTTTACCAACAGAATATGGCAGAAATGATGTGCCAGTTTTCAGGACCAGGCTTTGAGAAATAAGCAGCCTTTACTTCCTTTAGACCATTCTCCCTAGAACCTTGAATGTCCTTGAAAGAAGTCCAACTCCCCTGGGGCCACCATGTTGAAGACAACACACTTAAGTGCACTTATCTGCAACCTTACCCAAGGCCAGCCTTCCAGCATCCCCAAAAGGCACCAACGTGTGAGTACAGGAGCCATCCTAGAAGTGGGATCCGAGAAGAGGATCCTCTAGCCTCAGCTATTTAGCAGATGCCATGCTGGTCAGTGATCAGCTGCCCAGCTAAGCCTTCCCCAAATTCCTGAACCAAAAATCATGACCAAAATTAAAAGATTGCTTTAAGCTACTAAGCTTTGGAGCAACTTGCCAAACAGCAATAGATTACCTACAGGAAACACAAGGGCACACCAAGATTCATTCTGAAGGCTAGTTTTCTTGAGTTCTTATTTGTTGTTCATCTGGAGAACCCATGTCTATAGACAGAAATTCACAGAGAAGAGAGCAGCTAGAAAGAAGTGGGGTAGGGGGGAGAAAGTGGGGGGGGGGGACGCAGGTGGTGTAGTGGTTAGGCTGCTGGACTTACACATGGCTCACTGCGGTTTGAGTTCTGGACCTTGTTGCTTGCTTTCTCACTTTCTCTCTCTCTCTCTCTCTCTCTCTCTCACTCTCACTCTCACTCTCTCTCACTCTCTCTGGTGAGCACACATGCCTTATAGGAAATTTTAAAATAATTAACAAAATTAAATAAATAATTATTTTTTTAAAAGAAAGAAGGGGAAAATAGCTAATAAACATTATAATATTTATTTAATAATGCTACAAAGAAAAGAAAGGCAAATTGAAACAGAATGGATAGTCTTTCACCTATAAAATTAGTGAAGTTCTTTCAAATGATAACAGCCAGGTGAAGGGAAGTGGGCCATCCATGCACTCAGAGAATGCCAAAAGGAGTTAAGAATTGGGTACAGTATTTCCGGGAAGCAAGTTGGTAAATTGTAGATCTGCATATCTCTCCTAGAAAAATAATCTGTCATGTGGACAAAGATTTATGCACAAAATATGTTCATCACAGTGTCATTCATAATAGTAAAATATTATGGGTAAAAAATACTTAAATGTTGGATTTCAGGGAATGGCTAAGTAAATTGAACTGCCTTCACAAGATGGAATATCGTGCCGCCTTTATAAATGATGCTTATGAAGTGTTCTTAACGACATGGAAAAATGCTTAATGATATAACATTAAGTAAAAGAGCAAGATAGAAAAAGGTTATAAACTATGATTTCAACTACTTTGAAAAAGCATAAAAAGACTGGAAGAAAATACGATAAAATCTTAATAGTGTTTATCTGTGGGAGGTGGGATTATGGGTGGTTGTTTTTCTTATTTATTTTTTGCTGTGTTTTTGTCATTGGGAATGCATTACTTCTGCAATCTGAAGTATTTTTTTTATCTTAATAAGAAAAGGATGGTCAACAGTGGTAAATCGTCTGTTCAAGTTGAGAGGCATGCAAATGGACAAAGAAGTGTTGGGAGGTTTTTAGGAGTCCTGGCATTGAAAACCTGTGGTGATATAGACCTTTCAGGGTGAGGTTTACTTTTGTCCTTGTCTGTGATAGGAACAATATTTGCTGAGTGCATGGATGGTGTAAGCACAGTGTCTGCTTCCACAGTGGGGTTTGGTTTGGTAAATAAACCCCACCTCATTCCCAGGATATACTTCTGGGCTCTCCATATGAAACCTGTTCAGAACCAAGAAACTTAAGTCCACTGAGGCAAATAGAAAAAGGTCAGAGTCTAGGTTAATTGTCCTCAAAGTGACAAAGTCCTTGAATTTCAGACACCAGGAATCCAATTCTGTGGCTTTCTGGGCACCTGTTTCAGGCCTTTTTTGTGACAATTTCATATGGTGTTATTTATGACGAAAAGAATGAAAATGCAGAATTCCTTAAGTACTTAGAATTAGAGAATCTTGGGGCTTCAGGGAACTTCCCAAGAGTGTATTTCTAGTCCAAAGCTTTGCTTTACCAATGAGAAAGAGAAGCACAAAATGAGGCATTTTGCTCAAGAGCAGTTAATGCATCAGTGCAGGGACAGGACTGAAACCCAAGTCTTCTGACTCTCACTACTCTGCTCTCTTTTGCTTCTCCATGGTGCTGTTCACCCCGGGCCTTGTGGCATCAACCCCCTGGATGATGTTCAGTTCATTTCTTAGTTTCTTTTTCTTTTTTTCTATATCTCTCCATGAGGGCATGAGCTTTGTCTACTCAGTATGAAGTAGGTGCTCTATAAATATTTGCTGAGAGGACAAGTGGATAGGTAGGTGAATGGATAGATGGACTGATGGACGGCTGGCTGGCTGGATGAATGGATGGATAGATGATGAATAAATGGGTGGGAAAATGAATAGATGGACATATGACTGGAGAATAGTCTACTAGTATACAAATACTGTGGGTTCTGGATTCATGTTGATCTGGCGTCAAATCCTAGCATTGCCACTTCTCAGCTATGTAACCTCAAGCAAATTATTCAACCCCTTCAGGGCTCAGATAATTGTAAAACAGTGAAGTTCACACTTCAAAAGAGCTTCTGAGACTTAAATATGATATATAGAAGAAAGGCTTTTGATAAGTTCTGCCATGATAGTAGTTGCTAGTTAAATGTTACCTTCTCTTTTCCCTCTCATGAAAACAAGTATGGAACATGGCTTTTGTCACCTGAGTCTTGATATGGAGATACCTGGTTTCAGATTTTATGTGTGATAAACTCATCTGCATATTCCAGGAAAATGTATTTGCATACAATGCCCACCAAAACAGATATCAGATTAATTAAATAGGATTTATTAAGCATCTATTAGCAGTCCAGATTTATGCTAAGACCTAGGGAGGACACAGAACAAGGTATGATTTTTGCCTTCAAGTTTTTGCAGAGAAGAAAACCCATTTTTTTTTTTTTGAGAGGTTTTTGCTATAGGGCGCGTGCGCTCGCCAGACAGACAGAGAGAGACAGAGAGATAGAAAGCAGGAAATCACCCCCCAGGGGGGATGGCCACGCCACAATCCCTTCTCCTCCATTCTCCTCTCGGGATCTTGGGCACGCACGCACACGCGCCCGGCGTGAGTTTAAGCCGCCCGGTCCGGGACTCGAACCGCGGTTGACTACGTGGGAGTCCAGCGACATAGCCATTACGCTAACTGCTGGTCCCAAAACCCATATTTATTTAGGCAATGAGGTAGCCTATGTATCCGGGCTCCCCAAGTCAGGAGGGGGTAATAATATCTTTACATCAGACATAGATTATTATAAAACAAAGATCATAATCATGCACAAAATCTTCCCACTTGTACAGGAACCCCCAAGAAACGTGCCCAACAACTCCAGCTTAGATCTCTTAGCTGAGGTGCAGCATCTGCCATTTCCTCCTCAGTCACTCTGGGTATCCACCTGTGGATTCACTATCCTCCAGTCTCGGTGGTAATGTCAACACCTGAAGAGCTTCAAAGAAGGGAGAGCTCACTGTGCGATGAATACTTAAGGAAATCTGGAAGAGTGGGCCCTCAGCTTAAACCAAAGACAACACGTACATGGCACTTAGGACTCCACTCACCTACTTCAGACAGTCAGCTAAGGCACAACTTACACCAAGCTCAGAATCTTCCCAAGCCCAGGGTCATTCCTAAGAAACCAGATTTGCAAATAAGAGAATACTTGCCACCCCTGAGCTAGCCATTGGTTTGGAGTCGGAGGTGAGAGACAACTGATGCAATGACAGACTTACAACATTTGGAGTCAAGCAGACCTGGGTGTGACTTCAAGTTTTTCCACTAAGCTGCTGCATGGTATTCTGCACTGATTTAGTCATGAACTTCGAAGATTCCTCGGAATCTTCATTGCTTTGTTTATTTAATAAACACTTCTGTGGTGCTTACTGCATGCCAGGCACTCTTCTAAGCACGTCATGATTTTAACTCACTCACTCACCACCACTCTGTAAGGTAGCTCCCTTATTATTCCCACTTTACAGACAAGGAAATTAAGACATAGAAAAGTTAAGAAGCTTTTATAAAATCAAAGAGGTAATAAGTGATAGAGCCATAATTCAAACCCCACCTATAACCAATAGGCTATGAATTTTTAGTTATTTTGCCTGAAAAGGTACTTTAAAATATCCCTGAGAGAGTAGCCCTAAGAATTGAATGAAATTATGTGAAGTGATTAAAAAGAAAAAATAGAAAACTAAGCAAAGTACAATAAAGTTCATCAACAAAGCCGAAGTTGATTTATCAGAATTAACCATATGTTGGGCCAGCAGGTGGCGTGGTAGTTACGGACACTGGACTCCCACATGATCAACCACAGCTCGAGTCCCAGACCTGGTGGCTTGTTTATTCACTTTCTCTCTCTCTCCTTCTCTCTCTCTCTCCTCTCTCTCTCTCTCTCTCTCTCTCTCTCTCTCTCTCTCTCTGTTTCTGTCTCTGTCTCCCTCTCTCTCTCCCTTGTCAAATTAAAAAATAAGTAAATAAATAATATTCAATAAAATAATTCTCAAAAAAAAATTCACCACATGCTGGACAAAAGTCTCAACAAATTTCAGGGACTGAAATAGTACAGAGAAGATGCTATAAACAGTGGAAATAAGCAAGGAATTAATGCCAAAACAAATTAATGCCAAAACACACAAAAAAAAAACATTTGCTATTATTTTGTGTTTTTTAAAATATAGTTGGAAATCACCCTTGGGTCAAGAAGAAATAACATTAGAAATCAGAAAATATTTTAACTGAATAATAACAAAAATACTACAGTTAAATTTACAGGATGCAGTTAGAAATTTGCATAGAGAGAAAATTATAGCCTTAATCGCACATAGTAGAAAAGAAAAAGGCCCCAAATCAATAATCTAAGTTTCTGTCCCAAGAAGTTAGAAAAAGAAAATGGAGGAAAGTAGGAAGAAAGAAATAAAGAGTAGAAATTAATGAAAGAGAAAATTACCTATAGAAGAGTTGATTTACAAAGCTATAAGTTGATTCTCTGAAAACCAATAATATTAATAAACTTCCTGGCAAATCTGATTCAGGGAATAAAAGAGAGAAAGAGAAGACTAATAACTAATATCCAATGTCAGTTATAACAAGAGACATCACTGTAGGATTCTATAGAAATTCCAAATATAATAGGAGGATATGAATAGCTCAAATGATACAAAGTGGTAAATAGTAGGATGAATGTATGTGGAAATCTAATGTTCAACATGAAGAATGTTGTTAAAATTGTATTCGGGCTTGCTGTAAGTAGATTTTAGCAGCTCATCACAAGAGAAAGTTACTATATGAGATGATAAACATGTTAATTTGCCTCACCATGGTAACCATTTTACTATATATACGTATCCCATAACATCATGTTGTAAACCTCAAATATATCAAATGAATTTTTTTAAAGAGGGTATTATAAACAACTTTAGCCAGCAAATTTGAAAATATAATTAAAATTGACAAATCTCTCGAAAAACAAAATCTACTAAAATTGACACAAGAGGACATAAATAAACTACTCTCTCATGCCTATTAAAGAAACTGAATTCATAATGGAAGCCCTACTGCAAGAAAACTCAGGCTGGCCTAGCCACAGCAATGCAGGCAATAGCGTTCCACTGCATAAACTGGAGCAATATGGGAAAGTCGAGGGATCGGATCCCGGACAAGCCTGAACATACTAGGCCTGAAGTCCTGAATGGCTGGATGGTGGAAGGGATGATCACAGCATGACAAGACCCTGTAGGTTCTCTGTCTTTCTCTCTACCTCATTAGAGAAATAAATAAAATAAACTTAAAAAAAAAGGAAAGAAAGAGAAAACTCTAGGAATATACAAGTGGTATTATGAGTAAATTCCACACAATACTTAAAGGAGTAATTCCAATCATACATAAACTCTTCCAGAGTATATAATCTCTTCCCAACACATTTTATTTTGTAAGGCCAGCATACTCTTAATACCAAATCCAACAAATAAATTATAAGAAAATTAGACTAATTTCTCTCACAAATCTAGATGCAAAAATTCTCCACAAAGTATTGACAAACAGAACTTAATGAGTTGATTCATTTCCAAGGCAGTTTAACCCAATAGAGTCACTCATAGAGTCCTAAGAGTAGAAAAAGAGGTAAACTGAGGCTCCTTTTTCTACCAAGAAGCTGGAGACCCTACAGGTTCAGAGATGTGATCATCAATATTTCTGAGCGACTTCAGAAAGAAACAGAATGAATGTGTTTACCCTGTGATTATTATGGGGAAGGAGAATTGGATGGAGGGCATCACAGGCCAGATCATCTACATTTGGGTGAACTTAGCCTTTCCAAAGACACTAGTAAAAATGACTGGAAGGACAGAGTAAAACAGATCTCATGGGTTTTCCAAGCGCCTTGACATCATTGTGGCTATAAAAGTATTGGGTTTATGATTGAATCTGATACCCTGTGTTTCCTCCCTCCTCTGTTCTCTCCCCTGAAGTAAAATATCTTAGCACACATGAATCTGTGTTTTACTTGAGATCACTACACACTGATGTGCCCACCCCTGGTTGAAATGAAATGATCTAATCTCCTATAGGTTGGGTCTAATGTCAAGATGGACAGGGCCTTGCTTAAAGGAAGAGGTCCCATAGACTGATCCACTTCCCATGCCTCTTCTTGAAGAGACTGATACATGATATATAGTGATTGAATTTTAAAATAAATAAATAAAAATTTAAGACAAAAAGTAGTGACAGCCACAGTCAGTGTAACAGAGAATGTAAGGGATCAAAGAACTACTAAGACAGGGACCAGCAGTTAGCAGCTGGATCCTTCCAAGCAAGAATGGCTTCATCCAGATTCAAATTTCTGCTTCAAACAAATATCCAGACTGTGGGAAATTTGGCAGACTGATTCCTTGGTTTCGTCAAAAAAAAAGCTACATTAAAATAAAAGAAAGATGAAGTGTTTATAGATTAGAATAAAGGCCAAGGGGGGGTGGGTAGAGAGAGAGGGTCCTTTCATGCCAAGGACAGAAACAGTGGCCCATGCCCGATGGATTGAGCTCCGATACTTTTCTTTTTTTAGAGAGGTTTTTGCTATAGGGTGCATGCACTCGCCAGAAAGATAGAGAGAGAAAGAGAGACAGAAAGTGAGAAATCACCCCCCAGGGGGGATGGCCTAGCCACAATCCCTTCTCCTCCATTCTCCTCTCGGGATCTTGGGCACACAAGCACACACGCCCGGTGTGAGTTTAAGCCACCAGGTCCGAGACTCGAACCACAGTCGACTACATGGGAGTTCAGTGACATAGCCATTCCACTAACTGCTGGTCCCGAGCTCAGATACTTTTCAAGGGAGGAAAAAAAAAGTCTAATGGGGGCCCAAGCATATACCATGGAAGGAAAACTCGAAGCAAAAGCTAACCCTAGATCCCACCCACTGAAGCACCATCATCATGGTCATCTGGCTTGGTGGGCACAGCTGTGCCCATTGAGGGAGAAAGGAGAGGTTCCCAGGATGGGGAAGCTTCCTAAATTCCTGGTTCCCTCTCCGGTTTCCACATGTTGATTCAAGACACATGTACAAGTAACTGGGACCATAGAGGTAGGTAAGGACTGCCTAGCCAGTCCGGTGGCCCCAGTTCTGTGTGTGTATACAAGTGGTAACCCAGCCTAGCTGAGCAGAGTGGGCACCTAACTCTGCCTTGAAGGGTTAAAGTGTGCCTGTGGACAGGACAGGCTCAGCGTTCTAGCACAGGGAGGAAGCCAGTGTGACCAAAGCAAAAAAAGATACGAGGAATTTGTGAGATCAAAAAAGTGGCCAGATGCCAGGACCAGGTCATAGGGAGCCTCATCTCTGTAGAACTTCGAATTTTACAGAGTGAGATGGAAGATTCTGAGTGGATAAATGTTACGGTCTGATTACATTTTTAAAATTTTTCTTTATTTATTTACTTATGTTTAGATCACTAAAGGTTGCACGTACTCACCAGAGAGAAAGAGATAGCACCGCTCAATGGGGTGTGGTCACACCGTAATCCTTTTTCCTTCATTTGCCCTTCTCATCATGATTTTGGGTATGCACGCACGTGCACCTAGCGTGTTTTTCAAGCCACCAGGGCTGAGATTCAAACTACAGTTGGCTGCATGAGATCTGGTTCCCTTACCCACTGAGCTACAGAACCATACTACATTCTAAAAAATTGTAGTGGACACATAATAGTTTTACATATTCATGGGTTACGGTGTTTTATTTCAATGCATCCCTATAATGGGTAATGATTACATCAGGGTTACTAGCATAGCTATCATCTCAAATATGTTTATCATTTATCTGTGTTAAGAATATGTAAAATTTTGGGACCAGCAGTTAGCGTAATGGCTATGTCACTGGACTCCCACATAGTCGACCACGGTTCGAGTCCCGGACCCGGTGGCTTAAACTCACACCGGGTGCGTGTGCGTGCATGCCCATGATCCAGAGAGGATAATGGAGAAGGGATTGTGGAGTGGCTATCCCCCCTGGGGGGTGATTTCTTGCTTTCTGTCTCTCTGTCTCTCTCTGTCTGTCTGGCAAGTGCACGTGCAGACAGTACACGTGCCCAATAGCAAAAACCTCTCCAAAAAAAATATGTAAAATCTTCTCTCCTCTATTTTGAAATGTATAATAAATTATTGGCTATATTTACCCTTCTGTGCTCTACAACACTAGGATTTTTTTTTTTTTTTTTAGTTTTTTGTTGTTGTCATTATGGAGGTTTTTGCTGTAGGGTGTGTCACTTGCCAGAGAGACAGAAAGTGAGAAATCACTCCCCGGGGGAGATAGCCATGCTTCAATCCCTTCTCCTCCATTCTCCTCTCAGGATTTCAGGCACACATGCCTGGCGTGAGTTTTTAAGTCACCAGGTCTGGGATTAGAATCATGGTTGACTACATGGGAGTCCAGCAACATAACCATTACACCATCTGCTGGTCCCATAACACTGGAATTTAATCCTCCTATCTAACTGTACTTTATACCCGTTAACTAACCTCTCTTTATCCTCTCCTCCCCACCTACCCTTCCTAACCTTCAGGAATCCTTATTCTATTCTCTTCCTCTATGAGATTCATGTTTTTTAGCTTCCACATCTGAGTGAAAATATGCAGTATTTATCTTTCTGTGCCTGGCTTATTTTAATTCACAGAATGTCCTCCAGGCTCATCCATGTTGCCACAAATGACAGGATCTTATTCTTTTTTATGACTGAATAATATTTCATTGTGTATATACTATGTTTTCTTTATTCATTCATCCACTGGTGGACACTGAGGTTGTTCCCTATCTTGGCCATTGTGAACAATGCAGTAATGAACATGGGAACACAGATTTCCTTTCCTTTGGATATATGCCCAGCAGTGGGATTGCTGGATCATATGGTGATCTAATTGCACTTAAACAGAATGCCTGCCTGCTGAGAGAAAGAGACTATAAAGGGCAGGGTTGGTGTCCTGAAAAGCACATAAGCTCTGGGAACATCTGGGTTTAAATTTCTATTTTGCATCAGCAAAATCCAGGCTATGGGAAGTTTGATGGGATGAATTACTCAGTTTCATCAACAAAATATTGCTGTGAGAGAAAACAGAGATGGAAAGGGAAGTTGCAGGCTAACATAAAGTTAGCTTATTAAACTACCACAGCGTCTGATCCTGGTGCAAACACCAAACTAGAAAGAGATGGTGTCTTAGTCCATTATTGCATTGCTAACAGAAATACCTGAGATGGACTTAATTTTTTTAAATGGAGATTTTTTTTTTCAGCTCATGGTTTGGAGCTGCAAGGTTCAGGGGCCAACCTCAGCTGAGGCTACAACACAGCAGAGGGCAGGATCTTGAGCAGAGCAACTGTCCTTAAGTTTCCATCTGTTCTGGTCTCCTTTCCTCTCTTATGACTCTTCTAGATCCTAATCATAAGAGCCCACCCTAATGACCTCATCGTACCTAACAGCCTTACCCTGCAACACCATGAAGGCATTAGGTGTTCACTTAGCACCTTCACAAAACAACCAAGTCCCAACACATGAACCTTTGGGGATAAACCATTATCCATACCGTAATTGCTAGGAAATGTGGACATTGAGTGGGTATTTGATATACGGTATTAAATATTACTAATTTAGCTGGGATCGTGGCATTTTTTTTTTTAGATTTGTTAGAAATATCATCTGTGATATTCATAGATGAAATGATTTTTTTAGGTATATAGCTTCACTATTTATGTACTGTGTGACATTAGGCAAGCCATTGTAACCCGGAATCTCACCTTCCTCATCTATACAACAGGCACCACAAAGCTTGGTGGCGAAGTGCCTAGCACATGGGAAGTGCCCAGAAAATAGCAGGTTATTAGACCAGTCCTTGTCTGGAGGAGGTCTCCATTGGAACTCAAATCTTGTCACTGATCTGGCAACCCCAAGGATATTCCCTCTCATGGGTCTCAAAGATGAAGGAATCTGAATTTCCAGTGTGAGCCCATTGAGAGCTCAGACTGAAGATCTCTCTGGATCAGAGTACCCCCTGTAGGGTAACTCCCAGGCCAAGGCCAAACCTATCCCTATGAACCTCTCCTGAGCTCAGCCTATCAGAAAGCCAAGGCAGGGAGATGGTGTTAACACATGAGGCCTCCTAAATGGTAGCTACTCCCTGCTCCCTCAGATCTCAGCAAAGCCACTCAGTCCCCTAGCCAGGCAGGGCCTGGACATCCCTGAGCAACAGCCAGGCTACTGGTCTGGTTATAATTAAGTTGATTTCCTGCCTCCTCCGGGGCGTCCTCTGCCCTCTCCCTTTGGTCATTTTACCTGTCAGATGGTCCCACAGGATCACAAACACTTCTCAAAATGGCCTTTGATTAAAACCCAGTGAAACTGAAAACCAAGCCAGAGTCATAGGAGGGAGAAATCGCAGCCACTACCTCGAGGAAGTAAATTTAATTCACTCTTTGCTCCAGAGAGAGGCTGGTACCAGGAGTGAGCCATGGACCACGGGAACTGACGTGTTTGAGCACCTACCACGCGCCAGGCCTGTGAATTGCATCCTCTCACTTGATTTCCCAGGAGTAGGTGGCCTTTCTGCGTGACTGCCTCTCCTCCGCGCCCCTAAAGTCAGAACAGAAACTCCAGGTTTCCATTCCCTCTACTGTGATGCCATCCCCTTCATCTCTGCCCTGAACATCATATTTCCATGATGACTTAGGTGACAACTCTCAGACCCAGCAAAATTGGCATGCACGCACACACACACACCCCTCTCCTCTACTCCCCACATCCAAGTCTTTTACAGTACTTACCACACATGTGCCCACCTCCCCACACCCAGACTACACATCCCTTGAAGGTAGGAAGGGAACATACGTTTTAAACCAGAAATGTCAAAGGGAGAACTGAAATAGTGATAGCCCGTGAGAAACAGTTGGAGCAGTTGGGGTGCAGAAAGTGAGTAAGAAGAACTAGCATTTGTTGTGTACTTACTGTATCCCAGCCACCAAGCCAAGTACTTCGCTTTGGGATTATGTGCTAAAACCACCCTTTAGTTATAGGTGGGAACACTGAGGTTCCTCACTGAAGACGTTTCTCTTCCTGCACAAATGTTCCCATCACAGGTGGAACAGGGAGCCAGAGTTGAGTTGAGTTAGGGATCCCCCACTTTCTTACTGATTACATCCTCAGGACCACTAGCAAGTTGGAAAGAAACCTACTCTGCTGGGGTAAGGGGAACTTGGAGGTACTGCCAAAATAATTACACCTGTTCTATTGCTTACGTTGGTGGCCGCCATTTTTTTTTATTGTCAGCACATTAATTTTTATATGATACTCTGTGTTGCTGAGATTTTGCTTTATCCATTTTAATCAACTAAATTATGTTGAGGTTCAATGACAAAACAATCTTCAGAGCTTTTTAAAAACTCCATGATAACTTAAATTCCTACAAAAAAGTAACTAATTGTGAGTTTAAAAATGCTTTCGCCCAGACTAGCCCTGTAGCACAGTGGTTAAGCACTGTGTGGAAGGAGCTGGATCCCACATGGCTGACCATGGTTTGAATCCTGGCCCTGGCCCTGGCCCTGCAAGTAAAAGGCCATTTATGGTGGTGCAGTGGCAGCAAAATGCTCCATAATGCTGGAAGCCAACTGGAATATCAGGCTTTGGTTCTTGGATCAGCCTGTACATACCAGAAACTCCCGTGCATCTCCACAATCCTGGCTATCTGGGAAGGCTTAGGAAGACTTAGGTCACAACATGAGACCTTATTGAGGGTGCTGTCTTACCTCTCTCTCTTTTTTGGTCTCTCCCTCATGATTAAATTAATTAGTTAACTTTTTAAAAAAGGGAATGCAAATTAGAAAAATACTCACTTTCACATATCAGACTAGCAAAAATTTTAAAGTCAGATATAACTGAGTATTGGTGAGGAGAAAAAAAATAGCTCTCCTACACTTCTCATAGAATTTTAATTGATACAGCTCTTTGGAGAATAATGTGCCACTATTTAGCAAATTTGAAAATGTTTAAACCTTGCATCATAGCAATTCTACTTGTATTTGTTCATGGTTTCTTACATGCAAAGCTAAGGTAAATGCTAATATATACCTAGAATAATTGCTTGAATATATTACATATTTTCAAATTTCCTACCCCAGTCAATGTACCATTTGAATTTTCAACTCTTCCTATCTCATATTTTTATATATATATATATATATATATATATATATATACATACATATATATATATATATATATATATATATACACACACACACACACACATATATATATATACACACACTACCCTATAGTAGATAAAAAGCAATCTTTTCAATTGCCGGGAGTGTGTATTCTTGACAGAGAAAGAAAGTCACTGAGGAAGGGGAAAAAAGCACCCCCTGATGAAATGTGATCATGCTGCAATCCCTTCTCCTCCACTTCTCCATTCTAGTAAGATTTCAGGCACATATGTACACATGCTGGCATGTTTTTCCAAGCCTCTAGAGTCAGGATTCAAACCATGGTCAGCCATGTGGTATCCTACGCCCTTAACCACTGAACTATGAAGCCAGCCCAGAAGAAAATTTCTTTTTATTAAATTTTATTTCATTAGTTCTGAGGGAGTTTGTACAGCTTTTTAAATACCTATTGTACATTTGTATCCCTATTTTTCTGGAAGAAGCCTTTGCTTGTTTTTCTCTTTTAAATTTCCCCTAGAATTTTTAAGAAACTTGAATAATAAAGAAACATTCTATCATTTGTTGATTTTATTTTTCATTTTCTGACTTGTTTGTGGCACTCTTTACAGTATTTATTTGCTTTAGAGTGTATGCATTCTCCAGAGAGTGAGAAAACACTTCCCAGGAGGGGTGGCCACATGATATCCCTTCTCCTTCATTTCCCTCTTGGGATTTTGGGCTCACACATACGCTGAGTGTCTTTCAAGCTGCCAGGTCCAGGACTTGAAACTGTCAGTTGGCCATGTGAACTCCAGCTGCCTTAATCACCATGCCACTGGCTGGCCCCTGTTTATGGCACTTTTCCTATGAAGAAATGTTTTACATTGTAAATAATACATTTGTTTGTCTTTTCTTTTTTGGCTTCATGGCTCTGTGCAATGTCTTCTTGCCACTTCAACATCCTTTTCATTTCACCCATGTCTACATCTAGTGCCCTATGATTTCATAATTTACATTTAAATCTTCATCGAATTGAAATTTATTATGGCATAATAGGTGAAATTGGAATGCAGCTTGCCATCCTCCACCATCAATAACCAGCCCATAGATCCAATATCATTTATTCACTTTTTTCACACTGTCTCAGACACCAGCTTATTAAACACTAAATTCCTCCATGTTCTTGGATATGTTTTTGGACTCTGTTTATGCCCACTATCATATTATTTTAGTTATTACCATTTTACAGTGTGTTCTAATATCTCACAGGATTAGTCCTCACCCCTTATTTTCAGATTTTTCCTATCTTTTATTACTTGTTATTTCCATATGAACCTTAAAATAATTTTCTTACTACCTACTAGTATTTTTATTGACCATTGGAGTTATAAGTAAATTTAAGAAGAATTGCCAAGTTTACAATATTATAATATTTCATATTCCAAACAAGGGATGCCTTTCCATTTAAAGCTTTCATTTAGTTGTTGGTTATTATGGACTGAATTGTGTCCCCCTCAAAATTCATATGTTGGAAGACCTAACTCCAGCACCTCAGAGGTAACTGTGTTTGGAGATAGTGTCTTTCTAGACTTAAAATGAGTGAGGACATAGGAAGATGATAATCTAAAAGTCAAGGAGAAAGGCCAGAAACAAATTCTCCCCTTACAGTCCTCAGAAAAAAACAACCCTTGTCGACACTTTGGTCTGGGACTTCCAGCCTCCAGAACAGTGAGACAATAAACTTATGATATTCTAAGTGCTCAGTCTGGGATATTTGTTATATCAGCCCCAGAAAATTAACACAATAGTGGTCACTTTTTATTGCCTTCATATTAGCTCAATTATAACAATATCAGTAAACGCAGGTAGAGTTGGCAGAACTGGCTTCAAATCCAAATTCTACCATTTACTAGGTTTGTAACCTTGCCTAAGTCATTCATTTTGTAGGTAGGTTTCTTCATCTGCAACGTGAGAGTAATCATCCTTTGAAGGTTTTCTGTGAGGATTACATGAGATAATGTGGGGAAAATGTAAGGAAGGTAGATTCAGTGACCAACTGGATGAGCAAAAGGAAACTCCCAAACCATTTCTCATTGGGTGACTGAATCCAGGATGATGCCAATCCAGGATGATGCCATTCAGCAAGATAAAGAACACGGAGGAGGAGCAGGTTTGAGAAAAAGATGATGAAGTCAACTTTAGGCATGCTGACATTTAAAGGACCTGTAGGATGTGCCAGAACTTTCTAGAAGGGAAGCTAGGTAGCCAGCTGGGATAGAGACATAAGTGGAAGAGTTGACTCTATGGGGATAAATGAATCCCCTCAAGGTGAGTATATGAAATGACAAGAAGCCAAAGATCAGAGCTCCGAGGGCTACTAGCACTTGAAGGACTCTCTAAGGAGTTCATGCTAGCAGAACACATCTTAGATTTCTGTGTTTTATGGGACTTGAAAGAGAAAGCACTGTAGTCACAGTTGTTTATAATTTCTCTGTAAAAAGTTGAGGAGCTCATCCCTGTTGGTCAAGTCAGCCTTCAGTATGCCTCTCTTCTACTTGTTCTCTTCAAGCCCAGTGCCAAGGCCTCTTCACTTTCATGTCCACTTCCCCAATACCAACTCCCAAGGGCTGACTCCACTCTCTTTAACAGATTCCCCACAAATTCAAACAAGAAAACATTTCCCCAGCCAAAAGTGCTGAAAGTTAGTAACAGTACCTTTATGTATTAAAGAACTCCCTCAAAGAACAATCCAGTCTCTCATTTCCATTTTAAATCTCCACCTCCTCCCCTTACTGCCTTCAACCATGAAATCATGACTACAGCCTGAATAGCTTTAAACTGAGATGTCTTGGAATCATCACTAGAATTTGAACTCATGGAGTTAAATAAGAGTCAGCACAGGAAAGCTATTGAGAGGACAGATCTAAGAGTCAAGAAAGACCTGAGCTTGCGGTCCATCTGTTATTTACCAGTTGTGTGACTTTGAAAAGTTAGCTCCCTTCTCCAGACCTCAACTTCTTCATCTGTAAAATGGGACCAAAATTTACCAATTCCACTTAAGATTGTTATTAGGATTAAATAACAAAAACACTTGGAATACAATAAGTCTTAGATAAGTTTTAGTTTCCTGGTTATCTCCCTAAAGGTTTGGGATTGAGTCTTTATAGCACATTTTCTCACTTTGCAGAAGCCATTTTAGGCTCCCATGATGGTGGGAAATCTGAAATTTAATCTTGGGAATACAAAGAATGCTCACAGACTTAGAATCAGAAAAAGTCAAGTGAGTTCAATCCATCCCACAAATTTTGACATCTCAGTAGCTATAGGGACAAATATCCTTATCTACCACCATTAAAATAGACAATGAATGAAAGGTGTCTATTCCACAGAGTCTAGAGGTTAAGGGAGCCAGATCTCACACGGCCAACTGCAGTTTGAATCTTGACCACACTGGGGCTTGAAACACACTGGACACATGCATGTGTGTCCAAAGTCCCAAAAGGATGGAGAAATGGAGGAGGAATTGCAGCACGGCTATGCCCTATTGAGAGAGTCTCTGTTTCTCTCTCTCTCTCTCTCTCTCTCTCTCTCTCTCTCTCTCTCTCTCTCTCTTTCTCTCTATCTCACACACACACACACACACACACACACACAAGTGCCCACACCCTCTGGCAATGTATATATAATTGAGTGTCTTGATGTCTGGCACAGATTAGGTGCTTTCAACTGAAATTTGAATCAGTTTGAGGAAAGAGTAGAAAGAATTTTGAAAGTTCTATGGAGAAAATCATGAAGAGTAGTCAGGTACACAATCCCCAGGGAGAACAAAAGATTTTAAACTAGGTTGGTTTTTTTTCAACAGAGCTAAACTTTCAGAGTTAAGTCTTCTAAAATAAATTAGCACAGTTCATTAAATAAGGCCAACTCCATACAGGCCAAGGACAGTTTACATGGGTTTTGTTTGGCCTTGGTTGTTGACTTCCATTCTGCAGAGTTATAGCAAGTTTTGACATTTACTGCTTTCGTTAAATAAAAAGTTGGGAAGAATACAAGAAGAGAGGGGGCTAGAAAGATTTTTCCAGCAGAAAAGAAATGTCATTTATGGAGTAATATCAGGCATCAACGTTGCAGGGAACAATTCGGATGGGGCAAATTAAGCGAGTGTTCCAGTGATGAACTGTCTCTGCACAATCAGTCATGTGACAGTAAATCTGGCTTGAGTGGCAGCCGTGTTAACAAACTGGAGAGAAGATTGATGCTCTTCCAAGGCTAGGAATGCACAATCAAAGTGAAGAGCACTTTCAGGCCCGCGCCAGTCGCAGTATAAATATGTATCACTGGCTTCTAAAGTGAGTTATGATTTCATTCTCCTACCAGCACCTGAAAACCAGAGAGAGCATTTGTCTAGCTCCTGTATGGGGGGTGACAGGTATAGCAACGTGGTCACACGGGGGAGATATTTACTTGGCAGATAAATCAAGCACCATGAAGGAACCTGTTGTTATCAATTTGATCTTGGGGGGAAAGTCTCCCTGTACACAGGCTGTATTGTCAGTCCATTGTAAGGGTCTTTCCTCTACTGAAGTGTTTCCTCCAGTGTGGCATGTTTCCAGATGGGCTGGTGTTCAGCCTCTGTCCCTGCACTCCACACAAAGGACTGTCTGGCTCACCAACTAGAGTGTGGACAATGTGAGGACAGATCCGTGGTCTGTGGCTCTGTGTGCCAGTGAGTAAGTAGTGGACTTTGAAAAGAGCTGCAGGACTCACCGTCGCTGCCTGAGACAGACTTCCAGGTTGGGATTCCTTGGAACCTTATGCACACCCTGTCACCCGTAAAGCATCAAGAGACAGAACCTGAGGCTCTGCTCCCTCTCCCAGTGTGGAAGCCCAGAAGGTCATCCTGAAAGGAACCAAATGGAGGAGGAAGGGCTGTCCCACATGATAGGATCTGGGAAATTTCAGCCCTGACACGTTGTGGTCAGAGGCAAGAGGGTGCTGAGAGAGACTATTGCTTCCTAAACCTCTCATTCTTTTTTTTTTTTTTTGGGGGGGGGGGGCGGGGAGAGGTTTTTGATATAGGGCGCGTGTGCTCGCCAGACAGACAGAGACATAGAGACAGAAAGTGAGAAATCACCCCCCAGAGGGGACGGTCATGCCGCAATTCCTTCTCCTCCATTCTCCTCTCGGGATCTTGGGCACGCACGCACACGCGCCTGGCATGAGTTTTAAGCCACCGGGTCCAGGACGCGAACCGCGGTCGACTACGTGGGAGTCCAGTGACATAGCCATTACGCTAACTGCTGGTTCCCCTAAACCTCTCATTCTTTTCACAAGGAAAGTTTGCAGCTAGATGATCACCTAGCCAGGGTTGAGACCAGCTTAGCATGAAGACAGAGAAAACACAGGCTTGGGAGTCCAATGGACGAGGCAAACCTCAGTTTCACTTACCATGTAATCTCAGGCAAGTCATTGTATCCTCTGAGCTTCGATTTCCTCATCAGTGAAATAGGATAAATGTCCCTACTTCATGGGGCTGTTGTGAGAACTAAGTGCAATGAATACATGTGCGAGTATGCTGGCCTATGGCGAACACATGGTAGACATTTGATAAGTGGCAGTTGTCTTCACTGATGATCACAATCTGCTTTGAAATCCCAAGTCTCTCTAACCCTTAAAGGACCATCTCAATCCTCCTCCATCCAGAAGCCTTTCTGGATAACTCTGCCCTGGTAGTCTGATACAGAGTCAGCACCTTCATTGAGCTACATGCTGAGCAGAAGCTGGGGAGACAGAGATGACCCAGTCACAATGCCTACCTTCATGTGGGTTATGGTCTTAACAGAGACAAACTTCCTACCTCCTACCTCTTCACTATGCAACATTACCAAAAAAATTTCATTCTTCCGAGGCTTAGATTTCTGTGCAATCAGAAGCCTTGCTGTCATTAGTGATCTTGAACAGGGAAATAGGAGGGCAGGCAGGGACAGGAAGAGAGGGAATGGGAAAGGCAAACAGGGAGAGGGGAGAAGGAATTAGGGAAGGGCTAGAAAGGAAGAAAGAAGAGAGCCAGCCCTGTAGCCTAATGGTTAAGAAAATAGATCCCACATGGTTGAGTTAGGTTAAAGTCCTAGCTTCTGCAGCTTGAAAAACATGCTGGGTGCTTGTGCATGCATGCTAAAAATCCCAGTGGGATAGAGAAATGGAGGGGAAGGCACTGTCATATGACCATGCCCCATTGCAAGACGCCTTCTGTCTTGCCCTCCCTTTCTGCCTCTTTCTGGTTAGCATATGTGCCCTCTGGCAAATAAAAAGCAAAGAAGGGAGGTATGAGCTGTGAATGAATGAATGTGGGAATGAATGAGGGAACCGTATTTCTCTCTGCTCTCTCCAAGTCCCGTAAGCTGTCCTCCCCCTGGCCCATGTGGCTGGATGCCTGCTGCCTTTATCATTCTACCTGGAGAGAGATTTCATTTTCCCCCTTTTACAGCCCAATTTTCAATAAGTGAAACTTGTTTAAAGGCCCGCTGCTTGGAGAAATGGCATCATCGGACAGAGAGCCCGCGCCTTCACCCATTTACGGATATTAATAATACATGGCCAAAAAAAGCTGCAGCTTTATTTTATTTTGTCCTCCAAGTCAAGCGCTTTAAATCAAATATTTAGGGAGGGAATATTTATCCACACATCCTCCAGGAAGTCTTTCTGGTCTTAAAGGCAAACATACACCACAACAATCTGGGGCCGATATGCCCGACAGCAGAGCAGTAGTGTCACTAAAGCCCTGTGAGGTGCCACTTTTACCATCACCATTTTATATAGTAGACAATAAGGCTCAGAAAAGTTAAGTAAATCTCTCCATAGTTAGCTTGTCAGCAGAGGGGAAGGGATTCAAGCCCAGCAGTCTGACTCGGAGGCTCTGGGCTAGCAGCCTCACTGCAGAATTACCTCACTCACACCCAGCCTGATGGGCATAGGAAGGATGAGAGGCTGAGGTTGAAGAGTGAGGAGACATTAGTCAGGATGGCTATGGCTGCCCACCCAGGGCAGGGGCATGGGATGGTGTAAGAGGAGGAAATTAAACAAGCAAGCGCTCTAATATGATGGTGAGTGTAATTCTGAGGCTGTAGGCAGAGCATGCAATGATTGGGGGAATGTGTGAACATTGAGAAAGTGTCCTGTGGGGCTGATTAGGGAGCTTGGAATTTATCTGAGGGTTCTGGGAGATTCAGGAGTGGAAAGCCAGAGAGAGGGGGTGACACCAGCACTGTGACTTAAGACAATCACCCGAGAGGAGAGGGAGCACCTTGCCTAGGTCCTCAAGGTCCAATGCTCTCATTGGCCTGAAGAAGAAGACACAGGACAGAGGGTGACACAGGTCTTCATCTTGAGAAGGGGCAGCAAGCGCACATGTGCTGGGTACTTACTCTACAGCGAGCTCAGATACATAGAACCTCTACACAGGTTGGAACCTAAGAGGATAACTATTAAGTTCCCATTGTTTACAGAAGTCAACCAAGCCCGAGAGAGGTCAAAATACCAACAGCCTAGTAGTGAAGGCAAATACAGAAGTGGCCAACCATAATGCGCTATAATAATAATAACAGCAATTAACATCTATTACAGAGTTTATTAAGTTCTAGTCACACTATACAGTGCATTTTCCCAAGAAATCCTCTCAATAAGCCAGTAGGCAAAAAATTGTTATTCCCATTATACAGTTGAGGAAACTGAGGTTCAGAGAGGGCAAGTGACTTGCTGAAAGTCACACAGCTAGAAGAGACAGAGCATGCTCATTCTTAGTCACTGTGTTTTTCTGCCTCCACTCCTTACTGTCCCATGCAGTGGCATGTGTCCAGGGCCCCAAGAGTACAAAGGGAAGTGCTTATCCATGCGGCTGAAGTCGCGCCCTGGCAAGAGAAGGTCTTTCCCAGTCAGAGATGGAGGGAAAGGCATTCTATGCACTTGGCAGCATCCAGGAACCATCAAGTGGGGGAAGATTTAGAAAGTCTACAGTGTGGGGAAAGGAAGTCAGAGAGAAGCTTGGTTAGAACCTACAGGACATTGAACACCAAGCTAAAGAGATGCAGATTTGTCCTGCAAGTGAAGAAAGACTGCCAGCGGGGTTGATGGGTTCAAATTCATATGTAAGGGTAAATTTGAGAGGCTACCAAAATTTAGAGTAGAGGTAGAAAACAGACTAGCCCATAGTCTAGTGGTTTAGGGGAGCCAGATCCCCCATGACCAAAGAGATTTGAATCCCAGCCCCAACTGCTTGAAAAACATGCTGGGCTCATGTGTCCATGCCCCAGATCTGAAGGTGGAGAAATGAAAGAGAAGGGTTTGGGGCATGGCCAACCCCATTGCGGGGTGCTCCTTCCCTGGCCCTCGCTCTCTCTGTGTCTGCCTTTCCTTAGTGAGCACGTGTGCTCTTTGGCAACTGAAGAAAAAAAAAGAGTTGGCATCAAGGATGCAGCTTATCGTGGTCAGAATTTGGAAGGACCCCACTCATTGAGCCCCACCTCTGCCAGGTACCGTACCTACTTCCTCTCTAGCCTCTCCGCTGCCAGGCAGGCAGAATCAGACCCGATGCAGAGCTGAGGAAGCAGGAGTGGAGGACACACCCTACGGAAGGGCCCTTCTGTGAAGCAGTGGGTTAAAGCTGCTTCTCCCTTCCCTCCCAGGTTAGCCTTCTCAGTGACCCCGACCACCCTGACTGCCCTCCTGAGACACAGCAGTCTTTGTGCCTTCACGCCTGCCCTCCACGGGTCTTTCCTGAATTCCCACTGTGTGCTGTTCTGCACTGGGCTCTGGGAAGGAGTCTGGGGCCAGACACGTGGTACTCTTTTTTTTATTTATTTATTTTGGTTTTGGTTTGTAACACAGTATGTAAGCTCACCAGAGAAAAACAGAAAGATTTCCCCCTTCACCCCCCACCCCCCTCACCACCCTCACACAGCAGGGAGGACCTCCCCATACTTCCTTCTCCTCTACTCTCCTCTTTGATTTGGGGCCTGCCTGTACATAACGCCCAGTGCGATTCTCAAGCCGCCAGGTCCAGTACTCAAACGCACGGTACTCTTACCGCTGCGTTCATCAAAAGGCAAGAAATCCCTCTGAATCCCAGGCTCCCAGCCCCAGTGCAATCCCCACTCCCACCTCCTTCCTCACTCTCTAAACAATTACCTCCAGGCACATTAGCGACCAAGAGCTAAATGCTGAAGTGTGTATTTCCTGCTCAGAGGGATCTGTTATCGCTGACTCTGCAAGGGCTGCTCTAAGTGCTTGTGAGCTGAGGAAGGGGCCTAACGAGAGAGGACCAACTAGAGGGTGGGCATGGCCCACCTCCGTGCAGCTCAACCCCTCGCTCCCATATTTAAAGAGCAAGAGCTGCTGGGAGAGGGTGGGACACACTTAACAGGCATTTTAAAAAGCCATAACACCAGACCATCTTTGCAAGCCACAAACAGAGAGAAGGATTGCCGGGGAAGGAAAGAGCCTGGTTGGCGGACCGAGCAGGAACTGGAGTCAAGAGTAGGATGGGAATGATGGAAGAAAGCCAAAGGCCTTTTTGCCTGAAATTAAGATATTCTAGAGGGCTCTCAGGTCTACAAGGCCAATCAAGTTTATTCACAATATCTGTTAAAAAACCACCTTGCTATCGGGATCACCCAGGTGGCTGCCAGGATCACCCTGGTGTTTTGAGAGTCAAGTGACATTAGTTCTGACCCCTGACCTGTCTAGTGCAGGGCAGAAATCCAGTCACCTCTGGCCTCGCTCAAGCCTCCTGGATGTGGGATTCAGATTTCTCCCAGCCATCCTGGCTCCCAGGTATGATTCTGCTGAAATGACTACAATACGGGCTGTACACGCTGTCCCTTCTCCGTGCTGTGTCACCCACACCAGACACATCCTGGCCTCTTCTCTCTTCTCCCTTCCCCACCAGCATCTCTGCCCCAAGACTGCGTGAAGCACACTTTGCTGAAAGTGACATGGCAGAATTCCCAGCATCCTCCTGCAGACACAGCTCCATTCAAGGCCCAAGCATCCTCCCCTCTTCCTGTGAGGTCTGGTCTCCATCGCTCTCTCTGCCCCGTCTCTCCCCACCCACCCTCTTGCACCCTGAGATCTAGTCACCATCAGCTGTTCTTTTTTTTTTTTGAAGAGATTTTTGCTATAGGGTGTGTGCGCTCGCCCGACAGACAGAGAGAGACAGAAAGTGAGAACATCCCCCCAGAGGGGATGGCCACACCGCAATCCCTTCTCCTCCATTCTCCTCTCGGGATCTTGGGCACGCATGCACACGCGCCCGGTGTGAGTTTAAGCCACCGGGTCCGGGACTCGAACCGCGGTCGACTACATGGGAGTCCAGCAACATAGCCATTACGCAACTGCTGGTCCCACCATCAGCTATTCTTCACCTTCTTGAATGTGCCCTACTACATCTGGCCTCAGGACCTTTGCATAAGACGTTTTCTTCATCTGCAATGTTCTTTGTTCTGCCCCTAGAGGATCCCTACTCAGGTTTCCTCACAAATGTCACTTATTCAGTGAGGGTTCCCATGAGTCTCCAAGCTAAGTAATAGTTCCCACCCCCTATTCACAGTCCTATTACTTGGTTATTCTTTCAATTTAATGTATGTATATTACATTGCAAGTTGTGTGTGTGTGTGTGTGTGTGTGTGTGCACATGTGTGTGTATGCTGTGTCTGTGCTAAATGTCTGTTTCTCCCACCAGATTGCAAGCTTTTTAAGGGTAGGGATCAAACATCCAGTGGACAGTCAGAAAAATTTGTTTAATTAATTAATTGTGTAGGATACCAAAGTGGGAGGCTTCAGAGCAAAGGCAATGTTAAACAGGTATAAAAAGGCATAAAGAGGGACCAGCAGTGGTTCTGGATCCCACATGGCCAACTCCATGGTTCAAGTCCAGGATCCAGCAGTTCAAAAAAATATGCCAGGTACATGTGTGTGCATGACCAAAATCCCAAGAAGGGAATGGAGGAGAAGAGATTTCAGCATGGCCATAACCCCAGGCGGTGATTTCTCACTTTGCCTTTTTCTCTGTCTCTCTCCAGCAAGCACATATGCCTTCTGGCAAAACTTTAAAAAAAAAAAGTATAAAGAAGGCTCAACTCAGAGAACAGGTGCTAACATTCTTCGGAGAGGAAGAATGAGGCCTGAGGCCACAGAAGAGAGTGAGTGTTTAGGGGAATCACATCAGTTTCAGTCTGGCTGGAATCAAATGCAAGAAAAAGGGATATAGGGTGAGGTTGGGATGGCAGGTGATGGAGTGGCACTTAATGACAAGGCAGTGGGGAGCCACTGACAGACGGTGAGCTAGACTGGTGTGACCTGAGATTATTTCAGTCAGGACTCTGGTGCCACTGGGAAGGGGGAGTGGCCAGGGAGGCCTGGGCTAGGGAGAGCCGCCAGCTGACTGTTGTGATAGCATGACAGAGGGTGATTGGGTGCCTACATGGGCACCCCAAGGTGAGGGTTCACCCAGGAGAAGAACAGACTCACTAGGAGAGATGGATGGTCCAGTTCAGGATTTGTCGAATAGGAGCGTCCATCATCATCCAGGTGGAGATGTCCAGGAGGCCACAGGATCTGTGGATCAGGTGTGCCAGGGAGGCACGGCCTAGTCTGGGGGATCAGGTGGAACCAAGGCCATGGGTGAGAGGACCCAGGAAGAACGGCTGAAGGGAAAGAGCTGCCTAACTCCTCCCAGCCCTGCCATCAGTGCTTTCACGAGTGCCGGAAGCGTTATCTGAGAGTTGAAGGGGGAGGAGTGGAGTTCATGCTCTCAGTCCCCAGTGCAGGAGCCAGAGGGAGTTGGAGAGTCTGAAGGGGCTTATTATCCGCCATCTCCTTGCATCAGGCATCACTCAGTTTGGCATCTGATTGCTGGCACTAATGAAAAGACATGTCTGCAACCTGGAGGCCTGTAATCATGAGTTCACAGAGCTGTGCTGGGCTGCCAAAGGCTGCTGGTGCTATGCCCCATGAAACCCAGAAGGCTCAAACTCAATGTGTCTTCAGGAGTGTGGCTGGTCTTCTGCAGTGTGGTTTTCATCTCAGACACTGGCCTTGCAGAGAGGGTCATGAGCCAACAGAATGCTCACTCACAAAGCTCAGAATCTACCTTTTAGGAGGGACAAGAAAAGAACTGGTGTGCTCAACCTGGAGAAAAGAAAACTACACATCCCAGGAGGCTGGCCTCGGTATTTTGCTTGTTATCAGTGACCCTCTGGGAAAATGGCTTGGCCATGGTTACATTTCTTTATGCCTCGGGAAGAATTCAGTATCTATACTGAGGGAGTTTCGTTGAGCCTCATCTCCACCTTCCTAATAAGGGTCCCGGCATCACAGTGTTCCACATCCTAGCTGGACGTAGCTGCTGGGGCAGCTGCCTCCGGCCCTGTAGTGCTCTTGTGGGTCTGACTTGATAACATCTCACCTCATGTCCCATCCCTGGACACTGATGTACTAGATTCCACTGGACATTCTCAGGGACCACACCAAGACCCAAGGCTGCAGGACACAGACAGATAAGTGGATATACTTCTGGTTCTTGCTCACTGCCTGACCGTTTTAGGATTTAGCTCTCCTGTTATGATGAAGAGTTCAAGATGTGCAATCTGGAAATAGAAAGAAGTTGGTATCGTATGAGAACCCAGTTTGACCAGTAGAAGGGAGCCAATAGAACATATTCTTCTGCCTCCCTCCTTTAGACAGTTTAGATATAATACCTTCAAACAGCCCCTCTGAAGATTGTGAGCTGCACACAGCTGGTCATCTTAGCAATGCACTACCTCAGACCCACAGAACTTCCTCCCTGCTTCACTGCCCTTTATCCCCACCCCACTCCCATTTGTCCTTGGGATGGCCCTACTCAGTAATGATGATACCCAAACTTCTGTCTATGGTTCTGTTTACTAGAGACCTTGAGCTAATTGGTTACAACAGAGCCAGCAAGTTCTTCTTCTTGAGAACAATAGAATTTCAGAACAGCAAGGAGCCAAGGCTTTCTCTCATTGAATTTGCCTTGCATGGCCCACCAGCAGGGTCTTCTCAGATTCAGCTTTAATAGCTAAAAAGACTCTCATAGGTCATCCTCAGTCCCAGTCAACCCTGAAGAGTATAGGATAAGGAAACTGCTTGCCAGCAAACAGCTTCAGTAGTTCTTAGATTGCAGACATCCTTAAAATGGTCCACATAGCTTGGGTCCAGGGAGATACGAACCACATCAAGCAAATTTGAGAACCCCCCCCCCCCCCACAACCTACAGGAATCAATACCTCTTATAACAACTCCTAGGGCTCCCTGAAAGGGACACCCTCAGCTATCAGAGCCATGGTGCTTAGAGAAGCCCAAAGATATGATATTCATGGTTCTTACCACTCACATGCACTTTACCAATAAGTAATCATTTCTGTCATAGCAATGTTGCCTAGTAACAAAGTTGGCATATCTTTTTCACTAGTTACCAAGAGAACAGAGCTACTAAGTTAATTGAAGGTCAAATTCTTGTGCAAAAGGGGAAAGAGCTTTAATAAACCCTCACCCACACCCTTCATTTACGTGAGCTCCAAAGAAGCAGAGATTACGGGTCCAGGACAGGAAACAGAAACCACTCTATTTCACATGTATAAAGGGATTTAATAGAGGGGACTCACAGGACACAAAACAAAGCCATTATCAAAAAAATCAGAAAGCCACTGCAATGTCACTTACTGGAACACCTACTATCCCCCTCCAAGCTACAACTATAACCTGGAATATCAAGACCAGCTGCTATAAACACCCATTTCTCTATGACTTTGCTTGTGAGCAGCATTAGCAGGATCAAGATGGCCTCCTCCGGGAACCAGCAGTTAGCGTAATGGCTATGTCACTGGACTCCCATGTAGTTGACCACGGTTTGCGTCCCAGACCTGGTGGCTTAAAATTCAAGCTGGGCACGTGTGCGTGCGTGCCCAAGATCCCAAGAGGAAAATGGAGGAGAAGGGATTGCGGCATGACCATCCCCCCTGGGGGGTGATTTCTCACTTTCTGTCTCTATGTCTCTCTCTGGCTGGCTGGCGAGTGCACGCACCCTATAGCAAAAACCTCTCCAAAAAAAAAAGATGGCCTCCTCCTGCCCATCACTTCTGCCTTCCAAATTCTCACATGAGTGCATCTCATCAGTAGAACCTAACTTACATCCAACTTAGCTGCAAGAGAGTCAGTGAAATGTGACTTTTAACTTTCTAGGAAGGTATATAAAAGAGGGTGAGGATATATGCTGAGAACCAGTGAGATATTCAGTGTAATTTCATAATATTGATGAATCTGGGATCCACCCACAATATAGTACACAGTGGGGATGAGGGATTTTTCTTTACACCAAGTATTGGCGGGCAAAAGGTGGCTTTCAGTTCAGGATATGTTATATGGGCCTTCTTGAAATGTAAGCCCATTGGCCTAATGAATCTTTCATATTTAGGTGGTTTTCTAGTAAAGCCATCTCCAATAAAGCAGACTTTTGTAACCATCCTCTTCCATGCCTTCTTTCTCTTTCCTGTTCAAATAACTTTTAATACTTCTGCTTCTCCCTCAACTCGAACTTTGGGTAGACAGACTTCCCATTTTCCCGCTTTCTCTTTCCATTTTTGTTTAATCACATCGGAAAGTACTTTAACTCAGGACTGTCCTTCTCTGTCCAACAGATAGGCAGGTACTACTCCTCATGGGGACTTTGCATCATTCTTTCGTTTGGTTCCTCTTTGCATGCATCTTGACAGTCTTTTTCATTTGTATTGTCTCAGCATGGTGCTGTTTATGATAGAGTTTAGCCTTCAGACCAATCATCTTTTTTGCCTTCTTTGAATGTTCATGAGCCTCCTGACTTTCCTTTTTTCTCTTTTTCTCATGGTAATCCAAAATGGTACCCATAGCGTTTACGATATAATTCAATATATTCGTTTTGTGGCATAGTGACGGCTGCAGAGTCACTGGGAGCAGTCTCCTGGATGCAAAGAAGTTGCCAACTTTCAGGTCTCAGAGAAATCAACAAGCGGCCCCAATGTGGTCCAGAATGGGAAAGTCAGGTGTTCCTTTTTATAGCAAACTGATCGGGGGGGGAGGGGATGCTTTTTCTTCATTTTGGTGGATTTATGATTAATTTTGGATTTTTAAATCATTATTATTATTATTATTATTACCTCCTCTTCCCATACTCACAAATCTTTAGTTTCTGCTTTGAAAAAAAAAAATGCTTGATAGGGTTGTATCAAATCCCTCCTCAAATTTAACTCCAACAGTAGTTTTAATGATGGAAAAAGAGAAATACAAGGAGACTTTGGCAGTCTCTCATTGCATGTCTAAGAATTAGCCAGCTTGGAGAAACGTAAGGGTGAGAGTAGGGAACAGGGGGTCTTTGCTTGTCTGCACATAGTGGAGAGAGAACCAGTGCAGTAGCCTAGTGGTTAAGAGAAGCCAGGCTCCACATGGCCAGCCACAGTTCAAGTCCCACCTTGAAAAATCACACCAGGTGCATGTGCATTCCCCAGTCCCAACACAATGGGGAAATGGAGGGAAATGAATTGCGGCATGACCACATCCTATTTAAGGAGTACTTTCTCCCTCTGTGTGTATATGTGTCTGTATGTCTTTCTCTAGTAAGAGAACGCAACTTCTGCAATTAAAAAATAAAAATTAAGAAAAAAATTTTAAAAGATAGAGGAGGGAGAAGGTAGAGGAGAGGGATTTGAAATCTACTTATTGCCCAGTCTATAAATAGTAGCCCAGAGCAATCAGTAACCCCACTGTGTTAAGTTGTATTGATGGCCTCAGTTCTTTCTCTCTTTCTATACCATAGACATTTGGTATGTAACTTTGAAGGAACTTTCTATTTCAAGGAGAGGAGTGGTGGGGAAAATTCACTGTTCCCTGACTCTTGACTTGGCTTTATAACTGTCTTTAACCAATAGGATATTAGCAGGCATAAGGTAACCTAAGACATCAGAAATGCTTGTACCTCTCTCATCATGAGAAACTCATGCCCAAGCTGGCCCGCAGAAGAAAGGCCCATCACAAGCCAAGCCTGGCCTGTATCAACTCATTCCAGCCAAGCCACAGGTTCATAAGAATTAATCTTGTTTTTAGGTTCTTTTTTTTTTTTTTTTTCCATAGAGCACAAGCACTCACCAGAGAGATAACAGAGAGAAACAAAGAAAGGGAAAGTGAGAAATCCATCCCCCAGAAGGGATGACCACACTGAAGTCTCTTCTTATCTATTCTCCTCTCAGAATTTCAGGTACATGCACACACATACCTCGTGTGATTTTCAAGTTGGGTCCAGGACTCAAACCACAGTCAGCCATGTGGGACTATAGCACCTTAACCACCATGTCACCTGCTGGCCCCTAGTCATTATTATTTTAAGCCACTGAATTTTTATTTTGTTTGTTATACCACAATTTTACATAGCTAAATGATATCATCAACATAAAACCATATTGTTATGGTTTAGATAATGGTTTGTCCCTCCCAAAGTTTCATGTGTTTGAACTTGGATGTCCAACACAAACTCATATGCTACAAATTGAACACATCATAAAGGTGTTAAGTGAAAACTTAATTCCTTCATGGTATACCAGGTTAGGGTCTTTGAGTGTGATAAAGTCACTAGGGCACAGCCCCGTGATTGAGTTCTGGTGTGTATGTAAAGAGAAGAAATGAAACAGGCAAAGTGTACATAGATATAGACCACATGCTCCGCTCTGCTCCAAGTCTGTCTTCTGCCATTTTGTAATGCCTTTGAACCTTTAAGCTACCAAGGTTATAGCCACTGAGTCATTAAGCCTATACTTTTATAAATTCATTCACTCTCAGTATTTCTGTCAGCAATGGAATAAAAGAGTAAGAAACATATCATGGGCCCAATCCCTCCCTTGCTTTCCCACCACCTCCCACATACCCTGACAGCTGGAAAGAATGCCCTGCCTTCCAGTCTCTGGGGAGGTACTAATCCAAAAATATTCCTTCTCAATTAGCATAGGCCTCAGCATCAGGAGACCCGAGTTCCAGTCCTGGTATCATCACCTCTTTATGTCTCTATTTTCTCATCTATTAAGCAGATAGAATGTGGTCATATAAACTTAGATTTACAGGACACATAAGTGCCAGGCACTATTATGCCACTGCCCAGTTTGGGGAAGTGGTTGCTTTTATTCATTAACATTTTACAAATGAGGAAATCGAGGCTCAGTCAGGTGACATGATTTATCATTGTTATCAAAAGAAGGAGGCATGGGAACCAGCAGTTAGCGTAATGGCTATGTCGCTGGACTCCCACGTAGTCGACCGCGGTTCGCATCCCGGACCCGGTGGCTTAAAACTCACACCGGGCATATGTGCGTGCGTGCCCAAGATCCCGAGAGGAGAATGGAGGAGAAGGGATTGCGGCGTGACCATCCCCCCGGGGGATGATTTCTCGCTTTCTGTCTCTATGTCTCTCTCTCTGTCTGGCGAGCGCACGCGCCCTATAGCGAAAACCTCTCCAAAAAAAAGAAGGAGGCAGGACTGAAATCTAGGGTTTCAAGTTCTAAACAGGATAGTTTCAATCCTAGTTTCTTGTACTTCCACTAGCTGGTCCTTTAACATGTTTTTGAGCTGCAGAGCAAGAATGTATAAGCTACATTTCCTGGACTCCTTTGCCCTGGGGTTTCTAATATGATCAGCAGCACAAAGGTGCCTATGGAAGCTCTGGAAAACAGAGAGTGGGCACAGAAAGTGTTTCAGCTGCCCCTTCTGCAGAGAATCCCAGCCACAGGTGGCTCTGGGCAACTAGAGCAACTTCAGAGGTTGGTCCCTTGCTTTGTGACTGTCAAAATGCAGGGCTCGGGCAGCCATTTGGCCTGTCTGAATGATGGATGGTGGCCTGACTACAGCCTGCAGCAGAAGTGGGGGCTCCTTCACCTGCAGGCACCTTCCTAACTACAGCTTCCGAATCTCAGAGGCAACAGCTCCCTTGGCGATCCAGTTCTTGGTGTGGTTTTGGGAGGAAGCTCCTGAAATTTTAACTTAAAATCTGCTTCTTCAGTGTCCTCATAATTCTATAACACTCTATAGTCAGACTCTTGGTAATTTTGCACTGGAACCCAACCAATCCAATTGCAAACATCTCTTTTAACTCTTTTGTTCCAATGGCTCAACACTGAGATCCAGGAAATGCATCAACTTGCCAAGATCCCCTGAGAGCTGGTGTGTCCCATGCTTTCTGATTCCAAGCCTATTCTCTTTCCACTTCATTACCAACAACAGAGGATGTAAAAGCTAGAGAATGTAGTGGCAAGAACTCAGGAGTCTGATTCAGGACTGACTTCAGACAATGATTTTGTCAGCCTGGAGACATCTTTTCTTAATTTAAGAAAAGCTGTATAAAGCGATACTGTGAGGGGGCTAGCAGGTGGTGTGGTGGTTTAAGGGCTGGACTCCCACATAGCTGACGACAGTTCGCATCCTAGACCTGGTAACTTGCTTTCTCACTTTCTCCTCCTTCCGTGTCTCTCTCTGACGAATAGGCATGCCCCATAGCAATTTTTAAAATAATAATAATAAATAAAATAATAATTTTTCAAAAAATTTACACTGAGTATCCAAGGAAGACACTGGGTCTGAAGCAAATTTCTCCTCACTGTAAACTCCTGCCCACTGTCAGTTTCCCTGTCTGAAAGTCCCCCACTTGACTGGACCAAAAATAGGAGACTTCCCACTGTCAGTTTCCCTGTCTGAAAGTCCCCCACTTGATTGGACCAAAAATAGGAGAATATTGGAGAAAACAATAAAAGTTTGATATGCTGCTTAAATAAAATAAATAGCTGTTGTAGGAGAAACATGCTTCAAAAAGTAATCAGATTTGTCAATATTAAAAACTATCTCAGTAAAGATGAAAACTGGTTGCCTCTGGTGAATTTAGTTGTAGGAGGCAGCACCCTACTGCTTTTCTTTTTAGATCTTATTGCTTGGTTTATAAAGTATGTGCGTGTATTGATATTATTTTTATTAAACAATATGTAGTTATTAAAATAGTAATAAATATGTATGTAAGTTATATGTATTTACACCAAATGTATGTATTTGGGTGTGTATTACACATATGTGCATGTGTGTGTGTCTGTGTATCTCTGTGATGTTCACGTAATGAAAAAATAGCCTAATGGCACATTTCTCAGAATATATCCCCATTGTTAAGCAACACATGAGCAGTTGGAGAGTCCTAATTTCATGACTAAGGGCAGACATAGAAGTTGCATAAATTTGACTTTATGAAAAACTGATTTTTTTTTCACAGAGGCCTGCCACGGCAGGTAATTTTACTCTTGAATTATCTTCTTCAGGATTCAAAGAAAAACATTTTATCTTGAGCCAACTATATCCTTTTTTAAGCTTTGTGCCAGCCTGATTTACAGTGTGATTGTGTGTGTGTGTGTGTGTGTGTGTGTGTGCGTTTTCCATTCTCCTTCACATTGTTTTTGCAAGGCCTGGCAAAATGCTGGGGTAGTGGCCTTTCCATCGATTATCATGATGTTAAGGGCACACTTTTCTGGCTGGCTCTGAGAAACCCTGCATTACACAAACCTCTCCCACACATTTGGAAAATCTGGAGTGTAACTATTTAGCTCCAATACCATACACTACGGTGAACCGAGTCGCGGTTGCTGAGGGATTTCTGTGCATTCGTAAGTGAGAGTATAAATTTACAGGGCCCTTGTGGCACAAATCTTGGCAACGTCTGCCCCTCCATTATAGAGCTTTCAGGACTAAGACTGAGGTTGGCATTCAAGGCTGTGTTGAAAGTAGAATGGCCTTGGGGGCTGGCAGGTGGCATGGTGGTTAAGGTGCTGGACTCCCACATGGCCAACTGCAGTTCAATTTCCAGACCTGATGGCTTGCCTTCTCTCTCTCTCTCTCTCTCTCTCTCTCTCTCTCTCTCTCTCTCTCCCCCCCCCCCCATTGAATAATAATAATATAATAACAATAAAATAAAATAAATAATTCTTAAAGAAAATAGAATGGCCTTAAGCTCAAGGCTTCTGTAATTTGGACCTCAGATGTTTTTTTAAGTTGTTTTTGTTTTTCCTTCTTAGGGAAAGAGGGGTTACCCTCAATAGGGTCTGACTAGGCTGCAATCCTTCTTCCCACTGCCTTCTAGCCAAGTAAGATCACAAGCACACCCAGTGTGTCCAGATCACCCCGGGATCCAAACCCCCTATATGGCTCCAGTATCACACAGCCACACCTTATCGATTGTCTGGGACTGGCCCCAACCTATCTCTTCCTTAGTCCCTGTCACATACCTCACTTCAGCCAAATGCATCTGCCCTAAATATTCCTTTACAATATTTTTACTCTGTTCTCTCCTGCTAGACTGTCATCGTCCCCTGATGTCTTCACATGGCCACATCCTTCTAGGTGAGCTACAATAATAAAGGCAGCCAATAACTTGCACATTCACTTTGTGCCTGATGTACCTTCAGAGACTCTAAAGTAGCGAATGTTCTCTGAAAGACTCATATGTACTAAGCCCTTTGCACCCATTTCCATCTAATCTGCAAACTATCCCATGAGGCCCAGCTCAGGGAAATGAGTCAGGGAGTTGGGGAACTTGCCTGAAGTCCTCCAGTGAGTAAGGAATAGAGCCATGCTGTGAGCCAGGCCATTCTCATTGGAACCACATTCTTCACTACGACATGAAAAGGGGCTCTGGGGAGATGGCAGGTTCCTCATAAATAAGTGTCATCATGGAGAAAGGCTCTAAACACCCCAAACAGTTAAACGTGGAATTGCCATATCCAGCAATTCCACTCCTGGGGTAGTATGTTCAAGAGAAGTGCAAACATAGGCTTGCAAAGAAACACATAGTCTGAGATGCGTAGCACTGTTATTCGCAACAGCCAAAAGGCAGAAACCACCGAAATGTCCATCAAAGGCTGAAGGACAGGCAACTGTGCACTGTCCCGACAACAGAGACGTCCAGTCACAAAAAGTGAAGCACTGATACACACCCTAACATGGATAAAGTTTGAAAACAGGCTAAGTGAGAGTAGCCAGATACTCAAAGTCATTGCAGGGTGCTGACCACTGGGGAGGCTGGACATGTGGGGCAGGGGCACATGGTACATCACTGAACCTTCTGCTCCAGTTTGCTATAAACTTAAAACTGCTCTAAAATATTCAAGTGCACTATATTAGTCTGCTCTTGAGCTGCCCTGACAAAGTACCAGGCTGGGTGGCTTAAACAACAGAAGTTTATTTTCTCCCAGTTCTGAAAGCTAGAAGTCCAAAATCAAAGGGTCAGAAGGGCTGTTTTCTTCTGAGCCCAAGAGGCCTCTCCCTGCCTGTAGATGGCTGCCTCTCCCTGGGTCCTCACATAGGCTTCCCTCTTGGTGCACCTGCGACCAATTTCCTCTTCTTAAAAGGACAGCAGTCATATTGGATTAGGGTCCACCCTGAAGACCTTAATTTAACTTAATTGCCTCTTCAAAGACTTTTTCTCCAATTGTAACATGCTACTGAGGTATGGAAATGTAAGACTTCAGCATGGGAACTAGGGGAGAGGGGAACATGATTCAGCCACAACAGCCACATATTATATGATTCCTCTTCTGTGAGATGTCCAGAATCCATAGACACCGAGAAAGATGAGTAACGGCCATTAGACAGAGGGCAGGGGAAGGAGGAGAGACTGTTTAAATGGTACAGGGGTCCTTTGGAGGAGAAGACATGTTTTGAAACTAGAGGGAGGTAACAGTTGCACAGCATGGCAGATCATAAACTTTAAATAGTTAATTTTATGTTACATGAATTTCCCCTTAATTAAAAAAAAAAGGCAAGAGAAAAAGGGGGAGCTAAAAACACGGACCATTCTTTAGATTCTTATTCCCTCCTTCTCCCTCTCAGCCAAGCTGCAAGGTGTCGGGGTCTCGATCTATGGGAAGACAGGCCTCAGGAACTGATGGAGCCCTGAGTTATCTTAAGTATAAGATGAAATCAAGTTTCCAAAGACAGAAGGTATAGAATGGGCCCAATTTCTGAGAGGTGGAAAATTAATCAATGCTCTGAGCAGAATAACCACTCCCAAGGATCCACCTGCCGTGAGTCTCAGACTAGCAGGTGTGAAGTTTATTTCTTTGCTCTAGGCCTCATGCCAGCTGGCACTTGCTGTGGGACCCTGCAAATGCACTGGCAGGCCCCAGCTTAGCTCAGACCTTTCCACTGAACTCTAAAGGGAGATCTGTTCCCCATATTTTGCCCGCAGGTGCAGAGTCAGAAAGATGGAGTTGGGGAACATGACAGGCTGGACCCTCTTCTCCTCTGCCACTTCAAGGAGGCTCCATAAGGTCCTGGGTTTCCTGGACCACAGTGCTTCCCACAGTGCACTGCAGTTGTCTTCTTCCTCCCAAGTCTGCTTCCTCCCGTGTCCGCTTTCTTCCCCACCTGCCTGTCAGGACTAGGAGGCTTTTCAGACCAGGAACCTTCTCTCATTCTCTCTTGGACGCCCAGCAACCAGCAAAGAAGAGATGCTCAACTGGTTGGTGGTAGAAATGGAGAGAGGAAGGAAGAAATAAAAGAAAGCATTTAATAGAAAGCAGATGGCACAGTTGGAAACAACGCATTTGGCCTTGGATTCCAATTACAGGAGGCCTAATTCCTAGGTAACCAGGAGCCCCAACCCCCACCCCCCACCCCCTCTAAGAGGCGCCAAGGCCAGAAAGTGCTGGGAGCCTTCAGGAAGCAGGATGAGTGAATAACCCTGTTCTTTGTGCCATTTTGCTCTCTCCAAGTTCACGATTTGCTTCATCAGATACTGTGCTCTCCTCTCCCTCAACACAGATCTTGAGGACCACAGGTCACACACTTTCCTAGGCCTCCCCAAGCTCTGAGATGGAGAAGCATCTTGTTTAGCAATGACTTCCCCGTGTGCCCCAGACGAGATTTGGAATCTCTGGATCCCCAGTAGGACCTTGAGCCACTCTTACAGTCTGAGCCTCAGTTCCAGACCTCCCTGCAAGGCCTTTTCTCTCTCCACATTGCAGCCTCTGCATCTGGCCTCCTGCCTCTCTTGGAGCACTTCTGTCTTCTGAGAATCTTGCACTGGAGCTCCCCCTGGGGTCTGGACAAGGGAGACCAATATCACCCCCCACCCCCAGCAAAGCTGCTCCTGGGCCCTCATTCTCAGCTGCACCCCCTCTGTTCATCCAAGTCCTGGGCTTTCCCACACCATACCTTTCCCCACCCCACATTTCATGAATCCCTACGTCCACCTCATTGTAATGCCTCTCTTCTCCTCACATGTTCAGCACCACCATTTTCCTCTGAAACCATCCTAGCAGGTTTTCCAGTCCCAAACCTTGCTCCCCACAGCTATAGCCAGTGGGTTCTCCAATATGGTGGTCTAAGCAGGCCATCTCCTCCTCCTTTAGGACAAAGATCGAAGTCCTCAGCCCACCGTCACCTGGTAACGGTGCACCCTCTAGTCTGCTTCCCCCCTGGCTTCCAACAAGATCACTGCTCATTGGGAGAAAGAAAAAGCTGAGACCAGTTTGTCTCATTTGTTTTGTATGAGCTTGAATTCTTTTTTTTCATTTTTTGTTTTATTTTCTTTTATACAGTCAATCACATTACTTAGCTTACATTCTTTTCAGATGTGACAATGTGTTTTCTCTCTGTGGTGATGGTTTTCAAGAACTTTAGAATGTAAGGTTCTGGAGGACAACCTTGCCATATTAATTCATGCTAGACTTCGGGGCATTTACACTATAATTTTCTATGACTATTATTTGTTGAATGCTTGTGTTTCATGTTGGGATTAAAAAAAAACTGGGAATGGGCCAAAAATGTCTAGGGATGGCTTAGTCTTCAGGGACATCTAAATGTAATGTGAAAGTGGAATGGGACAGGAGGTGTGCTGCAATCCAGGTGAATATGTCTTTTCTGACTGGTTCATATGCAGCCCAGCTCAGCCAACAGTGTGGGAGCACCACGGCATCCTAGAGACTGCTTTTGAGTAGGAGTTTGCACATTTCCTGTCTTGGGCCAATCTTTGTAAATAGTTGTAGTGAGAATGAGAACTTAGAACCCAACTTCAAAAATATTAATGTAGGGACCAGCAGTTAGCGTAATGGCTATGTCGCTGGACTCCCATGTGGTTGACTATGGTTCAAGTCCTGGACCCGGCAGCTTAAACTCATGTGTGCATGCCCAAGATCCTGAAAGGAGAAAGGAGGAGAAGGGATTGTGGTGTGGCCACCCCCCCCCCCCAGGGAGTGATTTCTCGCTTTCTGTCTCTCTGTCTCTCTCTGTCTGTCTGGCAAGCACACGCGCCCTATAGCAAAAACCTCTCAAGAAAAAAAAAAAAAAGAAAGAAAAAATATTTATTAATGTGTACCCAAGGGGGCTGACCCTGTAGAACAGTGAGTAAGGGGGTCAGATTCCACATGGCATCTTAGTTCAAGTCCCCACCACAGCAGCTTGAAAAACACTGAGCATGTGTGCGCACGTGTTCCACAAATCTTAAGAAGAGCAAGAAATCAAGAAAAAAGAATTGTGGCATGACCACACGCTATTGGAGGGTTCTCTCTCTCTCTCTCTCTCTCTCTCTCTCAGCTCAGATACCCTCTGGTGATTAAAAACAGGGAAGGAAGTATGTATCTGATAAACTGGAGGGGTAATAAAGTTAACAATGGCTCCAGTGAATGGAAAAATATAAAGGAGAAAGGAAATAGATTAAAAGAGTGAGGCTCTGCTTTGTACTACGCTGGCAGAGATGTGCAATGGCTTGGTGGATGTTAAATAGAGAACTACCATAGTTCCACTTCTAGTATGGACCCAAAGTAGATGAAAATAGAGACCCATGCAGGTCTGTGTGTTTCAGTGTTTATTGTGCATTACAGCTTCATTCACATTAGCCAAAATGAGGAATCAACCCAAGAGTCCATCAACAGATGAATGTGAGAGAGATGAGGGGGGATCTTCAAAAGGTTCATGGAAAATGCATCTTATGAAAAAACTGCATGGATTTCACTTTTTGCACCAAAATAAACTTGTAACCCAGTTACATTTTTCCATGAGCTTTTTAAAGTCTCCGTGTGTGTGTGTGTGTGTGTGTGTATGTGCAATGTAATATTATTCAAAAAATGAAATGCAATGGTATATACATTGATGGGATGCTATTAAACTATTTTTAAAAAGACAGCATTGGTGCCAACTTGTGACTCAGGGGTAACGGCACCACTCAAGTGATGCTGGATCTACATGGAAGATCGCAGGTCCAGTTCCCTTGTCAACCTCTACAGGCTGAGTGTACAAAGGGATAGTAGCATAGGATCCTGGTGAGGGTTAAGGGTGCTTCTCTCTCTCACACACACACACACTCACACACACTCACACACACACACACGCACATTCTATCTCCATCACTATCTCTGTGTCTCACTCTTATGAAACAAACTTTTTTTTAAATTGGGCTTTCTGTTTAAAAACAAGACAAACATTGCATGATTCTACTTACATGAAATAGCTAGAATATGCAAATTTACAAAAACAGAAAATAAGTTACCAGGGCCAAGGGGAGGGGGCAATCGGGAGTTACTGCTTAATCACACAGAGTTTCTGTTTGGGCTGATAAGAACATTTCAAAAATAGTGGTGATGATTGCATAATATTGTGACTGTAATTAATGTCACTGAATGGTACACTGAAAAAATGGCTTAAAAGCAAATTTTATGTTTTATATATTTTACATAAATTTAAAATAAAATTTGGGAACACAGAGGAAGAAAACTAAAGAAACTCAAATCTGTGGGTTGGCTGCAGAATGTTTGGGGATTTTCAAAACTGTTCATGCCTTGCAATATTCATAGAATATAAGTAACATTAGTGATTACAGAGTATCAATTTCTGTCCCATTAAACTAGTAAAGCCTTTTTTTCCAACTCAAAAGGAGAAAGAAAAGGATCAGGAAGACAATAGTGAGGTTCTAGAAGAGAAAACTGGGGTACTATTAAAATAGTCTTGAGCATCGATATGTCTATATTCAGCTTTTGCTTGACATTTTTTTAAATCTTTTTATAGTTGTCAGCAAGCACATGCACTTGCTAGAGAGAGCAGGAGGTAGAAAGCACTGCCCACTGGGGCATGGTCACACCCCAATCCCTTCTCCATTTCTCCATCCATTCAGATTTGAAGCATGCAAGCACATGAGCCTGACATGTTCTTCAAACTGCCCTTTCCAGGACTTGAACCACATTCCAGTGTGTAGGATTGGCTTCCTTTAACCACTAGCCTACAAGGCTGACCCTTGCTTGGCATCTTTTTAAGGCGTTTGGAGAATCGGTTTGATTTATTGAAAATGAATGTCCCCATCTGAAGCCAAATTGCCATAACTGCCTGCTCCATGGAATGTAGTGTTTGTGAAAATTTGCACCACAGGGGTGCTTCGTACAGAAGAAGCTGAAATTTAGAAATTGAAGCACAAGACAAGTGGTTTCTCCTCCCGTTGGGCATACAGACCCCTTTTCATTGTTCAGAACATTATTCTTGATCCTCCAGAGTACACTGAAATGCAAAGAAACAAAGGAGTCTGTCAGCTCCTAGGTAGCCAAGTGATGAGAACACTTAAAAACAGAGGACTTGGGGACGAGCAGTTAGCATAATGGCTATGTCGCTGGACTCCCATGTAGTCGACCACGGTTCGCGTCCCGGACCCAGTGGCTTAAAACTCATGCCGGGTGCATGTGCATGCGTGCCCTAGATCCCTAGAGGAGAATGGAGGAGAAGGGATTGCAGCGTGACCATCCCCTCTGGGGGGTGATTTCTCACTTTCTGTCTCTCTGTCTGTCTGGCAAGCACACGCACCCTATTAGCAAAACCTTCTCAAAAAAAAAAAAAAAAAAAAAAAAAAAAACAGAGGACTTGACACAACAGTTTAAAATAAACTGAGGGATGGCAACACCTAGAACAATGAAACCACTCACAGGGCCAAAAGTGCTGCCTCTGAGCCTGGCAAAGAGGGAGCCAGTATTGGGATTGTTGATCCTCTCTGCTATGATGCATACAAAATGGTAAGACGTTAAGGTATCATTGTTCTAATGCAATCCATCCATGGTAGTGAAGTAGTGAGAAGAAAGAAGTTAAGAGAGGAGGAAGGGAGAAGGGGAGAAATAAACAAGGATAGATGAGAAAAATCACAAATAAGCTCCTTTTTACTGGGAAATAAAATATATAAAAGGACACTCGGGGAAATGGGGGGAATATTGAATACGAAGTACTGACCAAGAAGAATCTATGGTTTAGGAGAATGGAAAGGTATCAGGGTGACTGGGGGGGGGGGGGCAATCAGTAGTTGGTAAAGTCAGGGGAAAGTCTGCAGATCAGTCACGCCTTCCTAGAGAGAAAGATGAAACAGGAGAGACACAAGCAGAACCATGGATTGGTTACATTTTAATATCAAGAGGGAAGCCCACTTGGGAGACACTAAAATCTCCATCAAAGCCACCTGCTAATATTCTATTCCCTAGTGCCTTGAGAATAGAAAATCTACTTTATAGTAATGACATTTCTTTCATTTCCTTTTTTATTTCCCCAATTTGCCAGAAAGTGTGTGCGCTCACTGCAGAAAGAGGGAATGTGAGAAGGCACTTTCCAAGGAAAATGGTCACACCACAATCCTTTCTCCTCCACTTCTCCCTTCTTTCAGGATTTTGGGTACACACATACAGTGTTTTGTTTATTTGTTTGTTTTATATTTTAAAGAGAATTTTGCTATATGGTACCTGTGCTTGCCGGAGACACAGAGAGAGACAGAGACAGAAAGCAAGAAATCACTTCCTAGGGGGATGGCCACGCTGCAGTCTCTTCTCCATTCTCCTCTTAGGATTTTGGCACGCACACACATGCACCCAGCATGAGGGTTAAGCCAACGACCTGTGACTTGAACCTCAGTTGACTACATTGGAGTCCTGCGACATAACTATTATGCAATCTGCTGGTCCCAACCCAGTGTGTTTTTAAGTTGCCAGGTCCAAAACTCAAACCACAGGGTTGGCCATGTGGGATCCAGCCACCTTAAAGCTCCATGCCACCAGTTGGCCTAGTAATGACATTATAAAAGGGAAAATACATATAGAAATGAAGAAACAATAAATGTGGAGTTTCTTTCTTTCCTTTTGCCACTATTACAAATTGCCACAAATACAATGGCTTAAAATAACACAGATTTATCATCTCACAGTTCTAGAGGTAGAGGTCTAATGTTGTTCTCACTGAGCCAACACCAAGGTGTTTTCAGGGTCACTTCCTTGCAAAAAGAGAAGGCTGTGAGGGAAAATCCCATTCCTTGCCTTTCCCCATCTAGAGACCATCTGCATCCCCTGGCCCTTAGCTCCTTCCTCCATCTCCAGAGTTAGTTGGAGAGCATTTTCAACTGTCTCTAACTCTGACTTCTCTTTTGCCCATTTCTCCCTCTTTTAAGGACCCTGTGATTACATTGGGCTCATCCAGATAATCCAGGATAATCCCCCTCCTTTAGGCCATCTGATTAACAGCATTAATTCCATCTGCAATCTACTTCCACTTTGCCATCTAACATAACATATTTATAAGCCCCAGAGATTTTGATGTGGATACCTACAGGAAGGGTCATTATTTTGCTCCCATGACCAGAACCCAAGTAATAAAGTTAGCACTATCCTAAGAAAAGGTCCAAAGAAAAGCTTGTCAGGGGCTGTGCACAGACAAAAACAATAAACCTGGAAAGACTATGACTTGTGGCCAACTTGAGCCTCCAGCCTAGGAAAGATTTACCTTCCAAATTCTGTCTTTCTGCCGTTTCTCTGCTGAGCTCAAGTGAGTGTCTTGTTGAGTAATAAACCATGTGCCTGTACATCCAAGTTGCCTAGACAAGTTATATCATCGGCATCATTGCCCAAAAGCAAATCCCAAATTCTCCTCAAACTCTAAAGAAAGACAGAGGCTTGTCCTCCAAGGGCTCCAGGGAGGGAGTTGGGCAGCTCACTGCTTAGAGTTTTCCCCTGTCCTTATCAGCACTCTGGAGGGTTGGGTCCATCCAGAGAGGGAGGTGGACCTGGAGCCAACAATAAGTTCTATTACTAAACCTCCCTTTTCCTTTTTTTCAAATTTTTGCCATAAGGCATGTGCACTGACTGGAGAGAGAGATCGAGAAGTCAGAGACAGTGAGAAATTCCCCCTAGGGAAGTGACCAGGTAACAGTCCCCTGTGCTCCACTCTCCTCTTGGGATTCTGAGCATGTACACACATGCACCTGGTGCATTTTTCAAGCTGCCAGGTCCAGAACTCAAACCACACAGTCAGCCATGTGGGGTCCAGCACCCCAACCATCACACATCTGCTGCCCCCACTAGATCCTTTCAAAGATGAAGGGATGAAAGTACAGAGCAATTAAGCAACTAATCCACAATCATCTGGCTAGAAGTGATAGAACTGGGATTTGAATCCAGATCTGTCTGGCCCTCAACTAGTTGTTCATTCTAAAATCATTCAAGTTTTTTCTATGGGTCTGCTATTATATTGGATTCTATACAGATACTGGACTTAATAAATATTTTCAATGGCTTCAATTGAAATGAGTCACTGGCAGGCATTCAGACAATTAGACATAGCAGCATCCATGTTGTAGATCAGAAAGCCTGTGAAGCTGTGGGAGCTAACAGCTGACATCTAATCCTGCCTTGATGGCTAGAGAATATTTTGCACAGAAATGGCTCACTAAACTGAGCTGTTAGATTAGGGAAGAGTTGGGGTGAAGAGCTTAGAAAAGGCATTCCCAGGAAAAAGAACAGCTTGGACAAAGGCAAAGTATAAAGAGATCCCAGTGTAACTGATAAATCACCATGGATGGGCTAGGCTGGAGAATGTGGTGAACTTGTGGCAAGTGGTGTATTTGAAAATCTGAGCTGGAGAATAAAGTGGGAGCCAGGTATTAAAGGTCTCTGAATTGCTAGATAATTGCTGAGACTTTATCCCAATGCCTAAGAGCCACAAACAGCAAGTGACATGATTTGATCTAACACGTGTTTCTAACGATCATTCTGGCAGCTCCAAGGGAGAATACAGACTGAAGAGCACACTTCCAATCAAAGAACCAACTTACGTCACTGTGATTGCAATTCTGGTCAGAGAAGATGAGGGCTTGGATTTATGGTGGGATAGAGAGGAGTTAGTGGCAGGATACTAAGGATGGAGAACTGGTAGCACTTGGAAGCTGAGGGGGGGGGGGACAGACATCTAGGATTACCTAGGTATTTCTAGCTTCATGAAATCACTGAGATAATAAAGACTAAGGATATGTGGGGCAAGGTGAAATGAGTTTAGAGCCGGGTCATGATAGGTAAGAGTTTGCTCTATGATGTTGGCCATGTCATTGAACATTTCTACCTTGGGCTTCCTCCTTCCTCCAGTGTAAAATAAAAAATAAATCTCTGAGGGATCAGCAGATGGCATAATGGCTATGTCACTAGACTCCCATGTAGTCGAGTACAGTTCAAGTCCCAGACCCAGTGGCTTAAACTCATGCTGGGCACATGTGCATGTGTGCCCAAGATCCCGAGAGGAGAATGGAGGAGAAGGGATTGTGGTGTGACCATCCCCTGAGGGGTGATTTCTTGCTTTCTGTCTCTGGCAAGTGCATGCGCCCTATAGCAAAAACCTCTCCAAAAAATTTTTTTAAAAAAATTTTTTTAAGCTCTGATCCAGGTCATAGGGTGGTAGGTAAGGCAGCTAGATCCCATGTGGTTGACTCTGGGGTTCTGTCCCAGACCTGTCAGTTTGAAAAACATGCCAGGTGAATGTGCGTGCAAGCCCAAAACCCCAAGGAGAGGGAGAAATGAAGGAGAAGGGATTGTTTCATGACCATATCCCATGGTGGGTGTTTCTCAGTTTCTCTCTCTTCCTCCTCTCTCTCCCCACAGCAAGCACACAAGCCCTCTGGCAAATTAAAAAATAATAATAATATGTCTGGAGTTCTTGGGAAGTTGAGATGAGGGGGCAAGTGGCGACCAGTTTTATAGACTTTAGAGTAATGAGGAAGAGATTATTGGATGAAAATGCCGTCCAATTCAGTCCCTCGAATGGCCCTGTCTGACCACCTCCCAGGGTAGAGAAATATCTTTGCTGGGACGCGAGCCCGCGGGCTGTGTCTAGTGGTTCAGCACCATGGAGAGCGACAACGCCTTTGCCTGAGAGGCCTCTGTCTCCGGGTGGGCAGGCGGACTGCTTCTGAAAATTAACAAGGATTTACATAATTGTCTATAATGTCAATGTGGCCCAGTCCCCCGCCTGGCGCACTCCAGGTGCCTGCCGTTCAAGTGCACAGTCAAAGCCATGAACTCTGACAGCAGCAAAAGCTGATGTTGGCATGAAAAATGACAAGAAATTCATCAGCTCACAATTACCATTCCAAAGGTGTTTGTTACTCAACCCCCAGGTCGGGCCAGGCAGTGCTCAGGACAAATGTACAGTCTCACCGGGTGACAACACTCAGAGAAGGATCTGTCAGGCCAGCATGCTCAAGTTCACCACTGTACCTCACAATATTCCCTGCGAGGCCTGAAGGGCTGGGTTTTCAGTTCCACTTGACAAAATAGGAATCTGAAACTGAGAAGACAATGGTTTGGCCAAGGGTACTGAGCTTAGATGTTTCAAAGCTTGGCCTTGAATCTGGGACTGTGGGCTTCTGGTCCTGCCCACCTCTTTCTTCTACATATGCAATCATTCATTCCAGATTTTATGGCACCCCAGTGTATGCACCAGACACTGCGCTAGAACAGTTCTAAGTTGTCATAAAAGATGTGGTTGGAAGAAGGTCTCAGTCAAAGAGTGGTATCACACTGGAAGCAACAGAGACTTTCCATTCAAGGTCTAAATCTCTTTCTACCTGTGTGAACTCAGGCAAGACAATTCACTTTCCTGAGCCTTGGTTTCCTCATCTGTAAGATGGGTATAATATGCATTCTTATCACCAGAATTTATAGTGGGGTTTAATAATAGTATGTAGGACCAGCAGGAGGCATGGTGGTTAAGGGCACTGAATTCCCACTTGGCCAACTACAGTCCAAGTCCCAGACCTAGCAGTGTTCGCTCTCTCCCCACCCCCCATCTCTGGTCAAATTAAAATAAATAAATTAAATTAAATAATTATTTTAAAAAATAGTATGCTTACAAAGCATCTAATACTACTGTACCTGACATAAATGACCCTTGATATGAATTTGTTAAATGAAATAATTAAGAAAAACTTCATAGGGGAAGGGAACCTTTGAACTTTTTGGTGACAATGAACAGTTATCATTTAATATTTACATGCAATCTCAATGAATGAATCAACACTTCATAGCCTGGAGAATTTTCTCCCTTGAAACCTAGAAGCCTCTGGGGAAGAACTGGTGGTCCGTTGAACTTCTCAGCTCTTCACTCTCTGCCATGACAATAGAGAAATGATGTTTTAGCTAATTCCAAAGGAAAGCATGTTTCTCTGAAGTAAGATAGGGTAATGGATGCTCTGCAGAGAACACATCTACCCCCATGTCAGTGCTTCTTCTTATATTGTAGGTGCTTGGACTCTCAGTTAAGCTTTGGCTCAAGAATAGAAACTTAGTACTAGCTCCACCACATTTGAGCTGTGTGATGGGACAGTCAATTAAGCATCATTCAGGGTCTTTTTCATGAAGTACTGATAACTGTGTTCCAAAAGTAAATGTTCTACCTGAGATACATTTATCCAATATTGAGTACCCATGTACATACTGTCCTCTGTGAGATTCTGAGAGTCTAATGATTAACACCTGGATTCTACCTTACAGAGGGTTCCAGTTCAGTGAAGGAGGTAACGTGGTAGATTACATTATCGTTCAAGATATTCACCACTCCTCATGGCAAGAGGGATATGGCTTGAACATACTGACGTACTTTTCCCATGAAATAGAAGCAAAAGTGATGGAGTTCCTTTTGAGAAGAAGGATTATAAATTATGTGGTTTCCTTATATCATTTTTCCCTCTTCCCCAAGGCTAGAAATGTCTTAAATAGGGCTCCTTCTGGAATACAATTAATTTGGAACAGAGCCACATCTGATATGAAACATAAGCAATAAATTAACCATTATTGTAAGACACAGCGATTAGGGGATTATTTGTTATTGAAGCATAACCTAACCCACTCTATTAGAAATTGGTACTAGAAGTGGAATCATGGTAACGGCAACAGAAAACCACTAAAAATATATGGCCTTAGCTTCGCAGCTAAACAGAGCAGCAGGAAAAGTCACCAAAGGCTGGAAGAAAGGTACCAATAATAAACCGTAGTGCAACATTTGGTAAAATTGTTTTAAAATATCTTGGAAATATATTTGGAAAATATACCAAATGAGCTTGTAGATTTAGATGAACAGTTTGGAAAATCCAATATTAGTAACATTCTTTGGTTGCTATTAATTGTACTTGACAAACTAGCTCAATAAAGCGATGAGCTCAGAAAATATTTAACCAGTTTGAAAACAGAAATGAATGACAATAGAATCCAGGAATGCTAGTATTTACAAATGGTAGATGCAACGGCTTTTCAATTTCAACTGGTAATAGTTAAAACTTAGAAGTCCTTAGAGTAGCAAAGGCTGATTAAAACTCAGTCTACTGGTAAAGATCAAATCAAGATTATGATCATTAGAGCTTTCATTAAAATTTCTGAGTTGAGTAACGTAGCACCCAGTAATTCTTTTCTGTTGGACAAAATGACTCAGGCAGAAGATATTAAGATTATGCCTCGTCTATAAAAGTCTAAGACTCTCTTGGGACCGGCAAGTGGCATGGTGGTTAAGGGTGCTGGACTCTCACATGGCCGACCACGGTTCAAGTCTCGGACCTGATGGCTTGCTTTCTCACTTCCTCTCTCTCTCTCTCTGTATCTCTCTGATCAAAACTGAAAAATAATAATGATAATAATAATTAATAAAGTTAAGTAAAATAATTCTAAAAAAAAAAAAAAAGTCTAAGACTCTCTATGTACCTGGAATTAAAACAAGTGAGATGAGTTTTTAAATGAACTATATGTATGACTAATAGTACATATGACTGTATGTGTATATATATATATATATGTATGTATATATGTATGTATATATGTGTACACACACACACACACACACACACACAGACCAGCTAAAACATGAAGGGAATTGAGTTGGCAATAAAGCTATCAATTAACATAGAAGGACACTGTTAAAAATGTAAAATAATCCATAGGCAGCCAGTTTCCAAGGGCAAGAAACAGCTTTATAAAGCTGATTGTCCAATGCCTTTTTCAGATACACGCAAAGAGAACAATGAAAAGGGGCATTGAAAGGCCAGGAATTAAAAAGCCATGGATAACAAAGCTGTAGAGAACACTACATGGGGGAGCTCTCCCTAGGCAGAAGACCCGAAGCTTTAATCAAGAAACACTGCCCATTCTGAAGGTAATGAAGCCTCATAACATCTGTCCAGCAAGAAAGAATTTCAGGCCAGCTCTATGGCCTCCTAGTTAAGGGAGCCAGAATCAACATGGCCAACCACAGTTTAAATCCCAGTCCAGCAGCTTGAGAAACATGTCAGGCATGTGTGCATGCATGTCTAAAATCCTGACAGGATGAAGAATGGAGGAGAAGGGATTGCAGCACAACCACATGCCATTTAGGGATTCTTTCTCGCTCTTTCTGTCTCTCTCTAGCAAGTGCTCAGACACACTGGCAATTAAAAAATATTTGTTTGTTTGTTTTAATGGAGAGTTTCTATGGACCAGTAACTGTTGGGGGCCTCCATGTTTCCTCTATCTAAATAAGTGCTAACTGCAGTTATTCTGTCCCTGACCAATCTTTGTACACAGGGACTTCATAAAGACTCCATGGATTCCCAGAGATGCAGCAAATAAGAATGGGGGCTTTGACAGAGCACTGGACAGTAAGGTGTTCGTCATGTATGAAGGAGGTACTAGCCACTGCTGAGAACAGGTGTGAGCCATGGACCAAATGCACCATGACCTGAAAGTGAAAAATCATCACTTGGCATCAGTCATGTCACTGAAGCAGGCAGAGCAGAGAAAGAAGGTGAAAACTCAGAGTTAGGAAGAATCACTGGAGTGTCTCCATCAACACATGAGACACTCCCTAAAATCCCACACATATATATCGATTTTCCATAACTTTTTAAAGCCTCTCCATATACATTTACATGTTCTCCTAAATATATGTATTTATATGTGTGTGTATGTATATATATAGAGAGAGAGACTGAAAAGTCATGGAAAATGTGTATTATGAAAAAACTATGCATAGATTTCAAAAATTTTGTACGCCAAAACATACTTGTATTTTTAGTTCCATTTTTCTTTCTTAACTTTTTAAAATTTATTTATTTCATATACTTTCACTGAATATCACCACAGCATACAAAATGTGATTTTCCAGCCAGAATACGCTGTAAAGTGGCTTAATCATACATGTTATTGTCAACAGATAATTTTCCATTTCTTGTTTCTTGTATATATTTTCCCCCTGTTGTTCACCCTCTGCCATTTCCCATTCTCCTCCCACCCTGTCTCTGGTATCTGCAGTTGCTTTCCATTCCTTTATTCTTTCCCACATTGTATTGATTCACAAAATACCTTAATTAATCTAAATACTTTCTATAGTAAGTTTAATTGATATATACATATCTGTGAACAAAAGTTGACTTTAGGCATGAAACTGTGGGTAGAATGAATATACTATAAAGTAGCACATAGCTGAGGCTATGTAGCTTACTGTGGTCACTAAATATGACTTGTAAACAATGAAATACTATCCAGCCTCATATTGGAGGTGTGAGGAACACAGAGGTTATGTTTGCCTCCTGGAGGACCAGGTGCCACACTCAGACCTGGTACAGAAGCTACCACATGACCTAGACTTGGACACTCAGAGAGAGAGTAGATTCAAAAGGAGAGAACGTGAAAGTTAGTGACCAGCAGGAACAACAGGTAGAGATGTTATCATTCCCTTTATTTTTTTAGAGAGAGATTTTTACTATGGGGCACACGTGCTCACTAGGGAGATGGAGAGAGACAGAGAGATAAAAAGCCAGATATTACCCCAAGGGGGGGTAGCCACGCCACAATCCCTTTACCTCCTTTCTCCTCTAAGGATTTTAGGCACACACTTACAAATGCCCCAGCATGAGTTTCAAGCCAGCAGATCCAGGCCTTGAACCTCAGTCGACCATGTAGGAGTCCAGCGTCTTAACTACTATATTACCTGCTAGCCCCAAGATGTTCTCTCAAAATAGTCATTATCCCTGCTCTGAGGGAAGATTATATTTTGCACTCCCATGCCATCAGACTTGGCCATATGACTTGCTGTGGCCAATGAAATGTGAGCAGAAGTGATCCATGCCTCATTGTATAACCCACTGGATAACATTTTTCCTGCCATGAGACCAGTAAAGGCCCAGATAAGGGCCTCTTCTTTAGCTGGATCCCAACATGAAGATGACCTGGGACAGCATTAAGCTGATCCATGATAGTGTGAGTAAGAAATAAAGTATGCAATTGTAGACCAATAAGGACTGGAAGTTGTTAGTCACTGAGGCAAGACATACTAACTGATATCCACGGCATATAAGCAAATACATCATAATGTAAGAGAAAAGCAAATAAAGTGTCAAAGGAGATCAGAAGAGGAAGAGAAAATTCCTGCTAAGAAAGTCAAGGATGACTTCAGAGAAGAGGTAACATCTGGGGTAGTCTTAGAAGGAGCAGTAGGATATAGACGTAAAAAAATAGAAAGAGCTGGCCCCGTGGTCTGGTGGTTAAGGGAGCCAGAACCACACGGCTTACTGCATGGTTTGAACCTCAGCCCTGGTGACTTGAAAAATACAATGAGCCCATGAGTGTACATGCCCCAAATTCTCACAGGATGGAGAAATAGAAGAGAAGGGATTATGGTATATCCATGCCCCACTGAGGGGGATGCTTTCTCCCTCCTCTCTATCTCTGTCTCCCTGTCTCTCTCTGATGAGCACATGCACCTTTTGGCAAATTTTAAAAAGGAATGAAGAAAATAGAAAGAAGTTCTCTAGAGAGAACAGCATCAATTCCTCATCGATGTGGGAAAACGCAGGGCATGGATTAATACATTAGAACACGGTTCACAGGCTTTCTCAGGGCAGAGGTCCAAGATGGATTTGGCGGGGGAGGGGGGCTGTAAGTTCTTACAATGATATTTAATTTTGTCAATAATTCACTTTTATAATAACTCACTACATGATATTTTGATAACACTTTCCATTTTATCATCTTTTTCGAAAATAAATATCCTGGATCAGCCGGATAGTTACCAGTCCCAGTGCCCATGGTGTCCTTTGATCTGGTTGGCCTCATTAAGTGATCAATTGAAGTGACAGCATTTAGCTTTTAACACTAAGAATTCGTAACGTATTTATGAGGATTAGTGAGTACTTGGATTTAAGAAGTACCAAATAAAACATAGAGAAAGGCACTGTATCATAATGTTGAGAAAGATGCAGAAAATGCAGCTGAAATGATGTAAGAGGGTTAGAGGTTGAAGCCTCGAAGTCCAGACTAGAGATAAACTTTTTCAATTGTTCAACTTCAGATGAAACTAATAAACAATTTCCATCATACCAAGAACAATAAGAAAATATTCCCTGCATCACCCACAAACTGTAATGTATAAGTCAGGGAAAGGCTATGTTTGGCTGCAGTGACAAACAAGTCCATTCCAAGTTAGCTAGATCTCTGCTCCACATCTTCTTCCTTCCAGGTGCCAGGCAGACGGAGCAGCCTCTATCTTGGGCCTTGTTGGTCATAATGACAGAGACCAGAGAGAAGGCCTAACAAACCAGAAACCGGCTCTTATGGTTTCTGCTCAGATGTGGAACACATCATTTCTCTCCACATTTCACTGACCAGAGGAAATCATGTGACCAAGCTACACCAACATAGAGCAGCAAAAACACAACCTGAATAATAATACACTCTGCCATACAACATGAGCCAGAATTCGGGAACAAGCTCAAAGCTGCATTTCACATGATCATCAGAGCTCACACAGAATTTCCTCTCTCCTTTCTGGCAGCATGGATTCATTTGGAAGGAGGGAAAAGTTAAGTCCACAGCATCATTGGCTAGACCACTCCCAGTCTGTGGAAGTAACATGCCTCCCAAGGTCTCTTCATAATAAAAGAATAATAAACATTCCACTGAAATCTTTAAATGGATAGAGGAGTTTAATTATAATAATTTAATTTTCAAAAGCAAAAGCTGCTTTTATACAATTACAGTGAGGCAACTTTTAATTAACTTTGGAAACTTTCTTTTGCTTGGAAAATCTAATTAAAAATACTTAGGGAACTATCAACATAACACAAGATTCAGGAGGGGGTTAGAATTAATATTGGAAAAGTATGGAAAAGAGGTACCTGTGGGGAGTCAGGGTCACTTAAGTTTTCCACAAATATCCTATGGTGCCTGTCCCTCAGAACTCTTGGGATGTCCAAGAAAGACTTTGCCAACAATAGCTCTATGGGATTCCTTTAAGCACTTGGGTCTGGAAGAGAATTCTGCCTTTTCTTTCTTCTACTTTTGGAATACCCCCCACCTGATACAGGGAATTTGGACAAGGGGCTGGTGGTTAGATGTGAGAGTCAGGAAATTTCAGGAAGTGAAGTGAGGGGGCTACAGGTGTCATGGCAGTTAAGGTACTGTACCCCACATGGCAGGCTGCCCTGTTCAAGTCCCAGACCCCAAGGCTTGAAAATCATGTATGTGCCCCAAATTCCAAGAGGAGACTAGAGAAGAGGGGACTGTGGCATGCCAACTACCTTGAGGGTGATGTCTCACTTTCCCTCCCTCTCTCTCTCTCTGTCTAATGAGCACATGTGCATGAGCTCAATAGCAAAACCTACTAAGTGAAATGACACCATACATTAGCCTCCCCTATAAGAGGACAGAGTCTGTGTGTGCTCACTTTGTAACTTATCTGCCCTTACTGTGTGTGCTAGGAGGTGAGAGAATGGTCTCAACCACAGTGGTTCACAGAGTGGCCCATGACCTCACAGTATCAGCATCACTTGCTAGAAATACTATAAAGGTGCTTGGGCCCTGCCCCAGATCTACTAAATCTAGATGGGCCTTTGAACCCACTGTCCAGGTGATGGCTAACATGATGTCCAGGTGATGCCTGTGCATATTAAAGTCTGAGAAGTACCTGTCTAAGCCACAGTCATCTCTAATTGTGATCTGACAATGACCTGCTTTAGAATTTCTTATTTTTTTCTTTTTTTGGAGAGGTTTATGCTATAGGGCGCGTGCGCTCGCCAGAAAGACAGAGAGAGACCGAGAGACAGAAAGCGAGAAATCACGCCCCCGGGGGGATGGCCACACCACAATCCCTTTTCCTCCATTCTCCTCTCAGGATCTTGGGCATGCACGCACACGCACCCGGCGTGTGTTTAATCCACTGGGTCCGGGACTTGAATCGCAGTCAACTAAGTGGGAGTCCAGCAATATAGCCAGCCCCTGCTTTAGGATTTCTCAGGGAGCTGGTTTTAAAAAGAAGATTCCTGGAACCAGTAGATGGTGTAATGGTTATATCACCGGACTCCCACATAGTCGACCGTGGTTCAAGTCCTGGATCCAGTGGCTTACAACTCAAGCCAGGCATGTGTGCATGCATGCCCAAAATCCCAAGAGGAGAATAGAAGAGAAGAGATTGTGGCATGGCCACCCCCCCCCCCAGGGGGTGATTTCCTACTTTCTGTCTCTCTGTCTTTCTCTGTCTCGCCAATAAGCATACACACCCTATAGCAAAAATCTCTCTAAAAGAAGGGGGGGGGGGAAAAAGGAGATTCCCAGGTGCTCCTCCAAACCTAGAAAAGCAGAATCCCTGGAGATGGGGTCCAGGAACCACATGTCAAATAAGCTCCCCCAAGAGACTGTGATACACACTGGAGTTTGGAATCCCTGGTACTCACTAAAGAACTCCATGCTTGAGGTTAGGAAATCTGATCTCCACCTACTGATAGAGGAGCTCTTCAACCTCTTCCTAACCTCAGTTTCCTCTTTTGTGAAATGAGAGAGTAATGCCCACCCTTGGGAGTGCCACTTTGCTGAGTGTTATCCTCCAAGAAACTGCTAAGTAAATGACAAGGTAGATCTGAGCAGTCTTCCTAACACTGATGTCACCACTGAGGCTGATTCCTCTGCAAGCAGAGAGCTCGCTGGGAGTTAGTAGACCACGATTCTAACCTGGCTCCCCACTGATTTGATACAAGACCTTGGGCAAATTGGACCACCTTCTCCGGCCTCAGTTTGTTGACTTTGTCAGCAACCAAGCAGGAATGGGTCAAATGTGCAGACTCCTCAGAGATCAAGGTAAGCTCTGAGACCTTGGAGGGCCCTGGAACCTGTCATTTGCAGAGACCTGTCCTTTAGATGGAAACTACCTTTCCAGGTAAGAGCAGTCAGAGGCAGAGGGATCTCTCATGATGGGCCCATCTAGGCCTTTAAGAAGGAGATGAGTTCTCTCCACGTTAGACATGTGTTTACAAATCAGTCCCTGTGGTTTTCTTAGTTTCTCCTCAAACTTTAAAAACAAAACAAAAAAGGAAACAAAGACATTGATTCCCACATGGTTCCAAATCTCCCAGCCCATCAGGCCCCGTCCCTGCCCACCAAGGGTTCCAAATATAACAAGTGACCTGATTCCTAAACCCAGGGCCTCCATCAGGGAGTGCGGGACAGAGCAGTTGGGAGGAACTTTAAGGTTACACTGACCCCCAGTGGAAATCAGAGGCGATGGCCACTGCTCCCACCTCAATCATCCCCTACCCCCACCCTCACCCCATCCTCCTGTGGCAGCCCCTCTCAGGGACAGCCATCCGCCAGCTGCCACCTCTGAGGCACAGACCACTGTCGAATCTGACCGCATCCTGGGGAATCCCTGCCAAGGGCAGTCAGAGTACAAAGGGAGGCCCACTGTCACCCCTGGCACATCACCATCCCTGGCCTGGGCATTGCCTTCTTGATGGCCTCTGGCCCCCAGAACCATTCTCATTTGGGATGAAGCCTCTTTCCTGCTCAAGGACCTCCAGCTTCGTGGAGCCTACAAGACTGTTCAGGTCCTGGTCTGGCTTCCAGGGCTCCCCAGCATCTAGCCCCACCTGCTGCTCAAGCCACCGCAACCAGGCTCAGAGAGGCCAGGGACATGGGCTAGCCCCATCCTCACAGCTCCCTGCTACGGCACTGTGCAGGCTGCCCCTCCTCCTGAAGGGCTCCTCTATGTGCATGAGTCTTACCCAGACTGAGGCAGAGAAGACACGCTGCCTTCCCAGAAGCATGGACCAATCACACTAGCTCCTTACAGTAGATGGAGCCCTCAGTTCCCACATGCATGACAAGCTGCCTCCCCTCCAGCCCCAGAGCCTCCACTTTCTCGGATGCAGGACGAAGATAGCAAATTCAGCCCAACCAAGCTCCAAGGCTGGGCGCTGAAAGGCAAGGAGAAAACAAAGAGCTTCGGCGACCACATGCATGCCATGTCACCGCACATCACGGTGGCTGTGCCATGTGTTGTCTTGTTTTGCATCACAGAAGCTTTGTTCATACACTAACTCAAGTGACTGAGAGAGGCCATTGAGCTGGGCCTGGAACCTTGTGGTCCAGCACTACGTTGGATACTGGGGACACTAAGACTCCTCTAACAGACACAGATGCACGAGGTGGTGGAGTGGAGGTAGGCGTGCAGCAGGGCCCAGGACCCAGATCCAGTATCAGGGAAGGGTCCCTGGAGGAGGTGACATCTGAACTGGGACACCTAGGACCAATGTGACTGGCAGAAGGAAGAGCACAAGGATTGGCAGGCGAGTGTTACAGTTACATACAACTTCTCCTAGGTGGAAGAGCCCTTTGAGAGTCCGTGTGTCTGGGGCTGAGGATGGGAGGGAGAGACAAGGAGGGAGCAGGCAGGAAAGGCCAGACCATGCAAAAGACTCCACATGCGCGGGGCAGGGGGGCTCTGCCGAGTGTTAAGCAAGGAGGTGATATGGTCAGACTATTACATAGGAAACACCCCTCTGGCTTTAGATACAAAGTACATGGGGTCTGGGGGCGGCTGGAGACAGGGAGCAGACGGGGGCTGGGCGGTTGTTCTTGCCCCGGAAGCCTGTCTCTGTTCAGCAAAAGAAAACCCCACTTAATGCTGCAATTGTAAAGGTCTGTAAAAAACAGGGGAAGGACCCACAAACACACTTTGATTCACGGAGCCCAAGAGGACTGAGCCGTCACCCCTTCCACCCAGCCCCAGTGCCTGACTCTGTTATCCTCCTCCAGTCTCTGCGCACTGTGCCCAGAGTCAGGGAACTTGCTACCAACCGGCGCACACCACCTCCCAAGGAGTGGAAATCCCACAGTATCAGAGACTAAGTCTCCCCCAGCCTGATTGGTACCCCAAAACACGCGGGGTGTCTGATGCAAGCTAGGAGGGATTTACTAGGCAGAGGGCTCCGAGATGGGAGTTTTGGTGCCCACTGGCACACTGCTGAGAGCAGGCTGCACACAGCCTTGCCTGCCCCGCCGGCTGCGCTGTCCTCCTGACACTTGCCGGCATGAAATGTCAAAGTGAAGGAAGGATAACATTGGCCGGTGTGAGGATCCCGGCTGATGGCAATGGCACCCGCCAAGAGGCAACTCCTGATCTGACAGGAGACTTGAGGACACTAATGGGACATTCCAAAAGCAATCTCCCTGCTTCCTTCACACATCTCATGTTTTCTTCACCCTTTTAGCGCCACTCCATTTTTTTTTTTTTCTTTTTCAGAGAGAGATTTTTGCTATAGGACTCACATGCTCACCAGAGAGACAGAGAGAGACAGAATGCAAGAAATCACCCTAGAGGGGGGATGGCCCCACCGCAATCCCTCCTCCTCCATTCTCCTGGATTTGGGGCACGTACATCCATCCAGCGTGAGTTTCAAGCTGTCAGGTCCTGGACTTGAACTGTGGTCAACCATGTGGGAGTCCAGCACCTTAACCACTATGCCACCTGCTGGCCCCAAACTCGACTCTTAAGAGTTTTCTTTCCACCTGTAAATTCCTAGGAGGGCTGTGTATGTGTTGGACACTAATTTTTGCACACGTATCCACAACTGCGTGTATGGCTGTGCCGGAATATCCTGGGTGTTTGCCGGTAAATGTCTTATAAATGATTTTGTGTGTCTGCATGTGTCTGCCTTCCAGCGTGGGGGATTACATTTGCCCATTTTGGGGTGATCATGAAGGAATCCATGCATGCATGCTATGAAGTGTGTGCAGGTGTGAGTTCAGTGAAGGAGCAGTTATCTACACTGCAGGCATCAAGGTAAACTTGCCAAAATACCAACCCGGCCCCCACATCTTCCTCTTGCCTTGCTTTTCTGGATAGCACGTCAGTCTGTCCACCTGCAGCCAAAGAGCACAGTGCACAGAAGTTGGCATCCAAAATCTAGAGCAGGGAATCCTGTAGTGAGTCCCAGCTCACCTCCCACCCACTGGTGACCTGAACTGGTTGACCTGCCAGCTCAGTTTACTCAACTCTCAGCTGGAAACAGCGGTCAAGCCCGCACACACGTGACCACTGCGTGCTCTGTGCCTAGCACATGAGTGCACAGCACCGTCTGCTCTTCTGAGGCCTGAACATCCAGGCCTTTGCCCACTTGCACAGGCCCAAAGCCTGGACTGGCCTTCTCCATCAAAGCCTGCTGTTTGTCCAGCCATCATCAGACTTCCAGCTGGCCCCATGTGGCAGCCATTGTCTGAGCCATGAACCAGCTGCTCTCACACCCCAAGACAGACGGAGACGGGGGGGCGGGGGAGGGTGCAGAACCATGCCACACGGCAGGGCTGTAGAGTACAATAGTGTGCCACCTCCCCAGCCTGGGGGCTGGGCGATTAGGGGGCCCTTCTGGAGGAGGCAGTATCTCAGCTCTAGCCTTAAAGATGAGCAGGTATCGGGAACCAGCAGTTAGCGTAATGGCTATGTCGCTGGACTCCCACGTAGTCGACCGCGGTTCGGGTCTCGGACCCGGTGGCTTACAACTCACGCCGGGCGCGTGTGTGTGCGTGCCCAAGATCCCGAGAGGAGAATGGAGGAGAAGGGATTGCGGCGTGACCATCCCCCCTGGGGGGTGATTTCTCGCTTTCTGTCTCTCTGTCTCTCTCTGTCTGTCTGGCGAGCGCACGCGCCCTATAGCGAAAAATCTCTCAAAAAAAAAAAAAAAAAAACTCACGCCGGGCGCGTGTGCGTGCGTGCCCAAGATCCCGAGAGGAGAATAGAGGAGAAAGGATTGCAGCGTGACCATTCCCCCTGCGGGTGATTTCTTGCTTTCTGTCTCTATGTCTCTCTCTGTCTGTCTGGCGAGCACACGTGCCCTATAGCGAAAATCTCTCTCAAAAAAAAAAAAGATACGTGTAAAAAAAAAAAAGATGAGCAGACATCTGTTGGTAAAGGGATGAAGCAGAGAGTCAAGCAGAGGGCACAGCACAGGGAGGAGACGAAGAGAGAAGCTTCGCTGAAGAACTGGAAGGTCGGTGGGGTGGGGAGAGAGGACGCTAGGAGGCCAGCTGGCCTGAGACCCAGTAATCCTCTTGTGACAGTGGGCATTACACTGAAGGGAAAGGGACACAGCATCCTCAGAGGTGCATTCAGAAAAACCCTCAGATGCAGAGAGGAGGGTGGATGTGAGGGGAGCGGCCCAGATGTATGAAGCAGACGTGCACCAGGCTCCGCCCTCAACACTTACATGCTTAACTCACTTCCTCCTCAGCAGTCACTGACGGAAGTACCGCCACAGCGGCCATTTTCCAGATGAGGAAGCCAAAGCCCAAAGAGTTGAAATACCTCATCGGAGGCCACACGGCGGTACGTGTGCAGGGAGTCCCTGAGGCTCTGACCCGGTTTTGTATTTCATCTTTATTTTACCCCAAATAAAAATGCACAGATACCTCTCAAAATTCCAACCCTCCGAGATAAATGTTCATGTAAACAGTTTGGTGACCATCCTTCCAGATGGGCATGAGATGAAAGGTTTAATTTTATAAAAATGAGATTGTATAATTGACTCAACCATATAGCGTAGATAGCTTTTCATGTCAATGAACACAAATCTACACGACTGCACAGTATTCGATAATATGGATTACCGTCATTTACTCAGCCAGATCCCTATTTCTATGCATTTAGGTTGTTTCTCGTTTTGGGTAATTATAGAGCAAGCAGGCGTGGAATTCCTGGTGCCATCATTTCTGACGGGCTTCTTACAAAAAAGGTCTTAGACATAGTCTCTTTCGTTTGCAGTCTGGCAGTATTCTTTATAGTCTGAGGGTGATTGGTAAATCCTTTAGAGGACAAGAAGAGAAATACTCATAAAATAAAGCAAATGGTATATTCACCCATTTATCAAAATAACAAAATATGATTTCACCATAAAATGGCATGAAGTACTGATACGTGCCACAACATGGATAAACCTTGAAAACATTATACTAATTCCATGTAAAAGAAATGTTCAGGGCTGGCCCTGTAGCCTAATGGTTAAAGGAGCCAGATCCCACCTGACTAAACATAGTTCTAATCCTGGCCCCAGCAACCTGGAAAACATGACAAGCTCGTGCATGTGTGCATGTCTAAAATCCCAACAGCATGGAGAGCTGCATGGAGAGGGATCATGACATGACCCCGCCCCATTGGGGGGTGCTTTCTTCCCTCCCCTCCCCAAATATGTCTCTCTCTAGCAAGCGCAGGCACCCTCTAGCAATTACAAAGAGAGAGACAGATGGAAGGAAGGAAAAAAAGAGAAGAAAGAAAGAAAACAGAGAGAGGGAAAGAAACAAAAAGAAGGAAGGAAAGAAAGATCCAGAATATGCACATCTATAGGTCAGTGGATTAGGAGCAGCCTAGGGCTCAAGTGGAATGAGGGGTTGGAGGGTGATAGCAAAACTGTATCAGGTTTTCTTTTGGAGAAATGAAAAAAAAAATTGATGGGGTGATGGTTGTACAACACTGAATACCATTTAATTGTACCCTTTAAATGGGTGAATTGTATGGGAAGTGAATTATATCTCAATAAAGCTGTTAGGAAATAAGTAAAAGGAAGTAACTGGGAACAAATCCCTAGGAGCCTGAAGGAGACGGGGGGGGGGGGGGGGGTTGGCAGGGATGATGGGGGAGGTCATGGCATCACAGGAGTCCTTGTCCTGGGGAAGACACTGGGAAGCAGCATCAAGTTCCCCCATCCCAAGATGGAGAGTGGCTGCAGAAGAGTCCCTCTAAGATTTGGGGTGCCCGGGAGACATCCCCTGGCCTGTAGAGCCTCCCACTAGTTCAGCCGCTGTCCCCACCCCAGATGGCACCCCACCAGGGTGCCACGCAGGCTGTCCTTTCTCTGGCACTCATATCATGGACGGCTCAAAAGTCTCTCATTATGGCCGCCTTTTGTGATTTCCCTGAAAGTCATTAATAATAAATAAGAACCATCTAACATGATAAATGAAGTATTAATTATAAGATCTGGTTTTAAATGCTATGTACTAATTAATATGTACCCTTTTCATATCTTCCTGTTGTTATGAGGAATTTTGCTCAAATTATAGATAGTGCTAGTGAAAAAAAAATAATAAAAATAAAAAAATAAGTAAGAACCAACAAACTGAAAAGAAGAGAGGAAAAAGCTCTGAGGCCCAGGGGCTGGAAAGGGTGGGAGAAGGAAGTAGCCCAGTAAGGGCCCATTTCTTGCCACTGTTTTATTGGACTGGATCTTTGGGATCATCTTGGGGTGCCCCTAGTGGAAAGCGGCTAATAGTCCCACCCTCAGATCCCACTGGCATCAGCCTCCAAGTGGCTGGTAGAGAAATGGGGTCCAGGATTTTAACCATCTGTGTGCCAATAGCGGGGACACAGGGTGGAGGGCAGTTGGCAGCTACAAGCTACCAGGTACCCTCAGTATTCCAGAAATCTCCCCCAATTTTGTCACCCTCCCAAGAGCCTTTCTCACAGTCAGTCCCCTCAGTGGGCTGGGATGGCATTGAGCTTAGAGACAGGCTGGGCTTCTAGTCCCATTTCCTAGCTGCAGGACCCTGCAAAAGCTACTTCCCCTCTCTGCACCTCACTTTCCCCATGTGTGAAATGGGGGTGGTAGCTACAATCTATATTTTGTTTATTTCCCTGGATGTTGTGAAGATCAAATGAGCTATTAGATAAAACAAAGGAATTTAGGGAAGCAGTTCCTGAAGACCAGGTTGACCGCCCCGAATCCCCATAGACACATTACAATATAGATGTCTGGGCTTTCACCCCAGAGAGGAATGGTTCATTGGATATGGGGTGATGGGGGAGGGGGACAGAATCTGTATGGGAGAGTGAGGAAATCCATCTAGTGCTTCTGGTGGGTGACCAGGTATAAGAAACGTTTGCTTCTCAAGCCTCCATCACATGGCCTCTCATTGGGAGGGGTGGGATCTGGAAGTCAAATACAATAGTGCTGACCCCCCTAAGGAGCGGCTCGCAGCTGGGCCAAGTTCTTTTCCTACTCTGAGTCGCTGTTTCCTCACCTGGAAAGTGGGGTAAACTACTGCTCTTTCAGGTTTGGTAAATTAAGAATATGAAGTGCTCAGGACATAATGGATCATCAGTAAGTAGCAGCTGTTATTTTTCTATTAGTTTACCATTTCAGTGTGGTTACTCTTACAGACTACTAGCAATCATTCAGCTAGCCTAAAACCTAAAAGTCATCATTTTTGTTATTCTTTGCCTAGTTTTTTTCTTTTTTTGTTCCAAAACTAATATATATTCATCGTAACAATTCAAACCATCTAGAAGTATTGAATCTCACAATTCATAGTTGGGAGCATAATCTTGCAGACATTTTTCTACAGACAGAAATAGACATATAGATGTCATTTCACACACACACAAATGGCATTGTACATTACACGTTGCACTGAAACCTGCTTTTCCCCCTAATCAGCAATCTATCATAGACATCCTTCCATGCTAGTGTATTGATCTATTGACCCAAGGGCTAAAAACCATCACATTAAACAGGTATACCATGATTTATTTAACCAGGCCTCTTCTGTTAGGCATTCAGGTGGTTTCTGATTTTTCACTGTTATAAACAAATCCGTAATATTTATCTTTGAACAATCATCCTTGCACCCCTAGGTAAGCATTCCTGGACAGCCACCATGTACCTGGTTCCAAATACTTAAAATATATTTATCTCATTTAAAGCTCACTTCATCTCTGCCAGATTTGGCAGATGGAAAAAAAAAAAAAAAAAAAAAAAAAAAAAAAAAAAAAAAACTGGGAACCAGAGGTTTAAGTCATGGCTGGCAGAGAAATGGGGTACAGGATTTTAACCATCCGTTCACATAGTTAGTAAATAATGGGGCCAATAAAGAAGCCTGTGGCTGATTGATTGATTTATGACCACAAACTATCTGCCTCTTTGTGTTCCTGCTCTTTGATGGGTCCCTCCTACTCTGATTCTGGGTGTACCCATATCACTTACATTAGCTGATGACACAGTAGCAACCAGATGCAAGTAGAAGTTTGAAAATGCATTTGCAAGTTTCTGCTTTCACCCTCAAACCGTGTTCAGCCATGAGAACAAGCCCAAACTAACATGCCTGAGAATGAGAAGACACATGGAGCATCCCATCCAAAGCCATCCTAGATCACCCAGCCCCCAGCCCACCTGCCAGTTGATCTAAAATATATGAACAAACCCAGTCAAGGTTAGTTAATCCAACCCAGGTCAGCAGAACAGCACAGATAACCTGTGAAAAATAATAAATAGTTCTTATTTTAAGCCACTAAGTTTTGGTGATTTGTTATGCAGCAATAGCTAACTGATACAAAACCAAACTCTGATTCACAATGCTATTACCTCCAAGACCCAGCTTCCTTTCTTAGGGATCAAAGCCCTATGCAGAGCCTACATGGAACAGATGCTGTACCGACATTGCTCAACATTCAAGACTCAAAGAATATGGCCCTGCCACTGAAGAACTGATTGTCCATTGATAAAGAACATGAATAAAATTTTATAGTTCACTAATAGGAAACTGGGCTCAGAAGGGACCTCTCATTGATCATAATCACACAGTACTTAGGGATGAAGAGAAACCCAGCCCTCCTGACCCTAAACCCAGAGTTCCTGGATCCATTCAAAGCTTCAGGCATCCTTGAGCACCAATAATAGTTACGTGACCAGACCCCGCCTATGACTATGCAGGCCGATCCCCCCCCCCCCCGCCCCCGAGAGAACTATTTCTCAATTTAGTAAGTTGGGTAGAAGAGCTCTAGTTTCCATCTGAGGGCATTAACCACAAATTTATTTTTGAGGCCCCGTGTGCAGTTTTTTATGCATCCTTAAATACCAAAACATAATTACCAATGTCAATACATAATGTTTATTTCTTTCAGAACCGACATTTTAATTTTCCTGAGCAGGCGGGAAAAATGATATGCATAAAAATAATGACAAATATTAAAAGTCTCCCAAATAAGGGACCAGGATCACCCGCATAATCCTAAATTTAAATGCACTCACGATCACAGCCACATTAAAGGTCTGATAAGCCAAATTAGGTTCCGTGTAAGCATAATTAATCTTCTTTTTCAATGAAGATATTACAAGGGCGTTAATTTGAATCCCAAAGGCCTTTGGGAAATTGAATTATATAGATAAAGCAAATATTTGACCTTTTGCAGATAATTACTATTTAAAAGAATTCACAATGCAAATGAACACCAAATAAACCTTGGGTGTTACTGGGCTCTGCTGAAATAAAATCCTTTATAAATATTCAGCAAGAATAAAAGACAGGTATCCTACTCTTTTTGGCCTCCCAGTTTTTCATTTCAATTTTGGAAGCATAAAACTCCAGCTGGGGGTCCTGGTGTTTATTAACAAATAATTGAATGAAAATTGGCCAGCACCAATTATGTCAAATTTGCAAATTATCTGTTATCATTCATAGGTCATTAAATTTCAAAAGACAGTGAGCAAGGGAGGCTCAGTTGCTACAACAATGATCCCAGAACCAGTGTTAAATAGAGTTAATCCTCAGAGAGGAAAATGAGTCACCAGTAATAAGGTGTTTCTGTCACCTCTGGATCAGGTGCCTTGGTCCCAGGTAAGGTGGAACAGATGAACCTGCATCAGCTGGCACCTCCACCCTTCCCCTTGGCCTCCTGGCATAGGAGAGAAAGCAGAGACCAAGGGCCAAATCCTGGCCCTGCAGCTTATGAGCTGAAGGATATTGGACAACCCTAGGCTCAGTTTTCCCACAGTAATGAGTAGAATCAGACAGTGGTCACACCCTTGGGAACACGAAATGAGATCAAAGATTGGGAGGGGGCGCTAATGCCCGAGGCACAGGCTGCAGAATTGGACAGTCTTGTGTTTGCATTCTATTTTCCCCATGGATAATCGAGTTTCCTCAGCTTCCAATCTGTGAAATGGGTCGGTAGCCCTATTGCAGCAACCTGAGGTTCTTGAGAAGATTAAACAAGAGAAGGCTTACAAGATACTCGGCAGAGTAGGTGCTCCTTGGCAGTTGACTGTTTCTGAACACTGAGCTGCTTCCCCACCGTCCCAGAGACCCACTCTGGTGTCTCAACTTCCTTCCCCATTCTAAGGCATAGAGCATCTCTGAGGTCCAAAGCAAGACTGCATGGAACCAGAATCTCACACAATCCCACCTGAGGACTGTTCCTGCAGTTTCCGGTGTTAATCCTTCTCTGGTGAGTTAGTTAAAACTCCTCGGCTACTAATAGCTTACACTGAACACTACCCCGTGCACTGTTCTAGGGGCTCTCCCTAGATATTTCATTCAATCCTTTTACAGTCATAGAAGGAAAGAGTACGATTACCCTCATTTTACAAATTTATAGAGGAAACAGAACCAGAAAGCTCAGGCTGGGATGTCAGCCCCAGGACTCACCTCCTTATCACATACATGGTGTTGCCATCCACCCCACCCACAAGGCCTGTCTGGGGCCCGGCCACCAGCATCGCCAATGTGACCCTGGCCTTGCCCTCCTCGATGAGTGGACACAAGGGTGGCAGCTCACTCCTCTCAAAATCAAAGGCCTCAATGTCTATCAGCCCATCAGAGTCCCTACCAGCCAGGCCTGCAGTTCCAGGGAACTTACATCTCCCAGGTCTCCTGTGCCACCAACATTTAGGGTGGTCCTGGCTCGGTTCCCCTCTGAGACTGAGCTACAGAATCAGAGATGGCCTGAGTTCAGATCTAACTGGTGCTTCTACCAAAAAAGCAGCTGTGTGGAGAGAAAGGCAAGAAAACAAAGATGCTGTGCAACACCACGATGGAGTACAGTGAGGTTGGGGAGCAGCAAGGACTTCAGAGGGGACATCCTGAGCTAGCTTTGACGAGTAAGAGGTACCCTGGTGGGGAGGGGAGGAAGGCACTCACACACCGAAGGAGCAAAGAGATGGAAGTACATGGAGCGTGTGCTCAGGATGAGACAGCCTCCCGCGCTCCTGTGCAACCGCTTCTAGCCCCAGACCTCCTTCAGCCCAGAGAGCTGCCACCAGGAGCTGACCCTCACCCCTGAACCCACCAGGGCTGAGAGGATCCAAAACTGGCCCCAATTTAGAGCCAGGGAGAGGCATATATTTCTCCAACACCACTGGCCACTGGGTCCCAAGCTCTGCTGGGCATCATTCAAAGGCTTGGGCTCTATGGAAAAAGAAGATACTGACATTCAACCAAACCCACCTCCTTCTCACAGCCCTGCCAAGGCAGGTCCAGAGGCTTGGGCTCCTGGGAAGTCTTTGCAGCAGGAGACATGTAAGTGGCCGAAACAAAGTCATCTTCCCCGCCATTATTACACAGGAGTTCTCTGATTCTGATTAGAACTGAATTGAATCTGGCTGGGAGAAATTGAATTTGTACATTTCCCTAATCATACAATCTTCAAATACTCAGTGTTCAAGTCCCAATTAGTCTTCCTGGATCTGGAAGGAAGGAGGAGACAGCCTTATTGACAACAGAGGAGTAAAAACTCAGAGCCTGCAGTTATTGATGATTGATCAGCTGGATTTTATAAAACTCCGGGGCCTTCCCTGGTACCAGGGAAAGGCTTCGTGACCTGCACAGCAGTCTTTCGTTTCTGCTTTGATGCCAGTTGTCCCAGTTCTTTCCTCGAGGATCACCATAATGTCTGCTATTGCCACCCTCCATCCTCTCCATCTTTAGCATCTTGTTCTGCCTTGAAAAGGAGCACTGCAGATGTCCTCCACGTCCCTGATCTGATGTTCCACGAAGTCAGCTCTAGCATCCGTGCTTCTGGGCTGTCGTAACAACGCTACTGCCTGCTGGGTCCTTTGAAAATCTTCCTGGCCTCGTCCACCTCTCTACCATCTTAGCTCTTCGCCCCTGTGACTTTTTGCTCTGATTTTATAAAAGCCATTATCTCCTGGCATTTGCATGAAGGTACACACGCAATTCTAAAATTTTCTTCTGAATCTGAAACAGACACTTTCCAGAGTACTAGTCATCTTCCAAATTTTAAACAATATTGTCATTCGCGTATTCCTCAGCAGTGCTTTTCCTTCTGCCCCTCTTGGTCCCTCTTTCTCATCTCCGAATGGTTCCCTGTAACCTCTCTTCTCTCACCAAACATGGTTTTCTGGTGGTTTCATCTGACCCAACAGCTTCTATTCCAAACCCTCTTGAAGAACCACACTGATGTGTTCATCAAATACTTACTAAGCATCACTGTGTCCCAAGCCTGGTGCAGAGTGTAGGAGAGGACCCTCGGCACCTGTCACCCGGTCTCAGATCTCCCAACTCTGCTGTCCTGAGAGCCCCGGAGGAGCCAGCCCCCAGGCCAGTTCCCAGTGGCCACCAGGCCATCAGCTGATGAAACTGTTCTGGATGGACTCTTCTCCTGACTCTTGACATTCTTACAAGTGTTCAATTCAGCCAAACCACAGCCCCCAAAATGCCCTTGCCTAATTCGGGACATCCACCATCAGGAACTCGAACTAGTCACTGACCCAGAGAAATCTGCAATTTGTTTCTCAATGATTTGTTCTATGGACTGGATGTTGGTGCCTGTACCCACCTACCACCACCCAACTCATACGCTGAAGCCCTCCACCCCACTGTGATGTTTGGGGGCGGAGCCTTTGGAAGGTAATGAAGAGTATATGAGGTCGTGAGGGTAAGGTCCCTAAGGTGGAATTAGTGTCTTTATAAGAAGAGATCAGAGACCTCCTCTCTCCACCATGTGAGGACACAGGATGATGTCTGTGTGCAAGCCAGCTAGAGAGGCCTCAGCAGAAACCAAATGGTCCAGCATCTTGACCTTGGACTCCCCAGCTTCAGAGCTATGAGGAGGCAATGTGTGTCGCTTAATCCATCCATTATAGTATTTTATTGTAGCAACCTGCTCTGACTAAAACAGCTCTTGGGTGAAAGTTTTGCAAGGCCAGGGGACAGGTCTGTCTTTATTCTTGTGACAGGCCTGGCTCAGCCCCGCGGAAGGGCCATTGGGTCCAGAGCAGGACTTGAGTGTCTAGTCATGCAGGGAAGGATGCCCCTTCTCAGGTCTGGATTTGCACAGCCAGTTTCCAGAAGAGAGTTCTCATTCCTTTGTGATGGCGACAGGTCTCTTCCTGAGCCCTCTCACTGCCCATCAATGCAGAGATCAGTGAAAGCGTAGTCTCCCCGGATCCTGCAGCGAGGAGGGAAACAGAGTGCTGGCTCCAAAGTCGTAACAGCAGCCCAGAGAGACAGCTCCCAACTGCCTGAGCCGAGACCTCTGGCTCCAAAGTCAACGTCCCTCCATCACACTGTGGCCTCCCTGTTTTCTACAGTGTCTGAAGTCTTATCAGAATAGAACAAGCAGCAGCTTGGGCAAGGCGGTAATTAGGAGAGAGGGAGGTTTTGTTAGCAGAAGTGACTCTTAATCTTCTCAGTCAGTAGGGAGGGCCCATAGTAGCAAAATTTGGAGAAAAGGCTCCATATGAAATGGGGAGGCCCCACAGACAGCATGGCCCCTGCCTTTAAGAAAATGTATATAATCTACTGGGTGGAAAAAGAACAGCACACAACCCAAGAAAGTGTGTGCACGCATACTTGATTATTTTGAAGGCACACCAGCTCTACACGTTTTAATAGCACAGGCTGAGGCTTACAGGGATGAAATGACCTGATGTCTGGGACTTGCCACTCAAGTGCAGCTCTGGGGACCAGCAGCTCTGTCGTCCCCTGAGAGTCGCTTGTTAGAAATGCAAATCCTCAACTCCTACCCCAGAACTACCGAATCAGAATCTGGAATTGAACAACTGCCAGGTGACTTTTCAGTACATTAAATATTAAGAATCACTGATTTTAAAAAGAAAAGGGGGGAAAAGGCACTAAAAAAAAGAATAAAGGAAAAAAGAATAAAGGGAGAGTGAAGCGAATAGAGAAGAATATTGATAACTGTTGAATCTGGATCACGGGCATATGGGAGTTCATTGTACTAGTCTCAACTTTTCTATCTGTTTTAAAATGTTTGAAGTAGGAAAGAAAATGTACTAACAATTGACAGGGAAAAAAGGCACAGCAAACCATGGTCCAAGACAACAGAGGTCACCACAGGATGCTCCAGGCTTCAAGTGAACATGCAAATTCTGCACAGGCCCCTGGGACAGAGTCATCAGCTGATCGGCCCAGGGGCTGCATTGGGAGGCTGGAGAACAGAGTGCCCACACCATGCAAGATGGATGCAGAAGACTCACAGGGCACCACTGGGTGACACTGAGCATTCCAAAGATAAACAGAAAAGGTGTCCAAGTAGCAAAAACACACACCTACAAGGTTATCAGCCCCACAGATGCTGTAGGATGGAGCAAGGCTCCGTTTCAGTTCTCTCGATCACTATAACAAATTTCCACAAAACAACACAGATTCTCTCACAATGCTGGAAGTGAGAAGTCTGAAATCAGTTTCACCAGGTAGGACTCAAGGCATCTACTGCACTCCCTCCGAGGTGCCAGGGGAGCGTCTGTTTCCTGGCCTTGCCTTTTCCAGTGGTTCTTACATTCCTTGGCTCATGGTCCTGTCCTTCATCATCAGAGCTGCAGGGCAGCATCTCACATCACAGTCATGTGGTCTTCTTCCTCTGCGGACAACTCTCCCTCCACATCCCTCTTGTAGGGACACTTGGGATCATATTTAGGGCCCACTTGGATTATCCAGGAAAATCTCCTCATCTCAAGATTCTTAATCACACTTATAAATTCCCTTTGCGATCAAAGAGAACATTCACAGGCTCCAGGACTTAGGGCTTGGGTATGTTGGGGGGCCATTTATAATGGCCTTCTGGAGCTTCCAAGTTCCGAGGAAAAAGGGGCTTTATACCAGGATTCTACACAAACTACCAAATGTTGGTAAGTGCAAAAATAAAGACATTTTATGATTTTCAAGAACACAAAATATTTACCACTTCATCCAAATTTAAAAGTTTGTATATTGAGAAGTACCTACAACAAAATAAAAATGATTTTAAAAATATTTTCAACAGGGACCAGCAGTTGGCATAATGGCTATGTCACTGGACTCCCAGGTAGTCGAGTCCTGGACCCAGTGGCTTAAACTCACACTGGGCACAAGTGCGTGCGTGCCCAAGATCCCGAGAAGAGAATGGAGGAGAAGGGATTGCGGTGTGGCCATCCCCTCTGGGGCGGGGGCCAGGGAGTTGTGATTTCTCGCTTTCTCTCTCTTTGTCTCTCTCTGTCTTCTGGAAGAAATAAATTTGGAAACTTTAAAAAAGAACAAGCGTATGATCAAACAATTTCACTCCTAGGTATTGAAAGCAAGAATTCAAAGAAACACTTGAACACAGATATTTATAGCAGCATTATTCACAATAGACAAAAGGTGGAAGCGACGCAAATACCCATCGATTCATGACTAGATAAATAAAATACTGGACATCCATAAAATGGAATATCATTCAGTTATAAACAAGGAATGAAGCCTAAATATTCACACAATAATACAGATGCTCCTTGAAAACACACGAAAAAAGTCAGGCACCAAAAGCCTTATGCTATATGATTCAATTTATTTTAAATGTCCACCATAGGCAAATCCACAGAGACAGAAAGCACATTAGTAGTTGCCAGCAGCTGGGAGGAGGGAAGAATGAGGAGTGACTACTTAATGGGTACAAGGTTTCCCTTTTAGGGCAATGAGAAAGTTCTGGAACTAGGGCGCACTGGCGGATGCATACCATTGTGAAGGTACTTATGCCACTGAATCGTACACTTTAAAACCATTAAAATGGTACCTTTTACATTAAAGAAAATTAGGGATGATAAAGAGAATAGACACAGGGAACAATGGCATCTATGGATAGGTTAGGATCAAGGAAAGTGCAAATCAAATTATAAGAGAATCTGCTGAGCCTGGTGTTTGGAACATTTCCTCGGAGCAGTAAAGGTTTTGAGACATAGGATTACATTCTCTTCTCTCCAGATTTAATCATATCACTTGGTTCTACCATGAATATTTCCATAATCTAAAGTATATAAATGATATTTTTATTGGGTTTAAAATTTTTAAACCAACCTATAGAGAAATCATGAAAGACCATTATGGTAACAGAGTAGATATAAATGTTATGAACCTTGACAATGTAAGAATAATTATTTAACAAGAATTGGGTGCAGGCAGAAGATACAGAAGAAAGTGTAAGCACACTGATTTCATTATTTTTTCATAGCAGAGATCAATAGTTACCATCCAAAAGGAATAAATCAAGAAACAGATATTTAGTATGCTATTAAAACTTACAAAGACAATCAGTAGGAGAACTAAAAACTACAACTACAAAATTCAGCAAGGGAAAGAAAAGGTGAAAGGCGGGAAAGTGCTCCATTTTTCACTGTCTTAGCAGGAAGATAACAGATACTGTCTAAAGGAGTCAAGAAATAGAATCACAGTAATTAAAACTTGAATTTTTGGTGGACATCCGTTTTTGCCTGTTGAAACAGCCCCTTTCCCCTAGAGATACCCATTTCTGTGGATAAACTATGACCTAGGCTCGGAGGTGGCACCGTGGGAACACAACTAGACCTTCATGAGAAAGGTCCGAGGTCCCTGTCCCAGGACCTCCCTGTGCATGTTGGGCACACACGTGTGAAGAAGACTCTCTCTCTTTTTCATGGCAATAAATAAATTTACTTGGAAAAAAAAAAAAAAGGGACCTGCCCGTTTGACCACCTACATGGCCATAGGATCCAGCCTGGCCAATCAGAACCCTCCCTGAGACTTTTTGGGCAGCACTGTTGTGAAAGATTTTCAACCAGCGTTGTCTGAGAGAATGGACTCGGGGGCTTTCTCAGAGCAGTAGCAGGATCCACCTCCCTGCTCTGGACATGACGCTAACATACAGACTGAAATGTGTTTGCTGTTGACATGAAAGTTCCTGGAACTTGTGACACCCTTCAGATTTTTGTTGTCTTACCCAGTGAACTCCCTTTGCTAAAAAAAAAAAAAAAAATTAAAATGGCTGAGGAAGCTACAAGGCTCTTTGTAATGATAGTGTGTGGTACTACCCCAGGAAATCTCTAGGAGGAAGGGAAAAGAAGTCCTGAAAAGAAAATGCAACAGCCGAGATGACCCTAAGGCTTTTGTGATCAGCCACAGATGGTCTTGAGTGGCTAGACCTCGTGGTGTGATGGTCACAAGGGATGTGGCTAGAGCTTGGCATTGGGATGGCCAGACTAAAGTCCACCCCCTGCCATCCAGGAGCTGTGCAACGTGGGCAAGATGTTTAACCTCTCTGTGCTTAGCTTCCTCGTTATATGAATAGGAGTGGGGTCTTCAAAAACTTCGTGGAAAATGTAACTTATGAAAAAACTGCATGGATTTCCTTTTTTTTTTTTTTTTTTTTTGCACCAAGATAAACTTGCATTTTAATTTTTTTTTCCACAAACTTTCTGAAGCTCTGTGTACTAAGAATAATGCCTATCCTATAGGATTGTTGAGATGGTAAAATAATGGAGAGAAAGGTACTTTTGACGTCATACCTGGTTTTATAATGATCAGTTCAGTCTCTGAGTTGGTCTGTGAAACTGATTTTGTTCTCTGATCATGGATTATACCCCTAATTCTGCCCAACCACCTCACGAACATACGCTAGAGCTCCCAGGTGCTGAGGACCCACTGCACCCCTTCCAACCACTGTGGAGAAGCAAGTGTAACCAGAATGGCAGGTCACTGGCCCTCCGGCCTCTCTTTCCTCTTCCTACCAGCTCCTGGTCCTTCTCTCAACTCTATCATGCATTTGTAAAGGCCAGCCTCTTGTAGATGGAGAGGGGAATTTTGAGGGGAGCTGGATATGATCCAGGTGATCTGTGCCTCTGGAAACAGCAAGAAAAATCACCGTGGGAGGAATGGTAATAGCTTCTCACTAAGATAGTGTCACTAACAAATTATGGGTGTTGGGTTCCTTTTGTAAACTTTTATGGCCTTTCTTTTATTATTATAAAAGTAATACTGTTTCTTATAATATTTTTATTGTAAGTAATATAAGGGATATTGTTTATTGCAGCAAACATAGAAAGATAAAGAAGGAAATAAAAGTCGCCTGCAATCCCACAATCCAGATTTAAACCCCGTTAATATTTTGGTGGACTCTTTTCCTCTGTTTTACTAACACCTCTGAAATCACGTCACACATCACAGCCCGCTTTTTCCATTCAGCCTTATATTGTGAGCATAACTCCATTTCATTAAAAATTCTTTACGCTTTTTGTTGTTGTTGTTGGCCAGTATCATACTCTAGGGTACCGAACTCTATTTAATCAAGCTCCTATTATTGAATATTTTAGGTACTTCTAGTTTTTCACTACTGATTGCTCATCCTAAATTGTTTCATTGTTCAATAAGAGACTTTAACCATTTGTATGCATTATCTTAACTGATGCAGTTGGCCTTACTCTCTTAGTTTATGACAACACATCGAGGGTGCCAGAGGGCCAATCCCAAGGGGTGTCAGCACCACCACACAGGACAGTTCTCCTTTTTCCAAACCAATGTTATTTTCCATTTCCCTGCCCTTGCTTGCTTCGGATCCTCATTGAAGGCCATGCCAGCTCACCCCTACTGACCTCCCAGTTTTGTGTCTCTGGCAGCAGAGGCTACAATTTCAGTCCATCCTTCTAGAATGTTCTGGGATTCTTATGCAAATAAGTCCTTCCCTCCCAGCCTCCAGTCCCAGATAGTAACTGTACAGTTTTCCGAACCCCAAAATCAAGTCTGTGCTCTAACTCTAGAGCAACAGGTGCCTACTGACTCTGCATAATTAAGGCCCTCTCTTATCTGTCCTCCCTGAAGTCAGAGTGCCAGGGAGGGCCAGATAGAGATCTGGAGGGCGTGTCCATACCAAAGGCCAGGAAACCGAGCTCTGTTGGGGAAGGGGCAATCCTGCTCCAATTCTCCACTTTTCTCATGGTCTTTGCATTTTTGCTCCAATTCATGACCTTTCTCATGATCTTTGCCGCCATCCAACTGCACATACCCACCAAATCTCATTATTCCAGAGGCTGGGCTAGCTAAGACGTCCAGCTTCAGCTCTGCCACTAATGTGGTGTGTGACACTGGACAAGTACCTTCCTCTATCTGGGCTTCCAGGAGGTAGTAAGTGACCAGGCACTCTCTGAAGCCCCCTGGGTCTGATGGCTGAGCCTGAGCCCCACCATGTAATCTACCTACAAGAACAGAGGGCAAAGGGAGGCCAGCCTGCTCCCCAGGACTTCACTGAGATGGGCTGAGCCAGGGACAACTTCCTCAATCTTTCCATCAAGGTGCATGAGATCCAGAAAACCTTGGCAAAGGCATAGGCTTGAAGCCACAAGGTAAGAAGGATCCTCATCTCCTCAGAGGAACAGTGGTCACAGGGTTGCTGTGGGCCTCATATGAGATTGTGCAAGCTGAAGTGTTTTCCAGGGCCAGCCTGTGGCATGGTGGTTAAGGCAGCTGGACCCCACATTGCCAACCACATGGTTTGATCCCAGATTCAGTGGCTTGAAAAACATGTCAGGTATGTGTGCATGCATGCCCCAAGTCCTAAAAACAGAAATGGAGAAGGGGCTATGGCATGACCAACCCCTACAAGGGGTGCTGTCTCACTTTCCTCCTCTCTCTCTCTGATAAGCACATGCACCCTCTGGCAAAGAGGAAAGGAAGGAAGGAGAGAGAGGAAGAATGAAGAAGAAAGAAGAAATGAAAGAAAAAAGAAGAAAGTGTTTCACACAGTAAATTGGCGCCAGCTCTGTGGCATAATGGTAATGTGCTGCTCAATAACAGCCAGGTCCACATGATGACCATGGTTCGAATCCCCATCCCAGTCAGCCTGAAATACAACAGGTATGTACACAAGTGCCCAAGATTCAAAGAGCCAGAAGACTGGAAGAAGAGGATCACAGTGTGACCAGATTCTCTCTCCCTCTCTCTCTCTCTCTGTCTCTGTCTCTCTCTTGCTCTCTCTCTCATACACACACACACACACACACACACACACACACACACACACGCATGCACTCTTTTGTGAATAAAGAAAATAAGAAAAAATTCAGGGGCAGATGGTGGTGTCCAGTAAAACAAAAGGCTCTGCAAGGCTGACTCGCATGGGAAAGTTTCAGTTTCATGTTTGGGGCCCCCTGAATACACGAGGCACGTGTGTGCCCATGAGCCTGGGCTGACTGAGCTGGGGATGGATCACAGTGCCCAGATTCTTCTGGGAGTTTCTCCCACTCTTTCTCTACTATCTCCCTTCCTCTCTCTTGCTCACTCTATTTCTCTCTCTCTCTCTCTCTCTCTCTCTCTCTCTCTCTCTCGTTTGTGAAAGGACCAGCAGTTGGCGTAACGGCTATATCGCTGGACTCCCATGTAGTCAACTGTGGTTTGAGTCCCAGACCCGGTGGCTTAAACTCACACCGGGCACGTATGCATGCATGCCCAAGATCCCGAGAGGAAGCCGAAGGAGAAGGGATTGCAGCCTGGCCATCCCCCTGGGGGTGATTTCTTGCTTTCTGTCTCTCTGTCTCTCTCTCTCTTTCTGGCGAGTGCATGCGCCGTATAGCAAAAACCTCTCCAAAAAAAAAAAAAAAAAAAGAAAGAAACTTAAAAAAAGGAAATTGTCCTTGTCAAGTATTAGTTGTCAGAAAAGTCATGATATATTTCTGCATAGAAAAATATGTCCTGACTTTTCCAACGACCCAATAGACAGGGTGACAGCTGGCCAGTGTGAATGGTATAAGCATCAACATAAGTTATGATCGTGAAAGATTGAACCCAGAGAATAAAACAGGAAATCAGAAATCTATAGAGGCATAAATAAATAAGTAAATTAATTGAAGGTTTGATGAGAAATGAGATAGTTACATCATTCAAAACACCTCCCTTACTAAAATAAGTATTAATTACAAAGGTATAAGAAGTATCTTCACAGTTACTGTCACTAAGTAACTTACAGACACGGCCTTGATCAAAAGATCAAAGAGAACATTCCTAGTAATAGAACAAACTGAAACTCACACGACCTGGTAGGAAGTGCTGGGAAGATGGCAGCGTCCCTCCTGGGATGCTTATCCTAAGATGCATAGCCTGGATCTAATCATCAAGAAACATCACACGAGCCCAAGCTGCCCTCATTCTAGAAAATAACTGCAAAAATGCCAAGGTTGTAAAATTCAGGAAAGACCAAGTAACTATTCCAGACTGAGAAAGACTAAGGAGACGTGACAACTAAATGCAACGCTCAAAAGTACTGATCCCAGATCCTTCTGGTGTGAACATTTGGGGAAACTTGGTGGGCCTGAAGGTCAGATGGTAGTGGTCAGTGTCAATTTCCTCATCATGATCGTCATTGGGGTAGGCAGTCTCTGAGATGGCCCCGTATCCACGCCCTCGTTTATTCCCCATTGCCTGAGTAAGAACATGGCAGAAGAGACAGGGTATCACTTCTCAGATTAGGGTTTTAAAAGGTCGTGGTTTTCCTCTCTCTCTCCCTCGCTTTCTTCCCTAACCCACTTGAATAGAAGCAGGCTTCCCCATAGTGAACAGCCCTAGGGAGACACTCTTCTGTCATGGTGATACACGGAGGCCCTTGGTCCAGTAGCCTGTGAGGAACTGAAGCCTCTCAACACCCACCAGAATGGGTTTGGATGTGGATTTTCCAGACACAGTAAGGTCAAGACGAATACAACCCTGCCTGACAGCTTGACCGCATCTCGCAGGAGGTCTCAAGCTAGGGGTATCCAACAGAGCTGTGTTTGTGATACCAGAAATGTTGGTTGTTTTAAGATGCTAACTTTGGGACCAGCAGATAGCATAATGGTTATATCACTGGACTCCCACAGAGTCGACTGTGGTTCGAGTCCCTGATCTGGTGGCTTAAAACTCACACTGGACGCGTGTGCGTGCATGCCCAAAATTCTGAGAGGAGACTGGAGAAGAAGGGATTGCGGCATGGTCATCCCCCCGGGGGTGATTTCTCTCTTTTTGTCTTTCTGTATCTCTGGTGAGTTCAGAAGCTCTATAGCAAAAATCTCTCTCTAAAAAAAAAAAGATGCTAACGTTTGGCGTAGTTTGTTACACGGCAGCATCTAATACACGAGAATGTCCATGTTTATAGGAAATACTAGGGATCTTCAAAAATTTCACACAAGGAGTACATGGTGGCCTAGCAGTAACACAACTTGGACCTGCATGGGAAAGATGCTTGTTCATATTAATGACCTTCCTGAACATGCCTGGCATGTACATGCCCTTGATCCAGGCCAGCTGAGGCCAGGGGTGGACCAAGGTGTAAAGACCCTGATGAGAGTGCCTCTCTCTTTCTCTTTCATGGAATAAATAAACTTTTTAAAAATTGATGGAAAATGCATCTTATGATAGAAAAACTATGCATAGATTTTTTTTGAGAAGTTTTTTTTTTGCTATAGGGCGCGTGCGCTCACCAGAGAGACAGAGAGACAGAAAGCGAGAAATCACCCCTCGGGGGGATGGCCACACCACAATCCCTTCTCCTCCATTCTCCTCTCGGGATCTTGGGCACACACACACACACACCTGGCGTTAGTTTAAGACACCGGGACCGGGACATGAACCGTGGTTGACTACGTGGGGGTCCAGTGACATAGCCATTACGCTAACTGCTGGTCCCGAAAAACTATGCATAGATTTTAAAGTTTTTGCACCAAAACAAATTCCTATTTTAATTCTATTTTTCTGCAAACTTTTTAAAAATTGTTTTCTTTATTCATGATAGAGCCCATGTGCATGCACAAAAGAGTGACAGAGACACAGACACACACACACACAGATAAGCAGTCTCTACATGATCTGGTCATGCCACGGTCCCCTTCCTCCCATCCTCCAGCCCATAGGATCTTGGGCATTCATATGTGGGCCAGGTATATTCCAGGCTGACCAGACCAGGGATTCAAATTGCTGTTCTCATGTGGGATCTGGCTTCTCTTAAGCAGCCCATTACCACTGCACCACAGAGCTGGCCCTCACAAACGTTTTCTAGAACCCTCATACACACTAAAGTACTCCGAGGTGATGGGTACCAGATGGGGCATTTTTCTCAAATGGTTCAGGGATAAGGTTATTTGTACCATATCTGCAGCTTTTCTGTAAGTTTAGGATTGCATCAGAATTAAGGCATTTATTTTAACAAGTGACAGGAGCTCTGGTATGAAGCACTTGGATATGAAGAAGTAAATCTAGTGGTGGGATTCCAGATGCCAAGGTGAGGTCTGTCTTCAAGATGCAAACCACCCCCTGCGGTGGCCCTTCACGACTCCTGTTGTCCTCAGGGCAAAGCCCAAGCTCCTGAGCCTGGCATTCAAAGTTGCTTCCACCTCCAAGGCCCCTCTTCACCCAGCCCATGGTGTTCCCTCCAAGTCCCCATCCTGCAGATGGTGCACCTGCTGGCAGCTCGCAGAGGGCCCTCAGGGCTCTGCTCAGCCTCAGCACCTGCCCTTCTTTCCTCGGCGATTCCTGTCAGTCCTCTGAGACTCACTCCCAGCCTTTTTCCTTCCCCAGCCACAGCAGAGCACCCAGCACACTCTGTGGGGAGGGTCTGTCTCCTCCATCTGATCGGGCACCTAGCGAGGGCGGAGGCTGACATTCATACTCAGCCCCACACAGTGCAGTGTGGGTGCTCAGGGCCCAAACCCTGGGCTGGTCCGGGCATGACTGGGGGCAGGAGCCACAACTACACCCCCTGGGGGCCACCTGCTCCAAAAGACAGAGCACCATAGCCAGGAGTGAGTCTTGGGGTCCCCAGACACAGGTCCCCAGAAGTGGCCTCCCTGCCATGAGCCCTCAGACCCTGCAACACCTTAGGAAGGCACCCTCCCCTTCCCCCAGGGATTTTAGACCCTGGAAAGGAGCAATTTGTACTTCAGGCTGGTTAATGAATCCCTGAATGAAGGAATTAATTACTGTCTGTCGAAATTAGACTTCCCCCTTCCTTCGAGATGCATCTTCTTTTTATTCTTAATTAATTTTTAAAATTACGACGTCAGTGCAAAGTCTAATTTATTTTACTTTTAGTATTATTTCTCTGATAAGCAATTTCATTTTATGCCAGACGTCCACCTAGGCGCCAATTTGTCACTTCAGCCCTCACTTTAAGGGGCCGCGGCAGACCTCACAGAGTAGGCACTGGAGAACTCGGACCAGCTGCTCCCTCTTTGGGGTCTCAGTCTCCCCACCAGGAAAGGGAAGCACTGCACTTACCCATGTCCGTGGGCCCTTCCAGGCTTACAGGCAGCTGTTCACGAGCTTATCCCTCCCTCCTTTGGGGATCACAGGGAGGGCCGTGGCCTTGTGAATGCAGAGCCCCCAGTGTTCATGCAGGGCTTCTGCATTTGTCATTTCACAGGCCTTGCCAGGAACCTCGAAGCAGAGCCCATCACCCCCTTTTCACAGGTGAGAAAACTAAAGGTCATAGAGGAGAAATTACTAGGACATGTTGGCTCCCAAAGCAGGCTCTGGCTCCAAATCTGACAACTCGTCCGTGTTCCCTGGTACTAGACGGGGCTTGGTGTACACAGGGACCTGGAGGTCTTTGATTTTCACCCCGGAGCTGGCAGGTCTTGAAGGACACCAGTTTGTATCTGCCCAGCATCCTCCTGGGTGCCTCCCCGGACTAACTGCGTATAACAGAACACCCCTCCCACTGGTATTCTCCCCGCCCCCAGCCTGGACAAACACAAAGTGCTTGCTTCCACCGGGATCTTCCTTTTGATCTCAGGGATTGCTCACACACAGGTTCATGACTCCGTTCAGCCCAATCAATGTCTTCCTCGGGATTGTTCTCACTGCGGCTGCAGCAAAAGACCATCTTCCTTGTGGTCAGAGGCTGAGAAGTGAGCCTGGAGGCTCTCTCTGCTTCCAGCCCACCCAGCGGAGTCCCCGCACAGAGCCCAGGAGTGAGGAGAGGCATGGAGCGCCTGGTTCTGCTCCTTCCAGGCTGCCCTGCCTCGTGCCTCCTCCGTGGTTACACAGGTGCTAAGTCTCCTTCATGGTTTAAACTGTTATTGAATGCGGTTTCTGTTACTTGGTACCCAGGGGTTCTGAGTGGTGCAGACGGGATGGAAAAAATGGCATCTCGGCCAGATGTGCCCAGGAGCTGCCTTGAGCCACAAGATGCCAAGCATTGTGGGCTAAGGGCCAACACTGGACATTCAGAAGCCCAGACTGGCTTGCCCCGCCTGCTCTGTCCCTTCTCCCTTCCCCAGGAGGAAGCTCGAGCTCAGCTCCCAGCCCAGCATCCTGCACATCTAGCCTCAGTGCATCACTCAGAGGCCGCCACCTGGAGACAAGATCTCACCACGCTTTTCCTTACCTCCATGCTTTTGCACATTGTCCTGATCCGCTGGGCCCTTCTATAACCACCTGGCTATTGGTTTCAGACAACATCTCCACTGGAAGGTCCTTTGGCCACCCCAGAAGGGGTGACTCACCTGCTCCTCTGGTGTGGCCACCATCCTATCGCTCCTCAATCGTCAGCTCACGCTGGTCCCTAGGGATGTGGTGAGCTGTTTAAGAACCCCGTGATGTGGAGAGCTGTCGGTCTCCCCAGTGCCCAAGCTCATCCTAGCCCAGGGAGAGCAGCCTTCAACAAGTATTTACTGAGTGCTTAGTGGATGCCAGACACCACTCTAGATGAGTAAGCCAGACAAGGTCCTGCCCTCAGGAGGTTACAGTCTATGACGGAAACGGATGATAAATGATAAGCGTAACACACGCAAACACACACACACACACACACAAATGACAAGGCACAAAGCTGGCTAAATGGAGTCAAGCATGCAAGGGATGCTTTGTAATTGCAAATAGGAGGCTTAGTGTAAGCCGGATGGAGAAGGAAAGACCAAGGAAGTGAGAGGGTAGACAACATGGATGCCTGAGGAAGGGCGTGCGAGCATTCAGGCAGAGCATGCTAGTGCGTTTAGGGAAAGAACAAGAAAGTGAGCATGGCTGGATTCCGGGGAGGCAGGGGAGAACGGCATATGTGATTAAGAAGCTCAAGAAGTTATCGACAGGCTGGCTCTGTGGTACAATGGCAATGAATCGCTCAAGAGAGGCTGGATCCCATATCCAACTGCAGTTCCAATCCCTGCCCTGTCTGCCTGAAACCCACTGGTCAAGTGCGGGAGTGCTCAAGAACAATGGGCTGGGGGACTGAAGGACTGGAAGGGATAGTGGCATTGTGGGGTGACACGCCCTGTGAGGGTGCTCCCCTCTCTCATGCACACATGCGCCCTCTCATGAATAAAAATAAATAAACTCATACTTTGAAAAAAGAGTTCTTACTGAACAATTAAATTGAAATTTGAACAGATCCTTACAGTGTCCTAGCAAGAACTACATAAATAATTAAAATTGGGAAGCACAAATGACGTTTCATGGCTCTTTGGTAATCAGAGACTGATTGGCTGAAGAAAGTCAGGGGAGTTCCCAGAAGCAGGGCCTTGAGCAGGGACATGGGGCTCGAGTCCACTCTGGGCTGGCAGCGTGGGGAGCATGAACAGGGCAGCAGAGGCGGGATCCATTTTCTAGGGGGATTGGAACGAAGTTCCACAACAGGGCAGCTTCGAACAGCAGAAATCTCTTCTCTCATAGTTCTGGAGATGGGGAGTCCGGAACTGAGGTGTCAGCAGGGCCATGTTGCATCTGATACGGGGTAGAAAGAATCTGTCCTTGCCTCTTTCTAGCTCTGGTGGTCCACACACTGCCTGGCCTTCCTGTTTGCAGCTGTTTCACTCGCATCTCTGCCTCAGGCATCGTGTGGCCATCTTCTGTCTGTTCCCGTTGTGTCCTCCCTGTCTCTCCTGCCTCTTTTTATAAGGACTCCAGCCATATATATAAGGAGCCCACCCTACTGCAGTATGGCCTTGCCTTAACCACTCAAATCATCAATTACCCTAGTTCCAAATCAGGTCACATTTAGCAATTCGAGGGTTGGGGACTCCAACACGCCTCTCTGGAGGACATAATTCAACTCATTCTAGAGGCTGAACTTCTAGGGACTAAGGGGTGACTTTGAGTACTCCACTGTCCCTCTCTGTGCCTCAGTCTGTCCCCTACGAGACAGAGGGGCTGGCACGGTGTCCCTCAGGCACGCTGCTCACGGCTGGCTCTCTAGTCCTTTTTGAAGAGTCATTGCCCCGTCTGCTCACTGCGCTGCCTCTGATCGCCAGCACGGCGGCGTGGGGACAGAGCTCAGATGATTCCAAACTGTATCTTCACCATAAAACAAATATTTTGAAAAGCCTTTTGATGTCACTTTAATGGAGTGAGGAAAACACCGTTCAACCCCCCACATTTTTAATTTCATCCTTTTTGCTATTTTTTCCTCCTTTAAAGCTTGTGTTTGCTTTCATGTTACACGTTATTTATTTAGTTGCTTGTCAATTAGTGTCTATTCTCCAAGCGACAAGCACATTAGCAGCTGCAGAGATTGGAATTCAAATTTGCAGCCCAGTTGGTGCTGCCGAAACCGCGCCTACCCGACTGAGAAAACAGCACCTCTTTGTCATTTCAAAAGATGACCTTCCTCTCCTTTCTTCCTGTGCCCGGCTTCCGATTTAATTCCTACTGACTCCTCCACAGTCACCACACTGACAGAATGGCTTTGAGCTGGAATTTTTTCAAATGCACAAAGGAAGATGCGACTCCTGTTAACAGTGGCCTTTGATGGTGGTTAGTGTTAAAACAGGAGTTGGCTGAATTTAAATAACATGCGCTACATGGCCAGTCTTGGGGGTTTTAACCCAGCCAGCCGAATACTCCACGCCTCCCTTCAGCACTTCAGCAAACACATAACGAAGGGGCATATCAGGGTGCAAACAGACCTGGCTCCTTCCTTTACTGGGTAGGTGACTCTTGAGTACGCAAATTAACTTCACTGAGTGCTATTTCTTCTTTTGCAAAATGGCGGAATTAAATTCAACCACATGAGGATATTAAGAACTGAGATTGTGCATAAAAAGCTTTGCCAACTGAGCTTCTGGGTCTGGCTCTTGGAATGAACCTAAGACACACGGCCGAGAGGGCTTTGGAAAAAGATCAATAGAAAGGAGTCTCCAGGGCAGAGACAGGGCCCTGTCTTCAGCCCAACACAGGCCTGAATCTCACCTCAAGGCTGCAGGCAGAAAGTGAAGGGACGTGAGACCCCAGTCCAAGCAGGGAAGCTTCAGAGCCCAATAACAAGGCAGACAACCAAATTACTGAGCAGCCTTTCCTTCTGTCGTCAACAAGCTACTGCACAGGTCCGGTTGATGGAGGTACTAGGATGACTCTGCTCCTTCTCTGCGAGCTCAGCAAATGCCTGCCCCAACCATGTGTTCCTGTGAAGGTCAACTTTCTCTATCCTCGGTCTCCCGGGACTAGGAGAGAGTCCTTTGGCAGCTCTCATAGGAGAAGAAGAGCCCCAGGAGACAGCAGGACTATGATTCTGCCCAGATCACTACATAATACAGTGCCTGCCTGGAGACTGAGCTGCTTTCACTGCTGGACTCCAAGCAGACTGAGGCAACTGTAAAGACAAGAACCTGGCTCCCAGGACCAGGGTCTCCTCTGAGCAGTTTCTATAGGAATGAAGTCAAGGCCATAAAGATTAACCCCTGTGAGACTGCTGCTGAGATTTAACTGAGAGAATAGTCATAAAACACCTTAAAAATGGGGCTTGGGCAATAGGATGATGATGACAACCTGACATGGATGACAATGACGTCATACTGACAGAGGACACACCTTGTTATCAGAACACTACAGGCCACAATCAACAGGAGGAGGAGGTTCCCTCCTTCCTCCAAGTTCCCCTGGCTGTCTGCACCCTGGCCTCCTGACACGGGAGCCAGAGCAATTCTGTACTAAAGGCTGAACTTCCTAGGGATGCAAGTTCGAGCATACCTTCCTCTGCTCCAGACCCTCCAATCACTGCACACTCACTCAGAGTGGACAAAGCCCTTCCAAGGGCCTGCCAGGCCCCATTGTCCTGTGAGCCCTCTCCCACATGTTGCCATCCAAGAGTCCAGCACACTGCCTCCTCCTCACTTCTGCTCCAACACCCTGGGCATCCCCTCCCCCGGGCTTTGCTCCAGCGGCTATGCCCTGGGCCTGGGGCATGCTCCATTTGGCTCACACACCCTCTCACAGGCTCCCCCATCCTCATGGGTAAACTCCACGCGCCCCTGCTCTGTTCCGCTCTCCTGCCCACCTTCACTTGTGTGCTCTGCGTGTTTATTCTCACTGCTGGAACCAAGGAGCCTTGGATGTGTCCCAAGGGCCTGGAACAGACCACATAGTAGGAGCTTTTACATACTGTGGAGAATGACAGCCACAGGTGGTGAGGCCTGACGTAGGGTAGGGGCATGTGGTGAGGGGCCCAAACATGTGGTTGTTCTGGGAGAAGTTGTTCTGCACTCTGTGCTACAGGGTCCCCAGAGGCTGCTGTTCAATGCAGGGATTCTGAAGCCAGCAGGTGGCATAGTGGTTAAGGCTCGGTTCTCCCACAGGGTCAACCATGGTTTGAGTCCTGGGTCTGGTGACTTGAAAATCATGCCAGGTGTGTGTGTGCGTGTGCATGTGCATGTGCATGTGCGTGTGTGTGTGTACCCAAAATCCCAGGAGGAGAATGAAGGGGAAGGGACTGTGACATAGCCATGCCCCCAGGGAGGTGATTTCTCACTTTCCCTCTCACTATCTCTGTCTCTCTCCAGTGAGTGCATGTACCCTATGGCAAAAATCTTGAAAAACAAAACAAAAACAAACAAACAGGAATTCCTGCACCTTGCAGCAGGCCTGCCGTAGCACAACTGGCAGGGCCTCAGATTCACAGGATTAACAAGTCTAGGTGATTCCTGCTCAGCCAGGGATGCTAAGGCAGCTTTCGAAGTAACGGTGAGGGAGAGGCCCGTGCCAGGGAGCGTGTGCTGACCTCGGCTATGCTCCTAATGCAGACTGTAATCTCAGAGAAGCACCTGCCCCACTCAGGCTCACTGGGGCAAGTACTTGGACAGAGAAGGCATTAGAACACTGACTTTCAAAGTGTCTCCTGGAGGCCTGGTCTTCCATGAGTATTGGGGTAGGGTTCAGAGTGGCGGGAAGGCTTAGCAGGCTCCTGAGCTGTTGGATCCCTGGGTAGCCCTTTTGGCCTCCCCGAGAGCGGACCTCTCTTCTGCCCATGTGCTGTGATTCCACATGAGATTCTTTTTGAACAAAGGCTTCCAATTCCCAGAGACATTTGGGCACCACAGGCCTGGATGATGGTTGACTCCAAATACACAGCATTACCAGTTCTGGGCCTCAGGCAGGTTTCTCAGATGCCCGTGGCTTTGTCTTCCCCATCAGTCTATATGGGGTTGGACTGAATGATCCCAAAGCACCATGACACCTGGGAAGCGCAGGGGTTCTGATTTCATGGCAGCAGAAACATCATGAGGAAGTGTGGGAACCGGCTGAGAATGGGGAGACAGTGTCTGCAGACAGACAATTATCATCACACAATATAATACTCTAATGGCGGAATCTTTTATATTAGAGTAGACATTATGGAGCACAGTTCCATCAAATGAATATAATAGACTTGTTTTATATCACAATGCACACTGTAATTACACATTTCAATAATTCCTTCAATGCATTCCATAGACGCGTGCTGAAGTAATGGAGTCCTGTAACCATATATAATAACTTGCCTAAGGGGAGGATGCTGTGGGCAGGGACAGAGGCCTCCCAGCTGGCAGCAGAACCACAGTCTCCTCCAGCCCTAAGGAGATTGTGGTTGAGCCCTGAGCCACATGGCTTCTGACTCTAATCTTGGGAGGCTTTTCGGAAGGGGCTCTTTGTCCAAGCACCTGCCTCTAGGAGGACTCACCTCTATGACATTTCCAACAGTCAGCAGGCAGCCTCTGCAACATTCCAGGGTGGGGAGCTCACTACCTCCTTGGCTGCCAGTTCAATAATGTGCTGCTCAAGAGATGCCCAATCCATATGGAAGACCCGGGGTTTAGTTCTCCAGCCAATCTGTACACACCAGTAAGTGCACCCATGATCCTGGCTGGATGGGAAGACTAGAGTGGGGGAGGTGACAGCATGAAACCCTATTGAGGGTGCTTATCTCTCTCTCTCTCTCTTTCTCGCTCTAGTTTATAAAGAGTAAGATTATAGAGTGTAATTTTATTTATTTTTATCTTATTTTAATTAAAAATTTATTTCTAAAGTTTATAAAGAAATTAAAACTCTTCCAAAGTTTAGAAAAAGTAAAATTACACTATGTAAGCACATGGCATGCAATCTCTAAACTTATATGATCAGATCTATATTCACTAAGGCACTGTATTAATTTTCCATGGAGCCATAACAAATCACCATAAACTTAGCAGCTTAAGACAACACACATTTACCACCTATGGCCCTATGGGAAGAAGACTGGCATGGGTCTCACTGGGCTACAATTGAAGAGTTGGCAGGGCTGTTCTTTCTTGGGTTTCTAGGAATGAATGTGTTCCCGCCTCTCCAGCTTCCTGAGGTCACCTGCATTCCTTGAAGTGTAGCCCCTTTCTCCGTCTCCCAAGTCAGGCACCCTCTGACCTTTTTCCTATCATCACATCTCTCTCTAACTACAACTGGGAAAGGCTCTCCTCACTTAACGACTCATGCCATCAAAGTGCGTCCAACTGAATAATGTGGGAAGCCCTCCCATCTCAAGGTCTCTAAATTCAATCACTTCTCTAAGTTCCCTTTGCCATATAAAGTAACAGGGATCAGATTATGGTCCGCTTTGGGGTGGCATCATTCTGTCCACCACAGCATTATTTTATTACTATAACACCAATCAGACTGTGATTCCTCTGTATCTATAGAGAGCCTAATTCTTTTTTTTTTTTTTTTTTTTGAGAGACAGATTTTTGCTATAGGACATATGCACTCACCAGAGAAAAAGGGAGAAATCACTGCCCAGGGGGAATGGCCACACCGCAATCCCTTCTCCTCCATTCTCCTTGAGATTTTGCACATGCATGCATATGCGCCAGGTCTGAGTTTTAAGCCACTGGGACCAGGACTCAAACAGTAGTCAACTATGTGGGAGTCCAGCAATGTAACCATTACAACATCTGCTGGTCCTAATATTTTGTAAGATTAAATGCAACCATACCAAGATGGTGCCTGGCATGTTTGATGAATGGGAAACAAATTCAATGAACCAGGGTTCAAAGCAGCAATGATACAACTTACTTCATCAATATCCCTCCAAGGGAACCAGCAGTTAGCGTAATGGCTATGTCACTGGACTCCCACGTAGTTGACCGCGGTTCGCGTCCCGGACCCGGTAGCTTAAAACTCACGCCAGGCGCGTGTGCGTGCGTGCCCAAGATCCCGAGAGGAGAATGGAGGAGAAGGGACTGCGGCGTGACCATCCCCCCTGGGGGGTGATTTCTCGCTTTCTGTCTCTATGTCTCTCTCTGTCTGTCTGGTGAGCGCACGCGCCCTATAGCGAAAATCTCTCAAAAAAATAAAAAAAATCCCTCCAAAAGCGAGTCTTGGGAAATGATCACATAGGGCAATCTGACAAGTCATGAACACAGCAAGATGATCACTTCTCGTTTGGACTCTATATCTTCATTAATGCAACCAATGTACCATTAGCATGGTATGCGTTACTTTTCTAAAATTTTTAACAAAATAAAAACTTTTGTAAAGTTTAGAAAAAAAATGCACACTATGTAAGTATATGGCATGCAATCTCTAAACTTACATGATCACATTTATACTGACTATTTAGAATCCGTTCTTAGATCTAGAACCTTTCTTAGATCCTTTCTTCTGTTTCAGTTAACTTAGTTGCTTGCAGCTGATTAAAACCCTAAGTCTGTCTTCAGTTACAAGGGACAAGGGAGCAAAGGGGAGACTGCTCACTTGCTAGGGGAATAAACTGAGACTTAAAAGGCTGGCGGCCCAGGGGTCATGCCTGAGGCAAATCTTGAAGGACCAGTGAGAATGAGTCAGGCCAAGGATGAGGGAGATGCCATGTCAGAACAAGAGACCTGCAAAGCCTAGAGCTGCAGGAGAGCACGGAAGTGCCTTCAGGGCCTGTGAAGACACTATGGATGGGAGTAGGTGGACACCACCAGGGACAAGTCCAGGTTAATGGGATGTGAAGGCTCGAGTCAGAGAGGGGAGGGCTTGGGTGCCAAAGAGGAATGAGACTTGGTGAGTAAGGCTGGGCTTGCAATGGACAAGCTTATCCTGGCTGTGCACAGAGCCCGGGTGAAGCAGGAGGCTGCTTGCCTTGCCCACGAGGTGTGATGGAGAGGAGAGGGGGGTTAAGGAGGGAAGCAGAGTTCACTTAGTTGGGAGAGGAAGTGAGAGGCCAATGACAACCTCTCGTGAAGGCTTGGAAGAGCTTGAAGGGAGCTGATCTCCAAGATGGGGAACCCCCAAGGAGGAGGACTAGGTTTGGGTAGAAAAGGGAGGTGTTGTGTCCCTCATCTTAAAGATGAAGAAGTGGGCTGGGTGATTCAAGTCACCTCTCAGAGGCCAGGCAGCTGGAAGCCATGGCCCAGAAACACAGCCTCTCGCTGGGCAGCTGCTTAGTCACCATCCCATCTCCAGACAGAAGAGCTGCCTGCAGCCAGCTCGCCTGGTCACCCTAGGGAGAAGCTCTGAGTCCATGATGACACAGGAGTCCCAGACAAGTTCTCAGCGGGCGCCAGCGGGCTGCCTCTTCCCTGGCCGCCTCCCTCATCTGTTCCTCAATCTAGGTACCCTAGCCATACTTCACTACCCTAGGCCCCTTGTAGCTTCCGTCCTGTGCATAGCAGCTCCCCCCACACTCCCTTCCACCCTGGAGTACGCCTTTCCCACCCTCTGCAATACCCAGCAGTAGCCACCCTTCCAGATGGTTCTTTGCTATCATTGTAGCCACACCATTGCCTGAGCCAGACTCCAATAACCTTGACCCTCTGCTCTTGCTCATCTTCGTCCTCAGGGCACATACATACATGCACATGTGCACATGCATGCGCACACACCCCCCCCACACACAGATATGCGCGGGTCCCCAAGTCCTCCTAAATGTCTTTCTCTACTTATGATAGAGCACACGCATGTGCACAAGAGAAAGTGAGACAAAGAGGGGCATCTCCACAGGGTCTGGTTATACCGCGGTCCCCTCCCTCCGGTCCTCCAGCCCACTGGATCTGGGCCACGCACACACATGCCAGCATGTTTCAGGCCGATCGGACCAAGTCCAACCATGGTCACCACGTGGGATCCAGCTTCTCCTGAACAGTGAAGCACCACTGTGCCACAGTGCCAGGTTCCTCCTCGGTGTCCTGAATGCACCTGCCCCTCTGTTCCCTAGCCTGGACCCCCAGCACTTGTCTGTTACCCAGAGGAAGCCTGCCCAGCCTCGCCGTAGTGCCCGAGGCCCTGCCAACGCTGCTGGCTGCATGTTAAGGCCAAGCACGTTCAAGGCCTTTGCCCAGGCTGTTTTCTCTGCCTCGACACCATACCCCACTGTCTCCACCTGATTCCCAGTGGGCCCATTTATCATGATGTCACCATGGTAACTGCCTTCCTCTCCCAGCACTAGACAGGGGCACCTCAAGGCACACCAGCTGGCAGCTCTGGGCCATGGTAGCACTAGAAAATGTCGAATTTGATAAACCAAGTCTCTCCAAATACCTTTCTCTATGAGGAATCCGCACCCCACCCCTGCCCCACGAGTCTCTCTCACACCTATTCATCGGTTGGGCTCCCACCAGCTGTTCTGCAGCCTGGCCACCCCATGTCTGTGGGCCTGGGCCCACCGTCTTTCGGCTGAGAGGAGAGAGGCCAAGGAGACCTGGTTCTCTCTCTTCCCCGCGTCTGCCATGGCTGGCCATCGAGCACCTCAAATGAGCTGAGACCACACGTGGTTCTGTTTGGAAGGAGAAAGTGGCATTAATACAAACGGCTTCTCTTTAAACCTGAAAATGTGTAATTAAGCTCTCATGTGAGTGCCTGTCAAGGACGACGATTATGGAGCTGGAGAGAGGATGAGCGGAGGTGGCTGGGACGCCTGATGCAGTTCCATCAACACCGGGATCAAGCAAGACGGCCCGCCAGGCCCCAGGTAGCCCTTTGGCCTCAGGTGGAGACAGCCATTTCCCCCAGGATGGGGTCACAATGGTCAGAGCTGACAGGGACCTAAGACCACGGGGGCAGAGAGGCCTAAAGTAGAGTTGGAGGTGACTTCAACTCCCTGCCTCCCCGAGGATGGGGAGACTGAGGCCCAGGGTGGCAGAGGCTGGCCAGAGCAGGGCTATGGATCGCTCACCCTCCTGATTGCTCGGATGGTGTGAGCTGTGTGAACAGGCCCAGCAGAAGCAGACACCCCACAGTGCGGCTGACCGTCTCCCACTCTCCTCGCCCCGCCCCCGCCCCCCAGCACTTACCGGACTGAACGTGGGCGAGCGAGCACCGAGTGCAGCAGCGGCCTCTGTGCGCGCCCAGCTCCATGGTCTGCCAGCCGCGTGACCTTGGGCAGGTCCCTCTGTGCCCCAATCCTTCATCAGGGAAAAGCACTACCTCCTCACAGGGCTGACACGGGAGTCGCTTTGATCAGGTTCCAAAGACTGCCCAGCTGGCAGGGCCCCTGACGAGTGCTCCCCGTTCACAGTAGTCCTGGTCTGTTCTCGCCAGTCTGAGTCTTCCAGAGGAGGTGGGAGCAACTCCGGGGAGGTCAGGACAGTGGCTCTCTGTCGGCCCTGGGCCAGGCACTGGGGATGGAGGGTGAGCAACTCATGCTGTCTGTGCTCTCATCCCAGAGGTTCAGGCCAGTGACAGAGAGAGGCATAACCCACACACACACCGCCACTACCTGCACGGTCCAGCCACAGGGCGGCCAGGTGCCAGTGAGGGAGAATCAGCACGCTATGGCAGTGAGCACAGGGGCTGCTCATCAGGAAGGCTCACTACCAAGCCAAGGTGGGCGCCTGCTAGGCAGGGGTCAGTGCATGCAAAGGCCCTGTGGCCAGAGAGCAGAAAGCTGGGAGATGCTGGACTGACAGGGTGGCAGCAGCTAAACCCCGTGGAACCCGCAGGGCTCAGAGCACAGAGGCCCGCTGGTCAGACGTTCAGTGCTCCAGGAGGAACTCCAGTTTAAACCAGGGAGCTAATGTGATCTACAGCTTGAAGAACTGCTCTAGCTGTTGCATGGGGGACATCTGGGGAGGGTGGGCGTGGACGTGGGTGCGCGGGTCAGCTGGGAGTCGACTGTCGGGTGGACCAGGTGGTGAGCAGATAATGTGGCCTGGCTGTGGATGAGATACTGAGGGGGAGAGAGGAGGTGCCAAACAATGCCAGCACATGCTGCTGGCTGGGGCAGGGCCTTCTCTGAGATGGATGAAAGACCTCTGGTCATTTGGCCAGTGCCCGGGCCTCCCAGCCAGCGTTATCCATCTTCATTTTTCCACCCCTTGTAATTTTGCAGATGCGGGAACTGAGGCTTGGTTCTATGAAGAGCCTCCGGAGACCTAAGGCACAACCCTGAGTTTCTGGATCTGTCCACGCCCTCCCCACCTGGCAGCCGGCAGAGTAGGGAAGGTCCCATCTATGGCAAGAGGTAAACACGTCTGGCCTGAGGCAGCATCCTGGGCTTCTCAGGAGACGGGATGAGTAATTTTGATAATTGAATTTTTGAGTTAGACTTAAAATATAGCCAAGATTGAAGAGGCAATTTGGCAGGGCCGGGATCCCCCAGGCAGGTTCTCGGCCTCCACAATGTAGAGAACTTATTAACAAGATCACTCTTTCCCCGTCTGCGGACCTATTTACAAGCAGTTCTTGGGGCCGCTGTGTCGAAGAATTCAATTGTGGGTCTCTGGGCCGTGCTCTGGTCATCTGGAGACATCTTGTGGGGAAAGGCCGTGTGAGAATACTTTGGCCTATAATGAAGGGGCAGGCTGCCGTTTTCCAAGTAGGCAGCATTTTAGGGAGCAGGATAACCCAGAGGATAGGATAACTCAGAACAGGTTTCAACAAACTCAGGTTCAAACCCTGGCTCCACCTCTCAGCTTCATTTGTAAAATGGGTAGGGGGTACAGATTAATGTGACAACATGGCTACTGTTCTCCAGGTGGGCATGGCCAGGTGGGGCAAGGTCTTTACTTATCCTATTCCCCCCAGGGGAGGCAGGCAGGTGGGCTTCAGAAGTGAGCTCAAAGCGCGCTCCCAAGGCGGGCGAGCAGGAGGCCGGCCCTGTGCTCCCCTCGTCTCTATATATTTAGCCCCTGCAGCTGCTTCTCAGGTGCGGCTCCTCAGGCACACGTGGTGATTAATTTCACCGACGACGGGAAATTGACGCATTTTCTGATTGCTGCTTCAGAGCCTTCTGAATTCAGCTGCTGGTAAAATTAACTCACCAGGGACAATGGAGCTTTTCCAAGGTCCAAATTGTCCTTATTTTCAGAGTTTGTTCTTGGCCCTAATCCAGCCCAAACAAACCCGCTGCCTCTCCGCCTCCCAGAGGGGGGAGAGCCTTCCCTAGTCCTGGGTCGGGAATACTTTACACGACTCTGAACTGGGGAATAAAAATATGCTTTGGATTACTGTGTTCCTGAAAGGCTATGGGTGACCTGAAGCAAGTGGCCGGCCAGGTTCCCAGAGACCTTCTCCAGACCTTGCTCCCGGCCACACCTGTGCCTGTGCAAAGCTGTGTGTGTGTGTGTGTGTGTGTGTGTGTGTGTACGTGCATTTGTCCGGGATGAACCCAGTCAACAGCGTGTCCCCGCACAGTCCCTCCAGCTCATGCACTTGCCAGTGACCAAGTCCCACTCCCAAGGGCTGTGACTGCCACAGCCAGGCAGTACTGTTCCCCTGCAGGTGCGTCTGGACCCCGGTGTGACTTCCCAGCCTACCTCAAGCTCTGCCATCCTGTGCAACCTGCGCCCCCAGCCCCCACAGACGCACTTGCACACATCAGCCACGGAACTTAATGCTGTACTTCAAAACCTTGGATGAGACCAGCCACTGAGACAGTAAAAAGTCGCTGGTTTTTGGAACTTATTGTCCAGGTACTTCCAAATTTTGAGGCTCACAAGTCTGTGATCAGGACTGGGCAGAAGAGTATCTCCCATTTTACAGGCATAAAGATGGATGCCAGAAGTGTGAGACTCGGGACTAGAGCCCAGGCCTCCTGCCCCCTCCACAGTGCCCGGCTGACCCATCTCCGCAGCAGACTGACCTTACATTTAGGAATGCAACTGGGGGACAAAAAAAGAACCCCATGTTACAGTGTACCTAAATCCAAGTCTGCCCACACTGGCATGTACTAAAATGAGGTACAAATTTATTTCTCCCGAAAAGAGCACAGATGCCAGGAGCCCAAGCAGAAGGGGTCTGTATTGCCCACCCACCTGCCAGGCCTCACTCTGCTCTTTCCTACACTCCGGATGGCACCCTCAGAGGGCTGTCCCACAAGGTGCTGGTGAGACACCATGCAAGCCAGACCCTGTCTGGACACCTGGATGCCTCAGCAGTGAGCCCGGGGCAATATCTGAGAGGTCGTGTGTCTCCTGAGGCCCTGGTCTGTCCCAGTTGGGAGGTTGGGACTCAGGCTTTGAGGATCTACGTGAAATAACTGAATCATAAGTTGAAATGAAATGAGTCATTTAATGAGACGCCCCACACTGCAGCTCTGGCTGAGAACTAAGCGAAGCCGGGGGCGGACGAAGCCCATGACGTGTGCAGCCTTGGCTCCAGGTGCCCCAGATCCAAGACGCAGCACCTGAGCGCGCCGGCCTTCTGAGCGCCTCGCCACAGAACGCTGGGCCTTTCTGACAACTCTTACACAACTCTTGGACAGACAACATTAAGGGAAAAAATAGATGTCCTTTGGCCAGACAGGCCTTTCTTCCTCAATAAATAGGAACCACACTTGGAACAAAGAGGCCGCGTGAGCTCAGTAGGGGAAGTAGAAGCTTTATTGGCTGCAAGTTCTCCTCAGGAGCCTGGTCTGCTGGGACTGGATGTTCCCGGATGAGCACCCCCGGGCCTAAGCTAGGAAAAGGGAGGCAAAATAGGACAATTTTAGGTCCAGTGGAGAGTTTTCTGAAGTCAGCTCCCAGAAAGAGTTAAAGCGAGATCATTGTTCTGAAATTGCTTTTAAAGACATACTGTCTGATGAATAAATATTTACAGAACAAAATGGCAATGAGATCATACTGCGTTCATTCATTCAAGAGGTGCTTATCAAATGCCTACTATGTGCTAGGCACTATTTGCTGAACTTCTCTCTGGTAGAAAGGGCATATGAATTTTGAGAACACCCATGATGAAACGGAACCTTCTGGCACTGCTGCAGACACACAGTTCCTTGTGCAGGACATGTGCTCTGGCCTCACCTTCAAATGCTTTGCAAAAGAGGCACTTGTGGTCCTGCACCCACCCACCCACCCTACCCCAATACAGCTTCCAGTGGGAAAAAAAAATTCATTACCTCCAGGTTTCCTCTGGCCTTCCGAAGGATTTTGTGGGTCACAACCACTGAGGAAAAAGCAAGGAAAGGGACAGTTAGAGAGGTGGATGTCCAGGAGGGCAGCATGAAAGCCAAGTGCAGGGAGGAGGGTTTGGGCCGCCCCCTGGGAGTCTTCTGAAAACAGAATCTGTGAGACAGGCAGTTTGAACCACGGGAGAGCGGCTCAGCCTCTAAGCAGGCACCAGGTCCTGCGCCGGCTGCCCCTGCCAGCTCTGATGAGGGAGAGGAAGGAGACGGAGCCACCAGCGAGGAGCTTCAGGGCCACTGGCCAAGAGTGGGCGTGGGGGCAGTCCCATCGATACCCCAGGACCAAATAGCCCATCAGAGAGGTGGGCCAGAGTCCTCGCTGAGTCCCCACCTCATAGCAACACAGAGGGCAGACTATGCTTCGTGTCTTACAGAAGCTGGCCTCAAGGCCCTGAAGGCCACCTGGCTGCCCACCTCTGTGGGCCGGGGATGGTGACAGTGCAGGGCAAGCTGGAGCCTGGGCCTGACCAGAGCCTGGCGTTCCTTGGTTTCCTGAGCCCTTTGGGAAGCAGCTATGAGAAGGAAGTGCTCCCTGCTCCAAGCAAACCCGAGGCCCAAGTCAAATTTCCACACAGTAGTCCTTCCAGCAGGCTCCTAAGGGGAGACGACCAAGCATAGTTCCATCTCCTCCGCCTGCCCTTCCGAGTGCAGAATAGCCCAGCATGGTCTCCCTGGGCGAGCCACTTTCCTGCCTGGACAAGAGTCGGGGGTGGGTTTCTCGGGAGCCCCTGAGCTGTGCACTGGGAAGAGTCCCTGCTACCAGGATTCCCAGGGAAGTAGGAGGGCCCTGTGCTCAGGAACAGAAGAAGGGAAGGTGCTTCTTCCCTCGATCTGCTCTTGCCCAACACCAGCTCCAGCAGCACAGTAAGCGCTGCCAAGCAGATTTCTGAGCCCGACGGATGTGTCCTAAACAGGCTTGACCAGGGCCGGGGAGTGAGCTTACTCCCCCACCCCCAGCCCCTAGCGCGGCAGATACGAGGTTCTTGGAGACAGGAGATACGACTCACACCAGGTCCACATGGCTCAGTCCCCGCTGTGCCCATCCAGGGGTTGGCAAGGACGAGAATGGCCTGGATGGTGTCCACCAGGTGACAGGAGATCGCTGACTGCGGACTCACTAATACCCCTCCCTACCGAGCAGGATTACTGCCTTCACTTTGCAAATGACACCCTGAGCCTCGGAAGTAAAGCGGGTGGTCCAGGCTCACCACCAGGGAACAGCAGTGTCCTCGGATCACACTGCGACACCCTTTCTCCTTTGTCCCTGTGGAGTCTGGAAGGAGGCACAGTGTTTATTCCACCAAGGCAGGGCCTGGCCCTGGCCCTGCTCTTCCCCTCACCATGTGGGGAGAGAGAGAAGGGGACACTCTCGACCCCAGCAGGTCCCCCCCACTGCCTGATGGCGGAGGTGTCCCCTGCCACCTGGCCTCCCCATGCACAGTCACAGGACTTTGTAACACACAAACGCACCACGTCAGCCCTAGAGCCCACCTTGAGTCCAGTCCATAGGGCTACCATGACCTCGTCTTGCATCAAAAGCTTGGCAGTCCTAAGCATTTTCCTGACAGGCTGCAAGGCTGTCTGCCAGAATCCTGTTCCCGCCGCTTCTGAATAACTCCTGTTCATCCCTGGAGACCCAACTGGTCTCAAACCACCCTGAATCAGAGTCGTGGGCCATCTCGTAGGCAGCCAGGGACACAAGGCACATCATCCAATAGCTAATCTTTGTGTTCTCACTGCCCCCACGCCCACTCCTGGCCGGTGACCCTCAAGCTCCTCGCTGGTGGCTCCGTCTCCTTCCCCTCCCTCGTCAGAGCTGGCAGAGGCAGCCGGTGCAGGACCCAGTGCCTGCTTAGAGGCTGAGCCGCTCTCCCGCGGTTCAAACTGCCTGTCTCACAGCGTCTGTTTTCAGAAGATTCCCAGGGGGCAGCTAAGGAGAACTCCTACTAGGCAATAATCTATGTTCTGTGCCTCTCAGAAATGCCCCAGAAATGCTGGACTTTGATAAGAGACAGTACGAGGTCGGCTGGCCCCTCCAGAGGGGAGAGCGTCAGAGTCAGCAGTTCTCCCAAGACAGGGAAATTGACATGCGGGCCGTGCAGGCCGGGCCAGGCTGAGCCGCCGAGAGGCACTAATGGAAACTCTGCTGCCGCCTGCTCCGGTGTACACACACACACACACACACACACACACACACGGTGAGGCAGTGCCGAGGGTCTAACTCGATGGAGCCACTCCCACCATGCTGAAATAGCTGGATCACAGTGGGACTGGCCTTGGAAAGCTGCTCACCTTCTCTGACCCTGAGTTTCTACATCTGCCTTGAGAAGTATTCCTCAGCTCCATGCCCTCCTCTGGACCCACCCGTCCTAGCCGAGGTCACCTCCTTTCCTGTCTGACTAGGAGTCAACCTCCTGCTTACAGGGGAGCAGCTGACAGTGGGTCTTTCCTGCACACAGATGTGACGGGCTGATCCTCTGCTCTACGTGCCAGCAGCCCTGAGCCTGCTCCCAAGGTCCCTCACAGAGCAAGCCTCGGTTCCTGACACCTCCCACCTTAACCTGCCACTGTCAGCTTTTGCTCCATCAACAGGAAACGTTCTTGGATCACCTAAAAAACCTTTTCCTTGCCTCTATCCATGCTGCTCCTTGTCCACGCTGTTCCCACCCCCGTCCCTTCTGACAATGCCTACTGCTCCTTTCAGACTCAGCTCCTGCGTCACTTCATTCCAGATGCTCACCTCCAAGGACAGAGTGGTGCCCTCAGTGCCCACTGCAGTACTCCTTCCCTACTACACACATGCCCACTTCCTCCCTGAGGAGATGACAGTCCCTGGCTCCCAGGACCCTTCTATAAAGAACTCTTACATAAATGCATTTCTCCATATGGGTCAGAAAGGATGAAGTATGAGAAGAGGCCCGTAAACAGGAGGCGTGATTCCGAGCGGCCCGGCCTCCAAGTGGGTAACCCAGGACTGGACTGTCAGCACTCAGAGCCAGGAAGTGGCCAGCCGCCCCCAAGCATGCACTTACACTGATCAAAGATGACTTTTTCCTGGTGCTTGCTCAGCTGCAGAAGCTTCACAGTGCTTTGCAACTTCTTTTCTTGTTCAAACAATTTTTTGTGCAGTTTGGTGATCTCTGCCTTCATTTCTCCGATCTAAAAAGAGCAAGTTTTAGAAAAATGAACTAAGAATATAAAATGTCATGTTACATAGAAAGAATTACAAAGGCATAAAACGATGCTGACCTTCACTAACAAAGATACTCGAATAAAAACTAGAAGGCCTCTTCTGCCATCAGATTGGTAAAACAGGACAAACTCCAGTGAGGGGGGAAGCACTTCTGTGAGCACTGGCAGAGCTGTGAACAGCGAGGACCAGCCTGAGCACCCCACACAGCCTGCCAACTCGAAGACACACTCAGCTCTTTGACCCAGCAGCCTACACTTCGGCATTTACCCAGGAAGAACAAGGTAAGCACAAAAAGATGCCTGTATACAAGGACGTTCATCTTGGCATTGGTGGTCAGAAAAAATAAACCACCTGATTTGTTTCAATATAGATCTAAATAAATTATGATACGTACAATGAAATAATTATGCACCTATTAAAAGTAATGTTGTAGGGGACAGGATGGTGGCACAAGATGCTCTGTGAGGCAATCCCACCTGGTAAGGCTCCCAATTCAAGTCCAGAGACCTCCCTGGGTACACCACGGAACCTCCTGCTCACGTCCTCGAGCTGGGTGAGGCTAGGAGTGGATCGCAGCATCAAGACCCTGTCGGGGGTGCTGTCTCTTTCTCTTTCTTGCTTGCTCTCTCTCATGGAACATATAAATCCATATATTTTTTTAAACGATGCTGTAGATCTCTATCTACATCCACAGATGTGGATATCAAGATGTCATCAAAATGTTAATAGTGGTTATCTCTGAGAGAAATGATTCTGAACTGAGCTTTTTAATAAAAACTATAATGCTCATTAAAAAAATGTGTTAATGTTTCATCCTGAAAACATATCCATTAGGAGAACCTATTCTGACTTTCAGAGTAGAGTGCAGACGGGTGGCAACATCAGAGTCCCTGACCCTCTCGAGTGAAATACACTGTCTTCACCCTCCACCACCTAACCACCTGGGCAGCTCACGGAGTTAGCAACACACCCTCGCACTCAGTAAAACACTCAGGGCACAGGCTACTACTCTCTGCTCCACTGACACCCCTCTGCTTCCAAGAAGAGACATGTTGAGTTACTGGGTTATGAGAGTCACTTTAGTTTGCTTCCATGCTTGTTTATGATGGCTGTACTTGTAATCGAATTACGTAATTTACTTCAGTATTAAGTAAACCCATGGAACGTGTGTGGAAAGAGAGAAGTGACTGCATGAAAACTGACATATGCTTCAGGAAAGACTTGATAAAGCCAAGCCACTAAAAAACACATCTCTGGCAAATTGGGTGTGGGTGAGACAATGACAAAAGATGTGGGAGGAACGTGAACATGGTCTAGAAGAATTCTCTATTCAAATTGCTTTGCAAGTGTCTAAGTTTTCTCTTCATCTTAAAGAAACAAAAATTGGAAGTGACAGACATACATTATGGATGTAGTTTATGAAAGAAAGAAGACGTGCAACTCCAATCAGCGGACCCATATTCAAAGAAAAGGCCCTGGTCCTACATCAAAAGAATGGCAAATGAATGCACACTTATCTGTTTTAAGTTAAACTGAAATGTTTAAGGTATGTATCGTGTTTTGATTCCCTTAACCTACTTTTAAGATAACCAATCATGTCAGGTACAAGGACTTCAATGGTTCTTCCCAAACAGATCCTAATTTTAAACATTAGGTTTGCTTTGATTCTCTTCCTCAGCCTTAAGAGCCTACAAAGGTTGGGGTTCTGGTCGTGGCTCCATAGCCCACATGTTCCAGGACAAAGTCGCTGCAGTCAGAGCCTTAGCTCCACATCTGTAAACTGAGTAATAATTTCCGGTCAACTATCACACTTTCACAGAGTGAGACTCAAGTGAGAGATGACAGAAGATAGCGGGGCGGAGGTGTGGGCGGTGGACGATCACATCCAATTTGCCTGGCTAAGCCCTATTACTCTTTCTAAAGTCAGCTCAGGCGTCACCTCTTCCAGGAAGCTTTCCTGGACACACCTTCCCTACCAGGTGCCCACAGCCCTCAGTGTCTTCCAGTGACTGCCTATGTCATGGTGGACTGTCGTAACAGGTCCTTTTCACCAGTTCGCTTCCCCGCCAACGACAAGCTTGATTCTTCCTGCTCATCCCCAGGGCGTTTTGCAGACAGGTGCTGTGACACCGTCTGCTGATTAGTGGGTGAATTTTCACTGTGCTCTCCTAAAGCCCTGTACATATTCTATCTAGCACTTCAAACAAAGAGTTTAATTATTTATGTGTCTGGTGTTCCCCCAGATTCAAGCCTTCATTTTTATAGGATGAACACAGCACGGTGAAAACAGCAGGGGCTCCAAAGCATGGCTCTCTGTCTTCCTAGCTGTATGATGTTGGAGCAAGTCGCTGAACTTCTGGGAGTTTCTGTTCCTACATCTGGCAAATGGGAATAATAATCCCTCATTCCCTGAAGGTTTTGGTAAGGGATCAAGTGAGATGCTGAACGTAAACAGATTGCCTGGCACCTGGCAGGGGCTCGCAAGAACAGCGCCAGGGCACCAAGTGCAGAGTCACCCTACCCGAGAAGCCTCCGACTTCTTCCTTAGGGTTCTCCCTGACTTCTCGGGCAAGTTTCTTTGCTTATTTGTTTTCCTTTTTATGATTAAAAAAAAAATTCTAAAAGTAGAAAAAACTGGAGAGTGGATCCCCAGGTACTCATCTGGCTTTTATTATCAGCTCATGGCCAAACTTGTTTCACTACATCCCAGTTCACCCTCTCCCCAAGACTATTTTAAAACCAATCCTAGAAGTCAATTATATTATTTCATCTGTAATACATGTTAGTATATATCTCTAAAAGAAAATGATTCCTTAAATAATAAAAAGCCACTACAGTATTATCATCACACCTAAAAATGACAATGATTCCTCAGTATCACCAAATATGAATGGGCTCAGTGGACACATTTCTAATCGTCTCATAATTTTTTTTAAGCAATTTGTTTGACTGAAGAACCAAATAAGATCTAAGGTTTGCGATGGACTGCTACTGTTTCAATTCTTGAATCCAGTAGTCCTCCAAGCTACCTGGAGGGCTTGTAAAAACAGACCCCGGGCTTCTTTGCAGTGTTTCTGATTCAGTAGGCCTGGTGAGGCCCAAGAACTTGCATTTTTGACAAGTGTCCAGATAAGGCTGACGTTTCGGCTCTAGGATCTACACTTTGAGGGAATTTACAAGGCCCCCTCCGGCTTCCCCCTCCTCCTTTTCTCACTTGGATGAAATGGCTCATATTGCATCTTCTGCCCCGCTCCAGACACAGAAGTAAGCCATTTCTCTGAGAAGTTACTGCTCTCAGGAAAAAGGAATCGAGAAGTCACAATTTGGGCATTAGAGGTGTTTACTGGTACTAGATCAGACATCGTTTCCAAAGACATTTACACGGAGAGGGTTAATACATTTTTTAAATAGGAAATATGTCATGAGTTCATACTGATATTAACAATTAAAGTGGAGAATTACAGGACCAGCAGTTGGCATAATGACTATGTCGCTGGACTCCCATGTAGTCAACCATGATTTGAGTCCTGGACCCGGTGGTTTAAACTCACGCTGGGTGCGTGTGCATGCGTGCCCATCCTCCCTAGAGGGTGATTTCTCGCTTTCTGTCTCTCTGTCTTCCTGGCAAGCACATGCGCCCTATGGCAAAAACCTCTCCAAAAAAAAAAAAAAAAAAAAAAAAAAGGAGATGGGACCAGCAGTTAGCGTAATGGCAATGTCACTGAACTCCCATGTAGTCGACTGTGGTTCAAGTCCTGGACCCGGTGGCTTAAACTCATGCAGGCGCGTGTGCATGTGTGCCCAAGATCCTGAGAGGAGAATGGAGGAGAAGGGATTGCGGTGTGGCCATCCCCCCTGGGGGGTGATTTCTCGCTTTCTGTCTCTCTAGCAAGCACACGTGCCCTATAGCAAAAACCTCTCCAAAAAAAAAAAAAGAAAGAAAGGAGAATTACATAGTCTTTATTTTGTTGATTTTACATATATGTATAATTTCTCTTATGATAAAAACCTGTTCCTAGTAAAATTATCAGTTATGTTTCATATGTTTCATCTTATCATAGAAATACAGTAGTTTCAGAATATCAATACTAAAATCACTACCAGCAATATAACCACTGAAAACAGTTTTATGAACTTTTTTCTTGCCAGCTCTTTTTTCTCTTGGACTATTTCTACTAGGACGGTATGGTCAAATCACTGTGTTTTAGTCACTGAAATGTTTGCCTAAGCCTCCAGTGTACATATAGTTAGGTTTGTTTGTTGCATATTGCTATGAATTTTTAGAGGCTGCCTTTTTCCCACTTCAATTTTATTGATTTTGGTTTTGAAGTTTAATCTATAAAACAAGATCTATTCAGAGAAATCTAGCATCTATCCCTGCCCCTCTAATCTCTCCTTCTTACCCCTATGTAGCCTGTTTTGTTTACCTTCCATTAAAAAAGAAGTATTATAAGCAAGTATACGTATATATTGATATCCCTACACACAACTTTCTTAGGTAAACTGACATATATGCCATGCACTTTCCAGAGCAGTATGTTAAATGCAAAGGGCAAACTAATGACACTCAGAGGAAATGCCAGATAGTAAAAACCACTGGGGCTGCTGGGGGAAACTCAGAAATCTGCTTTACACACATTTCACACCGAGCAAAAGGCACTGTATGAAACACAGACAGGACAGAAAAGTGGCTAGAGGCAATTTAACACCACACCGGGGGTCTACACCAGCAAGCACATCGGAGCATCCTGGGCCTTTTTCTGGTTCTATAGTTCTATGATATTAAAGTGAGCATAATCGATGACCCAAAACCCTCAGAAAGAAGGGGCCAATTATCAGGAGCACGGAATGGTCCCTGGGCAAATTCCCAAATGGGGGAGGACTGATGTAGCTGCTTTTTTATATGAATGTTTGTATGTGCCTTTGTGTAAATATACACATTTTATACACAATGTGTCTATTTAACAGTTACTACTATGTGCCAAGGACAAAAACATTGCTTCCAGGGTCAACTGTTTAGTTCAGACTTGTCTGCTTTAAAAATCACACAGGGCAGGTACTAGTTTGAGAATATGGAAAGAAATCAATTACTCATTTAAAAAACATGAATAAAATAGACATGGTACCCTGAAGGAAAACAGAGGAAGGCAGACATTAAACCAACAAATATACAATTCTTATTTGTGCAAAGGCTATAATAGAACAGGAGAGGAGAGAATGAGTGATCAGGGCACCCTCTCTGACTTTGAGGTAACACTTAGGCGAAGACTTGGAAGGTGACAAGGAGCCAGTCAGTCAGGGGGAGAGTATGAGTCAGTCCAGGCAGCCAGACCATCTGGTGTCATCTAAGCCTAAGTCAGAAAAGAGCTCAGTGAGTTAGAAGAAAGGAGAGGCCAATGTGGGGCCAAGACTCCTGCCCACCCGGCCCCAACTGAGTAGGCAGAAAGCGATTCTCCTGTGCAACCAACAGTCATGACCTTCCCTGAGCTTAGTGTAGCCAAACTTCTTCCTCAGGATCCCAAGAAAGAAGCCTCAGAGCAAGACCAGCTGATGGCATGGCGAGTAAGGTGCTGGATCCCACAGGCCAAGTATGTGGTTTGAGTCTTGGACCCAGCCGTTTGAAAGACACACTGGGTAGGTGTGCATGTGCGCCTGAAATTCAAGAGGAGAATGGAGGAAAAGAGACCATGGCATGGCCATACCCCCTCCCGCCCATCCCCCAGTGGGTGGAGGAGAGGGGAACAGGGTGCTTTCTCACCTTCTTTTCTCCAGTTGGTACTCATGCCCTATGGCAAAATTTAAAAAAAAAAAAAAAAAGAACAAAGCTTCAGAGCAGAGGGGGATGTTGCTGGGCTTGATAGAGCTGAGAGCTGTCAAAAAGGGGTTTAACTAAATGAGGTAATGACAGGGAATGCAAATTTCCCTCCTGCCCTCCCTCTGACCTTTGGCAAGAATTTGTAGGTTAGATAAATGATGGGGGAAATATCTATCAGGCCACCAAGTAGAGAGTTCTAAGTCATCCTTAACCTACAAGCTCCTCCTTCCTGAGAGGTTCCTCTGATTAGGCAGAGTGGGTGCTCGCCTCGTCCTAGTACTCCACGTATCCCACAGACAGAAATCAGGGGACAGCCTCTCCTCTGCCTGGCTCGTGATTTGGAGCCTGTCATTTCTAAGTAGTTAAAACAGATTTTGAACAAGGCCCACTTGAATATGATGATGAAAGCTATCAATAGGAATCAGAAGGTCCAGAGAAAAAGACATGTAAAATGAAAGGGATTTTGAGTAGAAAAGAATGAGCTAGTCAGAGAGGACAAACCGGGACTTAAATCTGACACAATGAATGAATAAACTTTGGATTCAGATACCGAGGCTTTCAAAGCAGCCTCATCTCCCTGCATGCTTCCTCATGTGTCGAAGGTGGACAGGATCCCACTCACCAAGGATGTGCCTGGAGTGAGACACAGAGGGCCAGGGCTGCAGGCCGAGTTATGGGTGCTGGGGGACCAGGTATGGGCACAGTGAACCATAACCAGCACATCCCCTCCCTCTGACACATCCTAAACCCAGGGCATATCTGCGGTGGCCGGTCCTAGGCTGGACGCAGATGAGCCGGAGACACAGGCACCCCTGAGCCTCTGAATCACATCACCACCCACCTGCTCACAGTGTAGGGTACACTGGCCACCTGTGGGGAGTGCGACTCTCCAGAGCTGCTTCAGTAACCTCGAGGCCTCTTCCAGGACCAGCTTGGCTGTGCTCACACTGGTGACGAACTTGCTCAGAGGCGCCTGGTGTGAACCCTACACGAGGAGACGAGAAGGTTGTTTCGTACGGTCTTCAGTAAAAATTATGAACAAGCAGGCTTTAATGGGCAGCACAAATCTCCCGACTGTAGGGCTTGTCTCTCACATGCTGAGCAAGAGCCTGGTGCCATCTGACACTAGTTTATTGTTCTTAAAGACAGAGGAATTATAGATTATGAGAGAATTTTGGTGGTTACTTTAGCCCAATCAATAACCATGATTAATAACCACCAGCACTAACTCTAGTTACTACGCCAGGAGGCTCCATGCTAGGGCCATGCGCACGGCCCAGCAGCTCACAGAAACATGCCAGAGCTATGACACAACAGCAAGTGGAGCGGCACACGCACGACCATCCTCAGCAGTCCCTGGTGAACCACGAATGTGACACCAGGGCCTGTCAGGTCTCCCTCGTCCACTCTGCTGGAGGATGCCAAGGGCATGACAAAATAGAAACATGACCCACAGAGGGGAAATACAAAAAAAGAAGAAAAGGAGAGGAAGAAGAAAAAGAGAAACCAAAAGAGCATTTGTCTTAACAAGTTAAAAAATAAATATAAAAACAATGCTCTTTGTTATATCAAAGTGACAAAAAATTGTTATAGCTAAAAATACTCAATGACAACAAAGGTACAGGGAGAAGGGTCCTCATAAACAGAGACACAATCTTTTCAGAAGTTAATCCAGCCGTAGGTGTCATCCAGGGCCCTAAAACGTTCACGACCTTTGATCTATCGTAGTTTCTGCACCTCACATGCATTTGGAAGCCAGACTAGGAATCACAACCCCATGGAGTTGCCCCCCCAGGGAGAAGTGAGTTTTCTCCACAGGTGACTGGACAGACTAGCACCATCCTGTCAGCTGGGTGCACTGTCATGACACAGAAGAGAGCACCTTGGAGGACAGAGAACTGAGTTCATACGTTGGCTATTCCAGGTTACCTCCCTCAGCGTCTGTAAAGTCGAACATCACCTACCTCTGGGGTTGTTCTGAGGAGGAAATAAAATGCCCTATAAAAAGATTCCCTGGGGCCAGCCAGTGGCGTGTGGTGGTTAGGGCGGCTGTAATCCCACAAGGCTGACTGTGTGCTTTGAGTCCCAGACTCAGGGGCTTGAAAACATGCTGGGCACGCCAAAATCCTGGAAGGAATGGAGAAGGGACTGTGGCAGGCGGGTACCCTGTCACTCTCCTCCTCTCTCCCTCTCTGGCAAGTGCACGTGCCCCCTGGGGTGGGGGTGGGGGAGCACCACAATGCTCGGGTGGGCACGGGCGCTCTCCCAATGGCAAGCTCATCACAAAGCAGCTGCAGAAAGCACAGGAAGGGACAGTGTCAACTCCACAGAAGCTCCAGGACCTGAGCGCACAGGCTGCACAGGTGAGGGGCAGGTGGACACTGAGGGGCTGCTGGGATGATGGATGAGAGACGGCAGAGACAGAGGCAGCTGTGGGAGCAGAACAGCAGATCCCAGTGAAGCAGTCACAGTAAGGGAGACAGAGAGCACGTCTCAACAAGTCATCACGAAAAACAAAAAGCCTCCCAAAAATCAACTCCTGCCTTAGGCCTGACCGCTGAGCCTTCATGGCTACCCTTTGCTATGGTTGGGATAATGGTTTGTCCCCTAAAGGTTCATGGTTCATGTTCAGAAGCGTGGCCCTCAGACTAATGGCTCTGGAAAATGGAGGGACCTTTACGAGGTGGGGCCTAACGGGAGGGCGCCATCTAATCAGCTGGGGTTTGAGAGGGACAAACAGAGGAAGTAGAATTGTATTCCCCATTTCCTCTTTCTCTATGCATGCCACTTCCCTCCCGGCCTCTGCTGGCCACACTGATGCAGCACTATAGGCCAGCCTCATGTCAGCCCAATGCCTGAGACTTTCCAGCCACCAGAACCATGACCCAAACAAACCCTGATTCTTTTTTTGTTTTGAGGTTTTTGCCATAGGATGCTAACACTTGCTAAAGAGAGAGAGAGACAGACAGTGAGAGGGAAAGTGAGAAATCATGCCCCAGGGGGATGACCACGCAACGATCCCTTCTCTTCCACTCTCCTCCTGGGATTTGGGGCATGCACACACATGTGCATGGTGTGACTTCAAGCCACCAGGTCTGGGACTCAATCCAAAGTCAGCCATTTAGGAGTCCAGCACCTTAACTACCACGCCACCTGCTGGCCTCCAAACACCGATTCTCTATAAATCACTCAGGCATTTCTGTTTATTAACACAATGGCACCTCTTCTCTGGGCCTTCCCAGGAACAACTGAGCCACTCACCTCCTCACTCTCTTCTCAGCCCTCCACCTCTTGTCCCCAGAGAGCGTCTCTCCCTCAGCCCTTTCGGTCAGGTTACCTGCTTGGTTTCCAGCTCTTGGCCCGTGGGGCTGGGAACCTCCTGTATCTGGTTGTCCATCTTTGCAAGGAGCTGCTGGCCTTGGCCAATCTGCTCACGCAGGGCATCATAGTCCTCAATCAGGCCCAGGACGTGGCGGCCACTCTTGCTGGCCCACAAGCAGCAGCCAGTGACTGGGGGTGGCACGCACAGGGTGCTATTCACTGAGCTGCCACTGTCACTGGAGAGGGAGTCCTTGTCATTTCCAGATAGTGGAAGAGTCTCTGAAGCTGGAAAACAGAAGGCAGATGTCAGGTCTGTAAGAGCAGCATCTGCTCGAGGTGCTCACAGTGCTGGAGCTAGCTTGGGCAGAGGGAGGCCCTCGTGCCCAAATGCCACCAACAAAAGCCCAGAGGAGAAAGGGGGCCTGGCTTCTGGGGCTGTACATTACCCAGCACTGGGCTTATCACTCATCTGTGAGAGAGACCCAAGTCAATTCCACTAACACTGCTGGCCACCCTCTCTGTAGAAGACCCCAGATTCACACAGACGATCTGTGCCTGCTGTGCAGTCGTCCCCTCTCTAATCGAAATGCAGACACTGCAGGAGGTGCAACCACACAACTACAAGAGCCGGAACGCAGAGAAAATCAATGACCTGTGCAGCGAGGAAGAGATCAGGGGAGGCTTCTGAGAAGAAACCCTAGCTGAGATGGATTGAACATGTAGCAAGAATTACATCACACTTTTAACCATTGGGTTCACAAAAGTATGGGTGAGTAATTCTGACAACGACCAGCAGGAAAGGTATCCCATAGAGAGGTCTGCATTCATCAGGAGTCCTGGGGACTTTCTGTTGCAGAGACTGGGACAAAAGGGGGCCTAAAGGTCCCAGGGAGAGGAAAGTGCAAGCGTGTCCGCAGGATGGTCACCCATCAGTGTGGCTACACCCAGACAGAAGGGAAAGTGGGCAGGGCTCACTGGGACTGGATCTTGGAAGGTCTGGAAAGGCACACTAGGGTGATCACATTTTAATCTAAAGCAACGGGGACCCAGTGAAGTTGGCAACACACAGGAATGGATTAATTGGCCTCAAGGAGATCACCAGCTAGCAATGCTGAGATCCTGAAATCCCAGATCCCTGCCAAATATCCTGAGCTGGGACCAGGGACTACTTTTTCTTCAATTTAAAAGTCCTGTTGCCAGAGACCAGCAGTTGGCATAATGGCTATGTTGCTGGACTCCCATGTAGTCGACAGTGGTTTGAATCCTAGGTCTGGTGGCTTAAACTCACGCCAGGCACATGTGTATGCATGCCCAAGATCCACAGAGGAGAATGGAGGAGGAGGGATTGTGGTGTGGCCATCCCCCCTTGGGGGTGATTTCTTGCTTTCTGTCTCTCTGTCTCTTTCAGGTGAGCGCACGCGCCCTATGGCAAAAACCTCTCCCAATAAGGAAGGAAGGAAGGAAGGAAGGGAGGGAGGGAGGGAGGGAGGGAGGGAGGGAGGGAGGGAGGGAGGAGAAAGAAAGAAAGTCCTATTGCCACACTCAACACCACCACAGTTACCTACACTTACCTGACTTTGGTATCATTGCTAGGGTAGAATCAAACAGATCAAATGAGTTATCACTTGCCATGAGACAGTTTTCACCTACAAGATGCAAAATAAGGGAAGTAAAATAAACTTAGTTTCACTATTATCAACAACTGAGAGAAAATAGAATGAGAATACAGTAAAGAAACTTGTATAGTACATTCACTTTTCAGACATACATAAGCATTCATTCAAGTCTTCACTGGGCATCTGTCCTACCAGGTGGCCTGTGCGGGACACCAGAGACAGAGTGCCCAGGCCCAGTCCCTTCCCTTGTCAAACAAGTGAACACAGTTTCATTACAGTGTGACCGGAGCTAAGAGAGGGAAGGATAACTTGTAACAGTTCAGGGGAGACCCATGAACCCCAACTCTGCTTCCCCAAAGCTAACACCTATAGTAGGTTTTAAGACTGGTTGTGACTGATCCATGAGAAGAAAAAGAGAAAAATGGGCCAGGCAGTGGATGAGCAGATGCAAGGGCACAGGGGACTGAACCATTATTCAGCCAAGGCCCAGGGGCTGGGAAGGACACAATGGGATGGAAGGCCAGGCCCATGAGGACTGTAGGACCCCACTCCAAGGGCTTCAGGCGGGGTAATATCAAGCTGAGATCTGTTTTGGACCAGAGGAGCAATCCTAGAGGCTGCTGCAGTAATCTAAGAGAGAGGAGAGGGACCCTCTGTAGCACTCCGGGGTGATGCATTTGAAAGACTGTAAAGAGGCAAAATCAATAGATGCTGGACAGATGACCCGCACAGCCCTTTAAAATTCAGACGGCACTTTCACACCTAAAGAGCTATTAAACTCTCAATAGGTCAGTGGGTGGAACGGGCATCGGCATCGTAGTTCAGATTTCATGGAGGAAGAGACTGAGGGACAGAGACAGGAAGTGATCTTCCCAGAAGAACCCAGCAGGTCAGTGGCACAGCAAGGACTGTGTCCAGGTTCAGGATCCCCTGCGAGCTCCTTCCCACCCTGGCACCACTAAAGGGTGGAGCTTACTGCACCCCAGCATATCCCCAGTGTGCTCCAGCATATCCCCAGTGTGCTCTGTGAGTCCTGGGCCCAAGGAACCAGGTCAACTCCGCGGAGCTGGCCCCTAAGAGAACACTTTCGGCCACAGAGAGCAGCTCTGCAACAGAACGTTCAACCAGGTGTGCTTAAACTCAGTCCTGAAAAATCTTCTGCACAGGAAGAAATGCTGCTGCCTGTGATAGAATTCTGATCTTGATTCAAGGAAACTGGAGAGCTTTCCTGCTGAGGCAGCACTGTGAATTCTGAACGCTTCTGAACGCCTCTGTCAGACATACCCAGGGCTCTTTCTGGACAAGATTTCAAAAGCAAATAAAGGCTATTCAGTGGTCTCCTCACTTCAGCTGCACTAACTCTCCTTCTTGGGCACCCCGAGCAAAGAATTATTCTCCCTGCATCTTTCTCCTCTAGTTCTAGTTCACTCCTACAGTCTCCTAGGTCCCATCTTCTCAGAGCCTCAGAAGGGACAGGAGCAGACCTACAGGTATATAAAATGGAATAGCCCAGTGCTGAAGAAGTCATGCTTCCTTGTACACTGCTGACGTACAGGCCATCTGGAAGGCAGCAAAATGGCCCCCTCTCAGCCCTGAGATTTCCCTAAAATGAGTATATCCTAAGAATATTTTTTAACAGCAAACAGTATATTAACATCAATGTTTATTAAAGCTCCAAATCAGAGAGTACTTTATCATCATTATTATTATTATTATTTTGCCATATGGCATGTTTGCTCATGGAGACAGGCGTAGGCAATCACTTCCCCAGGTAGGATGGTCACGCCACGATCCCTTCTCATTCATCTCCTCTTGGGATTTTAGGCACGCACGCACACGTGCCTGGTGTTTTTCAAGCCACTGGTCCAGGACTTGAACTGTGCAGTCAATCATGTGAGACCCAGCTGCCTTAACCACCACACCACCAGGCAGCCCCAAAAGCACTTTTAAAATCAACAGGGTAATGGTTTAATAACTGACGATAATCTGAAACAATTATCAGGAAGCCCATGTGATGGCAGGGGGAACATTTATGATGTAACATTGGGCAAAAAAAACAAAGAAAGGACACAGAATGGCTTAAGGATGGTAGAGAGGGGGTGGTAGAGGGTGGGTGTGGGGTACACAGGGAAGAAACATTTAACAGACAAGAAAGTGTAAAGTTCTCTGCTGAAAATACATATATCGCATACACAATGATGGGGATTTTATGTAAAATGTGAAATTAATCTATTCAATGCTGACTACCTTTTCTGTATGCTTTCCAAAGTGTTTTTTTTTCTTTTAGTGTTTAATTAAAATATTTGCTCATAAAAAAACTGAACAATATAAATTCATGCCTGCATTTTATTAACGAATGAAATTCTTTCTTATTTGCCAGAGGGCACATACACTTGCCAAAGAGAGACAGAGGCAGAGAGAAGGGTTTGAAGAAAACACCCCCTGGTGGAGCATGGTCACACCGCAATCCCTTCTCCTCCATCTCTCCATTCCATCAGGATTTGAGGCATCCACACGCATGTGCCTGGCATGTTCGTTACGCTGCCAGAGGTAGGAGCGGAACCACAGAGTCAGCCATGTGGGACCTGGCTTTCTTGAACCATTAGGCTACAGGGCAGGCCCACAGATGAAATTTTTAAAATAATCATTGTGTAGAACCATGAAAGATTTTTTTGCTTTTACTTTTTTCTTTTCATATTGTTACAACATCATTTGGCTAACATTTTAAAATTCTTATTAAGGAGAAATCAATGAACTGATCCATATGAATTCTAAAGCAGACTGGCTGGGTGCTCTTTAAATTTTCTTTTTTTTTTAAAGAGTTATTTTATTTCATTTTATTTATATATTTATTTATTTTTAATTTGACCAGAGAGGGACAGAGAGAGCAAGAGAGAAAGAGAGAGAGAGAGAGAGAGAGCAAGCAAGCAGCCAGGTCTGGGACTCGAACTGCAGTCAGCCATGTGGGAGTCCAGCACCCTTAATCACCATGCCACCTGCTGGCCCCAAATTTTCTTTTTTTAATTAAAAGCAAGACTTGTTCCCAGTCCAAGTGAAGATAAACTCAGACCTGTGTACAGTTCTTGCTCACAGAATATACTGGCATCCCTGGCCATTGGAGGCACACACCACCTGTGGGCATTAGCAGAGTTACGCCCAAACACCAACCTGTCAGGGCCAGAAACAGCTGGACTCACAGCTGGGAATGGTTTCTAGCTCCAGCCCTGTCACCTGCTTGCTGTGTTACTCTGGGCAAGCCCCAAAGCTCTCTGGGCCTAATACTTTAGTTCACAAAACAAAGAAGATGGCTTGGCTGACTGCTCCGAGCCTGATCACTTGCTGGTTTGTTCCAGGTCCTGTGCTGGGCAGGTGGCAGAGGTGACCTGTCCTCTTTGACCTGTCTACTACCTTACATAGCCTCTCCAGAGCTAGATAATAAACTCACAAGCAGATGCAAAACAGAGCCACTTTCTAAACCTACCAGGAAGTTCTCAGACCCTGAAAGACACTGGAAGTCAGAGTAAGAGGTTTAAATTCTCTCTTACAGGCAGTGCGAGGGGGTGAGGATTTCAGCACGGGAGTGATGTGGGCAGGACTAAGTGGGTGGGAGGGAGCAAGGCCAGAAGCAGTGAGGGCAGCTGGAAGCCCAAATTCCACTTCCTGAGAATCAAGACACCCCACGTAGAGATCACACCATTTTGCTAAAGGTGACAGCTAATTAGCGGTCAGGTCCCCTGGCTCCTAGTGTAGCCTGTCTGCTGTCAATGGAAAGACACCTCTTGGGCAAGGGCCTCATTGGGAAGCTCACATCACACACAGATGCACAGAGGAAGCGGGGCAAGGCAGGTACGGTACCATGTTTGTCAAGCTGCAGGGACCGCTCGGGGGTGGACGGGGCTAGGACGGCCAGGGTGAGGGCTCCTGCCTGCGCTGTCTTCACCCCATTCACCAGCTGCTCCTCCAGCCTGCACTGCAGGGCTCTGTTGGTTTCGATGCTCCTTTCCAGTTGCACCCGCAAAGCCTGGATCTCCGTCAGGAGGCCATGCAGGTCACTGAATGGACTCTGCCTCTTCTGGCCTTCTCCCGATGCCTCTGCTCTGGCCCCTGCGGACACGCGTAAAGGTAAGCCTTGCCATCTTGCACAATCAGAAGGTCAGCCACCAAGGGAACTCAGCAGCATTTTAATCCCACCACCACTGCCACGCTCCCCCTTCTGATGAACTAGGTACAATTTAAAATAACAACTTGACTTTAAAAACAAAAATATTGGCAGACTTAATTGCTGCTATTCCACAGGCTAAATAAGAGCTGGAAATTAATTTTCGCTTCTGGCCATAAAAGCCTAGCAAATTGCACACCAAACCCCAAAATTATGTCTAGTAGTAATAAAATCTATTTGGGCTGGAATTATAGAATGAAAGGGGATGATTTTAAGAGCCACAGTATATTAAAAAGGCACAACAGCAAGAATAAGAAAAGCAACTTGAGGAGAAAATGAAAGCTGTGAGATGACCCTTTTCTAGATAAACTTTCAATAGGGAGAAACCATCTGGAAAATTAGTTTAAAATAATAATAATAAAAAAAAATCCACCACACCTCCAAATTGATTCTGAAACATTAGACCTTAAGGTTGAGTTACTCTGATCTCGTATCTCTCTCAGGGTAAAGAGAGGACTGGGGCCGATGGCCATCCCGAGAGCACACAGTAGGGGAAATATAAACATCTGCTGAATGGATGGGCAAAAACAAATACATACTGACCCACTCACAGTGGTACGCTCACAGCACCACCTCCTGGGAGGCTAGAAGCAGCATAGCCAGGTTCAGTTCCCAGGTGCGGTGTACACACCTGTAATCCTAGCTAATAGGAGGCTGGGGAGGAAGATCGTGACAGAGTGAGTCCCAGTCAAAAATATCTACTGACCCTGTCCCGCTCCCCAGGGGGAAACAAAAGAAAAAGAAATGCACACTAGCAGGAAAATGACAATGACAGTTATTTCTTAAGTGCCTGGCATACGCCTGATTCTGTGCTATGATGATTTAGTGAATAATCTCATTCAACTTTACAATAACTACACAATGGGTGTTACTGGACATGTTTGATAGAGGCAGAAACAAGCCCAAAGGGTACAGTGACCGTCACTCCCTCGCCTTGGTGAGGGAGTGAGAATACAGACTTCAGCTGGTCTGGCCCTGACTCAAGTCTTTCCATGTCTCCTGCAGCTTCTTCATAAAAGGAGTGGGCCAGAAAGCTTGCTTTGGAGAAGACCCACTCTACCCATGAGGAAACCCAGGGCTTGGTAACAGCAGTTCCAGAGTAGGCTGAACCCTGTCCTCCCATCCCTGTCACCAGTTGTCTGAAGGAGCTCACAGTCCAAGACCCAGTAGCCACAAGATGAGAAGAACCTCAGGCTGAAGTGCCCAGTACCTCCTGGTCTCCTGTGCTCTTCATCCAGCTTCTCATACACCTTCAGTTCCACTCGGAGGGACTGGAGGAGCTTTTCATTCTGTGAGAGCAACTGCTGCCTCAACTCCATCTCCTCTTGCAACCTAAAAAAGGCCCCATCAGCAGGGGAGGAGAGGTTAACTCTGCCTTAGGTTGAACTATGCAAACTCCATGGGGCAGGCCAGCTCCACCTTCAGCCAGAAGAGTGTAGTGAAATAAGTGCCAAGTGCGGTTAAGAATTCCAGTCACAGCCACTACTTCCCAAGTGCCCTCGTGTCTAGCCCTGTACGTGTAATCTTACATGTAATCTTCACAGACCCCTTAAAAGGCAGGTGCTCTCTCATCCTGGATTCAGACATATAAGGAAGTGAAACTCAAAGGCCTATGTCTAGTACCCAAGGGTGCATGGCTTGGGCAAGCAGCCCAGACTTCAACCCAGGACCGTCTGACGGCAAAGACACTGATCTTGCTACATGACTGCACTGTGCGGGGTAGCCAAGGGGATGCTGGAAACTAAGAGTGGCATTCACAGTACCAACAAGGACAAACGGAAACACATGAAACAAGACAGCGTCTACAGGAGAAACTGCAAAAGAATGATCAGCATGAACCTCTTCAAATCGAAGGCAGATTCATCCCACTTCTCTGCTCAGGGCCTCCTGGTGGCTTCCTAGGCTGCACTGAGTGAAAACCTAAGTCCTGCCCACAGCTGTGAGGCCCAACATGCTGGCACCTCTCTGTCCTCCACCTCACCAGAGGCACTAACCTCCCTGCTCTGTTGGGCACAAGCCAAAGTCTCCCTGCCTCAGGGCCCATCATTTCTGCTGAAAATGACCTTCCCCAATAGCTGCAGCACTCAGGCCCTTGGTGTGTTCAGCTCTCTTTTCAAATGGCATCTTTTCAGAGAGGACTTCTCTGACCCTAGATGAGAAAAAGAGTATCTACTCCCTGAGCCCTCTTCTTCTTAGGATTGTCCTTCATATTCCTTTTTTTTTTTTTTTGGAGAGGTTTCTGCTATAGGGCGCTTGCGCTCACCAGAAAGACAGAGAGATAGAAAGCAAGAAATCACCCCCCAGGGGGAATGGCCACACCGCAATCCCTTCTCCTCCATTCTCCTCTTGGGATCTTGGGCACGCACACATATGTGCCCGCCGTGAGTTTAACCCACTGGGTCTGGGACTCAAACTGTGGTCGACTACATGAGAGTTCAGCGACATAGCCATTACGCTAACTGCTGGTCCCGTCCTTCATATTCCTTATGCCCACCAGACATAAGCTGGATTTGCAGGGTCTGTCCCTATGTGCTGGGGCAGGGGTTGGCTGCCTCACTGCACCATCACGGGCCCAGCGCCTGGCTGCACGGCGTGGCCAGCGGGGATGGGGGAGCCATGGCCACCACCTGCTCAGCTCGCTGCGGCTGCTGCAGACCTCCTGGATCAGCTGCTGGTTGTGCCTCTCCTTCTCACTGACTTCCTTCTGCAGCCTTTCATTTTCTCCCTTCACACTGGCATACTCTTGCTGAAGGTGCTCCAGGTTCGCAGCCTTCCTGGAGAGGGACTCTCGTAATTTTTCATTCTCCTTCTGTTTATCTGCAAACACAAAAAAAGCGCCACTGAGAAGGGATACCATTTGTTTTTTCCAATCTTATTACGCACTTCAGCTCGAGCACTCCAAGAATACAAAAAAAGAATGAGATTTAATCTGGCATTTATGATTTTGGCATTCCAATTATCTTATACATTTTGGGCAGATAAATCTGTCAACATCAAGGCTGCAGATTAAACGTCACTGGGATGAAATGTGCCTGTTTAATTTCCTATTAAATAATGGGCCATGCAAACCTGGTTACTTTGCTTTCAGAGAACAAACAGTAGGTAGAAGCTGCAAACAGGGGCAAGATATAGGGCCCAGAACTCTGGCAAAGAGTGCTGTCAAGTCTGCATGTCCTCTGCAAGCTTCCCTCCAGGAGGCCAACTGGCTATGCGAGGGCACCCTGGGGCCCATTCATCCTCAGGCCTGGATGGGGCCCTTCCTGAAGAATAAGATATGCCCAGAGGCACAGGAGATGAAGCGGTCCAGGGGTGGGTGCAGGAGGCAGAAGGGCTGGATGCACATGCAGCTCCTGCGTTGACCGACCCCACAAACCTGAGCAAACTTGTGTACTTCCCTGTGCCCATTTCCTCACATGTGTGGTGAGGAGTGACTGAGTAACTATGCGGACAGAGCTTAGCATGGGGATTTATCAACACTGTGGGGGAGAATGTGCTCATGAGAGCGAGATCTGAGCAGTGCTACCAGAGCTGCACTAACCGTGGGCATTACGTACAACCTTCACAGCAAACCTGCAAGGAAGGTACTGCTATTCTTCCCATGTCCAGGTAGGAAACTCAGGACTGGTAAGGTTAAAACCTCCCAAAGTCACACACACAGCCAATAGTGGCAGACCTAGGCTTCAAGCCCAGGTTTTTGGACTCTACTCTCAACCACGATGCAAGCCTTCACCTCCTCCCTCAGATTCCAGACACGCTAAGAGGTACGTAATTCCTGACTGGTCTCTAGGCTCCTCACCCCTACTCCCTAGGCCTTGGTCTGCTCTCTTCCTTCAGTGTAACAGTCCCAGCTCCTCTAAACCTTGGGCAGCTTGGCTAATTCATCCTCACCTTTCTAGATTCAGCTCATGAAGACAAACTCCCAGGGTGCCTCCTCCAGGGCCCCCCAGCTCCCTGAGCCTGCCTTTACTGTGGCCAGTCCTCGCAGTGGCCTGCCCTGGGCTGCTTGGCTATCTCTACCATAAGACCACAGGTCCTGAGAGAAGGGGCTGGGTTTCATTCATTTCTATATTGAGTCTCCAAAGGATCTGATGTAGAGCAAAAGGTGGGAACTGTCTGCTGAGTGAATAAAGGACCTACAGAAGACCCGGTTTCATCTTTTGAGCCAAAATCATCATCAATACTCTCAATGGAAAGTGGGATAAGCTGGCCCAAGTTCCAGCTCACCACCTCTAACTCTCTGACCACAGGCCGGACAACTCCTCAGGCCTCAGTTTCTTACCTGTAAAATAGGGCTAATAATATCTCATTCTAGATTCATTTTAAGTATTAAAAGACAATGTAAATAAAAGTTCTTTGAGAGTTAGGTTTAAAATGGAAGAAATTAAGAAAAGGGATCTTTATAAGAAATACTGGATAGGGACCTGCAGTTGGCATAATGGCTATGTCGCTGGACTCTCATGTAGTCAATTGTGGTTGGAGTCTCAGACCCAGTGGCTTAAACTCACACCGGGTGCGTGTGCGTGCATGCCCAAGATCCCAACAGGAGAATGGAGGAGAAAGGATTGTGGCGTGGCCATTCCACCTGGGGGGTGATTTCTCGCGTTCTGTATCTCTCTGTCTTTCTGAGGACCGCACGTGCCCTATAGCAAAAACCTCTCAAAAAAAAAAAAAGGAAGGAAATACTGTATAAATTTTGCTGATGGCAGGAAATCCATGGTTAAGATTCTGACAATAATTTCTTGCCAGCTCATCCCTCTTTCACTGTGGTTTAGGATGAATGAAAATTGGCTGTGTGAAGGGGATGGGTGACAAGAAAATAAAGTAACATTTACACAGTCCCTATTAGAGATGCTACGCTTTATGCAATTAATTATCACAACAGCCCTATGAAGTATTCCTTAACCTCTGTGAACCTCAGTTTTCTCTGCTATAAAGTAGGAATGTTTCTTAGGGCTATTGTGACAATTAAATGGTAGAAAGCCATGACAGGACCATGGGGCTCAAACCTAGGTTGGTCAGACTCCAGCTTTCTTTCTGCAACACAGAGCCTTTGGGACGGCAAGTGGCCAGTGGCTCCTTTCAGTCTTACCTCTGGAGCCCTTAACGAGCATCGTATTGAGGGCCTGATTCTGCTTCCTTAGGAAATGAATTTCTGATGTCAGAGAACTATGCAGCTCTGAACCATAAGTAGAACCTGTGGAAACACACATAGAACAGTGATTAGTTGACAGTCTCCAGGTCAGCTTTAAATAATAAAGAAATACAACATGCAATGAAAATTGCTCTTGTGAGCTATACAAGGTACTACCAGAGCCCAAGGGAAATGAGGGCAAGGAAAGAGGACGCAGGAGGAGGGGCTCCCCTGCATCTTACCTGTCCTAGGGGTCAACAAAGCCAGAGACCTGGGCCAGGAATGGGGTGAGTGGTGAGTCTTAGTTTCACGGATGCATCTCCTGAGGTCCAAACTTGTCTGTCCAGCTACCTGCTGGGCCTCACCCTTGAGGGAGCTTGGGCTACAGCACCAAACTGATCTCCTTGCCTTCCACACCTGCTCTCTCTCATCTGTGTCCTGCTCTAAACACCTCACCCAAACTAGAACTCTCCAAAGCCATCCTTTGGGCTTTACCCCGTCTCTTCCACTGCCCTTCAGGCAATCAGGACTTCAAATTCTCTTCCAAAATGCCTTGGGCAGTAGACCACTCTGTTCTGTTCCCTACAGTTCAAGTCCTATCATCTTGATGGGATTATCATCCTAAACACAGTTTGTTCATGTTTCTAAAAGATATCTGATGGCACACCAGTGCAAAAGACAATCAGACCAAACACAAGGTCCAGACTTCTCAGTCTAGAATCTAAGGACCTCCATTATTTAGTTCCTGTCTCATGACATACCTACTCCCTCTCCACCCTAGACCCTGGTGCCCTTAAATGCAGTCAACTTGGGCCACTGCTGTGCCCTCAAACATACCATATGGTCACATGCCTCCCTCACTTTCCAGAATGAAGAATTCCCTCTGCCTAGAATGCCCACATCCCCCTTCTCTGTCAAAATCCCACTCTTTCGACTCTTAGCTCCAATTCACTGCTCCTGACTGTATACTACAAAAACTAGGATCTAAAGCTACATAGACTTTCTCACCCGGGAATACTCACTAACCTGCTGTCTATCTCTTGAAATCCAATTCCTTCCTCTAAGCTCATCTTAGATGATGCTTCTGTGCAGACACCTCTCTGGACATTCCGCCTCAGCACTCCCCACCCTGGGCTTTCATTGTCTGCCCTTTGCATAACGGCCATGGTCACAGGTGCTCTGCAGAGCGCTCACAATGTGCAAGGTGCCTTCTACGGTTGGGGAGCAGGTGCTTCCTCTCCCTGTCTTCCTATTGGTTAAGTCCACTTACACACCACAGAGCCAAAACACCAGACACCTGCTTGTCCAGCCACCCTGCAGTAAGGACATGGTCACATGCCTCTTCTGGCCAATGAGAAAAGTCTGCTGGGGACTTCTGAGTAAGATTTTTTACGCAGATGAAAAGAAAGGGACAGGGAAAAGCCCCACCCTCTCCTTTCCCGAGGTTTGGACACCATTCTGAGAGGATGGGATTCTTACAATGACCACAGCCGTTATAGACGACCCCCAAACCCTGCTGTCACTGAGCCACAAAACCTGCCCTGGAACTGCCTGCCTCTGACTTTCTTGATATGTAAAAAAACATAAGCCCTTGCTGTTTTCACAAGTTTTTCCTCATATTGTGTTATCTGCAGCTGGAAGCATCTGGCACAACTGCATACCTATAATGTTCAAGCTCCTTTAAAGGGGTATGGCATCAGTTCTCCAGGAAGGTCAGCTCTTTCTATAGTACTCGCCTTTTCTCTTACCACAAAGTCACACCGTTTTTAAATTCATATATGTCTCTCTATCATCTTCCTCCACTCCCCCACACCCGCCATGAACTCTGGTATCTTTATAGAGACTGAGTTTGAACCATAGCTCAGGCTGAATAGCTACATGACCTCAGGCGGGTCACATAACTCCTCGAAGTCTCCACTGGCTCAATAAAAACGATTGGTGTTGCTACTGCTGCTATTTAATTGCTGCTTCCCATCTGTATTAATATCAGGATTCATGACAGGCTGGAGCCAAAATAGAGAGTAATCTGAATAAGCAGGAAAAATTCTACAGAAGTCTACCATGACCAAAGCTTAAGTAGTCACTTTCCAAAGGAATAATTAAACCAAAGAATAATTCCTGGCAGTGTAACCTGAGCTAGTGAGATCCACCACAAGGCCAGTCTTAGCCATGAACACCATCACTGTAAGCTCGTCCAGCTGGTGACAAGCTGGAAGCTCTAACACGTGAGGTGACAGTTTTCAACAACATTCCACCTCAGCATATAAGGAGCCGTGTCTTTCCCAAACCGCTCCCAAGGTAAACATTTCATAGCAGGGGCAGGCGGAGCCACTTTTGTTTCTTTGTCTTTTCAGAGACTGTGACAACACAGCGAGAACAGTATGTCTTTCCACCAGCGTAAATACTTTATGAATGCCTTTTTTGCAAACCTTTCCGTCAGAGTGAATTACTCTCCAGAGCAATTGCCTGCTCCATTGTAGCTGCTGGCCATTTGAGCCCCCAAATAATTCTATAATTGGATTTGCCAGGGAAAATGTAAAACAGAATGAATCTAATTCAGGCATTACCAAGAGTGAATGTGAAGGGCCCAGGCGTGTATTTCTTTCCTGTGTTTGATACAACTAATAACTCAGATTAATCAATTTCCCTGGGGGTGAGAGGGGGAGGATACAGGATGGGGGTGGAGTGAGTGAGAGGGAAGGAGGGAGGGAGAGAGAATAATGGAACCACTCTGTTTACCTTGCAAACTGCAGCACATACAGTGCTTTGGAACGACGTCCCTCTAGGCTGATGGCTATGATGGCCTAGAGAGGAATGAGAAGGGACTAGGGGTCCAAGGACTTGAGTGCTGCCAGCCAGGACTAGGTAGAACTCAGTTATCCCATCTCTAGTAATGGAATAGCATTAGGGTCCCTGCCCAGTGCAGAGTTTTGCAATATTAAACTGGTAACACTATACAAAATAAAATAAAATAGTCAATGGGCCAGACCCATAGTCTAGTGGTTAAGAGTGCAGGATCTCACACAGCCAACAGTGGTTTGGATCCTCGCCCCAGTGGCTTAATAAACACAATAGGTGCATTTGTGTCATGCCTGAAAATGTGACAGGAGGGAGAAATGGAGAACAAGAGACTACGAGATGGTCACACCCATTGATGGGTGCTTTCTCCTTCTCCCTCTCCCTCTCTTGGTCTCTTTGTTTCTCTCTGGTGAGTGTACACGCTCTTTCCTAATGTTTTTTAAAAAGTTAAAATCAGATAGTCAAATAAAACTGGTAATGATGAAAGTCACCAATTACTGAGTGAGGCACTGAGCAGGGCCCTGTTCATAGTGCTGCCTCATTTACTCTCTCAGTAACCTGTTATATGAAATAATAAAGACTGGAAGAGATGGGATAAATTGTCCAGAGTTGAAAGCGGAGATGAGCTGGGATCCACACTCAGCTCAGTCTAACTCCCAAACCTGCTCAGGCTTTTCTGAGTGCAACGGGCTGCTCTCAAAGTACATTCTTCATGGAATAAGGACACTCAGGAGCAGTAAGACGTCCAAGATATACTGTTCTATAAAAACTGGGCCAGAAGGGGCCAGACAGCAGTACAGCAGATGTACATGATGATCTGCAAGGCTGACCCCTATGGGAAGGTTCCAGGTTCAAGTCAGAGACCTCCCTGAACAGGCTGGGAAACACGTGCCCATGATTGGGGCCAGCTAAGGCTGGGGTGGGCCACAGCATCAAGACCCTGGTGGGAATGCTGTTTCTCTCTCTCTCTCTCTCTCTCATGAAATAAATAAATAAAAAGTATTTTTAAAAAATGAAAAGAAAATTGGATGAAATAGTGGATACATACCATACTATCACTGGGATATGTGTAAGAACACATTATCTGTATTTATATTTAAAAATGACCATAAGGTCAGAGAAGAAAACCAACAAAAGTAGGGAGAAGGGAAGGGAAAATAGTGAGTCAAGAATGGAGGTTTTTGGACCAGCAGTGGTGTAATGGCTATGTCACTGGACTCCCATGTAGTCGACCGCAGTTCAAGTCCCGGACCCAGTGGCTTAAACTCACGCTGGGCACGCATGCACACGTGCCCAAGATCCCGAGAGGAGAATGGAGGAGAAGGGATTGCGGCGTGGTCATCCCCCCTGAGGGGTGATTCCTCGCTTTCTGTCTCTCTGTCTCTCTCTGTCTTTCTCGTTAGCACACACACTCTATAGCAAAAACCTCTCCAAAAATAAAAGAATGGAGGTTTTAATTTTTAAACCATGCAAATGCCTTATTGATGATAAAAAATAAGTTCTTCATGGAAAATCATTCCACTCAGAGCTAACAGTGGCTATGAAGGAATATAGGTAACTGGCATGTAAGATTTACCAGAGTGCTAAAACGCTGATATTTTTATAATCCATTATTGATGAAAAGACAAAATCCTGCTTTGTTTTACTTTAGAATACACCTATCACTTCTCTACAGCTTCGAAAGTCAAATGAGGGGCCAACCATGATTCAGGATGCCCGAGCCTGGCAGACTTCCCCAATGGTGGAGGAATAACACTGATCAAGGAGTCACTTTGTACACAGAATGTGACTGCAGGCATAAGTGTCCCAGTGAAGCACTGACGGCGGGCACCACCCTGGGGGAAGGTCCTTCCTTACCTTGATCAAATTCAGACCCTTGCCTTTCCAGCTGTTTCTGTAGCTTCTCGTTTGTTTTAATAGATTCTTCTAAACGTTTTCTCAAAGTTCGAATTTCCTGTATATGTTGCATTAGTAAGTCTACAGGAAGGAAGAACATTTTTAATTCAAAGTCTGAAGCCCCCAACAAATTGAATAATTTATAGATTATGCAGGATCTTGAAATTCCACCAGTGCTGGATGTGTTGAGATGACGGTGACTGGCGATTCTTTCCTAGGTGTGGGGAGGCTGAGCTACTGTCCACAGCCCACAGACATAGTTCTGTCATGATTCCGCAGCCCTCTGTGAGGAAGATATTTCACATCACATGGAAAAATTATATTCCATGCAATTTTAATGCTAACTCCAATATAGCCTTTTATTCTTCTAAATATCAAATATTAATTTAAAATCTTCCTTATGGTGAAACGCACAGTGCACTTTCAAGTCTGCTTGAATTGCCTAAGAGTTGATTAAGCTACCTTCATAATGAATCCAGATATATTTGAAGACTAATTTTTTTTGAAAGGAATAGGTTATCCATGTATCACTTACTAATTTACGACTTAAAAATAAAGCAAAAACATGTTCGTGAGAATGGTAACAAGAAGGATGACTTCAAGAGCACTTCCTGTTGGCATGAGTATAAATGCCTATGACCTCTTGGAGCTATTCTTACCATTAGCTTAGGAAGGCTCTTTCCCAGTGCCTTTTACCAAGTAATTCTCCTTCTAGGACTCCATTTAAAGAGCTCACCAGAGATACTGATAAGCATTTGCCAAAATGCATGCAAATGTTCACCTTAGTACCGTGTGCAACAGTAAAAACTAATATCTCACATTGTTAAATAAAGTGTCATACATCCATTAGGATGCAGCACCACATAGTTAACGAAATTATGAAGACTACATAATATCATGGAAAATTATGCTATTATGATCAATTTTACACATAGATACAAAATTGGCTATTTAACCACAACTCTTTTTAAAAACATATACAGACCAGGTGTGGTACTGCATGCCAGGCGCTGCTGCTCAGCAGACTGAGGCCACAAGGGAAGCCCAGACTTGATTCCTGGCCCACCCTAAAAGCCAGGTGCAGTGGTATCTTAGGAGACTGAGGGAGGAGGATCAGGACAGGCAAGACCTTGTTTAAAACACACACACATACACACCAGAAGTTTTGCAGACAGCAGGGGCCAGATGGCGGCACAGCAGTAAAATGCAAAACTCTCTGAGGCTGAGCCAGGAGGTAAGGTTTCAGGTCCACACGCGGAAACCTCCCTGAGTACAACAGGCATGCGTGACCATCCATGATCTGGGGCTGGCTGAGGCTAGGGGTGGATGGCAGCAGCGAGACCCTGCTGGGGTGCTGTCTTACTCTCTTTCTCTCTGAAGAAATAAATGAACTTAAAAAATAAATAAATAAACTGGGGACCAGCAGATGTCATAATAGTTACATTGCTGGACTTCCACACAGTCAACCATTGTTCAAGTCCCAGACCTGGTAGCTTAAAACTCACGGTGGGCACGTGTGCATGGGTGCCCAAAATCCCAGAAGGAGAATGGAGGAGAAGGGACTGCAGCATGGCCATCCCCACTGGGTGGATGACTTCTTACTTTCTGTCTGTTTCTCTAGCGAGCACATGTACCCTATAGCAAAAAAAACTCACCAAAAAAAAAAAAAAAAAAAAAAAAAGCTGTATAGATAGGAAGGATACAAACACAACAAAAAAGAAAGACACATAAATATTAACAGCAGTTGCCTTTGGGTAGTGGAGTTTAGGTTGTTCCAAAATTCTGTATTACATTTTAATGTAATATTTAATAATATACAAGAATTTAAATTTTCCACATTTTTTTAAATGAGCGTGCACTATTTTTTTTTTCAGCCTCTACCACATCTGACTTTAACAAAGAAAGAAGAAAGTACAGTTCCAATCTAGAGGTAAGTTTCTAGAGTCAGTGTTTAAAACATAATCACATTAAGTATCCAAAGGCAAAACTAATGTCTTTAATTCATCAATTAGGGTATATTCAGTATGTCTTAGTAATGTTTGTTTTAAAACATTATACTAATGTTATGACCCAGTTTTAATTCCTCCAAAATGACTTTCATTTAAAAGTAGCACAATGTTACAGATCTTTTCCTAATTAAATAGTAATTTTGTCATGAATTTGAATGTTTATGAGATGACTTAATTCCCAGACCTTCAGCTATCTCTCATTAATGCCAGAAGTGTGGCAAGTAATTTGGTGGAAAGTCTGCGGCTCGCGCCATGGCACTGCACGGAGGGAGGACTGGCTGCAGTGAACTCTCGGCCATCCCAGCACTGTACCTCCCATGCCCACCTCGCTGCTCTGCAAATGTCCTTCCAGTGTCTAGTCAGGTCCACGTGAGCCAGGAACTTAGCGGTTCTCTCTGCTACCTTCTGTGCTGCTTTATCCAGGTCACATACTGCTGGCTTTGGGCGTAATAAATGCTCAGGAGCCATCGATACAAGTCATTTTGCACAAGTCCTTGCCCGTGGGCTTCCGCTCCCGGTCAAATTGGACACCACGTATTAATTATGTAGCCGTACCGGGGAGGGGGAAACGTTACACCAGCCTTTACAAGATGGGAGAAAAATATCTGTTTCTCTTACAATAATACCCCTCTGACAAACATTAGCTCTTTAAAACCACAAATCTTGTAAGAAGAAACCACCAAAACAAGTAAATGTCTTTTGCCTAGAAGTTTCAATTTATGGAATCTATGTTAGGAAGACGCCCCCAAATAATGGGAAACCTTCGTGTTCAAAGATATTCCCTGCAGCTGCATTTACAATTGTGAAATTCTGGAAATGACTTAAATGCCCAGCAACAGGGAACATAGGAAAACTGCAGTTCAGCCATTCAGTGGACTGTTCGAAAGCCACTAAAAACGATGCTACGTAACAGGTCAGAAAGCTTACCATACAATGTTAAGTGAGAAAGGAAAACACTAAATCATCTCTCTATGCACATTACAAATATGACAAAAGAAAAAACAGATGCAGAGAATAAAAGGCAGAAGAGAAACAATACAAAAAAAGATGACAGTGGATGTATTCGGACAGCTCCAGAGAGCACTGCCCTTGTTCAGAAAATGCCTGGTAATCCACTAAGAGGGTATATGAGCACAAGACCATGGGTCCCCAGAACAAGAAATAGAAAAGATGCCTAACAGGATCTACTTTAGAAAAGAGAACAAGGTTGGGGTGGCAGATAGTGCAAAGGACAGAAAAAGAGGGGCAGGAAAGTAGAGGAGGGTTTAAGAGAATGGGGGTCTCAAATTCTCCAACTTAGTTATCAGAAAAGTCATGACTCATTTTTGCATAGAAAAACAGAAAAAAACCACATCATGACTTTCCTGATGACCCAGTATTTGGGCTGCCACATTGTAACTGACCCCCTCTTTCTGGTTCCTCAGTGGAGTCAAATCTTGTGGGAGTGGCCTCAAGGGGTTTTTGGAAAGGAGATGATTTGCACATGGGATTGAGTGCAGAAAGAGGTGGCATAAGGGGCGGGGAAACAATTCATTATTTGAGCCAAACTAGAGGGAGGCAGAACAGAGATTCAGAAATAACCAAGAGAAAGCAAATACTCAGGAGCTCATAAGAATCGCAGAGGGAAGCAACCAGAAATCCAGAGAAATCAGCTCCAGGACGGGCCGCAGGAGGACCCAGCTGACCTGAGGTATACTGGGAATGTACACTTCAAGCTCTCAGCGTGTCCCCAACTGTGTTTCTCTGGAATCTAGGTGTTTCTCTTATATATAGTTGGGGCCTCCCTGTAAATTTTCATCTGAAAAAAAGGGGCCCTGTCATTATAAAAAGATTTACAAATTTCAAAAGCAATGATCTATGTGACTGAGTGTCAACACAGAGCTTTTAGCAAGGCAGTGCCAAGGTCTCTGTGCTGTATGAGGTCCACTCTGGCTGTCTTGTGAACAACCCAGTAAAGGAGGGAGAGACGAGAGTCTGTCAGCCAGAGGCTCGTATATCAGGGATGGAAACTACAGCCAGTGGGCCAGGTTTAGCCCACCATCAGTTTTTGCAAATAAAATTTTATTGGAACACGGCCACGTCTGCTTATTTACACTGTCTGTGGCTGCTTTGGTGTGGTAACAGCACAGGTGGGTGACAACAAAGACCACATACGTTACAAAGTCAGAAATATTTACCATCTGTCCCTGTATAGGAGAGTTCACTAATCCCTAGTCATCGGGTCAGGGTATTCAATTCCTCAGTATTTAAAATATACTGAATAACAAGCACCAAGTCCTACCTAGTACTCCACCAGGAGGGACTCAAGATTGCAGATACAGGGGCCAGCAGATGGCATAGTGGTTACGTTGCTGCACTCCCACATGCCTGATCGCAAATCGAGTCCCTGACCCAGCGGCTTGAAAGTCATGCCAGACACACGTGCACATGTGCCCAAGATCTTGGGAGGAGAATGGAGGAGAAGGGACTGTGGCGTGGCCATCTCCCCTGGGTAGGACGGAATGATTTCTCAATTTCCCTTTCACTGTCTCTCTCTCCAGAGACCACACATGCCCTAAGGCAAAAGCCTCTTTAAAAAAAATTAAAGAGATTGCAAGTATAGCAAAGGGGAAGGAGAGATCAGTTTCCTGATCAGAATCCTTTTCAGAATCAGAGAATGATTCTGCCAAGTCAGTCTACAGTCAGAGGCACAATAACGGTGTTATAGACTGAACATCTGTCTCTCCAAAATTCATATGTTTAAACTCTTAGAGTCAGTGTGATAGGATTAGAAGGTAGGACCTTGGGGAGGTGATCAGGTCATGGCATTGGAACCCTAATGAACGAATGGCATTAGTGCCCTTATAAAAGGGATCTCTCTGGCCCTCTTTCCTCCACCTGAGACTACAATGAGAAGACAGCAGACAGTCTGCAACCTAGAAGGCGGCCTCCAGAGCCCAACCATGCTGGCTAAACCCTGATCCTGGACTTCACAGCCTCTGAGAAACAAATTTCTGCATTGTTTTCCATTGTAACTTTTTATAAGCCACCCAGTCTACGGTGTTCTCTTATAGCAGTAAGACTAAAACAAAGGGCCTGACCCAATAAGTCAAGGGTCACACCAGAGGGAAATGTAGCAGATTTATATAATCACAGGTTTTCTATTTATACAAAAATATTATAAGAGGGGGTCAGGGACTCTTGGGCATCAGTACAACTCAGAGCAGAAGAGTCTTTAAGCTGACCCTTCCTTAGGACAAGTTTCTAAGAGGCAATAAGATTACCCAAACTTGCACTGACACATAACCTCAGTGCTTTCCAGCCTGCCACGGGTAGGAAGGCACAGGGATGGCAAGTCATATATTAAGTCATCATTTAAAAAATAAAATGAGGGCAAGCAGATGCATGGAGGTTAAGGCAGCTGGATTTCATATGGCCATGTGCACAGTTCAAGTCCCAGATCCAGTGACTTGAAAAACATGCTGGGCGCTTGTACATGTACACCCAAAATGCCAAGAGGAGAATGGAAGAGAACAAACTGTGGCATAGCCATCCCCCTCTGGAGGGTGCTCTCTGTCTCTCTCTCTCTCTCTCTCACTCTGCCCCTGTCTCTCTTTCTTCAGCAAGCACATACACCATATACTAAAACTTAAAAAATAAATAAAGACTTGCCAGTCGCCAACACTTTCAACAACCATAGCTTCCTCCAGTGACAAATGGTACACTGAATGACCAGCTTTGCACCCCATAGATCTCCTTTGGCCAGAGGAATATCCAAATGTTACCGCACCCTGCTTACTAAGACAAGATACCCAATTACCTAAATCTGGTCATGTTTAAAATGGTTATTAAAGGTTAGCTCACCTTGAGAAAAATCGTTTGCTATAACTGAAGTCTTCTCGGCCTCGCTGTCTTGCTTCTGGTCTTGTGAGAAGAAAGAAGACTTTTCAGATGCTTCGTAATCAGACAACACATGAGAGGTGGAATGCTCAGGAGACTCAGGTAGAATATGCTGGTCAGGTAAGTTGTCTTCTTCAATCCTTAACCATTGGAATTGAAAGGTAAAACATTTTTCTTACTAAAATCAAAAGCCAGGACTGTGACTTAACACTTAGATTACTCTGCCTTTTGTAAATCCCATATTTACAACTTCAGTCGGCCCTTTTGTTTCTCTACAGCATTAGGCAATGACACTGTAAAAGAAAACAAGAAGGGCCCAGGGGCTTGCGTTCGGAGCCAAATAGAAAGAGGTAGTGAGAGGACTGTGCCTGTCCTGCACCGGCTTATTCGGGAGCGCCAAGAGAGGGCCTACATCACTGACACCTGCTTGCCAAACGCCAACTCTGTACCAGGTATCGTTGATCCTACTTGGTCCTCACTCACAGAAACCCTTCAGGAAGGGGATTATGATCTTCACTTGGAGTTAGGGAGACTGAGGGTCCCCACAACTTGTAAGTGGCACAACTCAGATCTGAGTCTGGCTCATTTGGCTCCAAGGCCCTAGAAGAATATATGAGTCCAGCCCAAAACCATGAAGTGGCCTTACAGATTTAATAATCTCAAAACCCTTGTGGATCCTAGACAGGTCCCAATATCATCATTCTGGTGATCATCTGGTGATTAACCTGCATTTCCCAAGGATCACCTCAGCCATGAGGAAAAACCACCTGAATGCTGTGAAAAACCCACGTGTATCTCCACTACAGATAAGATCCTTAATTTAAGCTCTTTTTTCCTCCCACTTTTTCCTATTCTCGTCAATGGCCACGGTCTCATTATTCATGAGCTCAGACAAGAGCAAAGGACTCTGAAGCTGCACGGTATTCATTAACAGGTAAACACCAGATGCAACTTTGCCCAGACAGCGTGATGAATGCGCAGGCTTGCTGCTGGCCTGCAAAAGTGCAGAACGGGCCAAGGGCACCCATTTAATTAGCTTAGGAGTGACCCATGTGAGTGCTAAGCCTGCAGCTGGAAAAGGTGGAAGAGAAGGGAAAGAAACAAGTCTGTCAGAAATGGAAAGGGGTGACACCCTGGTCGAAGAGGGCTAAAAGAGCTCTCTGCCTCCCTCCAACCCACTCTCTGGTAGCCACAGTAGTCTTCCAAAATGGCAAACCTGACTGCATCTAGCCCTAGGTGAGCCTCCTTCAAAGACTCCCCTCTTCTGGTAGAATGTGAACTTTCACACCGCAATGAGGACCAGCCCACCTGCCGGGGCCACCTGCCTCGACCCTCTCTGCACTGCTCCCCTGCTCACAGGGGCCAAATCTCCCCCGCTTCAGGCAAGGACACTCTCCTGCAGCCCCTGGTCCTTTTGATTCCCATCCTTTAGATCTCAGCTAAGACAAGCTCTGCCTGGGGAAGCTCTCCCTGCCCTCTGCACTGCCTGCCACTAGAATGTGATATGTTATCATAAGAATGGACGTGGAGGGTTGAACTGGGAGAGATCTTTGATAAGACTGCAGTGGGAGAGGAGGACTTCTTCTAAATTTATAGAGACCCTATTGGAATGTCCTCCGGTGAATCGTGACACCTCCCTGCCTGCTCAGTCTATAATTCTGGTGGACTTCCTGATGCCAGCAGTATCTAAATTGCTTCACCCTCAACTGTCTCTGTTTCTCCACCCTCAGAAGTCCCAAAAGTCACACCTCCAAAGAGGAGGAAAGTACCAGCAGCATCAATAGCATTCAGAATGGTTAACGATTAAAGAGAGGACAAAGGCCTTGGCTTTTCTAACTGGTCATACAGGCAAGCTAGGAAACCACACAATTCCTTTACCTCAGGAACATTTTCTGAAATTCAACTATGTGCCAGATACTTGGAGCTGGAGCGGGAATGTGCAAGCATGAGATAAGAGAGCACAGGTGTTGAAGTACAAGTAACTCAAGTTCAGATCCCAGTTCTGCCCCTAATGGCAAGGATACAACTCTGACCCACAACCTCCTCGTCCTAGAATGTGAGTAAAAATGCTCATCCTGTAGGTCAGAAGTAATAAATGTGAAATGCCTTAGACTGCTGCTGACACACACTGACATCCAGTTAATTCTACCGTGCTCCTTTCCACTTTTAAAGAATTCTGGGAGGGAAATGACAAATGCAGAAAGTGTTATAACATCGGGCAGGCCCCATAGCTTAGCGATTACGGGAGCCAGATCCCACATGGCTGACCACAGTCTGAATCCCAGCCTAGTGGTTTGAAAAACACGCCAGGCAAGTATACATGCACATCCTAAATCCCAACAGGAAGGAGAAACGGAGGGGACTGAGGTGTGACCACACCCCGTTGGGTGGTGCTTTACCTCCTCCCTCGCTCTCCCTGTCTCTCTCCGGTGAGCACATGTGCCCTCTTGACAATTCAAAAAAAATTTTTTTAGTTAAAAAAATGAAGCAATACAAAGTAAAAAATTAGTAAGTAAAGTATTATAATACTATGTGGTAAGTGCTATAATGTTAGTATGCAACAAATGCCACCGCGAGAAGAACTGATCCTGGGGTGTGGCAGAGGTAGGAGAGTGGGGAGAGCCAGGTTCCTTTCCATCACTGACTCTGAAAAAGGACTTCCAAACTCTAAGAGGAAGGGAGTGGAGGGTAAGCCTGTGCACAGCTGTGGTGTGGCGCAATACAGTCAGGTAAGACTGAAGTGTGAGGAGAGAGAGAGGGGAGTTAAGGAGAAGAGGGAAACAGGGAATGGAGGAAGAGGACGATGGGAAGGGGAGGGAAGATGGTCACACTGAGAAGGGCCTCAAATGCCAGCTAGGAAGTCTGGAATTCGTCCTGCAGCTTGACAGAAGGAATCTATCACTGGTCCCAATCACCTGACAGGCCACAAGTAACCCGGCATGAATGAATGAAGGCTACGCCCATGGTTTTGCACAGTCATTGTCAGTCCCACAGATGCGCATGCCTTCTTTACAAGAAGCAGGAAACCAGTAGAATGGGTGGGAGCTGGAATATTTAAAAACTTAACAGGCCAACTGAACCCAGAAAGCCGTCTTAGCCCATGCTGCATACTCACCTCTCTATCAGCTCATTCTGGGTGCTCATTTCCACTCCAACCGATTTTCCTAGAAGCAGAAATAACATTGAGAAAGAAGAAAAATATTATTTAAAAAAACATGTTCCCTGATGATGTCTTGCTTGGACATCTGCAGCGGCACTGTTCCATTGGTTTAAACACTCTGGGTTTTTAAAGTAGGATTTCCAAGAGCACCATTCAGACTACAGACACCGTCTTATCACTGCTCTGACACTGGTTCTAGGTGACAGCACTGAGGCTGAGAAGCAATCACAAAGGCATCGGTGGACGCAGGTCTTTCTTCCTCCTCCAAAACGTCGATACTACCAGAAAATAGATTCACTGTAAGAAATGGGAAACAGAATCAAAAAGATCACTGTCCCTTTGGGACCCCTACGGTCAGGGTACTGGGTTTCCTTCCACTCTTTTTTCCAAGTTTCGGCATAGATACTATATTGCGACTTCATTTTTTTCACTTAGTCTTTATTAGAAACACTTCCAAGTGTGATATCTATGCCAAAATGTGGAGGGAAAACATGGAAAGAAAGTCAGTACTGGACTAACATGCAGTGTATTCATGCTAGCAAAATCTTTGTATGCTGTAAAGATATACAATGATTAAATGTAAAAAGAAAATAAATAAACCCTCCTCTTACTAAACCAGCTTAGAAACACTATTTTTAATGACAATACTAATATTCCACGGTAGGCATGCATGTACCAGCTTTCGCCAGTTCCCTCATTTGACGTGGAGGTCGTCTCCTCCAAAGTTTTATTTTTATAAATAAGTGAAATAACATCTTTGTGCATACAGCTTTATCTGCATTTAAATGATTTCCTTAGGACAAGCTCTCAGAAGTGAGATGACTAGGGAAAGGAATACACGAATGCGGTTGAGAAAGCCACTGACTGCGGCAGAGGAAGGGACTAAAGGAAATGACAAAAGACGACAAGATAAAGCTCAGAGTGTAGCTGGGTAAAAGATGCTCTGCTCTCTTCCTGCATGTCATCGTTTGCTGTTTGAAAAGAAGCACACGCACCCAGATTTCAAAGAGACTAACAACTTTATTTTAAAAATACTTCAGAACTCTGGAAATTGCAGACTGGGATGAGCTCTTTGAAGAAACTGATGCGTGGCTAAAGAAAAAAACAAACCCTCTGTAGCCGTACTTGAAAAATGAGACTATAATTAAACTGCACCCACACACACGATTTTCAAAACTACTCCTAAAAGGAAAAGTTCTCAAACACCACAGTGTAGAGGAAAAGATCACTCGCACATCCGCTTCATGTCTAGCAGTTCCCACCTACAAACTCACAAGGCCAGCTGGCATGGCTGCCTGGGCTCCCTCTCCACACCCCTCCTCCCCAGGCCACCTGGGTTCATTGCAAAGCCCTGAATGCTTGGAAGTCACCAACCACTGCACGGCACTGTCATTATCAGGAGAGTCAAGAGGCCTAAAGGACCAGGTACCAGGACCTGAGCACGGTTCCTAAATACCCACTATCTCCTATAGGCCTCATGACAGTCCTACAAGCAATGTTGGTATCTCCATTTCATAGCAAAGAAGCAGAAATCCTCTCACTTCGCCCAATTCACACTCTCGCTTTACTGCAAGGTTAAGCAAGAGCGATGGAGATGTCCTAGAGCCAGCTCAGTGACAAACCTATGCCTTGATCCTTCTGCTTACATCCTGGACAAAAATAGCATACTTTGGTTTCTTGAAAAGTAGGCAAATGGGCCTGCACTGTGGCTTAGTGCTTAAGAAAGCTGGTCCCAAACAGCTATCTGCGATTTGAAGGAAACAGCCCCAGTGTCTTGATAAACATGCCAAGCACATGTGTGTGTGTGTGTGTGCGCGCGTGCACACATGTACCCTAAATCTTGACAGGAGGGAGAAATGGAGAAAGGACTGTGGTGTGACCATGCCCCACTGAAGAAGTGCTTTTTCCCTCTCTCTCTGGCAGGTGTATATACCTTCTGACAATTAAAAAATAATAATAAAAACTGTAATTAAAAAAAAAAAACTCTCCCATTATTAAAAAAATGAAAAGAATTTAACAAAAGGAAGGTGGGTAGAGAGTAACAGGCCTCTGTGACAGTGATGCTCTGACGGTCTTCACTTTTCTGTCCGCTACATTCCTTACTGAGAGGGAATCCATATCTGACTGGGTCAGATTTCAAGACCTTGACTGGAGGCCCCAAATACAAGATCCTCCTTGATGGGCAGGGACAGCTGTATATCACAAGAACAGCTCAGTCTTGTGCCTGCACTAAGGCTGCTCTCATAGTCCCTGAGGATGGTCCATCTCCTCCTGCACAGCCTTCCAAAGAGCTTGGCCAGGCACACAGCAATGAGGTCTCCTGCTTCCATTTACCACTGTTCTTTAGAAGTGTATCTCCCTCAGGAACTTCCAGGGTGAGCATCCATAGTTTAGCACAGACTTTAAGCATTCCCGGTCTCCTGATCATAAATTCATCTTAAAATCATTGAAAAACTCTCTTGCATTCCTAACATAATCGTGAGCTCAGAAGGAAGTGCCCTGATGCCACCAGCAAGAGTGTCCCCTTACTCAAATAAGTGATCCTTTGGGGGCCAGTTCCATGATGCTGTGGTAATGTGTTACTCAAGAGAAGCTGGATCCCACAGGATGATGTGGTTCGAACGTTGGCCCAGTAAGCATGAAACATACCAAGCATACATGTGAGCACCCAGGATCTGATGGGCTGGAGGACTGGGAGGAGGGCATGTAGCATGACCAAGCCCCGTGGAGGAGGGCTCTTCCCTTCCCTCTGCCCCATCCCCATCCTCACATGCATATGCACATACTCTATCATGAGTAAAGGAGAAATTTTTTAAGAGAGAGAGAGAGACCCTTTGGGGCTCTAGCAATCGCTCACTGACAACTGTATTTCACCCATTCCCCTATCAACAGAGTTCTTTAAAACCAAATGACAAACGGTTATTGTGGAATTCATAGGAAGATGATAACAACTGATGCTTTGAATTTCGTGGTGGAAATTGCTTCCACACAGGTGACAGGGCACCATCTGTCAGGTTATTCCAAAAGATTAGGATGCATGTCATGAAAATGCTACTCCCATCTCTTAGACAAATCTTCCTATACCTAAAAGCTGCAATGTGTGCGGCAGTGAGAGAACAGCATCTTTTCAAATAAAAAGCATCCAGTTATCTCATCCATATTTGAACAAGCAAAAGAGGACCATTATGCAGGACAGACTTGTAATTGACTGACCCACCTTCAGTTCCTTTCCACACTGATCCATCGTGCACATTGCACTACTTCAGAAGCGTCTTTTGAAATAGTACTCTGGACTGAAAACCTAGCAGTCACAGAGTTTAGTACAAATACCAGGGCCTGGTTTCTCCTACAAGACCCTCCTCCTGGGAACCAGCAGTTAGCGTAATGGCTATGTCACTGGACTCCCACATAGTCGACCGCGGTTTGCGTCCCGGACCCGGTGACTTAAAACTCACGCCGGGCGCGTGTGCGTGCGTGCCCAAGATCCCGAGAGGAGAATGGAGGAGAAGAGATTGCGGCGTGACCATCCCCCCTGGGGGGTGATTTCTCGCTTTCTGTCTCTATGTCTGTCTCTGTCTGGCGAGCGCATGCGCCCTATAGCGAAAAACCTCTAAAAAAAAAAAAGACCCTCCTCCTTCCCATCTCACTAGTACTAGGCAGTGAATACTTAACAATGCTCATCCTTTGTGCTTGTACCAGGCACCAGGATGCAGGGATGAATGAGGAGCCAGCTTGCCCACAAGGAGTTCCCATCTGAGCAGAAACAACGGACCCAATAGGCCATTACGCTGCAGTGCTGTGGTAAGTGGCAGGACACAGAGGAGGAGATAAGCAAATGCAGCCTGGACTGCTGCGAACAACTCAGAGGCAGTGACAGTGCAGCTGTATCTCTGAGGCAGGGAAGAACTGCTTCACAAGGTAAGAACATAAAGGGTTCTGGGCAGGCAGATTCCAGAGACACTTAGGAGGAAAAACCCGATAGGCTGGATCACTATGCTAACCATAACCTGCATGTCTCATTATCACTGTGGCCGCCTCCTGAGCTCCCACTACACCAAGCAGGACACACGGGCTTCAGATAATCTCACTCAGTCCTCACAACCAATGCTGTAAGACAGGTGCTCCTACTCCCCAGCAGAGGAAGTCTGACCCTAAAAGGGGTAAATGACTCACAAGGTGGGATATGCATTCAGGTCTGATTCACTGCAACCCAACACCCAGTGACACCCTCCAACAAAGGCCAGATGTGAACATTGCCTGCAAGTTTCAAATAATCCGGAAGTAAAGAAAAGGAACAGATTTCGCTTCTAGTTGGGTAAACAGAGAAAGCCCTCTAGAGGAAAAGCAGATGTCTGAAAGTGGAGAGTAAAAAGCCTAACAGAAAAGGGACTGGATAAAACTGAGCCACGGTGGGGAAAGGCCCGTCCAAGTCAGTGCGCCCAGTTTGCTGAGAGCGTGAGAAGGGTATCACTGCCTGGGAACATCCAGACTTTGCCACTTCCTGTGTGATCACAAGCAAGTGACTCAACTTCTCTGATCCTCTTTTATTAACTGAGGAAAATAAATACTACTTTCTCATAGGCTGAGAAAAATGCCTAGCATATAGCAAGCACTCCATAAAGACCAGCCTTCCTCATTTCCTCATTGTTTCTCCTATCATCAGTATGTAAAGCGGAGTAGGCTGGAAAAGGCAGACTTTGGAAGGCCTCAAAAAGAAATAAATGTTTTGGGTTCACCTCATCAGCAAAAGGCAAGGGGTCCCAGCAGCTGTCTTCTGTTGGTGAGGTTACGTCCTGATGCACGTGGTGAGCTCGCTGAGGAACCTCTTCTTAGTGCTTCCCAGTGCCTAACATGGCTTACTAAAAATACCTGAGGACAAAATGATGCCTTTTTAATTATACAACTGCTCTTGGAGGCACCATGAACAAGGATGTGGTGGAAAGCCATCTGACCAGTGTGTTTTAGTCTGATCATGCTGGGGTCTTAAACTACAGTCATTATGAGATCTAGCTTCTGCTGATCTATTTGGGTCTCAATCTTCTTTAGAAATCTAAAAGTCAGAGACCCTCACCCCAGAAAAATAAACATACCCACCAAATCTTGCAGGGCTCCAGACCCCCTAAGTAGCTAAGAAGCCCAGCTCCAGCCCCTGCCAGTATTAAAAACCAGTGTCCCACTTCTTGGATTCTACTAATTAAATATTATTAAAGAAATAGCGAGGATATGTACAGAGATTCTAACACAGTGTTCTTTATAACAGTCCCAATCTAGAAACAACTTAAATGGACATCCAAAGGGGAATAATTAAATAAATTACGGTACATTTATACAAAGGAATGCACTGCAGCCGCTCAAGCATACAATGTAGATGCATATTTACTATCCATAACTGAACAAAGGGAGACACTGCAAATAATTCCACTGCCATAAAATATAAAAGTGTGGACATATAAACGTGATAAAAGGTGCTCATACTTTTCTTTCTTTTTTTTTTTTTTTTTGGAGAGGTTTTCGCTATAGGGCGCGTGCGCTCGCCAGATAGACAGAGAGAGACACAGAGATAGAAAGCAAGAAATCACCCCCCAGGAGGGATGGTCACACTGCAATCCCTTCTCCATTCTCCTCTCGGGATCTTGGGCACACACGCACACGGGCCTGGCGTGAGTTTTAAGCAACCGGGTCCGGGACGCGAACCATAGTCAACTACGTGGGAGTCCAGCAACATAGTCATTACACTAACTGCTGGTTCCCAAGGTGCTCATACTTTTCTATGTAAATGACACAATTATAGGAATATTTGCTTATCTGTTCCACAATAAGCATGTATTGCTTTGGTTAATAATAATTTTAAAATTATATTGAATTCATTTTGCATACTATAATGACATACAGTGATTTAATGTGTGTATATATATACACACACACAAATATATATAAAATAATAAAAATACATTCTTTTAAGTTATATTTAAATGTTACAAAACTTGTACAAGGGGGCCAGCTCCATGGCATAGTGGTAATAAGCTGCTCGAGAGACCTAGATCCCACCTGACGACCACAGCTTGAGTCCTTAGCCAGGTCAGGCCAAAACATCCTGGGCCCACCAGTGTCCAGGATCTGACGGGCTGGAGAACTGGAGGAGGGAGATCACAGCATGGCCAGAGGCTGCGAGGCGTGCCCACCACCCCAACCATGTGCACGCACACATTCTATTATGAACAAAGAAGAAGAAAAAAAGACAGCCCTATATAACTGCCCCAAATATAGAACTACCATGTGACAGGCTCATTCCATAATTCAGAGCCGAACCCCTTACACAGAATCCAAGAAAGGCTCACCTCTATGTTACATTTTACTAAGAAAACGTAACATAGCATGTGCTGCTTCCCAACACGAGCACTGGGAAAGCACTAAGAAGAGGCCCCATTTCCTCAGCGAGCTCACCACGTCCATCAGGATGTAACTTCACCAACAGAAGACAGCTGCTGGGACCCCTCGCCTTTTGCTGACAGAGGTGAATCCAAAACATTCCTTTCTTTTCGAGGCCTTCCACAGCCTGCCTTTTCCAGCCCACTCCCCTTTACATACTGATGATAATGAGAAATAGAGAGGAAAAGGAAAGGCTGAAATGCTTCTGCCTCAAAAATCTGCAGGAAACAAGTGGGCTCTCCATGGGCTTGTCAAGGTAAATAACTAAAAAATATATCAAGGGGGCAGCTGGGTGAGTAAGTGAGGGCAGCTGGTGCCAGAGGCACTCTCCTTCAGCCTCCTACTTCCTCCGGCCTCTGGTGAAGGCTTGCAGGAAGAAAAGAGACAGACGGAAAATGCCTGGGGCCTGGAAGATACAGCTTCATCATGAAGACCCAGTTATTTCTCAGTTAATAAAATGAAAACTAGCTTATTCAGAAAATCTTAACCAAAAGAAAGTGGATTTTTTTAAAGCTGAGAAAATTCAAGTGCTCTAATACCTTGGTCCTCAAAGTTCCTGGGGAACTAATACTAAAAATCAGTCCACAAAGTTGTTGGATGCTTTGGAAAAGTTGAGAGAAAGTATTCACTGGGCCCAGACAGACAAATTACCTCACATTCTATCCTGGAGTTAAGTGAGCACAGTGGGCACTCCTGAACCACCAGTTTTATGCATCTGAAGGTGAAAGAGCAGTCAAATCCTGGCTCCACTGAGGCACTTAGGGCACTTTGCTAAGGCCCTGTCCCCTGTGTAAAACAGGCTGTTCTGAGTAAGCCTCAATCACAAGGAAGACAAATGCTGTGTGGGAGATAAACTGAGTGGAGCAAGAAACCAGGCAGGAGAGGCCTTCAGCCATCCAGGCCAACTGGAGCATGGTGGCAAGGGGTCGTGACGATCAGTCAGATGCGGAGTTCGTGCTGGAGTAGAGCTTCAAAGGGACAGCCAGTGGAGTAGGAGAACTTAGCTCTGAGTGGGTCCTCTAACGGAGCCAAGTGACCACAGGATCTCCCCGAGGAGGAAGGGAATGACCATGTCCAATACTGCTGTGCTCTAAGATGAAGACTGAAAACGGATCACCGGATCTGGAAAAGCAGAAATTCTGCCTTGGTAGAAGTTGTTAGTAACTCTCTATTTCAGTGGAGAGGCTGGGACGACTGAAAGCCAAGTCCTGAAGGGTTTAAAAGAGAAAAAGGTACTAGAAAGTAATGCCAATGGATATAAGGTGGAGGAATAAAAACAATGCTTTCATGCAGGCGATTGAAAAGAATAAACATTTTGACTTTGGAACCACATTGTGAAGTAAAGATTTTTTAAACAAGGTATACACATACACATGTACGTGCACACACGTGTGCACACATACACACACACTAGTTCTGCCTGTTAAAGGGCCTAGAAACAATGACACCCTAATAGCAAAGAACATACCTAGTGTCAAATCTTGGTTTTTAAATACTACTCCCCACTCGAAGGAGCCAAGACAACTTGGAGAAATATAGCTTGTTCAGGGACAATTACAAGATGAGCCTGGAATATCTTTTTTGTACCAGAAAGCAAGGAAACACTCTCCAGAAGATGGAGGCATGTCAAAGGAACTGCCACCTACCAAATCTGGGACAATATGAGCATCAGTATGAATGACAGAATGGATAACAGTCTATCAAATAAAATAAGAACCTATAAGCCCATACTGATAATAAGCAAGTAAACAATATATAAACAAAGTAAGTTTAGTGGACGATGCATCATTTTGGTAAATCCCACCTAATAATTAATGAAGGAATGATGATGATAGGAAAAAAAACCACCAGCCAAGAATCATCAAGGATCGGGAACCAGCAGTTAGCGTAATGGCTATGTCACTGGACTCCCACGTAGTCGACCGTGGTTCGCGTCCCGGACCCGGCGGCTTAAACTCACGCCGGGCGCGTGTGCGTGCGTGCCCAAGATCCCGAGAGGAGAATGGAGGAGAAGGGATTGCGGCGTGGCCATCCCCCCTGGGGGGTGATTTCCTGCTTTCTATCTCTCTGTCTCTCTCTGTCTGTCTGGCGAGCGCACGCACCCTATAGCAAAAACCTCTCCAAAAAAAGAAAAAAAGAAAACTCACACCAGGCGCATGTGCATGCGTGCCCAAGATCCCGAGAGGAGAATGGAGGAGAAGGGATTGTGGTGTGGCCATCCCCCCTGGGAGGTGATTACTCACTTTCTGTCTGTCTCTCTGTCTCTGTCTCTCTGGCGAGTGCACACAGCCTGTAGCAAAAACCTCTCAAAAAAAAAAAAAAAGTCTGAAGTCTGAAGAGGAAGAGAATATTTGCAGCGACAATGCGTCCCCCACTGATTACTTATTCATTGCATAGGGAAATACACAGTGGAGAAACCTGACAGACATCACCTTAACCAAGTGATCAAAGTTAATATCACCAAATATGGGACAAGCTGTTATCATGTGCCTCCTTCCTGCGATAACATGAGAAGGAAAAAAAATCACTCATGCACTATTCCCACAAAAATTGTATAATTAACCTAATCTAATTAGTAACAAGGAAGGGACAGATAATCACGAAGAGAGGGACTAGCTGAACTCTTCAAGTATGTTAATGTCATGCTAGATAAAAGATGAGGAGGTATCCAGGTTAAAGGAAACCACCGGGACAGGACACCTAAATGTAACACAAAGACTGGATCAGGAATAAAATCGTCGTAAACATTACTGAATCAATTATAGAAATTTGAATATAATGGATATTAGATAATACAGACTATGATAAGCTATTCAGTACTATAGAATGTAAATGAAGTAATACCATCCTAATTTGCGTAAGTGTACTGTAGCTACATAAAAGAACATTCTTGGTCTCAGTAACTATACTGAAGATGGAGGGAGAAAGAGACATGACATGGTCATGTCACTATCACAGAATGTAGAAAGAAAATGCGTGTGGGGCCGTGCGTGTATATCTAGAGAGAGTGAAAAACAAAGTGGCAGAATGCTAAGAACTAATAAAGCGGGGATGGGGAAATACATGCAGGTTCTTTGTTACAGTCTGAAAAAAAAGTTTCTTTTTAAACTGTAATGCAGGACCAGCAGGTAACATGGTGATTAGGGTGCTAGACTCCCACACGGCCAACCATGGTTCATGGCCCAGTCTCAGTGGCTTGACAATCACATGGGGTACATACGTGTGCATGCCCCAAATCCTAAGAGATTGAAGGAGAAGGGATTTCAATATGGCCACTCCCCTGCGGGGGATGATTTCTCACTTTCCTCTCTCTGTCACTCTACAACAAGTGTAAACACCTTATGTTAAAAAAAAAAAAAATCCTCTAAACTGTAATACAATAACATTTATTAAAGTACCTAGCACAGAGTCAAAGGCTGGATAGTCAAGGTTTCCTTTCTTCTTTTTTCTGGCCATCCCTGACCCTTGGATATGTTCTATAATTAAAGGTGTTACAAGACTGGTTGGATTTTTTTGGTTGCCAACATTTAAAAAACATGAGTTTTTCCATCTTCTCTGGATAACTCAGAAGAACCAGCAACTGTGCAGCTAACGCTGAGGGCAGCACCCCTCAGCTGGCTTCACTTATGTGCCCAACTCAGCTGGCCCCTGTGGGGCTACACTAAACCCGGGTTTGGAACAGTGCAGACCAGCAGCAGAGCAGACCGCATGGAAGTGTTTACTGAAGCTTCAAAAGCAGCCCCTGGGGTTCTGCTGTCCCTTCACCGGAGCAGAAGGGCTGCTGTCCCTTCACCGGAGCAGAAGGGCAGGAGATGGCGAGGCTGAAGAGTCAGTTCCTCCCATGCCCCTCTAGAAGTCCCGGGTCAACCCATGACTGAAGTGGCTTGGACTTGCACACCTCACTCCACTTACCATTGAGAAACAGCTTTTCCAGTTTCTCCAGCAATTCAGCACATTGATTCAGCTGCTCCTGGAAACCCTCGGCCACGCAGTAATCCACATCGCTGGCCTGCAGCAACTCCTTGAATGCCTTAATCATGGTGTTCACATGTTGACGATAAATGACACAGATGTCATGGCTATCCTTAATCTGCTGCCGTTGAAGGGACAGCTCCCTGGCTTGGGACTGAACTAATGAATCGTATCTGATGAAAAGGGGGAGGGGAGAAAATGCTTGTACCATTTTAGAATTGAATTTTTGTGACCTTAACACTAATTGGAAAAATGACAGAGCACAATTTTTAAAAGCCTGCAGCTGTACAAGTATATATACTTTAAGAAAAATTGAAACTGTACAAGGTCACTCCTTCAATTTCAAATAGCCCACAAATGCTGGAACAAAGATTCCTCTGCAATATTTTTAACCTTATAAAGCCCCCAATTAAAGTGCAGATTGACAAGGATTCAAAAGAACAATTAGTTTCCATACACTCTTCAGAAATACTACTTCGAATTGCAGAAACAAATGTCCCAAGGGTCAGGGAACCCACCAAAAATTCTCATGAAGTAACAAAGAAATTAAAATGTGGAAGGCAAGGAAAAAAGATAGGACTTTCTCCTCTCAACTGAAAGGTCAGGAAATCATCATGATCCTAATTACTATTTATTGAGGGTCTAGGACCTGTCAGTCACTGAAGATTGTGTTTTCTAGAAGTTATCTGCCCTCCGCACCTCCTCCCAGTCTTCCAACAGATGTACGAATGTCCCCTTTTATAGAAGAAGAAACTGATGAAGACTTAGGATTTGAACCAGCTTTGACTTCAAATCTCTGCTGCTCCTAATTACCCCATGCTTCCTGTCCCAGGTGAGCCCACACATGTTGGGAGGCACCTAGAGAAGCATAGATTAAGGGAGAAGTCTCCTATGAACTGTGGCCACAGTCACCTGGCTCCTGAGAGTGGTTGGCAAAGACACAGACCACTTTACTTTGACATATAGCCCCTTCCCTGAAATGATGACGGCTCATGGGCCTGGAGACCATCTTCAAAGACACCAAAAATGCACACACAGATCACCTGACACTGGTATTTGAGGTGGGAGTCAATATCATGAAAGAGAAGGAAAGTGGGTATTGGAATGGGATGATGTGGACTTGAACCCTGGCAATCACTCTGACTTAGCTCTGTGAATATTCTGTTAGCAACCTCTCCTTCTCAGGTGACTTTGTAAGAAAAGCTCCTAATCAGGGGCCTGAAACAACAGCCCTTCTTCAATTAATACAGGCTTCCTTCAATCTCACATTGTGGAAAGTCTTGAAAAACTTACTCTGTCTCCTGACAATTCAGAACCATGTGTTTGTTTCACATTCGAGACGACTGAAGGTCAACATTACAAACGATCTCATTTTTGCCATATCTCATGAAGCAAAGCTAGATCTATCTACACCCATAAAGCATTATCTTCATGACCTAAGAATTCTTCTCTTTCAACACAGGCTTATTTCTCTCAAATGACCTTAAAGGGTAAAGATATGGAAAATATTTATATTCCTCCCAGCCCGCCTAGGACATCAGTTTAGCTCCACAGCACAGGAAAAGCCAGTTTCAGAGTCCATGGGTAAACACCAGCATTCAGCAAAAGCACCACAGCTCACCAAGCAACTGGCATAAACTTAGGAGGAAGGCACACTCTGCCCTGCCAACCTCAGAGGATGCACGACTCCACACGCACGTGGGCGGGCGCCAATCTTTGCCTCTCCTTTCGCTTATCTGCAGGGCCTGGCTACCTGAGCTCACTGTCGAGTCTTCCCCAGGCCACACTGCAGCCCATCACAGGACAGCACTCCTAGTTAGCTCCTGGACTCTGGCCTGGGGCGACATGAGGGATGTGTGTTTAAACCAGGAGAAGACAGAGGACCAACAAATATACCTTGAGGGTGAAAGCTCTTTGTACTTATTCTGCAGGTTATGGATTTCGCTGAAAAGTTCCATGTTCAGGTTCTGCTCCTTCTGCAGCTCATGCTCCTGCTCCACCAGCTGCTGTCTGAGATTCTCTAGCATCCTGCCCTCGATCATCTCTGGAGCCAGCGGATGGAGGATTTGCATGTGTTTCACGTATCGCACTTGGTGCAAACTTGAAAATGTCATTTCTTCTTCATCAGTACTTCCCTTGGGCTTGTTTGAGCCATCCTGGGCCTCTTCTGTCCCACACAGAACCGTGATAATGGCCTCACTGCACTGAGAGTGCTTCTGAAGCCGAAACAGGAAATTCCGGTAGCCTTCCAGCTCAGTTTCCAAGTCAAGGATTTTCCGTTTTAAACGTTCTGTATCATTTGAGGTATTGATATTCTCAGGTTGATCATTCCCAACCATACTGCTTTTAATGGAAAGCTGATTCTTAGAACTCAAATAAGAAGCAGCTACTGAAGTTGGGTCCACAAAATCTTCAGGAATCTCTTGGCATGCTGGCAAGATGGCAAGGCCATCAGGTGAGGAAATTTCAGAGTCTGAAACATCAAATACAATAATGTCAGCGTCTCTGCTAAAATCCTTCCCACTCTCTCCTCCGTGTCGCCATAGCTGGGCCAAGGTATCTACAACAGCCTCCCAGCAAGCCTCCCTGTATCCAGTCCTTCCCGCTTGCTTCTCAAATGCATCCTTTTCCTCAGAGCAATACAATTTCAAAAAATTCATTTAACTATGAAAATTCCCCTACACACACCTCCCTAAAACTCCCCAATATCTCCATCATCTACTGAGAACCTCCATGATCTAGTCCAGGCAACCTTTCCAGGAACATCCCTGGCACCTCTGAGAAGACTTCCTACTAAATTAACCATGATTCCTGCACATACCTCTTGCTTTTCATGTGCTATGCCCTAGGCCTGGAATACTGAGCCCTCTATTCTACTCCTACTCAATGGATTCTAATTTGTCTCTCAATATCCAGATCTAATTCTCCTTCCTCTGTGATTCCCACCTCGAAACTACACAAAAGTCATTCTCCCTGTGCTTCCATAGCTTCTCACACAATTCCTCAAGAAAAACAGTATCCGTGCCAGGTTCTAATAAAGAACTGATAGGCCATGGCTAAGCTACTCATACACAGCAAGTACGATAGTTCTTCACATGCCTCTCTCCATTGCCAAACCAAATCACAGCAGGGCTGTGGCCTTCCATCTTCGATTCTCAAGGCCTGCTACAGTACCTATATGGACCAGAAGTCGGTGACAGTCTGAGAACTGCTGAGGGACTCGGTGAGGAAAGATTACAGAGCAGCAATTCTAACAGGCATGAGAGTGAGAGTCTTCTTATTGCCATATCTATAGTCGTGTCCCATCCACAGTTTTGCTTTCTACAGTTTTGGGTACTAGTGGTCTACCACAATCCAAAAATATCAAATGGAAAATTCCAGAAGTAGACAACTTGTGTTAAATTATGCATTCCTCTGAGGAGCATGATGAGATGCCACACCATCCCACCTGAGATGTGAATCATCCTTTTGTCCAGCATATCCAGGCTGCATACACGACCCGCCAACTTAGTTGCTTAGTACACCTCGGTTATCAAATCATAAAGACATAGTATATGGGGGGCTGGGCAGTGGGGCAGTGGTAAACTGTAAAGTTGTGTGTGACTGACACACATGAGAAGATTCTGGGTTCATATCCAGAGACCTCCCTGACTATGCCAGGCACAGGCGTGCTCATGATCCAAGTTCGGCTGAGGCTAAGGGAAGACTGTGTGTCAAGCCCCGTTGGGGGTGCTTTCTCTCTATTAATAGCTCTGTCCCTCTCAATCATAAAAGAAAGAAACAAACAAACAAACAAACTTAAGAAAAACCCGGCATACTAAATATAAGGCTTAATACTATATATAGTATGTATAGTATATATACAGTTTCAGGCATTCCCTGGGGATCTTGATAATGGGGGACGATAGTTTCAGTTTCCAGGACATGCCATGATGTCCCCTTTGGTGAGCTGTTTCCTGGACTCACAGCACAGCCAGGAAATTGTTCCTGAGAGCTAGCTGAAATCCCCAGAGATGCAGCCAAACTTGCCTGAAAGGTAGAGCAGTGCGGCAGAAAGAATATACAGCTCTGAAGCCAAAAAGAAACAGACTCACACAGAGATTCGCCATTTGCAAGCTGCACAGCTTTATGCAAGTAACTTACTGTCCCAAAGCCTCAGTTTCCCCTATGTATAAAATGAGAAAAGAGATGCCTAATATGGTTACAGTGAGGCTCCAAGTTCGCACCTGCCTCCAGAGCTTCTGTCTTTACCCGCTATCCCACATTGCCTGCTGTCCAGGCAAAGCTCAGCTCCATTTAAGGAATTGTTTGAATATTTAAGATGCAGCAGAATATAGTGGAAAACTCATCTTTGAAATCCAACAGGCCTGGTTTTAACTGTGGCTCAGCCACTTACTTGCATGACCTTAGGCAAGCTCCTTAATCTCTCTGAGACTTAGTAGCTACATCTATAATATGGAAAATATATACATCATTCCCTGTGAAGAATTGAGTTGGTTTTGCTTTTAGAAGTATCTGGAAAAATACTTGCAAAAATCTAACACAACGTCTGGCACACAGAGGCGAAACCCAGCTAATGTGAAAATCTTTTGCTTCTTTTTTTTTTGGAGAGGTTTTTGCTATAGGGCGCGTGCGCTCGCCAGACAGACAGAGAGAGACAGAGAGATAGAAAGCGAGAAATCACCCCCCAGGGGGGATGGCCACGCCACAATCCCTTCTCCTCCATTCTCTTCTCAGGATCTTGGGCACGCATGCACACGCGCCCGGTGTGAGTTTAAGCCACCGGGTGCGGGACTCGAACCGCGGTTGACTACGTGGGAGTCCAGCGACATAGCCATTATGCTAACTGCTGGTCCCGAAAATCCTTTGCTTCTTGAGAACAGTTCAAAAACGGACAGAGATGCCCATCACTAAAGGGTGCAAGAGAAGGCTGACCTGGAGAAATGCTGCAAAAGCAACAACGTGGACTGGACCAGATGACCAAGGAGACAGCGCAGAAAGGAAAACACAGAAAAAGCCTTGTCAAACTACATGTTTCAATTTCTGGTTCTACAATCTATTCCTTGGGACTTTAGGTCCACTCTTACCTTTCTGCTCAGGGTACAAATATAACCAAATAAATCTGTTTTAAAAAGTAGCTGCTACATGACCTAAAGGAAGCGTTCCTGATAGGGCATTTTTAGGATTTTTTAGGGTTAGGATCATCCATCTATGAGGTCCTGGAGTGGGGGAGACCATATCATCCACCTCTGTTTCTCCAGCATCTGGCAAAAGGACCTGTGACAGAGGGTACTCTGGGAGTATTTCTGGCTGAATGACTGAGAGAGAGCAGAAGAAGGGAGAAAGATCACTCAACAAGACTTTGTTCCAGTGAATCACCCTCTAAGATAAGGAAATATCTCTGCTGTAACAATCTCATGATAATGGAATTTGGTCTGTATTTCATGGCAAGAAGCAATGTTCGCTCATGAAAATGAAGATTAGTTAGATGACTTTTGCTAAGTAATCATGAGGCAAAGACACATATTAAGTCCCATCCAAGTGTCTTTTCATGGTGTAGACTGGCCAGCTCCGATGTCTAGCTACACACGTGTGTATGCTCTCTCATGCACACAGACACCCCTCAGAATGTGTAGAAGGGTGTGCACTCTCACACCCATACCTAGACCTCCACTTTAAACTTTGCCCCTAGCAACGCAACAAACAGAATATTCAGGCACTTGACATTTCATAGTTTTATTTTCATTGCTGCATAGAAAAATACGTCATGACTTTCCTGACAACCTAATATTTTGGAATGTCCCCCAAAGCCCACCAACTCTAGCAATGTGTGACTTAGCAGAGGTAAGGATTTTGTTTCTAGACTTCAAGGGCAACACACAGGAAGTCTCGGCCCAGCACCAGCATGGCAGTGTGGCTCTGCTCTTTTCTGCTCACTTGCCCTTGACAAGGGTCCAAAGGAGCTGCTTCTGCCTTTCAGTTACAGGCCACTGCAGGGAGGGTATGGGGAAGGAGACTACAAGCTGTGGCACATGTGTGAACCCACAGGTCACTAGAGCCTCAGGTCATTAATTATGTGCCAGGACCTCCCCGGGCACCAAGCACCTCACTGTGTTATCTATTTACAACCACCCTGTGAGGTATCATTAGGAACCCCACTTTACAGAAGAGGAGAACGAGGCTTGGTGAGCTTAAGAACTCACCCAAGGTTCAGGGTAGTGAGCACAGGGCCCTTCAGCAAAGCCTAGCAGCCTGCCTCTAACTCTCTGGAGGCTGCCTCCTGACATAATCCTCCTGCATTCGGGGTCTCCTATACCAGGGGTGCCTGGGCGGAGAGGGAGCCTTCTTAACCCTCAATGTGAAGGCCGATAACATCTGCGGAATTCCCTTTATTCTCTCTTCAGAGGCTACTGAAGACCAAGCAGCAATGAAGACGCCCTCCAAGGGTGGTCACCAAGCTAGTCACTTCTACACCAACTGGTGCAGGTGGGAAAAAGCAGAGAGGACTAATGCAGTGCCCAAATAACTACAATATCCAGGAAATGCTCCCCTGAAAAGTGACATTTAAATGGGGAGCTAAACGAAGCATCGGCAAGGCAACAGTGAGAGGAAGGGGCTGGTGTTCAGGCACAGGCAACAGCACATGCAATATTCTAGAAGCACAGTCACAAAAATGGAAGTTGCGTAATAAAACAGTACTGAGAAGGAAAGGGAAACTGCCAGTCAGCCAAGAAGTCTTTTACTAATCACAACTACAAGCAAGAAATCAAAAGATGTCCCTAGGATCATTTATTTGCAATGTAAGAAATATTATAGTTCTAGAACATTCTACAATTCAGCTAAGGGTTACTTTACTGCTTGGTAATTTTCTCCTCAAAGCCCAGCACACACAGAAATATCTGATCACCTGCACTGACTTCAGGCCCTGGGAAAGTGCACATCATTGAGAACAGGCCCCACAACTTAGTACTTCTCCAGGACTACTGCTCCCATGGCCATCTCATGACAAATATGGGGTTCCTGAGGACAACTGTTCTCACAGGGTGAATTAGATCCCGATAACAGAGACTTTGTTTGTTTGTTTGGTGACAGGGAAAAAAAAATTAAGGTAAAAAGAAAAATGTAAGCATTTTGTTTATTCTGGTTGAATGAGAACATAGGTCTTTGTGGTATTATCCTTTATGCTTATCAATATGCTTATGATGCTGCAGAATTCTAAAGAGAAAGGAACGCCATAGCATCACTCACATCTCTACACCTTGCCACTGACCTGCTCAGCAAACCCACACACCCGGTCTCAACCACAGTTCCTCCTGACCCATGCTTCCTGGGCAAGCAAAGGCCACCCTGTGTACACCTCACCCAGGGCAGCACTGATCACGCTACTGCTGGGAGACCAGGCTCCTCCTATCTACGAGCTCCCTGAAGAGCAGGTGCTATCTTTCCATGTGACCCACCACGACTCAGCCTACTGCCCGGTGGGAAAGCATCTGAGGGATGGACAGGTGAGCTCTGGCAGACATCCTGCTGTAAATGACTCTTCCTCCTACTTACCAACTGTGTGACCCTGGGGCAATCTTTTTATTAAAGAGATTTTTTTTTTTTTGCTATAAGGTACATGCATTCACTGGAGAGATAAGAGAGACAGAAAGCAAGAAATCACTCCCCAGAGGAGATGGCCACACCACAATCCCTTCTCCACACCCTTCCCCTCTCAGGATTTTGGGCATGCATACACATGCACCCGACATGAGGTTTTTTTTTTGGAGAGGTTTTTGCTATAGGGTGCGTGCGCTCGCCAGACGGACGCGTCCAGGACCTGGTGGTTTAAACTCACGCCGGGCGCGTGTGCATGCGTGCCCAAGATCCCGAGAGGAGAATGGAGGAGGAGGGATTGAGGCGTGGCCATCCCCCCTTGGGGGTGATTTCTCGCTTTCTGTCTCTCTGTCTCTGTCCGTCTGGGGAGTGATTTCTTGCTTTCTGTCTCTCTTATGGCACGTGGTCACTACTCGATACGCAGGAAGGATGAATTCTGACCGATCTCGTAGTTTGTTTGCTGATCACTGTCCATTTCCTTGTCTCTCCAGATGGAGGGTGTGGCTTTCATTCCTTTTTTCTCTCCTGGGCTGTCTTGGTAGGCTGCTCCCACAAAGGGCTGAGCTGTAGGCACTCACAAAGAGAAAAAAATATATACATAACCATGGACTTGAAACTTAGCCAAGCAACTGAGAAGAACACAAAGATACAACAGGGAAAATAAAAACACTGGGGAGGTAAAATGCAATTTATAAGATAAAATTAATCTATCGAGATGCCATAACAGGACATAAAAAGCATAAATATACTGCAGCTTGTCTGAAATGGTTTAAGTCAAGGCTCTCAAAAAACTATAAGTGAGAAAATGAATTCTATCAGCTTGAGTCCACTCTTCCCAAGGAGAAAGACCCCACGGTCTTCTGGCCAAGTGAGAAAGCAGCACCTGGTAGAGACACAGAGCGTCTCAGTGAGAAATAAAAACAGCACTGAGTGTGAACGGCAAAGTGCAAGGGCATCTGCGGGGCTGAGTCCCCTTTGCCGTAGTCTTCCTCTCTGAAGCCCCCACACTCCTACATGTTCAGGTGTCTGTGCCTCCCCACACTAGGCAGGGAAGGCGGAAGGCCATACCTGATTCATCTCCCTTCTCTCTCCTACACCCAGTGCCTGAGGCTAGGGACACAGCAGTACTCGGGAACAGGCACTGAATGCCTGGAGGAATGGATGCGTGGGTGGGTGGGTGGGTGGATGGATGGATGAACAGAATGTGGGAAAGGAGAAGGGGAGAGAAGAATAATCTGCCAAAGGCCAGCTTATCATGAAGTCTCAACTACGGAAAGCCCAAGACAGAACCTAAAATTAAACTTAAATAAAAATATTTCGGGGATTACAGACCATCCTAAAATCCCTGTGACAAATACCATATACTGGCTTTATAAAACATAAGGAACACAGGCTTTCAAATCAGGCCAGCTGGTTCACACCTAGCTGGGGAAGATGGTAACAGTGTGACTGCAGCCAAGCCTCTCTCTCTCTCTCTCTCTGAAACTGTTACCTCAACTGTAAGAAGGGATAATTACTACATTGTCCCTGCCTCAAAGAACTGCCGAGAAGATTCGACGGGATTGTGTATTTAAAGTACATAGTAGGTCCATTAAGCAATCAGTGCTTGTTTTATTAACACTACAGCTAGTCCAAGGCTCCAGTCAGCTCTGGTCCCTGAACCAGTCTGCAAATCCCCCGACCTGATGCAATCTCCCACCCTAGTACTCAGACTCTTCAGTGGCAAACCCCAGAGAACATCAATTTCCCTCTGAACACCATCTCACCCCTTACTCTAAGTGAGCCCGGTTGTCCCCGAGGACACAGCTTCTCCCTCAGCCTTCACAGCAGTGGCCCTTTCCTTCTCACGTTCCCTGTATTATGGCCCTGGAAGTGTGTAATGGCCTTTGCTTCTGTCTCTTCCAGAACATTCTCTCTGCTCTGAGAACTCTGGCTTTGAAGCTCTGGCTGCCAGACTACAGCACCAACTAACCCTACTTCCTGCAGCCACCTATGTCCCCTGAGTCACCGAATCTCTAGAGATTATTGACAATTTGCTCCCACTACTTGCCTTGCCTGTGCCCCTCTCAATACAATTTCTCAGAGGTGTCTGTTCTTGCTGTTTCAGTTTCTCTCCTCTGTGCTCTCTAAAACTCACACCATCAGGCCTTGCCTTGCCATGCGCACAGCACCAGCAACTCTCACACTGCTCAGGCCTCGTCTTACTTGTCTTATTAGCAATATCGGACGCAACTAATCCATTCTCTACTGAGCATCCAAATGTTGTCCTCTCTTCACTCCCCTACCTCAGAGGCTGTGCCTTCTCAGTTCAACCTCTAGTCATTAGAAAACCCAAGCCTAGACCTACACCTGCTCCCAATGGCCTCAACTTGCACGACTTCAAGTATTAGCGATACTCTGCCGTTTTCTGAGTTTCTAGCTCTAGTCCAGACCTTTCCCCTTGACTCCAGACGCATCTACCTCTAACCGTGTACCTTCCACCTCCACCAGGAAGGTCAGCAGGCATTTCAAATAAACCAAAACCAGACACCCAGTGTGCTTCCTCATGCTTGCCTCTTCTGTAGTATTTCCCACCTCAGTATATGACATCTCCAGCCTTCCAACAGTTCATATCAAAAATGATCCTTTAAAGCAAGGGTCAGCATACTCTTCTTCTTTTTTTTTTTTTTTTTGGATATAGAGTACATGTGCTCACCAGAGACACAGAGAGAGACAGAAAGTGAGAAATCACCCCACCCCCACCCCGGAGGGATGGCCATGCCGCAATCCCTTCTCCTCCATTTTCCTCTCAGAATATTGGGCACACACGCACATATGCTCGGGGTGAGTGTCAAGCCACCAACCAGGTGCAGGACTCAACCGCATTCAACAAAGTGGGGAGTCCAGCTCCTTAACCACTATGCCACATACTGGCTTCCAGCCTACTTTTCTTAAGGAGGCAAATAATAGATATTTTAGGCTTTGAAGACCATGGGGTCTCTACTGTAACTATTCAACTCCATCACCATAGTGCAAAACGATTCATAGACAATAAGCAAATTAGCAGTTGTGGCTGTGTGCCAATAAAACTTGATTTATAAAATAGGCAGTGAGCTGGATTTGTCCCACAGGCTGTACGTCAACTCCTGCTTTAAGACTTAAGTCAGATCATGTCACTCCACTGCTCAAGACTTTTCAGCACATTCCAGTCTGACCTAGTGTCCAAGATAAAGTCCAAGAATGGCCTGTGAGAGCCCACCTGATCTCCCACCTCCCTGACCTCATCCTCAACTCTCCCTCTCTCTTTCTAACTCCATTCTAGCCATACACTGGCTTCTTTAATAATCACTCACCTTCCCAAGTTCAAAGCAAACCCAGGGCCCTTGCCTTTGTCCTTTCTTCCCAAGGTGACTCGTGCTTACCCGGCTCCCTGTTTCCATCCACGCACCACCTCATCCCAGGCTCTAACACTTCTGTACGGTAGCAAACCCCATGCCCAATCCACATTCCCCTTGCCCTCAACCCAGCTTTAGTTTTCTTCACAGCGTTTATTTCCTCATACAGTTTACGTATGCACGTGCATACACACACACTGATCAGATTATTGTCTTCCTCTCCCCCACCACAAGAACGTAAGTTGTACTTCATTTGTTTTGTTCACTCCCATCTCCCAAGTACCTAGAATAGTGCTTGGCACGGGAGAATTTAGTAATTATTCTTTAATAAATAAGAGATTACTTGTGTTGCTGTCATTTGTTTACAACAAGAGTTCAAAACCAGGAGTTGACATGTACATGTTTGTGGATTCGTGAACCCTCAGAAAAGCTTACCTGCACTACTCTGAGAGGGCCCTCAGCTTTCTTCAGATTCTCAAAAAGCTGGTGGCCCAAAACCTCTAAGTGCCACTGTCCTACACTAGCGGATGCCACCCATCTCTGGATTCAGACTTTGTATCCATGGATGCACAACCGTGGACATAGAGCCAACAGCACTATGCCTTCATATAGGGACTTACGCACCCATGGACTCTGGTATCAGCCAGCAGGCCTGGAACTAATCACTAGGGGATGACTAGATTTTGGTACTTTTTAATCTAGGGGATCTCTATTTTCTTGGTCCTTTAGGACAGTAGAGGCAGCAGATTCAAAGCAGGTAGGGAAACAGGTCACTCCTAAAAAAAGATATAAGGGTCAGTAGAGTTTGGAATTAGCCCAAAATCAACCTGGACTTTGCCAAGGGGACTCTCATTTACGTACCCCCAGTGCCACACGCCCAAGGCTTCCAGAGGCACAGCCAGGCAGAGAAGCCCAGATTCACGTCCTCCTACAACATGGCACCTGCAAACCATCTCAAGTGCAGGTAGCAGTGTGGGTGCAAGACCCACGAGGCTCTACAGGGCCCCTTTATCCAGACTCCAGAACAAAATGAAAGCAATAGATTCACTTTCCTTACTATGCTCTCTCTGTTGTCCATTTGTCAAGAGTCAAGATTAATCGCTGCAATTCATGAAATTTATACCCAAACATATTGTAATTCTAAACAACTAGGCTGACATTTCAAGCAGTTCTACCGGGCCGTTCGTCCAGCTCGCAAAGAATGCATTTTTCCTGGTGCTTACCATCCGGGAGCGTTTTCTCAGGCATTGACTTCCCCTCCATCCTCGCTTCAGCCAGAATTAACTTTTGGCGAAGCTGCTTGTTGCGAGTCTTAAATTCCTTCAGGTTCCCCTGCAGCTCCAAAATCTGGCCCTGCAGCTGGGCCACCACCTCCTGGCTGGCAGGGAGATGATACACACTTCCGAATGGCCTGGATGGTTTGATTAGGATCGGCAAGCGGGACTTCTTAGCTTCCTGAAAACACACACACGCAACAATGAATATACCGCAAAGGCCCTTACTTTGATTACACAGTCAGCATTCTCATGCCAATCTCACAAGTCGTGCCAGCCTTGCATACCAGAATTCAAACTGGCCGCCCAGACTTCCGGTTCCTATAAGGGCACCTGTGTTTGTCCTCCGGCCAGAAAGTTTGTATTTTGGCAGGTCCCTCCTCTGCTTGTCAAGGGCCAAGCCGCTTGTCCCCAACATCCTCTCGGACCCAGCACACTGTCTCTCTGGACAATTCAGATCGGTTCTTTTTCTAACACAAGCTTCTGGAAAACATTTTTGCTCCTTATTTAATTCCTCACTGCCCCCTTATTCCTCAGTCTAACCCAATCTGCCTCCCATCCTGCAAGTTCACCAGAACCAGTCTGTGTTTCAATGGTTACCGGATCACTCACCCAGTGAACACTCTGAGCTCCCATCTGGCCTATCCTACGTCTCTGCACTTGGGACAACTCACAGGCACTCCAGAGTCAACTGACACCTCAACCCTTTGATTCTTTCACCCTACGTCCCCACCTGTAAATCTAGGCCACTTCACCAATCTGTCTTGGCGAGCCACTTAACTAACCACTTACTGTACAATTCTAGAAATCTGGGAGTCATTTTTAAGCTTCCCTTAATTCTTATCTTCACTCACCAGGTTCCACTAATTTCAGCTACCAGGATGTCTCTCCATTTTTTTGGTTTGTTTGCTTTTGTTTTTTAGGTTTTTGCCATAGAGGACACGTGTGCTTACCAAAGACAGACTGAGACAGTGAGAGAGAAAGTGAAAAATCACCCCCTGGGGGTAAGGCCACGCTGCAATCCCTTCCCCTCCATTCTCCTCCCGGGATTCTAGGTATGCACACACACGTGCTCTGCGTGATTCTCAGGCCATCAGGTCTGAGATCCAAACTGCAATTGACCAGGTGGGAGTTCAGCACCTTAATCACCACACACCTACTGGACCCTCTCCATTCTTTCAGTTCTTCTCATCCTCCACTCACCAACCTACTCCAAATGCTGAGCTCTCCCCCAGGCCAGGGCAACAGCCTCCTGAGTGCTCTCCACACATCCAGTTTGCCCTCTCTAACCCACTCTCCATGCTGTAGGAAAAGGTGAACATACCATTCCTCTCTCAAAAACTTACATTCTGGATGTGACTGTCATGTACTACATGTATGCTTTGAAAAACCATACTGTGAACTATAGAAATGTACAATGATGGAATGTAATAAAAACTAAATTAAATTTAAAAAAACCCAAAACTATTTTAATGGCTTCCCAGTTCTCCTATGACAAAGGTCAAAGTCCATACCGTAACTTACCAGGTCCTGCACGACCCACAGCTTACACGACTGCCCCTTTCCCCTTTCCCACTCCACTCTACTCTTCAGCCACACTGACCTCCTATCAGTTCCTCAAAATGCCATGCTCCTTCCACCTCAAGGTCCTGGTATATGCTGCACAGAGCACTTACTCCTGTCCACCTCCACTGACTCCAAACCATTCATTAGGACTGAAATGAGCCTTCTCAGGAGAACAGGCCTTGACTTCCAAGATCAGGTCAGGTCTCCCAGTGGCTCACTCACTGGCCCCTACCACTCTCCACACAGAATGCCATGGTAGTATCATTAAAATAAGCAGCCTATGCAATGACTTTGTCATCTACCTTCTGCTTCAGCCTGTAAGCTCCAGGGTTCAGGGGAATCTACGTATCTTGGTCATTCTATCCACAGATCCCAGCGTAGGAACTAGTCCATAGTGTTCAACAGCAATTTGTGGAATAAACATGTGAACAATACATTGGAGGCCAAATGGGAGTATCTTTTAAGTAGAGAATTTTAACACATTCAAAGGCTGAAGTGAGGGGTGTGAATCTAGAATATATAAAGAAGTATTACAACCGAATAATCAAAATACCAATATCCAATGAAAAGATAGGCAAAAGATCTGATAGACATTTCTTCAAAGGAGATATGCATATGGCCAACAAGCACATGAAAAGATGCTCAGCATCATTCATCACCAGGGAACTATAAATCAAAAACCAAAGATCCCACCACTCCATATCCACTAGGATGGCTATAATCAACAGCACTTGTTATGACAAGTGCTGGTGAGGATGTGGAAGAATTGGAACCCTCACACACGGCTGGTGCGAATGTGAAATAGATGCAGCTGCTTTAGAAACAATGTGGCAATTCCTCAGAAGGGTTCAACATGCAGTTATCATGTGACTTACTGATTCTACTCCTAGGTATATACTCAAGAGAATTGAAACATGTCTACACAACAATGTGTATATAAATAATACACATATACAACCCTAATAAGTTAAAAGTAGAAACACCTCAAATGTGCATCAACTAAAGAATAGAAAATAAAAACGTCATGATCCATACAACGGAACACTGCTTGGCAATAAAAAACAAATGAACCACTGATACATGCTACATGAATGAATCCTGAAAATATTACACTAAGTGGAAGAAGCAATCACCAAAGGTCACATATTATATTATTCTATTTATAGGAAATATTCAAAATAGGAAAATCCAAAAGGCCAGAAAGATTAATTGTTGCCTGGGGTTGGGGGTTGGGCAAAAGGAAACTGGAGGTGACTGCTAATGAATACAGGGTTTCATTTTGAGATGATGAAGATGTTCTAAAATTGATTGTGGTAATGGTTACACACCTCTGAATATATTTTTTAAAAAAAAACTACTTTTAATGGAGGAGTTGTATGACATATAAATTATCTCTCCCTTAAAGCTGCTATTTTTTTTTTTTTTTTTTTTTTGGAGAGATTTTTGCTTTAGGGCGCATGTGCTCGCCAGACAGACAGAGAGAGACAGAGAAACAGAAAGCGAGAAATCACCTCCCAGGGGGCATGGCCACGCCGCAATCCCTTCTCCTCCATTCTCTTCTCGGGATCTTGGGCACGCACGCACACGCGCCCGGCGTGAGTTTTAAGCCACCGGGTCTGGGACACGAAACGCGGTCAACTACGTGGGAGTCCAGCAACACAGCCATTATGCCAACTGCTGGTCCCTAAAGCTGCTATTTTAAAAATATTTTTTTAGGGACAGCAGATGGCATGGATACTAAGGCTACTGGGTCCCACATAGCCAACTGTGCAGTTTGAGTCTCAGACTCAGCAGCTTAAAAAACACACTGGGTGTATGAGTATGCATGCCCCAAATCCCAAGAGAAGACTGGAGAGGGGACTGCAGTGTGGTCATTCTCCTTGGGGAGGATGCTTCCTCACTTTCTCTCTCTCTCTTTCCAGTGAGTACACACACCCTATAGCAAAAGCTAAAAAAAAAAAAAAAAATTTTTTTTTAGATACTGAGAGACAGGGAACCTGCGAGGAAAACAGAAACTATCTGGGATCCATGGAATGAGATCGCCATGGTTTTTAAGAAGAAAAGAAAAGAAGGGGCCCTTCACTCCACATTCTAGAATGTAAAATGCTTTCAAGTACATTCTCCCATTATCCTCAGGTCAACTGCATTCTCAGAGCTTGCAGGATAACAGATGTTATCATGCGTGTTTCCAGATGAAGCACTGAGATGTCAAAAAACTGATCCAGTATTTTACAGCAAGAAGGCTGAAGTTCTTCAGACTCTAATGTTCGGCTGAGAAAGAGGAGACCTGGGCCAGCAAGTGACGTGATGGCTAAGCTGCTGGATCCCACATGGCCAACTCTGCGGCTCCAGTCCCAGACTCAACAGTTTGAAAACACAAGCATGCGAGTGTGTGCCCAAATCCCAAAGAGAAGGATGGAGAAGAAGGGGTTGTGGGTGGCCATCCCTACTGAAGGATGATCTCTCACCTTCCTTCTCTCTGTGTGTCTCTGTCTCTCATAGCACACTCACCCTATAGCAAAAATCTTAAAAAAAAAAAAAAAAATCTGCCAGAAATTCTAGCAAAGAGAACAGGTTCAGGAGGACAAGTGCAGCTTCAAGTGGTGAAGGGGCCTGCTTGGGAGGAGGTAGCTGCCTCATGAGAGGGGGCTGGAAAATAGCAGTCATTTGCTTGGTCCTCAGTCTCCACCAGTCTTTATTCTTGGATCCAAATCTGTGTGTCATATGGTAGCAGAAAAGATTATCTGCAAGTGCACAAATGCCAAAGCCAATTTCAAGCTGGAAGACTGCCGTCAGTCACCCTAATGCCGATCTAAAATAACACTACACAAAATGCTACCTTATGGACTCTGAATAAAGTCCCACCTACCACCTTATTACATACGTCATGATAGAATACCTAACGTGATGATGGAAGGGAGACAGGAATTCCCACACTGGAGCTCCCATCCTATGCAAGGTACTCCAGTCATAGGCAGTAGTAACAGGTATATGCTAGGCTCTTGCTACACAGGACCTCATTCAGCCATCATGCTGGCTCTGGTTCCAAGTCCTTCAGGATGTTCCTTTCAATACAACACCAGAGTTCTCCTTTCACCACAGGATTACCCACTCCTTGACTATCAAAGACCAAAGAAAATTATCACGTTTTCTTCTATGTTGTACAGACTGGAAGCCATATTGGTGATAGGAGGGCTCCTCCCTCTCTGAGAAAGGTAGATTTACAACGTCTCTGCCTCCAAAACCAGCCTTCAGTTTATACCCCAGTCACTCCACTTACCAACCAAGTTACTCTAAACAACCTTCTGGGCCCTTTAGAGCCTGTTTCTTCATCCGTAAAATGTGGATAATACCTACCAAACTCAAACACTGACTGAGAATGTTAAGTGAGATAATACAGAGAGAAGATAACATATTTAGCACAATTCCTGGCACACATAGCAGATGCTAAAAATAACACATAAGTAAACATAGTTTTTTTCTTTTTGAAGACACAAGAAAGAAGCACAATTTCGAACTTAAAATAATTTTTATTTGGGAAATAAATTAGTTCATTCATTATCTAATTTTCCTGAACATAGCATGACATTTACCACACAATAGAAAAAAGCAAACAAACAAGCAAACAAAAAGCCCCTAGTTTTCCTGATATACAGGTACAAATTGAAAGAGCTGGGGCAGATGAGAGCATTTCTATTCTAGCCAAATTGCACAAATTTGCATTTTGAGTACTATTAATATAATGACAGTGCCTTTTTTTTTTTCTCTCTCTCTCTACTGATATCTTTAGAAAACCCTTTTCTAGAAATTATAGTTTTGGTGCATAATTTAAAACAATCAAAAGCAATTTTGCTAATGATATATCTAACTCTCTTTGGTATGCACAAAAGCAGTAATTTAGTGGTCAGAAAATAAACTTAATTCGCCATTCTGATGCTATGAAGCAGTGTGTACAGTTGATTTCTCAGACACAAAACACCCAGTAGAAACGAGAATACCAACAGCCTTCACTGGAGCTCTATTAGAAACATGACCTGTTCCCTGCTCTACCAGAACACAAGTTCCTGCTATGGGGACTCTCAGCCCAACCCCCGTTCCCAAGAGGATTTCAGTACAGTCAAACGTTGCCAACAGAGTCTGGGTTTTAACAATGTGGCATATTTGATAGTATCTGCGAAGAAGTGTAGAGGCAGTACCTGGCGTGCAGGAAAATCAACATGCAGGCGTTCAACCCACAAAACCAGACTCTACCATTCCAGGCCACCACAGCTGAAAGGCAGCGTAAGCCAGTGCAGTCAGGTACAGTGGGAATCCCAGCTCAGCCCCTGCTGGCTGGCTAGCCAGGGCACTAAGATCTGGCTTCCTCATCTACAGTAAGTGTTATATGTATAAGAGAATATAAACAAAGCTCTCAGAATAGTCCCTCCACAACACCAAATAAAACCTAGGCGCTCATCTCTACCTAACATCAGGTTACCACAATTCCCCTACAACCTGCCAAAGCAAACGCCCATCAATAGGTGCAAACTGTAAATTCTGACACATCCTCACAATGGAATCTCACGCAGCCATTACAAGCAAAAATGATCCTGATGCATAATGTGAAAGAAAAGGTTGTAGACAGATGTACAAACATGATTCCATCTGTGTTTTTCTGAGGAAACACATAAATGTCATGCTACACAGATAAACGAGGCGGGGTTGGGGTGGGGGAGGAGAGACAGAGGGATGGGAGTGGGGGCAAGGTCAGGACAGATGCACGCCTCTGGCTGGAGCCAGCCTAAGTGCAGGCAGACGGAGGAGACACTGCACTTTCTCTTCATACAAGAAAAAAGTAGTGAAAACAGAGGAAGCTTTGTAAGTTTTTTTGCTTGTATGAAATAAATATATAATTACTATGTGGAAAAACTTACTTTGTTGGTGCCACTAGGACAGGAAAGAGTGGCCTGCTGCCTTGGCAACCTGCACGTGTTCTCTGGCGGGAGCTCAGTACTGATCACGGCCTCGGATGGCCGCTGGTCCCCAGCCTCCGTCTTCCCCTCGACAGCCACCGTCTGCACTGAGGCGTCTCTCAGCTCCACCTTGTGTGCCTCACCCGCCTTGGCGAGCTGGGCCTCCCAAGCTGACCGCAGTTCACTGTGTGGCTTGCAAGGTGAGCTGGCTTGGGTGAACCGTCCAAGATCTCCCCTTAACTCAATGTCCATTTGCTTAACTGTCTTCTCAGTTTTGTCATCAAGGTGTTCTCCAGAAACTTCCTGCTCTTCCAGGCATATTTGTTCCAGAAGTAGTTCACGTAGTGCTTTCAGAAGGTCTGGTCTGTTTTTCCAAAAGGAAAGGAAGTGGGAGAATTAAGCTTTCAGCTATGGACTTGTCTCCTGCCCAGTTTCCAAAGTTTTCCATACCAATCCAGTCCAGATTCCATCTAAACTAAACATAGTGAGGACCCACAATGTGCCAGGAACCGTGCCAACTATTTTATTCCATGTAACCTCACAGCAACCAGACAAGGTTGATTTAACCATGTCTATGCCATGAATATGAAGGGTAGAATTAATCTGACATACACAGCAAGCGAGTGGGTCACGTGGCTATGAGACTGCAGGTTGGGCCTGAGTAAGAACAAACAAATCATAGGTATCCATGAAAATGACACAGTCCCCACCTCACCCCCACAGTGCTAGCCCCGTTCCTACATCTGGGGGCAGGGATGGCTTTGGACGAATCTGGCCACCTGGAGTGATCCATCAGTGACTTTCCCCCTTTGGAGCACCAGGATCTCAGTAAGTAGATGTTAAGGAAGGGATGCTTGTATAAGGCAAAGGAAAAAGCACACTGGCTTTGAAGACAGATAAAAATAACTTCAAATTCTAACTCCATGACACTTTGAAAGAAGAAAAGTCTTCCTCCCCAGGCCAGCTACTAGGATTCAACTAGGTAGTGCCTGAGTAGCTGAGGCTCTGCCTGTTCCTTTGCCACACGCCCTTTGCCCACCTCTAATTGCAGCTGCAGCTGGGTGGACGGTTCCTGTGGCTATAAGACAGCCCCACCACGAGCACAACCCTGGGGAGCTTTCCAAAGCTCTCAGAGCCAGCCAGCAAGGCAGTGTAGAAGTACAGAATTTACATTTGACGGAAATCTAAATCAGTGGAGGAAGAGAGCTGTTTGTAAATGTCCCAGTCTCCCTTCGGAGGGGCAACACAGGCAAAGAGGACGCCCAGCAGGATTAGGTGCACCAGCTACCCAGAGCAGGAACCTGACCAATAAAGCACCCTTGCTGGCTTTGCTTTCATGCCTGTCTTTCTCTACTGGAACCCTCATTCCTGCTCCCTGATGTCTACCCCAGGTAAACCACTTGTACCCAAGTGTTTATCTCAGGCTCTGCTTTCCAGGGAGCCAAAGTAAGCTAGATGTAAATACTCAGGGTGGTGCCCAGTGTGGGGCGGTTCAAGACTCACTTGTGGGTGTGTTTCTGTGCGAGGCACTGTAGTGGGCACCAGGGATACAAAGCTGCCCACGTGGACTTAGACTGGTGTAGAGTCAGATGTGCAAGCGAATCCCCCTTCACAAGTAAAAAGGGAAACACAGGCACTGTGGAATTCTAACCCTGATGCAAGGCTAGGAGGTGAGGGGGAGGGCAGGAGGCAGAACAGTCTAAGCACAGAAAACACTATGAACAGAGTCGGGGGGCCGTGCAGAGGAGACGGGGCAGGAAAGCTGAGCAGGGAAGAACTCGTGAAGTACCTCGCATGCCACGTAAAGGGAAGGAGAGCCACAAGAAGACCCTGCTACGGAATGGTCTGGTTTCCGTGTATGCTCCACAAAGGTGACGAGCAGTTGGGTAAAGAATGAATAGAGGGGCTGGCCCCCACGTGGCTGACTGTGGTGTGAATCCTGGCTCTGGCAGCTTAAAAAACATACCAGGCATATAGACGTGGATGCCCAAAAGCCTACTGGGATATGGCACGACAGGGAGTGTGTTCTCTCCGCCAGACACTTTGACAAATAAAAATAAAGAATGAATTGAGAGACTTCTTGTCAAGACAGTGGTGTGAGTATACATGATAGCCCCTCCCACTCTGGTTTAGTTACATACGAAAGACAGCAGAGACAACATAGCAAAAGAAACGTTTTAAGGTGTACTCCAGGGCTCAAAATCAAGGTAAACACATCCAAAGAGGAGAAACAGAAAAGGAAACCCACAGCCTGAGAAGGGGCTGGAGTGGGAGGCATTTACAGAAAGCTGTGGAGCCAGGAATTCAACTCCCATGGTGGAAGAGAAACCACACAGATTTCACGAGCCCTAAAGAAGGCCAACTGAGGCAACTTAAAAACCACCACACGGGAGGAGTATGGGTGGGCGGCTGCACAGAGCTGTTGGCACAGGCAAACTCCACTTACAAACAAATCCACTATCGAAAAAGACAACAATCCAAGAAATGAGAAAATTCACACTCAATAAGATAGAATAAAGCAATCTAAAGCATTTTAAAATCAGTATGTTTAAATTATCCAAAAAGGGAAAAAAACAGACTCAAAGCGAAATTTTGGAATTAAGACAGAAAATTATGAAAATGGAGCTGAGAAGGGCAAGTACAGAAGCAGACACCAACTAGAAAGCTGTGGCAGCTTCCAGAAGGAAGACGGTGCAGGTCCGGATGGGGCAGTGACAATCAGAGAGAAGGGGACAGAGCAAGCCCTCAGCGCTGTTCATTGTTCTTCTCCCTCCACTTCTCCTATCTGCCTTATTTCAAGAATCCTTGTGAGATGTGGAGACCAGGCTCTACCAGTTCCTTTCATATACCCAGACCTTCCCTTCCCGATTTCTGCTACTGCTGGAAATGACATGTACCCTTGTTTATCTTCCCCTCCAAGTCCTCTGAGGGCAGAGGTAGAGCCTGATTCCAATCATCTAGATTAGGGGCAGGGTCGATTCTATTCAAAGTCAATATTACAGCTGAAATGAGGTTAAAAAATTTCTAAAAATTAAAATGTATGGCACATCTTTCCCTTCAAATGTGGAATAATCTAGACTAGACAAACCATCTTAAACTATTGCAAACCCAGACTGTAAAAATATTTCTGGTACTTCAAGCATCAAGAGATGTTAAACTAAATTTTCCTTTCCTCTCCCTCCTTAAGATAGATTTTAAAAAATAATAATAATGACAGTTATTATTCAGCTAGCTAAAGGTAGACTATTATACACACCAAACAATGTACAATAAACACAGGAAAAAAAGACTTGATAAATGGGTAGTAAAAGGTGTGAAAGAGGCCATTATAATATACTAAAGTGGTAGTGCTATTAAACAAAACATTTTGGGACCAGCAGATGGAGTAATGGCTATGTCGCTGGACTCCCATGTAGCCGACCATGGTTAAGAGTCCCAGACCTGGGGAACCAGCAGTTAGCATAATGGCTATGTCGCTGGACTCCCACGTAGTCGACTGCGGTTCGTGTCCCGGACCCGGTGGCTTAAAACTCATGCCGGGTGCATGTGTGTGCATGCCAAAGATCCCAAGAGGAGAATGAAGGAGAAGGGATTGTGGCATGACCATCCCCCCTGGGGGGTGATTTCTCGCTTTCTGTCTCTGTCTGTCTGGCGAGCACATGCGCCCTATAGCAAAAACCTCTCCAAAAAAAAAAAAAAAGAGTCTCAGACCTGGTGGCTTAAACTCACGCCAGGCATGTGTGCATGCATGCCCAAGATCCCAAGAGGAGAATGGAGGAGAAGGGACTGTGGCATGGCCATCCCCCCTGGGGAGTGATTTCTCACTTTCTGTCTCTCTGTCTCTCTCTTCCTGGCGAGCACACGCACCCTATAGCAAAAACCTCTCCAAAAAAAAAAAAAGAAAGAAAGAAACATTTCAAGTATTTCTTTGCAAGAACTCCTAACAGTGGACTCATTAAGCGGTCACCATCATCAGGACCTTTCTGAATGGCCAGTCCAAGTGTCTCGACAAAGGCCCAAAAACCTTTTCTACACCTTCCTGAACATCTCTGCCATGCACAAGGCGGAAAGGAGCTGACAGTTACTAAGCACTCGCCATGTCCCAGATCCTTAAAGCCTCCCAATAAGACTGTGAGATGAGGACTAGTATGAATCTCACTTACAGATAAAGAAATGGACTCATGAAGATTAGGATCCCCCTACAGAGTAGCAGAGCAAAGATCTGACTCCAAAGGAGCACTGTACATTTTCCAGTTTCTAACCTTACTTTCTGCTATGACGTTGAGCTTCTAATTGCACATTCATTCACATATTTATTAAGTGCCCCTCATCAGACATGTAGGGCAATGGGAGTGCTTGTTGAAAAAGAATAATGGAGTTTACATTTCATTTAAGGAGAGGACAGACGGTCATAGATACATTAGACCTCAACAAGACCATGTAAGGTAAGTACTATGAATTGAAGGAAAGAAAGGAGAAAGGCGGAGTGAAGGAGGGGAAAGGAGCCCTGAGACAAAGTGCAGGAACAGAGATTCTCTTCAGACACAGTGGACAGGCTTTTCTTCAGAGCTGACATCTAGCTAAGACCCTGCCAGTCATATGCATCTGAGAAAAAATGCATTCTGGGAAGAAGGAAAAGCTATTACAAAGGCCCATTAGTGAGGGCAAGAGTGGATGTTCAAGGAACATAAAGAAGGACAGCGTGGCTGGAGCCCATGAGTGGCAGGAGACAAAGACAGAAATGGAAGGAACTGGGTCATGAAGCTCTGACCTTGTGGTAAGGACAATGGAAACCCAATGGAAGGTTTTAAGCATGGAAGAGACGTGATATGAGCTAAGTTTTACAAAGATTACTCCAGCTACTCTTTAGACAATAGGCTACAGCGGAACAGAAACGGAAGCAAGGAAACAAATGAGGAGGCTATGCAGCTGGAGGAGTCCAGGCAGCTTGGTCTGAAAAGATAACAGTGGAGACTGAAGTGGCTGAATTAGGGATATATCCTGGCAGTGGAATCAACAGGACTTGCTGATGGCTATGAGTACTGAGAAAACTAGACCTCTGGCTATATCAACTTGGTAGACAGCAGTGCATTAGCTGGTTTAAGAACAGGAGAAGCAGATTTAAGAAGGGGTTAGCATGCTGGGCACATGTACATGTGTGCCCAAGATCCCGAGAAGAGAATGGAGGAGAAGGGATCACAGTATAGCCATCCCTCCTGGGTGGGTGGGTGTGGGGGTGATTTCTTACTTTCTTTCTCTCTGGCGAGTGCATATGTCCTATAGCAAAAATCTCTCTCTCAAAATAAATAAATAAATAAATAAATAAATAAATAAATAAATAAAATAGGGAGTTGGGTTCTCATATTAAGGTCAAAGTGCCTATTTTACTTAAAGTGGAGAAGTTAAACAGACAGCTGGCTATAGGATCTAGAGAGTGGTCTGGACTATAGGTACCAATCTAGGAGTCACGGCGCATACTCCAAAGCCATGGGAGAGTGAAGAGACAAGAGACAAGGAGCTAAGAGATAAGAGAACCCAACTCTGGGACACACCAATATTCTCTAGCAAAGGAGACTGAGATGAAGAGGCCAGTAAGGCAGAACGGAAACAGAAGGCCATGGAGCCGGCAGGTGGCGTGGTGGTTAAGGGCACTGGACTCCCACATGGCTGACCGCAGTTAGAGTCCCAGACCTGGCAGCCAGCTTTCTCACTTTCCCTCTCTCTTTCTGGTGAGCACATGTGCCATACAGCAAATCTTAAAATGATAATAATAAATAAATAATATATAATAACAAATATATAATATATAAATTAATAATAAATATGAGGAGAAAACTGAAGTGGTCTGTGTTCGACTGCTTCTGCTTTCTCATGGACATCACAAGGTCAGCAGCCAGGGAGGGGAGGGACTAAAGGAAAAAAAAACGGTAAAAGAGTTTTGTGCTGGGGACCAGCAGTTAGCATAATGGCTATGTCGCTGGACTCCCACGTAGTCGACCGCGGTTCGAGTCCCAGACCCGGCGGCTTAAACTCACGCCGGGCGCGTGTGCGTGCGTGCCCAAGATCCTGAGAGGAGAAAGGAGAAGGGATTGCGGTGTGGCCATCCCCCCCTGGGGGGTGATTTCTCACTTTCTGTCTCTCTGTCTTTCTGGCGAGCGCACATGCCCTATAGCTAAAACCTCTCAAAAAAAAAAAAAAAAGAGTTTTGTGCTGGACAATGGTGAGAACTCATTTTGAAATTAGTGATAATAAATATAAAATATGACCTGTCCTACAAACACATGCAACTTAAGTGCCTGGCCAGGTCTCCAGGAAGGGTTGGGAAATGACAAATGAACTAGGTTACCCTAGGCCTCGGGGGAGAGCAGCGGAAACAACCAGGAGTGTTTGTTCTGAGGGACCAGCACATGCAAAGGCCCTGAAACAGCACACTTGACCCATTCTAGGAACTGAAAGAGGGCAGTGAGGCCAAAGCGCACAAACAAGGCAAGAGCCCTGTGAAGAGGTTACTAGATCAGGGAGAGCCTGGCCAGTCTCTGACCTCAGGAAAAGTGGAAAGTCTCTCATGGGTTTTGGGTGTCAGAGAGACATGACTGTTCTGGAAGCATTGTGGAGAAGAGACTGGAAGGGGGCAAGGGTGGCTGCAGGGACTAGTCAGGAGGCCACAGCAGTGAACCTGGAGGAATCTGACAGAAGCCAGGACTGGAGAGATGATGAGAATGGTTGAACAGAAGTGGTTGGATTCGAGCTATTTAAGAGGACCTGAACTTTGGAGGTGAAGGAAAACAGAGACTCAAGGAGGATTTCTGGGGTCTACACACCCCACAGGTCCAGTCCTAGATATGGCAACATAGACTCTATCTTCGGGTACTTGCCAGGTCTCCTCCCCATCGGCTAAGCATGCCAAGTGTCTTCAGTGGTAGTTCTGCAGCCCTCCTCGGACCTCTTACCAGCTCCATGCTTCAGGGGTACCTCCATGTCCCTCAGCCATGCCCAGATCAGCAGAATTAGAGTTTATGGGGGCTGGCCTCAGAACTTCTAGCAGCTGAAGCAAGATTGTATTAGCCTTTTTTGAAAAAAACTTCTTAAGCAATCATATCATCCCCAAAGTATCCCATCTTAAATATTTATAATATTTCTGATATCAAATCTCACATTTAATTTGAGGCTGCAAAAAAAAACCAAAAACTTGAGAGGGTAAAATCCTACTGTCCTCCCACGTCCTTGAGGGAGCTGTGGCCATGGGAACTGGAAGTACGTAAAGACACAGCTAGGAACACCACGCACAGTGGGCACCATGGGAAGGAGGATCCACCAGCCCATTCTCCACAGCCAGGCCAGGAACTTTCACTCCACCATCAATGAAGGAGTTGCTCTGGTTGGTCAAGTGCAAGACAACTTATCAGACTAAAGTAACTAGTGGACAAGTCACTTCTTGGTCCATCCTAGTGGACGGATAAGGTGAATCAGTTACTCCTAGGGCCTTAGTACTCTGCTAGCCCCTTCAGCCCAAGGACAGGTGGCTGGAGAGTAGAAGAGTTCAAAGTGGGGGGAAAGAGGACACCTCGGGCCTAAGTCCACCGAAGCTCTGCACTGAGGTGACTAGACACTGGCTCAGCATGAATACGGAGGCATGAGTCACTGACTGCTGCTGTACCTCGCCCACGGCATGAATCTCACCTGGGGTTGGTGCGGAAGGTCAGAATAATGGGCAGGGCACAATTTAAGCAGTAGCATCACCAAAGCTCCACTTAGTACTAAGACTGGGATGTATATTTTATATCCATTATTTTATTTCATCTTTATAAGATCCTATAGGGTAAATAAGTATCATCACCCCCCACTTTCCAGATGAGAAGCTAAGACAGGAAGACATGGCACACATCTAGATGGGAACAGCTGGACAGGAGCCAAGTCCATCTGACCCCAAACCCGGCTTTTCCCAGTACATCAAATTTCCTCCTGGAAGAAATTCCTAGGAGAAACCTGGTTATTGCAAGGAATCTTTTGAAATGTCTGTCCACAAAAATTCTTCAATGACTCCACCACTTACCAGCCAAGGGAATGTCGATTCCCCAAACACCAGATCCCACCTTTGTAAAAAGATCACCAGCAGCAGCAGGCAAAGCTGTTAAGAGGGTAAAAGAGATCCAGGCATGGAAAGTACCCACCCAGAGGCCTGGTACACAGAGTGGGTGCTGGCCGGGCATGTGGCAGGGGCTTCAGAGCCATCATGGGGTTCAGTGGTACCCATGAAGGACAGCTGCACCAAGACCAAGACTAGGCAGACCTGGCTAGCAGACCTGGGCTAGGGCAGGAAAGCCTTTCCTGATGCTAGGACTGGCTGAAACAGCCCGAAAGCCTATGGAAGAGACAGTTACAGGAGTGCTGGGGAGGGAATAGGCAACTGAACAGCAGAAGCTGCAAGTGTGCTTGCAATACTGACCCATAAAGTGCTTTCTTTAAAAATGTAAAAGGCTTACATTTTTAAAAATCAAAAGATTTAATTATATAGAATATTATAATTATTCACTTTGCTTTAAAAAATTATGTATGTGCATTATGGATTGTTTCAGATAAGTGAAAAACCAGTCTTTTCCTTATGAAAGTAGTACAGAGGCCAGCAGTTGGCATAATGGCTATGTTGCTGGACTTGCGTGTAGTTGACCGCAGTTTAAGTCCTGGACCCAGTGGCTTCAACTCACGCTGGGTGCGTGTGAGTGCGTACCCAAGAACCCGAGAGGAGAATGGAGGAGGAGGGACTGCAGTGTGGCCATCCCCCCGGGGGGTGATTTCTCACTTTCTGTCTCTCTGTATCTCTCTTTCTGGTGAGCGCACACGCCCTATAGCAAAAAAAACTCTCTATATAAATAAATAAATATAAAATAAAGTAGTACACAAAATGATACACTCAAACAATAAAGAAAACTGTAAGTTTGTTCTCTTTACCTAAAAAAAAAAGAATCAAAAGATTTAGAATACAGATCTGGGCTTCTCCTGGAAGCATGGAAGACAGAGCCCATGCTTGCCTGACAACTAGTTGAGGCTGGAAACCAGCTGGGTCTGCTAGAAGGGCGCACACACACTCCCACTGTGGTCTAAAATACAGAGCACAGCGCACTCTCCCTGGTTCCCATCACCCAGGTGCGTTCTTAGGTGGTCCTCAGAGAAAGGATGGTATCTTTCAACTCCAGTGTAAATTCTGGGACCCTGAAAGTCAAGAAATCCTCCATTTCTCAAGCACTGACTATAGTCACCTAACTCTGTGATCATAAACCAGAATAGGGAGTGGGCATGTCCTCCGAGAGGATCCATGCTAGAAAAATACTAAACAGATGTCAGGGGTTAGCCTCACTGAGCTCACAAAAACAAAAACACCGAAATTTTTTTTTTTTTTTTAGCTGAAGAAATATCCATGAGGCTTAGTCCATCAATGATGAACGAAATGGTAACGTTCCTGGCTCTTGCTACAAATTATGGCAGTGGTTGCTGACTCTATTTCTCTATCAACACTGGAGAGGAACTGAAAACTTTTATTAAACACATACCAAATGCCAGCCATTTTTTTTTACACATTTTTTCCTCATTCTTCACAACAACCCTGAGAAGCAGTCAGAGAAATCGAGGCACTGAGAGATGAAGGCACAGCTCTTCCTGAAACCAAAGCCCAGGTAGCTGTGATGGATGGGCCAGAAAGAATATGAAAGGGGGAAGAACCGCTCCTCAAGGATTAATCTAAAAATACAAATGTACTGAATGTTTCTCCTTTTTTGTTTTAAGGAAAACAACCTGTGGTATTTCCTCATACAGAAATGACTCCCAGCAGATAAAATGAGGAGAGAATTTTAGTTCAAGCTCAACATAAAACAGCAGAATCACAACTACGATGGTATTTTTTAAGCTGTTGCAGAGACTGGAAGAGATTTCAGTAGGGCAGATTCCTCTCGCTGACAGCAAGGCACCCCTTTCTGGAGCTCTCAGGAATAATTCTGAAGAAAAGCTTTCTCTCTGCTCTCTGTAATGGGTTTGCAATAGGGCTTTGCAGAAGTCCCCTCTCAGCCACTAGCTTGCAACCTAATTACTTAATTGCAGGACTGGCAAGATTCCTTCTACGCCATTTCAGGCGCTCTCTCAGGTAAATTACACAGCACCGTCATCTAAATCCATTTAGCAAAATGAGTTTGTTCTCCCTCAAACAAGGGAGACAAAGCAATGCAGGGCCCCATGTCTACCTGGACTCCAGCAACAATGTGGCCTTCTCACTGAAGAAGGGGGCAAGCAGGTCCACTAGCTTGCCTTCTTCCATACTCCGATCTCTGGGGCAGTCAGGTTTGGGGGCCTCGCTGTGGTCTAAGATATTGGAATCCGTGTGCCTTAAATATCCATTTTTGCATCTTCCTTTGGAATAGTCCTCCATAATCTGCAAATAAAAGTATTTTTAGTCACAAAATGAAATGGGAGGCGAAGGGGCTACCTGGAGAGAGCGAGCTATGATGCAGATGAAGGAGAAGTGAATGAGTGCAGGTCAGCTGGACACACTGAGCCAGAGAGAAAGACAGCAAATCAAATGGGGAGCCACAGGGAGAGGACAAAGGACACAGGCACACAGATCCATGCGCACACTCACTCATTTTAAGGCAGGAAGATGGCCTGGAAAGAGGATAGAGACGTTTGCATCACTTTTCCTCCCTTATTTTCCTCATCTATAAAATGGGGATAGCAATGCTATCTCCCAAGGCAGTTAGATGAGTAAACAAGAAGCCTAACTCAGGCCTTACTACAAGTGCCCATGAGATGTGCCGTCCTCACAACCCACAGCCCACGCCTTGCTGGTTCTTCCTAAGAAGGATATGGAACCCACGTGATTAACGAGCCTTGGACATTCATTATATTCCTCCTACTAGGTACTCTCCTTGTTGTATCAGAAACTGACTTACTCTGTACAGACACATGCTGATTAACATGGCTCTGATTTGTCTCATTAGGAAGGTGGAGAGTCCCTAATTCTCACGGAGATGTTATTTACAGATCCAGCTTCTTGGGTCACTGGGGTCCCACAGGAATGGTACCACGACTGCATCTAGTTAAAGCCTGTGCTGGGCATGTCTTGAGGTGCTGCAATTAGCATTCTTCCTCCCCCTATCCGAAGCTGTAAATTTCTTCTACCAGTCTATAAATAACTCCTCTTGACTTCATTGCCGCTGGTGATAAACACACTAGCCATCCCCTCATCTCTCTACACTGGTAAAATGCTAAGATTTTTAAATGGAAGATAAGACCCACACAAATGAGCTGTTATTTACAAGGGCTTGTTTGCTACCAATCTAGTTATTAAATCCATCAAATAAGCAATCTCAGAGGAGGGAATAATCTAGGATAATAAAAATAGTAATTTTTATTTAAAATAGTTATTATCATTTACTGAGCACTTACACATGTCTTTCTATTTAAATATTACAACAACACTAAAAGAAGCATTACCACCCTCACTGAGGAGGAAACTCAGTCTCAGTGGTTAAACAAGGGTTAACCAAGGTCACAGAGATTATCAATACCAAAGCTGAGACTCAAAAAGGTCCACCTGATTTCAAAGTCTCCACTTTTGTTTTCCACCCTAGCCCTATCTTCATTTCAGTATCTCCTGTTCATGACTCCATGAATTTGAACACCTTGAATGCCAAAAAAATGCCTAATCTGTAGTCTTCTATCTCCTGTTACATTCTGGTATTTAGGGTTCTTTCAGCCTCAGAGATTGTTTGCTCCAAAAGTCCAGTATCATTGTGACTGAAGGAGTGCTCTACCTGGACAGAGGTCAAATTCTCGCAATGCCCAATGACAGTAAGCTGGATTCCAGATCACGCAATTACAGAGGGTCCCAGAGATGGAGAGTCTGGTTCCCTCACTAGCTCCTTACATTGAAGTCAATGACTAGGAGTCCACAGCAGTCCAGACACGAGGGTTCTTGTCCCAACTCTGTCACTGATTTACTCTGTGCCCTGGATAAACCATCTCCCCTCAAAGGCCTGTTTCCAATGCACAAAATGAATATGGATTGGAATTGGATTGGATCTCGAAAGGTCTCTCCCAATCCAACATATATCTATAAATTCTCCTGTAACCACCCATATTTAACTCTATGATTGTGCTCAAGTTTCACAGCTGGCACTGTCACCCTGGGCATAACTTCCGAGAGGGAAAAGACCTAGTCTCTCTGTTCTCCACTGGCACACAACAGGCACTCGACACAGGAGGGAGGACAGGAGCCGCACCGGACTCGACGCAGACTGGGAGGCTGACATGGCCACAGAGTGGAGCGGATGGAATAAGAAGCTAACTGCCAAGTTCCTACCTCATTACTCTGCTCCAAATGCTGGTCACTCAGGAAATTATTCTCGTCATCTTCTTCCATTTTGATTGTGTCCTTGTCCTCCTTTCTAGCCAGAAGCTACATGGAGCATGGAATGGTGTGAAAATGCAACCCAAAGAAGTGTGCAGCATGAATGTATATGAAGAACTCAGTGATGCCTTTTTTTTTATATATAAAAATGCACAACCAAAAACAAACCAACATAAAAGAGGCAGAAACGAATGCCAAAGCCATGAAATAAAAATTAACCAAAGTTAGAGTTTCTAGTTCTGGCAAATAATACACAGCAGCCTAAGATCAAGCATAATTTAAGGACAAATTCCCCAAGAAATCACTAAAAGCATTTCCCCTTGCCCTGGCACGGCCTTTCCTGAGCTGCTGTAAATTGAAGATGCTGTCTGTTGTGCCGTTGCCATTCCTGCCTTTGCTAAATTCACTTTGAGATTATATAAAAGTAACAAGATTTTGGAAAATAGTTATTGGTGGAATTGAAAATATCAAACAGCAAGAAAGCAGTAAATGAAATTTATGGTGTGCCCAATTTATGTATCACTTCTATTTAACACAAGGCATACCTCTTGTTAGGATGTCACACGTCTGAGATGGACAGTGCCAGCAATACTGTCATTTTGCTGACAGAAAGTCCTCATTGTTAATGAGAAGAGTATATCAAGCTTGCCTGATGATAACTTCATGCTTTTGGAAATGAAGGGCAGTTATTTTATAAAGACTGCAAATATGCCTAATACTTTAAATATAAATATCAAAGCTTCTGCATTCTGCATTCTGCAAAATGGACAGTAAAAAATTTCTGAAGAGAGCCAGATCTTAGCTCTTAAGAGGAGCAAAATCCTAGTCATGGGACACCTCGATTAACCAAAGAAAAAAATGAGAGGAGGAGCCGCAGGCGGCGTGGTGGTCAAGGTGCTAGGTATCTACATGGCTGAACACGATTTGAGACCTGGATCTGGCAGCTTGAAAATCATCAGGCACGAGTACGTGTGTGCCCAAGATCCCAGGAGGAGAATGAAGGAGAAGGGACTGGCAGGGCCATCTCCCCTGCATGATTTCTCACCTTCCTTCTCACTCTCTCAGCGAACGCATGCACCCTATGGCCAAAACTTTTAAAAAAGGAGATGAAAGGTGGCCATGCTGAGAGAGGAAGTCAATCAAAGCTGTATCAAGATGACAACGAATCTCATTTCACCAGTGAAGTAGTCAGTTATGCACTGAAGGTGTGAAAACCAGAGCGGTGGGCCATTTGGTGGGCCTGGTATACGTACAAGATACCTATGTTTCTACCTCAACAGCTTTATTTTATGAATTCCCACATTTAGCTAATTACCCCCATAACTTTCTAGCCTCACATAAATTATTCTGATCTTCCTCTTAATAGAAAGGCCTTGTTTTAAAAGAAGAAAAACCAAACCAAACCAAACCAAACAAAACAAAACCAAACAAAACAGACTGACTTTGGAAAGTCATTTATAGAAACTTCTCAGGGTCAGAACACATTCAACCTAACCATATGCAATCTGCAATCAGCATCAAGCAGAACTGATGGGTCAAAACCACATCTTACTGTCAAGCATTAAACAAACTAGGCATGCGTATACACTTACCAAGGCATAAAAGATAACAATACAGGTGAGGAACCCTCTTCCTCTACTGGCTTCTTCCCTAATTATTAACACATTCAAAGTGATATAGACCAACCAGGACTATCAACTTATTGGGAATACAAAATATTAATCCACTTTGAAAAAATATTGACAACTTCTTATAAAACTAATAACCCTATAACTCAGGAATTCTATTCATAGGTACTCACCAAGAGAAAAAAATGAAAAAACGTTTGTCCATACACAGACTTACATAAAAGCGCTCATGTCACCTTTTGCCCAAATGTCCATTAATAGTACAATGAATAAACAAATTGTCATATGGCATATTCATATGATGGAATGCTACTTACCATAAAGACAAACAAATAATTGATGTACATAATAACATAGATGAATCTCAAAACCATTATGCTGAGTAAAAGTTGTTTACACAGAAAATAATACACTGCATCGTTCCAGGCAAATGTAGTCCACACTGGGACAAAATGAGGAGCTGTGGGTTGGGGCCAGGGTGGGGATTAGCAAGAAGGGACACAGGGATTTTGATATGGGTTTGGGTTTACACATTTGATAAAATGCAAATATAGACTTGTACTTTCTATATTTCACTGTATGTAAACTTAAATCTTAAAAAATAACTATAACACCGGTCCCATACCCTAGTGGTTAAAGTAGCAGACACCACATGGTTGACTACAGTTCAAATCTCAGCCCTGGCAGCTTAAAAAAAAAAAATGGGACACATGTGCATGCATGCCCCAAACCATGACCAGATGGAGACAGGGAGGATGAGGGACTGTGCTGTGACTACGCTGCATTGAGGGGGTGCTTTCTCCCTCTCCCTCTCTCTCTGGCAAGTGCACATGCTCTTCAGAATTTTTTTTTTTAAATTTTAAACCATAAACATATAGGGAACCAGCAGTTAGTGTAATGGCTATGTCGCTGGACTCCCACGTAGTCAACCGCGGTTCGCGTCTCGGACCCGGTGGCTTACAACTCACGCCGGGCGCGTGTGCGTGCGTGCCCAAGATCCCGAGAGGAGAATGGAGGAGAAGGGATTGCGGCGTGACCATCCCCCCTGGGGGGTGATTTCTCACTTTCTGTCTCTATGTCTCTCTCTGTCTGTCTGGCGAGCGCACGCGCCCTATAGCAAAAAAACCTCTCCAAAAAAAAAAAAAAAAAAAAAAAAAACCATAAACATATATTGAAACTAAAGACATGCCTGCAAAAGTATTTAGGTGGAAGTATACTGATGTTTGCAATTTTTATCAGAATTTACCAAAAAGATAAAAAGGAGTGATGATTGGTGGGAAATGCTAATGGAATCTAGGTGATGAACAATGGGTGTTCATTGTAAAATTCTTCTCACTTTGCTGTGTCTCAATTTTTTTATAAAAAAAAATGTTAGAGAAGAGTCTCTCACAACTCAAACAAACAAACACACACAAAGCTGCTGCTGACTCCCCAGCGCCTCTGGTCCCCAAGTGCTCTCTATCCTTCTCTAAGCTCCTGGAAAGGGCCTGGTCTCACATTCTGCAATGTGGTTTTTGCTGCTGCCACTCTCCAAAAATGGCCTGTGAAAGGTCTCCAAAGACCTTCTAATACATAAAATAAAATCCACATGCACTCGAGGCTTAGAGAAGCTCTTCCATCATTCCCACAGATAGAAGGAGGGTTTCCCCTAAGTTTAACTGGGCAACCCACTCTGTACACACATTATTCCAAGTTGAAACATCTAACGCTTCAAAGTTACTTCCATTTCCAGAGCCACGACCATGCTCAATACACTGATATAAAAATTAATATTCACTTCTCTTTACCTCTGCGGACAGGTCAAAATTAAAAGTAAACTCTCAGCCATGGTCAGGAAATTACATATTTTGGACAAAGAAATGTCCAGCGTCGATACGCTCCAAGTCCTTTTCCTCACTCCACACCTCTCCTCTCTCACTGCTAGCTGCTTTCACATCACTCACTCTGGTGAGACTGCTCAGTCATGTGACCACTTAGACCTTCTCAGCTGTTTTTTTTCTTTCTTGTCTTCTCAGAGTATTGAACACTGTGAAACACTCCCTTCTGAAAATATCACCCTGTAATTCTGCATTCTCCTGGTTCTCCCTCACCTCTTGGGCTATTCTTTCTCAATGGGCATTGAAGTTCCCTCTAGTCCTCCAAGAAGAAAGTCCCTTGACTTCTAAAAGGGAGAGCAGGGCACCTGCCTACCTGCTCCTTAGGACTCTGCACTCACTCGATTGCAGCACTCACCACACTGCTGCAATTGCCCCTGTTCCTCTGTATTACACAGGTAAGAGGGCAGGAACTGTCAGTGGCACTGCTGAATGAACAAACAAATGAACAAAGATTTCACTCAAAATGAAAGCTGGAACTGAACTGTTCTGATAACATCTCTGGTCCCGCTAATCAACGTATGTTCCTTAGAACAATAGAAGATACCACCCAGAAGCTTGTTAGAATGCAGACTCTGAGGCCTCATGGCAAATGCTTACTGAACCTGTGCTTGCTGGAGAGAAACAGAAAGAGAAGTGAGAAATCACCTCCCAGAAGGGCTGGCCTTGCTGCAATCCCTTCCCTCTATTCTCCTCTCAGAATTTTGGGCACACCCGCCCCGCATATCTGTCAAGCTACTGGGTCTGAGACTCAAACCACGGAGTCAGCAATATACCTTAACCAACATGCCACTTGTTGAGCTTCAAAATATGCATTTTATCAAGATCTCCAGGAAATTCACGTACATATTAAACTTAAGAAAAACTGCCCTATGGTGGTGTTAAAGCAACTCTGAACAGAGTCAAAAGAGGGTTACAGTTCCAACTTGATGACTGATACTAAAAAATCAAATAAAAATAGCTATGTCTTGGGCCAGCTCTATAGCCTGGTAGTTTAGAGAGCCAGATCCCACATAGCCAACTGTGGTTTGAATTCTGGCCCTAGTGACTTGAAAAATACACTGGGTGTATGTGTGTGCATGCCCCAAATCCCAATAGGATGGAGAAATGAAGAAGGAATTATGGCATGACCACGCCCCTTTAGGGTGCGCTTTCTCCCTCTCCCTCTCTCTGTCTCTCTCTGTTGTTCTGAAGAGTGCACACGCCTCTGGCAATTTCTTAAAAATAGCAATGTTTTACTGAGTGACTATATGCCAGGAACTATGCCAAAGATGTCATAAATCACATGCAACTCGTAACTTATGGAGTCGAATAGCTAGAAAGTTCTTGCTTTTGATGAAATTAAATCCACTCTGACAAACCAAGTTTTACTCTATTACTATTAACAGAATATTCAACAGCACCGCCCATCTCTGAGCACTATTTCTGTGCTCCAGAGTCACATGTAGTCTGTTTTTTGTTCAACATAACAGCCCTACAAATAGTTTTAATACAATTATATCCCATAATCTATTTTCTTCCCATGTCAAAAAAAAAAAAAAATCTTAGTTTTCTAACCATTTCCAATAATGACCACAAGTAAATAATAATAATCCTTTTTAAGCACTTGCAATGTGCAGGAGCTGTGTCCAGTACTTTATAAATAACCGATCTTTTTTTTTTTTTTTTTTTGGAGAAGTTTTTGGTATAGGGTGCGTGTGCTCACTAGAGAGACAGAAAGCAAGAATCACCCCCCAGGGGGGATGACCACGCTGCAATCCCTTCTCCTCCATTCTTCTCTCGGGATTTTGGGCATGTACACACACGCACCTGGTGTGAGTTTGTTATCGGGTCCAGGACTCGAACCACGGTCAACTACATGGGAGTCCAGCAACATAGCCATTACGCCAACTGCTGGTCCCCACATACGCTATCTTAAAGAGGGTAGTTCAGTGTGTGGTATATACATAGCTCATGGTTTTCCATGCACCATCCTGGCTGCATTCTGCTGAAATATCTTCTGCATGGAGATTCTCAACCAGACTGTCCTATAATGCATAGATTAATAACCAACAACAAAAAAAAAATAATAAAAAAAATAATAGGGCAACCTCATTAGAGATTTTTTTCAACGCACATTAAAACAACAGGATATCTGTTTTCGGTTGTTTGTTCAGTCGTTTCTCTGTGAACTGTCAGCATGCAGGGAACAAGTACCATCGCACCCAGCTGGAGAGGTTCCGTGCCAGGGCAACCACCTTGAAAAAGAAACCTGATACATTCTCTCAGGGCCGTCAAACTGACTTAAACCCTTTTCAAATTAAGAGTTGTTAGAGGATGGCACATGAAAATAAATGTTATGCCTATTGCAAATCAGTCCTTTGACCTGGTAATTACATATCTGGGAATATAACTTAAGGGGAAAAACCTAAACACCGAAAAGGACTTATGTCCAAAGACATTCGTCACATGATCTAAAACAGCGAGTCTCTAGAAGCAATCTACATGTCCGGCAATAGTGAGGTGGTTATTCTTCAGCATATTTTAAGATGGAATAAGATGCCATGATATAATGACAGGTGGAAAAAGCGGTGTATAAAACTGTATTACAGTACAGGTATGAACATGCACAGGTTCAATACATAGATATAAAAGAACAATCCTGAAACATTAGTTCCTTCTTGCATGAGAGAGAGGGGGAGACAAGTACCCTCAACAGGGTCTCACACCATGACCCAACCCCTCCAGCCTCTCAGACAGCCAAAATCACAGGCATGCAAACATGCACACCTTAGCATGTACGAGTCAATTGAGGAACCAAACCCTAGTCTTGCATACAGCTTCCAGCACTGCAGTGTAAAACTACAACTGAGCCACCATAGCTGGGTCCACTGTGCCTCTTTTATAAAGAGGGATAGGATTAGGGGTGATTTATTTTCTCTATTTCAAAATGTTAGGGTTAAACATTAGAGACAAAATAATGAGTTTTAAGAACACAAAATCTTGCTTCCCTCCCTCTTCTTTTCCTATTTATATGTTCCTAGAGAGCTGGGATTGTGCCCAAACCCCACTCTGCAAGGCCTGCTGCTTCAAAAATGCTGTGGACGGGAACCAGCAGTTAGCATAATGGCTATGTAGCTGGACTCCCACATAGTCGACCACGGTTCACGTCCTGGACCCGGTAGCTTAAAACTCACGCTGGGCGCATGTGCGTGCGTGCCCAAGATCCCAAGAGGAGAATGGAGGAGAAGGGATTGTGGCGTGACCATCCCCCCTGGGGGGTGATTTCTCACTTTCTATCTCTATGTCTCTCTCTATCTGTCTGGCGAGCGCACGTGCCCTATAGTAAAAACCTCTCCAAAGAAAAAATAAAATGCTGTGGACAATATAATCATTTCTGGTTTGTTTCTGTGCATTCCTCATTGAAGAAGAAGCACACAAGCTCCCAGAGAACAGCAGGCTCTCCTCTTTGTCATCCCACCCTCACCCTAACTCCCTCTTCTCCCTTAGACACATCATTCTGTCCGTGCAGATCTTCCCAGCCCATTCTGGGGGAAGACGTAGAACTGTGCTATAAAGGACAGCCTATTCATAGGGAACATCAAGTTGAAGTGCAATCTGACAAGTGACTCAAACCTGAATCGGCTGGTCTCAAGATCTTAGAGTGGGAAGAGGAAAAAGCCTCTGTTCTCCAAGGGACATAATGGGATATTTAGCAGATTTTTTTTTTCAAAGGGCAAATGAACAAACAAAACTGCCATTTACAACTCAAATGAAGTAGGTGAAGAATGAGCTGTTTATTAAAAATGCTGCCTCCGAGGAAGCAAACCAAGAGACTTGTTTCTCCCTAAATGGATTGTAGATATTCTTGGTTTTCAAAATTATCTAGAGCCCTAGAGGCTAAGATCGATAATAGCCCTTCTCTCAAAGAGCGCAGATGGTCTAAGCACAGCATAAATACCTCTGAGCATTCCCACTTTGAAGGAAGGGGGAGATGGCCTAAGGCTGACAAATCTTGCTCCAGAAACGGTGTGGCAGTGAGTGTGAGACCTCCATGAGCATGGTGCTCCAGGCTCAGTTCAAGACAGCCCCAACCAAGAAGACTCCAGTTTTGTACTTGAGGGACCCAAGCACAAAAAGGCCCTCCTGTGCTTCCTATTTGCTCATTCTCACTGTCACAACATCAGGGTCCTCCCACTGAGCAGCTCAGGTGACAGAGAAATCGCAGACAGCACATCACAAAGATCAGTGCTGGGACCAAAAGTCCTCAAGGTGAATAAAGGTTCCTCCCTCGAGTGGAGTATGTGTACGTCTGATTTTCAATGTTGAAAGATTCATTAAGCCTGCATCTACACTACCCAGATTATCTGGGTGATATGGCAACTCTCCAGATCCCTCTGAGACCACACTGCTCCTCCAGATGTGCCATCCGCAACACGGATCCCAGGGCTGGACCAGAGTCAAAGCATCACAACTTATCTAAATGTGCTCATAGCAACATGACTCAAACCTGATGAAGCCTGTGGACAGACCCGCTGACCTAACCCCACCCACAGCAAAGGGAGCTTCAGCTGGAGACCACCCTAGGACAGATGCAGTCTTGAGAAGCTTTGGGGGTCGTTAGGTTTTTGTAACAAACACACGACAAAAATACATTCCTCTTACCTCTGTTTGTTCTGTTGACTCGAGTCTGCCATTTCCCTGGAAACCCATGCAGGAGAGATCAAAAATGGTTTTCTTCAGGTGCTGGTTGTCCGAATACAGTTCCTTTACTAGTTGGATAAGGTCGCTGACCTGCAAGAGAAGAGCAGGGAGAGGACTGGCTCCCAGCAGCAGACTTCAGCTTGCGCAGCCACACCGCAGGACACGGTCCCTCCCACTGAGCAGGCCTTTCGGCATCAGCGCCTTAGAGAATCAGGCTGCCTGACTCCAGACTTCAGGCCACCCTGGGTACAGTGACAGAGACACTGGCTTTAACATTTGGTGGGCCAGTATTCTAATGCCAGAGCCACCACTTTAAGGCAAAGAGAACCCAAGCAGGCTCCTCATCTGGAGAATAGGTTACTGTGAGAACATGACTGTCACAGCGCTGCACTGACGTCCTTGGCACAGTCTCAGTGCTAACACTATCTCTGTCTTGTATCTGAGACTCCCTGCAGGAAAAGACCGGAAGGCTGAAGTTTCTCAGACTGTGTCAGGGCTTTATTTACAGCATCTGCGTTCTCCGTTGTACACATATCTAGCAATGTCAGTGGCAATGATAGTAGACAATCACAAAGCAATTTATGGCCCCTAAACTACTATAAGGTTTAGTCAAAAAATTCTTGAGGAAGTGTATAGTGCCTATCCCCATTTTACAATGAGGAACTAGAGATCAAAAAGTTAATTAACTGAGGTCCCATAGCTGAGGGTACCTGGAGACTAAATGAGATGTTAACAGCGGCCAAAGCGCCTAGTCATGCAGGAAGGAGCAGCTGCCTCCACGGAGGCAGAGCCAGGGCAGAACTGAGATTCCCCAAGCTCCCAGTCCAGGGCTGCTCCTCAAGGCATAGGTCTTGCTAGGCCAGGTATATAAGCAATTGAGCAGACACCACCCCTGGGTCCTCAAGCTTCAATCCCAATGGCTAGTCATTTTCCAAAGAATTCTTAATGGAGAGGATCATTACCTCTTCAAATAGAGTAGAAAATCTTCCCTTGACTGTACATAGTAGCTGTTCAATACAACAAAACTGGATCCAAACCTCAAGCAAGTTCTAGTGGGAAGGATAGACATTCCGATACCACAAACGTTTGCGAAGTATCATGCAAGTAAACTGCCTTCTGCCCTACCACAACACAGCAGGTACCAGTGGCAGCCAGTGCCACTTCATTTTATCTTCAAACACTAGCAGCTGTCTCGAGGATCCTTGCCTCACTCCTCCCAAAATGTCTCAATTTTTAGTTATCCTTGCTATTTCTTATTTCTGGATCTTATGCAGGCTGATTTCTCTCTCTGACTCTTCTCTCTCTCTCTTGATCTCTCCCTCTCTGACAAAGCCTCCCAACAGAACAAACTCATATTGATCCTTCAAAACCCACTTCAAGTCTCACTTTTGTTGAGAGGCTTCCCCTGATCAAGTGAACACCTCCCAATCCCTGCCAATGAACCATTCCCTCTCTGCCACCTCTACACCTTGTTCAGCTGCCTAACACAGCAAACCTTACACTCCATATTGCAATCACTCGTGTAATGCCTGTGTCTTCTACCAGAATGTGAATTATCCGAAGACAGAAACTACATCTGCGTCACACATGTGTGATAATGTTCTGATAAATCACACAGTCTCCTCTGTGCCAACCCTTCCTATTCTTTTTTTAAAGAATTATTTTATTTAATTTTATTATCATCATTATTATTTTCTCTTTTTTTTTTTTTTTTTTTTTTTGAGAGGTTTTTTGCTATAGGGCGCGTGCGCTCGCCAGACAGACAGAGAGAGACAGAGAGACAGAAAGCGAGAAATCACCCCCCAGGGGGGATGGTCACGCCGCAATCCCTTCTCCTCCATTCTCCTCTCGGGATCTTGGGCACGCACGCACACGCGCCCGGCGTGAGTTGTAAGCCACCGGGTCCGAGACGCGAACCGCGGTCGACTACGTGGGAGTCCAGCGACATAGCCATTACGCTAACTGCTGGTTCCCTATCATCATTATTATTTTCCAGTTTGATCAGAGAGAGACAGAGAGAGAGGAAGTGAGACAGCAAGCCACCAGATCCGAGACTTGAACCGTGGTCAGCCACCATGCCACTTGCCGGCCCCAGCCCTTCCTATTCTTAACAATGGTTCTTTGAAGAACTACCAACCAGTCTAATCACATCGCTGATCAACAGATTGAGACACCTTTCCAGTTTAAAAAAAATTTACTGATCAAACCTGGAACTTTATGTGTTCGAAAAGTGTCTCTGTTCCTACTAAGTGTGCTAGATACTAGAAAATCAGGAAGGAGCAAGGCCTGATCACGGCGTTTTGGGTGTTCACAGCCTAGCAGCGAATATAGACGAAGAACCGGGTAATTACAGCGCAGTGTGAGAAGGGTATCGATTCAGATTAGGTCAACGAGAAGCTGGCTAACTACGCAGAAGGGCCGGAGAGCTTTACCACCCGGAGCTCAGACCTAGGCTAGGCTCTCAAGTTGGACGAGGAGTGCATCTGAGGGTGCACTCCAGGCGAGGAACACAGAGAAGCAGAGACGAGGCAGAGAGGAGAAGGAAGAAGGAAAGGAAAGGGGCTTTCAGAATCTTACACCTGATCGGGAACCCAAGGGACAACAAATGACCTTTAAACACACACACACACACACACACACACACACACAGAGTTAATAGGTCAATACCTTTTTCTTAAGTTCTTCTTGAGAAAAATGCTCCACTTGAACCTGATTATGCTCTTCAAGGCATATACTTAGATAAGATGTTTGATCGCTATAAAACGAAAATGGTTCTTCTGCCCAAAAAAAAAAAAGGGTGGGGGGATGAGAATATCAGAAACAGATCCTTCTGAGACAGAACCCAGTACAATCCATACAAAGCAATGTGAGTTAAAGGGTGGGGAAGGAGCGTAAGTCCACACAGGGAGGGTGAAACAGCCTCTTTGGAGCAAAAGTAATTTTCCCTTTCTCTACAGGCTGCTACTTCAATGTACGGTCTCATCTCGGGCTGTAGGTTTTCAGTGTGACCAATTCTGAATTACAATTTGCATACCAAGTGTGGTGCCTGGAGACCACTCTGAATGGCACAAGCAAATGGTGATTTCAGTTTAAATGAGGGAGTGATTCTGTTTAGGTGAGAATACAGGAAAATTAGATGTGACCCTCAAGGGTAGAACTCATGGGAAATAAAAGTGCTGCCATATTTTTCACTGGATGCCGAGCCCTCGTGGGAAGTGAGCACACTAAGTGCAGAAACTGCTCGCGAGAGCGAAGATAAAAGCAAATTCAGTTATCATGTAAGGGTCTGCTTCCCTTGCAGCAAAGTCGCGTCCTCATAGGGAGGGAAGAAGTGGGGGAGAGGAAGGATGGTGACTGGGTGAGGCATATCCAACAAACAGTATCTCATTTAACACAGGCAGGTAGGAGTTAACACACCTAATTACAGTGCAGGGTACTCCACAGAGCGATTCTTCAAAGAAGGTACCCTGGCTCGAAATCTGGGCATATCAAGCCCTACACCACCTCCCCACACTCCAGATGAGCCTCAGCTTCTTCACCTGTAAATTAAGTTATAGGATGACTCTGCCTCATGGAATTACTGTGAGGATCAGAGATGAAAAGCAAGTGCCTAGCACCATGCCTTGTACAACAGCAGGTGCTCAAGAAATGCGGAACCTATCACTGCTATTACCAATTTTACCACATGTGCCAGGCACCAGACTAGAGATATAGGAAGGAATAAGACATCAACCTAGTCTCTGAGGGCTCAGGTTCTAGCAAAGGAGAGGGCCAAATGTGACCCTGAGAGCTCAGCAATGCAAGTCCCATGAGAACTCATCTTGTAGCCCTCCCCAAATGTACCTAAGACGCTAAAAACCACATTTCAGCATGAAACAGCGGTCTCACCCCACGTATGTGTTGCAGGCCAGGGTTCCCTGCAGGAGGTGCTATAACTGGCAGAGCCCAGACGCTGTGGGCAATGAGGACTGCCTACCAGAGAAAGCGGACTGCGAGGTTAGCTGCAGCTAACAGTATCAAGTGATACAGAAGACAGTAGAGGCAGCAAGAACGCAATCCTGTGAAAGACCCTGTGCAGAATTAACGCAATCTACTGGGCCCTTCCATTATGAAGGCAGAAGTCATGTGGATTCAAACTAAGAGAGCCAGGATCGACAAGGTCACCACAAGAAGGATCCTTCGATAAAATCCTGTGGGTGCTTTACCTCTTAAAGAACTTTTTGGACTTTTAAAGTTCCACCCCGGCCCCCGAAGTGGAAAAACTGAAGGGAAATTCATGCAGGAGAGAGTGTACCTTCCCGCCGCCGGATTTCATTGATCTGCTCCTCCAGGGTCTTCTGCAAATTCCGGTATGAGAGCACATCGCGCTCCAGCTGTTTCCGCAGGGCCAGAATGCTGTGCAGCTCGGCCTGCAGGCTGTTGGTACTTGGTAAAACAAGACAACAGAGAGTTTAAAACGGATCTACTTGTGCTTTAAGATGCAAAGCCCAGCAAGCCTTCCTGTGGTTCTTAATGTCCTTTGTGTTTTTTACTTCTTCTCTGGTTATAAAAGTAAATACACATTTACTAAGGACATTTTGAAATATGAAAGGATAAAGAAAACAAAACTTGCCATGGGCCCACTACAAATTAACAGATGGCAGACCGGGTTCCCTCCCAATCTTTTTCACTCTGAGCATCTTTCCAAGGTTGAAGCAACGCTGGACACAGAATGTTGAACTGTGTATTCCTCACTTAAATATTTCCCCACATTTTTGGAAATTATTTGTGAATATCATTGTTAATGACTACATAATATTAAATCAGGTGAATGTCCCACTAAGTTCACTGTAACTCATCTCCTATTAGTGAACATCATTTCCAAGGTTTTGCTACAAGCGTAAGTATGTGGAAATAATGTACTTATCCAGGGTGTTTCTGTTTGGAATCAAGCCTTGAGAGGGCTTGGGCACGGAAGGGGCGGCTCTCTTAAACCTGTGTCACTTGGCACCCAGGCTTCAGAGGACAGACAGACAAAGAACTTCTGTTATATTTACTCCTCAAAGAGGACATACTGGGGTTAAGGGTGAAGGACAAGAGGGAAGAGGAAAAAATGGAGGACAGTGAGTCAACCAAAAAAAGGTACTATTCGGGGCCAACAGAATTCTACTGCGGTGGGGTAACCACCCAAAACGGCGGAATATGAATGGATTTTCATTTGGGGCATGGGGTGTCAAGCTCCACATCCAGATCAATGTGATATACTGTGCTGTGCTGTACAGAGAGCGTTTGTGAAACCAGCGTTTGGGTTTGGAGCCCAAAACCTACAGGAGGCCACGAACACTCACACCTCCTGGAGTTTGCATTAATCCTGGGGAGTCCTATCCCACAGAATTTTCTCTGATGGTGGGAATGTTCTCTTGCTACAGTGGCCACTAGCTTAGTGTGACTACTGAGTATCTGAAACGTGGCTAACATACCAAGGGATGCCATGTTTCTTTTATTAAATTTAAATTAAGTTTGCACTGAAATAGCCACCTGGCTGGTGGCTACCACATGGGGTGGGCCGACTCCCAAGAACGGCTTTGGACTCCTGCTGACGTGCAACCGGCAAAGAGCCGAACCCCTTACATCCAGTTCTTGGATGAACATGGAGGCCCCAGCTGATGTCTGAATAGCATAAATAATATTTCACTGTACATCTCCGCGCCTAAAGCCTTGTTTGACATTCAGGTTATTTTCTTAAGAAGGATTCCCAGCAGTGCAATTACTGGGTCAAAGTATATGAATGTTTTTAAGACTACCAAAACACATTAACAAATCAAAAAGCCTCCCTTTTTAAACACAGAGAAATAAATCATTCTCTGTCCAGTGTCAGACCTATGGGTTTCCTAAAAGAGTCAATCACCACCTGGAAATTATCTGTAGAAGTTTGTAAATATGTGAATATTTCAAGGGAGAAGGCCCATAAGCTTGCCTCAGATATTTCAAAAATGGTCCATGGTCACAAAATGGTTAGGAGCTGCTGCTCTAAATATGTGTGTCACAGACTCAATCCCCATTTCTCCTTCAGAGATTTCGTCTAGCTCCATCTATTGAACTGCACATATAAATCAACATATAGTGGAAGGAAAATAAACCGTTATGTCTAATCTTCTTTGCTAGCTGCTTTGACGAAGGTTCACTGTGAAGCAGTCTTTGTGCAAGGGAAGGGGCCCTGCTTGCAACTTGTACCTAGCTCCGCTTCAAGACGATCATAATGATCAATTTGGGAGCTTGATGGAAAACCTTACAGAGGTGTCACAGCACAGCACTCGCGTGGATGTGGTTGTGCGGCAGAGACATTTAACCAGGAAAAAAAGGAGAGTGTTTTAGCAAAGCTTCTGCGAAGAGGGCTGGAGAAAGCTAACTGCTTCACTCCCTCTTCCACTTTGTGACAGGGTGAAAAGTACACAGCTGCTACTCCTGTGTCTGTCATTTATGTTTTCCCAACTCCAGAACCTTTTCGAGGTGTGACGAGTCGGTAGAACAAATGGTGCTTCACGCAGAAAGAAACAAAAGCCCTGCACATTCCTCTTTCTAGAACAGGGGGTGAGAAAAGAAGCAGAAATGCGGACTGAGAGAGACCCCAGCTCATGATAGCACACCACCACCACCACTAGGACATGACCTGGGCGTGGCTAGTCACACAGACTGCCTCATCCATAAGAGGTATAGCAATAGCTTCCTTAGTGATGGTTTTTCCGGTGGAAAAGAGCTTAGCACTGTGCCTAACACATAAGATCAACATCAACAAAGATCCTGTCCTTCCTTCCTTCTGACCCCAACAACTCCAATACAAATAAATGATATTTATGAACCAAACTTCTGATTCTTGTTAAGTTATAACGATGATTCTTAGCTGAAGACAATTTTGTCCCTCAGGGGACATTTGGCAAAATCTGGAGACATGTTTGGTTACTGCATCTGTGGTGGGCAGGGCCAGGTATACTGCTGGCATCTGGCAATACCCCTGAGAGGCCAGGGACATTGCTGAACATTCTATGATGACCAGGACAGCCCTTCGTGGCACTAATTATCCAGTCCCAAACCCTAACACTGCTGAGGCTGAAAGACCTGAGTTCACAGGGAAGCGCCAACTGTACTGTCTTCAAGATGAGTGGTGCACCAGTAAGGGCCTGGGCTCGGGAGCCAAGAAGAGCAGAGCTCCGAAGAGTCTTAACTGTACAACACTGGCACAACTCTCTCCCACACACTTTTTTTTTTAGATAAAAAAAAAAGGGAACGTACACTCACCAGAGAGAGAGAGACAGAGATAGTGAGAGAGCAAGTGAGAAATCACCCCCCTGGGGATGGCCACACCACAATCCCTTCTCCATTCTCCTCCCAGGATCTTGGGCACTCACATACACGCACTCAGCGTGATTTTCAAGCCACCAAGTCCAGGACTCAAACACTGGTCGGCCATGTAGGAATCCAGCAACGTAACTGCTTAGACATCTGCTGGCCCCATACTTCACATCTTAAAGAGCATATTCTCAGGACCAGATGGTTGGCAGAGGGCCATTTGGTAAAGCAAATGGACCACATGGGAAGGTCCTGAGTTCGCTTCCCACGAGGAGCATGGGCACGTGCCTGTGACCTGGCCTGGCTGGGGTTAGGGGTGGGTTGTGGCATCAAGATGCTGTTAGAATCCCCATCCCCAGTATCTCTCTCCATTATTTTCTCTCTCATGGAAGAAATATGTAAATAAACCTTAAACATTTTTTTAAAGAGCATATTTTCACTTCTGTGACACGGGGAGAAAGCTACCGACTTCTAAGCTGCCGTGAAGAATCAACGGTAACAGTGATCAGGTGCACAGCTGCCCACGGCGACTTTCCTTCCCCCTGCCCTCCCTTCCTGTTTAGTCACAGCATATCAAGTGCCTCCAGAGTCACCCTCTTCACTGCAGCTTCCAGACACGGAGCAGAGCTGGAGTTACAAGAGCTCCACCTGCTTCAGCCTCAATTCTGCCGTCTGACTATGCCACGGTCTGGGAGTCAAAACCCCCTACAGGTCAGGTGTATGCAGATCGGGATGTTAGGCACACATAGGCTTTTAAGTTTATTTAGTTCTTCTATGAGAAAGGGACAGACAGAGACAGAAAGACAGATACCCTCAACATGGTCCCTACACTGAAATCCAACCCCATCTCAGCCAGCCTGAATCACGGGCAAGCATGTATGTGCCTGGTATGCTCAGGGAGGTTCTGAAATGCAACCCAGATCCTTCCCATGGGGTCCAGCTGGTCGGCCCTGCACCACCACCTGGATCCTATGCTGTTGTTATTCTTAAGAAACGTTATCATTTACTGAGTGCTTACTTTACACAGTGTTGCTACTTGCTTGTAAACAGCCTCGTGAGGTAGGTAGGTAGGTAAGTGCATAGGAAAAAGCAAGTAGGAGGTAGTGGGTAGGTAAGGAGAGTGGGAGGAAGGCAAGCAGACAGGTAGGTAGGTAGGTAGGCAGGCAGGTAGGTCAGTAGGCAGAGAAGCCAGCCATCGTCATTTCACAAACACAACGAGGTTCTGGGTGGGAAATGACTTACCCAAGAGCTCAGAGAAGCTGAGTGTCAGAGCTGGGATTTGGACCAAGTCTGCTCACCATAAATGCACTGCTTTCTGAAGATGAACGGGAATTTTTCGAGCATCCTGGTTAGTCATAGCCCTCACCGGCCTGTTTCACGCAAGTTTTGATTCACTAAGAGCAAGGCTGTGAGGGGCCAGACAGTGGCACAGCAGTAAAGCACAATGCTCTGCAAAGCCTCCCGACATGGGAAGGTTCTGTGCTTGTATCCAGAGACCTCCCTAAAAACTCTGGACACGGGTTTGCTCATGATATGGGGCTAGCTGAAGGCTGGGGATGGATCCAGGCACCAAAACCAAGTGGGGAGTGTTACTATTTCTCCCTCTCTCTCACCCTTTCATGCTTATGGAAGAAATAAATAAACTTTTTTTTTTTAAAGAGCCTGTGAAACTCAGAGGCACTCATGATGCTAAAGAAGCTTGAGAGCAGCCATATTTACTCACAGGGCCTTATGGGGCCCAGAATCAAACCTGTTCCCATCCAGAGAAGCTGCACAACAAAAGGAAATTTGTCCATTCCCTCTCAGAGCTTCCCACATGACTCGACTTCTCCCCTAGTGAAAATGACCGGCAGCTTCTTGAAAAAAAAAAAAATGAGGCTTCATGACAACACTCACTTTCAGAGAGTGACGCCTGCTCCAAGAATTTCATCAGCATGTCTTGTTTCTCTAAACTCATTTCTGATTTAAAAATCTGGAAATTTCTTCACAATTTAGAAGACCAGTGTTGTGGGAGGGGCATTCCAGCCCAGAACATTCTCCAAGGCCTGCTCTATACCAGGCTTTAGGTCCTGCAGACAGTAAGTCAGGATCCCTGCCCTGAGGGAGCTCCTGGGGAAAGTGAGGAGGTAAAGCAGTCACAGAGGACAACACAGGGACAAAACATTTGGGAGGCAAGACACACAGACGGGGCAGCTGTCCTGGGAATTGGCTGAGCTCTGGACAAGGGTAACCCTTACGTTAAATTCTAAAGGACTAGTGGGAGACAAAGCAGGGGAGGGATAGGCCGGAGGGGTGGTGACACCAGATCACTTCATCTGTCCCTCCAAGACATGACACTGTTTTGGGCCCCAGGGTTCTATCATTCAACACATTAACCTCTCTTGGTTTTCAAGGCCACGTACAGAACAGGGAAAACATTATTACTTACCTCATAGAACAGCTGTGAGAATATGAGCTAATAAATACTGAAGAACTTTCTAAATATAAAACAAATTTTAAAATCTGAGTAATATACTTTTATCCTAATTTTGTTGCCAAAAATCAAACAATTCTCAATAGAAAACAGGTGTATTCAATTGTTAACTGGGGCAGTCACCCTCCAGGTACTTCGGAAGCTTCCGAAGCAAACTGGTCAGGCTCTGCTGCCTCTGAAACCACCACCATTTGTTCAAGACTCGTGTGTGTGTGTGTGTGTGTGTGTGTGTGTGTGTGTGTAATGTCCAACAGAAACCCTTACCTGTCTGAATCCTGCAGAGACTTTACCAGATGGGTATAGATGTCCTGCTCTTTCTTTAAGACCTGAATCAGTTCTTCATAGTCTGATTGTTGCTTATCCTGGAAATGACAATGGGGATCTGACATGAAGGGAAGAACTTTAAGAGTATGTCCTCATAATATGCAAACAGACCCGGCTGTTCTGGTTTTCAAAACCAAGTGAAGAGGAGACCCTGCGCCAGCCTCCAGCTCAGGCACAGTCAGAGAGCACCACCTTCAGGAGGAGTGAGGAATGACTATGCCAGAGCGCAGCTGAGCTGGCTTCCAACCCCACACAGCTGCTGCAGGGGACTTCTCATAGCTATCCTGATTTGCCCATCGAGAAACCGTTGCCCTCAGAGCTTCGGTCACCATGTTCACAACACTATAAAGAACACCTCTCCACACCTGCTCTTGCTCTAAGGAAGGGAAATTTACAAACCAAAATGTGGCAAGTACTGGGGACAAGGGACTTTCAGGACAAGAGGTCACGTGAGCAGCACAAGGAGGCATCCAGATTAGAGTGATGATGCGGAGATCAGAGTTGGTCTCTGCCACTTACTGTGGTGTGGCATTGGGGGTTATTTACAGATGAGGATATGGGTTGACAAATTAGCAATGACAAATGTGAAAGTTTTTTTTTTAATGTACAAACTATGCCACTTACCACTTCTGGGACTTTGGGAAGTTACTTATTAGGAGCCTTGGCATTCCCACCTATAAAAGGGTGAATGATAACCACTACCTCATGGAGTTGTGGGACAGAAAAAAGATAATTTGTATACCATAAGGAACCAGATACCTGGACAAGTGGCGGTTTCCAGGATTAGGACAAGGAAAATAAGGGACAGTAAATGATGCGTCTTAGCACCTTGTTGTGCCAGACAATAAGAAAGCACTTAAAGAGCAGAATGGTGGTTACCAGGGCCTGGAGAAGAAGGAAATGAGGAGGTGTTGATTAAAGGGTACAAAGTTTCAGTTCAAGATGAGCAGGTTCTGGAAATGCCATGTACAGTGACTGCAATGAACAATTCTGTGCTATTCAACATATACTCGAAATTTGCTAAGAGGGTAGATCTTGATTGTTCTGATCACAAACACACACAAAAGGTAATACTACAAGGTGATAGATATGTTAATTAGCTTGATTACAGTGCTCATTTCACAATGTACACATAGATTGAAACACTAAGGTTTTCACCATAAATATATACAGTTTTTGTCAATTATACCTCAACAAAGCTAAAAAAAGAAAAGAAAGAAAAAAAAGGAAAGGACTATTGATGGACTGTTGTCAAAATGACACAGAAGCCAGCTGAAAAGGCTCCTACCAGTCAAATCCGGGACAATTTAAGCATCAAAATAAATAATGATAGTAATGGATTGTCACCCACTGATAATAACAGATTATAACCCAGTGAATAAAACAGGAATGCATAAATATGTACTGATGGCAATGAAGACATGGGAAGAGTAGACTTTCCTTTATTATAAAATGACTACTTACTAGTTGTCATTTTGCAGCAGGGATGATGTAGAAAGAGGATGGAATTTGAAAAACACCATTTGCCAACCGTCACGGGAATAAACAGCTCAGCCAAGAAACACAAGAGGATGCTTTATAACACTAGTGGGTGATTGTTTGAAGATCAGGACATTTACACAAACTCAAAAGACCTCCCCTCAAAATACTCAGTACAAAGGAAAAAGAATAAGTAGACAATACATTGGACACACGCCACCTCCCAAAGCCATCAGGGTTAGCATGGCTAGTAATGGTACGAATCAAAGTCACGGACCATCAGACAGGACGCGACGAGAACACAGCATCGCTACTGTGATATCCCTGCCAAAGATGCACAGGCTGAATCTTATAACCAAGAAAACATCAGACAAATTCAAACCAAGGACATTCTACAACCTAACTAGCCTGGACACTTCCAAAGTATCAAGGCCATGAAAGTCAGGGAAAGACTGAGTAACTGTCCAGGCTGAAGACTAAAGATCAGGACTCTGACACACAACACACATTCAGGATCCTGAACGGGGCCCTTGTGCCACAAAGGGTGTTGGGACGACTGATAAACACTAGAGAGTCCGAGGATCAGAAGGTAGAGATGGGTTTAAGCTAACGGCCTGGTTGCGATGGCTGGGCTGAGGTGATGCAGAAGAATGCCCATGTTTATGGAAAGTCCACACTAGAGTATTCAGAGGTGACACCATTTCACATGGGCAACTTTCTCTCAGATGGCTCCGGAAAAATACAGTTCTTTATTCTTGCAACTTTTTTATAAATTTTAGATTATTTCAAAATGAGAAGAAATGCTAAAATAAAGTTAACATATACAGAATACCTTGCATGTTGCCTGCCACAAACTAGGTCTTTCTAAATGCTGAGGGAGTATCCAGTCATTGCAGAAGTGCAGGCAGGAAACAGCCTCTAGTTCACATTGACTTACGTTTTCTCCTGAAGTTAAGATGCCACCTAGGACGGGGGTTCTTAACCTGATTTAAATGTAAGGGCCTCATAAATGTAAATAGGAAAGAAAAATTACATCTTTATTTCCTCTAACCTCCAACTGAAATTTGGGATTCCTTCAAATACAAATTGAAGGAATACTGCTTTTGCTATAAACCATAATGATATTAGTGATATTCCTGTGACTCTTATCAAAAGAAATACAATAATTTCATATATGTTGCCACTATATAAAATATTTACTGTTACTACTATGTCGGAACTACAGTAGTCACTAAACTCACCACTTGATTTCGTTATTTAACACATTCATTCAGCACTATTTCTATTGTATAATATACCTAGATAACTGAGTCTCAAGAAATATTTGGCTCCCTTTATAATCTTATGCATGTAATTTATGCATTTTAATATTTTTCCAAGAAAGGAAAATTATTTCCTTGGCTTCGGTAGATGGACAAAAGGACGCAGAGGACAAAGTTAAGAACCCCCGACCTAGGGAAGTACTGCTATGCCTCGAGCTGGGACAAACAAGGTCAAGACACCACCTCCCAGTTAAGGGTTTTAAATGCTAACCCACCAGTTTGGTCATGACGACTTAGTCACCCAGGCTGCTAGAAATGTCAGCCCCTTCTGTAAATCATGCCACATGTCACTGGCACAGGAAGCCTCCCAAATGCCTTCTGTACACAACAGCAGTATTATGTGAGATTCTCTCAGCTCCCACCTGCACACAAGCACATGTGCAGCCTGCAGACCTCAGAGAAGAGAGTGGGTGAGACTTAAGGAGAACATCAAGACAAGGAGGCTATTACGTCCTTGGTATGGCAGGCACTGTGCTCGAGGCAGTCCAGGTATTTTCCCATTTAATCCTCACAACAACCAAATGTGCTTGTGTGTTTACCGCAGTCCCCATTTTAGAGACAAGGAAACTGTGGCAGAGGAGGCCGATCACACCCACAGGGTGGCGAGGCAGGGTGTGGACTCTGAGACCTGTGCCCTTCAGTCTACCCATCACTGCCGCAAATGAATACGAAGCATTGGTTTTGACAAAGGTAACATTGTCACTGTCAGCCACACAAAGGCTGCCCCGAAAAGATAAGAAAAGCAGGTTTGCCAGTGGCATGGTGGTTAAGGCAGTGGCTACCACATGGCTGACTGTGTGGTTCGAGTCCCAGACCCAGCCGGGCAAGTATGCGTGCATACCCAAAATCCTGAGAAGAGAACGGAGAAGTGACTACAGTATGGCCGTGCCCCTGAGAGCGGTTCTCTTTCTCTCTCTCTCTCTCTCTCTCTCTCTCTCTCTCTCTCTCTGTGTGTGTGTGTGTGTGTGTGTGTGTGTGTGTACATGTGTCTCCAGCAAACATGCATGCCTTATAGCAAAAATTAGAAAGAAAAAATAAGAGCCAGTGACAAGATATGAAATCCCGCTGCACCTGGAGCACCTAAGATGACAGTTGGAGTGGGTTGAGAGACTGTGACCTTGAGTAAGTTACTCACCCTCCCTGCACTTCAAGATCTTCACCTATAAATAGAGGTAATAGCTCTACTTATCTCATAGGGTTTTTAAGGAGATAAATTAGTTAACCTATACCAAGTTCTCAGAATGATGCCTGGCATGGGTAACACTTGATAAATGTTAACAGTAACATCATTTCTGTGCTCCAAGTGCTAGGATACAAGCATTATATGTACCATGCTTAGTTACGTGACTTCAAAGCCAACCAAGAATGGCTGGGAAAGAAGACCAAAACATGGAGGATGGCGTAGCCCCCAGGAATATATGTACGTGGGACATATGTGCCCAGTAATGCAATTCCGGGCCGCTGGGACCCCATGCCTTACCTGGATCTCTATAGGCTGAACTCTTTAAGCTCGAGTGTCCAGCCCACTGCCTCATCTGGCCAGCCCAGCTTGCTTCCCTCTCCCCTTCTTTCTAGCCGCTATTCCAAAACTTTACCAGGCTTTTCAGGCCACCACTCTCGCCAGCTCCTGCCCTCATCCTTTCCTCCTTTCCTTCCACCTTAGTGGGACTGGGAAATCACCTTCAATTGAATCCAAGGGTGGAATTCCTTCTTCTCTTCAGAACCAAGTGCTGTCATTCACCACTGTCACACCCAGGCTCCTAATAGGACCTGCTCAGGCCAAGTCTCTCAAGGAGATCTTCCTAGACTGAGAAAGATCCCTGCCTCCAGCCCCCAGGGCTCCCAGGGTCGCCTTCAGTCCACGGCTAGTGTACCAGCCACCTGTGTCCAGGTCTGAGGGCCCCTTCCAAGCACAGGGTCCCGAGTCAGGCACAGTGTCTGGCACAAATCAATTGCTGCCACAAGCACTTGCTGAACTGATGATTAAATAGGTAAGAGAGGAACAGAGGGAATGAAATGAATCTTAAGAGCAGAGATTCCTGTGGATATTTTGCATAATGGAAGTCAGAGTGAGTCAACGTCTTCCTAGAAGCAAATTGCTCACCCATGTTAAATAAATGAACTCTTCGGAGCCATTTGGGTCCCATTTCATCAATCACCTATTCCCCTGCGTTGAATCATGCCCCATTAGAATGAAGTCATTTGGCTCCCTCAGCAGAGCTGACAGACCAGGAGATCGCCCCAGCGTAGAGGCAGAGCGCCAGGTTGCCCAGAGGGGAGCTACGAGAAGCACCTGCTCGGTGGGAGACACTAACCTCCATCCTCCGCTCAGCCCCTCCAAACAAGGAGCAACCCAGACAGGAGGCTCCCATCGCAGAGAAGCGGGCACAGCCACACATCTCCCACGTGTCCAACTCTGCAGCGTGTCCTCCACAGCCTTGCAATGACCACCCAGCTCACCACCATTCCCTTCTCACCCTAGGGCTGCCCCTAAAATGTAGAGTTGGGTCCAGACAAGACTTCTCGCCTTTGGGAGCCAGGCCCTGCACTAACCCAGGACAGCTCTCTCTCGGGGATTCAGGATTTAAACTGAGATGCCAGATCCTGAGTCATGTCAGAGACAAAACTCTAGAGTCTAAACTCCTGCCAGCGAAGTCCAAGGGGCTGCCCTGGCTTTCCCCTCCCTGGAGTGAGACGGCTCAACTCGTGCTTGGCATCAGTGAGAGGCTCCTGTAAGTCCTTTCATTGCTGTTTTGCTCAAACTATTCAATGTTGGATTCTGCGTAACTTGCAACCAAAAGAACCTTAACTAATACACATATTTTATTTCTAATCCTCTCAGAAGAAAAGTATGTAATTCTCTACAGATTAGCAAAGTTGAGTTTCAGAGCAATCAAGTGACCTGCCTGAGGTCACAGAGCTAGTAAACAGCAAGACTGGCATTCTGACACCAGAGCTGGGGCACATCCACTCTACCATGGTTTGCTTAATGACCTTCATGAAGGAAACACATGTAACATGCAGACCACGACCTGAAGAGGCAGCAGATGTGCAAAGAAAAAGCCTAATGGATCACTTCCTGGTAATCAAAGCGATTGAGTGGCCTGGTAGACAGGTGGTGTCTATTTTGGGAGCTTTGTCACATCCCTGCGACAAAGACATTTATTTTAATACTGAGAAAATTCAACAGCCATGTCCCAACCATGCCAATAACCAAGCTATAAATCTGCAGCAAGTTAAATACAGGGTCTCTTACTCTCTATTCTTTAATTCCCTGATCAATAGCATTAGTTCTCAGGATCACACAATGATTAGCAGGAAAACAGACTGCCCAGAGTCTATGGAGACATCATCAGAGCCTCCAGTTCTTGGTAGAAATGGGCAGAGAATAAATCCTAAATCAACACAAAATGTCCAAGGGCATAACAGAAGAAATCCACGTTTTCTACCAAGAAAGAACTACAATCTGAAATGCATACCTTTCTGGGGAGGGGGCAGAGGGAGGAAAACTGTAAGACTGCAACAGTTGAGATTTCTGCAACTGACACCTAGAAATTTACAATTCCTAAGTGATAATTTATAATTCTTTATCCACAATTTGCAGTTAGTCTTACAGAACAGAACTAAAACCTCTGCTAAAATACTTAGGTATTCTGTACAAAGATTTAAATAATCACCAGGATCTGAATATTATCAGAATATCTATGCAATGACTTTATATTTGCTGCTGGATAAAGTACAGACATCAACCAGCACAAAAATAAATAAGTAAATAAAATGATACAAATGATAAAACTAGTGAAATTAATAATGGTCAACCTGGGGCCAGCCCATAGCCTGGTGGTTAAGGGAGCTGGATCTCACATGCTTAACCAGGTGGTTCAAGTCCCAGACCCTGAGCACGTGTGTATGTGTGCCCAAAATCCCAAAAGGAAATGAGGAGAGAAAATGAGGAAAAAGGATTGTGGCTTGATCATGCCCCATTGGATATTTTCTCCTCTCCCTCCCTCTCTTTTGGTCTCTCTCAGGCAAGTACACATGCTCTCTGGCAAATTAAAAAAAATAATAAAAAAATAGTCAATAGATTTATAAACATTTTGTTCAACATTTAAATACTTTTTATGTGACTAAAATATGATTTACTATAGGCAAACTTTAACTGACTAAATGTATACAAAGTAGTGAAGATATGTCCATCTAAAAACTCTGATGGGCTGATATGTTGTTTCAAGACAGACTGTGCCATTTTACAGGTTCATGTGCATCTTTACACCCCAACTAAATCTGGCCAAAATCAAGTAACTAAATGCAGGTTAGAATCAGAAAATATTAGCCCTCTGACAGTTGGTTATTGCACTTGCACAAGGTTACCTGAGTGAGATGGCTTACCCAAGAGAGAAATCCAGGCCTCCAGACTCCTGGCCCAGCCCAAGGGCTCCACTAGTCCGTGCTGACACTCTTTAGAGAAACAGTGAAATGAAAATAGCAAATGGGTGGAATGAAGAAAAAGCTCCAACTGTCTGGCCAATGATGCCCACAGGACCATGGCTGATACCAAGCTGACATACAACTCAATGACATACAGCCCTAGTCGCTGAAATACTAAAATGCTTCTATACCAGCTGGAAAATAGACCTTGTTCCATTCATACCAACCTCACCAGTGAACACACAGGGGCCTTCCATGAGTCAGTAACTATAGGCTTGGTGCCTGGCCCAGAGCAGGCCTCCAGTCCCCCGCGCTGGCCCTGTCTGTCCTGATGGCCGATGCCCCTGCTGCACCAGTTGTTAATTATTTTGAGAATCACCCTTCATGAAACCACAAGTCACGATCAGAGCCATTCATCAGAGAACTAATTTGTGTAAGAGTTCTCTGTCTTCTGAATGTATGAACTTAATTAAAGCCAGGTTTAAAAAAAAAACAAGACTTGGCCTACAATTAACTCCCTTCCTTTTCCACATCTGGCTGCCTAACTGCATTATTCATTCACTCACTCAACAAGCAGTTACAGAGCCAGGCACTGGGCTGGGCGCTGGGATCAAAGATGAGCACCGGTTCCCTACCCCAGAAGTGCTTGCTCACGGGGCTGCACGAGGGCTCAGGTGAGGACCCCCTAACGCCAACACAAGGAGGAATGCGACGATGGAAGGGTGGGCAGGGTGACGTGGGCCACGGGAAGAGGGGATGGTATACTAAGCAGGGTCAGGGAACGCTCCTCAGAAAGGGCACCCTAGAGTGGCACCAGCAGAGATGCTCAGGAGCAAGCAAGTCAATGGGAAGAAAAAGTCATTCCAGGCAGATCTAACAGCACACATGAAGGCACAAAGAGGTACAACATGGTGTTTCTATGAATCTGCAAGTCGTCAACTGTTGCTGGAGATGAAAGAAAAGGAAACTGGTCGGATGAGGAAGGGACCGACATGCCATTTTCCATGTGCATTGGAACAGGAAAATTTACTTAACACTTGGGATCATATTGATACTTTCTGGGATTATATTGATACTTTCTAGAGAGGTGAGCCCTGATAAAGCAAGTATGAGACTCATCTTTTAATAAGCTGTAATTTCTCGGTTTTGTGTGTAGTGAAATACTAATGCTCAGAGGAAGAATATCAATCTGTAAGGTGGGTAAACGAAGAACTCCTCCTCCTACCTGCTGTAGACTCAATTATCAGCAAGAAGGCATTTAAGGAAACTTCGATCAAAGGAGTTATCAAATACGTTTCAAAAAAGAATATGAATACATTCACATGTGAATGTCCAATTTCTGGCAAGCCTACCTCAGAGAAGACGATTTTGCTGCCGGGTGACTGTTGAGAAGAACACTTTTCTGTTATTAAGCCTTCGCTCCTGAACTCGAGATCCTGCGCAGTCATTAAATAACGGTTCTGCTGAATTGCTTCCAAATCTTTTTCATTGAATTTCTAAGGAAACAAAATAAATTATAAGAAAGTTTTCATCAAGAAAAGAAAAAATATTAAGAGACTGTTCCAAATTCCTTAAAGGAAAATCTTTTCTTTTTTCACAAATAATAATTTCCATCATCTCAAAATACCAGGCAATGACAAAACTGGAATGCAGCTCCATTTCTATGTTATTACAGGTTGGAGAACGACAGCTCACCAGCAAGGCCATGCTAAGCATGGTGGCTGTCGTTACAAACCCTCCTGAGACACCACTGTTGTGACTGACTGCTTTCAGTGGGGGTGAGGACAAAGCCCAGGTTCTGACCCAAGGGTCTGCTTCCTATCCTACAGTCTTATTGGGATGATTAGAGGTTTACATATCAAAACCTGATGAAGTCTCGGTCTCTCTGGAAACGTTATTTGACACAACTGGAAACATCCACATCCATGAGGAACTGTATCTTCTAGGAAGAAAAAGCCAACACTGCAAACACTGCTGTGGAGCCTGGCCACTTACGGAAGGCTCCTTCATGATCGTCCACAAAACGCTTCTCCTCATGGACGCTTTTGTAAGATCTGACGTCCAATAACACATGAGGACTGGAAGCCACTTCTCTTGTCTTTTGGCCAAATTCAAGCCCAGAATCCAATCCTAGCCATTTAAAACTGCTAATTCCTGAACGAGGACTCTGACCACTCTCTGTTGGAATTTAAGGGCAGGAATGACGTCTTATTCCTGAGCAACTAGCAGAATTACTCTAACAGGTCAAACTTGGATAAGAAATTACGTGAATAAGAAGCAGAAACAACTCAATAAAACCAATTGAACCATAATAAGAAAAAGTAGAAATCAAATAGTTGACATGACTTTCTAGAACTGCTATGATACAGCTGTGCTTGAATTACTTTTCACTATCAGTTTTTAAAGTTGAATTATACATGTACACAGCTTAACAGTCAAATAGTACTATAAGGCTTAAATGGGAAAGAGTAGTTCCCTACCTATCATCTCTAAGTCCCGCTCCCAGAAAAAAGAACCTTCAACTCTTTAGCTGTTTCTTCTGATTCTTATTTCCATGTCTCTACACTACATTCTTTTTATAGTTGTTGTTAAAGGGTGTGTGTACTTGCCAAAGAAAGAGAGAGACACTGAGAGAGGGAGAGAAGAAACACCCTGTCCCCATGGGAAGTGGCCATTCCAAATCCTTTCTCCTCCACTTCTCCTCACTTGCAGGATTTGGGGCATGCACACGCATGTACCCAGCATGTTTCCACGCAGTTGGCCATGTGGGATCTGGCTGACTCACCCACCAGGCCATGGAATCAGCCTTGTAAGACATTCTTACTCTCGCATTTTTTTTTCTTAAATTTAGGTTTTTATTTATCGGCTCCTATCATACAAGCATAAGGATTTAGTTCTTGCCCCCTCAACACTTTTCCTAATAATTACGTCCAGAGTTTGGTTACATTAAAATGCTGTGTTTCGTCTTAGAGCCGTGCTATTGCTCATGGCTCAGCCACACGATGTCCTGTGATTACACCGCCCTTCATGTTCAGGTCTTCACTTTTCTTGGAATTAGGGACTGCTTTAATCTATTTGCTTATTTAGTTCATAAAATTATGTACTTAATTTACCTCCAAACGCTCTAAAAGAACTTTAAAATTCCTCTTAGTGGAGTCAAATACATCAGGTAATTGATCAGTTCCATTCGGTTTCTTGGAGAAATCCCAGTTGAGATCCTCTCTCAATGGCTCAAATCTGAGCCCTGGACATGGCAGGTTGTCATCACCTGGGACTTCCCTCCACCGCATCCCCAGCGAATGCCCTACTTCTGCATCCCATGTCTCTCTCTTTCTTGGTTATTCCCTTTTTTATATGGTATCTTCCTCCCAGAGCTTCCGGTGAAGAGTACAAAGGAGAGAGATGATTTTAGACACCAAATATCTGAAAATGTCTTTATTCTTCCCCCATACTTACTGACAGCCTGGCTGAGTACAGAATACTGGATCAAAAATCACTTTTCCTCAAATCTCCTGCCTTCCGGTTTTCAGTGTGGCTACTGAGAATTCTGATGTCATTCTGGGCCTGGGTCCTTTGTATGTGACCTATATTTTCCTCTCTCTGGAAGCCTTTCAAGTCCTCTCTTTATCTCTGTGTTCTGAAATTTCACAATGACATGCCTCGGGGTGTGGGTCTTTTTTCATTCATTGTGCTAGAAACAGAGCAGATCCTTTCAATGTAGAAATAGCTGTCCCTCCATTCTAGGAAATCTTCTCTTTTAACTTTAAAATGTTTCTTCCCTCTGCTTTGCCTATTCTGTCTTGCTGGAACTCCTGTTAGTCATATTTTGGCCCTGTTGAACCAAGCCTCTAATTTGCTTATCTTCTTCTCATAATTTTCTCACCTTTATGTTTGTTTAATCTTCTTAAAAACTTACTTGATTTTATCTTCCAACTTTTCTAGCTCTTCCATTAAACTTTTTATATCTGCAAATCATACCTTCCATTTCCCATAGGTCATTCTTCTTTTCCAAATATTTTTTTAATCAAATCCTGATTTTATTTCTTATCTAAAGATGCTATAGTATTGAACTTTCTGGATTTTAAAAAGCTGTCTAGTTTTCTTCACCTCCTTGCATTGTTTCCTTTGTTCTGTCTGTTCTAGCCTTATGCTTTCCTCTTAAATACACTTCTCCTATTTGATGAACTCGGTCATCTACCTACTTTTAAGGGTTAATAGTGCTTAGAAGTCAGACAGTGGCACCATGTGAAGCTCTGCAAGGCTGACCCATGTGGGAAGGTCCCCAGCTCTTGTGAGAAGACCTCCCTGCACACACCAAACAGGTGTGCCCATGATCTGGGCTTGGCTGAGACTGGGGGTCAATGGTGACATCACACCCTGTTGGAGGTGTCTGTCTGTCTCCCTTTTTCTCATGGAAGAAATAAATAAACCTCTTTTTAAAAGTGCTCAGATGTGGAAAGAGCACATGGCGTAATAGTTACATCGCTGGACTCCCACATGGCTGACCATGGACAGCTTGAACTCACATACATATGCGTGCGTACTCAAGATCCCAAGAGGAGAATGGAGAAGGAGCTGCAGTGCAGCCATTGGGGGGGGGGGGGGAGATTTCTCACTTTCTGTCTCTCTAGCGAGTGTACATGCCCTGTAGAAAAATCTATCTTAAAAAAAATAATAATGAAAGAGCCAGCAGGTGGCATGGTGGTTAAGGTGCTGGAATTTCCACATGGTTGGCCACGGTTTGAGTCCTGGACCTGGCAGCTTGCTTTCTCACTCTCCCTCTCTGTCTTCCTCTGGCAAAACTCATGTGAAAAATAATATTAACAATAATAATCATAAATAAATAATTCTTAAAAAATAATAATAATAAATTTAAATTTTTTTTAAAGTGCTCATAAATTGTTTGAGTGTAGAAAGGATATATTGCAGGTAGCTGCAATGTGAGATGCTCAGGTGAGGACCTGGCTGTTTTGTCAGAGGACTCCCAACAGTAAACATATTTCAGTCTTTCTCCCTTCGGGGTTCTCAAAGGAACCTCACTGCTGTGCATGCACACATCCACTCCCTCCCCATTTTCACCCAAACAATTCACTCCTGCGTTCAGTGTCACCTGTGACCCCCAGGCCAGAGCTTCTCTGGTTGAAGGTCTCCAGAAAACTGCTGCTGAGGATAAGAAAGTCACCTATAACTGCTTCAAACACCAGCCAAGTCTCTTGCTTTCAAAGGTAGCAGGAACACCCAATGTCTGCTGAGCCTTCTGGTTTCTGTACCATAAACCAACAACGTTCCTGTTGGCTTTGCATCCCAAAAGCACGGAGCAGAGTGGTGAACGCTGGGGCCTATGTAGTTACCACTTGCCCATCCACTTATCATCCAAATTTCGTTGACAATTCATACCTGCTGTTGTACACGCTCCCATCTTCTAGCTATTCCTTGTGGGTCTATACTAGCATATTCCTTCACTGTTATTTTAATGAGGTTTCCAAAGGAGGTGGAGTTAAACACCTATGTTCAATCCATCTCAGTTACCTGTAAGTCTGAACTGAATTTCAGAAATTGAGGGGCCGGCAGGTGCTGTGGTGGTTGAGATGCTGAACTCCCACATGGCCGACCATGGTTCCAGTCCCGAACCTGGCGGCTTGCTTTCTCACTCTGCCTTTCTGTCTCTCTCTGCTCAAAATTGAAGAATAATGATAATAAATTAAAATAAATATTTTTTTTAATTGACTACATGATCAAACCAGAAGGGTATTCCAAAACTAAAAGGAACAGTTAGAGGAAAAATACAGAGAAGTCCAAGCACACGGCACAATAAGGAATGGCAAGCGCTCACAGAAGAAAGACCCGACTGAAGTGGTCTGGGCCCTAGATGGAATGGGCCAGGGCCTGAATGCAGGCTCGGTCGTCACCAGTCATGTGACGCAAGATAACTTCTTCCCTGCTCTGAGCTTCTGTTTCTCCAAACTTAGCTCCCTGGTAGCTAAGACCCAAATACCATAGAGAAATCTCTAAAGTGCTCTGAAATACTGCAATGAACACTATAACCATAAATATTCCTGCAAAGGAATATTTTTTAAATGCTAAATCAAAAAGATTTAAATACAAAATAAAAGAAGTTACAATACCTGAAGCAATAAGTCCTTTTGATTGGCACTTTCTGTTAAACGTTTGATCACTTGCTCTTGACTGTGTAATTTTTTATTGCTTTCGCTCAAAAGAGTCTTATAACGATTCTCCATTGTCTTCTTTCTTTCATTCACTTCATTGCGTAATTTTTCAACTTCATTTTTGAGGTCCTACCAAAGGAAAAAGAAAAATATGAAATTTACTTGACAAAAATTTCAAAGTGACAATTGCCAGATTACTGCTGTAAAAGAAGCGGCTGGGCCGGCCTGTACCCTGGTGGTTAAGGGAAGCCAAGGTGGCCTGGCCATTCCCATGGGGGGTGCTTTCTCACTTTCCCTCTCTCTCTCTTCCCCAGCAAGTATACACGCCCTCTAGCAAATGGGGGGGGGGGGGGGGGGGGAGTAGGAATTATGAGTAATTTTCAATTGGTTTTTATTTTTCTGAGTTTTCAAAATCTCTAAAAAATCCTGTACTATTTTCATAATCAGAAAAAGAAAACTGTCTTACCACTATTTATAAAGAATTTATAACAACGTGGAAAATGCTTGTGTTCTAATGTTAAGGAAAGAAATAGTATTCGGTATGACTGTGACTACCTTAAAATATGTTCTATTTGTAATTCATAATAGCAAGAGGCTGTAAACAATCCAAATATTCACCAGCAGAGGAATAAACTGAGGTGTATTTTCACACAGGAGCACTCCTAAGCTATAAAGGAAAAGAAATGAGGACTTCCTCTCTGTAAATATACCATCCTACAGTAATCTTCAGAATATATTGTTAAGGGTGGGAGGGGAGCAAGAAAAACAAGTATGAATAGTATACATTATGTTATTTAACCATAAAACAAATTAAATGGTTACTATGAGGTGTAAGTGGAAACAAGGTGAAAGAAATAGAGATGCAGACTAGAGTTCATTTCACAGATGTGATGTTGGAACTACTTAAATATCTTAAAAATAAAATAAAATTCCACTAAAACTGAAAGCAGAGCAAACTAATGAACAAATTTAACTTTATATGGGATTGACTGGTTAATCAAACAGAGAGAAATTCATTTCAATAACTTTAAAGCAGTTATTTGTACATCCCTAAAGGGTATTTCTCTAAGGACAAAAGGAACTACAAAAAAAATTTTAAAAATAATAAACCTCAGATTGTTTTTAGTAATCATGTAGTAAATAACAGCACTGAGATTATCATTCTGAAGTTGTGTGTGTATATATGTATTAAATTATTAATATGAAATTCAACTTTACATACAAAAAAAGCAATACAAGCACAAAAGAAGTTATAACTTGTGATTCTAAATTTAAATTTGAAATATCAGTAAGAATTTTTATTTTCTTTTTTTTTTTGAGAGAGATTTTTTGCTATAGGGTCTATGCACTCACTGGAGAGACAGACAGAAAGAGAGAAATTATCCCCCCTCCAGAGGGGATGGCCATGCCACAATCCCTTCTCTTCCATTCTCCTCTCGGGATCTTGGACACACACAAACATGTGCCCAGCTTGAGTTTCAAGCTTCCAGGTCCAGAACTCAAACTGTGGTAGGCCATGTGGGAGTCCAGCTATGTAACCATTATGCTATCTGCTGGTTCCAGAACTTGTAATTTCTGCTATTTCTTTTCTTCCACTGAAAAAGGTTAGAATCAGAGCCCTCCATGACATCCAAACTACAGTCTCTGAATACCATTTTTTTCCAAAAATAACATGGTTCTTTAAAGCGTTGGTTCTCCCATCCAGTACTAACCAGCTTCTGAAATTGGACTGAGTGTGTTCAGAGTAGTATGACCATAGACTAAACCAGCAGCTCTCAAAGTGTAGTTCCTTGAACAGAATAGTCAGCAACACCTGACTACGAATATGCAAATGTGTGGGCCCCTCCCAGACCTACGAACTCTGAAGGTAGGTAGTGCCCATCAAGGTGTGGTTTAACAAGTCTTCCAGGTGATTCTGAAATACACTATGGTTTGCCTCAGGGAAAGGGATGATTGCAGACATGGGGCAAGAAGCTATCAGGCTGCAGTGTTTACAAGGAAGGAATTCAAGAACCAAGTAGGAAAAGGTTTCCACTGTCCAAAGATAAGACAATTTGAATTTTAATAAATATAGTAACAATAACTTAGATACATTTTTAAAGTTAGAAATGTAAAAATTCACAATATGTTTAAAAGATACCTTCAGTCACAATGACAGACTGAATCACAGACCCCCAACAGATGTTCACATCTAATTCCCAACTGTCAAAAGGGAAGAAGATTACAGAGGGAATTAGGATGCTAATCAGCTGACTTTAAAACAGAAAGATTATCCTAGATTATCCAGATGGATCCAATATAATCGCAAGGATCCTGAAAAGTGGAAGAGGCATGCCCAACCGTGGTGGCACAGTTGTAGTACAACATTCTGCAATGCTGGAAGCCATATAGAAGATCAGGGTTTGGTTCCTGAGTCAACCTGTACATGCCAGGCATACGCCTGCCAAGAGCTTGTGATCTTGGCTGGCTGAAAGGCAGTAGTGGGGGAGGGAAAAATCAAGACATAAGACCCTGAGGAGGGTGTCTGTTGGTCTTTCTTTCTCTCTCAATAAATAAATGAAGTTTAAGATTTTTTTTTTTTTTTGAGAGGTTTTCACTATAGGGCACATGCGCTTGCCAGAAAGACAGAGAGAGACAGAGAGACAGAAAGGGAGAAATCACCCCCCCCCCCAGGGGGAATGGCCACAACGCAATCCCTTTTCCTCCATTCTCTTGGGATCTTGGGCACACACGCACACGTGCCCAGCATGAGTTTAAGCCACCAGGTCCAGGACTCGAACCACAGTCGATTACATAGGAGTCCAGCGACATAGCCATTATGCTAACTGCTGGTCCCAGGTTTAAGAATTTTTTAAAAAGTGGAAAAGGGGAGCAAGAAGAACACTTCACCTACCACTGCCAGCTTTGAAGACCAAAAGGGGCTACAGACCTAACAATAAGACAGCCTCTACAAAAAGGCAAAGGAAAGAAGTGGTTTCTCCCCTAGAGCCTTCAGAAGGAATGCAGCCCTGCCCACACCTTGGTTTCAGCAGAGACCATTTCAGACTTCTGGAACCGTAAAACACTACATGTGTATAGTTAAGCCAGCAAGTTGTGGTAATTCACTGCAGTAGCAATAGGAAGTGGATTCCAGGGAACCTTTACTGTGTCTTTTCAGTATTAATTGCACCTCGAGATAACTAAATATGATTAAGAAAAATAACACATTTTTCTTTATAGACACGTTCTGGTTATAAATGAAAGAATAATGAAGCGAGATTACTACCATTTTGTAAAAGATCAATGGCTGATAACATCACAAAAACAGAAGCTATTAAATATTTGGAAGTACAAATGACCACCTATGATGTAATCTTGCCCAAAAGTAAACCTGAATTTGACCATACACCTTACCTAACTACCAATTTACTAGAAATAAAGTCAGCAAAAAAACTAATTTAATGATATTACAGAGACAATCGGCAAAATCACAATCAGGATGTATCCGTGATTATACACACACACAAGAGGACAGACACAGAAATACAGATATCTGTATGCACATGTCAGGACACACACATACATTTCTTAGCTCTGTCCACTGACAAGGCCTGTAGCAATGAGGACACCAATCATCCCAACTTGCTTTCTAAATATCATTCTCCAATCAAAGAAGCCAGGGTTCTTTGGAGCCTGGACTCCCTGGTTTATTCCAGGGCTGGGACAGGGAAAACACAGTTAGAGCCAAAGATAGCTTGTGACATGAGAAAGTACAGAAGTGCTCAAATCACGATGGGGAATTAATCAGAAGTAGCCCCCAATGACCAAATCTGACACAATTTGAGCAATAAAATAAATGATAGTAAGGCATACAACTTAAAGAATAAATATCCATGAGTCCATTCTGACATAAGCAGAAAACTAAAATAATATATAAATGCAGGAGAAGACAGAGGATAGCACTTCCTCACAATAGACTTACAACTAAGTGTGGTGGGAATCTGCAAACGGATAGTCACTACAAGGCAAACACCACAGCAATAACTGTTGCAGATAAGAACTATCCATGGGGGCGAGCCCCATACATAGCCTGGTGGTTAAAGGAGCCAGATACCACATTGCTGACCAGGTTCGAATCCTGATTCCAGCAGCTTGAGAAACAAAATGTGCCTGGTGTGAAAGGGCACATCTACAGGTGTGCCCAAGATCCCTACAAATGGAGAAATGAAGACGAGATTACAACATAACCACATTCCATTAGAGGTTGCTTTCTCCATCTCTCTGCCTCTCTCTGGCAAGCAAACGCACAGTCTAGCAATTAAAAAAATATAATAAAAGAGAGGGAGAGGTGACATGGCAGTTAAGGTGCTGGACTCCCACATGGCTAACTACAGTTCAAGTCCTGGACCTAGCAGCTTGAAAATCATGCCAGGCGCTTGTGTACGCATGCCCAAAATCCTAGGAAGAGACTGGAAGAGAAGGAATTGCAGCATGGCCATCTTTCCTGGGGGTGATTTCTCACTTTCCCTGTCTCTCTCCAGCAAGCCACAAGCACTAAGGCAAAAATCCTTGGGGGGGGGGGGGGGGGAGGGAATGAAGAGGGGCCAGCAGATGACATAGTGGTTATGTTGCTGGACTCCCACATGGTCAACCAAGGTTTGAGTCAGTGGCTTCAATATCACACCAGGCGCATGTGCATGCATGCCCAAGATCCCAGGAAGAGAATTGAGAAGGGACTGTGGCATGGCCAAACCCCCTGGGGGTTTTTTTTCCATGCAAAAATACACCATGACTTTTCGAACAACCCAATATATACACACAAAATTGTGACAATAAATGAAACCATTTCCAAACCGTACATGCTTCTTTCAAGCCTTGCCCATTGTAGCCAAAATTTTTATACAATTTGAACTTCAGTTTGGATTTTTTCCCATTTTACTTTATTTATTCTATTATACCATGACCTACAAGGAGCATGAGGCAATTAAATGATGATGACATAGAACAATATAAAAAAACTTTAAAGGGTACAAAGTCAAGAAAAGTTATTGTTCAAGTACAGAGATGAGAAAGGTCTACAGAGCTGCTATACTGAGCTTCCAACTTGGCCCAGTGCATTCCCTCAGCCCAAGGGAAATGCACGACAGGTCCCTAAACTGTCTCCTGAAAGGTATCACATGATCCTCAAATTTGTCAACTGTAATGGGTACATCCTAGTTCACTTAACTGTTTCTTCACTGGCTTTAACCATTTGCTCTTATAACAAACACAGCAAAGAATAGTTCTGTGCATAATACAAGATTTTTTCTAACGTTTGCCTTATTTTCTTAGTCTAAATCCCCAAGAATGGAATCATTCAAAGCACATTTTGAGGATTCTTTCTACACACTAACATACTTTCTTCCAAAAAAAAAAAAAAAATACACTAAAATGCCACCACCAAAACGTAACGTTTTTGTTTCACCACATCCTCACCAGCACTGATGTTTTCTTAAATGTCTGCTAATTAAATTGGTATGAGATGGTTCTCTGCTAGTGTTTGAATTTGCATTTCTTTGGTTGCCAAACACATTTCTATATATTGAACTATCATTTGGATTTCCCCTTGTGCAAATTGTCCTTGCTGGCCGTGAATGAAAACATTTTCAAGGACAATTCTAAGGAAAAGTTGATCTCTCGAGAATCAATCACCCAAGGGTGCATATAGAAACATAAACACACAAACTCATTTTCCCCTGCATCAGAAAATCTCCCAGGGCAGAGTCCATCCATCTTACTAATGCTATTAGAGAAGAGATATATTACGAGGATTCACCTTTCCAATGTACTTCATTATTTCTCTGCCATCCTGATTGAGTTTTGCTGGCCGTGTACTAACCAGAATGAGTACATACACCAGTGCCAGAAGAGCAGATGCAGTTGAGGCATGGGCGTTGGAATATGTGGAATAAGGGAGCGCCACACCTGGGCGCTCACACCTGGGTTCTACAGATGACAGAAGTCATGCCTGCCAAGTGCCTCCTGCTGTTCTGAGCAATGTGCTAGACACTCTCATAATTACCCATTTAATCTTCACGACCCACTATGGCCTCCACGGCCCTAGCCTTGCTGGATCCGCACTACTCTGCCGCCCTCCTCCCCACTGCTCTTGCCCCACTACCCTGCTCTGGCAAGCCTGCCTTCCTTGCAGTTCCTCTTCGTACCAGGTGTGCTCCCAGCTCCAGGTTTTACAGTTGCTGCTCCCTCAGCCTGGACGCTCCTCAAGGCTGCTCCTTCACTTCCTTCAAGTCTGCACTCAACTATCACCTCTCAGTCCAGTCTTCCTTGTCACCCCACCTCAAACAGCCACTACTAGCCTCCCTCGGCCCACTCCCCATAATCCTTCCCTTCATTATTTTTCCCCATTGCACCTTCTAATGGAGTAATTTACGTGTGCATTTTGACTGCAGCCTTCCCACCCAGGAGGGCAGGGCTTTTTGTGATTTTGTTTACTGCTTTGTCTCCTACACTTAGAATGCCTCCTGGTACCTACGAGTCACTGCTGCAGATGAAAGACAGCCATAAATCCTCTGGTCTTCTATGGAAAGGTGTGAAACCTCTGTCCCCCTCCTTTAGAATCCCGGCAGCACAGTGACTGCTGGACAAATAGAATATGGCAGAAGTGATATTGTGCCAGTTTCTAAGCCCACCCAGGCCTCAGAAAGCTGACAGCTTCCAACTCCTGTCTCTTGGAACATTGCTCTGGGAGCCCTAAGAATCATACATCCAAGAAGGATGACTACCCTAATTCTGCCACGCTGCAAAGGGCACACGCAGTTGGCAATCCCAGCTGTGCATGGCTTCCCAGATATCCCCACCGAGGTATCAGATACACGAGTGAAGAATCACCCCACAGACCAACCCATCCACCAGCTGAATACCATTAATGACCTGGGCCATGGGAAGCAGAAAATCAGCCAGATAAGCCCTGCCCAACTACTGCAATGAATGCCTATAAAATCTTGTGTTAGGCCAGCCATTTAGGGACATCTTTAACTTCATAATAAATTTGAATGCCACCCTAGAAAGATAATGCTTCCTTCTCATTTTACAATGTTCAGGCCTCATGCCAAGTAAAGAGGTGCCCTGTCCACGTGCACACAAAGCACAGGTTCTCTCACATTATTTTCCAGATTCAGTATCCTCCTTTACAAACACCTTTCACACCCATATTGTGACGTCTAGTTGAAATTCTAGTGTCAGTGTGTATATTCAGCAACCACTTACTCCATTCTCCTCTGTTTGCTTTTAGAAACTCTGCTACTCAGGCAAAGAACCCCTTACATGTTTTGAGTGATAAAGGAGCCTAATGTTGAACCACATTTCTCTCCCATGCCCTCCAACCTAGCAGAGCTGATAATATGAAAACTGCCTGTTCCAGAATTCCACAAGATGTGTAGTTTTTGTCAACCCCCAAGATTAGAGGTTCTAAGTCTAAGGTCCATTGACTAAGGCCCTGAGATCCTATGAAAATGTGTGGGTGTGTACATATCTGGGGTCTAGATAGAGGGCCCAAAGCATCACCAAGATTGTGGGGAAAGTCAGGACTCCAAAGACTATAAAACATTTCTCTTTATTATTATAATCATCCATGACAGAAATCACTTTTTTTTTTTTTTAAGTTTTTGCCATAAGGCACATGCACTGTCACAGAGAAAGAGAAAGAGAGAAATTGAGAAATCACCCCCAAGGGAGGATGACCACATCAAAATCCCCTCTCCTCCATTATTCTTTGGGATTTTTGGACATAAAAAAATCAACCAACATGATTTTCAAGCCGCAAGGCCTGAGACTCAAACTGCACAGTTGGCCATGTAGGACACAGTGCCTTAACCACCATACCACCTGCTGGCTCCCAGAAACCACCATCTGCTGAGCACCAGCTATGAGGCAGACTTGGGTCAAGGCATTTTTACATAGAACATCTCTTCCCTAATGACTGACTACATGGTAAGTATTATTAGTCGTATTTTTACAGAAAGGGAATTAGGGCTCACAGTGGTTGAGAGATGTTTGTAAAGCTTTTGAAGTTCCAGGGCTGAAATTCAAACCCAGTCAGTGTGGCCCCAAATTCTGTACTGGTTGCACCCAGCTGCAGTATTGTTAAAGCCAAAGGAAGTATAAAACCACTCTGTGACATGGGCCTCCCTTGGTCAATAATTCCAATACCCCCAACTAATTTTATAGTTTCTCAAAGACTCAGATTGTTAGACTATTCAGCCTGAGACTAAGGCCCTCCTCTGTATGAATGGGGCAGGACCAAGGATCTAAACTTCACATGAAGAACAGTCAGAGAAGGCTTAAAGTAAAAGAACCAGTGAGAGCGGGAGGAAATGGGGAGGTGTGCACTGATGTGGCCTTGAAGAGCAGCTGCCATGGCAACATGAGGACAGCCAGCGGGCTCATGTGCTCACCTCCAGGGAGGTTGTAATAAATGTTTTGGGGAGGCATGGAGATGGCATGTCTTGCCTGAGCAAAACAATCAGAACTGAAAATTGATAAATCTTGGGTGGTTTCCCCACATCTCCTTCAATATTCCTGGACTGTGAAGACAGATGTGAATCCTGAATCTACTGCTAACTAGCTATGTGACCACAGATGGATACTTCAATCTTTTGACTATTTCCTCTCTAGTAAATGGAGACAATAACGTGGACCCTTAGGATTACTGAAGTGTTACGTCAGAGAATGCATAACGGGTGCACAGCACAGAAGCTGGTGCAGAGCAGGTAATACTGCCTCACCTCCCGCTCTCCCCACACACATCCCCCAGGCCGACCCCCTACTCCCAGGGCTCCTCGTGTGGCACAGCACCACCATCCATCCACTCAGCCACAAGGCTTGACTCTTGCTTCTTCTTCTTCTTATATGTACCTTGTCATCCAGCAGGTAGCCTGGGCCGTAAGGTACAGCACGCTCCCTACATAAAGCAGATGACAGATGAAGGTAGAGGAGCTGGTGCTTTTTATAGCTAAAAGTGCCGAGTCTGCCCTGTCAATCATCCTACTGGCACCTAGTTCTCAAATGAGTTGTAGGTAAGAAACAACAGCAGAAGGGGAATCCAAGTACATTTCTATGACAATCGCACATCCAAAGCAGTGCTTTATGATAAAATTGAGGGTCTGGGACCACAATTTTTGAAGGAGAGGTATATGCAGTTTAAGGGAACTGCCTGAGCCCTCTTACTCAAGTGGTGGCAGAAGTGGACAGACAACGATGAGGAATTGAGGAAGTCAGCCTTCCCAACATGGGCCAGGCTTGGCTTGCTCTGAAACAGGAACGCAAAAGAATCTGGAACTGGGGTTCCTGCTGTGAGATTAGTAACTCGCTCATTAACAAGGATGGCCCAATAAATATCCTGAACCCTGGTTAGTCAGCTGAGTAACTTCTGGAGGTATCTGAAAAGGAAAAAGTAGAAGCTGCAGTATTGGAAGGAGAACGGATCCCTCTATCGTACTCAGCACCGCCTCGCCCTCCTTCCCACTTTCACTGACTTCTTTAGAGCTTAGCTCTTGTCTGGTCAATTGCAACTTCCTAACTCAGTTCCCTTTCAGGTTCACCCCACCAACTGTGTGTACACCGAGGATCACTGTCTGTGCCCAGGATCCTTTGGTGACTCTAAATCAGAAGACACTGTAACAAACAGACCATTTAAGGATCCTTCACAGTGGGCCACAGCTTACCTTTCAGCCTTATTTCCACCTAGTTCCCCTAAACCAAATACTTTATCAACATACTTTCTTGGCTCTTTCCCAGTATCTACCCAGTCCCCTCCACCTGGAAGTATAAAATTCCCCTCAATTCCACCTCAAGACAACACGTTATTTTTCAAGGCCCAATCCAATGACCGTCTCTTCATACCAAGCCCTCTCTGACTACTCCAGAACTCATCCTCTCCAAATCCCATCGGCTGCTTTTTTCTACGAATCCTTGCAGCATTGAGGAAAAGTGCTGGCATTTTACCTCATCGACTCTCCCTACAGCCCCACGAATCAGATACTCTGATTATACCCATCTCACCAATTAGAAACCAGAATTCAAAGAACTCAAGCAGCTTAAGCAAAGTAACACAGGGTAAAAAGTAAGACTTAAAACCAAGTCTACTTCTTTTCTTTTTACTACACATGTGGTGTTTTAAACCAAGCTCTAGAAGCCCTAAGATTAGGAAGACCCAAACATAGCTGGCTAGATGTACCATCCAACTACATGTTCTTGAGCCTCTCGCTCCAGAAACTGATTCAAAAAACTTGGGATAGAGCACAGAAATTTGTATTTGACTTTAATGTAAAAAGCCACCATCCAAAGGAATTTGCAGAGCCCCCTTGGGTGCATCTGTGTTATTTGCTTATGAGCAAACAAGGGGAAAAGTTTGAAAACCCCTGTTCTACACCTCACCACTACCTGGCTTTAAAGCAAGTGTTGCCACAGCAAGTCTACTGATGACATCGACTGAAGGTTTCAATTTCTACATTGACAGGGAGTTTTCCTTTAAGATTCACTAGTGCACTCTGGACCAACACTGAGCTGAGCACTGCCTTTGCATATCAGGGCTCTCTTAGAGCAGTCTGGCTGATTTTTTAAACAGGGGAGAAGGGAAGTGAATTTCTTGAAAACTAAAATATCCCTTAAAATCTTAGAATCACATTAGAAATGAAAAGCCAACCCCTCACACTTCCCTCTCTAGCAAACTAGTTTGTTTTATCTCTGGCCAGATGGAGAATGAGAAGGTTCTCATTCATCAAATTTCTGCCTTATCAGGTTGCACTGTGAGAAAGCTTGTCAAAGTGCTCAGTGGTTACCTTTAAATATACAAAGGAAACGTCTTCCAAATCTTAATGAGATATAGGCGCTCTGTGATGTAAGGAGAATTTCCAGAATTAGTATGAGATCATGGTGTTCAAACCAAGTTCTGTGGAGCCTCACTGCTCCTGGAGGCTGTGGCAGAGCGAGACATGGTGGGTAGTAGGGGGTGCCAGGCCTCCTTCCTCACTTCACCCTGAGCAGCTCCACTTTCATGTTTTCTCCCCGTAAGAGTTCATCTGAACAAAGAATTCATATGCTTAAAAACAAACAGAAAGCCCGAAGCCTCTGGAATGAGACAGTCCTTGCCACAGAGAACTAACTAGCATGTCTTGCCCAACTCTATCGGGTGCTGTGAAGACCGTGGAAGCTCTGAGAAGGGGCTCGAGGAGGCTTCCACCAGCACGCCAAGAACAGACAAAGGAGCTGGAGTTCACACTGAACAGGCTTCAAGGCCCAGCTGGGTCAGGCACCAAGCAAACACAACCCCTCTCCAAAACAACCCCCTGAACAGGCCTGCCGCCTCCTCCAGCCCCACTCAGTGTTGCCCACTTGCCAGGCTCATCTACGACCTCCAACACTCGGCACAGGCCTGCCCTCGCTCAGGAATGCATTTCCACCTCCCACCCCCTGGGCAAATAGCTACTTATCCTTCAAGTCTCAACTCAAATCTGGTCCTCTGAGAAGCCTTCCCTCCCCCCTCCTACCCCAGTCTTTTAGCACAATTCCATTCTCTGTGTTCCCAAAGCATTTGGTCCAACCACTATCAGCAATTATCACATTATATTCTAATTAGCTCTTTGTCTGCAATTCTATTATATTTCTCCACTAGAGTCTTTCAGAGACTGTGTCCAAGTTGATTCAGTCCTGTACTGCCAGTGCCCAGGACAGAGCCTGGCACAGCAACGATAAAACAAGGAGAGATAAGAGAAAGTCTCCCTGTTTGTGACCCCACAGAGATTACTGCAATTCCACATGAAAACCGGTGGGAATGCCTTTAAAGCAGCTTTCACGGCAGCCCTTGCATGAGCCCCTGAGATAGCCAGAGTCTCTCAATCTGAGAGTACCCTGACTCCCTTCCTAGAGGGATCAATCAGCTAGAAAGGAACAGACAAGCACTATCTTCAGAGGAGAGGTTAGCGTTGATCAAGGAAGAGAATTGATGCTTTGATGACTGGACTAGTAAAAGGGCAGGCCACACTAGTCAACAGTGTCCAGGAGATTCTAGTGGGCAGTGGTTTGTCATTCAAAGTCCTGAGCCAGCACCTGCCATACAATTTAAAGCAAGAAAAAAGGAAAGAAGAGACAGCATCCACCAATACAATGATCATCTACTTGTCTGTGCCAGGAACCATAGCATGTTCTTACGTATTAAATTTTGTTTCATTGCCAGAGGGTGTGTGCGCTCACCAAGGAAAGACAGAGAAAAGTACCCTCTGAGGAGGTGTAGTCATGCCACAATTCTTTTTTTCTCCATTTCTCTATCCTACAGGAGTTGGGGCATGCACGCACACATACCCAGCATGTTTTTCCAGCTGCTAGGTACAGGATTCAAACTGCATGGGCCATGTGGTATCAGGCCCCTTACACACAGGGATTAAACTACCTACACTATGGAACCAGTTCTTACTCATTATATTTTATTAACCATTTTTTTTTTATCCTCAGATAGATACAACCAACCCCATTTTAGAGGAGTAAGCACCAGTTTAAAGGGGTTAAGAAATTGGCTGAGAAGTTAAGCACCTCAATGTGAAGCTGACACTCCAACCCAGGCCTCAGCACTGTTTTCCACTATTCCAAAGATACCTACCAAAACTGCTAGGTTTCTATGGGAACCAGCAGTTAGCGTAATGGCTATGTCGCTGGACTCCCACGTAGTCGACCGCGGTTCGCATCCCAGACCTGGTGGCTTAAAACTCACACCGGGCGCGTGTGCAGGCGTGCCCAAGATCCCGAGAGGAGAATGGAGGAGAAGGGATTGCGGCGTGACCATCCCCCCTGGGGAGTGATTTCTCGCTTTCTGTCTCTATGTCTCTCTCTGTCTGTCTGGCGAGCGCACACACCCGATAGCGAAAACCTCTCCAAAAAAAAAAAAAAACTGTCAGGTTTCTAGTGCCCAAGGCTCTACCTATCTCATATAGCCCGTACAACTAATTCTTATTTTCCAGATAAGAAATGGACACCACAGATCGGAAGCAAAGCTGCTGGTTCACAGTCCAACAGCTCAGAAGTGATGAGTCAGGACTCGAACCCAGTTTGACTCCAGTGTCTCCGCATTCAGGCTCTCTTACAAGAAACTGAACTTCGTGGGACCAGCAGATTGTGTAATGGCTACGTCGCTGGACCCCCATGTAGTCAACCACGATTCAAGTCCCAGATCCAATGGCTTAAACTCACGCTGGGTGCATGTGCATGCGTGCCTAAGATCCCGAGAGAAGAATGGAGGAGAAGGGATTGTAGCGTGGCCATCCCCCTGGGGGGATGATTCTCACTTTCTATCTCTCTTTCTCTCTCTGTCTTTCTGGTGAATGCACGCACCCTATAGCAAAAACCTCTCCCAAAAAAAAGAAAAACTGAACTTCTTCCAACAGAGGTCTTTGAGACTACACATTATTCTACAAGGATACCAACTCAAAATCTTTATGCCCAATATTTTAAAACAACCAAAATAAATAAATAAATAAATAAATAGGTAAAGAGAGCTTTTATCTTCGGTTTAAAAAAAAAAGTACACTACCTCAAGTCTGTGGTCTTAGCACTAACCAACCAGCCTGAAGACACTGTCTCTGAATGCCATGTTTTGATTACGGTTCACCAAAGATGTTCTAAACGCTGTCACAGTCTCATCTGGAGCTATCCATCAATGAGGACATGTGAGGACTGGAGGGGTTCAGGCTGAGCTATCCCGAAATTAATCCTACTCCCGTCGAAGTACACAGATCAGCCGACTGGGTGACGGGTACAACTTTAATTAGGTTTTTGGGCTTGAGCCAGCAAATGCATCCCCATAGAGCTAAGTGCCCAGGTACTAACGCACACACTTGTCTGGGTAGCAGATGACAGGTCCTGTAACAGATGAGACCATTACGAGACAGTCTGGGGAAAACAGCTAGGCCAATGTCTAATCTACACTGCTCATGAAGGAGAACAAAAAGACTGGAACTTGTTCCTCAAACCCCTCCCTCTCTCCCCCCCACCACACACCCTGAGTAGAATACAGCGACAGCAAATCTCAAATAAAGATTTATCTCCATCTCTCACCCTGCATCAAACACACACACACACACACGCACACACAAACACTGACACACATGCGTGCCCAAGCACACACTAAACGAAGAGCATTAAGTTTCTGGAGCCAAACAATGCATCAAAATCATAGCGGTGAGAGCATGAATGTAAAAACCTAAACAGCATCGCTGTCACAGACCACGGAGGTTAGGACATTTAAAACATTGCAATTGGAACATTTTAAATGACACAGTTGGGAATACTGGGAGGGAGTTGTTTGTTTTGCAAAGGCCTCTTGAATTTCCTTAAAGGTATATGGGTCCCTCCAGTGGCAAGGAGGTATAAAAAATTGCAGGGGAATCTGTCTGAGACCCTCACTGACCCTTTCTCATTGTATATAAGATTCAAAAAAAAAAAAAAACAAACTTGTATTTGCCAGAGCCTAACAACAGTGCCTGCACCATCACAAGTAATAAATGTGAGTTGAATAAACAAATGAACAAACTGCAAATTACAACACATGCTGAGTCAACTGGCACTAGGTCATTGCAATCGGCAGCAATTAAAACAAACATGACAAACGGACTCTCATGGCCCACCTTCTCAGTGTTCACACACAATCCGACACAGTAAATTCATCTGCCTTGGAGCCAAGCTGCATTTCAGCAAAGGTATTGTCTCCCTCCAAAATGCTAAAGAACAGTCACAATGAGCCTGGCAATAAATGTTTTTGGCATGAGCAAAGGATGGTTTGATCACATTCAAAAGAGAACTGGTTGGCTTACCATCAGAATCCAGGGAACGAATGCTACAGAAACCTGTACTGCTTGATCTGGGTCCTCTGTGGAAGCATTTAAGTAAGGGCTCATCTACAAACAGGGCTGCAGCACTTCCAACTGATTCTATAGTTCTTGTCCAAGAAAAGAAGATAATGGGAAACAGCTAGACAGAATCCCAGGGACTGAAAACCTTCCTACTTACAAGCTTACCGACAAGGATAGCACTGATCTGGCCTGTGCAGGACTGCTTTTATTGAATGCGGTATTGTTGAAGACTGTGTACGCTGCTCCGAGTACTCTTTATGAAAACCCACCAGAGGCAATTCTTCCCTCAGGCCTCAGTGCCAGCAAACGCTGTCCTTTTATCTTAACGTGTTCATCTTGCAGACGCTGGAGACCTTAACTGAATTTCCCTTTTTACTTTCGCTGCCAGGAACTACTAGCTGAATTTTAAGTCTCCCTTTTTAGGACTGTGAAGGATACCACACCACAAAATTCTTTTCAACACTCTCACTCTCTGGTTCCATTTTACTACTCTTATTTTTCCTGGATGTGATGTCTTACTTTTCAATTTCATTTATCCTTAGGACTTTCTGTAAACCTCCACAAATCCTTCTGAAATACATAAAGAAACAAATTACAATTGTTAAACCTTCAGTTAACCAGGAATATGGCAAGTTGAGTGTCCTTGAGAACACACTGTTCCGGTTTACAGAAAAGTTGAAAATGTATCCGTCTTTCTTTCTGCCAAAAGCACAGTATTCTTTTTTTTTTTTTTTTTTTTTTTGGAGAGGTTTTCGCTATAGGGTGCGTGCACTCGCCAGACAGAGAGAAACATAGAGACAGAAAGCAAGAAATCACCCCCCAGGGGGGATGGCCACGCCACAATCCCTTCTCCTCCATTCTCCTCTCGGGATCTTGGGCACGCACGCACACGCGCCTGGCGTGAGTTTTAAGCCACCGGGTCCGGGACACGAACCACGGTCGACTACATGGGAGTCCAGCGACATAGCCATTACGTTAACTGCTGGTTCCCAAGCACAGTATTCTAAACATACTTATTGATGATTTGGCACAGCCACAACATAATATCTTTGGCAAAGTCTTGAAATTAAGAGTTCAGAGACCTGAATCAATGCATGCATGTCACTTTCTATGCGACAATGGTCAAGTCACTTGAATTCTGAGGCTTGCATTAATCTGTAAATTGGGAATAACAGTCCCTATGCCCCAACAGAGGGTTGCGAACATCACGTGAAAACACACACAGTCCTTTATAAACCATAAAGTACAATCTACATCTAAGGATCATCCCTGCTTTCTTCCATCACCCTGAATAGCTCTTCTCATTAACAAAGAAGGTGTAAAGGATGACCTGGAAGTCTACTGAGAATAAGACCTGTGTGTTTTGGAGTTTTCTTAGGTTTTCTTTATTCTCTTATGAGATACAGTGAACTTCATGTAAATGCAAGAAACCCAAAGAGAGAGTCCTTGTGGGTGAGGCTTTGAATATGCACTAACATAGACCTTGGAAGCCAGGCCTGGTCATCCCACTACAGAGGAACAGGGTCCTTGATCAATCCACTCTCTGGACATCTGTCAGACTAGTTTTTCTATGCTGCAAACCAGATCCCGTCAATTAACTGCTTAATTCCCCCTCTAAGGAGCCCAACTGCCTGTAGGTCAAGTCCAGGCTCTCCACAGCCAAATGCTCTCCAGGATAATCTCCTGATATGTCCCTACAATCAACCACCCAGTCACCACAGGCCCTGAAACATCACACTCTCTCCCACCTCTGAGCCTTTACCTTCTGTACAAAACCCCCCTCTCCTTTACCTAGCTGTTAACCTTTAACTCAAACTTCAGAACTAGTTCAAAAGATCCTTCTCCCGGAAGCCTTCTCTGGTCCTGAAGCCACTTCCTTTCTGTGTGTTCCATGGTAGTTTATTCCTGTCACTGTTGGGAAAATGTCCCCTTGCATAGCAGAGGAATGGCCAAAGTTCAGTGCTGCTGGATAAAGGAATGGATTCTGTTCCTTTGCCAGGGCAGAAAGAGACCACTAAAAGTTGTGTTTTTGTGGTCTGTTTGTTTCAAGCCAAAAGCAACACCAGTAGCAGCTGGCAAGTGGGAGGTGCCTAGTTAATTAAAGAGCCTAGTTAACAGAAACCAGCTGATAAGATACGCACGACTGGTGGGTGTGCTCTCCCTGTGCACTCATCCTTGCACCACAAAACAAATACAATACCCCCCGTGACCCCCCAGACTCTGACAAGCCAGAAACCCCAATACACATCGCAGCATGCATTTTCACATATTCGTTCCATGGTTCCATTTTATTAGTCACTTATTTTTCCTGGCTCCCAATGCCTTTTTATTTTCTATAGCATGTGTGCGTTCACTGGAGAGAGACAGAGAAAGTGAGAAAGTGTCCCCTGGGGAGAGGCCATGCTGCAGTCCCTTCTTCTCTATTCTTCTCTCAGGATTGCAGGCGTGTATACACACGTGCCTGGCATGTTTTTCAGGCCACTGGGTCCAGGCTCAAACCTCAGAGTCAGCCATGTGAGTCTAGCTGCCTTAACCACTATGCCACCAGGTTGGCCCCTAAAGCCTTTATTTTCAATCTCATTTAATCTTATTACTTTATATAACCCTCCACAAATGCTTTAAACTATAGACAGAAACAAGTTACAATTGTTAAAGCTTCGTCTCACCAGAATATTTCAAGTTGGGTGTGAAACACTCCCGTGAGATGGACACAGCCAAGTCCCCAGACTCGAACCAAAACCAGAGATACCATAACAGAAACACATGCATGAGGAAGGAAACCATGGGCACGTCATCTCATCAGAAACACGTACGCGACCTGATGTGTAAAGGGAGCCACGAGGAGATGCCAGGAAGCTCTGAGTCACGGTGTGCTCACCGGAGCAAGCACTGGGAGCACATAGCTCTTGTTCTGGTCTGCCGGTGCCCTGAAACAAATTAGTACTTTCTCTGGGTACCTCCGCACCACCCTCAAAATATGTGTTTCTAGAGGAGGCTGGTGATGATGGCACATGTACCCACACACAGACACACACACTTCAGCCAAAGGAGGGTGGGCACGCGACCCAACTTGGATCCCTCTGTCCCTCACCCATCTGGCCATCCCAACAAGAAGAGAGAGGGGGGGGGTTGGGACCAGCAGATGGCATAAAGGCTATGTCACTGGACTCCCACATAATCGGTCATGGTTCAAGGGGCTTAAAACTCACGCCGGGTGCATGTGTGCCCAAAATCCCAAGAGGAGAATGAGACTGCAGTGTGGCTATCCCTCCAGGTGATTTCTCGATTTCTGTCTCTCTAGCAAGTACACACGCCCTATAGCAAAATTCTCTCAAAAAAGAGAGAGAGAGAGAGAAAAGAGGATAGTGGGGCAGCCAAATGTAAGAGCCCTCCTTCCTCTTCTGCAATAACTGGGAAGATGGGATCCTAGCAGGCTGGCAATGAGGGGCCCAGCCCCTTGGAACTAGCGGGAGTGGAGGCAAGAAAAAGCCGTCAGCTCTCGGAGAGCCCGAGTGGCCTGGCAGTGTTCCAGTGCCCATCCTGCCAGCAGTTCTGTGACACAGGTGATCAATTCCCCTTTTGTCAAATGGAGTTCAACTGAGTTTCTGCCACTGGCAGAAAAAAAAGTCCTGTCCATTATATACTTCACCCCAGGCCCTCCTCTCTCCCGCAGTCCCCTCCCACTCCTCGACAAATATTTTAACCCTGTTATGAACATGTATACATGTTAGGTAGGATACACCTTTTTATCAACAGCAGCCCAAAATTCTTTCAGAAGCACCAGGGTTTCCAAGAATAAATAAATTATGAACCAACAAAAAATTTCTTGACAATACAGGGACATGTAAATAAATCACAGCATATCCACTTGATATTATAAAACCATTTTTAATGCTTGCCAGGAGTAAGTTAAAATGGAAAAAAGTTACATACCATATACGTATATTCCAGAGTGTGTGTGTGTGTGTGTGTGTGTTCACACACATACGCACAAGTCCTACTATCCAAATTTTATTCAATAAACATTTTTATGATGGCTGGGGCGTGGGTGAGTGGAGAAGACTATTCTACACTAAAAAAATTACAACCTAACAGTAAAGGACATAAGAATTGACTGTGAAAGTGCAATTCTATGAAAGAACCCCCTGGCCAGGCTTTTTTTCCCCTCATCTGTAAAATCTTAACTCTTCTCATTCAGCCTAAATGCCACCTCCTCCTAGAAGGGTTCCCAGTTTCCCTGACTACGCTGTCCCACAAAGATCTCTGCACCAAGTAGGTGAGTTAAACTCATTAGCTCGGGATTTTAAACTGCTTAGCATTTGTCATGTAAAACATTTCCACCTCTCTTAAAAATATATAAAAAAATTAAAAACTTTCAGTCCCACCTAAATGGCACAGTCCAAAACATACTGAACTGCAGTGCCAGAAGCCACAGGGCTGACTGTGGGTTTGGCTTCCCCAGCCCAGCTGAACAGGCCCATGAACGCTCATGACCAAGATCCCAGAAAACTGGAGAAAGGGGACCACAGAGTGACCAAATCTTCTCAAGGGTGCTTATTTCTCTCCATTTTCTCCCTCCTTCCCTCCTCCCTCACATGCATGTACATGCATTCTCTATCATGAATAAAATAAATAAAAATGTATTAAAAATTAAAAGGTGGCTGTATCCCACATGGCTGTGTAATTCAGCTCCCAGACACGGCTTGAAAAGTATGCCAGGTGGGAAACGAGCAGTTAGTGTAATGGCTATGTCGCTGGACTCCCACGTAGTCAACTGCGGTTTGCGTCCCGGACCCGGTGGCTTAAAACTCACGCCGGGCACGTGTGCGTGCGTGCCCAAGATCCCGAGAGGAGAATGGAGGAGAAGGGATTGCGGCATGGCCATCCCCCCTGGGGGGTGATTTCTCACTTTCTGTCTCTATGTCTCTCTGTCTGGCAAGCACAAGCGCCCTATAGTGAAAAACCTCTCCAAAAAAAAAAATATATATATATATAAAAAAGTATGCCAGGTGCATGTGTGTCCAAAATCCTGAGAGAAAACTGGAGGAGGAGGGATTGTGGCATGACCGTCTCACATGGGGGGATGCTCTCTCGCACCCCATCCCTCCTCTCCTTCCCTCTCTCTCTTTCTCTGGTGAGCACACAAGCTCTTTAGCAAGTCTAAAAAAGAAATAGCATGCAATAAACCAACACACTTCAATAACTACGCTAGCCATTTGGTCAAATAATTTGGCAGAATTATTAACCAGTATAAATGGTAGCACTATTTGTCCCAGTAAATGCAATCCTCATTCCTATCCTAGGAATTTCAAGAGAAATTGATTTTATGCTCACAGATGTTCACTGCAGCATTATTTAAGCAGCCAAATGTCCAACAAAGGAAGAAATTCAGTAAATCACATGAAAACTACACAGTGAAAGAGTGTGTATTATTCGACCTGCTCATTCTGCAGTCTACACAACATGGGAAGAAAGGAGGTGATCACAGAGCACAGAACGATTTCCAGCCTCTGATCAGAAAGGAGCCCAGGTGCACCAGGGCTCAAGGATAATACTAAAAACAGAAGGAGTTGCTTTGTTAGGGAAGTAGACCTGTAGCTGACGTGTTCTTATTTTTCTGAATTTTCACTACTGCTCTTAATGTTTAAAATGTTATTAAAATAAACAAATTTTAATACAAATTGCATTTGTATTTTAATTCTTCAACATTTACATTAGAATTTCTACCTATGGATCTTGGGATCCCGCCACAAGCAGCTACCAGAGAAGTAACCACTGGTACCTGCAGGTTCTCTTTTGAGCCCTCTACTCTAATGACTCTGCCTGCTCTAGGGCAGGTGATTCAATTAATCTGGGGGGCAACGACCACTCGACTCAGACAGACTCAGATCCTGCCCCACTCAACTGCACCCAAGCTGTGTATCTGAATGTGACTCTCAGGAGGGACTAAATTCAAAGATGCTGAATACTTTAGTTTAAATATAATTGAAATTTAATAAGCCTACCTAATTCAGAGAGAATTTTTAAATGCTAATACTCAGTCTTAAAAAAAGATCACAGAGAAACCTAGCTACAATCTTTCTGAAGAACAATTTGAACATTATCTATAAAACAGTCTTTAAAATATTCATACTCTTTAACCCAGTACCCAGTCCTTACACCTCTATCAGAAGGAATCGGTAGATAAATACTTACATATATCGGTGTTTGCTACAACATTCGTTCTAAGGCAAGAAGGGTGAAATGACCAAGATGCTCTACAATAAGGGACTAGGTAAATAAACTGTAGCAGAGCTGTGAAATAAAGATCATCTGTGACATGGCAACACACCAAAGAGAGAACACTGAAAAAAACATTCAGGATACAAAACTGTATTTTCAGCATGATACCAATATTGTGTGTGGGTGGACGGCTGTGTGTGTGTGTGTGTGTGTGAGAGAGAGAGAGAAAGACAGAGAGAGAATAAAAGGACCAAAACATCAGATATCAGCAGTTCAGGCTGGCCATTTCTAGGTGATGAGATCAGTGAAGTACTTTCTTCTTTGTATGTCTGGGTTGTTCTGAGCCTCCTGCCCTGCGTACCACCCTATCACAGAAACAGCCACAGCCCCAGGCCTCACGCACGGATGCGCGGACGCACTCACACGGATGGTGCAGTCTCCTTTGCTCCTCTCTCGGCGGGCCTCCTCCAGGTCCTTCTCTAGTCTCTCCCTCTCATGCTGCAAGTCGCTCAGCTCCTGAGTGACCTTCTTAATGTTCCTACGCAGCCTGTGGTTCTCTGCACTCTTGGTCAGGTTCTCTGAGTGCAGCTCAGCCAAGAGGGCTTCCTTCTCTGACAGAGCAGCCTCATAATCTTCAGATCCCTGTGAGAGAGAGGAGAGGAGGGAGATGAACGAGTTTCACACCTCATTAAACAAAGAAACAAAAAAACTATGAGCTCCTTTTGCACCTTGGGGGGGGGGGAAGAAAAAGATTAACATAGACAACATTCAGGATCCAAAGCATAAATAATATGAAGAATTTGTAATAACACCGGATAACATTTGCATTATGATGTTGATGTTAAGGTAAAAGTCTACAGTTGAGTAAAATAAGCGTTTTTTTAAAAAGACTAAAAGGAAAAGCACAAAAAGTTAAAAGTAACTATCTTCTCTGGGGTGAGAATATGAGTCGTCAGAAAATTCATGACGCATTTTTGCACAGAAAAATATGTCATGACTTTCCCAATGACACAACAGTTGATTTTTTTCTTCCCTTGGTGTTTTCAAATGCTCTAAGATGAGTGAATGTGTTACTTCCATAATGGTTAAAAAAATTAACTTATTTTATGGGACCAGCATATAGCATAACAATTAAGTCACTGGACTCCATGTAGTCAACCACAGTTCGAGTCCTACACTAGGGGGGCTTGAAACTCACACCAGGAACTTGTGGGTGCATGCCCCAAATCCCAAGAGGGGAATAGAGAAGAAGGAGCTGTGGCATGGCTATCTCCCCTGGGGGTGATTTCTCACTTTCTGTCTCTCCATCAAGCATACTCCCTATAGCAAAAATCTCTCACTTCAAAAAAAAAAAAAGCTCATTTTTTATAAAGGTAGATGGGAGCCAGAGAGGGGTGAGGAAGTGAAACATAATGTTCTGCGAGGTGACTCACAGGAGAATGTTCCAGGTTCGTGTCTGGAGACCTCCCTGAACACACTAGGCACCAAGGTACCCATGATCTGGGGCTGGCTGAAGCCGGGGTGGATCGCAGTGTCAGGACCCTGCTAGACCTTGATAGAGGTAGAACATGAATAGCACTTGAAAAGCAGAGCGACCTAAGCACTAGCGATGTTCACCTATGTTGGAATGCTCGAACCCAGTCACTTGGAGGAAAACAAGCAGTCACATGGTAGTTTAACAGCTACCTTGAAAGGCTAAGGCTTCAGCCAGTCTAAGGGCTAAATGTGTCAGGAACATCTTTATCTTATTAATACACAGTTCACTAGAGAAGACACAAATGTGATTATCAAACACACACAAAAAATGTTCTAACTCACCAGTAATTAAAAAGAGCAAATTAAAACAAGTTCTCATTCATCAAAGTAATATTGTTTTAATGAGAATAGTCAGTGCTGACAAGCTTGTTGTGAAACGGTACTCTTAATTTCCTTTTCAGGAACTGGTCAAGCATCTAGAAGCCAGGGAATATGTTGGCAGGAATGTAATTGACTGCCTGGACAAATTACATATATCAAGTACATATGTATAGTATAAAATGTTCACACACATCCCTTTTCTAGGGTTCATATCAGAGAAATCCAAAATATGGGGAAGGGGGAATGTGATACTTACATATGAAGGAAGGTTTTTTGTTCTAGAATCTCTTATAAAAATAAAAAAATGAAAAACCTAAACATGTAGTAATACAAAAATGGATTAGTAAAGTGTGATAAATATATACCATGAAATCTTAAAACTAGGTTTACAAAGAATTGAAAACATGGGCATATTTTTGTATTACAATGCTCTATAAAAAATAAATGACCACATTGTAAATGGTCTAAAAAATCTATTATGTAGAGCTAAGTCCAGACACCTTAAAAAAATATTCTGAAGCACTTTAATACTTCTAATCAAAAAAAATTAACCTCTTTTAATCTGTCCTTTGAATTAGACTGAAGCTCCAGATTAAGAATTCAAAAACAAATGACCTGTGAAGGTCACAACTCAGACTGCAGAAAAGGCACAGCTTCTTGGCCTTTCCAGGAAATTTAGGCCCACCAATATTACTAGTTAAGTCTCGGCTGTTCAGGTGTCAACTGCTGCCCCAGACAGGTGGCCTACAACCACAGTAGTCTGGGTGCCACGGAGCCCTGCTGGGCCCGGGTCACCTAAAGACCAGACATTTGGTCCCTTATTCCCCTAACTTCATGCAGAACACAGCAAACTGAAGTGAACTGCATTCAAATTCTGCAGTAAGTTTGCTGTAAGTTTACAAAAGCTTCTGGTTTTGTTTCCTTTGAAAGTAAAATAAATAAAAAAGAAGTGGGAAATCTATGTTGAAGGCGAAAATTTTTTACATAGATATCTGTGGCAGTGCTTACGTAAATAAACTCAACAAAGGAAGGAAAGTAAACAATGATGGGACCACGCTCACCTTGCAGGGAATCCATAGCTACCCATCATTAAGCACTGACCATATGTGAGGAGCTAACTCCTTACTCCTATTCTCTGTTTCTCACACCAGCCCTACCAATTGCACATTATGATCCCCACTTAAGTGACTTGTCTGTCATGAGACCCTAGATGAGTAAATCTGGGATCCAAAGGCCTCCAGAGCCTGGTGTTCTTTACACAGCACCAGACGGCCTTGCCCTTACCAGCGAAGATCCCAATGAACACCAATAACCTAGTAAGAATTCAAACAAGGAGACTGAACTCGAGGGGGAGGGCTATAGACTTAACAAGAGTTAGGGCGTGTTAAACACAGGACAGCAACACTCACTACTAATAGTTATTATAAAGTGATGAAAGTTCTGCAGGATATCACATAAATAACAATGGCAAACTCCAAGCTTTAAAATTCATTGAAACTTGGGGCCAGCAGGTGGCATGGTGATTAAAGGCACCGGATTCCCACATAGCTGACCACGGTTTGAGTCCCAGACCTGTCAACTTGCTTTCTCGCTTTCCCTTTCTTCATCTCTCTGTCCCTCTCTCTGTCTCTCTCTGGTCAAATTAAAAGATAATAATAACAGACGGAATTAAATAAAGAAATAATTATTAAAAAAAAAAAAAAAAAACTTGTTAAAACTCCAAGCTCAAAAAATGCAAATTCATAGCTTCTTATTCTATTCACTTCATAAAGACACTTTACACTTTCCATGACAAATTTTCATTAAGTAACCCTTAGAAATACTTCTTTGGAGAACTTTTTTATCTTTTTTCTACAGGATGCCCAGGTGGCATTGACTTGGTTCAATTAGACATGGTCAGAAGCTGAAGACCACGTACAATATTAAGCAAACTGCTTCTGCCCCCTGTGTATAAACTGGATGAGTTTAGGCTCAGTTTAGGCACCATGGTTGTGCACTGCTTGGAAGGCTGGAAGCCATATGGGAGGCCTAGGTTGGGATACCAGGTGGACCTAAACGTGCCGGGCATGCCCATGGGCACATACATCTGCAATCCTGGTGAGCTGGAAGGCTAGGGGGTGCATCACAGGAGGACGAAATCAGTTAAGGGTACCTGTCTGTCTGTCTCTCTCTCTCTCTCCCCCACCCCGCATCCCCCCAAATCTTTCTCTTTCTCCTTCATGAAAGACATACATAAATAAAGTATTTAAAAATACCTATCTGTCTCAGGGCCAGCAGGTCATGTGATAGTTAAGGCTCTGGACTCCTACTTGGCCAAATGAGGTTCAAGTACTGGACCTGACAGCTTGAAAATCATGCCGGGCACATATATGCCCAAAACTCCCAACAGAAGAATGGAGGACTGCAATGTGGCCATCCTCCCTAGGGGGTGATTTCTCACCTTCCTTCTTTCTCTATCCTATGCAAAAACTTAAAAAAAAAAAAAAAAGAGGAAGAAGAATTAAAAACCTATCTGTCTCTCTCCCACTCCTTCTCTCTCCCCTCTCTATCAAAATGGGGGAAAAAATGAAGAGAGAGTTAGAAAGCCCAGGGTTGAAAGACCAGTCCTAGCTATGTGGCTTGGGAGAAGTTAGCTTCTCTGAAGTTTATTTCCTCATCTGGGAAATGGGAGGCAACAGCCTCTACTTCACAGGGTTGTTGTGAATGTGAAATCCAATACATAAAGTGCCACTTCAGTAGGTGCAAGATTACAGATCTAGGTCCCTTTTTTCTTTGCTTACTTTATAATCTTTTATTCTTGATAAAAGGTATCAGAGAGGTTTCTTCAAACCAAAAGCCATATATATATATGTATGTGTATACATATATATATATATATATGTATATATATATATATATATATACACACACACACACACACACACATATATATACATATATATATATATATATGTATATATATATATATATATATATATAAAACCATTAGCAGAACATCTGAAAAACAACCAAAGTAACTACTATATTTTTGGGCCAAAAGACTATCCCACCCAACTGAAGAGTGAGCTAACATTTACTGAGCCAATGACTTGTGCCCAGATATACATCCCTGTTAAGCCTGTAAGGTCTATTTGACATGAGTGTGATTATCCAGATTTTACAACGCACAGACAGGTGGGGGCAGCTCGCTTACTCTGCCCAAGGTAACAGTTGGTGAAGAGCAGAACCAGGATTCAAATCCATGTTACACCCCTTGTTCTTCCCAATCAAAAAATATGGTACATCCATACCGCGGATTGACTATATACAGCTGTTTAAAAAGACTGGGTAGCACAGAGTAAACACCCACACCCACACCCATACACACACACACACACAAGTAAACTGCTAAACTCTAAGGTCAGTGGACTGCACCAATATCAATGTCTTGGTTCTGATATTATTTAAGTTATGCAAGATATGACCCTTTGAGAGAACTAGATAAAGAGTGTACAGAAATCTACTGCATGTGAATCCATAATTATCTCAAAACAAAAAATTTTTAGAAGACTGGTTAGATAGATAGATAGACAGATAACCATATATATATATGTATGTGTGTATATATATACACACACATACATACACACACACACACACACACACACACATACTGGAAATGCCATGATGCATTTTTGCATAGAAAAACATGTTATGGCTTTTCCAACAACCCTACATACACTGCCGTGGAAAGAATGCTAGATTTCTTTTAAAAGTTATAGGACGGGGTCCAGCAGGTGGACTGGTAGTTAAAGTGCTGGACACTCACTCCCACATGGCTGACCACAGTTTGAGTCCCAGACTAGTGGCTTGCTTTCTCATTCACCCCCCAATCTGTGTGTGTGTGTCTATCTCTGGTCAAATTAAAATAAATGAATAAATAAATAAAATTAAATCATTCAAAAAAAGTTATAGGACGAACTTAATGATCTTACTTAACTTTCTCAAGTTCACGTGTATATGTGTATAAATATGCATCGAAAAAATCCAAGCGTTTACCAGTGAACATCTTTAGAGGTAAGTTTATCAATGATTTCTACCAACTTTTTTCTAGTACATTAAATATTTTATCAATTTTCTACAATGTGCATTGTTATTTTATGGTTAGAGAGGAGATGCTATTTCCAATTTGAAAATATTTTTTTTAAATGGTACAGAAGTAGCATCGGCCAGTCCACATGGTAATCTTCAGTCATTCCTGTGATTACAGTTCCCGTCTTTGTGCCTCTGAACTACGGCAACTGCCACTAGAGTTTAAATATCACTTACTGTTGCTTCAGTTTCAGGCTTGATGCAGACCATGTGATCTTCAGTTATTTAACTCACAATGCAAGTAGTTCAAATCATGATATCCCAAAAAGGTCACAGTAAGTGAAAGGAAGTACACTTACAAGTGTCTGTGTAACATTAAACTACTCACACTTCACAAGGAAATCGCCAATACATTACAGTGCACTGTATGCACTTCATCACTCCCAATAGGAGCAGTGAAAAGAAAATAGGCTTTGGGGACAGATTGGGTTTCGAGTCCTGGCACAAAATGGCTAAAGTTCGGAAACACACTACCTACTTGGGTAGGATTAAAGGAGGGTTCTCTGAGCAGGCGTCCTGTCATGTGGAACTCGGGAATTACGGCAGTTCCTGATCTCTGTGCATTCGCAGACACGAGCCCTGACCAACAATGTGCATTGCAAGTCCCTAAAAATCATTCCAAAGGTCTCTCAACCAGGACTGGAGGTTATTAAATTAATAAATGTACATAATAAATCTGGTAGCATTTAAATTTATAAGGCTCATTTCTTTCTTTTAAGGCCCAACATAAAAAGTAAAATATCATAACACTTACAAGGCTGTCTAGTTTCTCTGGCTATCATTTGCCAACATATCTTTTTTTCCTCAAGCAATGGAAAATATGGGTGGTTTTCCTAAGAAATTAGTTTTCAAAGCTTGTTAATTTCTTTTTTTTTTTTTTTTTTTTTTTTGGAGAGGTCTTTGCTATAGGGCACGTGCACTCGCCAGACAGACAGAGACAGAGAGACAGAAAGTGAGAAATCACCCCCCAGGGCCACGCCACAATCCCTTCTCCTCCATTCTCCTCTCGGGATCTTGGGCACACATGCACACGCACCCGGCGTGAGTTCAAGCCACCGGGTCCGGGGCTCGAACCACGGTCGACTACATGGGAGTCCAGTGACATAGCCATTACTCTTACTGCTGGTCCCGAAGCTTGCTAATTTCTAAGCAAGGAAAAAAAATTCCAGTGTAACTTCAGCTATGTCAAAACGGGGGAGGGGGAAGGGAAGTCTGAGAACCCCAAAACAGAGATTAGTCTATGCTTCTAGCACTCCACGATTTAAACCAAATTACTTCAATTGTTCTTACTATGAACCAAAACTCTGCAAAAGATAAAGCATGGTATATGGATGTTAGGAATCAAACAGCTTTAAATTAGACTTAACTTCTAACTTCTACTTTATAACCAAAGGCAACCTCAGGCAGGGGGTGGGAGAGAGAGAGGTTTAGGCCGTTTAGACTTATTTTGATGATGGAACTTTATTGATTCATCAAGTTATTGGTAATAGGCATAAACTGCATAGGAAAAGTAGAAACATGGGAAGAAAATATTAAAATAACTTAAAAATGAGGAAGAGAGAGGTAAGATCAAGAGGATGACCAGCAAGAGTCCTTGAAGTGAAGTATGGGGAAAGATAAGAGAAAGGCAGGTCAAAAACTTCAAGGCCTGAAACAGAAACCTGGGAGGGTGTAGGCAGGACTGATGCAGCCGGGTGAGAGAAGTCTGGGTGACAAGTAAAAGCACAGGCTATGGAGTGACTGTAGCTCAGCGGTCAAATCCTCGCACTCTCTGTGACCCTGAGCAAGTAACTCAACCTGGATTTCCTCCAAAGTAAAACAGGATAGTAACAGTGCCCGATTCCCAGAGCTGCTGTGCAGATAACTGAGACCCTCTACAGGGAGCACTTGGCAGGTCGTGGCACATAGTATTTGTTCAATAAATGCTTGCTGCCATTATGAGCAATTACGCATTTAAATCCAGGGCCCCCACTTGCTAGCTGTGTGACAGTGAGTAAGCTGCACACTCTCACTTAGCCTCAAAACCCCACAGGGGTGTGAAGATTAAATGAGATAATCCACATATCTTGCACTGTCTATTATGTGGCACAGAGTAAACTCAGCACTCCCAACCGTGGGGGTAGTTGTCATCATTACCATCATCATTTTGAGGAGGGGGCTGGAGAAGCTCCCAAAGCTAGTGCAGAATTTCCCTTTAATTAGACTGAGCTAATTCTATCACTGAAGACCACCCACAGTTTTCCTTATTAAAATCATCCAAGTTCCTTTCAGTTGCAAAGTCCTTACCTCACCAGGAATAAGGATCAAAGAGACAGCCACTTAAACCAAAGTGAACACTTACCTGGAGTTTCCGGGTCTGTGCTTTCTGCGGGGCCTCTCTGCCTGCAGCAATTGCGGCACTGAGCCCTTCGATTTCAGAGTTAAGTTCTTCAACCTGGCGGGGAATAAGGAACAGCGGCCAAGTACACAACTGAGCGCTCCTCTCTCCGCACAGCCCAAATGCTTTTCCTGCTCAACTGTGGAGTGCCTATAATCAAGGGCTCTATAGTCAGGAAAGACCTGAGTGGGGTTTCAAGATTGGCCATTTACAGCTGGATGACTTCAGGTGAGACACTTAATCTCATTGAGACTCAATTCCCTTAACTGTGAAGTGAAGATACCACCACTCACCTGACTACGGCGTGTTAGCGTGAGATGAGGTAACGCGTACTGTGCTAACGTACGCCTGGCTCATGCTGACGTAACTTCTAGTTCTGCCTGGATGGATGACCCACACAACCAGCGAGGCTGGCTATTCCCAGCCAGAATTCCTCATCTTCAGTGCCCCAGAGTCAGCCACGAACCACCGTGACCACATTCTGAACTTGCCAACACCTAGCATTGCTTCCCCACTGCTGTCATGACATACTGAGTCTCCAAATTCAGCAGGGCCATCAAGTCCCACACGTGGTACAATTATGACTGTTATTATGAATCAAACCTCTGCCGTATCTGACGCTGGTGACCACTCAAATTCTCACATTCTTCATTTCTTCAACACCATAGTCTCCTGGTGAGTTTCTTATTTCTGAAACCACCCCTCTGTCTTCTTTGTGCATTCCTCTCTCAATCCCTAAAATTCTGACAGCCCTTGTAGTCCTATCCTCAGTCTTTTTTTTTTATTATTTTTAGAGAAAGATTTTTTACTATGGGGCAGAAGCGCTAGCCAAAGAGAGACAGACAGACAGACAGAAAGTCAGAAATCACATCCCGGGGGGGGGATTGGCCACACCACAATCCCTTCTCCTTCAATCTCTCCTCTCGGGATTTTGGGCACACACATGCACGTGCGCGCACACACACACATCCAACATGAGTTTCAAGCCACTGGGTCCAGGACTTGAACAGCAATCAGCCTTCTTCTTTCCCATTCTGCACTGTCCTAGGATAACCAGGTCAATCTTCAGAATTCTGACTCACTCCTGTACATGAGAAATTCCCAGATCAACCTCTTCTGGACTGAGCTGGCTCCAAACTTTGCTCATGCCTATCTGTCTGCTTCCCTTACAGCTGACCTAGAAGGGCCACAGCTCCTGAAGGTCAGTGCCTGCTAAACAGACTGCTCCTCTCAACCCCCAGCCCTCTTACTACCATATTCTAGCTGCTGTGCTTTTCACTGAGTCAGTGGCACCACCACATGCCTAGCTATGCAAGCCACACACCTGCTTCTTCTCTAAAGTCCTACCTCTAGTCATCGAATTTTCCCAACTTTACTTCTAATTTTTAATTATTTCCTATTTTATTTTTTGCATAAATTGCTTCCCATCCATTCCCACTTGCTGTGACCACCGCTCTGATTTGGCCTCTTGGCTCTCATCAGGCTACTAGCCTCTGCCCAATACGCTCCCTCCTGAAATCTACTCTCCAAATATAGCCAGAGATCTCTCTTACATGAAAATGGGACCCTACCTATCTGCTTAACAGCCTCAGAGAGTGTGACCCACGCAGGTAACACGATGAGTCCCCACTCCACAGGCGCGGTTGCTGCTTGCAACCATCTCAGCTTCTTCTCGCCTCGCTAAGTCCTGCTCTTCGCGCTCTGGCAACCCCTGACTGTTTGTGATTCGCACACCTATTTGGCTCTTTCCCAAATCAAGGCCTTGATCAATGTTCTCTCTCTGTCAGAAATGGCCTATCTCTGCTTCCTTTCAGCCTTCACAACTCAGCTCAGGCACCCTCTCCTGCAGGCACTCCCCACACCCAATCCCCAAACCCCTCTTTCCAAGCCCCACTCCCCACACCCCACTCCCCATGCTCCACTTCCCAAGTCCCACATCCACACCAGACCTGGGCGGGCAGCCTCTCCTCCCCCTCCCACCTCCCTGCACTTCCCTCAGTCACAAGGCCCATCACTCTCTCTTCCCCGCTAGACAAGCAGGCAGAGCTGGGGTTCCCTCTTAAGGTGTCTGAACCCAGCAGAGTCACTGGGACACAGCAGATTGCTGTACTAACTAATGGCAAGAAAATAGCAGGGAACCGTCAATTACCACCTTGGCTCCCAAAGGCAACAACCCAACTGCAGAGTCATGAACACGCCTCTCACCATTCCTTTCTCTCAATTCTGTTTTCTTTCAAAAGATGAGGCCTACAACATCCAGTATGGTAGCCAGTAGCCACGTGCAGCTCTTGTCACATTAAATTTTGGTGGGTCTGAACGGAGATGTGTTACAGGCATACCTGGACTTAAAACACTTAGTTCTGGGGAAAAAAGTGCTAACTACTTTATTATTACTTTTGTTTTATTGATCACATAGTAAAATGGTAATGTTTAGGGACCAGCAGTTAGCATAATGGCTATGTCGGTGGGCTCCCATGTAGTCGACCGAGGTTCAAGTCCCGGACCCGGCAGCTTAAACTCACACCGGGCACGTGTGCGTGTGTGCCCAAGATCCCAAGAGGAGAATGGAGGAGAAGGGATTGCAGCGTGGCCATACCCCCTGGGGGGTGATTTCTCACTTTCTGTCTCTCTGTCTGTCTCTGTCTTCCTGGCGAGCGCACATGCCCTATAGCAAAAACCTCTCCAAAAATAGAAAGAAAAAAAATGATAATGTTTGAATATGTATTATTAAAAACTAATTTCACTTGTTTCTTCTTACTTCTTTTAATGGTACTAGAAAAATTTTAATTACATATGTAATTCATATTTTATTTATACTAGACAGTACCAGGCTCCAGAAGAATTTCCAGTTAAGTAAAGCATCCTTTTCCCACTTTCCATTCTAGCTCAGTTCTCTTATAAACTTTTTATCTATAGCCAAAAACTCAGAGTAAGACAGGCCAGTCACAGAAGCTAATAAAGAAAAATCTCACTTCAAGTGTATCAGACATACCTCTTTTTCCTTTGATTTTAATGCCACAGTTAGACCCTGAATGGCTTTATCCCTCTTTAAACTATTTTTCTTCTCTGTAGCAATTTCTCTTTCCTTCTCTCTCAGGTCCTCCTGAAGTGCCTAAATTAGATTAGAGGAAGATGCACTAAGTTGATGCGTTCCAACCAAAATGCACTGTAAATATATCTTTAAGAGCACACTCAAACGCAGTTATTCTATCTTATTCCTGTCAGCCCGTGATTAATGTTTCCAAGTCAAGCTGAACGCAGTGGCAGCGGCTCCACGTTACTGTGTTAGCGCTCACGGCAACCGGACTGGGTGAAGGGAAGGGATCTGATCAGTTAAGACGATGACAGCTATTCCTACGGGAAGGACTCCAATGCCTTCTGGAATTTGAATACAGTCACATTAGCGTCTTTGAAACGGTACCAGGTTATTTGGGGGGAAATAACAGATCATTAATTTCATTCCTTAATGCTACAGAAGCTAGCAGACTGGAATTTGGTGTGATGGAGACTGAACTATACATTTATAGTCTGAGTTCATTCCCAAGATAATCACTGCTGCCTCCCTCCCGGGCTAGTTGTGAGGATCAAATGAGATAATGGATGTGAAAGCGCTTTTGAAGCTGACAGCCACTCCATAAATGCTAGCTGCTGTGACCGGGGGTCCGAGGACCACAGAGCAAGGTTTGGCATCAGACTGGTCAGTCCGAATCCTTGCTCTACCTCTCCTTAACTATGTAATCTCAGGCATGTGGCCTCAGCCCTCTGAGCCTCAGGTACCACATCTGCAAAATGGAAACGCCTACTTCACAGGGTTATTTGCAAAGGCTGAAAAATCCTCTCAAAGCTCCCTTAGCTGGAATGGCACACAGTCCATTCAACAAATGACAGCTGTCATCAAACACAATTGTCTTTTGCTCTCAGAATAAAACAAGAGGCGAGAATAGGGTAAGTCTTCAGTAAACTTTTGTAAACTATAAACACATACCTGGATCCTCTCTTCAAAGTGCTTTCTCTCCTTCTGATGCTCCATTTGTGCAGCCTAAGAAAAGGCATTAATTGTTGCTCAGAAGAAACTCAAAATCCAAACGCTTCCCCAAAACAATTAGAGTGGGCATCTCATTTACTTGCTTTCTCTGCTACTGTGGAACTCAATAAAAAAGTGCCCCCTCTTTCTCTCTGCCCCACCCAAAGCCTCACCTGATCTGAGTGACGAAAAGTGTGAAGATACACAACCCCCATTGGGTGGTCAACAGCCCCAGAGAGCAGGCCGAGGTGCTGCTGAATGAAATGGAAAAGGCCTGCTAAAGACAACACCCAGGAAGTGCAAGCGTGAGCCTACGGGAGGAGCAGGGGACAACGGCGATGACAGGTGACAGTTAATGGTGAGGTTACTGAAGTCATTGCCACGGCAGGGACAAAGACCCTGTTCCATAAAGAAAGCGAGGCCTTTCATAAACACCCAGAACACGCCCTGATGTGAACGTGCCGCATGCAGCAGCCACCCAGGGTGCCACAAGACGCAAGTCTCGACTCGTCCTGCCCACCCTCTTCAAAATGACTTGCCATGGAGGCGCCTAGTGTGGGGGGGAGCCCAGGGAGGCTTTGGGACCAGCTACTAGTAACCCTTGGCCACCTCTGGGAGCCTGGGAAAATAGAACAATCCTCAGAGCTGGTTTCTAAACTCGACGGGAGACCATGATCTCCACTTCACCAAGTGGCTGGGAGGCTGAATGAGGGGCACGCTGCACCCTGTCACATGCTGCCAGGACCAGTGCAGGTTTTAGTTCCTTCCCCCTACTGCCTCCAAAGTTTCAGATCAAAGTTGGCCTCAAGCCTGCCTTTAACCACAAAGGTAAAATGGGTACGATGGTGTACGATGGTGTACGATGCACTGAAAGAAAACCTGAAGGATGAACATAAAGCCCCCAGGCTCCAGTAAATTAACGCCCAGTGAAAGAGCAGCAAGCCGGTACCAGCCTGCTTTTTTAACCAGCTTTCTATATGAACACAAGGCTGGGGGCCCGGGGGTATGCTAGGATCCCTAGCCAAGGCAGTTTCTGCTGATTCTTCAGCTGATAGGTAACACTAGCTGGACCTGGGCGTGCGTTCCTTCTCCTATTCAGGAGTCAATTCTTCTAATTCAAGGCCCCCCTTCATGTCCCATTGCCTCACCTCAGTTTCTCTATCCTTTCCTTCCCTCGGAGCAGCAGAAAGTCCTCGGAGCTCTCCAGATGACACATTCGCATCAGGAGATGCCATCTGAGATTTCTCCTCTTTAAGGCACTGAATTAAAGCTTCTTTGCTCTTCAAAGAGAGCTTCAACTCCTCAATCAGTCTAAAAGAGAACAAAATTTAAATATTAATTCTAAGCTGTTTTCTTAGCTCAGTGGAGCAGGAGGAGGTAGGAAATGGGGCCAGACATTTTCAAAGTAGACATATCCAATGACTGAACATAAACGGATCACATTTTGCAGGTCAGAGATTAAGAGCCAGAATTCGTGTGACACTAACTGGTCTCCTTGCCTCCAGCCTGGCCCTGGCGGATCTAACACCGAGTGGCCAGACTACATTCTGGTCAAGTCTCATGCCTGTACAGAGACCTTTAATGGCCCCCACTACCAACAGCACTAGATGACTCATTCTTTTAGCCAAGAAATCTTCCCTCCAAAAGAATTCTGTCACGAAGCCTAAGCAAACACAACAAATAAAGCAGAGCTGTTCTGGGTGAGTGTGAGAAAACTAAACAAAACAAAAACAAAAACAGAGGGAGCTAGTTAAGCATCACTTCCCCTCTAGAAACTTGTGCCACCCACACTCACCGTACCTCCATGAGGGAGAGCTGAACAATCCTCTGGGCCACCAAATTACCACAAGTCAACTGCTCCCTGACCACTGCAAGTAAGGCAACCTCTGTGAGGTTGCATTTTGTCAGCTACAAAATTGGGATAACTTGCTAGTATGGACTGGAGATAATTTTATAACAATCCTGCACGGCTTCTGGCATATGGCAGAACTCAACAAATGAGATGCTATCATTATTACTTCCTTTTTCTTTTTTAGAGGTTTTTGCTATAAGACACATGCACTTGCCGGGGAAAGAGGGAGGGAGAGAGAGAGACAGTGAGTGAGAAATCACCCCCTGGGGGATGGCTAAACTTCAATCAATCCCTTCTCCTCCATTCTCCTCCTAGGATCTTAGGCATGCACGCACTCACACCTGGCATGATTTTCAAGCCACCGGTTCCAGAACTCAAAGCTTAGTCGACCATGGGGGAAGTCCAACATAAACCACTACACAACCTGCCGATCCCCATTATTATTTTTTTTTTTTGAGAGGTTTTTGCTATAGGACGCATGCACTTGCCAAAAAGAGAGAGACAGAGAGACAGAAAGCAAAAAATCACACCCCAGGGGGGATGGCCACGCTGCAATCCCTTCTCCTCCATTCTCCTCTCAGGATCTTGGGCACGCATGCACACGTGCCCGGTGTGAGTTTAAGCCACCAGGTTCGGGACTCGAACTGCGGTCGACTACATGGGAGTCCAGAGACATAGCCATTTTGCTAACTGCTGGTCCCCTCATTATTACCTTTTTAACCCTCAACGATTAACATCTTATCAGCAGACTCAGAAGAGCCTTTCTATAGCCAAGCCTAGAAAGCAACTCAGTTTGGTAGAAAGAACAAAGGCTTGGAAGTCTGATGGAGCTGCCCTAGACAAACACTCAGCTTCCCAGGGAAGGTAAGAAAGGAGACAAAAATAGCTGTAGCACCCAGCATCGCACCGGGACAGAGGGCGCGAGGCATCACGGTGCAATGCCCCCAGAAACCTGGGAAGAGTAAGAGTGCCCTCTAGGGGTTCGTCTCTGAAATCATTTCATATGCAATCAGGAGAGGTAAAGTCACCAAACCTTCCACTCGAATTGGATGTAGTTTCCTATGTAATTTATACCTCGGTAACCCTGATTTTGTTTACAGAAGACCAAGTTCTAGAAGAGGATGTAAAATGTGGGCCACGCCTGGTGCGAACCAAGGCCAAGCTGAAACACCAGGTTACCTAAAAGGGCACAGCGGACTAGCCGCAGCGGCAGCAGTAACCTCCATGATGCTGAGGCCATACGGGCGGGTCCTGGGTTCACCTCCCAAGGTCTCCTTGTACACACCAGGTGCACACGCCTGTGATCCTGGCTGGCTGAGGCTGGGGGTAGACTGCAGTAAGAAGACCCCATTGGGGGATGCTGGTCTCTCTCTCTTTAAAGAAATAAACGTATTTTTAAAAAATAAATTAATAATAGGCCCAATAGCTTCAATCCAGCAAGACAACAGCCCAGGACCACATCATCCAGGTTTTCAAGAAGAGATGGAAATCCAGACTTTCAAGTGAAATTCTATTTTTTAAATATTGACAACTAATTCGAACTATGAACATCTGCTGGCCATATCTGACCTGCAGGGCTCCTCATACTGACTGATTAGAGATACAGACTCACTGGAAGGGCAGGCTGAAAGGCAGAAAGCAGCTAAGGCATGTACCTTTGAAAGGGTGGTGGGAAGGGTATTGGCAGGGCATCTCGGAAGGGCCTGGTCCTGAACCTTCAACAGTCTGCCCTCCCAGAGGAGGGTCAAGCTGTGCGGCAGATCTGGATACAACTCACTGAGGCACGGCCACACTCTGTGCTGACCTCTGACCTTGAGCTAGCTTCCTGAGTAGACCTGCCTTCAGGGAGGGAGCACACGGATCCTGGTCCCGGAAGAGTTTCGCTATAGAGTCACACCCTGAGCAGAATGCCGGCCCTGGCATGTGGGCGTCCGGCTGTGACATATCTCTCCCCTGGCACGTGGGCGTCCGGCTGGGACATATCTCTCCCCTGGCACGTGGGAGTACAGCTGGGACATACCTCTTCCCGACAGGCATACAGGTTTCTGTGCTAGTCAAAATAGATCTATGGAAAATCCTATGGAGACTCCACAACCAGGACCACAGTAAGTACTAGATAAATATTAGCGCTTCCCAAATGCCCTCTTCCCAAAAAGGTCAGGGGTAAAGGTCTGCAGCAGACGCTGACAGAGGCCAATCCCTCCACAATCACCTTGAAATGGTCTGGGATCTGCACCTTGGCACGTGCTCGGCAGGGCGGCCTCACCCGCTCCCAGGACTGCCCCCCGAGAAGCCTCCCCCTGCCCCACGTCCGAGCAGAGCAAGTCACAGCACAGAACCCTGGACTCAGCTCTCCCACAGCATCGATCACGACGCGCGTTTATCTAAGCGCTGTCCCCTCCCTCCACAGTAGAAGCTCCGTACATGGAGGACAGTGGTCACCTCTGCGTTCCCAAGGCCATGCTCACTAGCTGGTTAAGAAGTGAAGCCATATCTCCTTTAATTCAAGCCTTAGTCCATTCACCCAACCACCTCCTACCCTCCACTCACAGCAGCTCAGTTCCCTCCAACCAGCACACCCGAGTGTCATACTGCCACTCCCTTTCTCCTCCTGGTAGTGCGGGATGTACGGCGGTCCCAGCTGCTCGGGCTCAACCCCTGGCTCAGGGATCACTGCAGCCCTGCCCCTAGCCATCTCACCCTCATGCCCATTCTACCTTCCATCTACCCTGCCTGTCCTCCCCCAGTCACCTGACCCTAGTGTGTCAGTTCACCTGGTCACCGTCACCTCCTGTCTGATTTCCCCATCAGCCTTAGAACCAGGCTTCTACTCGGCCCCAAAGCCCTCCTTACGGGGCAGCCAAAGGGGTCTCTCCAAATTTAAATCTGATCTTGTCATTCCCTCAAGCCCCACCTTAAACTCCTCAGTGGTTTCTCACACGCCCTAGGAAAAAACCCAAATTCCTCAACAAGGCCCACGTGACTTCCCAGCTCCCGCCTCCGTCCCAGAACACCACTCTCGGGCCTGCCACACACGTCTGTGCCCTCACCATGCCGCGTTCCCTCCTGCGCTGGACTCTCACCTGCTGTGCCCTCTGCCTGAAACACCCTCCCTTCCTTCCCTTTCTTTGTCCGACTACTTCCTCCTCACTCTAGTACTTCCTCCAGGAAGCTTGTCCCAGGCCCCCAAACTGGATGATACGTATGTTATGAGAACCAGCACTTACCCAGTCGGTTCCTGCCCTCCGCTCCTTAGACCTAGCTCGAACCTAAGATCCCGCGAGGAAGACTCAACCTGTATCACTCATTCCCACATTCTAGTCACCAAGGATTGGGTAGAAGACGCTCAGGACATATTTGCTGAATGAACAAAGGACATAAATAACCCCGTAGGACCAATGAAGTAACTGCTGAGTCTGTCGGGACGGTCCCAGGGCCTTCCAGTGAGCTCTGTCCCGGGATCACTTTTCAAACACAGCCAGTGCCCCTCCTTTCTTTCCCTTCCCAGATGCCAGGACTTCTGTCTGTTCTTTGGTGACTACCCCCACATTCTATTCTCCCTGCCTCCCCGCTCCTGGTTTAACTGCTGGGCCCTGCAGTCCTCCCAGGAAGACGAGCCGGTTACCCTCAGTCTTCGCTGGTGCTCAGGTGGGAGAGAGACAGGGAATGAGGAAATGACTCGTGTGGGATTTCTCAGTCGGCGGCTCCAGCTTCCCCATGGATGGCCCAGGAGAAACCAGGATCCTGAGGGGAAGCTCAGCAAAGGGCACACCTCCAGGAAGCCTTCTGTTCCCAGCCACGTGGTCAAGGAAAGCACAGGCCTCCAAGAGGAAACATGATCCTCTGCCGAGGGCCGCAGAGAAATCAGTTTGCTCACTTGTGCTGGTCACTAATCACAAGCTTCCCTGGTCCAGAAAGAAGCTCATACAAGGGAGCAGAGCATCCAGTACACACTAGCTCCTCCAAATGGTGAGGCTAGGGCACTTAAGTAAATGGAGACCCAGGCCAGGCCACATGGCCTGGTGATTACATGAGCTGGACTCACATGACTGACTACATAGTTCAAGTCCCGAACCTGGCAGCTTGAAAAACATTCCAAGCATGCTTGTGTGTAAATACCCAAAATCCCAAAAGGAAGGAGAAACGTAGATGGGGTTGTGGTGTAACCATGGGGATGCTTTCTGACTTTTCTTCTCCCTCTTTCAGATGCGCCAAATTGGAAAAAGGGAGGGCAAGGACCCAAATGGTGAGGCTGGGGCACGGATGTAAACAGAGAAGAACCAAGGGTTCTCCCTCAGGGTCTGTTCACTCCTGGCTTGCTCACCCGATGGCCCCACCCATGAATGAAAACAAACAGCAGTCCCAACCAGAAGTCAAAGCAAACTGTAGGTGGGGAAGCAGGGCGACTGGGCACAAGAACCATAGTGGGTGGTGACACTGGTCAATGCCAGGGCACTGAGTGACCAAGAGAAAGGAATCACAGCCAGTACCCACTGACGCAGACCACGTGACCAGGAGCAGCCCTCCAAACTGGCAAGAGTATCAAAATACAAAGTTCATAGTAAAGAATAGTCTTTACTGCCTCCCGTCAAGTTTTTAGCAGAAGTTTGGTTCCAAGATAAGATGAGCATCAAAGACTGCCTGAAGGCCACATTGTCTACCCATTTTTCTGCACTTAAGTGGCATTTCTTTCTCCTCGGTCATCAAGGGCACCGTATTTGGTCTGCATTGTTTTGGTTTTGGTCCCTTACACTGTACGGTAGAGTCCTTGGAAAAGTCATGAAGCATTTTTGCATTAAAAACATAGAAAGGGGGCCAACAGGTGGTGTGGTGGTTAAGGCACTAGACTCCCACGTGGATGACCATGATTTGAGTCCCAAACGTGGTGGCTTGCTTTCTCACACTCTCTCTGGCAAGCACACGTGCCATATAGCAAATTAAAAAGTAATAATAATAATTAATAATTCATTCTTTTAAAAAAAAAAGGTACAGAAAAATATGTCATGACTTTTCTGACAACCCAATAATTTAGGTCCTGGGCCTGCATGGAACGATGTGATGGAGAACAGGTCAGATAAAATCCACTACCATTTCTTGTAGGGACAGTCATTCTCTGTTCTCTGTGGGGAAGAGCAGAAGAGAAACTTCCCTCTGACAGTGCCAGGTAAAACGGGGACCCTCCTGAGTTACTGGCTCATTGGACCTGGTGAGCAGTGTGAGTCTCGTGTCCACCAAGATGGCTTTTTCCCTTTTTCCTTTTGCTACCAGGAAGTGTACAGCTAAAACTGAGTGCTAAATTTAGTAACCGACTAGAACTTTTCAGCATGAATTTCTATCTATTACCTCTATCTCTGCCCCATAGTCCATTTTTCACCCCAGTTTTATCTCTAGTTTTCTATCTTACTGGGCACAGCATGTTCTGATAAATCACTCAAGTCCTGTGGGGAACAAGGAGAGAAAGAAGGGAAAGAAGGAAGGAGGGGGGAGGAAAGGGAAGTACTCTTTCCCCCACGCTGCCTGGTAGCGACTGTCAGGGTGTCACAGGGACAAGAGCCAAACCTGTCTTTCTCTTCCAGGACCAGAACCATCTGCAAGTCCCCCTCATGCATCATCTTCATCTCTGCAAGTCTGCTTTCCAAGCTCAACCGAAGAGCCTTCTCCGTTTCGGTCCCCGCAAAGGCCTTTTCCAGTTCTGCTTGGGCGGCTTTCACATCCTAGAGTTAAATTAAATGCATTTGATGCAATTTTTCAATACAATTGGGAACATTTTGAAAGGAAATTGGATTAAAATATAAATATTTATGACTTTTTCTCCGGCACATTTCCCCTCCCTGAATTGTACTATACATGGAAAGAATCAGTAATAAATACATTTGCCAGCCATTTTTCCCTCTGTGTCCTGAAGACTAATAGGCATTTCCAATGGAAAAGACCTCCCTCTACAAGAACTATATTTTTGGTTTTGCAAAATCAGATCGATATTTACAGCTTCAGTGAGAACAAGGAGAAATGCGTCCCTCAATATTAAACATACATAAATTCCAAAGAGTCACCACAATCTCCACACAAACTCATCCCACACCCCACCAGCCCCTTACTGGTTTTTTTTTTTTTAAGATAATAACTATGCAATTCTAAAGTATCATTTCTTTATCTCCTAGGTGATTTAGGAGGTGGAGAAACTCGGTATTCTTCCCTGAAAGCTCAGAAACCAACAAGCAAATCATCCAAATTGTGCAGGTAGTGCATGTGTTCAGGGAAAGGGTGCTCGGGACGGTGACCTGGGAATGGAAATGAAGAAATGCCTCTCCAAGCACGCACGCCAACTGCCTCAGACTGCATCACAAGGATAAAAGTCAAACTGAACTGGATTCAAAACCCACTTCTCCCACTTTTTGCTGTGTGACCTCAGGTAGTTACTTAACTTCTCTGAGCCCTAGGTTCCCAACCTATAAAACAGGAATAACCACCATCCCGTCAAACAGCTGCTAGGAGACTCTGTCAAATGTCTGATACATCACAAGCTCAAAAAAAAAGATGGTTTCCTCTGCCCTTTCCCTCCAGAGTCTCTTCTACCACAGTCTCCCTAAGAGGCTTGCCGCTGGATCTGGATCTCAATGCGAGCTGGGGAAAATCACTTCCCGTGTTCTTAGACAACAAATGAGCAAGCCTACAATCTACAAGGTGCCTATCAAATGACAGGCTCTGAGCAAGGAGCTTTATTTATATTATCTTGATCTTCACCCAACCCTAAAAAGATATATACTGAAAAGTAGAGTACTTCCCCTGAAATGCAGGTCTGCAGCCCGATGCTGGGTTTACTGCTCCTGTGACCTTGAGCAACTGGCTTAGGCAAGGGTTTTTATCATCTATTTTAAAAAGTGATAAAGTCTTTATCTCACAGGTTTACTCAAAGGATTAACTAAGTCAGTGCATAAGAAAAGCTGGAAACCATGGGCCTGCTACTGTCAGTACAACCACTGCTGCAAGGCAGGTATCTCCCCTCACTTGCAGATGAGGAACAGAGGCTCAAGGTGACAGAGCTAGTGACAGAGCAGGGATATGGCACCCCGAAACACTAGGAAGCACCTTACTATGAAAAAAGGATGACTGAAACAACAGGTTACATTTCTTGAAAGTCTTACTACTGCATGGGGGCAAGCAGGTGGCATAGCGGATAAGTTGCTGGACTCCCACATGGCCAACCTCGGTTTGAGTCCTGGACACGGCGACTTGTGTGCGTGTCAGTCAGACCAGGCAGGTGTGCGTCATGCCCAAAATTCCAAAAGGAGATTGAAGGAGAAAGGATTAAAGCATGGCCATCCCCTTGGGGGATGATTTCTCACTTTCCCTCTCTCTCTCTGTCTCTGGCTTTCTCCGACGAGTACATGTGCCCTGTGAAAAAAACTTTAAAAAAGTCTCACCACTGCATTTCAACTAAAGTTCAGGATGGGCTCAGAAGACCTTCTTTTGATTCCAGCTCCACCTTTTAAGACCGAGAATAAGTTTCGCCACCTCTGAACCTCTGTTTCCTTGCCTGTATTTTGGGCCTGATATCTACACATCCACCCCCAAAGGGAAGATGTAAGGGCTGATGTGAACATCATAAACTGAACATTGTAAGCTACAAAATGGAGTTTCTGCTTTTTTGTATCCAGAAGTGCCTTTTGGTATCATTTCTCTTCATACCTACTAAGAATAATCAGAGTGTCAGGTAGAGATATTGAGATAAAACACCAGCTTTCCAAGACCAAGGATTACATCATTAGTACTAAGCCAGGCACAGTGGCATGCACTTATAATCCCAGCAACCAGGGAGGTGAGACAGGAGGCCTGCGAGCTTGAGGCTGGCCTGGGCCTTGCAGCAAAATTCTATCTAAAACAGAGCCAGAGGCGGTGGTGTGGGCCTATGGCCCCAGCTGGGAGCTGAGGCAGAAGGGTCATAACATAAAGAGACCTTGTCATAGTAATAATAATAAAGTATTACTTAACAAGTGGCTTAAAATGGAAGAAAACCTTCTAACACTGACAAGACAAGATTTTAGCCAGGGACCATCCCGACTCCCATCACAGTCCTAGGAAACACCTGAGACTAAGAAGGAGCAGCTATACACAGTGCCTAATGAAGAAAGGACATCTGGGACCAGCAGTTGGCGTAATGGCTATGTCACTGGACTTCCATGTAGTTGACTGTGGTTCGTTCGAGTCCCAGACCCGGTAGTTTAAACTCACGCCGGGCATGTGCATGCCCAGGATCCCGAGAGAATGGCAGAGAAGGGATTGCAGCATGGTCATCCCCCCTGGGGGGTGATTTCTCGCTTTCTGTCTCTGTCTCTCTCTCTGTCTTTCTGGCGAGCGCATACGCCCTATAGCAACAACCTCTCCAAAAGAAAAAAGGACACCTAAGGAGTGCTGGTGGGGTGGCTGGATGGAGGCTGGATGCTGGGACAGGAGACAGGTGGCCAAGCACTTGCCTCAAGGTCAGGAAATCTGGTCCAGGCTTGCCTAACGTTAGGTAAGTGGTTTCCCCTCGCTGGGCCTCGGCTTCCTTATCTTCGCTGGGCCTCGGCTTCCTTATCTTCAACACAAAGTGACTAAACTAGATGATAAGCAGAGTGGTGGTGTATGAAGGGCAACAGTCAGAGGTGTAAATCCAGGATTAAACCGAGAGTAGTCAGAACCTCTCCCTATGCCTCCGTGTCCTTCAGCAGAGCGGTGCCGCCAACGGCGCCGTCTGCAGGGTGGGAGGGTTAGTCATCTGCCCAGCAGGTGCTCAGTAAGGGTGCTGCTGTTTCTGCAGACACTGACATAAAATGCCCACCCTGTTATTAACCCACTATAATAAATGTGTTCCCATGGAGCTTTCCAAACGTGCCTCTTCCAAAAGGATTATCTTTTTGGTGAGGCGATCTTCCACCTGCTGCACCTTCTTCCGGGCATCTGCTTTCACTCGCTGGATTTCAGAGCCGCCCCCTTCAGCTAAGCTCTCAACCGCTTTGCTGCAAAAGAGGCAAGGGGGAAAAACGTTATCAGAGCGACAGTCCAGTGGTAATTTCGGTAGCCCCAAAGAGACGAGGAAAGTCTGCTGGTCACTTCTCCCACAGTCCTGTGCTTCTTTCTCTTTTTACTTTATACTGATAATTCAAAACCACAGATAAGAAAAAAGTAAGACTCATCCATAATCTTATCATTCAAGAAAACTAAGTCAATATTTTAGTATAGGCCTTTCAGATCTTTTCTATAAAAACTGACCCATTTAGTATATATCACTGAACTGATTTTATTACTGACTACACCGTAAACATCCTTTTGTGCCAATAAATATAAATCACTATTTTTAAAAGTCACAGGTTAATTCACTATTTGAAATGTACTATAATTTATTAAATCAATTCCCTAGTTTTAAAATTGTAAACTGTTTCTGATTTAACATGTTGCCTATCGATACTTGTAAGTGCTAAGAACAGGGTCTGGAACAAGCAAGCACTCAGTAAACCTCAGTGCTACTGTCTATGGTAAGGAGCAGCGTTATGTCAAAAGCATCCTTCTTAGAACAGGAATTGCTGGGAACTGCAGGGTCAAAGGGTAAGTACACTTTTAAGACATTTGATGGCTTTTGCCAAGTTTCCCACCAGGAATCGTTCAACAAAGTACATTCCCACCAGAGATGTCAGAAAGGTGGAGAACAGGGGCTTGACAAACCAACATGCAGGGGAGCAGTATGCAACAAAGTAATTCTGTGGGACTAGGGGAGGTATGCTTCATCTGCTGTCAGCCAGAGGGAAAAGCATTTTAAACACTGCACAGTCAATCTGCTCGAGCAGAAGCTGCCACTGAAGGCGTGGAGAGAGGACACCATGCAAGCAAGCTGCCCACACTCCGTGTCACCCTGACCTAACATGCAGTGCACGTTGCTGTGGAACCGTGGACACTCTTCCCATGTGAGGGGCAGCAGTGGGGAGCAGACGCAGGACCACAACTGCTGACGCCACAGAAAAGCAGTGCTGGACTTGAATTTGTAAGACACACTCTCAACAGTCCTCATCGGGTTTCTAAAATGATTGCAGGTTTCCAGAAGGCAGAGTAATAAAGGAAATGGCTCCACCTAAAGCTGGTTTCTCAGAAAAACTGCAACAGAAAAAAACCTCTTCACCACTAGCCTCCCATGCCCTACTTTAGGGGTAAATAAAATGTGCCCGAGTAAGAGCCATGTGATCAGACACTCACGTGTACAGGCCACATGAGTTTTTTTGCTGAGAACAATGGAAAGTCAAGAGGGCCATGCTTGTTGTCCAAGTCTCAGACAAGAGTCGGCCACAAATAGAGACTTTATTCATATCTTTCTTCCTTACACCAACAAGGCTTCGGAAGGCCCCAGTGTCGTGATATCACTGTAATGGAATTCAGTGTGAACAACTGGAGAGTTCACAGAACATGAGCTCTGAAGCTGGACAAATCCACTTCCAGATTTTTATTCTGTTTTGTCCTCAGTGTGACTCTGTATAAATTACTGGGTTGTTGGAAAAGTTATGATGCATTTTTGCATAAAGAACATAGAAAAAATTACGTCATGACTTTTCCAACAACCCAATACCTCTTACGCCTCAGTTTCCTCCCGTGAAAAATGAGATGACTGCCTCCTAGAACGCCTGGTGCTCTCCTCTCGTCTGAGTGCCCCCCATGCTGGCCTCTGCCTCTGGGTCAACAACGCCAGCCCCTGCTCAGTGGCTGCGAAAGGTCTTATCCTACTGTCTGCTGGGGTCTGAGCTGAGGATAGACCGTCCCTGGCCAGAACCAAGTCCACTACTCCCACCTGCTGATGAATGCCGTCTAAGGCCCTCAAGTCCCACTCTCTCAGAGCATTTCTGCTTCCCCACTATTTCCAATTCACAATTCACCGCCATTTCTATGACCTCTCAAAAGGCATTATACATGGCAGAAAGAGTTTCTGGGCTAGAAGCCGCTCCTTTCTGAGCCTTAGAAACAGGATTTTTCTGGTCCTGAATTTCTGCAACCCATTGGCAAATGTTTTAGCCCAGAGGCTTTACAGCGCCTCCGCCATAAAAGGCTCACCTTTATTCCCCTACCCTCACCCCCCAGCCCCTGCCCACCAGAGTACAAATATACTGCCGCTCCTATCGGCCCAGACCTACTTTGTGTTTTACAGGCTGAATCATATATGTGTGTATGTGTGTATGTGTGTATATATATATACATACACACATATATATATTGTCAAAAGGCTGACTACAATTTTTAACAAGTACTGGTATTATTCAGTTTGTTTGTGTTTTAGTTATACCAATAAAATATATACCCAATAATAAATGTTCCAGCTTTCCATTTATCATCTTTGTATTTTACAGTTACTGTAGCAATAAAATTTACACTCAGCAGTATGGTGCAATTTTCCTCTGCTAATAGAATTATTATTTTTGTTTGTGTTTTAAAGCTACAGAGATAAAATTTACCCCCAACAATATGACTGCTTTTGTTTTTAATGTCCCCTTTATTGTAACTGATAAATATAACACTGGAAAACCAGCAAACCACTATGTTTACTGTGCTTCACAGCAAGGTACAGTGGGTGCTGGAGCCAGGCCAGCCCCAGCTGTCACCCATTGAGCAAACCGTCCCCCTCCTCTGAGCCTCAGTTTTCTCTTCACTCAGTTGGGAATAACGGCTGCTTCAACTATCTGCTGTAACACCAGAGGCAATTCGGCAGGGCGAGTGTCAGGTGCGGGACATAGGACAAAGCAGAACCTCACCAACTGTTAGCGCCTCCCTAGATCTTGCTTTTCTTACTGAACCTGAGCTAACAAACAAGGCAGACAGCAAGACCTAAGGAGAAGAAGGGTTGAGCGAAACTGATCTAACTAGCCTTCCAGCCAATACAAGAAAGACCCATCTATAAACACCACTCACTCTCACTACCCTTTTTTCTTTTTTTTTTTTGGAGAGGTTTTTGCTGTAGGGAGCGTGTGTTCGCCAGAAAGACAGAGACAGAGAGACAGAAAGCGAGAAATCACCCCCTGGGGAGATGGCCACGCCGCAATCCCTTCTCCTCCATTCTCCTCTCAGGATCTTGGGCACACATGCACACGTGCCCAACATGAGTTTAAGCCACTGGGTTGAGGACTTGAACCACGGTCGACTACATGGGAGTCCAGCAACATAGCCATTATGCCAACTGCTAGTCCCTCGCTACCCTTTTTAATCCTTAACATTTTCCTTTGATTCTTTCCATTCTAACTATCGTTCTTTAGGGAAAAGTAGGGGCTTTTCTTGAAACAGGTCACATATCCTATCCCAACCCCCGCCCCCATCAAAAGTCATAAACTGGAAAAGGGAGGAGTGGGCTTCATATTAATAAAGATATCTCCCACAGACACTCTGCTGAGGGCTAGGCAGTTAGGAGTGCAGAGAAAGGCGTGCTGAGCAGTGATGTGGACACTGTCACTGACAGAACACGGACGTGCACTTGTGATGTCTACACATGAGAATAATAAAAGAACATAAGCCCCGGGGCTGGGCTGAAGTGAGGGATGTGGTTCCCAGCACAATTCTGAACTCTCTGGCCAGGAGCGGTGGCCTTTCCCTTCTCCAGACCTACCTAGCCTCCTCTATAAAATATGGGTATTACTTGAGATTTGCTGGGCTCCCAGATAATGATCGAACGCACAGAGACATGAGAGGGTTTTATAAACTAAAAAGTGGCACACACATGGGACTCTCATTACACGCCGGAGAATTCTGTGAGGAGACTGACGAGGGCTAGAGGAAGCCATGTGTGATTCACCATGGAGCCTCTATGAACGGCTAGGCCACGGAAAGCGCATTTGGACTGGGAGGGGATGAGAAAGGGAGATCTGCAGGGCTGCGTTAGAGCAGCAAGAACAAGACATTTTTGGATGAGTGCTTGAGACAGAGGGTTGGTGGAAAGGAAGCTAGAGTACTTACATCACAGTGAACTTTTTTTTTTTGAGAGATTTTTGCCATAAGGCATGTGAGATCACCAGAGAGACAGCAATAGAGAGACAGAAAGCAAGAAATCACCTCCTGGGGCGGGGGGGGGGGGGGGGCCCACACCACAATCCCTTCTCTTTCGCCCTCCTCTCAGGATCTTAGGCACGCACACACTCACACCTGGCATGAGTTTCAAGCCACCAGGTCTGGGACTCAAACCGCAGTAGACTATGTGGGAGTCCAGCTACGTAACCACTCCACCATCTGCTGGGCCCCAGTCACGGTGAACATTCTTAGACAGAGCCCATGATCTTAGCCCTAGACATGGGTCATCCCTGACAGCTCCCTTCCCACCCATCACCAAGGCCTCTGGACGGTGTTTCCTAAAGGTCTTTTCAACACGCCCACCTCCTCGGTCACTCATCTCTCAACTACTGGACTTGCCTCCAAACTGGCCCTGCTCCCTTCAAGCTCCTCCACGATCCATGTCCCATCCAGTATTGAGTGACCTTTTCAAAAATAAAACTCTGACTCTCACTTGCGTAAAGCCCATGATTGCTTGCTTTCCAGAGGACCTCAGGATAAAGGCCAAAACCTCTAGTAATCCAGAATTCCCACATTTCCACAGACCAACCCATCTTCCTCTCCTTGAATGCTTTTTCTCCACCCATTCACCCTGCTAATTGCTACTTACCCCTCAGATCTTACTCCAAACACCAACTCCTCAGGGTCACCTTCCCTGCTATACATCCACATCTGCGTCTCTGCTCTCCTGCAGCTGGAGACGCTCACAGCCCCCTTTCTTTTTCTCACAGCTCTTCTCTCAGTTTATACCTGTACATTTCTGATCACGGGAAGTTGATGGCCCGTCCTGCCCCAGCTGGACTGTAAGCCTCCTGTGTAGATCACCACCGGACCCGCGAGGAACCTATTCCAGTGCAGCACACAGCAGCTATTTAATAATATTTTCTGAATATATTAATAAAGCTGCTTGGGACCAGCAGTTAGCGTAATGGCTATGTCGCTGGACTCCCACGTAGTCGACCGCGGTTTGTGTCCCAGACCTGGTGGCTTAAAACTCACGCTGGGCGCATGTGCGTGCGTGCCCAAGATCCCAAGAGGGGAAAGGAGGAGAAGAGATTGCGGCGTGGCCATCCCCCCTGGGGGGTGATTTCTCACTTTCTGTCTCTCTGTCTCTCTCTGTCTGTCTGACAAGCGCACGTGCCCTATAACAAAAACCTCTTAAAAGAAATAAAAATAAATAAAGCTGCTCACACCAAAGGGCCTCACACATCCATCTGGGTGGCATGTCTGAGAAATATACACATGCAAGCTGGTCCACAGTCCCCCAAACACTCAGGCCTGGGCACTGCTACCAAGGAGTGCATGGTGGGAGCAGGGGTTTCCACATGCAGGTTCTTAGCTGAAAACCAGTCCTGGCCCAAATCTACAGCAGACAGGGACTGAGTACGAAACAGACTAAATCCCTCTACTGACCTTCAGGCTCAGGCTCAGTAAAGCAGATCTGCCTCTCTGCCTAGAGAATGATGTGCTTCCCAAAATAAAGCAACAGAAATGTGTTGATCTGGTCATATTTATGAACTCGTTCTCTCGTTCAGAAAATGCCAGGCTTCGTAGAAGTCCACTGTAGCTCAGGGAAGAAGCCTGGTTCTGAAAACCCCAGTCTGAACGGTGCCCGCAGCAGGCCAGCTGTCAGTCGCTGGGCCCTATGGCAGTGGAAGGGATGGTCCTGACCTGGCCCTGGGCAGTACAGCAGTGCCCCAAGCCAAAGGCCCCGTGCTCCCTCCTCATACTCGGCAGGAGCTCTGCTGCCATGACAAATTATTTCCACAGAAGGTTTCAGCTGGTTCCTCAGTGGGGCAGCCCTGCGAAGTCTTTCTCCACTCTCATGGAGAAAACTAAGCACTTTGGAGCCCACACTTCACCAGTCTCTGATGAACTCTCAGAGAAAGGGGGGGCCTCTTTTTAGGTCCTCAGTGTGAGGCACAAGTAATTACATAATAAATGTCTATGAATGAGAGAATAACCACCTGATTCATAGTCTAGATTCTCTCAACTATGCCTGTTGCTCAATGAATGTGTGAATAAATGAATCAATGAAAATACTAGTTTTCAAATGTGTTTTAAACAGCAGAATATCATAAGGGTCCCTAGTATATCTAACAGATTAAAAAAATACAACTACCCAGGGTAAACTCCCACCCTCTGCCTCACTGGTTCACCCACCAGGACCCCTTCACATCCCCTAGGCTTTTACAGCAATGAGAAAAGAGTGAACTCCTGAGAAAAATTAACACAGGTGAATATATCGTGAATATACTGCTGAGGAAAGAAGCCACACACAAAAGAGAATACAGTGTGTAATTTCACTCACAGAAAGCTGAAAAACAGGCAGAACTAAGCAACCATGTTAACAGTGGTCAGAACAATGGGTATCTTCTGGGGAGAAGGGAATGTTCTGAGAGCACAAAGTGGGCATCGAGGGGCTAGTGACTTGCTGTTTCCTGATCCAGACGGTGGCTCCATGGGTGTGTTTGCTTCATGAAAATACAATGCGCTGTATATCGAAGATCTGTTTGTTTTTCTATTAAATATGTTATACTTTAAAAGCTTGTTGCAAAATAAGTAATTAAATAAAAACGAAAACCTCCTTGGGGGTCCTGAGATCCCCGCTGGAGAACAATGGCCTAGAGAAACTAAAGGTTCTGTTTTGCCGGCTGCCGGCCAACCCAGCACCCACATCAGATGCCCCGGGTGATCTCCAAGCTTTTGACAGGATGACAGGTACTCACGAGGCTTTGATAAGCAGCTGCTCTCTTTCCTGGAGCTCTCGCTTCAGACTTTCTACTTCCACCTTGAGTTCGATGTTCTTCCAGATGAGATTAGGAAAGAAAAGAAACAGTGTGAAATACAGGACCTATGAGCGCGGAGGTGGGAAAACCGCTTCCAGCGCGGACTAACGATGCGATGCTTGTACGAGGCAGATGTTAGATTCAAAAACCTCATTAGCCTCAGGGCACAGGGAAAAGGGGAATTATTAAACACTGGTGGTCTCAAAAGAAAGCCCAGGATTTCTCAATACTTGGAACAATTATGTAAATGTTCCAAGCTTCTAACAGCCAGAACATTCAAATATCGAGGCATAAATGTCATACAAGGGAGGCTGATTTAAAAATTGTTTGCCCTCCGCCAAGCAAATTTACAAGCAATTCTGCAGTTTGCTTTCACCATTCCAAGGCAATTACTTCTGGTTGTTTACAATCATGCATGTGGTGGCTATAGCAGTGGGAACGCGGTACAGCTTAAAAAAAATAAAACATGTGGACGGGTAAGTGGGAGGCCACACCACGGCCTATCTCATTTCAGTCCAAGATTTCAGGGTACTCACTTACAAAAAAGCCACAACTGCATGGGGCAAGCTGTCTGTAAGGGACACCACAGTGTTCTCCAACCAACTGGTTGCCTCTTAACTGACTAGAACAAAGGGAGGCACACATGGCCTTGGGCTCACAGCTCACGTGAGAATTCAAAGACAGAATCTTTAGCAAATGGAAAGCAGCATGAGATCGTGGAGCAGTGGTGAGCTTCTCAAACTTTGCAATGTATCCCAGATGGAATATTAGATTAATTCGGGTAGCAGAGACAGGGGGTCTGGGTGCATAGTTTGCAAGGGAGTGCTGTAAATCCAGGATTTCTCAGGAATATCACTCCTGTTTTACTTAATAATTCAGTTTATACTGATTTTACATTCTACTCCATAACTCACGTGCACTACTTTAGATATAAACAACATCTCCAATATAATTTACTATCTCAGAGGAGTGCCTCCCTCCTTCCTGCCATGCAGCCCTGGGAGAACAAGTACCCCATGTTGAGAAGTACAGCCTAAATGAACAGGCACAGGCATGGGACAGGAAGCAGATGTATTTAAGTTCGGCCTCTCCTCTTTACCAGGTGGTACTAGATGTTCTCGATTCCCTCCTTCACTTCACAGACACTTACCAAGCGCCTGTGACAAGCCTGGCCCTGAGACAGTGGATAAACACAACAGACACAGGCCCTGCCTTCAGGCCAGCATGGATATGAAACTTGAAGTGTGACCCTGTAACTGTCCTTAGAATCATGTCCAGAGGGTGAGAAAGCAATGCTCCTCCTTCAGGTCTCTGAAGTGTCAAGTGAAAAACCTAAAGCCCACTTCGCCTCGGGGATTTGTAGACTAAATGAGCAAGCAAATGAGAAAAGCCTACGAGATGAGGTCCCAGAGAGATTACTATCTTCACTGCTAAACATCAGGGACTAAAGAAGTCCTTTATGAAGCAAAGCTTTATAGAAGAATCTGATCAGCAAGCGGGTAAGTCGCTGGACTCTCACATGGCTGACTGTGGTTTGAGTTCCAGACCCAGCAGCTTACTTTCTCTCATTCCTTTTATTTCTCTCTCTGCTCAAATTAGAGGTAATAATGATAATAATAAAATAAAAACTTCTTTAAAAAAAAAAAGAATCTGATCTTTGCACAAAGGACACTGAGTGGCAGTGTACAGTGTCTTCGACTGTGGTTTGGTGAAAACTGCAGAAATATCCTTCAAATAGAGGATTCCTTTTCCAGCTTCTAGAAGGGCAGAGAGCATCTATGAGTCAGCTGTTAGGATATATCATACCCTCAGTGCTTTCCTTTCTGAAGAACCGACTGGCACCCAGCCTGATAAATTTGAAAGACTGGCTAGTTGACAAATCCATAAGCCTTTTCTTCAAGCCTAGCATCTCAGGTCATAAAGTTTATACACATGGTAATTGTAATGTCCAAACCAAAAGTCAGGACTTTCTAAGCATGAAATGGAATCTTATGAAACTATAAGAAAGAATGAAGAAGTTCTTCAATTACTATTAAGGAAAGATATCTTATAAGACAAATACAGGGGCAAGATAGAACATATTTGCATATATGTAAAACAGAGGCTTATACACACATATATGCTTAGATGAATAGAACATGCTCACATTTATGTAAAATGGCTTTTACACATATCCACCTTTATATAAAATTCCTCTGCATAAGGTATAAATAATATTGGTTGGATCCAGGAGACTAGGAGACAAGGGTGGAAGAAAGGTGAACCTTTTACACATTTTAAATTCTGAACCATGTGTACCTATGCAAACACTTAAATTCAAAGAAAAGGGCAATGAAAACAGGCCATCCAGCCAGACGATGAAAAGAGTAGCTGAGGGGCCAGCAGATGGCGTAGCAGTTATGTCACTAGACTCCCACATGGCCCACCATGGTTCAAGATCAGGTGGCTTGAAACTCACGCAGGGTACATGTGCAAGCGTGCCCAAGATCTGGGGAGGAGAACAGAGGAGAAGGGATTGCAGCATGGCCCTCTCCCAGGGGGGTGATCTCTCACTTTCCCTCAGTCTCTGTTTCTCTCTCTTTCCCCAGTGAGTACACATGCCCTAAGGTGAAAACCTCTACAAAGAAAGAAAACAGTAGCTGAAGCAGGACAGTGCAAGGAGGTAAGAAGACCTGGGCTCAACATCTACCTCATATGGTAGCTGCGTTACATCAGGTCAGGAATTCTGCCTGAGCCTCAGTGTCCTCCCCTATAAAATGAGGACTGCTACAAAGAGCTGAGAATTTTAGTAAGATCATAAATGGACAAGTGCCCAGTTCCAGGGCCTGACAGATAACACGTCTGATTTGCTATCCACCCTCAAAGTTCTGAGAAGCATAACAACAATACTGACATAGAAAATACTGTAGACTATTCGTTTTCACTCAAACTTCTGATTGCATTAACACTCCCTTCCAGAAAAAGAGACATCTTCCTTGCCATTCCACCCCCACACTGAAGAAGAAGAAAAAAAAAAGAAACTATCTTAAAGGACAAGAGAGCTTTTCAATTCTTGAAAAGACTCAGAAAAAAAAGACAAGACTCAGAAATACAGTACAATCTCTCTTCAAGATAAGTCAATTTAAGTTCATCTGCCGAAACTCAAGGAGAGTTCTTTTTCCTCCTTCAAAAGTTTTCCTCCTTCAAAAGTTTTCACTGGGCAAACTTCAGAAAAGAAGAGATGGGATAATTCCCAGGCCAAGGGCTAATCTACTAGAAAAGCTAAGAAATGGGCACTGAAATATTGTTTGTACTCATGTCTTTTCAAGAAAGCCAAGTTCTTTTTTCAACTTTCTGAACCAAGGTTTATTTTCAGACAAAGACCTCCAGGTCAAGACTTCAAATGGGCATAGACTTTTTTTCTGACAGTTATAAGCAAGCACAGAGGAATACAGAAAAGTCATTTCACAGAAAACCTGACAATTCTGACTTTGGGCTGCCAAAGGAGGCCTCAATAAGACAATAATGATAATTGTCAAGCATTGACTGTGGGCTGGAGCTTTTCATCTGTCATCTCATTTTAATCCACACAAATAACCCCATGACACAGGGATTATCACTAGCTCTGCAAGTCAGGCCAGACAGCTGAAGTGACTTGCCTAAAGTTACGTGCCTTAGTTGGTAACCGTAGGACTCCATTCCAAGGCTAATGCATCATTCCACTGCCTATTTCTAAATAATAAATAATTATCAAAAGGCAATTTGGACAAAGATAGTGAATCAGAATTCTGATTTTAAAAAGAGACTTACTCAAATTTGGTAATGTACCTCGTTGCTTAATATTAGGATGACCATCCTAATATCTTTATTCTCCCCGTAATAAATTCACATTAGAGGAAGGTGGCTCTGGCTATTCATGCTAACTCTGAGAGAAAAATATTTATTCAGATTTCCCCTTGGAATAACTATGAGAAGAAACACAAAAGCCCACAACAAGAAGGGGGCCGCTCACAGTTTTGTAGACTTGTTCAGTGGGGCCATCGAATTCCTGCTGCATTCTTTCCTCAAGGAAATAGATACGGAGCTTCAGGTTGAAGTTTTCTTTCTTCAGTTCAGCGATATGCTAGAAAATAAGCCTGGGAAGGTTATCTAAAGCAAATGAAAAGCAAAGTGTCTCACCAATTGTACCCACATTACTCCCCATAGCTTCCAAGCCAAGGAAATGGATTCAAATGCTAAATACTAACATTATTACCTTTGCTACAACTGTACCAACCCAGAAGAACTTAGTGGTTCCCTTCCCCAAATTTAGGATAATTTAAATATCAAAATGAATACTGACAGGATAGAATAATAGGTGAACAAAGAAAGAACTCATGAATGTGCAATCATAATAAGAGAAAGAATAGAGGAAACTCATATTTACAAAAGAAATCCAGTTAATAAATGCAGATGAATAACGGGAACAGAAAATAACCACTATGCAACTTTCACAGTGATAATTAGGTTAGGTAAGAACCATCAGCACTAAAAGCACTAAGTGAAAGATCACTGGAGAACAAAATAGTTGCAAGTTATCATCCCAGAGATGGTTTAGCAATTGCAAAATAAAAAGGTACCCTTACAATTTTTTAAACATTTTTTTAAAATTGCTAAACACTCACTAGAGAGACAGCGCACCCCTCCCTCAGTGGGGTTGGGCATGCTGCAATCCTTTTTACTCCATTTCTCTATCCTGTCAGGATTGTGAGCACACATGCGCACACACTCAGCATGTTTTTCAAGCCACCAGGCCAAGATTCAGGCCAAGATTCAAACCCAGGTCAGCCATGTGAGATACAGATCTCTTGACTGCTGAGCTACACAGCTAGTTCATCCTTACAATTTAGAAACCTCACACCACCACCCTAATCAAGAAAACATGTCTATTATTGTCATGGATGGGACAAACTGACAGGACGTGCCTCTTAAAATAAATCACTGAGAGTAAACAATTCCAGCTGTAGTGCTTCTGTCTACAATCTTTAACCTACATCTAATCCAAAGGAATCCATCTAATTGAAAGGCATTCTGCAAAATGACAGATCTTAACTCTGCAAAAATCTTAATGACAATCTTTTTTTTTTTGGAGAGGTTTTCGCTATAGGGCGCGTGTGCTCGCCAGACAGACAGAGAGAGACAGAGAGACAGAAAGCGAGAAATCACCCCCCAGGGGGGATGGTCACGCCGCAATCCCTTCTCCTCCATTCTCCTCTCGGGATCTTGGGCACGCACACACACGTGCCCGGCGTGAGTTTTAAGCCACCGGGTCCGGGACGCAAACCGCGGTTGACTACATGGGAGTCCAGCGACATAGCCATTACGCTAACTGCTGGTTCCCTTAATGACAATCTTATGGCAAGAATGGCTGGAGAGGTGGCCAGCAGATGACATGGCGGTTAAGGCCCCGGACTCCCGCATGGCCAACTGTAGTTGATGCTAGAAGTACTTAGTGCTAGGTCATCAATTCTGCAACTAACTCTCTAAGAGGGAAGGAAGAAAAAAGTAAAAAGCAAATGTAGAAAAATAATAATTGGTTGGCCAACAGGTGGCATGGTGGTTAACGCACTGGATTCCCACATAGGTGACCACAGTTCAAGTTGCAAACCTGGCAGCTTGTTTTCTCGCTCTCCCCACCCCCTGCTCTCTGTCTCTCTCTGGTGAGTGCACATGCTCTACAGCAAAATTAAAAATAACAGTAATGTGGGACCAGCAGTTAGCGTAATGGCTATGTCGCTGGACTCCCATGTAGCCGACCGCGGTTCGCACCCCAGACCTGGTAGCTTAAAACTCACGCCAGGCACGTGTGCGTGTGTGCCCAAGATCCCGAGAGGAGAATGGAGGAGAAGGGACTACGGTGTGGCCATTCCCCCGGGGGGTGATTTCTCGCTTTCTATCTCTCTGTCTCTCTCTGCCTGTCTGGCGAGCGCACACGCCCTATAGCAAAAACCTCTCCCCCCAAAAAAATAAATAACAGTAACGGGCCTAGCAGATAGCATAATGGTTACATTGCTGGACTCCCAAATGGCAAATCACGGTCGAGTTCCAGACCCAGCGGCTTGAAACTCATGCAGGGCTTATGTGCATGTGTGCCAAAAATCCCAGGAGAATGGAGGAGAAGGGATTGCAGCACAATTATCCCCCCGGGGGTGATTTCCCTCTGTCTCTCTCTGTCTCTGGCTCTCTCCAGAAAGTGTACCTACCTTATGGCAAGAAGAATTTTTTGAAAAGAATGAAAAATCACTTAGTGTAGTCATAGGAAATTCTCTCCAAGATACATGGTTAAATATAAACACTATGTTAATATAGAACGTTACATAAGGCAGGTTGCCATCTGAAACAAGGTTGAGGATTGTGAATACACGCCTATGTGCTTGCTATGACGGCATGCACGTGGAAGTACACTGTGTATCTTCTCATCTTTTGGATTTTGTACCATACAAATTTCCTAATAGACATAAATTTAAAGCAGTAACATGTGAGTGCATCCCTTTTTTAGACTAACTGAATCGTGAAGAAAGTGCTGATGATGTTTACTAACCCAGTGTGTCTGCCCACACTGTCATTTGTATCTGTTGTTTCCTTTCTGTTCTCAAAGGCACTACTCAACTCAGTTTTCAAAACAGAATGACCAGAGGCTTTGGAGACAACACTAAATTCAATTTTAATTCTTTCTCTCATACTGCAACCTTGGACATGCTACCTTTCTCAACCTCAGTTACTTCCTCTCTAACATAGGGATAATAAAATTCATCTCATAGGTTTTTGTAATGAGAATATAAATAGATTTAACATATTAAAATGTGAAACTTTTAAAGTCAAGTGACTAAGATGTTCGTCACATGTTAAATCACGTTCTAAGACAAGAAAGAACAGTTTTGGACTGGTCCTGTAGCTCAGTGGTTAGGCTGAGGATCCCACCCACATAACCAGCCAGGGTTCATGTCCCCGCCCCAGTGCTTGAAAAACACACCAGGTGCCTGTGCAACCCAGCATCCTGACAAGATGGAATTACAGCGCTGTGATCAGGCCATGCAGGGGCTTCATTTAATCTCTCTCTTTCTCTCATGTACACATTCATTCTCTAGTATTAAAAAGATTTTTTTTAATAATGAACAGTCTTGAATGGCAAGACAGTCTCAGCAGAAAAATAGGTTTGAAAACTGAAAAGAACAATAATCAAATAAGTTGACTAGATGAGCTCAGGAAACTTAAAGACAGAGCAACAAAAACGATCTAGCATGAAAACAGAGAGGAAAAACCAGAAGGTCTAACATTCACAGGAGTGTCTGGAAAATAGAATAAATAGGAAGGGCATGATAAAGAAAAAATATTTTAAGAAATAACAACTTCAAACATCCTAATTTTGGAAAAAGGCATAAAACATACAGATTCAAGAAGCTTGCCAAACACCAAACAGGATAAGCTCAAGGAAACTCACTCTCAGGGACACTCATGCTCAGGGACTGATAAATACTAAAGACTAAAAAAAATCAAAATTAAATTAAAAAGACTTCTCAAAAGCAGCCTGAGAAAAATGAGTCATTACATTTGGGGGGAAGAACAATGATTAAAATGACAGCAGATTTCTCAGACAACACCACAGAGACCAGAGGTGGTAGAACAATATTACTGAAATATTATTAAAATGTTGAAAGAAATGGTTGTGTCGGAATTCTATATCCACTAAAATGATCCTCAAGGAATGAAGGTAAAATAAAGATATACTCAAATGAAGGAAAAGTAATGAATTCATTGCCAAAAAACTTGCTCTAAAAGAATTGCTAAAGGAAGTTCTTCAGACTAAAGGAAAATAATACCAAAGGAAACGTGAAGCTTCAGAAACAAAGGATGAGAAAAACAGTAAATATATGGGTAACTATCTAGAATGGCAATGAAAAAAAAAAAAAAAAAACCTATGCCCTTTCTCTTCTTTTCTTTCTTTCTTTTTTTTTTTTTTTTTTTGTTGCCAGAGGGCACATGCTTTCATCAGAAAGAGACAGAGAATGAGAGACAAAAGTGTGAGAAAGTCCTTTCCCCAGAATGGTCACGGTGTGATTCGTTCTCCTGCACCAGGGATTCCCAGCACACACACACACACACACACACACGCATGGCATGTTATTCAAGCTGCCAGATCTGAGCCTCAAATTATGTAGTCAGCCATGTAGGGTCCTGCAACCTTAACCACCACACCACCAACTGGCCCTACAAATTCTTTAAAACACATAAAACAAATGAAAGCAAAGGTACAGCACAGTCTAATAGGGTTCCCAATGTACATGGATATGATAAATATTTAGAGATGGGCAGTAGTAACTTTTTTTTTTCTATTTGTAGTTTTGCTATAGGACTCATGCACTTGCCAGAGACAGAGAGAGAGAAAGAGGGAGAAGAAAAGTGGGGAATCATCTCCCCTCAAAGGGATGGCCACTCCGCAATCCCCTCTCCTTCTTTATCCTCTCGGGATATGATCTTTAAAGCAAGCAGTAAAAAAGATTTTTTTTGGGTGGGGGGAGAGGTTTTCGCTATAGGGCGCGTGTGCTCGCCAGACAGACAGAGAGAAACAGAGACAGAAAGCGAGAAATCACCCCCCAGGGGGGATGGCCACGCCACAATCCCTTCTCCTCCATTCTCTTCTCCGGATCTTGGGCACGCGCGCACACATGCCTGGCATGAGTTTAAGCCACCGGGTTCAGGACTCGAACAGCGGTCAACTACATGGGAGTCCAGCGACATAGCCATTATGCTAACTGCTGGTCCCAAAATTTTTAAATTTAGGGCCAAGTGATGGTGTAATGGTTACGTGGCTGGACTCCCACACGGCCAACCATGGTTGGAATCCCAGACCTGGAGGCTTCAAACGCATGCCAGTTATGTGTGCGTGCATGCCCAAAATCCCAAGAGGAGAATGGAGGGAAAGGGATTGTGGCGTGGCCATCCCTCATGGGGATGATTTCTCACTTTCTGTCTCTTTGGCGAGAGCGCTCACTCTATAGCAAAAATCTCTCTCTGGAAAAAAAAATTAAAAAATTCTGAAGTAAACTACATAAGACATATATTTTAAAATTCAATAAGTAAATTTAAATGGAGTACTAAAATAATTTGAATAATGCAAAAGAGGTTTGAAAAGAGAAACAGAAGAATGAAAAACAGAAGTAAAAATAGAGAACAAGTACAAAAACGGTAGGCCTAAATCAGAATACACAGATACATGTTAAATGTCAATGGAATAAACACATCAATTAAAATACAGATTGTGAGGGTAGGCAGGTGGCGTGGTGGTTAAGGACACTGGACTCCCACAAGGTCGACTGAGGTTCGAGTCCCAGACCTGGTGGCTAGCTTTCTCGCTTTCCTTCTCTCTTGTCTCTCTCTCTTTCTCTGTTCCTCTCTCGTCAAATTAAAATAAACAAATAAATGTAAATAAAATAATTCTTAAAAAATAAAAATAGATTGTGAGAGTGAAATAAAAAACTCAGCTACCTGACATATATAAGAAACACACTTTAAATAGCACAATAGAAATAGATTAAAGGTAAAAGGAACTAGATGAGTCAAAACAATTCTGAAAAAGAACACAATAAAACATAACACAGAATACAGAAACAGACTCATACAAAGACAGTCAATTGATTTTTGACATAAGTGTGAAGACAATCAGTGGAAAAAAGATGGTCTTTCCTTCTGCAAAAAGTGGTACTGCGCCAGTTTTGGACATCCACTTACAAAATATTTACCCTGGCCTAAACCTCACACCTTACACAAAAATTCAGTCAAATTAGGTCATAGATCTAAATGTAAAATGTAAAGCCGTATTACTTTTAGAAAAATGCATAGGTGTGTGCAAAGAGTTCTTAGACATAACACCAAAGTCAGGAGCCATAAAAAAAAAAAATCATGCCTCATCAAAAATAAAAACCTGTTCTGAACAACACACTGTTAAGAGAATGAAAAGACAAGCTATACCTACACCATGGGAGAAAATATTTGCAAAACAAATATCCAACATAGGAATTGTATACAGAATATGTAAATAACCCTCAAAATATAACAGTCAGAAAGCAATCTAAATTTTTTTAAGACAAACAAACAAAAGCAAACAATGTGAACAAAACTTCACAGAAGATATAAGCCAGCAAACAAGCCCCAGAATGGATTTTCAACACGTAATTGACCGCGGTTCACGTCCCAGACTCGGTGGCTTAAACTCACGCCAGGTGCGTGTGCGTGCGTGCCCAAGATCCCAAGAGGAGACTGGAAGAGAAGGGATTGCGGCGTGGCCATCCCCCCTGGAGGGTGATTTCTCATTTTCTGTCTCTCTGTCTCTGTCTGTCTGGCGAGCGCAACCGCCCTATAGCAAAAACCTCTCCAAAAAAAAAGAATGGCCAAAAGCATAGGAAAAAAAAAATGCTCAACATCTCTTATTGATGGGATGGGGAGGTGTGGTGTTATCTGTTGAAGATATTTTGATCAACGGGACTGGGGAGAAATGTTCACATATTGAAATACTCACATTGTAAGCTAAACAATGTGACTGAATGTATATACAAAAATAAATAAATTTAATAAAAAAAAGAAAAAAAAAACTGACAATACCAAATGTTGACAAGGATATGGAACAAATGGAATTCTCATGCTCTGTTCCTGAGAATGCAAAATGGACAGCCACTCCTGATAACAGGAAGATAATATTTTTTCTTTTTTTTAAAGAATTATTTTATTGAACTTTGTTTGTTTTATTTATTTTTAATTTTCTTATTTACTTACTTACTTATTTTAATTTGACCAGAGAGAAACAGAGTGAGAGAGAGAAAGCAAGCTGCCAGGTCCGGGACTTAAACCTCAGTCAGCCATGCGAGTCCAGTGCCCTTAACTACGGCACCACCTGCTGGACCCCAAGGAGCAATTTCTCAGAAAGAAAAAAAAAATTGTCATGTGACTTGACAATTCCACTCCTAGGTGTGTGTGCATGCCCAAAATCCCAAGAGGAGAATGGAGAAGGGATTAGAGTCTGGTCATCCCACCTAGGGGTGATTTCTCACTGTCTGTCTCTCTGTCTCTGTCTCTCCAGCAAGCACACACACCCTAGAGTAAAATCTCTTAAAAAAAAAAAAAAAAAAAGTAATCATCCAAGCCTGGAAAGAACACAGTGTCCTTCAAAGGGTGACTGGAGGGACCAGCAGTTAGCGTAATGGCTATGTCACTGGATCCCATGTAGTCGACTGCAGTTCGAGTCCCGGACTTGGTGGCTTAAACTCACACCAGGCGCGTGTGTGAACGTGCCCAAGATCCCAAGAGGAGAATGGAGAAGAAGGGATTACAGTGTGGCCATCCTCCCTGGGGGGTGATTTCTCACTTTCTGTCTCTGTTTCTCTCTGTCTTTCTGGCTAGCGCACGAGCCCTATAGCAAAAACCTCTCCAAAAAAAAAAAATGGGTGAATGGATAAACTGTCCATCTATACGATGGAATAGCAACTCAGCAACCATCATACACACAACCACGTGAATTTCCAAGACATTATGCTGAGGGAAAGAAATCATTCGCAAAAGATTACATACTGTATGATTCCATTTGTATGACTGTCTGGGAAATGCCAAATTATAGGGAAGAAGAACAAAGTTTTCATTGCCAGAAGTTTGGGGTAAAAAGAGGGTCTGACCACAAAGAAGCAACACAAGGACATTTTCTGGTATTATGGAACTGTCCTATATTCTGATGGTGGTGATAGTTACATGATCCTGGAACCATACATATTAAAAAACAAAACTGTATGTGTGTGTGTGTATGTATCATACATACAGTTTATATTTATATAGGTACATATATATCTTGATTACAATAGTGGTTACAAGGTGGCATACATTTGTCAAAATTCATCTAACACTTTAAATTCATGACTTATTTTATATGTAAATTATACCCCAATAAAGTTGATTTTAAAAGTAACTAAAATGAAATAAAGCATAAAATAAATGGCTACACTTGAATGCTAGTATATGCTGGCACACATATATTCATCATGTAATTTTTCAGCATTTAAAAGAATAATTGTAATAACTATAATATTTTTAATAAATACAGTCTTATGACTGGATAAAAGAAAATGATAAACATATTCCACATTAAGTATATTTTCAAACTGTCTGCCCTTGGCCTTCTTGTTCATACTTAAGGTTTCAATTTTGTGGATAATAAGAACAGCACAAGAAGCAATTGTTAGGTTCATTAAGGCCTCCTTTTAAATGTTTTAAGGAAACGGCATATAAAACATTCATTCAAACAAAAAAGTCTACCCCGCCAGATGCTTCCTATAAAAAGAAACCTTATTCTATTAGTCAGTTACCGATAAAATATTTATGAAGGTTTCTTAGAATGCCACATTGCACACAATACTAAAATTCTTAACAACACTTGAAAGAATATTTGTCCTATTTATGGGTAAAGAAGTTAAAGGGAAAAATAAGAGAAAGGCAAATACGCCTTCAGAAGGTCACTATAAACACCAGACAAGCCCAAATGAATAAAATGGAATTCAAGCACCATCTTTTTCCACAATAGCCAGTCCAGTTCTCTGCTCAATATCACTTCTCTAATGAGGTTTTCTCTGATTCCCCACAACAGGCTGAACGAGGGACCCTCCTGAACGTTTCCCCACACCTCTACTTTCCTCACGGTAGCAATAGTCACAATAGTCTCCTACCACCGCCTCGAACAGATCAGGAACCACGTATCTAGACACAAGGGCAGTTGCTCTGTGGCCAGTGGCCAGCAGGTGGCTGAACAGACGCTCTGAAGAACTTGTTTAAGGCAGTGTGAGGTAAGGAGCTCCACAGTCAGACAGATCTGGTTCCCATCGCTCCCCTGCTTAAAGCCTCCCTTGCTTTTTGTTCATGACTCAGAATAAAAACTCCCAGCCACGGCCACCGGGAGGCCCTGCTGTATGATCTGGCCCCTGCCCACCTCTCCAGGCTCGGCCTCACTGCCTCCTTTCTGGTCCTCAAGTAAGCCAAGCCTTCATCTTCTTGCTAAGCTCTTGGAGCACTTGCCAAGGCCGTCTCATCCCTTCCGTCTCAGCTCAAATGTCATGGCCTCAGGGAGGCCCTTCCTAACTACCCCAATTAAAGTGGTCCTCGCCCTGGGGCCAGGTGGTGGCACAGCAGTAATACAATTGAACCCATATGGGAACGGTCCTGGGTTCACATCCCGCAACCTCCCTGAGCATGCCAGAACACACACATGCCTGTGACTGGGGCAGCTGTGCCTAGGGGTGGACTACAGTGTGGAGATCCCGTTGAGGGTACCTGTGTCTGTCTCTCTCCCGCTCAGAAGACATAAGTTTTATGAAAAACTTTAAATAAAGTGGTCCCCATCTCTACTACTTCTACCAAGCCATTCTCTAACACACGGCCCTTATTTTCTTGCTAGAACTTTTCATGATCTCTAGGCATCTTATCTATTTTCGTATTTATTACTGATTATCATGTTTATTACATGACTATGATCCAATTCTGAGGGCATTTAATCTTTTTTTTTTTTTTTTTTTTGAGAGGTCTTTTGCTATAGGGCGCGTGCGCTCGCCAGACAGACAGAGAGACAGAAAGCGAGAAATCATCCCCCAGGGGGGATGGCCACGCCGCAATCCCTTCTCCTCCATTCTCTTCTTGGGATCTTGGGCACATACGCACACGCGCCCGGCATGAGTTTAAGCCACCAGGTCAGGTCCGGGACGTGAACCGCGGTCGACTATGGGAGTCCAGCGACATAGCCATTACGCTAACTGCTGGTCCTGGGCATTTAATCTTTCATAGACATTTCTGCCAAGACTTCTGCACAATATCTAGAGCACATATATATGCAACCAATATTGCTACATGAATTAGTAAGTTAACGAAGGAAAATAATCCACACCTAAATCAACTTCATTTCTTCTGTGTGATTCAGTTTCTTTATCTACAAAAAGGAGATTATAATATCTATCTCCAAAATTATTACGAGGTTAAAAGATCATAACTAAAATGTTTATTTAGCATGGGGCCTAGCACAGAATAAGAATTTAAGACACATTTACGTTTTTTCCAAGGGTTTTCCCTTTAAGACAAACATATTCAGGGGCAGGGGGCAAAAACCACCTTGAAGTGGAAGAACAGAGAACAGTTCACCATATAATAGGAATAAATACCCCCGGATATAAAACCACCAAATATGACTCAGGAATTGAAGGCTTGAAAGTAGGCCAATGTAAGGGGGCTGCACTGCCATGCTCCATCCCTGGGAACCCAAGTGTAACTGTGGAACTGCAGCCATCGGCAGTGGGGCCGGCCCCAACGTGCCTATGCAGTGTTGCTTTCTGAGCTGGAGAAAGGTGCCCAGCTCCGTAGCAGGAAAGATTCTGCAGGAGCTGCCAGTCATTCATTCTGGTTCCTCCTATGCCCACTCCCTGCCTCGACTAAAGCTCCATCTAAAAGGGAAGAAAAACAAAAACCAGTAACAAGAGGTAGAAGCAGGTCACCTACCACCAGCCCCACCTCAACTGAAGTCCCACCTGGTGCCTCACTCTGGCCATCGGTTTTGATGGCTTGCAAGAGCCTGGGCTCCAGCGCTAACCTCACCCTACTCCGTCACCTTCCTGCCCCTCACAGCAAGGCCAACAGCGAGGGCAGCAGGTCACCAGGAATGGGCGAGACCTCCAGCACTGCCTCTTGGGCATCCTGTGACGTTGGGAAAATTACCTAACGTCTTTTGGGCCACTGCTGCCTCATCTATACAAAGAGGTTCATCTATAAAATCAATTACTTCACACAAGTGTTGTGACAGCTGAGTGAGCTGAAGCACCTGGCAGAGCCTGGCACTTAGCAAGCAGTAAACACAAGAGAGCTTCAGAAAGGAGTCCACTCGTGCTCAGGCCCTCCGTAAGCAGATTCTGAGTCACTGTGTATATTTATCCTCTCTGAACAGGAAAAATTTGGTAGCCCTTGACAGGACCAATGCACGCTGCCCAAAGTTCATCTCTAATAAACAATACTACATGTAAGACAATTCTATCAACATGAGCTAATGAGGTAATGAAACGAGGACGCTTTGTCATTTGTTTCTTATGCCGATCCTCTTGCCGGTATCTTTAAATCACTAATGAGGCCAGCAGGTGACGTGGTGGTTAAGGTGCTGGACACTCCCACATGGCCGACCACAGTTCAAGTCCCAGACCCAGCGGCTTGCTTTGTCACTTTCTCTCTCTCTCTTTCTCTATTGCGCTCTCTCTCTCTCTCTCTCTCTCTCTCTCTGTGTGTGTGTGTGTGTGTGTGTGTGGTCAAATTAAATGAATGAATGAATAAATAAAGGAAATTGTTAGTAAGCAAATACCCATTTCTTAGCAAACAATACCAAAGCAACAACAGAACTTTTTTTAATTTTGCCAGAGGGTGCATGCACTGGCCAAAGACAGAAAGAGAAAGGGAGAGGGAAAATGAGAAAGCCCCCCTGCAATTCCTTCTCCCTCTCCCTTCCCCTGTGAACTTGAGCATGCATGAACAAGTCCCCAGGTGTACTTTTCAAGTCACCTGCTCCAGACTTGAAACAAGCAGTTCGTCGTGTGGGATCTAGCCACTTTAACCACCACACCACAGGCTGGTCTTGCAACAACAGAATTCTAAAACTCGGCCCCAAACAACACTTGAGATATAATCACCTATGAAATCACTTCTTTTCATGTTCTTCTGTTCATGAAAATATTTCGTAGAATTCTAACATAAGTGAATTTGTAGATTCCTTTGCTTTCACTTATATCTTAAGTACTTTTCATGTTGTCACAGAATTACGTTATCATTCTCACTTGGAATGGCTGCACCAAATTCCACTATCTGATGCACAATCATTTAACCATCTCTCTGTTGAGCATGTAGGGACTCAGTGTGTAAATATATAGGCTTTACAATCAGAAAGACAAGTCTGAATTCTGTCTTCTTTTAGCTTCTCAATCACACCAAGCTCATGAGAGTAAGTTATTTAATCTTTCCAAACTCAGCTTCCTTATCTGTAAAATACCCTCAACACAAGCTTGCAACGAGTCAGAGAAGCAACATATGTAAAATATAATTTCCCTTGTCCCCAGTTTTTTTTCATTATATACATGTAGCAACAAACACAGAACAGAGCGTTTTCCTTCCACTGGGTTGTTTCCTTAGGATAAATTTCCCCAAACTAGATTATTGGGCTCAAGAGTAATTTTATTTTTATAACTACCAAAATCTCTTTCTAAATGGCCTTTGAAAAGACTGTAAAAATTTACGCTGTCCAGCCCACCATCTGGCCAGGGTTTTGGAGGGCATGGCCAGGACATGGAGGTTTAAGAACTCAAGAGTGTGTGGCCATCCTAAGTACAGAAGAACCCCGATACCTAACACAGCCACGAGTCGCCCTTGATTCCGAGTGCTCATATGTGCAAAGCCAGGCTTCAGAGCCCTGCAGAGAGCGGCCATGGCACTCACCCTGCCGCCACAGACATGGCCGTACCCACTTACGAGGACCCACCGCCTGCAAGGCTCGTGCTCCCCTGCCGTGTCTAGACTCAGCCTCCTTCTCCTACTCTGCCTCACCTGGCCCTCGGTACTGCTCACTCTCCTAGGGCCCTGGCTCTGGATGCCTCAGCTCCGTCTCCCTCTAGGTATGATGTCTCCAGCCACTTTTTCTTTTTTTCCCAAGGTTTTTGCCATAGGGTGCATCCATTTGCTGGAAAGAGACAGTGAGAGACTGAGAGGGAAAGTGAGTAATCACCCCCCACCCCCAGAGGGGATGGCCACGCGGCAATCCCTTCTCCTCCATTCTCCTCCTGAGATTTTGGGCACTCAAGCACACATGCCTGGTGTGATTTTCAAGCTGCTAGGTCCAGGACTTGAACCATGGTCAGCTATGTGGGAGTCCACAGCTTTAACAACTATGCCACCTGCTGGCTCCTCCAGCACTTCGAATGATAATGATAGCAGCACCCCATTTGCCGAAGACCTGGCACTGGCCCAGCATGTTATTTAATCCTTATCACAAGCCCATGAGATAACTATTATTTTTTTTCATTTTATAGATAAAGTAACTAAAACTTATAGATCCAATACCTCATACAACGTCACATAGTCATTAAATCAACACTGACAAGTGCCTACCATCTTGTCAGGGTCAGTGCTGAATCCTAGATGCACAGTAGGAGACGCGTGAGGCAAGGACACAAGGTCATGACTGCAGTCGTCAGGTCTGGGAGAATGGGAGAAAGGACGGGGCTCTGAGTGCTTGTGAGGACAGACAGTGATGAGCTGGGGCGGGAGTTAGGGACAGCCTCTCTAACAAGGTCACGTTAAAGCTGCACCACGAAGGTCCGGGGACTACCATTCAAGGGAAGGGAGGGAAGGTGTCCCAGGAAGAGGGCAGAGCACACAGGATGGCCAGACACAGCAAGAGGCCGGGTGTGCTGCCACGGAGGAGGGGCTCTGAACCTGGAGGGCGTTGCCTGAGTTGGGTTTTCAGGGACAAATAAAGATTGGCCAGGTGGAAAGAGACGGGAGCGCATCTGAGGCCCAAAGACTCACGTGTGCAAATGTAGAGGGAGGCATGACAGGGTGTGACAAAGCCAGGGAACCGTAAGTTCCCTGGGGCAGAAGGAGGCTGTGTCAAGGGCCTGAGAGAAGTGAAGCCGCTGAAGTAGGCAGGGGTCTGATCCCACCTCTACCACCGCACCATTCTCCTACCCGCCGTCCCAATTACACTCAGAGCTTCTTGATAGGGAGACTTACCTGGTCTTAATCTACTGCAGACTCCCAAACCCCTGGCAGACAGCCTGGCACAGGGACATACATAAGAAAATGTTCACTGAACAGATAAACTCTGAGCAGAACCAGAAGGGGAACCTATGTCTCACTAGTTCTTAGCTAAATGGAACTCCTAATGTTCAGGTATCGATCATCCGAGACAAGAAAAGGAGGCATGAGTTTCCTCTTTAAATCAAAAGTATTTGGGCCCTCTCTTTAATAAACATGCTGACTCTAAAATTACCATTATGAGCCCAGAGCATTTCCTATAAGCACCCCACAGAAAGTTCTGGCACCACTGTACAGAGATCCAGGTATTCTATAGTTCAGGCCAAATGAAGAATTTCAGTGACTTATAAAGACCTGAACAGGAAATACTGAGAACAGTGTGGCCATTTCAATTTCAGCAGCAGAGTTTGCTCTTGAAAATACTACAATAAAAAATATTAATGTCATAAAAACCTAACAGCAGCCAAAGGACCACAGTCATAAAGAAAAAAATATAAACCCTAAAACATATTGGCATAGAAGGATCTCCCTCACCTTCAAGAAAAACAGGATTTAGGTCACCAAGAACATGTCTGAGCAAGGGAAATTTTGAATTACATGGCAGAATAGAATAAATAACAAGAACAAATATAACAAGAACAGTAAGAAGGAGAAGTAGCAAACACAGAACATGCCAGGCATATGCACTTCACAAGCCATTCACTTAGTCTTCCTCACAGCCCTGGCAACTAAAGTAGGTACTATTACCATGGCCATTTGAGAGGTTTTTGCCTTAGGGCATGTGTACTCTCCAGAAAGAGAGAGAGGCAGTGAGAGGGAAAGTAAGAAATCATCCCCCAGCAGGATGGCCACACCACAACCTCTTCTCCTCCATTCTCCTCCCAGGATTTTAGGCATACACACACACATGCCCAGAATGAGTTTCAAAAACCAGGTCAGGGACTCGAAATTGCGGTTAGCCATGTGGGGAGTCAAGCAACGTAACCATGACACCATCTGCTGGCCCCTCAACCACGCCCATTTTAAAGACACAAAAGCACAGAAAGGTCACGTAACTAGCCCACGGTCACCGAGTAGAAGTGGACAACAAGCAGTCTGGCTCCAAAAGCCATGTTCCTTAGGCAGCACAAACTGCCTCTGGGAATGCCTTTGCCACGTCACATCCCTGGGCCTCAGACTCTCCTATATACTATAAAATAGAGAGGGTTGGAATCAATTCTACAATTCCTTCCTGTTCAATAAACATAAACACTTCTGGGACCAGCAGATGGCATAGTGGTCATGTCCCTGGACTCCGACACGGTCAACGGCAGTTCAAGTCCCAGACTCGGTGGCTTGCAACTCACACCAGGCATGTGTGCGTGCCCAAATTCCCAGGAGGAGAATGGAGGAGAAGGGACTGTGGCATGGCCATCCCCTCAGGGGGTGATTTCTCACTTTGTCTCTCTGTCTCTGTCTCTCCAGCGAGAGCAAGTACCCTACAGCAAAATCTCTCTTAAAAAAGCACTAAAGATTTCTAAGAATTCTAGAATACAAAGAATCTAAGAGTCTGTTAAATTTGCCATCTAAAAATAAAATTTGAAATTGTGCCCTTCAAAATGAAATAATTGCTCTCAATCTTGCAGAGCTACTTTACTATTAAAGTAATGTATACAAAGAGCTTAGCACTAAAAGTGCCCAGCTCGGGGCAAGAGCTCAATAAACAGCAGCTATTATTACTCTTATGATAAAACAGGAACAACCATTTAATAGTAGAGCATATTTTAATTATACACGATGTGGAATAATCAAATCTCATTCGTTTGAGGCCCCAGACCCCACAGCATAGATCGAGTTGTACAGCTGAAATTATAACAACTCAAAGCTCAGAAATTACTTGTTTCCATTAGAGATCTGACAAGTCATTTCTTCAATTGGTCACTAGTGGTTTGCAGATAACTATTAGCAGTAATGAGTATTCTAAATTAAATCCAGAGACAGCACCGCTCTGTTCTGTACAGACAACTGGGGAGAGAGAAACATAATTGTGGAACGTCCTTCTCTCTGTGTCCTCCATCTTCTCTCTGATAAATATCTCCTGTGTCTTGCATAGTATAGATTTCATTTGGTTACAAATGAAGAAGGGTCTAATTCTTCCCATGACAAATGAGAGAGCTGAACAGGTAACTTGTTAAGGAGAATTGGAATTGGGAGAATAACCTTATTTTTCTGTTACTTGACAACAAACCCCCTTCACTAACAAATGGAAGACACAAAGCTGGAAGTCATTAAGCACTGAAGCCAAATCTATCACCCAGTAATCCATTCTCAGACAATCACTGCACAGTCCTGGGTACAGGCTACTCACATTTCACTCAAAAGCAACAAAGATAAAGTCCATGAAATGCAAGTACAGACACAATACTGTGCAAAAAATGGATCTGTAATCACTAAAAACCTGGATTCAAAATCCAGCTCAGGTGTTTATATATGATCATAAACCGTCTCTCCTAGTTGTAAGTTTCCTTCTGTAAAACAGGGACAATACAAAATACCTCAAGGATTTGGGATGGAGATAGCAAAGACTGGTCCAACCTAGATGATCTAGCTCGTAGAGTACTGGACTGCAGTGCTGGAAGCCACACGGCCCATCAAGGCTGAGAACCCCCTCCATCCCGGTCAGCCTGAAAACATACAGGGCACACATGGGTACCCAGGATCCTAAGGAGCTGGAGGGCTGGGGAGAGGGGGGCAAGGCAGGATGAGACTCTGTTGAAGGTGGTCTCTAATCTCTTTCTTTCATGTTCATGCACTATCATTAAAAATAAAAAAAGGCAGTCCCACAACTGGAAAAACAGTCCAGGTGTGTGTGTATGTATGCGCCACTGACAGGATGGAGAAATGGAGAAGGTACTGCATGACCATGCCTCACTAGGGGATACATCCCCCCTCTCCTTTTCTCTCTCTGTTTCTCTGTCTCTCTGTGGTAAGCACACATACCCTCTGGCAACTAAAAAAAAAAAAAAAAAAAAAAAATAGCAAGGATTAAATAGGGACCATAAATAATATGCCTTCCACTGTTGTATGGCCCCTGAAAAGTGTTAGTTCTCCTCAACTGTGCAATAGAATAACATCCTCACCCTCAGGACACCAGAAATACACCAAATCCCCCAAAGTCGGAAACAACTCATCACTGGCCCTTGGATAAAATGGTCTCAGAGAAGATGCCTGGGAGGCGTGGCACTGCTCTGGCATTACCCAGCTTAGTTCTTAAGGAATAGCTCTCTCCTGGGTCTGGACAGACAGTGGCAGCAGACAAGATTTGCTAGGGACCATAATTTGGTATCTCCACTTACATTTTCAAAGTCCTTCATGTTCCGTGCTCTGGTGGGAGACACCATTTCTTCCGACACGTTTGGGAGCACTATAAAAAGGTAAAACAGACTTAGGAAAAATTCACAGCATGCAAATTGCCCAACACTCCTGTCAGGAAATAGAGCCCGGAGAGGAAAAAACATGAAAAGCTTCTACAGCATACCCTGCTGGCACTTTCTGTCTGCTGCAATCTACTGATCTGAGTCCAGGGAAAGCTCCAAACCATTATATTTCAAGTATTTACAAATTACTTAAACTAACCTCAATTTAATGAAGTACGTGTCAGAGGATGTGCCCAGAAAATGCCTGGAGTAAGCAGCCGAGCAGACCGTCAGGATATGTACTTTCCTACTTCCTAAGAGTATTTTGCTGAGCAAAATGTCATCGTCACATGTCAATAATTAAAACAAAACATTTCTAACTGATTTGACAACAGAGACTGGCAAACCTTTCCTTTTGTTTGTTTTTTTTTTTAATTTTTTCCAGAGGGTATGTGCACTCGCCAGAGAGAGACAGAGAAGAAAGGGGAAGTGAGAAGAGAATGGCCATGCCGTAATCCTTTCTCCTCCATTTCTCTTCTCAGGGTTTCAGGCACAGACACACAAGCACCTGCCATGTTTCTCAAGGCACTGGGTCCAGGATGCCAACCACACAACTGGCCATGTGGGATCCTTCACCACCACACCACGGGCTAGGCCAGCAAATTTTTTCTTAAAATGTCAGACAACAAGCATTTTATGCTTTGCAGGCCATACACAAAGCCTAAAATCTGTCACAAATACCCAACTCCTCTGCTCTAGCACAAAAACAGCCACAGAAAATTCGTAAATGAATACGGTAGCTGTGTTCCAGGAAAAGTTTATTTTCAAAAGCAGGCAGTGGGCTGAAAACCGCTGACCCCTGCTTCAGAGCAAGCAAAGACTATGCCAATATCCAAATCTCTCCACAGATCTTTTAATTCAGCAAACGTTTATTACACACCCGCTCTGTGCCAAGCACCATCCTGCGTGCTGAGGAAACAGTGTAAAGGAGACACTGCTCCTGTGCCAAGAGGTTCCCAATCAAGTGGGCAAGACAGAGATGTAAACAGCTTCTATCACATGGTGCAGAGCGCCTGCACTTGAATTAAATGTGCATTGAGCCAATGAATGGATTCATTCTGCCAGCAGATGTGCATTGAGAGCTTACTCTCTGCAGGCACCTTTCTACATCAGGAAGCGAAACAAACAGTTGATATTAGAGAGAGGAGGCAGACAATAAGCCAAATAAGAGAGCAATTACACCGTATGCTATCAGGTGATAAACGCTATGGAGAAGAATAAAGCAGATAAGGATAGGAAATGCCAGAGGTGGGGTGAGGACCGCCATTTTACATGAGGTGGCTAAGGAAGGTCACATCGGCGACAGCTGGGAGGACGTGGTGAGGAGGCGGCAGTTATGTGGAGGAAGGACACTCCAGGTACAGGGACATACCTGAGGAAGGAGCATGCCTAGTGGATCCAAGAAACGGCCAAAAGGCCTATGGGCTAGAGATCAGTGAACAAAGGGAACGGAAGAAAAGGAGGTAAGAGAGGTTCCGGGACAGACGCACATGCTCTTACGGGCTCTTCTATGGACTCAAAACGAGCCTCGTGATCAGACTTGGGTTTCTACAGGCTCCCTCTGACTGCTTTGCTGAGAACAGGCTGCAAGGGACTTAGGAGACTGGGATACACCAGGCCAGAAATCATGGTTGAACCAGAATGGTAGAAATACAGTGGGTGAGAACTGGTCTGATTCTGGATATTGTCAAAGGAGCCAACTGGTGGGAGGGGAACAGTAGATGGCATAGTGGTTAAGGCACTGGACTCCCACATGGCCCATAACGGTTCAAGTCCTGGACCCAGCAGTTTAAAACTCACGCCAGGAGTGAGTGTGTGTGTGCCCAAAATCCCAAAAGGAGACTGGAGGAGAAGGGACTGCAGCATGGCCATTCCCCCAGGGGGTGATTTCTCATTTTCTCTCTCTGTCTCTCTCTATATCTCTCTGTCTGGCTGGCAAGCACACATGCCCTATAACAAAAATCTCTCTTAAAAAAAAAAAAAAAGTAGCCAATGGGACTAAATGAAATGAAGGGAAATATATAATGTTCAGAGAGGAAAGCACATGAAGTCAGTTTGGGGAGAGCCAAAGAAGGAGGGGGGCTACGGTCTGAGTCAAAGAGGCAGGAGGCAGATGCCAGACAAATGAGAGGGACAAGAGGAGGGGGAAACAGCGCAGGCGAAGGCACGGAAGAGAGCGGGCGCAGCGGCAGAAACCACTCAGCAGAAGAGCAGCTCGGGAGTAGACGGGGCAGACTGTGAAGCGCCCGGGCGCCAGACTAAGAGTACAAAGTTTTGTTTTCTGGTTCCTCGGACAGACCGTGCTCTGTCTCCTGTGTCTGGGAGGCTCGTGTCGTCCCTTCCCCCTCGTAGGTCCTACTCATGCTTCAAGTCTCACCTCCAATATCAGTTTCTTGGGAAACTCCTGCCTGATCCATCCCCTCCACAGCGGAGTAGATCTACCCCTCAACCCTTTCCCAGTACCTCATATTTCTTGGCTCCTGATGCTGATCATACAATTTATCATCATAATTTTTTTGAAGAGTCTGCCTTCTCAGCTTGACGGTGAGCACATTCAAGGCTGAATCTCTGTGCTCAGAACAGAGTCTGGCACAAAGTGCGTGTATTCTCTCTGCTGAATTAAAGAGTGGGTCTACTGAAACCAGCAGATAGCATAATAGTTATATCGCTGGGCTCCCATGTAATCAACCACGGTTCAAGTCCTAGACCCAGCGGCTTAAAACTCACGCTAGGTATGCAAGCCCAAGATCCTGAGAGGATAATGGAGGAGAGGAGATTGCAGCGTGGCCATCCCCCCAGGGGATGATGTCTTGCTTGCTGTTTCTCTGTTTGTCTGTCTCTCTGGTGCGTGCATACACCCAACAGCAAAAATCTCTCTTAAAATAAAAGAGTAGGCCTATCAATTTTCTGCTCCTACCATCAGTGGGCAGGAAGAGTAAAAATCAAGCTTGTTGGATTGCATTAAAGTAAAAGTTAGCAAGTTCCAAAGGGAAATCCAAGGATGGCTTACAAATTAAGCTATTCTCCAGAATAAACCTGCTAACACTTATGCTGCCTGCTCTAAAAACTTCTTTTTGCATTTATCTCTTAGCTTTGGGGAAAAGAAAAAATATCTCTAGGCTACTTAACAAACTAAAGGCAAATGTAAGGCAAGTTATCAACACTACCCACAGAAATGTTTATGAGAGCATTCAATTTTTTTCAGAAATAAATTATGGAGAATGCTTAGCAAGACCCAAACTGCAAAGTCTCCTCATAATTCAACTTACATACAATATGCTGCCCATTTACTCAGTGCTGTCTCCTGTGGTCTAACCAACTCTTTGTCTCCACGGGGGCAGGCCTGTGTAAACATGCTGGGCCCCAGCCGGCCCATGGAATCCGGCAGCCTGCCAGGACGGCCTTGGCACGCTGAAGTCCAGATGGCAGCTCTCCTAGGCCTCCAGCTGTTCCGCAGTGGAGAACAACAGAACCATGTGCCTGATCTGGTCAATTCGGTGCCCAGCCTTCGTGCTGTCATCTAGTTCAGCGAACACTGGCCGAAGCCCTGCAGGCTTGGTAGCAAGAAGTAAAACTCCTGAGTATGGCCAGAAGGGCATCAACTCCTCCCATCCAGCATTTATGAAAGGAGATGGAGAGCAAATCAGCATGGATATAAAATACTGAGCACCTACTATGTGCCCGTCCAGAGTTAAGCTCTGGGCTCCAGATATGGAAGTCCAGTCCTAAGCTTCAGGGCACTCAAATCTGGTGTCTACTTACCTTGTTCTTACCCAAGAGAATCCCTATTTTATGTACTTACCCCCATTCCCCAAGCCAGCACTGGGGTTGACGCCATCTAAGTCATCTTGAAAGTTGGGAACAAGTCCACTAGGAGAGAACACACAGATGAGAGGTGAGCTGGTATGTGAACAACAAGGACCGCTGCAGTGACCACCACCGACTCCACCAAGCGGAGCAGGCACGCAGCTCAGCTACCTGGGCATGAGGCGCAGGGCTCGGGGCTGTAGAACCGAGTTCCAAGGGGCCAGCTGGGAGCACAGTAGTAAGATGGCTGGATCCCACATAACCAACTACGTGGCTTGAGTCCAAGACTTGGCTTATAAAACAAGCTGGGACTGTGAGGCTGGGAGTGTGTGCGTGTGTGCCCAAACTCCCAAGAACAGAGTAGAAGAGAAGGCACTGTGGTATAGCCATGACCCCTGGGGGGGTGCTCTCTCACTTTCCCTCCCCGCCCAGCTCTGTCTCTCTCTCTGGTGAGTACACACACCCTATAGCAAACATTAAAAAAAAAGAAGAAATGGAAAAGAAGTGAGTTCCAGTTCTAACAGTAGCTGAGTGACTTTCAGCAAGGGCACTCATTCGTTCATGAATATATCATGAATATATCATGGTCTGTGTTCACACGCGTGTGCTACGTGTGCTAGAGGCACAGGCACTGTACCAAGGACAAGCCACCTATGTTTCTGGGTTTCACACTCTTAAACTGTTACGGAGGATACCGCATTCTACCAGTAAAAATTAAATTAAGGTATATGGACACTTAGCACATATACAGCGACCAATTAATGGTAACTACTGATGTCTTCTTATTGTTACTGTATCATTTATATGCCTGACATGACCAAAATTTAAGCTTCCAGGAACTGGGCAACAAGTAGATGCTTTAAGAATGTCAAACAGGGCTGGCCCTGTGGCTAATGGTTAAGAGAACCTCATCCCACATGGCTGCCCATGGTTTTAATCCCAGCCCGGGTGGCTGGCCAAACCCGCTGAGCACAAGTGGGCGTATGCCCCAAACCCCAACAGGGTGGAGAAATGGAGGACAAACTATTGTGGTGTGATCCTGCCCCACTGGAGGGTGTGTTCTCTCTCTCTTTCTCCTACCCCAACTCTAGCCCCTGCCCCCCATTTCTCTCTGGTAAACGCACATACCCTGTGGCAATTAAAAAAAGAAAAAGAAAAAAAAACGAACTTCAAACAAAAATGCAGAATGCACTAATGGAAGAGGTTGTACTGGTTGGCTTTAAAAAAAAGCTCACATTGGGAACCAGCAGTTAGCGTAATGGCTATGTCGCTGGACTCCCACATAGTCGACCGCGGTTCGCGTCTCGGACCCGGTGGCTTACAACTCACGCCGGGCGCGTGTGCGTGCGTGCCCAAGATCCCGAGAGGAGAACGGAGGAGAAGGGATTGCGGCGTGACCATCCCCCCTGGGGGGTGATTTCTCGCTTTCTGTCTCTATGTCTCTCTGTCTGTCTGGCGAGCGCATGCGCCCTATAGCGAAAAAAACCTCTCCAAAAAAAAAAAAAAAAAAAAAAAAAAAAAGCTCACTGAGGGACCAGCAGTTGACATAATGGCTATGTCGCTGGACTCCCACGTAGTCGACTGCAGTTCAAGTCCTGGACCCGGTGGCTTAAACTCACGCCGGGTGCATGTGCATGCGTGCCCAAGATCCTGAGAAGAGAATAGAGGAGAAGGGATAGCAGTGTGGCCATCCCCCGGATGGGGTGGGGGCGGATTTCTCACTTTCTCTCTGTCTCTGTCTTTCTGGCGAGTGCACATGCCCTATAGCAAACCCCCACCACCACCACCCCCCCCATAAAAAAAGCTCAGTGAGGACCTGGAGACGCTGACAGAAAACATGAACATAGACAGAGCAGGTATGGTTGGACACAAAGTCCTCTACCCTGGACTCTCTTCTGAGCTTCAGCCAGGTAGCTCTCCAAGCCTCGCTCCCTGCAGCCATGAAAGAACAGCAGCTACTTCATAGAGCAACTGGCAAGTAAACAAGACACACTGGCCAACCCCTGGCCTGGTGGTTACGTCAGCTGGATCCCACGTGGCCAACCACATGGTTGGAATCTCAGACACAGCAGCTTGAAAAATACGCCAGACACATGTGCATGTATGCCCAAAATCCCAAAAGGAGGGAGAGATGGAAGAGAAGAAATTGCAGCATGACCGTTCACAGGAGATGCTTTCTCGCTTTCCCTCTCCGTCTCCCTTTGGTGAGTATACACCCACTCTGGCAAAAATTTTTAAAGAATACAGAGTACCCAGCAAGGTACCTGGCATATTGTAGGTACTTTATAAATGGGAACAAAATATCACTGTCACCTTGAAACACACAGTGTCACACAATTTATGAGAGATGTACCATTGGGGCCAGCAGTTGGTGCAGCAGTTAAGGTACTAGATTCCCACATGGCCAACCAAGGTTCGAGTCCCAGACCTGGCAGCTTGCTCTCTCTTTCCCACTCTCTCTCGCTCTCTGGCCAAAAAAATTTTTTAAATAATAAATAAAATTAAACAAATAATTTTAAAAAAAAGTACCATCATTGGAAATGCCCATTTTCCTGAAGGCCCACACATTTTTCAAAGGAAGGCCCTAAGGCCCAGAAAATGTCTGAGTCCCAGCCAGAGGCACATGGTGGTCAAGTGGAGGGCCAAGCCAAGAACCCAGGCCCCAGTAATGCTCTCCTGTCCCGATCTAAGTAGAAGTCGTTGAAAGCTCAGTTTGACTTCTTGGCAGGTGGTTCTTTCATGTCTCTAAATCCAAATTTACTCTGCCCTCTGATCACCAAACTGTGGAGTTGGAGACCTTCAAGATTCAGATGACCAAAAATATCATAAAATTCTGGCATCTGGAATACAATTGCATAAGAGGTGTCTACTATAAAAACAGCTGAAAAAACTTAAACAAGTCTTAAATTACAAAAAAAAATGCATTTAGTATATCCTATAACGTCATTTCAAATCCTTTTAGAAACAATGTGGGTCAGAAATACATAACAAGAAAAAGGAAATATACTGAAATATTGAAAATCTTCATTTGTAGGAAAACAAGAGATGTTTTCCTTTTTAATTTTCTCTAATTCCTGTAACCTCCAATAATCATCATTAAAATAAATTATTAAGTCCATTTTCTAGACAAAATTAAAACAAACAAACAAAAAAAAATCAAGTTCAATCAGTAGCTTTTGCAGATGGCAGCACAGAGGCCCAAGGTCACACACCAGGTTATAGGCCAAGCTCAACCTAAAAGTTTAGAACTACATTTTCGATCTGTTTCTCTCAATCACAGCCATTAAATTAACTATGACTGGCTGAAACATTTCATCGATACCTCAAGCCGAGATCAATCATAGCTGAAAATTATCTGGCAGACAAAGCCAAAGGCACTGGTCTTAGACAAGTTTCCAACAGGAAAACACTGAAGTGTGAAAAATGACATTTAGCGACATCCCAAATCTCAAATGAAAGCAGAAATTCCTGCCTGGGACATGCCAAATTTCCACTTGGGCTTTACCTAACCACTTTAAAAATTCTATGACTGTCTGCCACCAGTATGCTCCAGTCAGATGCAATCACACCTCCAGTCCCAAACAGCTCCTTCTTCCCATTCTTTTTTTTTTAATAATTATTTTTTATTTAAATTTATTTATTTGTTTATTTATTTACTTTAATTTTACCAGAGAGGGACAGAATAAAAGAGAGAGAGAAAGAAAGTGAGAAAGCAAGCTGCCAGGTCTGGGACTCAAACCAAGGTCGACCATGTGGGACTCAAACCAAGGTCGACCATGTGGGAATCTAGCGCCTTAACCACGACACCACCTGCCAGCCCCTCCCTCTTCCCATTCTGATTACTCAATCTTAGCCTCAGATTTAAAGTTGGGGCCTCACAGAGAGCCACTGAAAACGAAAACAACATAATGAAAAGAAGGCTTGGATATGATTTTGTCATTGCAGAGATGGGAAGACCAAGCTCCAGAAAAGGGAAGGGACTTCAGCTGCTCAAAATCACAAAGGGAGCTGGGGCCCATAGCTTAGTGCTTAAGGTAGTAAGCCAGATCCCACACGGTCGACTGTGGTTCAAATCCTGGCCACAGCAGTTGAAAACAACACTGGGCGAATATGCATGCATGCTTGAAATTCAAACCAGATGGAGAAATGGAGGAGGAATTACGGCATGACCACAGCCCACTGTGGAGTACTTTCTCTCCCCTTCCCTCTTTGTCTGTCTCTCTCTGGCAAAAGCACATGCCATCTGGCAATTAAAAAAAAAAAAAAAAAAAAGGTGGGGCCAGCAGATAGCATAATGATTATGTCGCTGGACTCCCACATGGCTGACCACAGTTCAAGTGCCAGACCCAGTGGCTTAAGACTCATGCCAGGCGCGTGTACGTGCATGTCCAAGATCCCAGGAGGGGAACGAAGAAGGGATTACAACAAGGCCATCCCCCACAAGGAGTGATTTCTCACTTTTTGTCTCTCTGTCTTTCTGATGAGCCCACACTCCCTATAGAAAAATCTCTCTCAAAAAAAAAAAAAAAAAAAAAAAAAAATGGTAACAAAGGGTGAGTAGCAAAGCTGAGACCAAAATCCAGTTTCCCAATGCCCTTCCAGGTGCCAGCCTCCTCTACGAACATGTCACACGGCAGAGTGCCATTGTTTAAGGTACAAAATAGAGCAGGATCATAAGAAACCCACCCTGTGGGGGCACCCACGCAGCACAGGCGCTCGGGACAGGACAGGCAGCTTCCCGTGTAATCCTCACCACAGCCCATCTGGAGTGGGTGGTGGCTTTTTAAGCACGGCCATTTCTACTAAATGAGAAAACGGGGACTCACAAAGTTAATAAGCTGGAAACAACAAGCAGGCCTGATTTCAAACCCCCTACTCTGAACCCTGACACCACCCAAATGACCCTGCCTTCCAGGGGTGGTGGTGGTGAGGCCCCGTGAACCCAGGCAGAGGGTTTCCAGCACGCAGCACAGTACACACCACCGCAGCCACTGTGTCCACTATTTACTGAGAAAACAAAAATCCCCTGAGTTTCGCCACTTCCTCCTGTCTTCCTCCTCCACCACTCAAAAACCATCTCCTCCTGGGCCCGTGCGCCAGGTCTTCAAAAAGTTCATGGGAAATGCACTTTATAAAAAAATCTACGCATGGATTTCACAATTTTTTATACTCAAAAGAAACCTATATCTCTGTTCCATTTTTCCATGAATTCTTCGAAGTCCCTAAGTATTCTCCAGCAACTCCTATCCAAGGACAGCGTTTTACTGACAGTGTTGTAGGGCTGTGGATAGGACTGGACACCACAGTCGCAACAGTTAGGCCAACAAGTACACACTTGTCGTTCAGTGATTCCTTTTTCACTCTACATATTCATTCTTAATTAGAGAAGAAATACACAAACATAAAAAATTGCTAAGCCTAAAGTTCTCCTTGGCTACTTCTTACTCCCAGCTTAGTGCCCTCCTAAGACATAAACACTGTGGTCAAAGACTTGTATCCTTCCAGACCTTTTCCTACCCATTTACACACACAGACAGTCTTGACTGTGTGGCTTCGAAGCACATGCAATCTCACAGTATAAGTTCTTCTGCAACCTCCTTTCTCTACTCAATATGAAATCACTTTCCTAACAACATAAATAGATCTGCCTCATTATCTGTCACTCCTACAAAGCATTTCCCCAGCAATGTTCTTCCAACTTTACTCACCATGATCCGCAGAAGAAACACATCATCTTTAACCCTTGAAATGTTCTCTATATTTTTTAAATCCTGGTTGTGACTTACTACATTGAATTTCATGACCTACCAATGAGTCAAAAGCAGAGAGAAAGACTATGTAGTGTACCCCTCTGAAAGGATATGTATTTCACACAAACTCCTGATAGTGATTCCATTCTTTTCTAAGTTTTTCTTTACAAATAATGCCATATGAACATGCAGGTCCCATTGTGCACCTGTATGAGGTTACATAGAGTAGCTAATAAGAAGTAGATTTGCTGGGTCAAAACATATTCATGTTTTTTAATGAACAAAAGATCTGGCAGCCATGTCTCAAAAAATATGTATATACACATGAATGGCTGCTACATATATGAGAAGACACTCAATATCATTAGTCACTAGGGGAATGCACATCAATACCACAATAAGATATTAGGTCACACTCCTAAGAATGGTTACCAAAAAAAGAATAAAAAGAGTTGGTGAGGATGTGGAAAAATTAGAACACTCATACATTGCTGGATTACTGGGAAGGGTGTAAAATGGTGCAACCACTTTGGAAAAGAGTTGGCAGCCCCTCAAAATGTTAAACAGGGTGTTACCATACGACCCAGCAATGCCACTACATACATGCTGAAAAGAATGGACACATATGTTCACACAAAAACTTGTACATGGATAACTATTCCCAGCAAATCATTCAGAATAGAAGTAGAAATGATTCAATGTGCCTTAACGTGAATTAACAAACGAAATGTGGTGCATGTGTACAGTGGAACATTATTCATCCCAAAAAAGAACAAATCCTATCAAAGAAACAAAAGTAAAGGCCTAGCCACAGGGGTGGAAGCCGCCAAGACAAGTACCCTGCAGGCTGGGACCGTATGAGAGGCCCAGGGTGGTCGATTCCAGGGCAGCCTAAAGGCCGGGCGCAGTGACATGTGCCCATAATCCCAGAGACTCAGGGAGGCTGAGGCAGGAGGATCAAAAGCTGGAGCCCAGAATGGGCAACCTACCAGGATTGTGTCTGAAAAAGAGGTAGAGCCGGGTGTGGTAGGGTGCACATGGGGTCTCAGCTGGACAGCTGAGGCAAGACTGTCTTAAACACACACGCACACACACACAAACACACACAGAGGTACAGAAAATAGCAAGTGTCAAGTGTTGGTGAGGAGGGAAAAGAAACTGGAACCTGTGTGGTGGGAATGTAAAATAGTAGAGCCACTGTGGAGAACAGTTAAGGCAGTTCCTCAAAGAAAACCAGAATGACCATATAATACTGCAATTCCTCTTGTAGCTATAAACCCAAGAGTTGAAATATGATTTCAAAAAGGTACTTTTTACACCCATGTTCACAGTAGCATTATTCTCGACAGCTGACATGTGGAAGCAACCCAAGCGTCCATCGACAAAATGTGATTATTAACGTGACGGAATATGACTCAGCCTTACAAAGGAAGGGAACTTCCATATGCTACAACATGATGGACCCTGAGGACATTACGCTAAGTGAAATATGCTCGTCACACTCCCGGGAGGTGCAGGGTCTTGATTTATATGATCTCACTTCACTCACACAGCCACCCAATAGAGCAGACACTATGGAAGAGAAACGGGGGCTTGGAGACGTTGCAGAGTTACTCAAAGTGGCACATCTAGTAACCATCTGAACCAGGGTGCATACCCACTCCCTCACTTTCCACGTCACCAGGTAGAACTTAACAAAGGGCCTATGTTCAAGTGAGGTCCCTGGGCCAGAATCTGGGCCTCAATTTCTCAGGCCTGGAGCTGTTTGGGGCACCCACAGGTGGTGCAGTTTGGAGGGAATGACACATAGTGACCTAATTCAACCAACATCTAACAACAAATGACTCCAGATTAGTCTCTAAAGCTGGGGCTTGGAAATTACCAAGCAGAAGAGTCCCAGAAAGCAGTGTATTAGATTAAAAAGGGGTGACTTTTTGCCTAGGGGTTTTCCTCCCCCACTGTGAACAGATGGAGAACCTGTCTTTGGTTTTGTCTTCCGCTCTTTAAGGGCCAGTTCAAGGAGCCCTGTAAAATCCTCCCAGAATCCTCTCTGTCAGAATTGGGTCAGAGAGCTAACTAGTGGGAAGGCAGGACAGGGCGCTGGGAGCTAGGATGTGGAGTCAGCAAGCAGGACTGAAATCCTGACTCGACTGTACTTTTTGTGTGATCCCAGACCATTCACATCACCTCTGAGCCTCAGTGTCCCTTGTAAAGAAGGGGTAATACCATCATCTCAAAAGATCATTTGTTCAGTCATGTAACAAACAGGTACTGAGCGCCCATTATGTGCCAGATAATGGGGGTTCCAAGGCTAACAAAACGCACTCCCTGCTCTTAAACAGATCACAGCCTAATCTGGGAGAAGACAGGTAAGTGCACAGTCAACACCTGCACTGTCCAATCCAGGAGCCATTAGTCACAGAAGTGGAGGGACTTCAGAAAGTTTATGGAAAATGAAATTAAAGTATGAGTTTATTTTGGTGCAAAAATCTTTCTGAAATCTATACATTTGTATGAAGTTTTTAATTGCAATTCCTGATTTACATAAAATTATACATCTTTGTGGGGTAGAGTATGTTTTTTTTTTAAAGAATTATTTATTTAATGCCATTTATTTATTTATTTAGGTTTGACCAGAGAGAAACAGTATGGTTTTTCAAGGCATGCATACAGGGACTGGCAAGTAGCATAATGGTTAAAGGCACTGAATTCCCACATGGATGACTGCAGTTCAATTCCCAAACCTGGCAGTTTGCTTTTTCACTTTCCCTTTCTCTTTCTCTCTGTTTCTCTCTGGTCAAATTAAAAAATAATAATAACTTGGGACCAGCAGTTAGTGTAATGACTATGTCGCTGGACTCCCATGTAGTCGACCACGGTTCGAGTCCCGGACCCGGCGGCTTAAACTCACGCCCGGCGCGTGTGTGTGCGTGCCCAAGATCCCGAGAGGAGAATGGAGGAGAAGGGATTGCGGTGTGGCCATCCTCCCTGCGGGGTGATTTCTCGCTTTCTGTCTCTCTGTCTCTCTCTGTCTTTCTGGCGAGCACACGTGCCCTATAGCAAAAACCTCCCCCCCCAAAAAAATAATAATAATGATAATAATAACAACAAATGGAATTAAATAAATAATTCTGAAAAAATAAAGCATGCATACAGTGCATAATTATCAAATAAGAATATAAACGTGTTCATCATCTTCAACATTTAACGTTACATTATGTTGTGCACATTTGAAATTTTCTCTACTAGGTTTTTTTGGAGGTATACATTAAATTGTTGGACGAGCCCCACGGTACAATGGTTAAAGGGTTATGCACAGGGAACAGTATCCTGCATGGCAACTGTGACTTAAGTCCCAACCCGAGCAGCTTACAAAACACACCATGCATGTGCACACGTGTCCAAGACCCTGACAGGATGGAGAAATGGAAGGAAAAAGGACTGCAGCAGAAGCAGGCCCCGTGGCGCAGGGTGCTTCCTCACTCTCACTCTCGCCCTCTCTCTTTCTCTGGCGAGTACACACGCCCTCTGGCAATTTAAAAAAAATATAGAAATAAAATATTAACCTCATCTATTTCCTTTCACTGTTTTGTTTGTTTTGTGTTTTTGTTTTCTTTTGTTTTGGCTAGAGAGAGAAGGCACTTGCCAGAGGGAGAGGAGAAAACATCGCTCGCGGGAAATGGTCATGCCATGATACCGTCCCCTCCATCTCTCTTGGGATGTGGGGCATGCATATGCACATACCAGCAGGTTTCTCAAGTTGCTGGGTCCTGGACCAGGACTAGAACCATGGGGTCGGCCATGTGGGATCCAGCCACCTTAACCACCAGGCGATGGAACAAGCCCTCCTTTTACTGTTTTTAATGTGGTTACAAGCAAATTTTAGACTACATACATGGCTTATGCTGTATTTTTTTAAAGAATAATTTATTTAATTGTATTTATTTATTTATTATTATTCTATTTGACAAGAGAGAGACAGAGAGAGAAAGCAAGCTGCCAGGTATGGGACTCAAACCACGGTCAGCCATGTGGGAGTCCAGCACCTTCACCACGCCATCTTCCGGCCCTTTTTTTTTATCCTTTTTAAAAAAATTCTATGCTGTTTTTTTTTAATTATTTTATTTAACTTTATTTACTTTAATTTGACCAGATAAGGACAGAACGAGAGAGAGAGGGAAAGTGAGAAAGCAAGCTGCCAGGTCCAGGACTCGAACCATGTGGGAGTTGACCATGTGGGAGTCCAGCACCCTTAACCACCATGCCACTGGCCGGCCCCATCTATACTGTATTTTTATTGGACAGTGCTGTTCAATAAAATTCAGTGAGGTCAATGACAGCGGAGGTAGCGACAAGAGTACAGAGGGCTCAGCTGGGGTGGGGAATATCAGTGGAGGCTCTGATGGTAGCATTTTATTAGAGTCCTAAAAAACAATAAGGTGATCACACAGCAAAGGGGACAAGAGAAGACATCCCAGCAGCAGGAACAGGGGTGAGAAAGAACAAGGCGAGCTCATTCATGACAGTCTGGCAGCCTGGCATAGAGTGAAGGGCTTGCGGAGGAGTTGGAGCTGGGAGAGTAAGAAGAGAGGAGGCAAGAGGAGATGGAGCCAGAGTCGGAAGGACCTTAGAAGTCACTCTAAGGAACTTCATCCTGAGGACGGCGAGGAGCCAGGGAGGTCTAAAGCAAGTGAATATGAGATTAGCTACCAGGAATGCACATGGGACCCGGGTCTGCAAAGGCAGGAAGAAGAGGGAATGGAGACTGTTTGCTGACTTAGGGAGTAATACTCTGGGTCAGGCACTGGGCTAAAGTTTTTTTTTTTTTTTTTTTTTTTTTTGAGAGGTTTTGTTATAGGGCGCGTGCGCTCACCAGAAAGACAGAGGCAGACAGAGAGAAAGAAAGTGAGAAATCACCAGCCAGGGAGAATGGCCATGCCGCAATTTCTTCTCCATTCTCCTCTCGGGATCTTGGCCATGCATACACAAGCACCCAGTGTGAGTTTTATGCCACCAGGTCCAGGACTTGAACCACGGTCAACCACACAGGAGTCCAACGACATAGCCATTACACCAACTGCTGGTCCCTGGGCTAAACTTTTTGAGACACATTTTGATCCTTATTCCCACCTGGGCTTTATACCAACCCGTTTTTTCCAGACAATGTGAACTGAGGCTCACAGAGGATGAGTAACTTGCCCAAGGTGACAGAGTTGTTAAGTGGTAGAAGTGGATTGAAACCCTGTTAGATCTGGGTCCTCCAAGAAGCAAGTGTTCAGGCATGGAGCACTGAGATTAAAAGAACTGTATGAGAAGACAGTAATGGACTTTACCTTTTTTTGTTGTTGCTAGAATTATTTAATTTTTTAATCTATCATTATTACTACTTTCTAATTTGCTATAGGGCACATGCACTCACCAGAGAAAAAGAGAGAGAGAAAGAGGGAAAATGAGAAAGTAAGCCACCAGGTCTAGGACTGCAACTGCAGTTGACCATGTGGGAGACCAGCACCCCAACCACCACGCAATCTGCCAACCCCAATGGACTTTGTCTTAACAGCAATAAGAACCACTGAAAGTACAAAAAAGCAGACTGTGTAGATCAGATGTACATTTTTTTTTAAGTTTTCAGTGGGGCTGGCAAGAGGCGTGGTGATTAAGGGCACTGGATTCGCACATGGCCAACTATGATTCAAGTCCTGGACCTGGCAGCTTGCTTTCTCACTTTCCCTCTCTCTCTCTCTTTCATTCTGTTCCTTTCTGGTCAAATTAAAATAAACAAGTAAATAAATAAATTAGATAATTATTTTTTAAAAGGGTTCAAGCTGTAAAATACAAAGGGTCCTATGAAGGAAGCCAGGACAATTCGGGTAAGATATATACCTTGACATATCTGGGCAGTAGCGACAGACAGAGAGGGACATGATGAACTATCTCAGGATTCAATCAGGCAGGAAGTGCAAAAGGGCCATGATCTGTGCCTGACACACAACAGGTTCTCAACTAAAACAATAACTGTCCAGGGACCAGCAGTTAGCATAATGGCTATGTCGCTGGACTCCCACGTAGTCGACTGCAGTTCGAGTCCCGGACCCGGTGGCTTAGACTCACGCCGGTCGTGTATGCGTGCGTGCCCAAGATCCTGAGAGGAGAATGGAGGAGAAGGGATTGCAGCGTGGCCATCCCCCCGGGGGGTGATTTCCTGCTTTCTGTCTCTCTGTCTCTCTCTGTCTGTCTGGCGAGCGCATGCGCCCTATAGCAAAAACCTCTCCAAAAAAAGAAAAAAGAGAAAAAAAAGAACAACTGTCCAGGATTGTGCATCAAAGGACCTATTTGTGCCTGCTGTTCAGGTACAAATATTGTGTTCGTTTCATTCTTAAAAGCAACCTGGTTGGCATAATGCATATCATGGCCGCCCATTCCACTAAAGCCCGTTGACTAAAAGCAGCCAGACCAACTCTGAAGGCTCTGGGTCACAGCTCTCCTCTTCCTTCTACCCCCCTCTCCAGCCAGGAGCCCAGGACAACCACAAGGGCTCAGTCTGGAGCAGTCTAGGGCTCCATCAGGTCTTCCTACCAGGAGAAACCTTGGTCCCTCCAGCAATGGGGACTCTAGCCGCCGCCTTGTGGGATAGATCCATTGGAAGGCTATTCTCAGCCTTTATCCCCCAATTAGTATGGCTATTGCTGGACATAGTCATAATAATAATAATAATGGGATCAGTCTTAAGCACTGACAAGTGCCAGGCAGTGCATTTGCCAAGCTAAGTGCTGGGCACAAATGGTCTCTTGTGATCCTCACCCCAACTCTGTTGGGCGGATATTACCACTGGCCCACTTTACAGATGGAAAAGTAGGACAAGTCACTTTACCAAGTCCAGTTTACAGAGCTGGCTTTGAATCCAACTCTGACCAGTTCCAGACAAGGCTCTTACCCACAGTAATAATCCATTGCCTCCCTTCTGGGAGACCCGAAGGCAAGTCTGGACATCAGTACACGTCCCATAATGAAAGCAAACCTCTGTTGATTGAAAGTATATACAAATAATGATAATAATAATAAATAATGTGAAAAAATAAAAAAATTTTTTTAAAAATTTAAAAAAAAGAAAGCAAACCTCCAAACCAGAATGAGCCTCAAATGCCCTCAGAGTCCCTGTCTCTCAACCAGATCCCAGTAATGACATACTCCAAGTGTCCCCCTTCGTCCCGCTCTTTCAGAAAACCCCTTCTCTGTCCTTCAAGCCCTTTTCAAAGAATTTCCCCAAATATTAGAGGCGAATGTGATAGAGGCCGGGACCTCCCTCTCACACCTGGTATCAGCCAATGGGCCCCCCAGAGAGATTCTCCACGAAGGAACCAACCCCGCACACCACCCCTGGCCAGACCGGAGCGAACACCCTGAGAAGCAAACTCAGAAGTCCCGACGGAGACAACTCCCACCCGCGGGAACCCAGGCTTCGTTACCGCGAACCCCCATGCTCGGGGCCGCACCTGCAACCGCTGAGAGTCCCGGGGAGGGTGACGTCCTTTTCCAGCCCCGAGTCCATCATGGACACAGAGGTGGTGGTGGCGTTGGTGTGCGTAGCGACGGCGCCACAGGTTCCCCCAGCTGCTGCGACCTGCCGGGCTTCCCAGGTCCCCGCCCCCTCCAACCCAGCTCCTGTTCAGCTTCTGACGGCGCCGCTGGAATTCAAACCGCAGCCGCCGCCATCTTTCCCGGCGCTTCTTCCTACGGAAACGAGGCGGGGTCACGGAGGCGCGCGCGGTGAAGCCGATAGGCCAAGGCCAGAGGCCGGGCAGCCAAGCGAAGGCAGGCGCCATATTAACTAAGGGCACTCGTCCGTGCTTCTGCCGGCTGGACCGAAAAAAGAGGGGCTGGCTGCCATTTTTTGTGAGGGAATTAGGGCCGAAGTTAGTGAACGCGCCATCTTTGTTGAGGGCAAAGTGGGCTTCGGTCAGTTAATTTAAGCGGGAGATGGGAACGCTGGCCTTCATGACCTTCAAGAGTTCCCCATTCGTCTCTGCTTTGTAGAAGGAGTCTTTGCTTCCAAAAGGCTTGCGCCTTGAGTTGAAATTCTGATAACTGGTTGCTGCCTCACTCTGGAAAAATCCCACCTGCGGAATTGTAATGCAAGCAGTAAATTGCTCATTCAGCTTGAAGCAAATCATTTGTTCCTGCGTGTCAAGTGGTCAGCCACACTCACACCCAAGTTCTCACCAGTGACCCTTAATGGCTGTTAAGACTGAGACGCACCCGTTCCACAATCAGAAAGCTGGATCCATAGAGAGGAAAGGACTCACCCAAGGACACAGTAATCTGTCAACTGGAGCCTCTACCAATACATGAGGGGTCTCCATAACCCTGGTTGCCTTTCTTAAAGCGCATGGCCATCACACAAACCTAAGTTTGGCAGACTTCAGCCAGTGAGCGCCTCCCCTTCCCCATCTCAATATTGCCCCTTCCTCCACAAGCTGTGAGGAGAAAGCTGTATGAAAAGAACTTGAAAAGATGGGTGAGTGGTGGGTAGATGGTGACTTTCACTGTAATCATGAACAAATTCACCCTCACTCTATTTCCTCATTCTTTAATTAACCTTTTTAGTGGGGGAGGGGGCTTTGCTATAGGGCACGTGCGTGCGCTGGCCAGAAAGACAGAGAGACAGAAAGCAAGAAATCACTCCCCATGGAGATGGTCACACCGCAATCCTTTCTCCTCCATTCTCCTCTCAGGATCTTGGGCACACGCACACGCGCCCGGCATGAGTTTAAGCCGCCGGGTCCAGGACTCAAACTGTGGTCGACTACATGGGAGTCCAGCGACATAACCATTATGCTAACTGCTGGTCCCTAATTAATTACTTTTTAAAAAAAGAGAGATTTTTTGCTATAGGGCCTGTGCACTCGCCAGAGAGACAGAAAGCAAGAAATCCCCAGGGTGTGTTGGGGCACACCATAATTCCTTCTCTGCTCTCCTTTCAGGATTTTGGGCATACTTGCACACCCACCCAGCGTAAGTTTCAAGCTACTGGTCCAGGACTCGAACAGCGGTCAGCCATGTGGGAGTCCAGTGACATTATCACTATGCCACCTGCTGGTCCCTAATTAGTTATTTTCTAAAAGAACCCCGCCCTCATCCTCTCAATCAAGTCCCTATATTCTTAGCAACCTGTACTGTTCCTCTGTAGCACATATTACCTTTTGAGAGATTTTTTGCTATAGGGCCTGTGCACTCGCTGGAGAGACAGAAAGATATAAAATTTGAACTGTGGTCAACTACATGGGAGTCCAATGATGTAACCGATACTCCATCTTCTGGTCCCTTATATCTCTTTGCTTTTGCACTGAACTGGAGTTTTCATGGCAGTAGACCATCCTCAACACCCAGCAATAAGCCACCCAACAGGTGTTTTAAAATACATGTTGGGACCAGCAGATGGCATAATGCCTACGTCACTTGGCTCCCACGTAGTCAACGACGATTTGAGTCTCAGACCTGGTAGCTTAAAACTCATGCCGGGCACGTGTGTATGCATGCCCAAAATCCCAAGAGGAGAATGGAGGGACTGCAATGTGGCCACACACACCCCCAGGTGATTTTTCGCTGTCTGTCTCGCTCTCCAGCGAGCACACATGCCCTATAGTGAAAAAAACTCTCTAAAAAATTTTTTTTTTTTTTTTTTTTTTTTTTTTTTTTGGGGGGGAGAGGTTTTTGCTATAGGGCGCGTGCGCTCGCCAGACAGACAGAGAGAGACAGAGAGATAGAAAGCGAGAAATCACCCCCCAGGGGGGATGGTCACGCCGCAATCCCTTCTCCTCCATTCTCCTCTCGGGATCTTGGGCACGCACGCACACGCGCCCGGCGTGAGTTGTAAGCCACCGGGTCCGAGACGCGAACCGCGGTCGACTACGTGGGAGTCCAGCGACATAGCCATTACGCTAACTGCTGGTTCCCAATTACTAAAATTGTCTAAAAAATTTTAAAAAGTTAAATGAATGAATGTCATGATCAACCTATCAATCTGGAAAATGGACTAAATACTTATCCTGCAAGGCTTCTGTGAGGATAACCTGAAATACCTTTAAGGAGCTCAGTCAATAGTAATTCCATTCCATATATCATATATTTTCTCATATTCTCTCTCAGCTTTAGCGAGGCCTACAAAGCCCATGATTCTGCATCTGTCCCTTCTTCCCCAGATCTGCAACCACTCCCAGAATCAGCAATAAGATAATAGCCTGACAGAGAGAATGGGCTTAGTTCACCAGGTGCACTGCCCCCAAGGAAGGGGGAGTCCTAGGAGCCCAGTGTTTATTTCAAAGCTGGTAACACATAACCAGCTCTGATCTGGAGAAGGAGCCTTAGTTACAAATGAACACCTAAACACAATGTGGAATCCTGGATTGGGTCCAGGATGAAGAAACTAACTTTCCATCCAGGAGATAAATGTTCTTGAAAAAAGAAACAAGGAAGAGGACTTGCATTTTGCCAGCACATTTTATGTGTCATTTATGCCAGGCTTATCACATGCTCGGCTTCGTTTTACCTTCACAAGACAGGCTGAAAAAAAAGGAGAAACTCACTCAAGGTCCATGCTAGTAACAGAGCTAAGATCTGAGCACAGGTCACTCTGAGTTCCAGCACCCTGATTTCCCAATTTGTTTGGTTTTCTCCACTTTAGGATCCTGGATTAAGATGTGATGCCTACATATTTATGTGTGTTTACCCGAACCTGCTCCTTGAGCACCTGCTTCAAGGTGGCTAAGAGCTGAATCTTATTGGAGGCAGTACGGTTGCATGGCTGGAAGTCTAAACAACTGGATTCTCATGTAGAAATTCTTCCAGCTTCTCCTGTCACCTGACTCTCCTCCCCTTGCTATACCTTGGTTTTCCCAAGTATAAAATGAGGCAGACCATCCCAAGCTCCCAGGGCTGCAGTATCTTAGATACTTTAGAAACTATAAAGAACAAAGAACCTGTAAGTGGTTCACATTACGATAATCAATTGCCCTGTTCAGTAAGACAGTGTTCCTGGAATATGTCCTAAATCCTTTAGTGAACCTGGAAACTGAAAATAGAATCAATGGCACACACAAATGAAGGCTATTTGGGAAGTTGTTTTTCCTGCCTCTCTAGTGGTCTCATGGTCAGGGACAAGAGCCTGTGCCCTGTTTCTGTCTCACCACGGCGTTTCTTTCTGCCAAGCATGGAGTTGACGTCATTACCACCAGCTGTTTGGACTATCTGGAGCCATCTCCTTGACAACAGACACCCAGCCACAAAGCTGGCATTATGATTTCCTTGGACAAGGTCATATCAAATGGCCGGGAGGAAGTAGCTTGCAGCCAGATGTTTTCCATTTGGGTGGAACCCTTCTCAAGTTTTAGGAGCTTAAGACGTGTAAGCTCTGCTATTCCTAACAACAAGAATAACTTGCTACAGCATCGGCACACACGCATTGCTCGTTTCCACTCTTCCACTTTATCCTCACAATACTGGGGAGTTCAGGATATTGGCCTTTTTCTATAGATGAAGAAATTAAGGCTCAGAGAGGGGAAGTTTTTTCAAAGCCCATCTTTCTTTATCTTTTTGTGTGAGCTTTTCATTTAGAAATATTTCAGTGCAAAACTAGGACAAATCATGCTTCATATAACCTTTACCCAGCTTCCTAAAATATTAACATCTTACATAACCATAGCACAATTGTCAAAAATAAGATGACGTTGATACAATACTGTTTACTACAGATTTCATGTAAATTTAATCAGTTTTCCCATTGATTTCCTGAGCTGGTCCAGGACCCAATCCAGGAGTTCACATTATTACATTTAGGTGTTATGTCTCTTACTCTCCTCCAATCTCTGACAGCTCTGTCTTGCATGATGTTAACATTTTCTAAAAGTTCTTGCCAGTCATTTGTTAGAACATTGCTCAGTGGGGCTTTGTGTGGCATTTCCTCATGATTAAATTCAGGTTTGTTTGTTTTTTTCCTAAATAAATTTTTATTTGGGACTACCAGATGGCATAATGGTTACGTCGCTGGACTCCCCACGTAAACTGCGGTTCAAGTCCTGAACCCAGTAGTTTGAAACTCACACTAGGCCTGTATGCGTGCATGCCCAAGATTCCAAGAGGGGAATGGGGAAGAAGGGATCGCGGCATGGCCATCCTCCCTGGGGGTGTGATTTCTCACTTTCTGCCTCTGGTGAGCTCATCCGCGCATGCCCTATAGCAAAAAACTCTTTAAAAATTTTATTTTATTTATTTTTTAGAGAGATTTTTGCTATCAGCTCTGTGCACTCGCCAGAGAGACAGAGAGACAGAAAGTGAGAAATCACCCCCCGGGGGAATGGCCACGCTGCAATCTCTTCTCCTCCGTTCTTTCCCTAGGATCTTGGACACACATGCACACATGCCCAGCATGAGTTTCAAGCCTCCAGATCCAGGACTTGAACTGCAATCAATCATGTGTGAGTTCAGCAACGTAATCATTACGGCATCTGCTGACTTCTATTTTTTTTTTTTTTATTTTTAATTTCTTATAGGGCTTATGTGCTCACCAGAGAGATGGAGAGAGAGAAGAGAGGGAAAGTGAGAAAGCAAGCTGCTGGGTCCAGAACCAGAACCATGGTCAGCCATTTGGGAGTCCAACACCCAAGCCACTACACCACCTGCTGGCCTCTAAATTCAGGTTTATGCACATTTGGTAAGAGTATCACTAAAGTGGTGCTGTGTCCTTCTTGGGTACATAAATATCAGAAAGCACATGATGTTTATATGTCTAACTAATTGGTGCTGTTAATTCTGATGTCTTGATTAAGGTGTTATCTGACAAGTTTCCCCACAGTAAAATTACTGTTTTTCCTTTTGTAATTAGTAGGAATCTTGTGGGGAGAGACTTAAGACTGTGTATCCTGTTTGTCATATTTTGACCCACTAATTTTAACACTTATTGATAATTCTTATCCCAAATAATTATTACAATGGTATTTGCCAGGTAGTGATTTCTTTTTCATCATTCTTGCTATATAGATTAATTGGAATTCTACTATGCTGAAGAGTGTTCTCTTTTCCCTCATTTCTTCATGTATTTACATCAAGATGGACTCAGACATTTACATATTTATTTTATTGTACATTCATAATCCATGACTATCATTTCTTTTTATTTTGCCAAAGGGCACATGCGCTTACCAGAGAGAGAGACACAGAGAGAGGGAGAGGGAGAAAGCTATCCCATGGAGATGGCCATGCCACAATCACTTCTCCATTTCTCCATCCTGGTGGGGTTCTGTGCATGCACACATATGCGCTCAACCTGTTTCTCAAGCCACCTGGGTCCAGGACTGAACTGCAGGGTTGACCTTATAGAATCTAGCTGCCTTAACCCCCAGTGCATGGACTGGGCCCCATTATTTCATTTGTTACACAAATTGTCCTAGATTTGGCCAGGTCACCTTTCTGATACACGGTTGTGTCAAAATTCAAACTCAGGTCTACTTGTTCCAAAGTCAGCCGTTTTTTGTTTGCTTTTTTCAAGGCTTAAAAAGGAAATAGATTTGTCTGGTCATTGAAAGAGATCAAAGTATGCCATCCACAAATATGCCAAATTGGTACAAAGGTTATTTGGAGCTGAAGGCAATTGAGAATCATCAGACAGAGGAAGAATTATTTGCCTTCTTTTTTTGTTTTTCCTTCTTTTTTTTTTTTTTTTTTGGCTAAACGCAGGACATAAATTTCCCTTTGTGAAGGTGTCTCCTTCTCCCCTATCTTCTATTAGTTTTCCCCATATATTAGTCACTTCCTGATGAATAATCATCCCTTGAAGCCCAAGCCTACATTCTTTCGTATAAAAGCTGTATACAGGACTAGCAGATGACATAATGGTTACATCACTGGACTCCCATGTAGTCAACCACAGTTCGAGTCCCAGACACAGCAGCATAAAACTCACACCAGATGAGTATGCATGCATGCCCAAAATCCCAAGAAAAGAATGGAAGAGAAGGTATTGCAACATGGCCATCCCCCTGGGGAGTGAGTGATTTCTCGCTTCCTGTCTCCCTGTCTCTCTGTCTTTCTGGTGAGTACACATGCCCTATAGCAAACATCTCTCTTTTTTAAAAAAAAAAGTTACATAAGCCCCAAGTCTAACCACTTTTTTTGAGTTTTACTTCTTTTCTGTGAACTCCTACGCATGTAACTGTTAAAAAAATATATGCCTGCGGGACCAGCAGTTAGCGTAATGGCTATGTCGCTGGATTCCCACGTAGTCGACCGCGGTTCGAGTCCCGGACCCGGCGGCTTAACCTCACGCCGGGCGCATGTGCGTGCGTGCCCAAGATCCCGAGAGGAGAATGGAGGAGAAGGGATTGCGGCGTGGCCATCCCCCCTGGGGGGTGATTTCCTGCTTTCTATCTCTCTGTCTCTCTCTTTCTGTCTGGCGAGCGCACGCGCCCTATAGCAAAAACCTCTCCCAAAAAAAAAATATATATATATATATATATATGCCTGTTCTCCTGTTAATATGTCTTTTAATTTAATTCACTGATTTCCAGGCACTAAATCTCAATGGGTAGAAAAAAAGTTTTTCCTCCCTCTCACCATAGAATCAGCTAAGCGGTAGAACTGGGATTTGAACCCAGATTTTATTCTAAAGCTCATGCTCTTAGTCATGAAGCCATAATTCACTGAATTGCTGCAATCCGTATCCTTAACAAGCCGTCTAAAAGAACCTAAGCATATGACAAAGTAAAACATCTCAAATACTTCAAAATTTTTAAATGATGGTAAGATTCTAGAGGCATGCAGAGAAGAGATGGGACCATTCTGTGGAAGGACGTTTTCCAAATAAGATCTATGTCCTGGGGCCAGCAGCTGGTGTAGTGGTTGCATCACAGGACTCCCACGGGGCGACTGCTGTTCCAGTTCCAGACCCAGAGGCTTTAAGATCACGTCAGCCTTGTGTGTGTGCATGCCCAAGATTCCAGGAAGAGAATGGAGGAGAAGGGATTGTGGCATGGCCATCCCCTTTCCCTAGCCCCCCCAAAATGATTTCTCAATGCCTCTGTCTCTCTTTCTCTAGGGACCATACACACCATTTGACAAAAACCTTGTCTGACTACTTTTCCTATTTTCCAAAATCTTTTCAAAAGGGACTGGGGAAGTCATGCCCACAAACATTAACAGACCATTTATTTTCTATTAACAGAATTCTTCCTACCTCCTGTTCCTGGCATAGAATCTTTGAGATGTATATTTTCTTTTTTGGGGGAGAGGTTTTTGCTATAGGGCACATGCGCTCGCCAGACAGACAGAGACAGAGAGACAGAAAGCAAGAAATCACCCTCGGGGGGATGGCCATGCCGCAATCCCTTCTCCTCCATTGTCCTCTCAGGATCTTGGGCACGCACGCACACGTGCCCGGCCTAAGTTTAAGCCACTTTGTCCAGGACTCGAACCGTAGTCTGCTACATGGGAGTCCAGCGACATAGCCATTATGCTAACTGCTGGTCCCGAGATGTATATTTTCAACCGATTACAGTATATTCTTTTGCTTATCTCTTCCCAAGACACAGAACTTCCGTTTTCCTTGAGATGTAGATTAAGCCTTTCTTTAACTAATCTCTTCCCAAGACACAGATCTTCCCTTCCAATCACCAACCTAAGAATTGTGAAACCCACCTGTAACTTACAAGCCCCTGCTTCTACAAGTCCCATGTTTTGGGCCAGGCCAATGGAAAATCTCTTCACTAAATGTTGTCTGTCAATCTCAAAAACAAATAAAAGGAACCCCTGTACATGATCACCCTGAGAAAGGCATGTATGCCTCTTCTTCAGGCCTAGGTCACTCATATTTGGCTTGGAAATAAACCACATTAGTTATTAATTATTAATTATTAATTTTACAGTTGGTATTTTTTTTGTTGACAACCTCTTTTTAAAAAAAAAGCTATGTCCTACAAAATGAGGGTGAAAACCTGTGGGGCCGGCAAGCGGCATGGTAGTTAAGGTGCTGGACTCCCACATTACTGACCATAGTCCAAGTCCTGTACTATGGGACTTGCTTTTGCACTTTCCTTCTCTCTTTCTCTTTCTTTCTGTCCAAATTTTAAAAATAATGATGATGATGAATAAAATTAAAGAACTCTCTTTAAAAAAAAAAAGAAAAGAAACCTGTCTGTACCAATTTACCACAGGTACACTAGCTCCCTACTTTTTTTTAGAGTTTTTCGCCTTAGGGCACATGTGCTCACCAGAGAGAGAGAGAGAGAGAGAGAGAGAGAGAGAGAGAGAGAGGTAAAGTGATAAATCACCCCTCAAGGGGGATGGCCATCCTGCAGTCCCTTCTCTTCTCCTCTCCTCCCAGGATCTTGGGCACGCATGCACACACAACGAGCGTGTGTCTCAAGCCACTGGGTCCAGGACTCGAATCACAGTCAACCACGTGGGAGTCGAGAAATGTAACCACTACACCATCTGCTGGCCCCTCTCTCTCCTTTTTTCAGACTCTCCCAAAATAAAATAAATTCCCCAATTCAATGCAACACTATTTGCAAAGCCCAAATCAGATTCTCCATCCCTTGATATTCCCTTATAACAGCTCCAAACAAGTTCATTCTTATTCTTTTATGAAGAAAATGGAATAAATAAATCCTTTTTCTCGAAGTCACATGGAAAGCTAGTGACAGAAAAAGAAACTTGGACTTCAATTTTCTAACTCCCAAAAGTTGAGTTTCTGTGTGTGTGCTCACAGGAGAGAAAGAAAAAGTGAGAAATCACCTCCCCCACGGCACAATCCCTTCTCTTGGATTTTGGCCACACACGCACACACACACCTGGTGTAATTTTCAAGCCACTGGGTCTGGGACTCGAACTGCAGAGTTGGCTGCCTTAACCTCCAGGTCACCTGCTGACCCAGCTACTAAGCTCTTTGAGACTTACACCAGGCATAGATAACATCCCAGGGCACGGCCATCCTCAGTACCACGGCCAGATGCCCACACAGCCAAGGCGAGGACGAGAAGAGAGCCAGCAGTTACTGGAAAAAATTATCCTACGATGCCAGGAAGCACTTTCCAGCACCCACTCCAGCTGCACATTTGAATATGTAAAACAGCAATAGCTCTAGGCAAAGAAGAGTCATTGAATTAATCAATTGTCTGGACATTTTGCAGATTAAAACAGGCAGTGAATGTCTTGTGACTTGTAGGAGAGGATGTAAATTTGGCCTCTCCCTTAAGTGCAGTGAATTCAGAGAGCAGGTCAGGACCTCGGGAAGGATGGTCACAGCACTGGTGGTGGCAGAGGACCTCCTTCCTGGAAGGAGGGAATGCCTTTACTAGGCCCTGCTCTGTGTCTGGCTCAGCACCAGGTAGGCTGTACAAGCTGTGCCCAGCACAAGTACATTCAGCCAAGCAGAGAGGGGAGGCTGAAATTCAGCCAATGCTCTGCTTGACAAGCTGTGAGTTCGTTTAAGAAGGGATGCCTTGTTCAAATTCACCCAAAGGAACTCTCTGTGCTCGTGGTTCTTATGTCCAGAATACCATTCCTTTCTTTTCTCTGCCTAATTCTCAGCGTCCTAAGAGCTTTGGAACCCAGTGCAAGTGAACACTTCACAATCTCAGACTTCCAGACCACCCTAAGCTTAACTTCATTGTGACATCTCACAGTTCTGTAAGCCTCTGTTAATTTGGCCTCCTTTCCCATTGCACTGTGAGCTCCCGAAACTAGGACTTTATTTTATTTTATAATTAAAAAAAAAAAATTTAGAGAGAGATTTTTGTTATAGGGCGTGTGTGCTCACCAGAGAGACAGACAGAAACAGAGACAGAAAGTGAGAAATCACCCTCCTCGCCCAGAGGAGAGGGCCACATCGCAATCCCTTCTCCTCCATTCTTCTCTCAGGATTTTGGGTACACACAAATACACACACACACACACACACACACACACACGCACCTGGCGTGAATTTTACACCACTGGATCCGGGACTCAAACAGTGGTCAACTACATGGGAATCCAGCGACGTAACCATTACACCATCTCCTGGTTCCTAGGACTTTATTTTAAATAAATGTATTGAGATAGAATTTTACATGTAAAAAAAATGCACTCACCGTAAGTACACATTTGGATGGGTTTTGGCAATCTTATTTACTCGTGAAGCCGCCACCACAATCACTGCTTAGGTAGACCGGAATCTCTTATTTTCAGGAAAAACGGGTTTATTGGGGGAATCTATATGCTTCCTTAAAGTTTCAATTTGGTAATGCTATTGTGATCTAGGGCCAATCAGACCTAGAGCAGGAACTGAGTCCAAAACAATGGGGCCTAAAATTTTCATTTCACAAATTTAGATAGCCACAGGAGGCCAGTGGCTGCCATGTTGGCCTAGATATTAAACACCTCCTTCACTCACCTGGAAAAGCCCTTCCACCTCCGGAAATCACTGATCTACTTTCCTTCATGAAAGAGTTGTCTCTCATACAGTTTTATGTAACTATAGTCATACAGTTTGTACTTTGTAGGTGTCTGACTTCTTTAATAAATGTTGGTGAAAGAATGAATTCATATGTCTTCATCAGAATCAATGATCCTATCACCAAAACTCTTTTCTTCCTGCCTAATAAAATATAAGAATGAAAAAGGCCCTTGTCGAGAATATTTCAGTCTCTCGGATGTACTAATGGAAAAACTGAGACCCAGGTAAGTGCAGTGGCCTGCTCAAATTTACATTAGAGCATGGATTTGACCCTAAATGTGCGGACGCCAGACCTGAGCTCTCTCCACCTCACAATACTCACTTCCCACTCATTTCCCATAGGCAAACATGGCAACTCCTGTGGATCCTAGTGGGACCACAGAATGCCTACGAGATGCCATGCTCCCTGCTTCAACCTCCAACCCCACCCACTGAAAACAGAGAAACAGCAGCAATACAACATAAATGTATTCAAATGTACCCAAAACCTACACTGACCTATAGATTGGTTTTTTGAGAAAACAAGCCACCTGGCACCTGACCCAATTCTCCACTCACTGGAGAAAGAAGAACACTCTACTTCTTGGTCGTTTTTACCGACGTCCTTACAAAATAAGAGAAAGGGGAGGGGAATTGACATTCACCATAGGCCTTCTGTACCACATGTAAGATTTCACTTAACCTAACTGCAACCCTAAAAAGTCAGCAGCGTTATGCTTTTGTTCGGTTTGGTTTGGTTTGATTTGTTTTTACAGGTAATGACAACACAGTCGAGTCATCTATTAACTTGCCCAAGATCACATTGTCATAAGGACTGCAGTGGAACCCATATTTCTCTGCTCTTGAAGCTGACGTTTTTTGTACTACATTTCTTTTAGAGAGTTTTTTGCTATAGGGTGCATATGCTCACTGGAGAGAGAGAGACAGACAGACAGACAGAAAGCAAGAAATCACCCCCCACAGGGGGACAGCCAGTCTGCTATCCCTTCTCCTCCATTCTCTCAGGATCTTGGGTATGCACACACACACACCCTGAGTGAATTTTAGCCCCTGAGTCTGGGACTCGAACTGCAGTCAACTATGTGGGAGTCTAGTGATGTAACCATTGTGCCATCTGCTGGTATCTATACCACAGTTTGTTATCATTTGGAACTCGCTGTTTCATTATGCATGTTTTAATTAGATAGTACAGTAATAGCTAAGTTAGTCACTGACATGCTTATACCGAAGCTGGGTGTCAACTGCTGACCTAGCCTTTAACCTAGGTCTTCTAGTATATTTCTTCTTCCTCCTTATTACACTCGACTGATACGTTAATTCTTAAAGATTTAATGATCTGTCTTTTAACACAAAAAGGTGAAATACAGATTATAAATAAGTTAATTCTCTACCCAGGACAGTATCTATTAACATTGCTACCTTTTCATTTTAACTGAAGGAAATTCAAAATGTAACTGTCTCCAAACTCCAGTCTCTGTGCAGAAATTTCAAGCCTTCTCCATTTCAGACCATTCCTTTGGGAATAAACGGTCCATTGGAGTCTATACAATTTGCTTAATTACCCCCCAAATTATTATCTCAACTAAAGAAAAAGAGTAATAGACAACTCTTAATGTCTTTATCCTTGTCTAGAAGAATCTCATCTCTTTGCAAAAATAGCTTCTTCAAATGAGGCTGGATAATCCCCTAGCCATGGTGATTAAAGATAACAATGGCTCATTTAGAAAATGTTGTGGGAAAATTAAAAAGCTGAGAGGTAGCCTGTTGGTCCAGCTAGCTTCTGAAAATAAAGTCAGGAAGGGGAGGGCCGGACAGCATCCATATCCGACTCTGCTGGCCTGCTCCACAGCCCACAAGGCCACAGGATTTGAGGACATGCAACCCGGACTGTGGGGGAGAGCTGACTTCTCACTGCAGGAATGGCCAGCACCACTCCCCCAAGGCAATTTCCTGCCGAGGGTTCCCAGGGCCACTCGCCTACATCTCTGCTTATAAGTAATTCGGTGCTCCCCAAAGAAACAGCCAACCTGGGTTCTGGTAGAAGCTTGCCCTAACGTAAAGCTGCTGCAAACTGCAGGGGCCATGAATCTCTTTACCGTATTTACCAGTGTAAACAATACAGCTGACTCATTTATTCCTCCCTATTTATTGAGCTTTTATTGGCAACAGGAATATAAAGATGAAGATAGCCCCAAAAACTGAGCAGATGATTTGGTAGCCAAGATAAAAGGGGGGAAAAATCTGTTTTTCCCTACCCTCACACACTTCATTCCAACACCAAATGTGTGGGTTTTCCATACCGATCAACCCCCCAGTTCCCCAGTTCCTCCCATTATAACCGGATATACTCTGCTGGTGCTGGAGTCGGACCCCACAGGTGACGAGCTGAGACCCCACAAGGCTGGTTCTCTTTCGGAGGCCCCCTGTCCTTCTGACAGAAAGTGAGGGTTCTCACGACACATGCTTCAGGTTCAGTAATTTGCTAGAATGGCCCACAAAACTCACAGGACTTACTTGTGCTTATTGGTTTACTACATATGATACAACTCAGACATGGCCAACTGGAAGGGATGCACAGGACGTGCGGAAGGGGTGAGGCTTCCATACCCTCTCAGCACACCACCCTCCCAGCACCTCTCTGTGTTCCCTAGCCTGAGGGGTCTCTGAATCTCTTTGGTTAGGGTTTTAAGGGAGGCTCCGGGTAGGTGTGATTGATTAAATCATTGACCAGTGGTGATTCAACTCAACCTCCAGCTTCCCTTCTCTTCCCAGAAGTTGGGAAGTGGGGTTGAAAGGTCCAACGCTCTCTTGGGACCAGCAGGTGGCAGAATGGTTACATCACTGGACTCCCATGTAGTAGACTGCGGTTGGAACCCCAGGCCAGTGGCTTGGAAATCATACCAGGCACACGTACATGCATGTCCCAGATCATGACAGGATGGAGAAATGGAGAAGGGACTGCAGCATGACTGTGCCCCATTGTGGAATGCTTTATCCCTCTTGCTCTGTCTCTATCTGGCAAGCATACATGCCCTCTGGCAATTAAAAAAAAATTTAAAAAAGATAAAGCTCTCATCACCTAAGAAACTATAAAGGGTTTTCCTGGCCTGGAGCCAGGAAAAGACTAACATGCATATTTATAGTATCACAATATCATAAGAGAATATTATCATCATCAGTTTTATCATGAATAAATGTTGGATTTTATCAAATGATTATTTTGCAGCTGTTGAGATGATGATTATGTAATTTTACATTTTCACTCTGATCTACATTGATTGATTTTGAAATATCGTAAGAACCTTTCATTCATGGGCTAAACCCCATTTGGTTATAAGGTACTTTTTTTAATGTCTTGCATTTAATTTGCACAGAAATATTTGTGTCCATATACATGATCGATATGCTGGTCTAAAAACCAAGTTGAGGAGGCCAGCAGGTGGTATGGTGGTTGAAGCACTGGACTCCCACATGGCCAACCGCAGTTCAAGTCCTACCTGGTGACCTGGTGGCTTGCTTTCTCACTCTCTCTCTCTCTCTCTCTCTCTCTCTCTCTCTCTCTCTCTCTCTGTCTCTCTCTCTGGTGAGTGCACATGCCCTATAGCAAATTAAAATAAAAACAATAACAATAATAAATAAAATTAAATAAATAATTTAAAAAGACAATTTGGGAAATATTGCTTCCTCTTTAGTTTCTGCTTGTTAATTCATTTCAATTTGTTAGAGGGGGTGATGTTATAAGGCACGTGCACTCACCAGAGAAACAGAGACAGAAAACGAGAACTCACCCCCAGGGAGATGGCTATGCCACATTCCCTTCCCCTTCATTCTCCTCTCAGGATTCTGGGCACATACACACATGCTCCCAGTCTGAGTTTTAAGCCGCAGGGTCTAGGACTTAAAGCACGGTCAATTACATGGGAGTCCAGCGACGTAACCATTATGCTACCTGCTGGTCTGAGGGGGAGGTTTTAAACTATAAATTCAATTTCTTTATTTAATATAGAGCTATACAGGTTAGCTATTTCTCTTTATCTGTTGCTTTCTTTTTTTTTTTTTTTTTTTTTTTTTTGCCAAGGTCCCACCATGTTGCAATCCTGCCTCAGCCTCCCAGCTGGGCCTACGAGCACACACCACCACGCCTAGCCCTTGTACAGATGGTGCATCACATGTTACCCAGGCCAGCCATGAGCTTGCAATGCTCCTGCCTCAGCCTCCCAAACCACTGAGATTGCAAGCTCATGCCACCATGGCCAGCCTCCTAGTCTAGATTTTTTTTTTTTTAATTTAATTCCATTTGTTATTTTTTTTTTTTTGAGAGGTTTTTGCTATAGGGTGCGTGCGTTCGCCAGACAGAGAGAGAGAGAGACAGAGAGATAGAAAGCGAGAAATCACTCCCCAGGGGGGATGGCCATGCCGCAATCCCTTCTCCTCCACTCTCCTCTCGGGATCTTGGGCACGCACGCACACGCGCCCGGCGTGAGTTTTAAGCCACCGGGTCCGGGACTCGAACCGCAGTCGACTACATGGGAGTCCAGCGACATAGCCATTACGCTAACTGCTGGTCCCATTTGTTATTATTTTTTAATTTAACCAGACAGAGACAGAAAGAAAGGGAAAGCGAGAAAGCAAGCTGCCAGGTCTGGGACTTGAACCATGGTCAGCCATGTGGGAATCCAGCGCCTTTAACCACCACGCCACCTGCCGGTCCCTAGTTTTTAATATAAAAGCTTAGGTTATTAATTTGAGATCCTTTACTTTCCCTTTTTTCTTTTCTTTTCTTATTTTCTTTGTTTGATGAGAGAGAGAGAAAAACAGATACACCCAACATGGTGTCACCAAGCCATAATCACCACTCCTGATCCACACCAGCCTCCCAGTTAGCCAGGATCTTGGGCATTGTGCTTTATTTCTTCCTTGACCTATGTATTACTTGGAAGTATGTTAGTTTTCAAATTTTTCAGCATTTCCCAGATATATTCTGTTGCTATTTTAATTCCAATGTGTTCAAAGAATTTATTTTGTGGGGTCGGCAGGTGGTATGGTGGTTAAGAGTGCTGGACTCCCACATGGCGGACCACAGTTCAAGTCCTGGACCTGGCGGCTTGCTTTCTCACTGCCCCTCCTTTGCATTCTGTCCCTCTCTGATCAAATTTAAATGAAGAAAGAAATTAAAGTTCAATAAAATAATTCTTTTTTTTTTTTTTGAGAGAGAGAGGCTTTTGCTATAGGGTGCGTGCGCTCACCAGACAGACAGAGAGAGACAGAGAGACCGAAAGCAAGAAATCACCCCCCCCCCCGGGGGGGATGGCCACACCGCAATCCCTTCTCCTCTTGGGATCTTGGGCACGCACGCACACGTGCCTGGTGTGAGTTGTTTTTTATGTTTTTGTTTTTGTTTTTTTTATTGTTCTTAGCATACTCCTATTACTAGGAGTAATTCTTTATTCCTTAGTTGCTTACTTGCCAAGTAGTTGGAAAAGGATAATCAGTTTAAGGAAGTTTCAAATCAATTGTTGTCTTTTATTATCTTTAAAATGTCATATGAAGGCCTTAGAAATTATCCAGCTTGTTATTATTATAGTTGGAAAACTCTTAGATCTTACTCATCAGCCTGCTGAACTGTACCCTTCTCAGAGACACAGATACCATCCAAGAATTTTCTTATATCCTTATTTTTAACTGTCGTGGCTTGCTGTATCAAAGCAGCTGAATTTGAAACAAGTTCAATATCATTGCTTTCAAGGATCAACTCATCTTTCTGGGCTTGAGATACTGAACAAGCAACACCTGGTCTCATTTTTTTTTTTTTTTTTTTTTGGAGAGGTTTTTTTTTTTTTTTTTCGCTATAGGGCGCGTGCGCTCGCCAGACAGACAGAGAGAGACATAGAGACAGAAAGCGAGAAATCACCCCCCAGGGGGGATGGTCACGCCGCAATCCCTTCTCCTCCATTCTCCTCTCAGGATCTTGGGCACGCACGCACACGCGCCTGGCGTGAGTTGTAAGCCACCGGGTCCGAGACGCGAACCGCTGTCGACTACGTGGGAGTCCAGCGACATAGCCATTACGCTAACTGCTGGTTCCCACACCTGGTCTCATTTGAACCCTCCGGATGTATTTTTCACTCAAGAAATTTCGGATTTCAACAAGAGACCCATTCTCCTGAATAACGACGTTGATGGGGAAATGGGCGTACACAGACCTCATCTTGTAGCGGAAGCCCAATGTAACACCCTTGATCATGTTCTGGACGTGGCTACAGATAGTGCGAACGGGCGCCAGCTCCTTTCTGTTTCCCCACCATTTGTCAACCTGCAGCCTCTTCTTCTTCTTCCCAAGGAGGCTGAGCTCAACATTGATGTGGCTGAAGTCCCTCCGCGGGGTTCCTTGGGGGCCCTTCACGATGACGGTGCGTCCCTTCAGGGTGATGTAGACATTCTGGGGAATGTCAACCATCTGGTTGCTGAGAATGGTCTTCATCCTCGCAGTAGGCGCAGCCGCCCAGTGTGAGTTTTAAGACACCGGGTCCGGGACGCGAACCACGGTCAACTACATGGGAGTCCAGTGACATAGCCATTACGCTAACTGCTGGTCCTCAATAAAGTAATTCTTAAAAGAAAAGAAACCATCATTCACATAAAACAATATTTTTTTGTATGACTTGCTATTTTTTAATTAGTTGAGACTAATTTTATGGCCCAGTGTATGGTCTAGCTTGGTAAATGTTACATGTACAGTTGAAAAGTCTGTATAGTTCACTATTGGGGGGTGGTGCGTTCTACATCAATTAGATCAATTAGTAATAGTGAGACAGAAGTTAAACCCAATAAGTAGGTGAATAGGGCAAAATCCCCCAAGGAAGAGTCACTGTGATAGAAAATGGATACACGCCTATATTAAGACAGAATCATCTTGTAAGATGGAGCTACTCTGGTCAAGCTTTTAATAAAAATCACTCACTGCTCTCACTGGAAATCAAGTATTGGCTCTGACTGCTTGCTCGCTCAGAGCACTGCTTACAACTAGAGTTTCTTATAGCTTGTTGGAGATCATGACAGCTAAGCAAAAGAGCAAAAGACCTTGAGTAATAATTTACTCTTGCATCTCCAGGATAAGGAGACCCCCTGACATCACAAAAACAAATTTCAAGACCAGTGGTAGGCAGTTAGCTAGAAACAAGTGGGCAGCCCTGAGTATCAGCAGAAGGACAGCCGCCACACCAGCCAGAGCTTACAGGAGTTACGGTCAGACCCACTTGGAGAACGCCTTCCTTGCGCCCAGCTCCCGGTGCCAGGAAGGTTGTTACCTTCCCTCCTGCCATTTCAAGTGTACACACAGGAATCACCACCAGGATGGGACGGGATGTTAAGCCAACATCCTGATTCCCACTGGGGCAATAACCTGGGCAATTCACCCAGATATGAATGCTCACACCTCCGAAGACCCTCCTCTGCTAAATATTTATTACCAAATCCCCAAATAAAAGTAACACCTAGCACCACGTCCAGTGTGGGAGTCCTTCTCTGGCAGCTGCCCACCTGCACGCCTGTTAGGATGGGAGTGTACTATTAAAAATTCTCACTTTCTGGGGACCAGCAGGTGGCGTGGTGGCTAAAGCACTGGACACTCCCACATGGCTGACCATGGTTCAAGTCCTAGACCTCATGGCTTACTAATTCACTTTCGCTCCCTGTCTCTCTCTAGTCAAATTAAAATGAATGAATGAATAAGTAAAATTAAAATAATTTTTTTTTTGGAGAGTTTTTTTTGCTATAGGGTGCATGCACTCGCCAGAAAGAGAGACAGAAAGCGAGAAATCACCCCCCAGGGGGGATGGCCACACCACAATCCCTTCTCCTCCATTCTCCTCTCGGGATCCTGGGCACGCACGCACACGCGCCTGGCATGAGTTTAAGTCCGGGACTCGAACTGCAGTCGACTACATGGGAGTCCAGCGACATAGCCATTACACTAACTGCTGCTCCCAAAATAAAATAATTTTTTAAAAACTTCTCACTTTCAAGGCCAGCAAGTGGTGCGGTGAGGCGCTGGACTCCCACATGAGTTACCGTGAGTCTTGGACCCTGTGGCTTGCTTTCTCACATTCTCCCTCTCTTTCTCATTTCTCTTTGGTGGTCACATGTGCCCTATAGCAAATTAATAAACAATAATAATTCAGAACCAGCAGATGGCGTAATGGTTAGGTCACTGGACTCCCACATGGCCAACTGCATTTCGAGTCACAGACCCAGAGGCTTAAAATTCACGCTGGATGCATGGCCATCTTCTCTGGGCAGGGGGGTGATTTCTTGTTTTCTATCTCTCTGTCTCTGTGTCTCCAGTGAACTCACATGCCCTGTAGAAAAAAACTCTCTAATATATATATATATAGTAATAATTAATAAAGTTAAATAAACAATTTTTAAAAAAAATCCTCACTTTCCTAATAAAACTTCTCTTTTCCTATTTTACCAGTGAAGGTAAATTCTGGAACTCAGATCAAGTCTCTCATCTTAGCAACCTGGGCCAAAGAACCGAGGGTTTTACACAGTGCATCTCCACTCCTGACCCTGTACCAGCACTCCCTATGGACGGCTCACTCCCTGCAAGCACTAAGCTCGTGAGCTGGCATGTCTCCTCCACGTGACAGCCGGTCTTTCTGCAAGCTGCTTCTCTCTTTTCACATAAAGTCAGCTTCTCAGAGACTAAACAAGTCTAAATAAAAAGCAGAAGCCCGGACAAAGCGCCTCTGACCAGATAAAGCTCCCCCATCTCGGTTCTTTGGTAACCCATTTCCTGGGATCTGCTCGCTGCTCAGGAACTCCGTTCTTCCTTCCCGCCCCTTCCATAAACTCTTCCTTGCTGCTCCCACTCTGCGTCCACATCTCTAATTCGTTTTTATTTTTTAAAGAATTATTTTATTGGGACTAGCAATTAGCGTAATGGCTATGTCGCTGGACTCCCATGTAGTCGACCGTGGTTCGAGTCCCAGACCTGGTAGCTTAAACTCACACCGGGCGCATGTGCGTGCGTGCCCAAGATCCCGAGAAGAGAATGGAGGAGAAGGGATTGCAGCGTGGCCATCCCCCCTGGGGGTGATTTCTCGCTTTCTGTCTCTCTGTCTCTCTCTGTCTTTCTGGCGAGCGCATGCGCCTCATAGAAAAACCTCTCCAAAAAAAAAAAATAAAAAAGAATTATTTTATTTAACTTTATCTATTTATTTGTGTTTTATTTGACCAGAGAGGGACAGAGTGTGAGAGAGAAAGCGAGAAAAGGAAAGTGACAAAGCAAGCTGCCAGGTCTGGGATTCAAACCATGGTCAGCCATGTGGAAGTCCAGTGCCCTTAACCACCACACCACCTGCTGGCCCCTACGTCTCTAATTCTTCATGAGTGTGAGACAAGAACCCTTGTCCCACTGCGGGTGCTGGGCCTGATCACCTTGCACCCCCACATCTCTGTTGTGCTCCATGTTCTATGCCCCGCTGCCTGCCTGCTTGTTCTGCATGTTGAGGGAGGGCCGTACTCTCCACTGTAATTGCAGTTTGTCCTACTTCTCTTTTCAGATCTATCGGTTTCTGCTTCATGCATTTTGAAGCTCTGTTATTAGGTACATTTAAGACTGTCACCCTGATGAATTTATCCTTTAACTGTTATAAAATAAAAGGTAGTGGATTTGTTTTGTTTAACACAGATATCACCAAGTTATGGTGTTATTTTTTTCACATGTTCTTTCAACGTATTTGAAATCATGCTGCATCCAATGGTTTATATTCTATTAAAATTTTTCACTATGGAGGCCAGCAGGTGGCACAGTGGTTAAGTTGCTGGTCTTGGACATGACCGACCACAGTTTGAGTCCTGAACCTGGTGGCTTGAAACACGCTGGACACATGTGTATGCTCCCAAAATCCCAAGAGGAAAATGGAAGAGAAGGGATTGTGGTGTGACAACTCCCTGGGGGGTGATTTCTCACTTTCTGTCTCTGTCTCTCCAGTGAGCACACATGCCCTACAGCAAAAATCTCTAAAAAAAGTTTTTCACTATGAAATTTTACATATATACTGTGTTTGTGTGTGTATGTGTATACATTTTTTAAAATAATGCAATCAAAATACATGTACCCACACAAAGATTAACAAATAGGACATTACTTGGACCAATATATGGCACAAAGGTTACATCACTGGACTCGCATGCAGTCAACTGTGGTTTGAGTCCCGGACCGAGTAGCTTAAAACTCACACTGGGCACCCGTGTTCATGTGTGTCTAAAATCCTGAGAGGAGAATGGAGGAGAAGGGATTGCAGCGTGGCCACCCACCCCCCACACCCCAGGGGATAATTTCTCACTTTCTGTCTGTCTCTGTCTCTCTGGCAAGCCATGCAGCCTATAGCAAAAATCTTTCCCCCCAAAAAAAGAAATAGGACATTACTGATACTCTCATGGAGGAAGAACTGCACATCCTTCTCACGCTTCCAAAATCATTTCTGTACTAGTCATTCTCTCGTGTTTCTTTACAAGTTTCTCACATACGCATGTATTTCTAAACAACATTTCCTATTTGTCATTCTGGGCCCTTATATTGAGTTGTCAGAAAAGTCATGACATATTTTTATGTTTTTCTATGCAAAAATGCCTCATAACTTTTCTGACAACCCAGTATAAGAGAAATTATATGTACTGTATATGTCCTCTGTGACTTGCTTTCTTTTTTTGTTCAATATTATGTTTTTGTAATTCATCCATATTGATGTACATAGCTGTAACTCATTCATTTTCCACCACTGCAAAAAATTATCTTCAAAGTATGTGGACAGGGGGCCAGCAGGTGGTGTGGTGCTTAGGCACTGGACTTCATGAGGAAGAACTGCACATCCTTCTTGCTCTTCCAAAATCACTTCTGTATTAGTCATTCTCTTGTGTTTCTTTACAAGTTTCTCACGTACACATGTATTTCTAAACAACATTTCCTATTTGTCATTTTGGGCCCTTACATGGCTGACTGTGGTTTGAGTCCCAGACCTGGAGGCTTGTTTCTCATTTTCCTTCTCTCTCTGGTCAAATTTAATAAAAATAACAAATAAAATAAAATGATTCTTTTAAAAAACAAATATGTAGAAACACCACAATCATTCTTTTACTGATAGGTATTTGGAGTGTTCCCAATTATTTTTCTGTAATAAATAGTTGCAATGAAGAATTTGAAATGTGACTTAAGGTGCATATATAGTTTCTCTAAACTATATTCCAGAAATGGAATTGCATGTACATCTTTTTTTTTTTTTTTTTTTTTTTTTTTTTTTTTTGAGAGGTTTTGCTATAGGGCACATGCACTCACCAGAAAGACAGAGAAAGACAGAGAGACAGAAAGCAAGGAATCACCCCCCACCCCAGGGGATGGCCACACCGTAATACCTTCTCCTCCATTCTCTTCTTGGGATCTCGGGCACACACACACACGTGCCCAGCGTGAGTTAAGCCACTGGGTCCAGGACTCAAACTGCGGTCGACTACATGGGAATCTAGTGACATAGCTATTACGCCAACTGCTCGTCCAGCATATACATCTTCAAGATATTTCCTCACTTTGTTTTTAATAATTCTTCCTAATCCTTCTTAGTGACCTTACTTTATCTTAACAAGTATATGCACTAGCCATAAATATTGTTGAACGTCTAAAATTTCTGTTCTCCTTTTTTTTGAACTTTATACACAAGTCCAGAAAAAAATTTTGTGCAGTCTCTACTTGTTAGATAATTCCTTGTGAAGGATTTCCAGAGTAGGTCACTGAATAAGACCAATTTACCGATTACATCAGTTTAGCTTCGATGAGAGGATTTTTTTTATTGCTGAATATGAAATAACCCCTATCCAAGTAGTTGTTAATACTTTTGGGATCAGAGGTCCTGCTGAGAGTATGATTACAGGATATTCTCTCCAGGGAAAAGAAAAAGACACTCGACTGCATTCATAAACAAAGCAGCAAGCCATGTCCAGGCGTCTCTGACCCTGAAACCCTGTACTGACACCTTTCTTGAATAAGAAATACTTCCCACCCATCAGATACAAGATTTCCTACACTACTTCAGCAAATACACTCACATACCAAGTCTTGTATCAGCAAATACCTTTGTTTTAAACCACCAGTTACTGAGCACTCACAGTGTATGGGCAATATAGCAGACATCAGAGACAGAATAAATGCTGTTTTTGCAGGTAACGCAGTTTCAGAGAATAGAGTCTGCTAGCACAGACATAAAGTAACCAATATTTAAAATAAAAATGTATGGAGTAAGAGATGCATTCATTGGGTAAAATGGAGATAGCAATTAAGAATTAAAATAAATTCTTTTTTCGAGGGGTTGCAAAGAATGAATATTCTCTGGGATGTTCTAGGTAGGGGAAACAGTACCAGAAAAGGAAAGAGACATTACAGAACCTAGCATATATGGGAGATTATATGTGAGTTTCATATGGTCAGATTAGAATAGTAATAATCACAGGGAAGGGCTGAGACGCTTCCTCATTTGAGGCCGAGATTAAAAAAACACCACTAACATGTACAATTTTAGCAGTTGGTCTGACAACACAAAGGAAACCACAAAAGATTTCCTCTCAAATGCTTCCTTTATTACCCAAACCTATTCTCATTATGAACAAAGGAAACATTTTCCTGCTTTATTCTGCGACTGTGTGAAGTGCAGTGTTCAATTCAACATAGAAGGTTTAAAATCTACTTGTTATTAATACGAACAAGCAACACATTTTAAATTTAACATTGTCTGATGGCTTTCATTTTGTAAGAAGTATTGGAAAGCCTGTACAATAATTACAGTAATTTTTTTTCAAAAAATTACCTTGAAAACCTAACTTACAGATAAAACAATGATTTTTAATATTCCCTTGGAATGTTGCTTATTGTTTCAGTCAGTTAATACTCCAAACTCAATCATCTCATGAAAAATGTTTTATTGGTTTTAATTTAGCTTAATTTTAAAAACTATTTATCATTATTATTATTTTTAAATTTGATACAGGCACTTGCCAGGGAGAGACAGAGAGAGAGAGAGAAAGAGAAAGTAAGAAAACAAGCCACCAGGTCTGGGTCTCAAAGTGTGGGAGTCTGGCACCCTAACCACCATACCACCTGCTGGCCCCTTAGCTTAACTTTTTAATATAACTAAGCACAACATTGCTTTCAAATTCCTGATCTAATTATAATGGAGTATGTGGGATTTTTTATAAATAAGTGTATCTTAAGTGGCTGGCAGATGGCGTGGTGGTTGAGGCGCTAGACTCCCACATGGCCGACCACAGTTTGAGTTCTGGGCCTGGTGGCTTGCTTTCTTACTTTCCCTCTCTGTCTCTCTGGTCAAATTAAAATTTAATAAATAATAGAATAGATAATGCTTTTTATAAGAGAATTATTTTATTTAACTTTATTTACTTATTTTAATTTAACTAGAGAGGGACAGAGCAAGAGAGACGGAGAGAGGGGGAGAGTGAGAGACACGGAAAGTGAGAAAGCAAGCCGCCAGGTCCAGGACTCGAACCATGGTCAGCCATGTGGGAGTCCAGCACCTTAACCACCACGCCACCGGCCAGCCCCTTGAGTAGACAATTCTTTCAAAAAAAAAAAAAAGTATCTTAGAGTTCTATGTAAAGTGAATACACCAATTTTGATAATGCAATGTATTAAATATCTTTACTTGACAGACTTCCATCTAAAGCATGAATATATTATTACAAAAATAATTTTCTTTTTCTTTATTTTAAGGCTTTTTCCATAGAGTGTGTGTTCTTGCCAGAGAGAGACAGTATGAGGGAAAGTGAGAAATCACCTTCCAAGGGGGATATGCACACGGTAACCCCTTTTCTTCCATTCTCCTCTCTGGATTTTGGACACACACACACACACACACACACACACGCCTATTGTCATTTTCAATTGGCCAGGTCTGGGACTCGAACCATGGTCAAACACATGAGAGTCCAGTGCCTTAAGCACCATGCCACCTGCTGGCCTCCAAAAGTAATGTTTTTGTTTGTTTCTTTGTTTTTTGGAAAGGTTTTTGCTACAGGGCGCATGCGCTCGCCAGACAGAGAGAGACAGAGAGACAGAAAGCGAGAAATCACCCCCCAGGGAGGATGGCCATGCTGCAATCCCTTCTCCTCCATTCTCCTCTTGGAATCCTGGGCACACACGCACACGCACCTGGCGTGAGTTTCAAGCCACCGGGTCTGGGACGCGAACCGCGGTTGACTACATGGGAGTCCAGCAACATAGCCATTACGCTAACTGCTGGTCCTCAATAAAGTAATTCTTAAAAGAAACCATCATTCAAATAAAACAATATTTTTTTGTATGACTTCCTATTTTTTAATTAGTTGAGACTAATTTTATGGTCCCCAAAAGTAATGTTTTTGACAATATTTTCTTTCAGTGTGTTAACTGTGTGTGTGGGTATGTGTGTGTGTTGCTTTGCTTGAAACTTTATTTTTTTAAAGAATTATTTTATACTAAACTTTATGTATTTGTTTATTTTCTTTTGAAAAGAGAGGAACCCAGAGAGAGAACATGAGAAAGCAAGCTGCCAGGTCCAGGACTCGAACCATGGTTAGTCAGGTAGGAGTCCAGTGCCATTAACCACCACACCATCTGCTGGCCCCTTACTTGAAACTTTCATTTTAGTTAGACTTCTGTCATGCTTAGTATATATATATATATATATATATATATTTTTTTTTTTTTTTTTTGGGGGGGGGGGAGAGGTTTTTTCGCTATAGGGCGCGTGCGCTCGCCAGACAGACAGAGACATAGAGACAGAAAGCGAGAAGTCACTCCCCAGGGGGGATGGTCACGCCGCAATCCCTTCTCCTCCATTCTCCTCTCGGGATCTTGGGCATGCACGCACACGCGCCCGGCGTGAGTTGTAAGCCACCAGGTCCGAGACGCGAACCGCAGTCGACTACGTGGGAGTCCAGCGACATAGCCATTACGCTAACTGCTGGTTCCCTCATGCTTAGTATATTACCTTAAAATAATACCCAATTTATCGAATATGGCACAGAACCATATACATAAATATATAAGATGTAATTATGAAGTAATACTTGCCGTTTTGTGTGAACTAGAAAAGGAACAAAAAAACAGAGTTTGAACACTGAAATATCAACCACTGAAGTTGAATAAACCAATTCCAGTTTATTAAACTCTCAGCACAAAGAAATAACTGACTTTTTTTTTTTCAAAATACCTCTTGTATCTCTAGATGACATTCCATTAAATATTATTTAGCTTTGTTAAAGCAGAGATTTTTTTTTTTACTTTTGAGAGATTTTTGCTATAGGGTGCATATTCTTGCCAGAACAACAGAAAGTGAGAAATCATGCTCCCCCCGCCGCCCCCCTGGGAGGGGATAGCCACACTGCAATCCCTTCTCCTCCATTCTCCTCTCAGGATCTTGGGCACGCACACACGCACACACACCCAGCATGAGTTCAAGCCACCAGGTCCGGGACTCGAACCATGGTCGACTACATGGGAGTCCAACAATGTAACCATTATGCCATCTGATGGTCCCAAATATATATATATATATATATATATATATATATATATATATATATATATATATATATAATTTTTTTAGAATTACTTTATTATTTATTTTTGACCAGAGAGGGACAGAGTGTGTGTGTGTGTGTGTGTGTGTGTGTGTGTGTGAGAGAGAGAGAGAGAGAGAGCGTGCGAAAGCACACAGTGGGGTCTGGGACTCGAATCGTGGTAGCCATGTGGGAGTCCAGCACCCTTAACTACTATGCCACCTGCCAGCCCCAAAGCAGAGAATCTTTAAGAGTATTTTAAAACAGTAAAAAGACATACTGTCATTATGGGTGACCTAAGGAACACAAAGAACACGATTTCAGTTTAGATTTCTACTAAAGAATGGAAGTTGTTTACTTGTATGAAAAGGAAATCCAAAGGGAGCATTTCTCTCGATAAAATTCTTGTGGAAATCTCAATGGACCTCCTAGGAGAGAGGCAAAATCACAAATAAAAATATATATTGATACCTGTTTTCTTCTCATGGTGTATTCTTTTCAAGAGGGAGAATTTTCTTTTTTAAGGATTATTTAATTTTATTTATTTATTATTACTATTTTCTAATTTGACTGGAGAAACAGAGAGAGAAAGTGAAAAAGCAAGCCACCAGGTCCAGAACTCAAACTGTAGTAGGCCATGTGGGAGTCCAGCGCCTTGGTCACTATACCACCTACCAGTCCCAAGAAGGAGAATTTTCTTAATCTGATTTTTCTTTTCCTAAATAGCAATACTCTTTAAAGAATTATTTTATTTAACTTTATTTATTTACTTAATTAGACCAGAGAGGGACAGAGTGAGTGAGAAAGAGAGAGGGAAAGTGAGAAAGCAAACGACCAGGTCCGGGACTTGAGCCGTGGTCAGTCGTGTGGGAGTGTCCAGCACCCTTAACCACCACACCACCTGCTGGCCCCCGTAGCAATCCTCTTTAAATGAATTAAAATGCATTGTCAGTAAGTGAAAGTTTCGAAGATTTTCATGAATTAGGTTGATAATAAATGATCCTTGACAATGTATATTAAGATTTCTAATAACTGACCACATTTAAAGAGTAAACAACAAATCTACAATAGGTACAAATTATATACATTTATTTTTTAATAATTTTAAATAACACTCTTGTATAAATTCTTTCATATATTCAAATCATACACAAATTTAGAAATGCATCATGAAGCCTAGTACAGCATATGTATGAGACATGTGTTTTAAATTTTTGTTAGAATTTTAGTGATATAAATACAAGTTTAATGTTTCAGAAATGTTCCCTAATTGCTCAGGATGAAATCTAACATATTACAGAGTGCTTGTGCCTAGCATTAAAACTTGATATTCAATCATTTAGCTTTTGGACCAACGTAGACCTGAAGCCCCGGGCTCACGTGGTAGGGCTGCTGCCACAATTATTGCATATACACAAGTCACAAGTAAAAACATCCCCATTGCTTTGAAAAAGCATCCTTCCACCGCTGACATTCTACTGATCCATAACCTTTAGTCCATTTGATATTGACTTCTTTGGATGAATCAATGTGTTCTTCTGGCTTCTCACCTTGGCATGGTCACTGGCCCAGGCGTGAAAAATAAAAGGCATTAACTTTCCATTACTCTCCAACACACCACACTCATCTGAGCTCTCAAACTCCTTGCTATCAAGAAGATCAAGTCAGATCAAAGGTTCTTTGTGGGTGAGCCCAGAAATGCTTTTCTTGCTCTGACAGGTTACACTGGGCTGCTTTTCGCTTCTCTGAAATTTTTGTCCAGGCCTTTCTTTGCGATATGGAAATTCAGCTCCTACCCACATACTGCCAGATAGAAGAATGAGCAGCGGTTCACCACATGTGGTGTCAAGTTCACCAAGTGTCCTACAAAAACACACAGGGCCAAGGTGAACGACCGAATAACCCAGTTCCAAGAGAAGTCGCCAAGAGGAAGTGCAGGTGCTTTAGCGCTCTGCTTCCTAAACAGCGCAAGGTCTCAAGACTCAGCTGATCAAAGTGCACGAGATCAGTGAGTATTGCTTTTCTGGTCTATTTTTCTGGCCGTCTTGGGCTATGGAGTAGCCATGTAGTTTGAGGTTTCTACAAAATCCTGTTCCCAAAAAAACCCTCTCTCCTCCCATCCCATGATTGCTTAGTTCTCCCTTAAATCCAGGTATCTCTGGGAAAAGTAAAACACTAGGTCCATAGGACCTTAATATAAATGAGTTTAGTTTTTAATTATTTTTTCTTTATAACTGGAGAAATTCTGCTAATAAGAGAGCCCTGGGAAGTAGAAGGTAGAGGATGGGAAGGGAAGTAAGTGAAAACAAAAGAATACTTAAAATCACTACTTCGGGCATCTATCAAAAATGTAGACGGGCTTACTAAAATGAATTAATGAACATAAACGCACCACTAAATAGCAGTATCTGTCATTTCTCAATAAGATTTACCATCAGTCTTATCTTATTTAAAAATAAACAGGGCTGGCCCTATAGCTAGTGGCTAAAGGAAGCCAGATCCCACATGACTAATCAGGTACAAGTCTTCACCCCCCACTTGAAAAACATACCAGGCCATGTGCATGTGAGCCCCAAATTTCGATAGGATGGAAAAATGGAGGAGAAGGGATGGTGGTATGACTATGCCCCATTGGAAGGTGCTTTGTCCCTCTCCTGTTTCTGTCTTTCTCTCTCTGGCATGGTCACATGCTCTCTGGCAATTAAAAAAGAAAAAGTAAAAATAAACACATTTTCCAGGGGCCAGTGGCATAACAGTAAGATATGAGGTTCTGCAAGACTGACTCACTGGGAAGGCTCCAGGTGTGTGTCTGGAGGCCTCCCTGAGTAGCCTGGGCTTATGTGCCCATGATCTGGGGCTGGCTGAGGCTGGGGGTGGATCATACCATCAAGACCTTGATGGGGGTGCTGTCTATCTCTGTCTCTTTTGTTCATGGAAGGAATAAACAAGCTTTAAAAAAAAATTAAAAACTCATGTTTCTAATCCTTAGACAAAAATTCTTCCAATGTTAGACTTTCTAAAGGACCCAAGGGATCCTGCAGCTGGAGGCCACAGTTCATGGAGATCCTGCCCTCAGGAGGATAAATATCGCACTGTGCATTCCACAGTAGTTTCCGAGTCTGATGTCAGGGGTAGATCACATCATGATTGATGTGTATTTTAGAGTAAAATTAGTCCCATAAGCAAATAGCTGATGTAACTAGAGAATATTATTTTAAATAAATGTTAAGATCTTAATTATTTTTTCTACTATGGCAAATTAAGAGCATAATCTAGGAGCTGTTAACAAGTATTTAAAGGTAAATGTTCCTCATGATTCAATTTTTGCAATGCCTTTTAAGGTCTGTTCCAGGAAATCTCTACATAGCCAAGTCTTGACTCTGGCTTTGGCTTTTAGACTCCGACAAACCCTCCTTCTTTCTTTATTAGGTTAGCTTCTGTTTAATAGGTGTTTATTTCTCACCATCCTCAATCCTGACTTTTTTTAGTGGTGGGCAGTGGGGGTTATCAGGGAGAAAGGCAGATATGCCGTTTTCCACAGTCCACACACCACACACATGCAGCAACTTCTGGGGAGAGCAAGTATTCCCTTTCTGCTCAGAGACACGAACGGACTTTAACGAAGCCCAAACTGGCAGTTTTGTTCTCTAATCACTAGCACTGGCTTCAGATAGTCATCTTCCTGTGTTCTTTCCACAAAGTCTTTCATCACTGCATAGCCCTGAGTTGCACCTGGTACTTAGGAAAAATCAGAAACATCTACAAATGGGGCTCTTCCTGCTAGCCTTCACGTGTCCATGGGTAGGCCATTTCTGCATTAGTATAAAGTCGAAAGAGCATGTACTTCCGGGTGAGGAGTCCTGATTCCACACCTAACGATGACACACATTCTATAGCCCTGAATAAGACATGTAACCCCTCTGTGCTGCTGTCTCCTCCTCTGTAAAATGGGGCCAACACCTACTTCCTTAGGGGGCTAAGGTGAGGAATGAAGAACACACATACGCAAAAATGATTTGCCAACTACAAAGGGCTACAGAAATGTTATTTTACTATAACGTGATACAATGTAAGCTCTACTCTTATGAGCAATGGGCAAATATGCAGAGCATCCTCAGGTTCCTGGGAGTAGACTATCTGCCTGGACACCCTCCAGAACATCATCTCCACACCCTGAGAACAGTTTAAGGGTCTCCTATGGAGGGATGACCAAATCTAGGTTTTTCTGTGAGGAAACCCAAGAGGTCAACTTGGATTCCCTAGTCCTAATCTAATAAGAAGTCTGTCTTTTTTCTAACCACTTCACAGTTTACTGTTCCTCCTATTAAATATCTATATTTGACTTCTGGCTACCTTTCCTGGCTTTCTTAAACCACAATATGCCAATATCATGATAGATGAGAGCAATACTAACTGGCCTCTAGGACAAAACTGCACCTAAGAGCAAGGACTAATTCTATACACCCAGCCACGGAGCTACCTTCTAAACCGAACAAGAAGGTGGGAGAACGATAGCAATGCAGAGATGGCCCCTACCTCAGGGGAAGTGAGTGATAGGCTATGTTCAAGTGTAGGCGCTTTTTATTTTTGAGGGCTATAAATATTTCACAGGCATGAAAATTAGGGATTCCAAGTAATACAATAGCTTTTCATTTGGAACTAACATATTCCTATTGTTTTTGGAAGACTATCTTTTACATCCCAGAAAAACACTGTTTAACATGAAGATGTTTTCTATTCATCTATGTAAAATATATAAAGTGTCTAATCAGGTGAGTTCTTTGGGGAATGCCGCCTGTGTCCCAACTTAACAACAACTGACTTCAGAATCTATTGCTTGAACCTACGGTGAGTCAAAGAGCCTACTTTTAGGTTGAGAAAGGAAAGAAAAATCAGAAACATTCAACCTCTTATACATTTCAACAATGTCCTAAGAGGGACTAAAAATGACTGATGCTCACCAGAGTCCCAGCTCTAGCAATATTGCCATCTATTTTACAGTATTTTAACCAATCCCCATATTTTCTTTTTACAATGCCATTAACTGCTGTACAAATAAATTCTAGATGATAAAATATGACATGATTTTTTTTTACAAATAGATACAAATACAACATTGACCAGATATGCTACATTAACTATATACACCATAGTTCTCTAGAGGCAGGAATACTCCGTATTTTTAGACACTTATCATGTACACTGAGACCCTGAGGAGGACCATCAGCTTCCCGCTCCCCACTGCTGCCTGTCACTCTTTACCATCAGAAGTTTGTCCTATGCTTTAATCCCTTACTGAGCAAGAATTCTGGGAGAAAAAAATCAAGCCCTTCTTCTTGGGACTTTTCTGTCCCTATTCTAGAAACAATCAAGATTATTTATGGTGATACAGCCGAGACCCCAGCTTTTCCTCAATGATGTCTTTTAGTACAGTAAAATGAGCACAGTCCCTGATCCTCCTTTTAAAAAATATGTCTCAGGAATGGAGATGAAGTCTTCCAGCAGTCTTTTCCTCCTCCGCATCCATCATCTTGTTACCGCTGGTTTGGTGAACAGTTCCCAGGAGTCTATCAAAAATCCGGTGGCTTTGGGCTGTACTCTGGGGATCAGCCTTTCATACTCCCATGTGATTTGGTACAAAAATATACTTTGCTTCAAGTCCTTAATGACAGTGAACACTTCGGATCTTCATGGGAAAACTAAGAGCAATGGCTAGGCTAAGTGCATTATGAATCTGCACCTGAAAACTCGAGGTGCTCTGCTTGCCTTTGCTTTTTCAGCAAAGTCTCCCCAGGCTTGGTCTGGCCGGGGCTGACGGTGCCTTAGCAAGCACTGGGGTCTAACAGGCCAGCGACTCAGGCTTTGTAGTTGTGCATGGGCGTCGTCAGGGTCAGTTGCCCATTGGGAGCCACTTCATTGCCATCATCTTCCAACAGTCCCGACACATCTGCATTGGGAATGCTGTCATGGTAGCTGCTGAAGCTGATGTTGTCTTCCTTCAGCTCGATGGTCCAAAAGGGGGCGTTGAGTTTCCGGTTTTGGTATTCACGGTACATATATACAGCCCCCACAAATCCCATTAGCAGCACCACCACAATGATGATGACTGTCAAAATGATGATGTTAAATTGGGTCCATGATACGTCAGCTAAAGCTGAAGTGCTGTTTTCAGAAGAGCTTACTGAAAAGATAGTCTGCAGGGTTGTAGGGGTAAATGTACTATTTATAACAGGGGTGGGCACTGATGTGGTCAAAGAGGCATTGGAAACCAAAATGGTAGAACCTTCAGGTGTTGGAACAATAACTTCTGAAAATAAAAACAGAGAATGAAATGTAAAAGACAAAATCATCTAGTTTTGAGAAACAATAAAAGAAATACATGTGGAAGTGGAAGTTGATATGGGATGTTGACATGATACTTTGCTTTAAGGTAATGTTAGTTAAAATTATTTATTTATTTATTTATTTATTTATTTATTTATTTATTTATTTATTTATTTTTGGGGGGAGAGGTTCACGTGTGCTTGCCAGAAAGACAGAGAGACAGAAAGCAAGAAATCACCCCCTAGGGGGGATGGTCATGTCGCAATCCCTTCTCCTCTAGGGATCTTGGGCATGCATGCACATGCGCCTGGTGTGAGTTTAAGCCACCGATTCCAGGACTCAAACCACGGTTGACTACATGGGAGTCCAGTGACATAGCCATTATGCCAACTGCTGGTCCCTAAAAATCACTTTTTAAAAATATAGTGATAAGAATCAGAGTCTGGAGAGCTAAGTTATTAGATCCATGGCTATTCTCCAATATGCATAATATCTATTATAAAATCTTTGGTAAAGTTCCAATGTTGGAGTTTCTCATCCTTTTTTAGTCTTAGAGTCATACAATTCTCGCAAAGGCAGTAAATATGTCACTACTGCATTTTATATCACATAGTTCAAAGTGACTGCGGTAGATGGCAATCATTTGAACTCATGTAAGTCCAACATATCTAGTGGCACTTCTTAAAGGAAAAATTCTCCTCAAAAGAGACATAGGGAAAACTGTATGTCTAGTTACTACTAAGAAACACAATTTAAATATCCAAAGTTGATGTCAGCCAAGAGAAAAAAAAAACAGCTTTTTTCCCCCAATTCCATGGTTAGTAATGCTTTCTTCATACAAGTTATGGTTGTTTTACAATGAACTCTACTCTGAGCTTCTCATGCAGCATAGCTCAGTGGGAGGAGCAAAGGTTTTGGGATCAAATAAAACTGTGCGGCTAGAGATAAATCCATCTTTTTCCAGCTCAGGTTCCTTATCTATAAAATGGGACGAATAATACCTACTTCACAGAGTGCTTGGAAAGGATTAAATGAGATAATGTACTTTATAGCACCATCACATTTAATGTTCATGGTGCTTGGTATCTAGAGGTACTCAATCAAATGTTTACTACCATGATTAAAGTTCATCACCACCATCAGTCACATCAATTTATTCTAAAAGGAGCAAAGTTATATTATCTCCTGACTAGTAACAGAAACCATCGCAGTCCTGTCAGCTAACTACAGAGAAGACATGTCTTCCAAATGGGAAGAGAACTGAGAGACAGGCTCTCTAGCTGGTGGTAGGATTAGATCTGAGTCTTTTAGCCTTGATCACAATAACATAACGATATCAAGGAAAATGGCATAAAGGTGACACTTGCCACAGACCAGCTGTTCACAACCCGAGCACTGAGCATCTGCTGGGAGATCAGAGTGGTTTGCAGAAGAACATGGTCTAATCTCTCTGTGACTTAAGAAGGCCTGAATATCCCTAACTCTTTCTGAATTTAGATAGTCATTCATCTTCTCTCTTAATCCTTATTGAACTTCCCTGTAAGAAATATGTTGTCATAGGAATAACTTTTTGTTTTAAAAATTTAAAAATACATATTAGTACTGTTTCTTCCATCATAAATGGAGGAACTTAGACTCAAAGTTGGGATGGATGCTAAAATGAACTTGGTCCTCAGCCGGAACTTCTAACCAAATCATAGGTCCCTACTTGAAAAGACCTTTGATGATCACTGGAAATAATGAGGATAAAGGAAGCAAAGGATAAAAGAAATGATAAAACTTTTAAATCATTAACATGAAAATAAAAATAGATGAAGAGAAAATGTGAGGACACTGTCTCACAGTCGCATTGACTTTGTCTTGGTCCTCAGACTTCTGGAGTTGACTTCAGCGTGCCCGGAGAGCAGCAGGAATGGAAGGCAACCTCTGTAGGCAAACATCTATCAAAATCTATTTCCAGAAACTCCTCTGGTGGGACTGGAAGGTTTTACAAAGCTAGAGGTAGCTGCTGCTGTGAAATTTTCAGTGCTAGGCTTAGGTACTTAATTTACAACGCTAGGTGAAGGTTTACCTTTCTTGATGCAATTTCCCTCGTGGTCTCGAACATAACCTTCTAGGCAGTTCTCACACCAAAACCCAGTGGTGTTATGGAGGCAATTGATGCATTCACCACTCTCGGGCTTACAAATCTTTGGAGTTTTAGTTCGGTCCACATGGCCGTGACATTGGCACTCTGTACAGATGCTGTCGGAATTGTAATAGCCACTTTCACATGCATTGCAGTTCGGGCCTGTGTAACCCTCTTTACACTGGACACATGTAGGTTCCAACTCACCCGATTCTAAAAGAGAAAACACCAGAATAATTCAGTACAGTCTCAAGCTGCAATTAATAATGCAAAACCACCACTAGTCCTCAGAAAAATGTAGAAACTCTCCCTATTTTCTCCTCTCAATCTTAAGAGATATATGGAATCATGTTAATAATCTACACCATATTTACTAATGATCCAGCTTTCTGTAGGCATAGGGCCATCCAGACAACCTGTCCAGGTAGAGGGCCAAAGAAATATGCTTACATCAGGAGTCTGAATAGTTATGCTCGATTGGTACTTATCATTTTTTTATTCCTTCCTTTTTAGATATGCTAGACTGAATAAAATACAGTTTTAATAAAAGCTTCCCATTGCACCAGCAGATGGCGTAGTGGTTACGTCACTGGACTCCCACGTAGTCGACTGCGGTTCGAGACCTGGACCCGGTGGCTTAAAACTCACACAGGGTATGTGTGCGTACGTGTCCAAAATCCCAAGAGGAGGATGAAGGAGAAAGGACTGCAGCATGGCCATCCCCCCTGGGGGTGGTTTCTTGCTTTTTGTCTCTCTGTTTCTCTGTCTCTCCAGTGAGCTCATGTGCCCTATAGTAAGAACCTCTTAGAAATAAAATAAGAATAAAAGCTTCCTCTATTTCTCGCCTACTGATAACCCCCAGACTTCTATTCTTGCCTCTTTCTCTTCTCACTCTGCTCATTTTCCTTGGGTGGCCACATCTGCTAACATGGTCAACATTTTCTAAATGTGTGTCTCTAGTCTGTATCTCGGTTCTAAACTCCAAACCATATACTACTTGCCCATATATCAAAATCTGCAAACATCTCAGATTTAACGTGCAAAACATTGTCTTCAACATCTCGCCTTCCTAAGCTTTGTCTTCCTCCAGTGTTGCCTACATCTCAGTGAGTGAACCGTACCAACACCTGCCCACTGCCTAAGTCAAAAAAACTGGGAATTAGGGGCTGCCAGGTGGTGTGGTGATTATGGCCAACTGTGGTTTGAGTCCCAGACCTGCTAGCTTGCTTTCTCACTTCCTCTCTCTCTCTCTCTGGTCAAATTTAAAGAACAATAATAACAAATTTAATCAAATTAAAAAACCTGAGGGTTATCCTTCTTCTCCTTATATCTCCTCTAAGCAATTATCAATTCGTATCCATTGCCTGATTAAAATACTTCCAATTCCCAGATGTCTCTCTTCCTTTCTCTGCAGGGTCTTAGTTTCAGTCTTCATCATTTCTTACCTAGATTACTATAGCTACTTCCTAACGGGTTTCTTTATCACAGTACATCCCTATATTCATTTTGAATTTCAAAGTAAACCTGAACATGTGCTTCTCAAGAGAAAGCTCTTCAATAGCTCCCTAACACCTTCGGGGTTAAGGAAAAGAACAGAATTTTCAGCATCCTTCGTAATCCGATCCCTGCCACTTCTCTCAGTTCTCCCTTTACTTCACACTCCAGCATCCTCTACGGTTCAGGCACATTAGTGGGCTTACGAGCACTCCAAAATCCGGCCTGCTTTCCTCTCCTGCTCCTCTGCATGGCACAGCCTCTTGCCTCCCTACCCCTACTTCCCTTAGCAAACTCAATCCGTAGGAATTCACTCAGGTATCACCTCTTCTCAGAAACACAAAAGCTTTCCTTGATTCCTGCAATTGGGGGTAGAGTTAGTCTATATTTACCTGTAACATGTGTCACTCTAAATTGTAACTGCCTGATTGTCTCCCTTTAAATAGTGAGTGACTTAAGACATTGCTACTTCCGAATCGCCAGTGCTCAGCCTGGTGCCTGACACACGGTACAAGTTAGCTAGTGTCTGCTAACTTGATCATTTACTCCAATAAAAGCAGTGGGGGACACATCAAGCCATTCTTCATGTGATTTTAATTTCTATTCTTCATATGGTTTTAATTCAGGGTTCTCAAGATTGATAAACAATTTTTAATAATCAACAAATCATAATTTTATGTATCTAACTAGATTAGATACATAACTAGTTATTTTTTTGGAGTTTATTATATTTATTAGAGCCAGCCAGTGGCATAATAATTGGGGCAGCAGGATTCCAAATGGCTAACTGCTTGGTTTGAGTCTTAGATTTGGTAGCTCGAAGGACACACTGGGCTTGTGTGCATGCGTGCCCAAAATCTGGAGAGGAAAATGGAAGAGAGGGGATTGCAGCATGGCCATTCCCCCTGGGGTGGGGGTTGCTTTCTCATTTTCTCTTCCTCTCTCTGTCTGTCTCTATCTGGCATGTGCACATGCCCCATAGCAAATTTTAAAAATAAAAAAGATGGGCCAGCAGATGACGTAATGGTTACCTCACTGCACTCTCACATAGTTGACCACAGTTCAAGTCCTAGACTTGGCAGCTTCAAACTCATGCTGAGCACATGTGTGTGAGTGCCCAAAATCCCAAGAGGAGAATGAAAGAGAAGCGACTGCAGCATGGCCATCCCCCCTGAAGGGATTTCTTGCTTTCTGTCTCTCTGTCTCTGGTGAGTGCACACACCCTATAGCAAAAATCTCTCAAAAAAGTAATTAAAAAATTAAAAAAGAATTTACTAATTATATTAACAGGATCATCTTACTATCTGAACATAGACTAATTTTATTACAGCAGGAATAATTTATAGTGGTCACACAATTTGTAGTAATTAATCACATCTCTGATGTTCTTTATAAAAAATGAATTCCTTTTGTCTATCTTACTACTACTTTTTAAAAAACCTTCCTTTAAGATAAAATTCACAGGGAGCCAGCAGGTGACCTGACAGTTGGCATGCTGGATCACATATGGCCAACTCTGTGGTTCAAGTTCTGGACCTGGCAGGCCTGAAAAATAGAGTGGGCACATGCATGTGTGTGTCCAAAATCCCGAGAGAAGAATAGAGGAGAAGGGGCAGTGGCATGGCCTTCCCCCTGGGGGAGGGGGGTGATTTCTCACTTTTCTTTTCTCTGTCTCTGTCTTGCTATGTCTCTCTCATGTGCCCTCATCCTATGGCAACAAATCTACATTCCATACAATTAATTCAATCATTTACTGGGTACAATTTGACTATTTACTTGGTACAATTCAATGGTTGATAGTATATGTGTGGAGTTCAGCAGCTGATAAAGAATTTTAACCTACCACTTGTAATCTCCGTTGGCAGTGTGATCTCGAGTAAATTAGTAATCTATGGGCCTCAGTTTTCCACATTTCGAGAAAAGGGATAAAACTAGAAGTGGATTGTTTTTGCAATAAAAGGTGGCAGTTAAACAAATCCACAGCACATGCAGTGATATGCAGAGAGGTGGGAGACTGGAGGAAGAGGATTGCAGTATGACCAGACTCTGTGGAGGGTGCTTCTCTCTCTCTCTCTTCTCTCTCTCATGTGCATGTATACACACTATAATGAATAAAGAAAAAAATGTGCAAAACAAAAAAATCTCAATGCAGTAACACTTCAACTGTACTCCATTAGGGTGGCTATAATTATAAAAAGGCAGATGATAAATATGGTGCATTCATCCCAAAAACAGCCTGATGCTTCTTCAAAAGTTTAAACATAGAGTTACCACAAGACTCAGGAGAGAAATGAAAATATATGTACACACAAAATGATACACACAAATGTTCACGGAGGCATTATTCGTAATAGCTAAGAAGTCAAAATAATCCAAATGTCCATTAACTGATGAATGAATAAATAAAGTATGGTAAATCCAAATGATGGAATAGTATTTGACAATAAAAAGGAACACAGTATTGATACATGTTACAGTACAAATGACCCTTGAAAATATTATGCTAAGTGAAAGAAGTCAGACACAAAAGGCCATATATTGTCTGATTCCATTTATAAAATGTTCAGTACAGGCAAATTCATAGAGAGGAAAAAGTAGGTTAGTTATTGCTTAAGACTGGAAGAAAATGAAGTAATTGCTTATGGTTTCAGGGTTGTTTTTTGTTTTTTGGGTTTTTTTTTGTCTTTTTGTCAAAGGGAGGTGATGAAAATGTGCTAAAATCAATCAACATCGTGACTATAAACTAAAGAACACTGCATTGTTAATTTCAAATAAATGGTGTGGAATATGGATTACATTCCAATAAAACTGTTATTTAAAACAGAAGGGAGGGAGAAAGGACAGGAAAAACCCACCTTGCTAAGCTGCTCCCAAATTCCTAACAGAAACTACATGAAACAAAAAATGCTATTGTTCTAAGTCACTAAATTTTAGGGCAACTGGTTGGATAACAACAGCTAATGGATAGATCAGGAATAAATAAGAATTAACTATAGTTATAGGATTGGTATATAGACACAATTAGCCAATGTTACCAAGCAATTTGGAAGAACTAGCGAACACTACCTTGCAGTAGATGAGCAATAGCCACCCAGCCTTGGAGTCTCTGCATTAAACCATCAGGAGGCCTTCCGGCCACTTCAAGTCTGGCTTTACACATGTGTTTGGATCAGGCTGTAACTACCTAGCAAGGAAATCTGCTGCTTTTATTAACTCCCTCTCACCCATGGCTTCAGAATTTTATTCATCAGAGCAATTTTTACTTTCAGTCACTGATTCACTGATTTTTTTACCCTCTGAAATGAAGATTTAGAAAAAGGTCTTACTTATGCTGCAACTGCCTGTAGATGTCACTGCTGAGCAAGGGCAGCGAAGACACTCCTTAGTGGCATCAGGACTCTGATAAAACCCTTCCTTGCACTCTTCACAGTGATCCCCTCTGCTATTTTCCTGGCAGTTTAGACACGTACCTGAAAGAAGCAAATTATTTTAAAAAGTTAAAGAGTTACTCAGCACAGAGACTTTTAAAAATCATGCCTGAAACAAAGTAGAGTTAAAATGATAACAATGATAGGGATTGGATAGAGTTCAGTTTCTACCACGTCTTATTTCTACAGTAGCCATGTGTATGAGTTCTGCGTTCCTTGCCGGACTTTAAACTCTTCAGGAAAGCGCTGTGTACGTTATTAAAGAGCCCTTGTTGGTTAGACTACATACCAAATGCACGTTACTTATGTGGGAAGAAAAAATGTTTTAAAAATCTGAATACCTATGAAGGGACTTAAAACAACAGAAATCCATACATAGCTTTTTCCATACTATGCATTTTCCATGAACTTTGTGACAGGTCCTCATATGTGCTTTTTTGTTGGTTTGTTTTTGAGAGGTTTTTGCTATAGAGCAGATGCGCTCGCCAGAAAGACAGAGACAGACAGAAAGCGAGAAATCACCCCCAGGGGGGATGGCCACGCCACAATCCCTTCTCTTCCATTCTTCTCTCAGGATCTTGGGCACACATGCACACATGCACACACGCCTGGCGTGAGTTTTAAGCCACCGGGTCCAGGACTCAAACCGCAGTTGACTACACGGGAGTCCAGAAACATAGCCATTACCCTAACTGCTGGTCCCTTAAAGCTTAATTCTCAAGTGATGACAGCAGACATCCCCAAAACTTCCCAAATGTACTGGGAAAGATAGCTTCATAAGTTCATTATCTAACACTTTGAATTAAACCAAACTTACATGTAAAATCATCACTTTAAATAATATAATTTTATTGGTGGGGAGGAGAAAGGAGAAGAGAGGGAGAAAGAGGAGGAGGATAGAGAGAGAAAGAGAGAGTGCATGAGTGTGGTAGGCATTTCTGACAGGGTCTCACTGTTAGGGCCCTGGCCCCAGCCTCCCAGTTAGCAAGGATTACAGGTGCGCACTGCTGGGCACAGACTGCTCAGGTTCGCCCAGGACCCAAACCTGAACCTCCCATACGGCCCTAACCTCATGCAGTAGCACCTTCTCACTTATGCCACCACGGCTGGACCTAAATTACATAATTTTTAAGGCCTGATAGTGTTAATGATATTTTTCACATACATAACAAAATAGTACATATTCATACAATGATAAATACCATAGGTACTGCTTTTTTTCTGGACCTTCTTGTATCCTGATCGCTCTTTCACGGTTCTGTGACAGAATTTGGACATCTGGGTAAGATGCACTCCAGTAATAAGATCTTTGTGTATGACTGAGGACAGGAAAAGGTCCTGCTGCTATCCTTATTAGAAAATATGATATATACATACTCTTGGTACTTTGCTTTCACAATGCACTGGGCCTATATGCTTATTATTTTGGAGCTTTCTACTATTCCAGATAAGGCACCAAACCTTTTTGATTATCACAATGTAATTTTAGTCTCTTAAGAACATTTGTATTGGAAGAGTTAAAATTTTTTCTAGAATAATTTTTATCTCAGTTTGTTTTATGTTAGACCCTGCAATGAGAAGTTAATGAGAAAAAAATAATAACAACCCTACATGCTAAAGATGCTATCTCAAAAGTAAAAAATGAAAGCAATGAAAGCAACTCTAAGAATAGAACTCATCTGTCTTCCCTCTAATTTTCAAATTGTCTCTAGTATTTAGGTATTACTTTTTTTATTATCTTAATTTTTTCTCTCTTTAAAGAATTGACACATTGTGAAATGTATCACATGCACATTGAAAATATTTTAAGAGTGGCCAGTAGGTGGCATGGTGGTGTATGCACTGGGCTCCCACATGGTCAACTGTAGTTTGAGTTCCAGATCTGGCAGCTTGCTTGCTTTCTCACTTTCCCTGTCTCTCTTTCGCAAGTGCATGTGCCTTATAGCAAATTTAAAAATAATAATAAACAAAATTAAGTAATTCTTAAAAAAAAAAATTTAAGAACTAAGCAATTTAAAAACACTTCCCCTAGAAACTTAAAGGTGAATGATCTTTTTATAATAAAAATAAAGATTGAAACCTTTAAAATCCATATACAGTAGGAACTAATTTACGAATTTACTTTTGTCATAGCTTACAACTCCTCTGAGAAGCAACATAGGAAAAATGGTAAGAGACTTAACGTCAGACCTGTGTTCCATTCCTGGCTAACCCTCTCACCAGCCATGTGACCTGAAACTAACAGCCTGTCTACATTTCATCGCCCTAATCTGTAAAATGGGATAGTAATTCTTTGGCTCATGATTTAATGTAATGTGAATATTTTAAAGGATAAAAGACTATTTCACGGGATATAATGCCTTCTCTTTATGCCTTCGTTTCCTCATTTACCAATTTAAAAAGCTGAATAGATGAGAGTTAAGTTTCCTTTAAGTCTAAAATTGAGATCTTTCTTTTAAGATAAATGATATATAGACCTGGAACCCCCAAAATATAGCACCGGTTTAAAATTCACATTCTTGAGGATGACAGGTAGGTAGCATGGTGGTTAGGATGATGGACTCCCCATGAATTGACCATGGTTTGAGTTCCAGACCTGGTGGCTTGCTTTCTCACTTTTTTTTTTTTCTCTCTCTCTGGTGAGTACATGTGCCCTATAGTAAATTAAATAATAATAATAATAATAATAATAATAAATTAGGATCAGCAGATGACATAATCGTTATGTTGCTGGACTCCCACATAGTCAACCTCGGTTTGAATCCCAGACCTGGTGGCTTAATACTCACACTGGGCATGTGCGCATGCATGCCTAAGACTCCAGGAGGAAAACAGAGGAGAGGGGATTGCAATGCAGCCATGCCCCCTGGGAGGGGGTGACTTCTTGCTTTCTGTCTCTCTGTCTCTTTCTGTCTCTCTGGCTAGCGCATGCGCCCTATAGCAAAAAAAACTCTCTAATAAATAAAATTAAAATAACTAATTCTTTAAAAAAATTCACATTCTCGGGACCAGCAGCTAGCGTAATGGCTATGTCACTGGACTCCCACATAGTCGACGCGGTTCGCATCCCGGACCCGGTGGCTTAAAACTTGCACCGGGCGCGTGTGCGTGCGTGCCCAAGATCCCAAGAGGAGAATGGAGGAGAAGGGATTGCGGCGTGGCCATCCCCCCTGGGGGGTGATTTCTCACTTTCTGTCTCTCTGTTTCTCTCTGTCTGTCTGGCGAGCGCACACACCCTATAGCAAAAACCTCTCCAAAACAAAAACAAACAAACAAACAAACAAACAAACAAAATATTCACATTCTCTGCTGAAAGATGCCTAAAGTATGGAGCACCAAGGAAAAAAAAAAAAAAAAAAAAAAAAAGGACTGAATGTTTCCTGAAGACAATTTTATATTCTGTGGCTAAGCATCTCAAAAATCTTGTAGGGGTAAAAAGAAAATAACTGGTCAAAGAAAGGAATGTAGGGCTCCTTTCCAATCAAATCCAGGGATAACACTGAAAACATAACTAGTCACCTGCAAAAAGTGTTTTCCTTATTTCCCTATTTATTTTGTCATTCCATAGCTTTTGTATAAACTGGTCAGCAGTATACTTTGCTGTAGGAAGAAATGTCTGATCCTTTCTGTAGAACAGAAAACAAATTTGAAGCTGACGAGTGAAAAAAGGCCAACATGGAGCCTAAGCAAATAAGGGGCAGAGAGAGAGAAAGGCCAAAAATGTGAAATCACATAGGCCATGGAAAGAAGTTTGTCCTTTATTATTATTTTAAAATTTTTTCTGAGAGGGCACATGTACTTGGGCACTTGTCAGAGAGAGAGAAAGTGAGAAAGCAAGCCCCCCACACACACCCCACTTACAGGACAGTCATGCTCAACCTCTTCTCTTTTTCTCCTTCCTTTCGGGATTTTGGCCATGCTCACATGGCGTCTGGCATGTTTTTCAAGCTGTTGGGTCCAGGACTTGAACTTCACAGTCAGCCATGTGGGATCCAGCTGCCTCAACCACGATGCCACTAGTGTGCCCTTGAACTTTACTGAGGGGAATGGGAAGTCACTGGAGGGCTTAACTATGGGAATAACATAATCTGGTTTTACATTTTAAACAGACTGCTTTAGTTGTTAATGAAGACTGGACAGTGATGGATGGGGGTCAGGGGGTGGGGAGATAAGACAGGAGGTGCAGGGACCAGATGAAAGCATGCCAAAGTAGTTCAAAGACGTGATAGTGGCTTGAGAAAGGATGATGCAACAAAGGTCAGGAGCAGCGGTCAGGTCTGGAGTGTTTTGAAGACAGGCCTGATAGAAGCTGCTGACAGAATGGATATTTGCAGTAAGAAAAAGAGGGCATCCACGTATGACTGCTAGGCTTTGGGACTGAGCAACTGAGTAAATAGTGCCTGTCACCAAAATGAGAAGCACTTGGAGAAGAGCAGGTACACAGAAAGACTGGAGGGGAGAAAATGACTGTGAAAAAGTATTAATAGTAAGTGGCCACCAGAGGGCATTCGAATCACAGCACTGCTCAAAAAAAAAATCTCATTTGAGATAAAAAGGAAAGACGGGTCTTATATAAACTTGCAGTTTTAAATAAAGTATTGGCACTCTTTCAAGTCAGATTCCATTTTTATTACATTTCCAAAGAGAGAAATCATTCATTTCTCTCCTTACTAGATGTGTTTAGAATTCATAACCATGAGAATTTCTTTTAGCTTAAATCATCTCCAGAGCAAGGACAGGTCAGCTTGTAAGACAGTGGCCTCATTGCCGCAAGAACAATTGGAAGTGAGGAGAGGCGGTGCCTGGTACTGTAAAAGACCTAGGGAGACTGGCTCGGCTGCTGTGGAGCCGCAGAAACAATGGCTGGTGGCCATCAGCTTACCTTGAAAAAGTTAGATCCTTTCCCAAATTGCAATTCATGTAGTTTTCCTAGCTTGCATAGCTCTCTAACCAACAAGATTCTTGAAAAGTATGCATATTTTCCAAGTTGTTGTAGCAGGAATTAGGAATGCTATGACTTTTATCCCACTTAGAGGAGAAAGACCTTGCGGCCAACAGATGATACAGCAGTTGTGTCCCTGGACTCCCACATGGCCAACTGCAGTTCAAGTCCCAGACCCAGCACCTTGAGACTCATGCTGGGTGCCTGTGGGTGCATGTCCAAAATCCCAGGAGGAAAATGGAGGAGAAGGGATTGAGGTGTGGCCATTCCCCCTAAGGGGGTGGTGATTTCTCACTTTCCCTCTCATTGTCTCTGTTTCTCTCTCTCCCTCCTCCCGACAAGCCCACAAGCCCAAAGTAAAAATTTCTAAAAAAAAAAGTGTTTTTTTAAATAAATAAATGAACAAAAGGAGAGAAAGACCTTTATAAACTATTTGGAAAGAATGAACCTAGAGCTGAAAGACGCCCAGATTAAAAGAACAATGGAATAATCACATGACAAAGTTTGAAGACGGTATGTACCTGTGAGTGCATCACAACTGGCAGATCGATTATTGCATCGGCAGGGCAAGCAGCCATTCTTACTAAAGCCATAATATCCATCTTGGCATCGGTCACACTTCGAGCCGGTGACGCCCACTTTGCACTGGCATTTCCCAGAACTGCAAATAAAAGCAAAGACAATGAACAAACGTAAATCAGTTTGAAAGTTTTATTGCCAACATCTCATTATAGATTATCTTAACATTGCATTCTCAGCGAGATTCTAGTTGCTAGACATATTGAGTCATTTTTATTTTGAATTGAAAGTTGCAAAACTTCATGACTGTAAGTCAGTTAACATAGTATTAATATTAATTATGTATGATGATCTAATCCTCTGTACACGGGTAATTTAACATAAATGATAAAGGATCCATGGAAAACACAAGTTCCCAGTGGTTAGAAATCTTTGTTTACCCAGCACTGGGACCCAGAACTTGCGTCATTGCCACCTCTCATCCTGTATCATTTCATAGTTCCATCAGCATCTTTCCCAATCTGAGAAGAAATACCACCTAGCCTTCATCCACCCTAGCCTTGGGTTGAATAATATGAAGATTAAGAGCTTAAGAAATATGCCAACTATCCATTTAGATGCTAGAAACTTGACATAATTCTCTACTTTGGGTCTAGGATGTATTTAAATCATAGTTCTGACATCTGAGCTAGAATGCACAGTTAAGTAAATAGGACTATAGTGGAGATCTCTTACTTTCGGGATTAAATCTATATAAAAATTTTCAATCCCCCCAAAAAGACTAAAAATCTGAAGTAATATATTTATATTTAATTTGGAATCCATCTTTTTCTATTCAGATTATTTTTCCTTAGATATCCAGTACATCAATGATTCTCTTTCTAATCATTAAAAAATTAAACCTTTGGTATCATTTTCAACTCTTCTATCTGATACACTTATGATTCCTTTCTCATATCCAATATATCACCAATTTCTTTCAAATTTCTTTCCAAATATCTTGTGGTATTGTCATTCCTACATCATACTCTTCACCTTACAATTTTTTCCGCCAGCTTTCAAGGTTTTTATTCTGCAACATTTTACTCTGACTGGTCCACAGAGACCTTTTAGCTTCCTGACTTCACATTCTCCACATCAGATCTTTCTCTCCTAATTGGGATCGGCTCTTCATTCTCTCATATGTGCAAGCCTTGTTCCAGTTAGATTGTGAAAGATCTGAGACAAAGGGCCGTGTCACGCGGTTTCCTTATCCTTTGGACTCATCACAAGTACGGGACAGTGTAGCGTGACTAACTGCTTTCACGTCACACACCCTACTAAGTAAGGCCATAGCCTCGCAATCTTGGTGTCCTCCAGTCTAGAATAGTGCCAGGTTTGTTGCAGGCATTTAGTAAACACTTGATAAATAAATGCTTGATAAATACACAGACTGAATTTTAGAATAAGCACTGAGAGGGAAAAAGAAATGGAAGGCAACGCTGGGACCAGCAGATGGTGTAATGGTTACGTTGTTGGACTCCCACATAGTCGACTGCGGTTTGAGTCTCAGGCCCGGCAGCTTCAAACTCACACTGGGTGCGTGTGTGTGTGTGTGTGTCCAAAATCCTGAGAGGAGAATGAAGGTGAAGGGATTGTGCTGTGGCCGTTCCCCCCTGGAAGTGAGTTCTCGCTTTCTGTCTCTGTCTCTTCTGTGAGCACATGTGCCCTATAGCAAAAAAAATCTCTCTGAAAAAAAAAATAAATAAATAAAAAGAAAGGCAACACTAATTACTAGGATTTTTAAAAAAGCTAAAGTACTTTTCCTTTTGTCCAAAAGTGTGAGCCTCCTTTATATGCTCATTTTGGACCTCAAAATTTTAGATTCCATCTAGGCAGAATTTGGCACCAGTCATATTGGATGGAAGATCATTTAAGGTAGAACTGCTTTTCAAATACTTTTTTAGAGATTCTGCTAACAGCGAGCCCCTGTGGGGTTGTTAATTTTAGTTCAGGGGCTCAAGCTTAAATTGTTAATACTTACACAGCTCTTATGCATATCAGCTGAAGTAACTCCCTATTATTTCCTATACTCCTATTTCTGTAATAAAAATAGATGTTCTAAATTTGAGAGTTACTGGAACTCTGGGTTGAACTTTTCAGAGTGGAAGTAAAGCTACTTTCAGCCATGTGTGTTTTACTTATAGTATATAAGCCTAAGGATTTTCTCCTAAAACCATTTGAGAAATGCCTCTCAGTTCATCATCCAGGTCTCAATAATAAGAGTTTGGCCTTCTGTCCCTAAAAACCTATTTTGTACAGTTAGAATTGAAATTTATTTCTCTCTCTCACTTATCTTAGTTCTCTGTAATATCTCAGAGAACGACAAAAGAGGTTAAAAGACATTTTAAGGAATATTATTAGGGCTTTACTTGAACAAACCAGTCCAGAAGGGAAAGAAAGCCAGGTTCATGTAAATAATATATACTCTATATTCATGTATATAATATACACTTAATCATATCTCAAAACCTTATATACTGCCTTGGGAACCAGCAGTTAGCGTAATGGCTATGTCGCTGGACTCCCACGTAGTCGACCGCGGTTCGCGTCCCGGACCCGGTGGCTTAAACTCATGCCGGGCACGTGTGCGTGCGTGCCCAAGATCCCGAGAGGAGAATGGAGGAGAAGAGATTGCGGCGTGACCATCCCCTCTGGGGGGTGATTTCTCGCTTTCTGTCTCTCTGTCTCTCTCTGTCTGGCAAGCGCACGCACCCTATAGCGAAAACCTCTCCAAAAAAAAAAAAAAAAACCTTATATACTGCCTTTTGGCCGGAACCGCCATCTTCCAGTAATTAACCAAAATGACGAACACAAAGGGAAAGAGGAGAGGCACCCGATATATGTTCTCTAGGCCTTTTAGAAAACATGGAGTTGTTTCTTTGGCGACATATATGTGAATCTACAAGAAAGGTGATATTGTAGACATTAAGAGAATGGGTACTGTTCAAAAAGGAATGCCCCACGAATGTTACCATGGCAAAACTGGAAGAGTCTACAATGTTACCCAGCATGCTGTTGGCATTGTTGTGAACAAACAAGTTAAGGGCAAGATTCTTGCCAAGAGAATTAATGTGCATATTGAGCATATTAAGCATTCTAAGAGCAGAGATAGCTTCCTAAAATGTGTGAAGGAAAATGACCAGAAAAAGAAAGAAGTCAAAGAGAAAGGTACCTGGGTTCAACTAAAAAGCCAGCCTGTTCCACCCAGAGAAGCACACTTGGAGCCTGAGCTACTGGAACCTATTCCCTATGAATTCGTGGCATGATGGGTGTTAAACAAACTAATCTGTGGTCTATAAGAAAAAAAAAAAACCTTATATACTAAGAAATCACCTATCAATTTTTTAAAGAAAGATTTTTGCTCTCTGGAAAGACAGAAACAGAGAGACAGAAAGTGAGAAATCACCCCCCCAGGAGGGATGGCCATGCCACAATCCCTTCTCCTCCAGTTTCCTATCAGGATCTTGGGCACGCACATGCACCTGGCCTGAATTTAAGCCCAAGGTCTGGGACTCAAACCATGGTCAACTACATGGAAGCCAGTGACATAACCATTATGCCATCTGCTGGTCCCAGAAATCGCCTATCAAATTCTATAGTCCTATTTAAAGCAACTAGTATATTAGGTTATATAACTTCATGACTAACAAATAATTTTACAGAAAATATAAAATAGAGGCATCTGAAATCAGGAGAAACAAAAATGATGATAATAGTTATAAAGACAATGAGCTACCTTTTATAGAGGGCCTGCACTACTAAATGTATATTTTCTCTAATCCTCAAGGTAATTCTACTAGGTGTAGGTCATAATCCTCAATTTACTAATGTGGGAATTTAGAGAGGTTAGAGTTATTGTTCATAGCCAGTACGTCAGGTTTTATTTATGGAAAGCTAAACTCTTCTCACTACACTATGCTACCTACCCCCAAATTTGACTCTAAATTTGACTCTAAATTAGTGTAAAAGATGAACATCAATTTTAAACAATGCAATAGAAATTTATATTACCAAGCATGCCTCTTCAGTAACTGTGAAACAGAAAAATCCTTCCCCCACACTCAGATACACAGTCTTACACACGAATACCCCAAGAACTTGACATCTAGTAAAGAAAAACTGTATCCATGAAATTCAAAGTTTAGAAATATCTTATGACTCAACAAGGAAGGAACTGGTCCCACTGTACTATCAGAAAATTCAAAGGACATTATGTACCTCTCAAGGAATGGCTAACAATACTTCATTAGCCAATTCCAAGATGCTTAAAATGTTAATCAAATCATGTTTGCTCCTCATTCCTCTAAAGACTGTAGATAGTATATAAAAGGATAAACAGTTACTTTGTTTGCCTAATTTACCACCTACGAGAAAATGGTATTACCTTGGAACGCATAATCACTTAATAATATCCCATAACCAAAATAAAGGTGGTGTTTCCCAAATAGTCGTTATTCCAACAAGTGGGCTTTCCCTTCATGATTCTGCTCTGAACACTCAAAAGACTGATTTAGGCAAGCATCTTTCTCCCTGTTGAATCTGCTCCATGGGGGTTGATTAAAAAAAAAAAAAAAGAAAGCCAGAAAGAAAGAAATCCATGAATGACAGGGACCAGCAGATGGCATAATGGTTACATCACTGAACTCCCATGTAGTCAACTGCAGTTCAAGTCCTGGACCCAGCAGCTTAAACTCACACTGGGTGTGTGTTTGTGCTTGCCCAAAATCCCGAGAGGAGAATGGAGGAGAAGGGATTGCAGCATGGCCATCCCCCTTGGGGAGGGGGGATTTCTTGTTTTCTGTCTCTCTCTGTGTCTCTGGAAAGCACATGTGCACTATAGCAAAAATCTCTCTCTAGGGGAAAAAACAAAACTATAAGTGACTTCATAAAGCAGTGGTTGAGTCTAGATATCAAGCCTCACTTAGAAGATTTTAAAACAATAGGAAAAGAGTAGTCTTTCTCTCTTTCTTTAAACATAAAAATATAGAACATAAAGGGGAAGTTTGGTTGTGAGACTACACTAGCAGTGGTCATGTTACTCATGGCCCACAGCTAATTTCTGCATGTGTAAGAATTAAATCACCAGCAAATGTAAAGCTTTGCCTGTGTGACTTCTTTCACAGAATAAAGCCGTTATAACACTCCCTTTCACAGTGTCCCTCTGTTAAAGACTGCTGAAGGCCTTCTGAAGCAAAGGTCAGTGAAATAAATGCAATGACTCCCCATCCCCCACAGAAGTCTGTTAACAGACCACTTACACTTCTCCATAAACTGAAACGAAAGAACCAAAACCCACAGCTTCACACCTGGAGAATAAGGGTACAAGACTACATTTTGAATAGAAATCAGAGATCTCTATTTCTGAGATCAGTTAAGTAAGAATTTAAGAAAGAATTTGCTCGGGGCCGGCAGGTGGTGTGGTGGTTAAAGGCTCTGGACTCCCACATGGTTGACCGCAGTTTGAGTCCCAGATCTGGCAGCTTGCTTTCTTGCTTTATCTCTCTCTCTCTGTCCTTCACTGGTCAAATTAAAATATGTAAATAAATAAATAAAGTTAAATAAAATAATCCTTTAGGGAAAAAAAAGGAATTTACTCATGTCATGTCCCCCCTTACAGATATGAGTAGTAGTGAAGTACATACTTGTATGAACAATGTTGTACAGAGAATTACATCAGAAAGAATATAGAATTTTTTATAAAGAAAGCAAGAGCATTGTGTAACTAAGTTATATCAAGTATAACTAAGCATATCCTACACATTTCTTAAATTATCCCAAATGGAATTGTCAGATTTTCTTATAAGATCAATGCTTAAAGAATTTACTCATACATGACTATAAACTACTACTGCAAGTTTTAATACTTCAAGTACTTCTTAAAATTTATATAAACAAATATTATGTTTCTCAACATAAATAGTTATTAATTAATTAATTTTTTTTTTGGAGAGGTTTTTTTTTGCTGTAGGGTGTGTGCATTCCCCAGAAAGACAGAGAGAGACAGTGAGACAGAAAGTGAGAAATCACACCCAGGAGGATGGCCACACCACAATCCCTTCTCCTCCATTCTCCTCTTGGGATCTTGGGCACGCATGCACACATGCACCCAGAGTGAATTTAAGCCACCGGGCCCAGGACTTGAACCGTGGTTGACCACATGGGAGTCAAGCGACATAGCCATTACGCCAACTGCTGGTCCCAATAGTTATTAATTTTTTGGAAGGAAATCCAATGGTGTGTTATCTTATGGTCCATATTTCTGTCCCACAATTACTTACTAAATTGTCTTATTAAAGGTTCTGTTCTATTTAAGAAAATTGAGTAGAGAATCTTTAGAATTCCATTATTTTATAATCACATTGGTTAGGTGGGATGGGAGCATACAGGAAGAGAAGCATCATGGCAAGACAACATCAAAAAACTATTGGATCTTGGGAACCAGCAGTTAGTGTAATGGCTATGTCGCTGGACTCCCACGTAGTCGACCGCAGTTCGAGTCCCGAACCCGGTGGCTTAAACTCACGCCGGGCACGTGTGCATGCCTGCCCAAGATCCCAAGAGGAGAATGGAGGAGAAGGGATTGCGGCGTGGCCATCCCCCCTGGGGGGTGATTTCTCGCTTTCTGTCTCTCTGTCTCTCTCTGTCTGTCTGGTGAGCGCACGCGCCCTATAGCAAAAACCTCTCCAAAAAAAAAGAAAAAAAAAAACAACAACTATTGGATCTTTGGGAAAGTCATGATGCATTTTTGCATAGAAAAATTTTTTAAAATGTCATAACTTTCCCAATGACCTAATAGCTTTAGGAGACAAGAGAGAGCTTGGTTCCTAGTCCAGCTCTACTAGGTACAAATAGAATAGCTAGTACAAAGTGCTTATTCTCTTTTAGCCTCAGTACTCTCATTTTTAAAATGAAGATGATTAACCAACCTTTGTAAGGTTATTGCGACAATTAAAACTTGCATACACAGGGAACTCAGCATAATGTCTGGCATATACTTGGTTCTCAAAAATGAAAGCGACAATGAAGATAATAATGCTTCCAGATCTTGAATACTGAATATCTCAAGATCTGGGAGAATGCTAAGAACACACCAGAATTCTCAGTAGAAAAAGACAGGAAAATTCTATTTTTTTTTTAATTTTAAAAAATTTGTTCATTTATTTATTTTAATTTAACCAGAGAGAAAGACACAGAAAGCGAGAGAGAGAGAGAGAGAAAGCAAGCCACCAAGTCCAGGACTCGAACCATGGTCAGCCATGTGAGAGTGTCCGGTGCCTTAACCACCACACCATCTGCTGGTCCCATCTGTTATTTACTTTCTAAACTCCGTTAACAAACTTAAAATTATGGCAAGAAATTAAAGGGTAATTACTATTGGTTGCTAGGAAAGTCATGAAGCATATTTGCACAGAAAAATATATCATGACCTTCCTGGCAACCTAAAGGTTTAAAGTAAAACTGTGGGCCAGACAGTGGTGACACAACTGGATCAACACAGAGAAGGTCCTGGGTTTGAATCTCAGGACCTCCCTGAACACAGCGGGCCGGCATACATGCCCATGACCTGGGCTGGCTGAGACTGGAGATGGATTGTGGCATTTGGCATGAAGGCCCTGTAGGGTGAGTGCATGTGTGCACATGACCATGTGTTGGAAAAAATAAGCTTTAAAAACAGTTTAAAGCTAGAGCCCAGCAGGTGGCATGGTGGCAAAGGGGCTGGACAACCACATGGCTGGGCTCAGTCTGAGTCCCAGACCTGGAGGCTTGCCTTCTCACTTTCCTTCTCTCCCTATCTATCTCTCTCTGGTGACCGCACATGCCCTATAGCAAAATTTAAAAAAATAATAATAAATAAAATTAAATAATTCTTTAAAAAATTAGTTTAAAACAAAAATGTAGCTAGGAAAAGAGAGCACAATATAAACAAACAGTAGGATCAGTGTCGAAAAAGAAAAATTTTCAACTGAGAAAAGATCTGCAAAATCCTACCTGAGATGGATCAAAGCCAGCTAGATCTGAACTATTTTTGTACCAACTAGCTAATAATTTATTTCTAAATTGTCAAATGTCTCAATGTATTTTTTATTAAAAATTGTGTTTATTTTCTTCCTAAAGTTTACAAGATATAGATGATGTGTGTGTTTATATATATATATATATGTGTGTGTGTGTGTGTGTATATATATATATATACACATATATATATATACATATATATATATAAGTCTAGATATCATGTTATCAACTTTAACACAAGAATTCACAGATTATCTAAAAAGATAGTTCTAATTAGGGGAAATTATTTCATTTATGGTCATTCAAGAGTCTTAGTTTTCTTCCTTCTGCCTCAAACAGTTTACATGTTGGTAATTCTAACATGGAGAGAACAAGAAACAGAAAAAATAGGTAAGTATATATATCAACTTTATTCTCCCTCCTTTTTTTAATACTAAAAATGATTTAGTTTGGAAAAAGACTGAAACTACAATTAAAATAGATTTTGAAATCAACAGAAAATTGCTGGTTGTAAGTTCTCCAAGTATATTAAAAATAAAATTTAAAAGATAGCTGGAAAAAGATTTTTTCACTAGAAGAAGTTTTTCTATAGGAAAATAAACAACTGAGAAATTATTAATAATTCTTAATTTCATGTCTGGATCATGATTTTGTAAAAGTAATAAAAATAGTAGTTTCTCCCTTTTTGTTATAAAAGAAACTCAATACTTGGACATTCTGTCAAAAAATCATCTACATTTAGTGTTCTGTCTTTCCACAGTCATGGAAAAGACTATTATGCAATGAGCAAAGCTCCTTTTCTGGAGAGAAAAAAGGACAGCTTTATTGTTGAAAACATTGGGCTATTATGCTAAACATTCCTGGTATTCTTGAGGGCAAAGAGTATAAAATATGTCTAGAGGAAATCCATATTCAGACAGAAATTCTTAATACTCAAAAAGATTATGAAGTAGAAAAAAATATTTTCTGAGAACTGATCCTACCAAATCAATTTCAAAAGTTTATTTGAAAAGTCAGAAGTAAAACTTGAAAGCAAAAAAAAAATCAAGTGTCATATTTCTAAAGCCACAACTGTGAAGGCTAACTTACTTCAACTAGAAAAAGTTATTCCTCACACCCTTTTTTTTTTTTTATGGAAAAAATACTGTCATAAAAAATTCTCAAACCCTTACAATTATTCCATTGTCAGATAGATATTTCTGCATTTCAAATGTCATTTTGGAAAGAGGAAATGCATGGGCTGGCCTGTAGCCTTGTGGTTAATGGAGCTGGAGCCCACATGGCCAACCGCAGTTCAAATTCTGCCCTTGGCACCTTGAAAAACATGCCAGACGCATGTGAGTCCATGTCCAAAATCCCGACAGGAAATGGACGAGGGGGAGAGTGGCATACCAACGCCCACGGGAGAGAGCTTTCTCCCTTTCCCTCTCTAGCTCCCTCTGGCAAGCACACATACCCTCTGGCAATTAAAAAGAGAGAAAGAATAGAAAAAATGTAGAGACAAAAAATGAGGTCCAGATACACACTGAAAACAAGTTTCTTCTCAAATACGTTAAAGTGTCTATTTTTAAAAACATTTTTATTACCAGAGGGTATATGCACTTGGCAGAGAGACAGAGAGGGAAAAGGCAACCCAACAGTGCAAGGTCATGCTACAACCCCTTCCTCTCCACCTCTCCACTTGGTTGAGATCTCTGGGCACATACTCACCTGCACCCTGTGTGCTCCTCAAGCCACCGGGCAAAGACTCAAACTACGCAGCTGGTCAGGTGTGATCTCGGTCCCCTCAACCACTAGCCAAGGTGGGCGGCCCAACATTTGTCTTCTTCTGTGCCATGTAAAAGACTTACTAAGTTGGGAACCAGCAGTTAGCGTAATGGCTATGTCGTTGGACTCCCACGTAGTCGACTGCGGTTCGCGTCCCGGACCCAGTGGCTTAAAACTCACGCTGGGCGCGTGTGCGTGCTTGCCCAAGATCCCGAGAGGAGAATGGAGGAGAAGGGATTGCGGCATGACCACCCCCTCTGGGGGGTGATTTCTCGCTTTCTGTCTCTATGTCTCTCTCTGTCTGTCTGGCGAGCGCACGGGCCCTATAGCAAAAACATCTCAAAAAAACAAAAAGAGTTACTAAGTGGAAGGGTAATTATTAATACACGGCTTGTGTGTATCTGTGTTCTAAAAATTAACTTGGGTTGCCTATGATTTAGAACTAATTTCGTCACAGAAAGGACAATAGAAGTGGTGGCTTCGTTTCCATAAACAAAAACCTGTTTAACTTGAAATGCTGATATTGATGGTGCTGAGACCCAAGTTGTAATGGCCAAGTTCTAAGCATTTGAACCACAGGGGAGGAGTGGTCAGGAGGCAATGTTAACAATCACTGAGTTCCTACTACAGGGTTATAAGTAAAGTACATGGCACAATATGTACCTTTTTTTTGGAGAGGTTTTAGCTATAGGACGCATGCGCTCACCAGAGAGACAGAGAGACAGAGAGACAGAAAGTGAGAAATCACCCCGGGGAAATGGCCACGTTGCAAACCCTTTTCCTCCATTCTCCTCTCGGGATCTTGGGCACGCAGACACATGCACCTGGTGTGAGTTTAAGCCATCGGGTCCGGGATTCGAACCGTGGTCAACTACATGGGAGTCCAGCGACATAGCCATTATGCCAACTGCTGATCCCGGCACAATATGTATTTATACATGCATTATTTAATGTAGTTCTTGAAACAACTCGATGATATTCATAAATCTGGGCTTTATCACTTTCTAGCTGTTTGAATATTGAGCAACTTAAGTGTTCACATTTGGAAAATAATAATTCTTGCTACAAAAAATTGTGAAGTTAACTAAGTTTACATATGTAGTGCCCTCTGAGGAGTAGGAGCTCCAAGCATGGTAAAATATTACCAATATCTTCAAATAGTAGAGCTTCTGTGATGTTAATTATAAATTTTCAAAGTCACACAAATGGTAGTCAGAATTAGAAACTAGGTCTTTTGCCTCCTCATACAGTGTTCTCTCTCTCTCCCTCTCCTATATTATAGATTACCTCTATGTACTTAATAAAGGTAAGCCAGAAGGATTAATATGCTCCTTTTAATATATTTGCAATACTCCTAGATGCAGCTTTTTATGGTCATATTCTCCTGGCTCAATTGTCACTCATTTATATATCTCCCCTGATAAATGAGAGTAAAAAATTTAATTGCCAAAGATACAAGAGACATTGACCTGAGTCAATTCAATTTTAAGATCTGAGAGTTCTAGTTTCCTTGCCCTATCTAGCACTATTTACAAATGTTCCTATTCGACCAGTTTCCTTATAAAGCTTTTTTTGCTTTTTCTAACATTTTATTGAAAAATCTTTATTTTTTAAGGATTATTTACTTCTTCTATAAAATAGCAAGTCAGAGAAAGACTGACAGAGAGTGAGAGAGACTGACCCCTAACAGCGTCTTCACGCTGCTATCCAGCCCCAGCCTCGTCCACCTGGGGTCATGGTATGCTGGTGCACACCCCGCCTTCACAGGAAGTCCGTCTGGGACTTTCCCACATGGCTCCGAAACGGCAGCGTGTTGAGGCCAGCAGATGGCATGGTGGTGGAGGCACTGGACTCTTACATGGCCAACTGCAGTTTGAATCCTGGACTCGGTGGCTGGAGAATCTTGTCAGGCACATGTGCGTGTGTGCCCAAGACCCCAAGAGGAGAATAAAGGAGAAGGGGTTGTGGCATGGCTATGGGGTGTGATTTCTCACTTTCCCTCTCTATTTCTGTCTGGAAGCACATGTGTCCTATGGCAAAAACCTAAGGGAAAAAAAATTGCAGTGTTGTGCTACCATTGTGCCACCAGCTGGCTCCAATAATCTTTATCTTTAAATTGTGAAATATATCATCCTTATAGAGGAATATCAATTTAAAGACAATACAATTTTAAGAAATAAGAAAACCAGCATTCTGATACCTACTATTAAGACACTAGAAGCCTCTTACGAGACTCTCTCATTCATCATGGCGCCCTTTTGTGTTCTGTTTATCCATCTGGACTATCTCTGACCCAAGCTGTCTAAATTACTATAACTTTATTCCACCCTCCCTATAATGTTTTCGTATAAATTTTTTTAAATACAGTTAAGTTGAAAGCACAGTGTTTTGAGTATCAATGTACACATTCTGTTTTACATATTCCTCCCAATCCTTTCTCTCCATTTACAACACTTCAGCCTCCTGACCTTGTCGTTACTCAAATGCATTAGGGATGTTCCCACGGTCACCTTGCAAGGGGATCCACAGGGCATACTCCCTACTTCTTTTTTTTCTCTGTTCAAATGCCATATTCTCAACAAGGCCTTAGCTGGCCAAACTATCTAAAACTGTGTGACCATTCCAGGCCAGCTCTGCGGCACTGCAGTAATGAGCTACTTGAGAGAAGCCAGAAACAGTGTGTTGAGCATAATTGGAATCCCCGGCCTGGTCAGCGTGAAACATGCTGGGTATGCATGTGAGTGCCCAGGACCCAACCCTGTGTGTGTGGGGGGGAGGGGGGGCTCATAATTCTTTCTCTCTTTTTCTCTTCCCCCTCTCCCATGTAAATGCACTCTATCATAAATATAAAGTAAATTTGTAGTATCTCTTACTATTTAATATACTATGTTTTATTTTCTTTATCTCTTTTCCCATGTGGAATGTCAGTTCTAAAAAATTAAAGGTTTGTATGTGCTTTTCCCAATGCTGTGTTCCCGGTGCCTAGCACATTGCCCGGTGCATGATAAGCATACAGACTTTGTTTAATGACTGAATAATCTGGCTCCAAAGTCTATCGATCTGTTCTACATTCATTGATGATGACTTCTCTCTGTTTTTTTTTCCTAACATTTATTATTTATTTTCTTCTTATGAGAGAGACAGAGACAGATATAGAGAGAAGCATTCTCCACAGGGCCTCCTCCCCCAAGTCCTGCAGCTACCCAGGATCACAGACTCTGAATACAAATCTAGAGCGCCCCCACGTGGTCTGCAGCATCATGCACCCCTACCGTGTGCACCACCTCAGCTGAGTCCATTCAGAAGTGATGACGTCAGAGTGCAATGTTTGTTTGCATTTTAGTCCATTTAACATTTAACATTTCCCGTGCACTTAATATTGGTTCTTTATGCCACATTTAAATAAACATCTTAAAGTCTTGGAAACCGGATTCTGGGTGAGGCAAATGAGACATTTAATGACTGGCCCACGACGGGCAATCAATGCTGTATCACAGTGATCCTTTGGGTTTGTTCTAAAAGGATGAAGCAGACAGAAGAAAAAAATTGTACTAGCCCTCAAAGAAAAATCTATTTTGCTTAACCCCAATATTATATTGTGATCCTGCCCAAAGGGCCTCTTTAGGTTACATAACCCTCGTAGAAACAAAGAATAGAGGCTGGACTGCCTTGAACAATCTTTTTTTTATTTTTCTTATTTTTTTGTTCTGAGTTTCTTCTACACGTAAGCTGGCCTTCGGTTGTTTAGGACGACACGTTGTCTAGTGGATCAGTGGTCCTTGAGCTTGAGCATGACTCAGAACCGCCTGGAGGACTTGCTATAACACGGATTGCTGACTCCTGTCCAAGAGTTTTTGATTCAGGAGGTCTGGGGTTTGGCCCAGGATTTCGCATTTCTAACCAATCCCCTGGTTACGCTGAGATTGCTATTTGGGGGCCATAACTGGAGAACCTCTGTACTAGATTGGCTGGAAGAACACACTGTACTTATTTCACTCTATTGTTTACGTCCCTAGCCCTGACTGGTAAAGCCGCTTACGCTCCACCTCCAGGCTTAGTGCTGAGCCCTTAATTTGGCATCAGTCCTGACCTAAGGAGAGGACATCGTAGGCAGTTGACCTCAGTGGTCTCCCTCAAGTCCTCTGTTACCGGTTCCTTTGACCCTAGTCCTCTACATCCTGAATGACTGAATTATGGCTGTCATGCCTACTTTACCCACACCTGTTTCCTGAGGCCAGCTGCCCTGCCTCCCCACTTCTCACCCGTGACGAGGCCCATGACACTGGTCAGACCTCTCACAGGCCAAAGGCCTGCCACTGAACTCCAGCCAGCGAGGGGTTCTGATGTTGCAAACTACAGACTCTGCTGTGAGATTTCTAATGCCCTGATTCCTCCCTTTCCTCTCAATGATTCTCTGTGTATGTGTTCATTAATGGTGCCTTCTATGCAATATTTACTTTCACTGCAGCCCAGATCTGATTGCTAGGTCTATGTCTCCGTGGGCCAGTACCAAAGGATGAATCATCCTCACCCACATCCAGTCCTGCACCTACACTGAGAAACTCACGCTGCCATATCTAACGTGTCCATCTATTTCAGGGTACAGTGGGAAGAGTTGGGGGGGGCCACACAGATCTACGCTTAAGTCTAAGCACTGCGATTTATTAGTTACGCCATGTTGTTCAGTAACTTAGCTTCTAAAATCAAGGGCGAGGGGTGTTATGGGAAGTCAGAGAAGTTGCCTGTACAAAGAGTCAAGCACAGAAATGTAACAGTGATTCTGAAACATTGATTTTCTTCTCTTCCTCCTGCTGCCTTTCCTGGACTAGGGAGCTTCTTCAGTGAACAGGTAAGTCAAGAAAGCTCATCTATTTCCCTATAAAAACTATCCCTTCAAATATCTATAACATCTGTTTTGCTGGATACTCTATTCCATTATTAGAACTCTTTAAAAAATAAGGAATTATTTAACTTTACTTATCTATTTATTTATTTTAATTTGACCAGAGAGAGAAAGCAAGCCACCAGATCCAAGACTCAAACCACAATCGGCCATGTGGGAGTCCAGCACCCTTAACCACCATGCCACCTGCCAGTCCCTCTTTACAGAACTCTCTAAAAACTCAATTCAGGGGGCCTGCAGGTGGACTCCATGTCACCAACCATGGTTTGAGTCCCAGACTTGGCAGCTTGCTTTCTCACTCTCCCTCTCTCTCACACATCAAAGAATAATAAATAAAATTAAATAAATAATTCTTTTAAAATTTTTTTAAATTTATTTATTCAGGACCAGCAGTTGGCGTAATGGCTATGTTGCTGGACTCCCATGTAGTCAACCGTGGTTTGAGTCCTGGACCCGGTGGCTTAAACTCACACCCGGCACATATGCGTGCGTGCCCAAGATCCCGAGAGGAGAATGTAGGAGAAGGGATTGTGGCGTGGCCATCCCCCCGGGGGGGTGATTTCTCTCTTTCTGTCTTTCTGTCTCTCTCTGTCTTTCTGGCGAGTGCACGAACCCTATAGCAAAAACTGCTCCAAAAAAAAATTTATTTATTCATCATTTAGTTTAATTTGACCAGAGAGAGATGCACATAGAAAGAGAGAAAGAGGGAAAGTGAGAAAGCAAGTCACCAGGTCTGGGATTTGAACTGTGGTCAGTCATGTGGGAGTGTCCAGAACCTTAACCACCATGCCACCTGCTGGTCCCATAAATAATTCTTTTATTCTTTAAGAGGCTTTTTTTCCTATAGGGCGTGTGCGCTCACCAGAAAGACAGAGGCAGAGAGACAGAAAGCGAGAAATCATCCCCCAGGGGGGATGGCCATGCTGCAATCCCTTCTCCTCCATTCTCCTCTTGGGATCTTGGGCAAGCACGCACATGCACCCAGCGTGAGTTTAATCAACTGGGTCCGGGACTCGAACTGCAGCCCACTACATGGAAGTCCAGTGACATAGCCATTATGCTAACTGCTGATCCCTCATAAATAATTCTTTAAAAAAATAATCAGAGCCAGCAGGTAGTTTAGTGTTTAGGGCGCTAGACTCCCATGTGGCCGACTGTACTTCAAGTACCAGACCCAGCAAATTGAAACTCAAACCAGGTATGTGTGCACACATGCCCAAAATCCTGTAGGGATAATGGAGAAGGGATTGTGGTTTGGCCATCCCCTTGTCTCTCTGTCTCTATAGTGAACACATGCACCCTATAGCAAAAACCTCTTAAAAAATTAAGTCAATTCAGGCTGGCCCTATAGCCTAGTGGTTAAGGGAACCAGATCTCTCATGGTTGACTGCGGTTTGAATTCTAGCCCTGGTGGAGTGAAAAACATTCCAGGCACATGTGAGTGTATGCCCCAAATCCCAAAGGAATGGAGAAATGAAGAAAAAGAGATTTCAGAGTGACCATGCTCCACTGAGAGGTGCTCTTTCCCTCTCCCTCTGTTTTTCACTCTGTCTCTCTCTTTCTCTTTCTCTGGTGAGTACATGCACCTGCTGGCAATTAAAAACCAAGTCAATTCAGGTCCAGCCACTGTGATGCAGCAAGTGCCCTGCAACCCCACCTTTGGATCTCTTGCTGTGTTATAGCACGCTATATTCCACTCACTTATCTGCACTCTCGTACCTGATAACTGAGTCCTCCCCACACCTCATTCCCTTTCCCTTTCCAGCCTCTGGTTTCCACCATTACACTCTCCACTCCAATGTAATCAAATCTTTCAGCTTCCACTAATACGTGAGAGCAAACAGTATTTGTCTTTGTCTGGCTTACTGAACTTCACTGTTTCATCCAGGTTTGTTCATGTTGCCTCATATGACAGGAATTCATCCCTTTCTTACTGGCTGGATAGTATTTCATTATGAATATGATGCATATGCACCATATTTTTTTTTTCCTTTCTTCAGCTGTTGGGCACTTAGGTTGGTTCCATATCTTTGATATTGTGAATACTGCTGTAATAAACAAAGGAGTACAGTGCACGCCTATGATACATAGGTTTGATTTTTCTCTCCTGTGGGTATGGGTTACTGATCATAAGGTAGCTCTATTTAGTTTTTTTTTTTTTTTTTTTTTTTTGAGAGGTTTTTTTTTTTTTTTGCTATAGGGCGCGTGCGCTCGCCAGACAGACAGAGAGAGACATAGAGACAGAAAGCGAGAAATCACCCCCCAGGGGGGATGGTCATGCCGCAATCCCTTCTCCTCCATTCTCCTCTCGGGATCTTGGGCACGCACGCACACGCGCCCGGCGTGAGTTGTAAGCCACCGGGTCCGAGACGCGAACCGCGGTCGACTACGTGGGAGTCCAGCGACATAGCCATTACGCTAACTGCTGGTTCCCGCTCTATTTAGTTTTTAAGGAGCCTCCAAACTGTTTTCCATAATAGCTGTACTATATAAGTTACATTCCCATCAACTAGCATAAAAGCTCTTCTTTCTCTTTCTCTACAGTCTAGCCACTCCTCTTCTTCTTCCTCTTCCTCCTCGTCTTCTTTCTCTTCTTCTTCCTCCTCCTCCTCTTTCTTTTTTGATAACAGCCATCGTAACTTTTAAACTGGACTGAGGTAATAACTCACTGTAGCTTTGATTTATAAGCCATATTCTCATCATTGCTTTTGGCAACATAAGAAGCATGTCTATGTCCTTCCTGTATAGTTTCATTTTTGCCATCAAGCACATGCACTTAAAGAGAGACAGTGAGAGGGAAGTGAGAAATTACCTTCCCCCCGCCCCCACCCGGGGATAGCCACACCACAATCCCCTCTCCTCCATTCTCTGCCTGGCATGATTTTCAAGCTGCTGAGTACAGGACTGCAGTTGGCCATGTGGGAGTCCAGTGCCTTAGCCACTATACCACCTGCTGGCCCCTCCTGTATAGTGTTTAAAATAAAACTTTCTAAACTTGATATGTCATTTCCCTTTGAGAATCTATCCAATTTTATTGGCCTTCTGCCCAGAAAAACGCATCTCTTCACTACTTCATTTCACGTGTCTCTCCCTCTTAGGTACGAGTTCCTGAAGTACAGGGGCACATACTTACCCAGCTCTGAATGCCATGGGAGTTTAATGGAACAGAAAGAACATGGACTATGGCACTGAAAAAGCTAAGTTCACTCTCCTTATTCTGTATTTAGTAGCTATCCAGCTTTTCCTTTTTTTTTTTTTCCCTCAATTGTCAAAGGACATGTGCATTCATAAAACAGAGAGAAAGAAACAGAGACAGAGACAGAGATGGAGAAAGGACCCCCAAGTGGGTATGGTCATCCCGCAATCCTTTCTCCTCCATTCCTCCAACCTATTGGGATTTGGGGTATCCCCGCACATACACCTTGCATATGTGTAAAGCCACTAGGGGCCGGGATTCAGACTACAGTCAGCTATGTGGAATACAGCTCCCATGACCACTAGGGTATGGGCCAGCCCACATGTAACCTTTTTGATCATTATTTCTGATCTGTAATTGGTGGATAATCATTCTCAGGATTATTATTAGGATCAAATAAAAAAATGTACAACAGAAAGAAATTCTACCAATTTCAAATGACTTTAGAGATATTAGAATTAACATTCCCTGGAAAACTACTGAATTTGTAAGCATAGAAACAAGTTTTAGAAACCCAAATTGTTGGACTAGCTAGTAGTGTGGTGATTAAAGCAGCTGGATCCCTACATGGCTGATTGCACGGTTCTAGTCCCAGATCCAGTGGCTTGAAAAACATGCTGGGGGAACCAGCAATTAGTATAATGGCTATGTCGCTGAACTCCCACGTAGTCGACCGCGGTTCGCGTGCCAGACCCGGTGGCTTAAAACTCACGCCAGGCGCGTGTGCATGCGCACCCAAGATCCCGAGAGGAGAATGGAGAAGGGATTGTGGTGTGACCATCTCCCCTGGGGGGTGATTTCTCGCTTTCTGTCTCTATGTCTCTATCTGTCTGGCGAGCGCACACGCCCTATAGTGAAAACCTCTGCAGAAAAAAAAAAAAAAAACATGCTAGGCACATGTGCTTGTGTGCATGCATGGCCAAAATGCCAAAAAGAAAAGTGGAGAAGTGACTGTGGCGTGACCATCCCCCATGGCGGCGCTTTCTCATTCCACTCCTCCCTCTCTTTCTAGTAAGCACAAGCACCCTCCACCAAGTTAAAAAAAAATATTGTGGAAGTATACTGAATATAGTAGTCCTCCCTTATCTACAGAGGATATGCTCTAAGACCCTCAGTACATGCCAGTGGATCCTGTATATACTATGACAAATCCTACATATACGATGTTTTGTTCCTATCCATACATATCAATGACAAAGTTTAAATTTAAATTAAGCACAATAAGAGATGAACAACAATAACTAGTAATAGAACAATATTAACAACATACTGTAATAAAAGTAATATAAATGCAGTCTATCAAAATCTCTTATCGTACTGTATTTACCTATTTCCTGATACCAGTTAATTGCAGGTAACTGGAATAAAAGAAAATGAAACCATGGATAATGGGGGACTACTGTCTAACATACTGGATAATTAATTTCTCTATATCGAGCCATAATAATGGAATTCATCATTTTAAAACAAGTCCTACATACTTTGAATGTCTAAATAATCATGGCTGATGTCCCTTTCTAGAGGAAATGTAGAGAAATCAAGTTCAAATATCTCTCTGATAGATAAATTTAGCTATTTTAAGTGGAAGTCATCTTCAGAGAGGGAAAAAAGAAGAAAGATGAAGACTCCCATGTTTCTCTCTACCCTCTAGGAAGCATATTTCTTGATATGAAAAAAGCCATCTGAGATGGAAAAAGTCATGCTGATTTAATTTTCTTTCAAGGGACACAGGGGAAGACAAAGCCTTCTCTGTGGGAACAAAAGTCCTTCTATTCCAGCCTAAGTCTACTAACATAAGTTTTAGAAGTTCTTCTTTTAGAACTTCAGAGAAAAAGGATATTAAAACCAGCTAAGAATTTATGTTCTAACCATAATGTCATACATCTAAAGCGGCAGGTTCTCATGAATGCCAACAAAGTAAGTTCATTTCCTCATCCTAATTCCTCTTCTGGAATTACCACTAAGAATTGCCACTAGGACGAACTTTGCTTTCATAATGAGTAATGCTACCCATATTTCTTTGACAGACTACTCCAAGAAACACTTCTGTCCGTTTCTGATAGTACTAGATTTGAAGAAGAGTTGCAAAGGTAGGAAGGAGAGTTCTCATCTACTTCTCACCCAACTTCCCTAGTGTTTATCTTCTTGTAGAACCACAGCATGTTTTTTAGAGCTGAGCAATAAGGACTGCTATAAAACTACTAGCGAAACTGTAGACTTTATCCGGATTTCCCTAGTGTTTCCCTTTTCTGCCCCAGGATTCAGTCCAGGACGGCACCTCACATTCACGCATGTCTCCTTTGCCTCTTCCAACCTGACAATTTCCTTTCTCTTCTTGTCTCTTCTGACCTTGACACTTTGAAGAAGACTAGTCAGGTATTTTATAAAGTGTTCCTCTATTTGAGTTTTTGTTTGTTTGTTTGTTTATGTCTATCACAATTAGACTAAGCTTTTAAACCTTGATGTAACCCAACTTTCTCATGTTATATTGGGGGGGGTGCGTGATAGCACGTGACTTATTACTGATGATGTTGTCTTTTTATCTTGATCAATCAGATGGTGCTTTTATAATGCTAAGAATCTGCCTGTATGATAGCTAAACTATGGGATGGTTACCAGGCTTATTTAGAAAATAAGGAGAGGTCCAGACACTCAGTAAACAAATGCTGAGACCTACTGAAGGCAGGATAGTCAGATACATGTTGGTGTGAATCTATTTCTGCAACTTACTAGTCTTTTCAGGGGAAAAGTTTCTTTTTCTGCATCTAGAAAATGTGAATAACAGTTTCATTACTTTATCCCTACAAGACAGTATATGTAAAACACTTGGCTTGGACCTAGTAAACATTCAATGAATGTTAATGCTGCTCATTCTGGAGTTGGAGATGGCACCAACAATTTTATTAGTCTTTGTCAATTTGTATAGTTCATATTTTCATCTCAGAAAGAAATCAAACTACTGACCAGAAAACACAACATGTTTATAAGGTTTTTAAAGCTTCTTTTTCTATTTATTTTTTTAAATTTAGTCATCCACTGTACATCACACAGTATATAAAATGAGATTTTCCATCCAGAATACATATTACCATACATGTTATCATCAACTAATAATTTTCTATTTCTTGTTTCTTATATATTTTGCTTCCCCCCCCCCGATTCCCTATCTCTCACCCTCTGCCAATTCCCTCTTCTCTCACACTGTCTCTGATACCTACAGTTGTTTTCTAAGCCTTTTTTTCACATTTTATTGATTCACTAAAGATCTTAATTAATTTTAAAACTTTTAATAGCAAGCACAGCTAATAAATACATATCTATGAAGACATGTCTGACTTTAGGCATAAACCTCAGTGAGTAAAGTGAATATACTATAAAGTAGCACCAAGCTGGGGCTATATAGCTTACTGCTGTTGTAAAATAGATACTAATAGGTATTTTTATGCATTTTTTTAACTTCCAGAAGAAAAGTTTTAGTTTAATAGACCAAAATCAAAAAATGTTAAGAGAAATTTGCTTAAAACTTAAAGCCAGGAAAAAGATTAGGATTCAGTTCAAATAGTAGGTAGATGAACCTATCAACAGTTCAAGAGAAGACAAAAATCCTTAAATAGGGAAATCAAACCATTGAAGAAGATCAGTAATGTTTTAGACTAAAGTCAAAAAATTCTATTTCACTAGTTCAGTCTCATGTAATTAATCTTTCTTCTATTGAATGTGCAGTGTAACTATGGTCTGATCTTTCCATTTAAATTCTGGAAGTTAACATTCACCTTCCCCATACCTATTATGTGTGCTACCACCAAATGAACCCTGTAAAGATGAACAGTTTTTGAAACTCGTAAAAGATAAAGGGCCCTTGGATGTACTTCCAGCAGCACAGGAAGCCTGTGGATATGGAGAACTGTTTGACACTCAGCAGTAAGGCTCATGGGGGAATAAGAACCCCATGGGATGCCGTGGGTGGCAGCAACTGCTGAAGCATAGGGAAGCAGATTCAATTCCTGCAACCGCGACAGAGAGCATGGTAGGCATGGGGAGGGGATGTGGACCTGAGAAGGAACCCTGGGACTGCACATTTCCGTAAACGTAACCTAGAAATACAAACTACCTTGAGATCTATGTGTTAATGCAAAGACCACAGCATGTCTAGAGAAGTATACACAGAAACAATGCTGTCATGGCACATCACCATTCGCACCACCCTCTGTCCTCTCAGTATTCCCATCATCCTGCTTTTCCCTGATTTCGTCCCTCACCTGGTGTCACCATGCCTGTGCTCTCTCCCACTCACGCCTTCCCGTTCTACTGCTGCTGTCACACGGTGCTGATCTACCTCCAGCTTTGAAACTGTGAGTAAAAGCCAAACCACCCATCTGACTCTGAAGGCTCTCTGTGCCCTGACCCCAGCAAGACTTGCCAGACTGACTGCTGCCCCTGCTCCTCTTCCACCTGACGTCCCTGCGACCTTAATCTCGCCTCTCCATGTTCCGTGAAGTCCTTTCCCACCGTTTCCACTTCTATATGTCTAAATCCTACTCTCTCTTCAAAACTGGGATTCAAATCTACCTCCTCCATGAATTCAGTTTGATTTTTCCAGCTATAACCGATGTCTTCCAACTTCTTAATCTTTTTGACATTTTATCTTAGGTTTTTATTTTGTTTTTGTCTATCCATCTATTTCTTACATGAAAGACAAAGAGAAACACTGAAAGTCAGCTCAGTAGAGTCCCCACAGCATGATCCACCCAGCCAGCCAGGATCACTGGCACACATACTGGCTGGTGTGCCCAGGGAGACCCCGGACAGGGACCTGGGGCCCTCCCCTGTTACATCAGCATCATGTCGCATCATGGCACCAGGGCTGGAGTAGACATTTCATCTTCATATTTTGTGATGCCATCAATTTTACTTTGTACTATAATCATTCATATATATTCCTTAGTACCCTTACTAGATCAGAAGCCCTTTTGGAATGAGACACATTATCTTATTTTCCTTTTATCTCTCATAAGGTTTACTGAAGTGCCTATACATAAACACGATATGTGGAACCAAGGTAGTTATTTATTCACCAAATACTGTATATTCCTTGATATCGCAGTCTGCATTTCTATGAACTTTATTATTTTTACTATTTGCATATATAAAACCACAGATTTAGAGAGGACACTTGGGACGAGCAGTTGGCATAATGGCTATGTTGCTGGACTCCCATGTAGTCGAAAGCGGTTAGAGTCCCGGACCCAGTGGCTTAAACCCACACCAGGCGCATATGCGTGCGTCCCCAAGATCACAAGAGGAGAATGGAGGAGAAGGGATTGCAGCGTGGCCATCCCCCCTGGGGGGGTGATTTCGCACTTTCTGTCTCTCTGTCCCTCTCTGTCTTTCTGGTGAGCGCACGCGCCCTACAGCATAAACCTCTCCAAAACAAACAAACAAACAACAAATCTGGAATAGAATAGAATAGAATAGAATAGAATAGAATAGAATAGAGAGGACATTCTCAGAAGGAGCAAAATAAATTATCTTGGGAACCAGCAGTTAGTGTAATGGCTATGTCGCTGGACTCCCAGTAGTCAACTGTGGTTCATGTCCCAGACCCGGTGGCTTAAAACTCACACCGGGCGCATGTGCATGCGTGCCCAAGATCCCGAGAGGAGAATGGAGGAGGAGGGATTGCGGCGTGACCATCCCCCCCGGGGGTGATTTCTCGCTTTCTGTCTCTGTCTGTCTGGCGAGCGCACACGCCCTATAATGAAAACCTCTCCAAAAATAAATAAATAAATAAATAAATAATCTTATTATTATTTCCAGAGGGCATATGCACTCACCAGAGAGATACAGAGGGACAAAGAGAGAGAAGAGAAAGCATTCTCCTGAATGAGGCTTGGTCATGCCACAATCCTTTCTCTCCACGTGGTCTTAGGCACACATGCATGAGACCTTGTCATGTTTTCCCACCCACTGGGGCTGTGTTTCAAACTGTGGGTGGCCATGTGGGAGCCAGCTCCCCTAATCAGTGGGTCACAGGGCCAGCCGTAAATGATCTTTTAATACTATCGGTAACAAAACTTTAAAATATTTATTTTTAAAAATTCCAAGCTGGGCCTACAAGTGCCTTCCTTAATAAAATGAAGCAAGGAGAGATTTCTGCAATATCATTTAGAGGCAGTAATGTTTGAACAATGACAATGTCAACTCACTGTGACATGCTGATGTTCACAAAGGTCACCAATAGCCAGGAAAAAAAAGGTGAATTTTTTTCCCCATTCATTTAACTACAGCTGATATCTAGTTAATAATTAGAAGACCAGGTGAGCAGATTATGCTCTGTGTTGAAGAGAGACTTTTCGACAGAAATGCACTGAGAAACGCAAAGAGCATTCCAGACTGTATTAGATATGTGTTATTTATACTTAATCCTCTGCATGCTCAGTGCTTTCGCTGAAAAAGCCTCTCTCTGACTATTTATTAACATTCAAATTTTAATTTGGTTTTCTGTGAATGTAACATGATACTTGGTATAGTGTGCTTAAAATATCTTCTAAGACCTAAGCCCTTTGGCACTACGAACACTTAAAGAAACAAATAGCCTGTGATAGAATAAAGGGTATGAATTATCTACTCTAATCATGATGACTGCCTTTAAAAATTCTAATTCTGGGCCAGCAGGTGGTGTGGTGTTTAAGGGGTTGGATTTCCACATGGCCAACTGTGGTTCGAGCCCTGGACCTGGTAGCTCACCTTCTCACTTTCCTCTTGCTCTATTCTCTGGTCAAATTAAATAATAATAAATAAAATGAAATGAAATAATCCTTTTAAAAAAATTCTACTCCCAAAGGTGAGCAGGTGACATAGCAGTTAAGCTGCTGGAATCCTACATGGCTGACCATGGCTCAAGTGTGGGACCTGGCAGCTTGAAACCCATGCCAGGCACATGTGTGTGCATGCCCAAAATCTCAAGAGTAGAATGAAGAAGTAGGGACTGTGGTGTGGCATACCCCTGGGAGGAGATCTCCCTTTCTCTCTGTGTGTGTCTCCAATGAGTGCACATGCCCTATAGCAAAAATCTCTCTTAAAATTAAAAAAAAAAAAATCTACTTCCAAGGAAAACTGTTGAAGTGTACCCCCAAAAAAGTAATTTAAACTAGAGATTAGTGTAATTGCAGGAGTAATAATTAGGGCACTGAATAAAGCTATTTTAAGATAAAGTTATGAGGCTTTGTTCTATCTTCCTACAACATAGCACAAATGTGCAAGTTTAGAATATTTTTTGAGTTTTGTTTACAATGCATAAATGCAAGTGTATATCAGACAGCTCTACCTGAATGTCTCCTGATCACTTCAAAATCAACATATTTGGGACCAGCAGTTAGCGTAATGGCTATGTTGCTGAACTCCCATGTAGCCAACCCCGGTTGGAGTCCTGGACTTGGTGGCTTAAACTCACACCAGGTGTGTGTGAGTGCGGGCCCAAGATCCTGAGAGAATAGAGGAGAAGGGATTGTGGCATGGCCAACCCCCCTGGGGGGGGGGGGGGGGTGGTTTCTCGCTTTTTGTCTCTCTGTCTTTCGGGTGAGTGCACGCGCCCTATAGCAAAAACCTCTCAAAAAAAAAAAAATGTTTGAAACCTATCATTGCCATCTTCCTCCTGGTTGTTTATCTACATATATTCTTTATCCAGTCAATAAAATTTCTCTTCATTCATGGGCCTGAGCCAGAAAGAACATGGGAGTCATCGTTCTCTCCTTTCTTTACTCCGCTTATACAAGCAACCATCTACTCCTATAGATTTGATCTCCCAATATCTCTTAAATTGGTTCCCTTCTCTTCAGCATCTTGTCAAAGCCCGTATCAACACATTAGATTGGGCCTTGAACTTCTCTTGCTTAGATTGCTACAATAACATTCTCCCTGGACTCCTTGCCTCAGTTCACTCTCTGTACCAGACTTCTGTGTTCTCCTTCCTTATCCATTATCCTAGTATTTTGTTGTTGTTTATTTATTGATTTTTAAACTAGAAAGCACATGAACATGAGAGAGAAAGTTAGAGAAAGAGAGAAAGCACCCCCCCCCCCATGGGGGTCCACCAAACTTCTGGAAGACTGAATTTTTCTAAAAACTAAATCCGGCACCTCTTATTCAGTATCCTTCAATGGATAAGTGAATCTGCACGGCAAATTCTATAGCCACCCTCAACAGGGTCTCAAGGAAGCAGAATCAGGCCCTTCATGGTTTGGCCCTTTTACTCTGTATTCATTCTTGTCATTCATCAGTGTCTACTATGTGCCAAGCGGTCTACAACTCTAGGTGTTAGAGATACAAGGGTCGACAACTAGACAGTCTCATCACCATCATTTCTCAGCTCTTTCGATCCTCCCTCCCCATCTCTACCAACCGATGCCTTCAAGAAATCGTGAATCACATCACATGCAATCCACTAAAGATGACTTTTTTCTTTTACAGAAACTCCTTAATTAAAGTCTTAGTTCAAATACAACTTCCTTTTAAAAGATCTTCCTGAATCTCCTTGTGTAACTCTGTGAATATGCAGTTTGTTTGCACGTCTGTCTTTCCACAAGCCAATAAGTTCCTCGAGGACAGGGATATGTCTTTTGACAAATCATTGGCAAATACAATGTCTATTTTTTTTTTTTTTTGGAGAGGTTTTTGCTATAGGGTACGTGTGCTTGCCAGACAGACAGAGAGAGACAGAGAGACAGAAAGCAAGAAATCACCCCCCCCAGGGGGGATGGCCACGCCGCAATCCCTTCTCCTCCATTCTCCTCTTGGGATCTTGGGCACACACACACACGTGCCCAGTGTGAGTTTTAAGCCACTGGGTCTGGGACGCAAACCGCGGTCGACTACGTGGGAGTCCAGCAACATAGCCATTATGCTAACTGCTGGTCCCACAATGTCTATTATTTCCTTTTTCTTTTATGACAGAGAGAGCATAAGAGAGCAACAACCACCTTCAACGGGGTCTCATGTCATGATCCCATCCTAGCCTTCAGACCAGCCAGGATTACAGGTATACATGCATGTGGCTGGGGTGTACGGGTTGACCTGGAAACCAACCCGGACCTCACATATGTTTTCCAACATTGCAGAGCATCGCACCTTTGCCACACCACCTGGCTAGGCTACAATGTGTTCATCAAATGAAACAATGAGTGAGCAAAATGGCAAAGCTTTCCTCAATTGTCAATTGTTTCTAATGATCAAATATCTTTTTTCTTGAACTTCTAGAATTACAGGCAAAGTAATAAATAAAAGTTTACACAAGCATCTATTATTACACAAGAGTATTAGACAAGAGATGATTTTCAGAATCCTAATTGAATGTGAGCCTCAGAGGTGTTCGTCATCGATATGAAATTTATTTTGGCATCAGTTTACTTTATAAATAAAAGTTATCCTTCTTTCCTGGGGCACATTCCCATAATTAAAAATGCAAAGTAGTAAATATTTAAAAAGTATACTGCATAGGCATAACCAGAGATATTATGAAAAGGACTGGGACTTTGTTACCTTACTAAGACCATGAAAAATGATGCATCTTGTAGACTAACCTACCATGAAATCAATATTTAATTTCCTACATATGAAATCAGCCCTGACAATATCTTTAGAGCTATACTAAGAGATTCAGACTCTGACTAGGCATACCGCTTTTTGAAATAAAGTGTTATCTGATTTGTCCACTCATTTATTAAGTATATGTCAAAATGTAAATCAATGAAAACATCGGAAATATGTTCCAAAGACAAAAACAAGAAGTTCAGATATTGTAGATTACTCCTTCCAGTTAAACAGGTTGGAACACCATTAGCGATGTGAGGGGGTGGCCATCTGTCAGTACATAAAGGACTTTGTGTTTGCACACAAAGACATGCTCAACCCACATCTGGTTCCCGCAGCCAAAATCTACCCTCACAGGGCAACTCCCACTGAAATATACGGACATAAAGAACAGGGAAATGAATTTTTAAAAAGCCAGTTGTTTGTTCCATGGATTTTCAATGTATCAAAGAATAATAGAATTAAGTCACCTTTTCCACCTTTCTTTAGTTTTTAAAAGAAAACAGGAGGTCAAGACAGAACAGAATTGGAGTAGGTGTGAGGAGACCAGACTTTGATTTCATTGTATAATCTTCGGAAATTCACCTGAATGTTCTTTTTTCTCCTGGTAAGGCTTTCTCATCTCTCTGAGATGAGACGGGCTAGGTATGTATGCGTGCGTGCATACATCCCCAAAATCCCAAGAGGAGAAACAGAGAAGGGATTGCCCACCCAACCCCCTGTCTCTGGTGAGCTCGTGTGCCTTATACCAAAATAAAAAAAGAAAGGAAAAGAATATATAGTGCCTACCAGGAGTTCAACTACTTTGACCTCTTATTATTATAAAATATAGAATGTTCAGTTTTTTTTTTTTGTTTTTGTTTTTGTTTTTGTTTTTGTTTTTGTTTTTGTTTTTTGGAGAGGTTTTCGCTATAGGGCGTATGTGCTCACCAGAAAGACAGAGAGAGACAGAGGGATAGAAAGCGAGAAATCACCTCTAGAGGTGATGGCCATGCCACAATCCCTTCTCCTCCATTCTCCTCTCGGGATCTTGGGCACGCACGCACACGTGCCTGGCATGAGTTTAAGCCACTGGGTCCGAGACTCGAACCAGGGTCGGCTACATGGGAGTTCAACAACATAGCCATTACACTAACTGCTGGTCCCAAATGTTCAGTTTTAAAAGGTATAATAGGTTTTTGAAATGCAACTGGAAAAAATAAGCTATTTTTTTCTATTATAACGAACAATTTCTTCTTTAACCTAACAACAAAAAATAAATACCCTAATACCTACTCATTCCCAAGCCTCGTTGGTTTACTCCTCCTCTTTTGTGGAACACTGATTCTATTATTTTCTGAAGAAGAAGTAGGAGAAGAAAAAGAAAACTGGATTCAACTCCTAAAGAGTCACTGAGCTGAATCTATGTGCAGACCATTAAATCAATGAACACATACACAACTTTCACAAAAACCTTTCATATCAGATACGTTAATCCCATTTTACAGATGAAAACACTGAGCTTCAGAAAGGTCAAATAGCTTAATCAAGATCATAAAATTAGAAAGTGGCTAGACTAAGAATGGAATCCAAGTTGACCAGTTGCAGGTTCCACTTCCTTTCTACCACACACCACACTACTTGCTTACAATTTCCTTATTCCCTCAACCTACCCACACATAGCTTACAGCAGAGCAGACCACAGAAGTGTTTCCTCATAGTTCACTATGTGTTCTAGCCACGCACACAGTCCTGCAACTTCCCATTTCTGTTCTTCTAGCCTCATGTCCATTTAACTTCCTCTCTGATACTAAGAAATGTACTTGGTAAAGCTGTGTGGATTTAGAACACTCATGTCTTCCTTGTAAGACTGCCTTTAAGCATGGGCTTTTAAATTATTTTTGTTATGCACTGCTTGTTCTGACAAATTAGCTGACATTTTAAGACAATTTTTGAAAGAATTTTTAAATTTGCTATAGGGCACGTGTGTGAAAGAGAGAGAAAGAAAGAAAGTAAGCCACCAGATCTGGACTCAAACTCTGGTCAGCCAAATGAGAGTCCAGCATCTTCACCACCACCTGCTGGCCCAGAGACAATATATTTGAAATTTCTTAAGTTTATTTATTTATTTCTCCAGGAAAGAGAAAGAGGCAGAAGAGAGATGGGGTCTTCCCATCCACATTTATGCCCAGCTTCAGCCAGCCAGGATCACGGGCTTGCATGCCCAATGAGTATGAGAGGACTCTGGGAAGCAAACTGAGGCCCTTCCCATATAGCTTCGGCATTGCAGAGCTTTGCATTAGTTGCTGTACCACCACAGCTGGCCTAAGACAATGTTTTTAATTGGATATATGTGTGTGTGCGTGCGTGTGTGCGTGTGTGTGTGTGTGTGTGTACTACTGTGTAGTAGACAAAAATGTATGAATTTATTTCAAAATTTTAATATGACTATTCTTTGGGCTAAAGGCAAATAAGAAATAGGGCAAGTAAAAGAAATAAAATTGGGTTGGCCTCATAGCATAGTGGTTAAAGGAGCCAGATCCCACACAGCCAACTATGGTTCCAATCCTGGCCCTGTGCTTAAAAAAAAAAAAAGAAGAAGGGGACCAGCAAGTGGCGTGGTGGTTAAGTTGCTGAACAGTCCCACATGGCCGACCACAGTTCAAGTTCCAGACCTTCCCTCTCTCTTTCCCTCTCTCTCTGTGTATCTCTCTCTGGTCAAATTAAAACAAATGAATAAATAAAGTAAGTAAATAAATAATCCTTTAAAAAAAGAGAGAAAGAAAGAAAAAAACCACCAGGCACATGTGCATGAGTGTCCCAAGTCCTTACAGGACTGAGAAATGGACAAAGGATTACAGTGTGACCACACCCTATTGGGAGTGCTTTCTCCTTCTCCCTCCCTCCCTCTCTCTCTCTGTCTCCCTCCAGCACACATATGTACCCTCTGGCAATTAAAAAACATGAAATTTAAAAAAATAAAATAAAACTGGAAAGAGCATGGAGAAAAATTTATTGGAACAGTGGTCCAGAATGTTGACAATTGTAGTGTCAGAGAGATAACAGTGAGCCAGGTATAAAAAATAAGGGATGGTGGGACCAGTAGTTAGCGTAATGGCTATGTCACTGGATTCCCATGTAGTCAACCATGGTTCGAGTCCCGGACCCGGTGGCTTAAAAAATCTCACGCCGGGCGCGTGTGCGTGCGTGCCCAAGATCCCGAGAGGAGAATGGAGGAGAAGGGATTGCAATGTGGCCATCCCCCATGGGCGGTGATTTCTCGCTTTCTATCTCTCTGTTTCTCTCTGTCTTTCTGGTGAGCACACGCGCCCTGTAGTAAAAATCTCTACCCCCCAAAAAAAACAAGGGGGTGGTGCCCAGGTGTGGGCAAGGCAGCAAGGAGGTGTACCAGCACGGTCTGTAGCAATGAGCTTCAGACTTGTTTTTTTTTTCTTTTTTAAGTCATGAGAGAGTGTATATGTACCCATAAGAGAGCTAGAGAAAGAGAAAAGCACCACCTACGAGTCTGGGCACTGCACAATCCTGTCCTCTAGTCCTCTAGCCTGCAAGAATCCTGGTCATGGTAGCAAGCACCCAGGGTGTTTTCAGGCTGACTAGCCTAGAGACTCAAAATGCAGTCAGCATGTGGCTTCCAGCTCCACAGTAGGGTACACTACTAACTGCACCACAAGTGCTGGACCTTTAAAGATGCTTTTTTTTTTTTTTCCCCCAGCAGCCTCTGGATTCTTTTTTTAATTATTATTTTAGACATTCAATCACTATACATCATTTACTTCATAAAGAGAATTTACCCAACATGAAATATGTCTCAGTCCAGTTGAGAATATTTTTGTTTTGTTTTGTTTTTAAGGAAAAGGAGAGAGGGTGCTGAGAGCTGCAATGAGGAAGAAGTCTATTCCAATCTCAGGTCTGGAGGTAGAGAAGTGTGGGAGAGAAAACAGCCACTACTTGAAAAGGCTGCAGAAGAAAGGTTCTTCCAGATGTAAGAATATGGTAAAGATTTTGAGAAATTAACGTAGTTTGACATTATGTAGATAACATAAAACCATGTGTTACGGCATTTTAAAAAGAAAGCTACTGGGGCCAGCAGGTGGCGTGGTGGTTAAGGTGCTGGACGCATGACCAACCACGAAATGAGTCCTAGGCTAGTGGCATGCTTTCTCATTTTTCCTCCCTCTCTCTCTCTCTCTCTCTCTCTCTCTCTCTCTCTCTCTCTGGTGAATTAAAAATAATAATAAATAATTCTTTAAAAATAAACAAACATTGCTTCCTGATCAAAAGCAGTTCCTACAGTTGTTAACACAGCCATAAACAGTAACATGCTGTACATCCTCTCCATTGACACTTGGTACACCTTTCAAATTGTCTACACTTGGGGCCAGCAGATGGCTTACTGGTTATGTCACTGGACTCCCACTTGGCCGATCACAGTTTGAGTCCTGGACCAGGTGACTTGAAACTCACACTGGGCCCATGTGCGTGAGTACCCAAAAATCAAGAGAGAAGAATGGAGGAGGAAGGATTGCAGAGTAGCCATCCCCCCGCTGCGGAGGGTGGGGGCGGTTCTCACTTTCCCTCTCATTATCATTCTCTCTCTCTCTCTTTCCAGCAAGCATGTGCACTGTAAGACAAAAACCTCTCCCCCCAAAAAATGTCTATGTGTAATTCTGACATTCTACCAATTATATTTAGGATTTAACACAGACTTTCCACACATTGTTTTATTTAAAATGTGGTATATGGCTTTATTGAGTTTTGGGAACATAAATTCAAATTTTTCTTATATGATTAGTAACCAAACACATTGAATTTTAGGATATTTAGGTGTTAAATGCTTCAAGAATTTCTACTTGCAAAAATTTTAACAGGAAAGTCATTCTGTAAGCTCTGCTTACATATTACGTTTGTTCAATTGGACTGAATGGCAGTTTCAGTGTACAAACTTAGGCAAGTTACACCCTAAACATCAGAAGTCTCCTGTTCAAAGTAGGAAAATAATAGCATTTTTTCTCAAGGGAGTTTTTATGAAGATGAGCTTTCGTGAAGATTAAATGAGATAATGCACATACATCACCACAGCACCTGGGCACATGGCACAAAGAACTTCGAAAACTTCATGAAAAAATGGAATTAAAGTATAAGCATATATTAGTATGAGGAATCTTTAAACACATGCATAGTTTTTTCATAACACGTATTTTCCATGAAGTTTTTGAAGACCCTGGTACATGCTCAATAAATGTTTCCTATTATTATCTTTTATTGTCTAACTAACAATTGCAGCTCCATAAATAATAACTATGTTACTGCTTACAAAGCTCTGAACACTTACTATCTTGCTTGATCCTTAAGACAAAACAATTCTGTTCAGGAGAAGAGTAAGACATAACTTGTTATACCTACTTCATGAATTAAAAAACACACACAGGAAGTAAAGCGACTTGCCTAAAGTTACACGGTTACCTAGAAACATCCACCATGAGGGGGTATCAACCAGGGCTGGCTAACTCTTAAAAGGCCAGATAGTATTTTAGGCATAGGAGCAGAAAAGGAGATGATCTCTTTCCTGTCCATCATAAAAGGCCATGGCTGACACCCCTATAACAATAGACAGGTTAACAAGAGAGAAGTATAAATTTATTCTATCACAATTCTCACTTACCTAGTCATTTTACAATACAAGAGAAGTTATCTGATTTTATGCTAGCATTTGATGAAGCAGGGACAGACATAGAGGAATGTGACTGGACACAAAGAGAGCTAAAGAAATAGACCGAATGGAGAAATCTAACAAGGCCTGTCTGTTTAGATGCTTCTTGGCCTCTTTGTATAATATTCTTTCCACCCAGGCATTGGGTAGGACCCCGCTGGAATGAAGGTTTGTGGTCTAATATTAGACAAGGCAGGTCAGAATTTCTTCACGGTCAAGTCTTACACAGAAAGGCAGGGAAAAAATTAGAGCAATATTTTTAGGTTTTATGATGGGCTTTGAGGAAAAGAAGTTCTGATTTCTATGACCCACCTTGAGAAAGGAAGATTCTAGTTTCTATGACTTGCCTTGGAAGAGAATGAGGGACAAAAGACAGGCAGGCAGGCAGGCAGATAATTTGCTTTTGAGGCCCCACTACACAGTAGTATCTCCTGAGCCCCAACAGAGGTTTGAAGACCACAGGGTCTCTGTTGAAGTCAGCTCTGCCACTACGCACAAAAGCAGCCCTAAACAATGCATATGCACACACAAATGGGTAAGCCAGGCACCGTAAAAACAAGAAGTAAGGGGACTGGCAGGTGGCGTGGTGGTTGAGACGCTGGACTCCCACATGGCTGACTGCAGTTCAAGTCCCGGACCTAGTGGCCCAAAAATCAGAACAAGAAAGTAAATAAGTACTTAAAAATAAATTAAAAGGAAAAAATAAGCAATAGGTTATATTTGATTCACTAGCCATAGTTTGCAGACCTCTTCCCTACACCTTTCGATTACTAGTCCCGTGTGCTGTCCAACTACTTTGTAGTTAGTACAGGTGCCCATTTTCAGGACAGTGTTTCAGCATCAAACTTAAATAGTATTAATTGCCAGGGGGAAAAATGAATCAGAAATAATTTATTGAAACTATGAAAACACCAAGATAGTATATAAGTATTAATTGTTACTGTTTTTTTCCTCTTCTCCAGCTTCTAAAACTCTCTCTTAATTCTTTCCATACTTTCTCCTTCTAATAAGGCAGTTGACCTAGAAGTAAACACATTTTTCTCACTCAAAAAAGTAATCCAAGCTAGTATGTTTGTAGGATCTTATTCTACAGGAAGTAGTAGATATCCCATGAGGGGCCGAAATGAGCAAACTTATCCCTTGTCTTTTAAAATGCTAAGGAATATGAAACTGAATGTAACTTGTATAGAACTGGTTTAGGGGGAGTAGAGGAGTCAATGGCAGGCCACTACTATATTCTCAAAGAACAGAGTAATTATAAATTTTCTCACTAAAAAATACCAAGTGGCATGATGGTAAAAACACTGGGCTTCTAATTGAAAGGCCTAATTTGGAATTCCTCTCTGTCACTCTTTGTGACCTAGTAACCTATTTATGCATATAAGAAGTTGGTGTGAGGATCAAGACAAATAACTATTTTAAAATACTAAGCATCATAAAAATTGATTATCATTACAAGTGAAATTAAACTTATTAATCAAGCTCACATCTATATTTTAATAGACTTATAATATTATACAGTAGTATATACAATATGATTCATAAAATATCTAAAATATAAAGATAAAAGCATAAAGCATTTTTTCTGCCAAGGATCTAAAATTCTTTTTCTTTTCTTTTCTTTCTTTCTTTCTTTCTTTCTTTCTTTTTTTTTTAGAGAGGTTTTTGCTATAGGGTACATGTGCTCGCCAGACAGACAGAGAGAGACAGAGAGACAGAAAGCGAGAAATTACCCCCCAGGGGGGATGGCCACACTGCAATCCCTTCTCCTCCATTCTCCTCTCGGGATCTTGGGCACGCATGCACACGTGCCCCGTGTGAGTTTTAAGCCACCAGGTCCAGGACGCGAACAGCTGTCGACTATGTGGGAGTCCAGCGACATAGCCATTATGCCAACTGCTGGTCCCAAGGATCTAAAATTCTTAAAAACAAACAAACAAAAAAAATCCCCTGGGCCAGCCCCAGAGCCTACTGGTTAAGGAAGCTGAATCCCACATGGCCAGCCATGGTTAGAATTCCAGCCCAGGCAATTTGAAAAACATGCCAGGCACATGCGCACACATGCTCCGAATCCTAATGGGATGGAGAAATGGAGAAGGGATTGTGATGTGACCACATCCCACTAGGGAGCTTTCTCCCTCTCTGTTTCTCCCTGGTGAGAGCACACACCCTCTGGCAATTAAAAAAATTTCCTAATTTAAGACAACAATATTCCTTTGAAATTAAAACAAACCAGGACTTATTTTTTATGCTATTATTTTATTTTATTTATTATTATTATTTTTTATTATTATTTCGATTTCTTTTATACGTTCAATCATGTTACTTAGCTTGCAAAGTGAAAATTCCAACATGTGTACATTTCACACCGGTCCAGCTGACAATACTGTAAGGTTATCCCTCAACACATAATAACCCATTTCTTTGACCCATAAATGCCTTGCCTCTCTGTTTATCTCTTTAATGTCCTTCCTCAGACTCTACTCCTTCACTCTCCCTCTTCCCACACGATTGTATCTGGTATTCACAACCATTTACTATGTTCCTATATCCTTTAGTCCTTCAGTTTAGGCCATAGAGTGCGGACAATCAAAAACCAGGACTTATTTTTTTTAAAGAATTATTTTATTTAATTTTATCATTATCATTATTTTTGAACTTGACTAAGGAGAGACACAGAGAGAGAAAGGGGCAGAAAGCAAGCCACCAGGTCCAGAACACGAACTGTAGTTGGCCATGTGGGAGTCCAGTGCCTCTAACTGCCGTGTTACCTACCAGCCGCCAGGACTAATTGAGTGATGTGTGCTAGGCATTTCACATACTGATTCATTTAACCTTCCCCATGATTTTGAGGCTCAGTAAAATGAATGACCTGCCCCAGGCACACCACTTCTAGGAGACAGCAGACCTTGGATTCACACCCTGGTGGCATGGATTCCAAGTCTGTGGTCTCTTCATTCCACAATGTTGTCTCTTCAGTTTTTTTGAGTTGGGGTCTGCAAAAAGCTAAGTGCCTCATACAAAGTCAGAGAATCATTACTTTTAGTGTAGTAGAAAGCAAATCCTCAGATAATAGAGCATTGTTCTACTAGATCATGTGGCCTCCAAATAAATATTTTAAAGACAATTTCCAGATAATTCTTGTTTAATCTAGTTTTGGTCTCAAAAATATACAGGTAAATTCTGCAAAACCAGCCTATGGACCACTAGCTAAAGAAAGTGGGATATTACTAAGTTTTAGCTTTAGATGTCCAAAGAAATAAATCTAGAATTTTTTTAAAAAGTTTCTCTTCTTTCTTTCTTTCATGAGAGAGAAAAAAAGAGAGGCCCTGTAGTAAGTTCTCGCCTTACCACAATCCTCCAGCCTTCCAGCCAGCAGGATCATGGACACCCATGGGCACACCAGCACTAACATATTTATTTACTTTCAAGTTTATTTTATTTCTTTTGAGAGAGAAGGATTGATCTAGAATTGTTATAAAGAAAAAAATAACAAACCAAATAACACGTTTTCCTCAAACTCCAAAGGTATAGTTAGTAACAAGAACATTTCCACTGAAAATACCTGAATATTAGCCCTTTCAGAAAGAAGATTCCTTTCTCAATTTTTTTTTTCAAAAAGTTTAGAGATACCATCATAGTGCAAAAGAGTGACCCAGGTGCTTCTGAAGAACTAAATCAGAAAATTTAAATCTATTAAATATAACATAAAGAAAAATGAGAATAAAAGTGTAAAAACCACCAGGAGGCATAGCAGTTAAGGCACCGGACTCCACATGGCCTACCATGGTTTGAGTCCCAGACCTGGTGTCTTGAAAAATCACACCAGGCCTGTGTGCATGCATTCCCAAAATCCCAGGAGGAAAATGGAGAAGGGATTGCAGTGTGGCCATCCCCCTGGGGGTGATTTCTCATATTCCCTCCCTCTGTCTCTCACCTGTGAGCACACACGCTCTATGGCAAAAACCTTTAAAAAAAAAAAAAAAGTATAAAAATACTTTGTTAATCTATGACCTTCTCTTCCTTTATTTAAATCAGTTTGATTCCTGAAAAATGGAGTCCCTTTTTTTTTCTTTCTTGCTAAAATAGAATGAACTTCTCTACCCTCTGCGGCTTACCTGTCACAGAGTACACTGAGGGCTCCGTGTGGAACACAGTCACATGGCAGACAGAGACCAGACGTGCGATTCCAGTAAAAGCCTTCTCTGCACGTTTCGCAGTGAAGCCCCTGGTAACCTGGGTGACACTCGCACTGCCCTGTGGTCTGATTGCAGCGATTCACATCCAGGCTTCCAACCGCAGAGCAGTTACATACATACTCTGGAAAAGGAAAAAAGGAAAGAGACGCTATCAATTAACATCTTCTTAATAAAATGAACTCTATTTTCTTTTTCTTAGAAGTATTCATGACAACTCTGTAAGGATAGGTGAAACTAACTCTAGATGAATTTTACTTTCTATGCTGTTAAATATACTTAATTGGGAAGTAAATACAATAGGGTATATAAAATTATGTACAGTTCAGAATTATAAAGTCAACATTCTCCATTTCCTTTCCAGTACTCTTTATCTCCTATACCTCTTACCTTATACCCCAATGTGTTTGTGTAGTTGTACATTATTAATTTTTCTGGACTGAAAGTCTCCAAAGGCAAGCTTATCAACATGGCACTGAGAGCACATGCTGGTGATGACAACGTGTTAAATAATAAATAATCCCACTGTTCAGCACCAAAAGCCTAAGGCTCAGAAGATTAACTCTCGTGACCTATATGAGGTCACACAAGAACTGCTTGTAAGATTCCAACTTGTGCTACAGTTAGAATCGTAAGCTAGTATGTTCTGCCCAGGAGGAGATCAATGGCGAATTGAAGCTTTAAGTCAGGAAAATGAGGAACGATAAATCCAGAGGAAAATGTTTACAGGTTTATTCTTGGGAACCAGCAGTTAGCGTAATGGCTATGTCGCTGGACTTCCAAGTAGTCTACCACGGTTCGCATCCCGGACCCGGTGGCTTAAAACTCACGCCGGGCGTGTGTGCGTGCGTGCCCAAGATCCCGAGAGGGGAATGGAGGAGAAGGGATTCCGGCGTGACCATACCCCTGGGGGGTGATTTCTTGCTTTCTGTCTCTATGTCTCTCTCTGTCTGTCTGGCGAGCGCACGCGCCCTATAGCAAAAATCTCTCAAAAAAAATGAATAAACTAAAACAAACAAACAAGCAAGCAAAGCCCTGCAAGATAAAATAAAACTCTGCATATATTCTAATAGGCCCTGTTCCAAAATAGCTATGAACCTAGGCTTAAAGAGCCCACAGAGATCTATAGTACAAATTATGCTTCTGAGTAGGTAAAGCGCTATATAAAATGGTGTTATATTGACAAACATTTAGCTTGGTAAAAAAACAACCTTCAATGTTATTTTTTAAAATTTCAAAAAGTTACTAGATAACTGCAAATCCAGAATCTTACATAAAAAGTTATAAAGAGGTTTGCTTTTCTATTCTGGAAAAGGAAACTAAATTTCAAAACTCTTTATGTAATCACAAGTAGTTTATCCATACAAGTCAAAACAAAGGACTCCACCAGAAATTCCCACTTGGTCAACTCTATACCTTCAACACTTCAGTTCAAAACCTTTTGTGTCAGTTTATTTCCGTGTTCATCAGACCTCCTCTAATTTGTAAATATAATGAATGAATATATACTGGTGGATAATGTGCTTATTTAGTGAATATTTCAACCATCGGTAGTGAATTAGCTACAAAACCCGAAGGAAAGTTCAGATTTCTCCAGCCCCAGGCTTAGGAAATGAATCAGTTTCTCATCAAAATCAAGATTCCTGAGGCCAGCCTGTAGCATCGTGGTTGAGGTGGCTAGATCCCACGTGGCCAACTGCATGGTTCAACTCCCAGACTGGCCACTTGAAAAATGTGGCCTCTCTGTCTCTCTGGTGAGTGTGTATGCCCTACAGTAAATTAACAAACAAACAAAAAAAAAAGTCAAGGTCCTTATATTTATTAGGCTGCACAGCAAGATGTTTCTTTGATAGATTTACATGTTTTCACATGATGCCAACTTTCTGGGTATGCATGTTGTGGTTTCTGTAAGTCACAAAGACGTGTTCAACCGTCTGTAAACCTGCCAACAACAACTTCATGGCAAGACCTTCACTGTACCAAAAATGACCAGAACACTTGAAATAACATTTTTCTTCTGAAATCTGGCGGAAATACAACATACATCCAACTCCTCCTGCTGGACCAATTTTATCACAAGTTAAACTAAATTATGCGGGTGTGGGCAGAACTAGCTTTAAGAAAAATGAGAACATTAAAAAAAATCTATCATAAAGGCTATGAATTTTATTCTACTAATTCCTTACTAACATATTTCCATCTGAAGCGGAATCAATGTTCCCAATTGGATTAACAGTTTTTTTTTTTTTTTTCATTGCCAGTGGGCACATGTACCTGCCAAAGAGACAAAGAAGAGGGCACGAGGGAGAGGAAGAAGGCACTCCTCATCAGGCATGGCCATGCTGCAGTCTCTTCTCTTCCATTTCTCCTTACAGGATTTTGGGCACACACACGCCTACTGTGTTTTTCAAGTCAACAGGTTCAGAATTTGAATCATAGTCAGCCATGTGGGATTCAATTCCCTTAAGCTGGCCTTGATAGTATTTTTTTTTTTTTTTAAGAATTGGATTAACCTAAGAGCTCTGAGACAAATCTAAGACCCTATCCCACTAATCAACCTCAAATAAAATTAACCAAGTTATATGTGTAGTATGGGCAACTATAATAAATGTAAAATACTGTGAGCACTCATTAACGTATATCAAGATATCCATTAACTTATATCAAGATAATCTGTTAGCTTGTAAATTGAGTTTTTTTCATAATATATACTTTCCATGAGCTTTTGAAGACTCCTGATAGAGTTATAGAGAAGTTGAATTTCTCTGGTTTATTACATCAAATAAGGTGATTTCAGGATATGAAACACTTTGGGAGACTTACTTACTTACTTACTTACTTACTTATTTATTTATTTATTTATTTATTTATTTATTTTTATAGACCACAGATTTGTTTAACACCCGTCATGCCATGAATTCATAGGGAATAGGTTCCAGTAGCTCAGGCTCCTTTCCATTGGTTCTCACAAAGTATGTTTCTCTGGGTGGAGCAGGCTGGCACTTTAGTTGAACCCAGGTACCTTTCTCTTTGGCTTCTTTTTTTTTCTGGTCATTTTCCTTCACACATTTTAGGAAGCTATCTCTGCTCTTAGAATGTTTAATATGTTCAATACGCACATTGATTCTCTTGGCAAGAATCTTGCCCTTAACTTGTTTGTTCACAACAATGCCAACAACATGCTGGGTAACATTGTAGACTCTTCCAGTTTTGCCATGGTAACATTCGTGGGGCATTCCTTTTTGAACAGTACTCATTCCCTTAGTGTCTACAATATCACCTTTCTTGTAGATTCGCATATATGTCGCCAAGTGATGGGGCCAAGCAGACAACACAAGCTGGTACCATAATAACAGTAAAGCTCACGGCAGCCAAAGGAACAACTCCATGTTTTCTAAAAGGCCTAAAGAACATATATCGGGTGCCTCTCCTCTTTCCCTTTGTGTTCGTCATTTTGGTTAATTACTGGAAGATGGCGGTTCTGGCCAAAAGGCCACTTTGGGAGATTTAAAAATGGAAGCCATATGACATGGATCATGTCAAAACCCATCACATAGAACAATCATTATCATTTCCTGCATTGAATTCTAAGAACAAAGAATCAACATATCTTCCCAACTTCCCATGGAATAACCTCCTATAACTCTATCTTCTTCCCCTCTTTCTTTTTTTCTCTATTATGGTCCAATATTTGAACATTACATGAGACAATGGATACAATGCAAAGTAGGTACCCAATATAACAGTAAATACTATTTTTAATATCTGGACACACCTATTAAACTTTAGAATCTTTCTCAGAAGAGTGTGATCACTTAGTGAACATACATCTAGAGCTCGGATAACTACTACTTACCACAGTCCTGGCCGCTCAAGTTCTAAGTGCAAAAGAGATATCACAGTTATCAGAAAGTGAATTGGGACCACAGTCTGACTAGCAAAAGTAGATAGAAGTTCTATTTCCTGCACACACAGTGTAAACACTACAACATCAACTGAATGGAAATAAAAAAAACAAACTGTACATGAAAAGGCAATGAGCAACCATCTATTACAATAGAATGGATAAAACAAAACACCTGATAACATGATTGCTGGAGAGGATGCAGAGCAACTAGAACTTTCAAAAATTACTGACTTAAGTACAAAATACAAGGGGACTTTAAAGTTCACAGAAAAAAGGGACAACTAAAATACAAGTTTATTTGATACGAAAAAATTGTTAAATCCATGCATAGTTTTTTCATAATCTTTTTCCATAAGATTTTTTGAAGCCCCTTCATAGTACAGACACTTTAGAAAATAGTTGGACAGTTTCTTTCTTTCTTTTTATTTTATTTTTATTTTTTTTTATTTATTTGTTTTTGGAGAGGTTTTCACTATAGGGCGCGTGCACTTGCCAGACAGACAGAGAGAGACATAGAGACAGAAAGCGATAAATATTTATTTATTAAATGAGTAAATTTTGCTGAATATAAATTTGAAAACAAACTAAATCTTTTTTTTTTTTTTTTAAAGGCAATGGGGGGGGGCGGCGCAGGTGGCATGGTGGTTAAGGTACTAGACTCCCATATGGCCAACCACAGTTCAAGTCCTGGACCTGATGGCCTGCTTCCTCCCTTTCTTTCTCTCTGTCTCTCTCTGGTGAGCATGTGTGCCCTATAGCAAATTTTAAAATAACAAATAAAATAAATATACCTTTTTTAAAAAGCAATGAGGTTTTATTAAATTAGATTCTTAAATTTTGCTGCGGGGATGCTGCGGTGTGCCATGAACAACTACTTTAGTTAGACTGTAGCACTAACGTCAATGGCAGACCCCTCTGATGACTCAGTCTTTTCAAAATAAATATTACAATTTAGAAGAAAGGGATTAATGCTGCAGCTGATTATTGCATAAGAAATTATGGAGCATTTTAGGATTTAAAATGCTACTTAACTGGGGCCAGCTGGTGGCATAGCGGTTAAGGCACTGGACATCTACATGGTCGACAGCGGTTTGAATCCCAAACCCAGTGGCTTGAAACTTATGCTGGGTGCATGTGCATGTGTACCCAAAATCCCAAGAGGAAAATGGAGGAAAAGGGACTGTGGCATGGCCATCCCCCCGGGGAGGGGGGGTGATTTCTCACTTTCTGTCTCTCTTGTCTTTCTTTGTCTCTCTGGTGAATGCACATATGCTATAGAAAAAGGCTCAAAAAAAAAAAAAGAGGGAATCAAGGGTAGAATATTTAATGCAAACCTCTGCCTGTACATTGAATGATTCTAAGAAAACCAACAAACTCTATTATGTTGACTACAGACCTGATTTCTTAAGTGTACGGTGTATTTCAAAATGTACTTTTTATTAATACCATCTTTCATTTTTGTAAGTTGAGAGAAAAAGAATCTCAGAAAGGCCTCATTCTAGGTAAAAGGAATTATCAACCCAGAATTTTTATTTTTATAGAGTCTTGCCATAGTCTAACACTGATACTCAAATTACATTTTACATTTATGTTAAGCCAAGGTAGGGCCACAAATCTTTGAAAAACTGGGAAACTTAATATTAAAGCCGATGAGTTTCTTGAGTTAAACCAGACTTTGCAGAAATGTGGAAAATTTTAAAGTCACTACTAAAAAGAGAGAGAGAGCTGTCAGCTTTGTTTTTGAAATAAAAATGTATCCATTACAATCCCCAATCACACTTTACTATAGCAAAACATTTCTTTCACTGTATGGTAGACATATGTAAAAAGAAAAATGGAGTAACAAAATGACCCAGGTTTTATGGACATTTTTCTGTCTCACATTTAAGAGCCGTGCTATTAGTGCATGCCCCTGGATCACTGCCAGTTTTCCGCAATTCAAAGACAATTTATCTAATTAACGAGACAAGATGACAAGTTCTGGGAAAGGTTACAACCGCTCCTTTTACTACTAATAATAACAAAGACGCTATTACCGGTTATTGAGCATGTACAACGCTGGTATCAGACATCACTCAAGAAACCACGTGCGTATAACAGCCTTTAGTCTTTACTCCAATCCTGGGATCTAGGACCTTCAGGGAGGAATCTGAGTCTTAGAGATGGAATAACCATACAACTAACCAGTGCTGAAGAAGGAGCTGGAAACCAAGCTGAGCAACTACAAGTCCATATCTTTTTACTATGAGAGGCTTCTGCCTATGAAAATGAGTAGAAAACCCACCAGACAGATCCAGAACACCTTAAAATCAGATTTTGCTGCTAATTAACTACCTTTGTGATCCTCAGTGAGTGTCACTGTTGAGTTACAGTGTTCCAATGTAAAAAATGCGAATGATTATCGTCTTTTCTCTATTGTTAAAAAAAAATCAAATTACTTATGGACACAAACACTTTTTTTTTTCACTTTTTTCGGTTTTTGCTACAGGGTGCGTTCACTCATAGGAAACAGACAGAGAGAAGGAAAGTGAGTAATCACCAGCCAAGAGAGATTGTCACGCCCCACTCCCCTCTCCTCCACTCTTCTCTCAGGATTTTGGGCAGGTATATGACCACCAAGCCATCCGATTCGGGATTTGAACTGTGGTTGGTCATGTGGAAGTCCAGTGCCTTAACCACCTCAACCACCTGCTGGCTCCCACATACATGGTTTTTGATATATAAAAATTTGTTTTATAATTAAGAAATTGGTGTGTGTAGTAATACTAATAAATCAGAAAGCAATTCCACTTGAAAATTTTTCATGTATATGCTCTATTTTAAGGAAAAATCCATAGATTTAAAATTGTTCATTGAGGGCCAGCAGATCGAGTGATGGTTAAGGTGCTGGAATTCCCACATGGGCTACCTCGGTTTGAGTCCTGGATCTGGCGGCTTGCTTTCTAACTCTCCCTCTCTCACTCTCTCCTTCTCTGGCAAAACTCATATGAAATCAATCAATCAGTAAATAAAATAATTCTTTTAAAAAATAAAATAAAATTGTTCATTGAAGGCAAATCTTATCTTAGAGCTACTGAAATCTATTCAAACTTATCTTCATTTTATTAAATAAAATTAGAGCTGGTGAATTTAAAACACAAAGATCTTTAGACTGAACTAAAACCCACAAAATCCAGCTATCAACTGGTTGCAAAAAAACACAAAATTAGAGAGGTTGAAAATAACTGGATAGATGGGACCAGCAGTTGGTATAACAACTATGTTGCTGGACTCCCATGTAGTTGACCATGGTTCGAGTCCTGGACCCCGTGTCTTAAACTCACGCTGGGCATGTGTGCGTGAGTGCCCAAGATCCCAAGAGGAGAATGGAGGAGAAGGGATTGCGGCATGGCCATCCCCCATATGGGGTGATTTTTCTCTTTCTATCTCTCTGCCTCTCTCTGTCTTTATGGCGAGTGCACACACCCCATAGCAAAAACCTCTCCAAAAAAATAAATAACTGGATAAAAAAGATAAAGTATATAAATGTTGACCAAAAGAAAACTAACAAAGTTATATTGATACAAAACAGATATTTAAGAGGATTCCATTGAGTATATGTGCCACAATTTTTCTATCCATTCATCTGTTCGTGGGCATTTGGGTTGTTTCCATGATTTAGCAATCGTGAATAGTGTTACAATAAACATCGATGTGCAAGCAATTTTCCGATTAAGTATTCTTCTGTCCTTTGGGTAGATATCAAGGAGTGGGATTGCTGGATCATATGGTACTTCTATTTGTAGATTTTTGAGGAATCTCCAAATTGTTCTCCACAGTGGCTGGACCAATTTACGTTCCCACCAGCAGTGTAAGAGAGTTCCCCTTTCACCACACCTCCGCCAGCACTTATCATTTTTTGTTTTTTTAATCTTAGTCATTCTGATTGGGGTTAGATGGTATCTCATTGTTGTTTTGATCTGCATCTCCATTACAATGAGGGATGTTGAGCATTTTTTCATATGCCTTTTAGCTATTGTATGTCATCTTTAGAAAGTGGGTTTTTCAACTCATTCTTCCATCTTTTAATAAGATTTATGGTCTTTTTTCAGAACAGCTGCTTGAGTTCCTTGTGAATTCTGGTTACCAGTCCTTTATCTGACACATAGTTTACAAAAATATTTTCCCATTCTGAGGGCTGTTGATTCACACTAATTACTGTGTCTTTTGCCATGCAGAAACTTCTTAGTCTGATGTATTCCCACTTGTCTATTTTGGGGGTTATTGACTGTGCTTTGGGGGTCTTTATTTAAGAAGTCTTTCCCTACCCCAATGTCTCCTAGAGTTTCCCCGGTGTTTTCCAGGAGCAGTTTTATAGTTTGAGGTCTTAGATTTAGATCTTTGATCCACCTTACCTTGATTTTTGTCAGAGGTGAGAGGTAGGGGTTCAGATTTATCTTTCTGCAAGTGGAAATCCAGTTTTTCTAGCACCATTTGTTGAAGAGCTTTTCTTTTTCCCACTTGATAGATTAGTACCCCTTGTCAAAAATCAGTTGAGCGTATGTTTGGGAATTTATTTCTGGGGACTCTATTCTGTTCCATTGGTCCAGATGTCTGTTTCTGTGCCAGTGCCATGATGTTTTGATTACCACAGCTTTGTAGTATATTTCTGGGTCAGGGAGTGAGATGCTGCCCACCTCACTCTTCTTGTGCAGAATTGCTTTGGCAATATGGGGTCTTTTATGATTCCAGACAAACTTATCTTTTCTAGATCTGTGACAAGTGTGTCTGGTACTTTGACTGACATTGCATTAAATATGTAGATTGATTTTGGTAGAATTGCCATTTTGATTATATTAATTCTTCCAATCCAGGAACATGGAATATCCTTTCACTTCCTTGTGTCATTTTCAATTTCATCTTCTCGTAGTTTTCCTTATGGAGTTCTTTAACTTCTTCGGTTAGATTTATCCCTAAGTATAATTCTAAGTTTGTTCTAAATCTGTACACATCTATTTCTGTAGTCTCAAGATACATAAAATGACTGGAAATATAGTGTTTTGAAGTAAAATAAAAATGTGAAGATGCTTTCTACCTTAACAGGATATTTACTATATTATCTCCCAGATGCCCCACTTCACTGGGCATTTAAAAATTGTTTTCATAAATTGGTATCAGAAATGAGATATAAAATAACTGCTCTAAAATACAGGGCGAGGTTAGGGCCAACAGGTGGCATAGTGGTTAAAGCCCTGGATCCCATATGGCTGACTCCATGGTACAGGTTCCAGACTGACAACTTTAAGATGCTCTGGGCATGTGTGCATACCCAAAATCCCAAGAGGAGACTGGAGGAAAGGGACTGCGGTATGGCCATCCCCCCCATGGGTGATTTATCACTTTCCCTCTTTTTTTTTCCTCTCTCTGGCGAGTGTTCACACCCTATAGCAAAAACCTTTCTAAAAAATTTTAAATAAAAAATAAAATACTGGGTGTGTACATGTGTGCCCCAAATCCCAAAAGGATGGAGAAATGGAAGAGAAGCGATTGCGGCCACTGGGAAGTACCACAAGTGAAAGTACCACGCCCCACTGGAGGGTTCTTTCTCCCTCTCCCTTCCCCTCTGTGTCTTTCTGACAAGCACATGTGCCCTTTGACAAACTAAAAAAAAAAAAACAAAAGGTTTTGCATTTGCTAAATTCCTAGAACTGCTCCAAAATCTGGATTTATCTTATTGTTTAGATATTGTTTCCCTATCATTGCCTGCATTGACCATTCTCTTTAAGTTTTCCATTCCACCCTACCACTAGCAAATGACTCATTTCCAACTTCACAGCAACTGAAACTCTCTTCCTCCCTTTGCCCTTCTACCTAACCTACCCTCCAGTTTCTGGTTACCCAGCTCCTTCAAGACGAATAGTCTCCCAACTGAGCTGTTAATTACATCCTTTCCAGGGTGCTACTCTGCCCACCCCACACTGCAGTCTTCCACTTTTACAGAATCTACCTCCAAACATGGCACTGGGCATCTTACAATTTTATTCTACTTAATTTTCTGCTCCATTTTGCTACCATTTATCTTCCTTTCTTTTTTCCTTTTTTTTTTTTTAAAGAGAGAGGTTTTTGCTATTGGGCATGTGCACTGCCAGAGAGACAGAAAGCAAGAAATCACTGCCCAGAAGGGATGACCACACTGCAGTTTCTTCTCTTCCAGCCTCTTCTTGGGATTCTGGGCACACATGCACATATGCCTGGCATGAGTTTCAAGCCACCAGGCCTGGGACTCAAACTGTGGTCAGTCGTGTGAGAGTCCATAACGTAACCATTACACCATCTGCTGGTCCCCATTTATGTTCTAAATAATGTGTCAAACAAAAAGACACCTTATGATCTCTCCTTAATGCTCTGTGATCTTTCCATAACTCTATTAAAATGCTCTCTCAAATGTTACTGATTCAAACAGCCGTCTCAGGCTGTAATCTTTACCTTTGCATAGCATTTGACATACTGAAACCTCCTACCTTTTCGAAAATCGTTCCTCTCTTGGTGTCCATGGCTCAGACACTTCCATAAGCACTTACTGAGCATTTTACTATAGTCAAGTCTTGTCTATTTGCTTCCACTCTTACCATTCAGGAACTTTTTCCTCCATCAGTTACTTGTTCCTTGACTCCTTAGCATGACTATTTTGTTTTGGTTTTTTAATTTGCCAGAGGGTGTGAACACTCACCAGAGGGAGATAAAGAGAGGAGAGGAAGAAAGTACCCCCCCCCCCCCCACACACACACACACACACACAGCTTGGTCACATTGCAATCCCGTCTCCATTCTGTTGAGACCGGGCATGCACCACAAGCACATGGTATGCTTTTGAAGCCACAAGGCCAGGATTCAAGCTACATGATTGGCCATGCGGGATCCAGCTCCCTCAACCCATAGGCCACAGGAACAACCCAATAGGTCTTTTCTTTATTTAGTTTTCCTTTAAAGTATGACAAAACATATGTAAGATTTACCATTGTAGGGACCAGCAGACGGTGCAATGGTTACCTCGCTGGACTTCCGCTTAGTTGACCGCGGTTTGAGTTCCAGACTCAGCGGCTTAAAACTCAAACTGGTCATGTGTGAGTGCATGCCCAAGATCACGAGAGGAGAAGGAAGGAGAAGGGAATGCAGTGTGGCCAACCCCCTGAAGGGTGATTTCTTGCTTTCTGTTTCTCCCTGTCTCTCTGGCAAGCACACGTGCCCTATTCCAAAAATCTCTTTCTTAAAAAAAAAAAAAAAAAAAAAATTACCACTGTGACAACTTTCAAGCATACAAGTGACATTAAATACATTCAGTGCTGTGCAACCATCATCACCATCTAGCTCCATCCTTAATATATTTTATTTATTCATTTACTGCTTTTTTTCCATAAAGAATTTGAGGTAGCTCACCAACAGAACATATATAAAGAGATAATAGCTTAAAAACAACTAAATATCTATGTGTTAACACTGACATAAATAAAATAAATAAGTGGGTAGAAGGGAAAGTTTTTCCTTAAAGTAAAATTCCAATGAATAAATGTAGAAGGAACGATGAAAATAGAAAATTGTCATCAGGCAAACACCACAATAATAACTGTCAAGAACAAGACTGTAAATAAAATTACTTAGTATGAGTACAACGAGAAACAAGAAATATACATAGTTTCAAAGTATCTTCCAAGATACTTTGTAATTACCAGAGGAAAAATATTAACTTTGTAGCAGATAAACCTGGCACACATCACCTCAGTCAAATGATCTAAATTAAATCACTAGGCTCAGTCACAGTGTCCAAGATGCTGTGCTCTACAGGCTAGGTGTACATGTGAGACCCGGTCCAATTCTTGGCCCAACCTTAAGGCCAGGAACAGTGAATTTAGAAGGCCCAGACAGGAGGACAGTGAGATCGAGGTTGAACCAGGCAAGACATAAAAACAGTTGGGCGTGTGGAAAGCAACTGTAGTCCCAGATGGAAGGCTGAGGCAGGAGTACTGCGATGCAGAGGGACGTTGGCTAAAAAATAAAAATAAAAGGCGCCAGCAGGTGGCGTAGCGGTTACATTGCTGGATTCCCACATTACCAACCAAGGTCCAAGTCCCAGACCTAGTGGCTTGAAAATCACACCGGGCACATGTGTGTGCATGCCCAAGATCCTGGGAGAAGAATGAAAGAGATGGGATTGCGGCATGGCCATCCCCTCTGGGGAGTGACTTCTCACCTTCCCTCTCACTGTCTCTCTCTCTCCAGTAAGCGCATGCACCCAAAGCAAAAACCTCTAAAAAAAAAAAACAACACATAAATTTCAAAATTCATTTTAAAAATTCGTGATAGAGTTTGTGTGCATGAATGTACGACTGAAGGAGAGAGAGAGAGAGATGAGCACCCTCCATGGGATCCAGTCATGTTGTGATCTTCCTCCAGTCCTCCAGCCCATTGGATTTGGGCATTTGCACAATGCCCAGATCAAGGCAGAGATTTGAACCATAGTGGTCATGGGGGACCCAGATTCTCTTGCACAACACATTACCATTGTGCCATGGATCCAGGCCCCAAATTTGAAATTTTTAAAAATTAAATCACTAGCTTTCTGTCTCTCTGTCTCTCTCTGTCTGTCTGGCGAGCGCACACGCCCTATAGTGAAAAGCCTCTCCAAAAAAAAAAAAAAAAAAAAAAAAATTAAATCACTAGCAAAAAGTTTTCAGCATGTACCCTCTGACATGATATACCGAGAAGTGACAAGCTCTTTTCTGTGGTATTCTTGCCAAAAGTACATAACCCCAATTCATCACGACAAAAACATCAGACAAACCCAAAACTAAGAATATTTTATCAAATAATTGACCAGTGCTGTTCAAAAGGATCAAAGTCATAAAAGACAAAGACTACCCAGATAGAACTATCCCTGATTTAAGGAAAGGTATCAGCTAAATACAGTGTGAGATCCTGGACTAGTTTATCAATCCAAGGACACTAGGAGAAAATGGCAAAATTCGAATAAGATCTGTAAATTAGAAAATAGTATTATTATCAATGTGAATTTCTGGTCTCAATAATAACAACATGATTGTACAAAATGTTAACATCAGGAGGAGCTTGTGAAAGATATACTATCTATATTTTCTGTATTTCTCTAAGTGTAACAGAATATTTATGCAGTTTTATTCATAATCACCAAAAGTTGGAAATAACTCAAATGTCTTTCAACCAAGAAAGGTCAAATAAACTGTGGTCTTTTTTATATCATTTATTGATTTATTTTTATAAATCAGAATCAACTCCTGACTTATTAAATTGATCAGTTTATTCTTGTGTCAGTAAAATAAGTTTAATAAGTACAGCCTTATAATGTTTCCAATATATTACTTTTCTCACATTTTCTTTAAGTTGTTCATAGTTATGCTTCCATCTAAACTTCATTGTCACGATCCCTCTCAGCAACCCCCAGAATCCTACTGTAATTTTTCGGTATTTCCATTTATAAAAATTAACATACCAAGAACTGGCAGCTTTACAATATTTAATTTTCTCATCTATAAGCGCTATTCTCTATTTATTGTCTTCTTTTATGTTACTTAGTAAAACTGTATAGTTTTAAAATTATGTAGATAGGTTAAGAATCCCTAACCTGGGGAGCAGTGAATGGCGTAATGGTTATGTCGCTGGGCTTCCACATAGTAGACTGCAATTCGAATCTCGGACCTGGCAGCTTAAAACTCCTGCCGGGAATGTGTACGTGTGTGCCCAAGATCCCGAGAGGAGAAGGAATTACAGTGTGGCCATCCCCCACCCCCACTCCGGGGTGATTTCTTGCTTTCTGTCTCTGGTAAACACATGTGCCCTATAGGAAAAATTTCTAAAAAAAAAAAAATGAGAAAAAAATCCCTAATATGAAAACACAAAATCTAAAATGCTCCAAAATTTGTAACTTTTTGAGTGCTGACATGATGCCACCAAATGGAAAATTTTATATCTAACCTCATATGATGGGTCAGTCAAAACATGGAAATATAGATTACCGCATAAAATTACTTTCAGGCTGGGGCCAGCAAGTGGTGTGGTGGTTAAGGTGCTGGACATTCCCACATGGCTGACCACAGTTCCAGTCCTGGACCTGGTGGGTTGCTTTCCTACTTTCCTTCTCTCTGAGTCTGTCTTTCTCTGGTCAAATTAAGATAAGTAAATAAATAAATAAGATTAAATAAATAATTCTTTTAAAAAATTACTTTCAGGCTATGTGTATAAAGTATATATGAAACATAATGTGGCATTAAGACTTGGGACCCAACTTCAAGATTTCTCATTATGTTTATGTAAATATTCAAAAATCTGAAAATAATATAAAATCTAAAACACTTTCTGGTCCCAAGCATGTCATGTAAAGGATACTCAACCTTTATGTGAGTATTATACACTTCTTGTTGAGATTGTTCTTAAACTTTTTTCTTTTTTAAAGAATTAATTAATTAATTTTTAATTTGACCAGAGAGAAACAGAAAGAGAGAAAGTTAGAAGGCAAGTGCCAGGCCAGGGACTCAAACTGTGCTTGGCCATATGGGAGTCCACCACCTAACCAGCATACGATGTACTGGCCCTCAACCCTTACCGCCTGCCGGCCCTGCTCCTACATTTTTTATCATTAGTGGTGATGGTAGTTGTAGTGGTTAAAACTGTAATCTTTTTTCCATGATATTTTCTAATTAGTATTAGTGATAATTATCAACTTCAATTTTGTGTAATATATACATAGCCATTTTTAATGAACTCTCTTACTATTTCCATTGGGTTTTCTCTACGATTTTATTGAATAAGATTACTATATTTTTTAGAGAGGTTTTTGCTATAGGGTGTGTGCGCTTGCCAGAAAGACAGACAGAGACAGAGATAGAGAAAATAAGCAAGAAATCACCCCCTAGGGGAGGTGGCCACACTGCAATCCTTTCTCCTCCATTCTCCTCTTGGGATCTTCGGCACACACGCACATGTGCCCGGCGTGAGTTTAAGCCACCAGGTCTGAGACTCAAACTGTGGTTGACTACATGGGAGTCCAGCAACATAGCAATCATGCCAACTCCTGGTCCCAGAATAAGATTACTATTTTCAGTTACATGGTATGAGATCGTCTATTGAAGGTCATATGTTATCTAACAATGAATATAATTCTGGGTTTCTTTCAATTGCTTGTGTAAAATAGATTATAGTGCTTCCCACAACTGCTTATCTTAAAAACTCTAAAAAAAAAAAAAAAAAAAACAACTTTTTAAAAGTTTACTTATTTATGTCTTCCAGGAATGAAAGATAAAGACAGAAAGAGACAACACCCCCAACAGGGTCCCAACACAGAGACACCCTCCCCCACTCTAGCCCCAGCCTTTAGCCAGCCTGGGACCTGGAACAGGTAACAGAAAACACTGAAAACGAACGTCAGTTTCAAGTACTGCCAACTGGGTCTGAGGTTGGGAGCCTATTTGCATTAGTGTCTCTGTTTACAAAGACTAGCGAAGCAACTTCAAGGCTAGAACTATCTGTTTTTGTATTGCCTGAAAATTCATTTGGAGAAAAGCAGCATAAAGAGAGAGAGAGAGAGATTGATCAATTTAAAATGCTGTCCTGGGGCCAGCAGGTGGCGAGGTGGTTAAGGGTACTGGACTCATATAACTGACGGTGGTTCGAGTCCTGGACCTGGTGGCTTGCTTTCTCACTTTCCCCTTCTCTCTCTCTCTCTCTCTCTCTCTCTCACTGGGTCCCTCTCTGGTCAAATTAAAATAAGTAAATAAATAAACTCATTTAAAAAATTAAAATGCTATACTTGGCCAGCATGTAGCCTAGGGGTTAAGTGTATATGGATCCCACACGGTCAACCACACAGTTTGAGTCCCAAACCAAGGGGCTTGGAAAACATGCTGGATGCATGTACATGCATGCCCAAAGTCCCAAAAAGGAGGGAGAAATGGAGAAGGGATGGTAGCATGACCATTCTCCATGAGGGGAGTGGTTCTCTCTCTCTCTCTCTCTCTCTGTCTCTGTTTCTGTCTCTTTCCAGTGAGGACATGAACTCTCTGGCAAATTAAATAAATAAAAATTCTATCCTAAGGTGCCCAGTGATATAACCTACAAATTGTTTCCTAATTTTCAAAAACGGGATGGTTGGTCGCACATACTAGTTTTGCATTCACCCCCAAGCAATTCTTAAATGTATTATTAAATAGATAGTTTGTGGATTACTAGGAATAAATATTTTATCACAAAGTTATTTCATACTACCTTGGGGAAATGCCAGGGGTACATGAGGAAGAGTGAACAATCTTACTGTTGTTGCAGCAAGATTGAGAGGGAAGACTGGGAGGAGAAAACGCACATTGAAAAGGTATACTGGGGCCTCAGATTCCAGTCTACAGAGTGTGGGTTTGCTCCTATGTGTGTGATTCTCCCAAGAAGGCTCTAGGCTCACCAGCTTCAGTACCCCTGGGGAGCATGGCAAAACACTGATTCCTGGGTCTCATCCTAGGCCTCTGATGGGGGTACTCAGGAATATGCTTTTGGACTAGCTTCAAAACTGATTTTAATGACCTAAAAAGTTGGCTACAAGCAAAGGAGAAATATAAAAAATTCTTGAGCAGAGTAATGATGTGGTCACAGTGGGACTTCAGAAGCAAAAAAATAAATAAATAACAGAGAGCCAGCAGGTGGTGCAGTGCTTGGGGTGGCTGGAGTCCCACATGGCTGACCATGGTTCAGGTTCCGGACCTGGCAGCTTGCTTTCTCACTTTCCTTCTCTCTTTCTGTGTCTCTCTGATCAACTTCAATTTAAAAAAAAAAAAAAAAAAAGATGATAATGAAATAAAGTAATTCTTTTAAAAAATAACAACAGAAACAATAATAATGAAAACAGGAACCACCTCTGTTATTATTATTGCTTTACTTATTTCCTTATTATATGTCAAACACTGTTTTATGCACTTTACAAACACTAACTTATTAAAAACTTATAAGGAATCTACAAGACAGGTGTAATCCTTACCACAGAGAGGATAAAATAAGGAAATAGAAGCACAGAGAAATTAAGTAATTTTCCCAAGGTCAGACAGTCATAAGAAATACAGCTGGGATTAGATTATCTTTAACATCAGTGTGAAGGAGGAATCGAGAAGGACTAGATGCAATAGATTCATTGGTAAATTACTGTTGCAATCTAACAGGAGAACCTGAATTTGGTCAGTCATTGGGAAAGATTTCTTCTTCACACATTCAGATAGGCTTAGCACAATAAGTAGGGTCTGTCTATATATTATGCAATGAAATTAAATCTGCCTGCTTTATGAATAAATAACACTGCAAGGTAGAAAACACACCTGCCTGCAGCTGTCTGCAGTGCTCGAAGTGTAACAGATTTGAAGTTAAGAGATAAGTAAAATAGCTGAGCTTTGAGTCATTCCAAAAGACATTTTTTAAAAAGGCCCTTTTTGTTTTGGAACTAGAAGGGGTCTATTTTACTTTATGTTCCTTATCTAATCCTCTTAATCCTCAAAACTTGTTGACAAATTCTTCCTACTCTCCTGCCACACTTCACTATTATCAAACACTTACACAGTATAAACACTGTTCCAAGCTGTGAAGTTCTTTGCTTTATCATCATGACTAAGCATTTGGGTAACACTTCATGCTCAAAAAGAAGGGCACAATGGAGAAGAAACACCACTTCTAATTCCATTGCTCACTTCTCTTGCACACTGTACTAGGGGAACCCAACCACCTCCCTGCCAACACACAAATGCATACACTAGGAGCCTCAAAAAAGAGAGAGAGACATTACAAAACTAAAACACAGATTGAAAGGTTTCTTTTCATTTATTTTTTCTTTTCTTTTTAGAGAAAGAGACTTTTGCTATAGGGCATGTGTGCTCACCAGAGAGACAGAGACAGAAAGCGAGAAATCACTCCCCAGGGGATGGCCACACCATAATCCCTTCTCCTCCAGTCTCCTCTCAGGATTTTGGGCATGCATGTACATGCACCTGGCGTGAGTTTTAAACTGCCAGGTCCAAATCTCGAATGACGGTTGACTACATGGGAGTCCGGTGACATAACCATTATGCCATCTGTCTGGTCCCAGAAGGCTTCATTTTTTAAAAAATGAGAATTTGGAAGTGCAAAGGCATAAAAGACCTTGTTCAAGGTTGCGAACAATACATAGGGACTTGCATTCTGTTTCCTGCATACTCCAAACCTGCTAGTCACAATTTTTCACACCACATATCATACTCTTGGGCACTTCTTGAAAGAAAAAAATAACCAAACACAGTCCTCAAATTTCGCCTAAGTCATTACAAAGGCACTACTGGGGGTTAACAATTTCAGAAATTCTCAGGGACCAACAGTCAAAAATAAACCAAAAAGAAATAATTTGGCCCCTCCTCTACTCCTGAAGTAACAGCTTTGGAGAAACAGGTAATATTAGCTAAAATACCTGAGGAAAATATACTCTGGCTGAGTGAAATTCACCTCCTTAATAGCATAATTTGTCAATTTTTCCTACTTATCTTCTCATTTCACACATCCCATTCACTACTTTCCATACCACTAAATGCTACCACCACAGTCTTAGTGGAATTGTAAAATGGTGCACCATCGTGGAAAACAGTATGATAGTTCCTCGAAAATGTAAAACTACCATATAATCCAGGAATCCCACTTCTGGGCATATATCCAAAATAAATGAAAGCAGGGTTTGAAAAAGATGTTAGTACAACCACATTCACAATAGCCATGACACACACATACACAAAAGAAAATGGCCATTGCTGAATGATGGATGAGTACAATGTGGCACATATATACAGTGGAATATTACTTAGCCTTGAAAAGAGGGACCAGCAGCTGCCATGATGGTTATGTCACTGGACTCCCACATGGCTGAACATGGTTCAAATCCCAGACCCAGAGGTTTGAAACTCATGCCAGGTGCATATGCAAAATGCCCAAAATCCCAAGAAGAGAGTGGAAAGAAGAGATTGTGCATGGCCATGCCCCTTGTGGGCGGTTATATCACTTTCTGTCTGTCTCTCTCTGGCAAGGCCAGAGCAAAATCTCTCTTAAAAAAAAAAAAAAAGAAAGAAAGAAAAAGAAAGGAAAACCTATCTCAGGCTACAACATAGGTGAACCTTGAAGTTATTATGTTAAGTGAAATAAGCAAGTTATAAAAACACAAATACTATAGATTTCCACTTACATGAGATATTGGAAGTAATCAAATTCACAAAAGCAGAAAGTGGAATGGTGGTTACTAAGGATTTTGGCGGAAGGGAGAAAAGTAAGTGGCTGTTTAACAGACACAAAATTCCAATTTTACAAGATGTAAAAGTTCTGGAGATTGCTTCACAACATGAACATATTTAATATGTATGAACTGCACCCTTAGAAGTGGTTAAAATTGGAAATTTTCTGTGTATTTTTTCAATCATAATTTTTAAAGTTGGTGGGGGGCTATCATTATATATTATGTGTGTATATATTTCTTGTCACATAAGCTAGGGAACTTTAAATGCCAGAATTGAAGGATCTGATTATCTGCAACATCACTACCCTCTTTTTGCAGATAACTGAAGCTAAGAGTAGTAAAGGAACTTCCCACATAAACTCAGAAGCCACGCAGAACAATCCAAATACTGGCTCTTACTCTTAGTTGTCGTTTCTCACCTGTTACTGTGGGGATTAAACAAAACAATACAGGGTAGGGCTGGGTGCACAAGTACCTTTCCCCTTCAGCTGTCTCAGACGGTTTAATCTATAGCCAAAGCCCTGTCTAGGATGACAACGGTAAATAAAATAACTATTTAAACAGAAAAGAATCAGGTGACAGTTTCTATAAAACAGTTTTATTAAAATGTATTTATTTAATTTAGATCAACTCCTAAGATGCTGAAATTAAGCCAACTATCCACTGAAGTAATTTTGCTTTGTGTTTAAATGTTTTCTCTTCAGAAAAAAAAAATCTATCTAATTTCATGGAGAAAGAGGTTATAGGCCAAATTTATCATCTAAAAGAGACTACTCCCAGAATAACCACATCTCTCCTATACTCTAGTGGAAATATACATTTCTGTGACCTCTTCGGAGTGCCATGTGGCAATATCTAGAAAGGTAACACTACTATCTTACAGGCTGGCAACGCCTTGTAACTCCAAGTATGGTCCATCAATCTGCATCGGCTGGGAAACCTGTGAGAATGCAGATTATTAGTTCCACCAAGACTGACTGAATCGGAATCTGCATTCTCACAAGATGCCCAGGTAATTCATACACACACACACTGAGAAAAACTGCTATAGAGAAACCTTCTCACATGTGAAGACAGTGCCATCTGCAAGGTTGTTCACTGCGACACTATTTGAAATAGCAAAAACCTGGAATCAGCTCAAATGACTATCGACAAGAAAATAGACTAATATAATGGGGAACTATATAGCAATTTAGACAAAGAAGGATTACACAAAACAACATATATAAATCTCAAAAAAATGAACAGTAAAAAAAATTCATGGTAAAATGTCATAATGCAAGATTTCAAATATGAAAGAACACTGTGTGTGTGTGTGTGCACGTGTGTGTGCATGTATGTGTGTAAACATTTTTAAATGAATGGGACCAAATTAAGGATAGTAGTTACATCTGAGTAGAAAAAGAAAACACAAGATAAATGACAAACTCAGACTTTAATCATATCCAATTAATAGTTTATTTCAAAATAAAAAACACATGCAAAGTAAATGTGGAAGAAAAGGCTGAAAGCCAGGACCAGCAGATGGCGTAACAGTTATGCCGCTGGACTCCTACATGGCCTACTGCGGTTCGAGTCCCAGACCCGTAGGCTTAAAACTCATGCCAGATGCATGTGCATTTGTACCCAAAATCTTGAGAGAATGAAGAAAACGGGGTTTCAGTGTAACCATAACCCTTGGGGGGTGATTTCTCACTTTCTGTTTCTCTCTCTCTCTCCAGTGAGCACATGGGCCCTATAGCAAAAATCTCTCTAAAAAAAAAAAAAAAAAGAAAAGAAAAGAAAAGAAAAAAGCTGAAAGGTAGATATTCAGAGAACATTGACTGTATTACTTTCTATACTTTTCTGAAACCTTGATAATTTCTCTTGATATATTTCTGAACTAGGGACCAGCAGGTGGCATGGTTTTGCTGGTCCCACAAACGGTTCGAGTCCTGACTTTTTCTCATTTGTCACTATTAAAAAAAAAAAAAAAAAAAAGTCTGAACTTTAAACAGAGTCTTGGACTGGTGGTTCATCTCCATCAGCTCGTTCAACTTTGGTGCCCGTCTCATTCCCAATGGCTTTTCCAGAGATACTACCTTCACCATGAAGCTCCATGAGTTTTCCCAATTCAAACTTGGGCGTCTTCAGCATTTTCACTTCTCTGATGGAAACATCATGGAGTACCAAGGTAGATGGATTGGCAGGCCTTTTCTAAGTCTTTTCCAATGCTGTCTGGAATCAGTTTATTGGCCATTTTTTTCAAGTCATTTGTCTGCACCTCCCGGGTCATGATTTCCATCATCTTCTTCCGGATTTGGCAGACGTGCTGATGCTGGGAATAAGAGGTCTTCCGTATCTGATTGTTGTGTTTTTTAGTAAGCCCAGCATAGAAGAGATGAAGCAAATAACCATCAGTAGTCTTGACATCATCCTGAGCTTCAACCATGGTCTGCCATCTTTTGACCATGGAACACATTTTGTCACGGGTGAGATCCATGCCATGGAATTTAGTCAGGCAGTTTTTGCCCTGACCATCCTCAGTAATTAGCTTGAATTGCCTAAATGTGACTTCATCATTTTGCAAATCTGCAAGGCTCACTTCAAACACATGGCCCTTAAGGCCATCAGACATAATTTTGGTTCTTTGAGTCCTGGTGACTAGTGTTTTCCCAATATTTCTGATGTTGAACATAGTAGGTGCTTTCACGTCATAACAATCTTTTCTTAGAAAAATGGATCAACCACTTTCTTCTTGGCTCCCTTTTGCCACCTTTCATAAGGCACTTATTCTTGCCAACCGCCATGGTGTTACTCAGAGAGCCAAAAGGCAATATGTTTCTTTCTTTTTTTTTTTAAAGTTTATTCACTTTGTTTGGGAGACAAGGTACATACAAGTAAGAGCAAGACACAGCACCTCGACAGGGTCTCATCATGCAGAGAACTCCTTTCCCCAGCCCTCTAGCTCACCAGGCTGTCGGATTGAATGTACCTGGAGCGTCTTCAGAGTAACAGGGTCCAAACCCATGGCTGCCCTTGTGGTGCCAGTCCTGCAATTCAGTATACTTCCTATGACAAGAAAAGGCTGAAAAGCGGGACCAGCAGATGGTGTAATGGTTATGGCTGGACTCCCACATGGCCACGTGCATTTCGAGTCCTGGCTGAGGCTGAGCCTGTAATTGTTTTTGAACAAGAAATAAGTTTCTCCCCATTGGTTGGGATTTCTCATATTAAATGTTATTATACCCAACTTTGTATTATAGTTATCTATCTGTCTTATGTAGATTTACACATCACTTATCTCTGAATGCATCTGCTCCTCTCCTCAACACACACACATGCAACTCCTCTTTGGGTTTCAGCATCAAGTTAGGAGATGCGGAGGTCAGATTTAAACAGAAAGGTGGCTACCTGAGGCAGGTACAACAGATAAGCAGAGTCTTTGCCTGGGGCAGCCAACACTGTGGTCTCAAAACAGGACTACATGTAAAGTCTGAAAAGAGAGCAAGAGAACAAAAATAGGAAAAGAGAAAAAGCACAGAATTGAATCAGGTGCACTGAAAGAGTAAAAAAGAAAAAAATTACATAGAAGGGCACGAATGTATTCATTCACTCAATATATGTATATATAATATATATTTTATTAATATATATTTATTAATACATTCTATATATTAATATGTTATATATAGTACATAATTTATATATATAAAATCTTTTATGCACCAAAAATTATTTTAGGTGCCAGGAATAAAGCAGTAAACAGAATAGACCAAAATTTATGCCCTTGTGAACTTTACCTCTCAGAAGAGGTAAAACACAAAGTAACAAACGAGTTCACTATTTAGCATGTTAGAAGGTAGGCAGATGTTAAGGAGGAAAAGCAATGCAGGAAAGGGAGCGAAGAGGTGAGGAGAGACCGTACATGTGCTCTGGGAATGCAATTTTAGACAGGATACAAAAAGGGAAAACCTACAGTATCGCAGGAGTTTTCCTTTCACAGGTTCCTCACATGTGTTCTGGGAAGATAGTGAGGTTTCAAACATTCAAAGCAATGTTCTATTGGCTAACCAAATGAGTAAATATGAATAGAGGACTGGAAATATGAAGAGCATGAAAACAAAGAACCATAATTCTTGCCCGAGGTTGCTAGAGAAAGATTCTTGGCAAAGTACATGTAATTAATCCAGTCATTCAACAAATTACTGAGTTCGTGCAGGAAACAAAGACTCTAACTTCTGGAGATACAGTAACGAGGACAGACATAATCCCTGCCTTCATAAGGCTTACGGCCTTACAGCAGAGAGAAACGCAAAGGAGCAATACGCCGTGATAAGTACTAAAACGCAAATATGCACACAATGTTAAGGAACACATGGTAGGTGTATTTGCTTATGGACAAACACCTAATTCAGACTTTCCAGAGGAAGAACTGTCTAAGCTGGGACACAAAAAAGAAGGAGCTCCAGCTGAGCTTAAAGTAGAGGGGGAAAGTGTCCCAAAGGCAAAGGGGCAGCATGTGTAATGACACGGGCCCGGGCAGAGAACATGCCAGAGAGAACATGCCAGAGAACTGAGCAGAGTCCCAGGCGGCTGGGGTATAGGACAGGAGGGAGGAGAAGGGCTTTTCTAAGAGCAACGGGGTAGCCTTGGGAGAATGTTAGCCACAGAGAATAAGATCAGATCCACATTATAGAAACATGACTGGCTGCAATGTGAAGATAGACTAAGAATGAAGGCAAAGACACTTTCCAGCAGTCTGCTAAAATAATCCAGTTGAAAGATGAAAATAGCCAGAAAAGTAAATGTCAAGAGCATGTGCATGGTATTATGACCTCAGGAAATTGATCATTACCTGTGCTAGGTAGTATGTTCCTATCCTAAAAACCTTTTTTTTTTTTTTTTTGGAGAGGTTTTTTCGCTATAGGGCGCGTGCGCTCGCCAGACAGACAGAGAGAGACATAGAGACAGAAAGCGAGAAATCACCCCCCAGGGGGGATGGTCACGCCGCAATCCCTTCTCCTCCATTCTCCTCTCGGGATCTTGGGCACGCACGCACACGCGCCCGGCGTGAGTTGTAAGCCACCGGGTCCGAGACGCGAACCGCGGTCGACTACGTGGGAGTCCAGCGACATAGCCATTACACTAACTGCTGGTTCCCAAAACCTATTTTTTTTAATTATAGTACAAACAAATCATATTTGCCAGTGAATCATCAGTATCTCTTTCCCGGATAGTAGGGAAATTATATAAAATCAAAGATCCTAATAAAACAAACCCATAAAAATATTATCAGGAATGTACTTTATAGCTATCTAAAGTCACTGGGCTCTCCCCTAATAGAGCACCTTCACTTACACATTATGTCAATATCTGATATCAGTCGTCATCCTTTCCTTTCACAAAATAATTTTTCTACCCATTTTAACAGCTTCTGAGACCTTGAGATTCATGCCTGGCTGTGCAAGAGGCAAGTACTGCTTTTCAGCTGAATAAACAAAGACAGACAATGAGGGCAATGTGGCAAATGGCTGTGCCCACTCAGATGTTTTCCAAAGTGGGAGTGCATGCTGGGCTCCCTCATTTGGAAAGCCCAGGGGAAGGAACAGTCCAGATACATAACTGAACCACTGTCAAAATCATACTTCATCAGCACCATCATTCTTCCTAATTGTCAAGTGGACAGTATATAAAACTTTGGGGACATGATGAGGTTTGTGAGCTTTAAAATGAAAGCATGGGGATAAAGAAGGTAGGTGTACGGGGATATTTGGTTGACAACACCAGATCTGACACATTAAACGGTTTTACTCACCCTGGAAACCAGGAAAGCAATGAGCTGTCTTCAGTGCCCTCTGGAACCCGTGTGTGTACGTTAAAAGATGTGTGGCTGTCATCAAAGATGACACTGTTCAAAATGAAAGCTATGTGTATGTCAGGGTATAAGTCTAAAAGACTCATTTTTTTCTTAATCAACCATATATCACATGTAGAATGTTTGCCTTGAGTGATGCAATGTTTGAAGCTGCTTCTCACTTCTTTTTTTCTTGTTCAAAATGAGCAGTACATTCCTAACCAGGTCTGCTCAGACACCCAGGGTGCTAGTGAATAGTAGTACAGACTCTTCAGTGACCAAGCAACCAATATCCTGGAATTTGAAAAGAACTTTTTATAATGAAAAGTTCCACTATCAATAGACCCTTTGCCTGCGTTGTTTTCACAGTGGCAACAGAACCTCTGCTGGAGACCAAAATTTCCTCTGTATTAGCCCTGAAGTCATCCCACCAGCTAAAAATTAGGCTAGAACAGAGGAGGAGGAAAATACTTTAAGTCTTAACATAACAAAAGATAATTAGATAATCAAAGATAAGAAAGCCCTTGCTGTAAAAATAAGGTGGGCCATAGACATTTTAAAAGAAAAATAAAGAGTAAGTTTCTTGAATTCAATAAATATTGTGGAACAAGCACTGTTCAAATGAGAAATTTTAGCCCACGTTGTCTGCAGCTTCTATGACCATCAACAAACCACTTCTTTTTTTTTTTATTGGAGAAGTTTTTGCTATAGGGCGTGTGCGCTCACCAGACAGACAGAGACAGGGAGACAGAAAGCGAGAAATCAGTCTTCAAGGGGGATGGCCATGCCGCAATCCCTTCACCTCCATTCTCCTCTTGGGATCTTGGGCACGCACGCACACGTGCCCGGCGTGAGTTTTAAGCCACCGGGTCCAGGACGCGAACCACGGTCGACTACGTGGGAGTCCAGCGACATAGGCATTACACTAACTGCTGGTCCCAACAAATCACTTCTTTACGTCACATTTTCCTCACATGTACAAACTAGATAATAATTTCTACCCTACCCTACCCAAACAAGTCAAACAATTCTTATGTTGCCAGTTTTTATCCACAGTTGGTCTATATTATGGCATTGTTTCTGGCATTGCTAAATGTCTTAACAAAAAAGCCACCAATTTTTATTACTTCTCCCCCAAAACAGATGAGGTATGAACAAGGCAGGATTGGCCATGGGGTTATGGCTAAGTGGATGATAGGTACATAAAAGGTTATTACCCTACTTTGTTAACTGTTGTATATATTCAAAATCACATCTTTAGATTTATTTTTTTAAAAAAAGAATTCTTAGGGACCAATGGGTAACATGACGGTTAAGGCTCTGGACTCCCTTATGACTGACTGCCGTTTGAGTCCCAGACCTGGTGGCTTGCTTTCTCACTTTTTCTCTCTCTCTGGTCAAATTAAAAATAATAATAATGATAAAATTTTTTTTAAAACAATCCTTTCCTCTATTCATCAAGTGTCTTTTTGACTGTGAGAGACCTTCAAAAAGTTCATGAAAGATACATATTATGCGCCGGCAGGTGGTATGGTGGTTAAGGGTGCTGAACTCCCACATGGCCAATCATGGTTCGAGTCCCAGACCTGGTGGCTTGCTTTCCTACTTTCTCTGTCTTTCTCTCTCTCATTTTATCCCTCTATGGTCAAATTAAAAAATAAAGTTAAATAATTCTCTTAAAAAAGATACATATTATGAAAACTATGTATGCATTTCAAAAACTTTTGTGTCAAATGAACTCATACTCAATTCCACTTTTCTATTGTACAAATGTTTAAAGTCCCCTCATATTTAACATCAAGAATTATTGTTTTATTAAGAAATGATTTAAAATAGAAGTCTTATTGGGGCTGGCAGGTGGTATGGTGGTTAAGGGCACTGGACTCCCATATGGCCGAACGCAGTTCAAGTCCCAGACCTGGAGGCTTGCTTTCTCACTTTCCCTCTTTCTCTCTCTCTGCCTCTCACTCTGTCCCTTTCTGGTCAAATTTAAATAAATAAAATAAAGTTGAATAAAATAATTCTTTAAAAAAATAGAAGTCTTGGGACCAGCAGTTAGCGTAATGGCTATGTCGCTGGACTCCCACATAGTCGACCGCGAGTCCTGGACCTGGTGGCTTAACCTCACACCAGGCGCGTGTGCGTGCGTGCCCAAGATCCCGAGAGGAGAATGGAGGAGAAGGGATTGCGGCGTGGCCATCCCCCCTGGGGGGGTGATTTCTCGCTTTCTCTCTGTCTCTGTCTGTCTGTCTGGCAAGCACACACGCCCTATAGCAAAAAACTCTCAAAAAAAAAAAAAATAGAAGTCTTACCTTTCAAAAATATATTCGGAAATATTCATAGATTAAATGATATCATGTCTGGTATGTAGTTTCAAAATAATACAGGTAAGGAGCAAGGTAAATGGATGGGGGTGTGACTGAGGCAAGATTAACTATGGTTGATGGTTATCCAGATGAATGACAAGCACAAGAAGGGTTTTTATACATGTTCAAATTTTTCTATGTATGTATATATATTTTTCTTTCTCTAGTTTCTGCTATAGGGCACATGTGCTCATCCAAGAAAGAGAGAAAGAAAGAAACCACCCTCCAGGGGGGTTGGCCATGCCACAATCCCTCCTCCTCCATTATCCTCTTAGGATCTTGGGTATACACACACGTACCTGGCTTGATTTTCAAGCCACCGGTTCAAGACAAACTATGCAGTCAGCCACATGAGACCTAGTGTGTTAACCTCCATGCCACCTACTGGCCCCCATAAAAAAGTTTTAAAATGTCATTATGGTATTCTCATAGGTGTATTTTCTTAGATTTTTGTACATGATAACAAGGTCATTGATCCCTTAAGAAAAAAGTCAGATTTCAAATATTCATGCTAACCAAAGCTCCTCACCAAGTTTATAATTTATATAAGGTAGGATTAAGTGCATTTTATCAAAAGTTCCCTAAATATATGGAAAACAAATAAGTTGCTATTCTAATGACTATTTTAACAATTAACGTTAGTAAATTCCTTCCCTGTGCTTTCAGCATTTTAAGTGCTTTACCAACATTATTTCCTAATGGTGGTCACAACTTTACCAAGCAGGCTAACACACAGACAGGTAAGTGGTGGAGCTGGGACTTGAATCCAGATGATGTAACTCTGGATCCTGCACTTCTAATCACCAGGGACTGGGCCCGGGGAGGCTCACCCATACTGGTTTCAGTGGTATTGAAAGAACAAAGAGAAAGGAAGAAAACCACAGGCTCAAAAGCACATATGCATTGCCTGGTTGGGGGAAGCAGCACTGAAGGGGCCTTCAGAAACTTCAAAGATGGGTCAGTCCTGTAGCGTAGCAATTAAGTGCCATACAGAGGAAACTGGATCCCACACGGCCAACCAGGGTTTCAGCTCTGGCCTTGGCAACTTGAAAAACATACCAGGCATGTGCATGCATGTGCACATATACACATGCCCAGGATCCTGACAGAAGGTGCTTTCTCTCTCTTGCCATCTCTTTCTCTTTTTTCTCTCTCTCCTCCTCTTTCTCTGGCATTAAAAAGAAAATGTGTGCGGTATCTTGAGTATAAACTTTTTACTCCAACTTTTAAAAAAATAATTATTTAATTTTATTTATTAGTATTATTTTTTAATATGACCAGAGACAGAGAAGGGCAAGGGAGTAAGAAAGCAAGTCGCCAGGTCTAGGACTCAAACCATGTTCAGCCATGTGGAAGTCCAGTGCCTTAACCATCATGGCACCTGCTGGTCCAAATTCCAACTTCAGTTCTATTTTGCATGTACTTTTGAAGCCTTCACATAATATGGTTCAGAGGAAAAGGTATAAAAATTGGAATTAGGTTGATTGATTATTGAATTGTGGCTATTTACTGTTCATTATTACATGACCTCGAGTAAGTTAAATATCTTTCATTTCCCTTTTCCTCATCCGGACTTTGTAGATTTGGGATAAGCATGGAAAGTGAACACGTGCATGAAGGAATCTAATCCAGAAACATCCTAGAGCACTTGCATTTGTGAGTCTGACCCTTCACTAGATGCAAACGCCTAAGTCAGCTGCCATTCTCTCCTCGGCTCCTAGCACGGTGCCTGGCGCACAGAAGCTTGCCTTGGTTCAGACCAACCCCGGATCCATTAAGAGGATCCATTGCTAGCTTGATTTTTCAGCACCCACTGTTAGCTTGATTTTTCAGGTCCTAAATTTAGTCATCTAAGTCTATATGTTATACCAACAAGCAAAATTGGTTTCAAATGTTGCTTAATAAAAGAGGATAGAACACTAATTCATGTCCCCCTCTATTATTATACTATCTAAGCACGTAAACCCTTTAATTCAAACTTAATGCTGGGAAGGTTTATAAAGACAGAGAGTGGCCTCTAATTATCCTTGCTGGGGATCATTTACACTTTCATAAGTACACGGCAGTGCCACACTGATCTTTCCAAAACATAAACCTCACCACGTGACTTCCTGGTTCATACTTCTTTGTGGCTTTCAGGATAAATCTCTGAGCACAGCATGGAAAGCACTTCATGCTCTGACAATGACCCAGCATCTATCCTTAATCTCGCCCTTCCCTATCCCACCCTCACAAATCTTTCCTCCTCCACTGGAGCCACTCAGGACTTCAGTTCCCTAAAGAGGCCAGGCATGGATTCTCTTACCTCTGTACTTTTTCACATAGCAACTTCCTTCTTCTAAAGTGCCTTCCTCACCCACCACCTGGGTAATTCCTATTTGTTCTCAAGCCTCAGCTTAGAAAAAACGTCTACCAGTCGGGTGGTAATATCCCTGACTGAGTCAATATACAGTGTATACTGGATGGAAAAATCTCGTTTTTTATACTGTAATGATGTACAGTGAATGAATGTTAAGAAATAAATTTAAAATTAAAAAATAAGAAAAAAGAAAAAACTTCTACCAGAAAGCACTCCCTGGGGCCAGCAGGTGGTGCGGTAGTTAAGGCACCAGATTCCCACAGTTAAGGCCGACCACAGTTTGAATCCCAGACCTGAAGACTTAAAAAGTCACACCGGACATGTGTGTGTGTGCGCACCCAAAGTACCAGGAGAATAGAGGAGAAGGTATTGAATTACAGCAATCCATGGAGGGTGATTTCTCACTTTCCTTCTCACTTTCTCCCTCTTCTCTCTCTGGTGAGTACAAGTGCCCTACAGCAAAAACCTTTTTAAAAAGAAAAGAAAACCTTCCCTAACATCCTCCTTTACCTGCTAAATGTTTGGGTGAGGACCCCTTCTTTGCTCCTGCAGTACCTACCTGTGTATACTCCTGGGATGGAACCTCCACTCTGTGCTCTTTTCTTTTCTTTTCTTTTTTTTTTTTTTTTTTTTGAGAGGTTTTTGCAATAGGGCATGTGTGCTCGCCAGAAAGACAGAGAGAGACAGAAAGCGAGAAATCACCCCACAGAGGGGATGGTCATGCCGTAATCCCTTCTCCTCCATTCTCCTCTCGGGATCTTGGGCACGCACGCACATGTACCCGGAGTGAGTTTAAGCCACCGGGTCTGGGATTCAAACCGTAGTCAACTACATGGGAGTCCAACGACATAGCCATTATGCTAACTGCTCGTCCCCCATTCTGTGCTCTTTCTGTATCTTCCACTATGTCCTATCTCTCTTTGAACATCTGCATAGCCCAGCACCGGGTGCATAGTGGGTAGTTAACAAAGATTGATGAATAAAGTAAAAGAACCTTTTTTGTTCCTGTGGAAAGCTCAATACAAATTTATTGACAAAAGTAGACCTCTTTTCCTATTGCTTAAGGAAAAATGAATGCAAAGTCAAGCTGAACCATCTTAGTGAAGCATAGTTGAAGGCCAATTTGAACATGGCAAGAAAAAAAATAAACTCAGAGAAAAGAGGATCTGAAATGCTATCTGGTTAACAAAAAAAGGGCAGAGGGAGGCAAGCATTGCAGATTGGTTACGCCATAAGGAAATGGAAGGTAAAGCATCGTGACACTTGTGGCTTTAGTCTGAGATCTACTCAGTCGCTGACTTAAGTGTATTTCTAAGTAAGTACTCTATTACACGAGATTATCAACTGAAAGTAATAGAGCAAAGAGAAATCTCTACTTTCTGATGAATACTTAAAAGGCCTGCTATTAACAAGAAATGCCATATGCTAGAAAAAGAGTTCTCTAAAACAATACATTTAACTTCTCTTTTAGGAGCAACAAATGTCTAAAGACCATTTAGAATTTTTCAGAAGTTTCATGCACAAGTTAAAAAATGATTAAAAACACGGAAAAGTACATTACTACATTGTGAAGTTTTACAGCAATTCAGTACCATTATTTGCCATTGTCTCTACTGTATTTTTGGCCAGCCTGTGTTTCATCTTTTATACCTTAGTGCTTAGATGTGTTATTTGCCCTTAAACACTATCCTGACTAATGTACAAGTTACTTATCTGACCTGTAACAGATATCCATGTCTTCTCTAGAAACCAATCCACACTGTACAGATCAGTTAGGCGAATAAAAAAAAAATGATAGCAAAATTAAAATGGGCAGAGTAGTATGTGAGGATACGCTTTATTCTTTGAGGTAAAGTGCATACTTTCGACTACAAAGAATCAAGACAAAAATGAAGAGGACAGTAAACACACCTGCGTTATGGACAGAAAAGGGAAGCAAAGGTGTAAGGGAGAAAAAACTGTGTTGAAATTGCTAGTGGTTAGAAGAGTACACTAGAACACATAAATGTCTATCTACTTTTAACATGTTATTTTGCCATGATATAAGAGTTAAAAGTAAGATATATTTGGGTTTGAATTCCAGCTTACCAGCACTTCCCAGTCATGTGACTACTGGGTAAATAACTTAACCTCATCTTAGACTCAAGTTCCTCATTTATAGAAATGGTAGGTAGCACTTGCAGCAATCCACGGCCTGGTGGTTAAGGCGGCTGAATCCCACGTGGCCAACTGAGCAGTCTGAGCCCTGGATATGGTGGTTGAAGAGACACACTGGGAGCTTGTGCATGCATGCCCAAAATCCTGAAAGGAGGAGAAGTGGAGGAGAAGGAATTTCAGCATGACCATCTCCCATGGTGGGGATGCTTTCTCATTTCCTCTCTTCTCTCCATGATTTTTGGCAAAAAAAAAAAAAAAAATTGTTTTAAGTTATTATATATCAGAATTGGAAATACTATGGTAGTGAAGAATTAAAAGGCTTGGATGTAATAAAGGTAGACAGATATTTAAAACATGACTTTTTTTTAATGTTTTTGTCTTAGGGCACATATACTAATAGAAGAGGAGAGAGTGAGTACAGAGTGCGGGGAAGTGAGAAATCACGCCCTGGGATTGGCAATGCCGCAATTCCTTCTCTTCCATTCTCCTCTCGGAACTTTGGGCACACATGCACATGTGCCTGGCATGATTTTCAAGCTGCTGGGGCTAGCACTGAAACTACAGTCAGTCATGTGGAAGTCCAGTGCCTTAACCACCATGCCATGTGCTGGCCCCATAAATATGATAATCCTTCAAAATTAAGCGCTTAGAAGGCCAGCTTATGCCAGGCGCTCTAAGTGCTTTACTTATGTGATTGTTTAATCCTTATAATAACCTTGTGAGATGCATACTATTATTTTGCTCATCTTACAGCTGAAGAAACTAAGGCACAGCCCAAGGTCACACAGTAAGTGGTAAAGAAAATAATTCAAATATAGGTAGTCTTGCTCCAGAGATGATAGCAATCAATAATAATGATTTTTAAGTTCGCTTAAACAAAAGCTCTCTTTCAGCTTGACTGAATTGTGCTTTTGTTTCCACCAAAATGCTAACTTCTAAAGGCCACAGAACTCTGGTCTAGAGTACAGCTCAGCTATTCCACTGCCCTCGTACCTTTCACAATTATGAGCCTTCCCTTCTTCAAAGTGAGATGCTACTGCCCTAGGTTATACTTTGGAAAACACAGGTATACAAGACAGTTTGCCCAATAGCCTTTTCTTCCCAGAACAGATACAATCTCCGGATATAACTGATAATACAAGAGAGGACCAAAAACAGGGCTTCTCGTTGTGTAGCTATGGCACTTCAGGCCATTTTTGCGGCTAGTGACTGTGGTGATAGGTCTGGGAAAGAATTCCAATTTGTCCTTTTCTGGTTATGCTTCTAGAGAGGAGCAAGAGGTAACCAAAGATGAATAAGGCAGTTTCTGTCCTCCTAATGTTTGTGGCCTAGTTGGAAATGATGACACAGTTCTTTGAATTTGCCATTTACATTCAAAGGTCTTTCTGACAGTGCCATTCCCAGAGATAAATAATTTACTGTTTGAGAGAATTCACTTCAATATTTACTGAAGACCTACTACATGCTAAAAATTATTCTAGATGCTGGGCATATAATGATTTAAAAAAAAAAAAAAAAGAGTGAGAGAGACAAAAATCTCTGCCTCTACACAACTTCCATTCTAGTGTTCGTAGGTGTGAAAGTTGTATGCTTCAGTGTAGTTCAATTATTTATTATTTACTACATACTGAACACTATCTGAGGTAAATGATAGGGAATGAAAATATCAGTAAGGCATAGCATAGGCCCAGCTGCAGTAATGCAGGTGGTAGGTAAAGCACCACTGCACAATACTGGAGCCATATGAGAAGGCCCAGGGTTCGGATCCTAGGCAGGCCTTTACACACCAGGTGCACCTGTCAATACTGGCTGGCTAGAAGACCTGGAGGAGGACTACAGTGTGACAGGGCCCTTTTGGAGGTCTGTGTTGTCTGCATGTCACTCTGTCTCCTTTTCTTAATAAGAAAATTAAGTAAAAAGACATAGCCTATAGTCTAATTGAGAGCACAACTATAGAGGAATAACTTACATAAATGAGTAATACTTAAAATAAAAGTCCTTAGAAAGCAAGTAATCAAAAAATATGTACAGTGGGCCAGGAGGTGCTATGAAAGTTAAGGCAGCTAGATTTCACACGGCCTACTGCACAGTTCCAGTCCTAAACACAGTGGCTTGAAAACCACACAGGGCACGTGTGTGTGCATGACTGAAATCCCAAGTGGAAAATAAAGAAGATGGGATTGTGGTATGCCATCCCCCCTGGGAATTATTCCTCACCTTCCCTTTCTCTTTCTCTGGCAAGCACAAGTGTGCTACAAGGGGGGGGGGGGGGTGGGGGGGAGAAAGCCCAGTAATGTTAGAAGGTATAAGGAACAATAGCAGGAGGCTGCAGAGATGTTTTTCAAGGACAAATATGTGTAAGTTGGTCAAGTAGCCAAGGAAAGAGGTGCGGTAGATATCTGTCATTCTTTTTGGCAGCCTAGTAAGGATATGATTTCCCATTACCTCAGAATCTCTTCCTAGTTGGGGGCATTCTCCATTATTTTATGCTTTAACACTCCAGAAGTTTGTGATGTCATATTATTGTTTTCTTGGCCTTCCCCATAGCCAGGACATGGGCAAATGACTAAAGTTCCAACAATCAGATACACCCTCATCTGGCTTGGAATGACAAACGAATGAGTCAAAGGAATGAGTATAATTGCCCTCTCCCTGGTGGCAGAAGGGAAATAGATGCAGTATAACAACTGGTAGTAATATTTGCTCTTGTATCCAGCATCCAGGGTTAGCAGTGTTGATAATACAAACCATAGAATCTAACGTTCAGTAGTAGTGTAACTGGCAAATTTGATGCCCATTAATGGGTTTTACCCCTAGACCCATGGCCTGAATTTGATTTCCCTGCAGGTTCTGTGAGCTCTTCAATAATTTTTTTAATTAGTTAATTTATTTCTTCCGTGAGAGAGAGACTGTCTCCTCCCCAGCAGGGTCTTCACACCACAATTCACCCCGAGCCTCAGCCAGCTCAGATCACAGGCATGTACATGCACACCCCTCAAGTATAGAGAGGTCTCAAGACATGAACCCAAGACCTTCCTTCATGGGCCAACTTGCATCAGTACAACACCACCATCTGGCTCTCAATATCCTTTGAATAAATCCCATTTCTGATTAAATTAATAACCACTTATTTCTGTTGCTTAAAATTAAGACTACTACTTGAACTGGAGAGAAGGGCATTTCAGGCAGAGGGGAAAGAAAAAGCAAAATAAGGAAAGTACATTTAGCCTACTGATTAAGAGGAGGGACTCTGAGACTAGACACATCTGAATTTGAATCAAGGTTGTACTTTTCACTAGCTATAAATCTTGCTCATCGTATGTCATCTCTCAAAACCTCAATTCCGGCTTAGTAGGAACTTTATTAGGTTGTTTGGAGAATTAATGAGATCATGTTAATCTGTGTAAAGCTCTTACTAGGTGACAAAGAGTAAGAACTACACAGATGATTTTTTTTGTTACTAATAATGATGATAAACATAGTATATGGGGAAAATATGAACAATTTGATTCTGTTGGAGTTTAAAGCAGAAGGGTGTAAGGAAAAGAGGACAGAAAGAGGTCATAGACAAATGTTTGTCTATTTGTTTTTAGAGAGATTTTTGCTATATGGCACACGTGTGTTCACCAGAGAGACAGAGACAGAAAGCAAGAAATCACCTCTGAGGGATGGCCATGCCACAATCCCTTCTCCTCTCAGGATTTTGGGCACGCATGCACACGCACCTAGCATGAGTTTAAGATACCAGATCCCAGACTTGAACCGCAGTTGACTACATGGGACTCTAGCAAACGTATCTATTATGTCATCTGCTGGTCTACATAGACAAGTTTTAAGTCACATTAAAGAAGCTGAGCATTGCTGGCAGGGCCACTTAATAGTGATTAGTAGGAGAATTATATTGAAATACAAATACTATGCCTCTCTTAAACTATTAGCCAGGAAAATGACATAACTAGGTTTTGCATTGTATAAGTATTCTCTATGTTTATAGTTCAACTTGACTACTGTACTGTGTATATGCAGGCTGTAATTGTTATTGCTGAATATAGATACCATACAAACTGAAGCTATTTCATTCTAATAAGTAAAATTCCTCCAAAATTTTGCATGTCATCTATCAATATGTTTTGAAGGCAGATCAGGTAAGGTTGGATCTGTATTTCAAATGGTAGCTGCTCCTTTGTTTGATCTGACTGATAACTAACTTTTGAGTGAGGAGAAATGGGGAGGAGGAATGAATCCTGAGGTGATTGACAAAAGAATCACATTTGAAAGATTGATATTCTTCTATGGCTTTAATGTTGTCAAATATCACTTTTTCTTTTTTTTTGGTAAAACATATTATTATGTATCAGCATCTTGATATAGTCTATATTGAGTTAAAGATGAAAGATTTTATTGTCCAGCCAAGAACAATCAATATGACCATTTCAGTGTGTGTAGTATTACCTGCCAAATGCTAATAGGCATGACATTGTTTCTGTTAGCACCAATCCTGGCACCAAATACACAATCTCATAGTTACTCTTCACTTCTGCTTTCCATTTACCATGTGTTTCTGCCTCTTTCCCCTCAGTTCATCTCTACCATTACCTCCTCTCCCCACTCCTGCTCCACACCCATATCTGCCTTAGAGAAGCATTCTTTGATCTGCTTTTGATTTTCATAGTAGCAAACTTGGGTCACTGTGTACAACTCAGGACCAGTGCTGAGAGAGACAATGTATGAGTTTGCTGAAGAGTTAAGGGAGGTGACACAAACAGAACCCAAAATGTGCTCTGTAACTTCTGAGTGCTTTACTTAATTTTTGGCCACTCCCATCTGCTTTGGTAGTGCTGCAGTTTAGTCAACGTGGGGGAAAAGATACAGACTTTTTTTTTTTTTTGGAGAGGTTTTCGCTATAGGGCGCATGCGCTCGCCAGACAGACAGAGAGAGACAGAAAGAGAGACAGAAAGCGAGAAATCACCCCCCCCCCCCCCAGGGGGGATGGCCACGCCGCAATCCCTTCTCCTCCGTTCTCCTCTCGGGATCTTGGGCACGCACGCACACACACCCGCATGAGTTTTAAGCCACCAGGTCTGGGACACGAACTGCGGTCAATTACGTGGGAGTCCAGCGACATAGCCTTACGCTAACTGCTGGTCCCAAGATACAGACTTTTGAATCAGACAGCCGGGTTTAAATTCTAGGTCTAATACTCAAGGACCCTATTACGTAGGTTCTATTATACTCATCTTACAGAGGATCATATTGAAGCCCAGGGAGATTATGTAACATGCATTCGAATGTGTATGTTGTATTTGGCGTGCTTTCAAAAATTTCAGCGTGTTACCGATATAAAGTTCCATGCTCATATCTTTTTATAGGCTCAATTTTATTTTCACTTTACTAGGTCGTTGTGGCTAGGGCCTGATAGCTACCAAAGATCTCAGAGGAACATACACCTACTAGAACTGGACAAAGGCTGTTTCAGGGATTCCCTGGAATCCTATTTTTCCTTTGCTTTTTGAAAATAACATCCAGTTATTACTTCAGTCCAGTTCTGAGCAGTACTATTAATGCTGTTCAGAGACTAGAGATCATTACATAAGTTAGGTACCAGTTTCCGGAGGGCCAGAGCCACTCTCTGTCATATTCTTAAGCACAGCACCTAGGCCTTTATCTAGCGATATAGCACGGGGTACTTCTGGCTTGATCTGGGCCATTCTGGAAGGACAAGAGGTAACCTTTTCCTCAAGCACATTTGTCTTTGCCTCAAACATACTTGTCTTAGAACTCCCTACTAGAGAGGACTGATCTATGACAATACGCATGTTTCCCTGACCACCAATGTGTTACTAGTCTACAGACTGTGTTAAAGAAGCAGGTAAATTGATTAATCTAGAATTAACAAAACTCTCCTTGCTGCTTTTTAAACAGTATGAAATTGGAATAAAAATTATATTAATAATAATGAGATCTGACTTTGAGGGTTTACTATGTGCTGATTATTCATCTATGTGCCAGTTATTAAGTACTGCTGAATTACATGTTTTACCCACATTAATTTAATTTAGTTCTCTCTTAATAATGCTATGGTCCACTATTGCTTTGATTTCAAAGTTCAAAATTCAGAGACTAGATCATTGTGTGAGGCAGATATCAGCTTCCTAAAGGCCAGAGTCATCCTTTTGGCATATTCTTTAACACAGCACCTAAGCCTTTGGCAATGTCTGAGCCAGGCAGATGGACACCTTGTCTTTTCTCACCACAGGACTGAAAATACCAACACCTGGCTTGGTTCCAGATTGCTTTGGGCTTTCAGGCCACTAAACCCAAGGAAAATCATAGTGTGCTAGAGCAGACACAAGAAAAATAACCACTGGTTTGGTTCTGCCAAAGAGGACCAAGTCTCAACTGAAGCATCATAAGGAGCTTCAGACCACTGTTCAAAACAGATTCACATGCTACTGATACGGCATGACAAATCATGTAAAAGGGGTGGATTTTTTTTCCCATTTTAATTTGTTTCATATATTATTTCAAAAACATGTTAAATCCAATTCACATTTGTGTTGTTCTAACAAATAGGTGATTTCATTTATTGCTGTGAGAAATGGAGCAATAGATGCAGTCATAAAATACTAAACCCAGTCAGTAATAAAAAGCTTTATGAGATCGTGGTTTTTTTTCCCCTATAACTATTAGGAACAACCTAATATGGTAGTTGAACATAATAAGCACTCAAAGTTTGAAAATTTAAATTATAGTAGTAGTACCGAAGTACTATTTTCTTTTTCTTAAAAATTATTGATTTAATTCTATTTATTATTATTATTATTATTATTATTATTTTAATTTGCCATAAGGTATGCATGCTCACCAGAGAGAGAGAGAGAGAGAGAGAGAGAATGCAAGCTGCCAGGTCTGGGACTCGAACCACAATTGGCCATGTGAGAATCCAAGCACCTTAACCACCACACCACCTGCTGGCCCCCTAAAGTACAATTTTTAACTTCAGTTGAAAGTTGTCCCATTTCAAAATGTTAGAATGTTTGAAATGTTTTATGTTAAAGAGCAATTTCAAACAAACATCCAGGAATAAAATAAATATTGATGTAAAAAGTTCTGTAGTTACCACTAAAATGCTATCTTTAGCTATCTCTGGGTTCATTTTTATCTTTACACTTCTTTACATTTCCTAAAATGAACATATGTTATTTCTACAGCCATAAAAAGATGAAGTAGAATCTATTCTAAACAGATCAAAAATAATATCAGAAAATTTACAAAGCACAACTATGAGTTTAATATGGAGTAAAGATTATTTTATTTCCTCAAGGCAGTAAGGAAAGAAAAATAATACCAAAGGATTCCAAACCTTTGGGAAATACTATAATGTAATTACCTATAACTTATACAAATATGTTAACTATAAAATAACATAAAAGTATAGTTGTATAAAGAAGCTACATGTAAATGCATGTGTTTATTTCTTTGTTGTGTCTAATCAAAGCTATCTTGTTCCGCTATAAATTAATATAAATCATGTAATCTGGAAAAAAAAAAAATACCAGAGAGCAGCTTGAATTCTATAAACCTTTGTTTGAGAAAAGCCCAAAGTAATTCACATGTGTTACTTTTCAAAAAGTTTGGGAGATGAAAGTAATATGTTCCACTTTGTAGTTAGGGAAACTAAGTCACAGCCATTACAAAAAAACAAAACCAAACAAACAAACAAACAAAATATATAATATATATGTAATCTTCAATAATTCACAAAGTGAATGGAAAGAAAGACTGGGATTGGGATTTGGTCCTTCTGACAGCCATTCCACTGAGTAGCTGGACCATTCAGCCCTGCCTCTGTGGACAAGTTGAAGCAAAAAACTAACTTAATAAAAAAACAAAAACCAGTTGAACAGGATAGTTTTGTAGGCAATATACCAACAACTCAGTATAATAATACCCGACGCTAGGTTGCTTTGTGTTTTGGTACATATTATAACTATTCACTAACCACAGCCTCGATAGATGGTGGGCTATACCAATCAAGCTGTTCATAGAGAGCTGAAATCAAAACCCACTGTAGGATTATCACAAAGAAAAGTCAAACGAGAAATCTACAGGAAGAAAAAACTAATGTCTTCCTCTAATCAAGCTTCAATACATAAATAAAGTAGGATAAGCATGTTGGAAAGCTAAGCATCCTTTATTTTTCCCCTCTAGTTCCAGTAACTCTTCCCAAACTACCACTATATATCTGTCAGTGATTAACAGGACTCAAGAGAAGTAAAAACACTATTCATTTCATCCAATTTCCTTCAGAGTGGATAACACCTGAGCTTTTCCTAGAATATTTTTTTAAAAACTTCACCTTTAAAGACCATTTCAAAAATTAAAAGGACCTAGGGAATATGATTTTCTCTTTACAGTTAACAATACTACTTCTAACTTCTTCTTTCTGCTCATATATATCAAGTTAAAGCATTAGACTTTTTAAAAAGAAATAATAAGGGGCCAGCAGATGGCATAGCGGTTACATCGCTGGACTCCCACACAGTCAATCATGGTTAGAGTCCAGGAACTGGTGGCTTGAAAATCACACTGGGCATGCGTGCATGTGTGCACAAGATCCTGGGAGGAGAAGGGAGGAGAACAGATGACTGTGTGGCTATCTCCCCTGGGGAGTGATTTTTCACTTTCTCTCTCACTGTCTCTGTCTCTCCCGTGAATGCATGCACCCTAAAGCAAAACTGCAAATAAATAAAAATAAATAAATAAATGAAATAATAGAATAGGATCCCTAGTCATATGCCAATTTCTAGAAACTGCACAAGACTGAAACAAGTTTTCAAGATCAGTTATCTAAAGAATCTAAAATTTACTAAGTAAAGGTTATTTAACATTCCCTAGCCAGGCTGAAAACATTCTATTCTTTGCTGTTTACTCTGTAACTAGGCAGAATACATTTCTTTCCCCAAATGAATAAATTTCCCCTTCCCATAGAGCTTGGCTGTCTCCCTGGCAAGGTAGCACACAGAACAGCTGCTCTATTACCAATATAAAAGCAATCCCATCTGATCTAATTGCAAAACATATGGACAGACTGAAACCAAAATTTTAGGGGCTCTCTGTCTTTAAAGGAAGATACCGAGATCTTCTACTAGTGAAGATTGTAAACAATGCCATGAATTCAAATTTTGCACAATTTAAACAAGATCTATTTCAATAGCCTATTTTAATTAATTTTTAAGGTCATGCTTTAAATTCCCCAAACAGAATGAGACTGAAAAACAACCAGCTCTATGTTTACAGCCTCTCCTGAAGAAATCTTCATATGTCACCCCTACCCTATTTAAGATTTGTTGGGCCTCAGAACAGTCTCTTTTCCTGATTTCGACGTTTAGTAATCTTCATTTCTTAAGAATCACAATTGGGCTGGCCCCATAGACTAGTGGTTAAAGAAATAAAATCCCACATGGCTGACCAAGGTTCAAATCACGGGCCCTGTGGCTTGAAAAACACATTGGGCACATGTGTGTGCATACCCTAACTCCCAATAGGATGGAGAAACAGAGAAGAAAGGAGTGTAGCACAACTATGCCCCATTAGGGGTTACCTTTTCTCTTTCCCCCTCTCTCTCCCTCTAGTGAGAGCAAATGCTCTCTGACGATTAAAAAAAACGGGGAGGGGGGACCACAACTCACTAAGACTAAGCAAATATCTCTAATGCAGATTAAACTTGTTGAGTCAATGACAGAAATTATAGCTAAGTGGTCCTAGGTAATATTATATTATCTAACTTGATCACATATAAGTAAAAACTAACCAAGCTTTTCACAACTTTGATTCTTCTTTTTCTTTTTAATTTTTTTCCTTTTTTTTTTTTTTTTTTTAATTACTGAAGGGGCATGTGCTCCCAAAGGAGAGCCAAAGAGACAGACAGAGAAGTCATCCCCCAATCCCAGTGGTGTATGGTAACACCACAATCCCTTCGCTCCTTCATTTCTCCATTCTGTTGATGTTTGGGACATGCACACACATGAACCCGCAATTTTTTCTTTAAAAAAAAAAATTTTTTTTATCTATTTATTTGCTGTGATTTTCTCTTTCTTTCTTTCTTTCTTTTTTTTTTTTTTTTAGAGAGAGATTTTTTTGCTATAGGGCATATGCACTTTGCGGAGAGACAGAGAAAGAGAGACAGAAAGCGAGAAATCACCCCCCCAAGGGGGATGGCCACACTGCAATCTCTTCTTCAGTCTCCCCTCAGGATATTGGTCACACTCACACATGCACCTGGCGTGACTCAAACTGCAGTCATCTGGCTACATGGGAGTCCAGTGACATAACATTACACCATCTGCTGGTCCCTATTTGTTGTGCTTTTCAAGCTACTGGGTGTGGGATTTGAACTGTGGTAAGAACCCAGCACCTTAACCACCATGCCCACCAGCATGTTTTTCAAGTCATGTGGGATGAGATTACAACTGTGGTTGGCTATATGGGATCTGGTTCCCTTAACAACTAGGTTATGGGGCCAGAATGTTTTTTCTTTTTCAAAATATCTTTCATGAGAATGAGAGAGAGAATGAGAGAGAGAGAGAAGCACCGTTGACTGTTTGATCATGCCACAATCCAGCTAATCAGAATCTTGGGTTTCTAGGTGCTCACTTGCCCAGCATGGTTGAGATGATTCCAGAGCTAAACCCATGGTTAGCCATGTGGCTTTCAATACTGCAGATTAGTACACTACCACCTTTACCACTGAGGCTGGGCCTCAAAAATCTTTACTGAAAGGAAAAAAATCCAATATACAAACTAAATGGGAACAGAGCTGATTAAAGCATAGGTGCTAATGTGGAGGAGAGGATGAGAACTGAGGACTGGGGATGAAGGGTTCTGAAGTAGACGTCTTGCCATTTACTGGCTCCCAAACACATCTGAGGAACTCCAAGTCACCAAATAATACAGTTCAAAAACCACAAACCTAGTTAATTGTATAGATGAAATTACTTGCCCAAGATTATTTTAGAGCTAATACAAAAACTCAAGGTCCCACTTATAATTGTTCAGCTTTTTAAATTTAACGATTCTGTCTACAAAAGTCATCAAATGTTGGGACCAGCAATTAGTGTAATGGCCATGTGGCTGAACTCCCATTTAGTCAACCACGGTTCGCGTCCCGGACCCGGTGGCTCAAATTCACACCGGACACGTGTGTGTGCGTGCCCAAGATCCCAAGAAGAGAATGGAGGAGAAGGGATTGCGGCATGGCCATCCCCCCTGGGGGGTGATTTCTCGCTTTCTGTCTCTCTTTCTGGCGAGTGCACGTGCCATATAGCAAAAACCTCTCCAAAAAAAGAAAAAAGAGAAAAAAAGTCATCAAATGTTCATGTGTCTATTGTTCCCCCTTTAGTGAAGAAAAATAAAAGTTATGCATCAAAAAGTGAACAATTAGTGCAACAAACTAGATCTCAAAGAGCTCCGCTTACCTTAAGGAAGTTCTCATATTTTCCTCATGTCATTCCAATGAGTGAAGGTAAAAGGAGGAAAGTTCTTTTCTAAACTAAGGCAAAGATCAAGATTACATTATTTTCCTCAAGAACATACTGCACATCTATTTCGTATTCTTAACTCATTCAATCACTAAATGTTTACTGAGAATCTGCTTGGGCCAAACAGTGGGGGTATACCTCTGAACAAAACAAGTAGAAGTTCCTATTCTCACGGAATTTGCAAACCACATAGTTTGGGCAAACTAACTTCCCAAGTATCAGTATTTGCCATCCTGAAGGTAAGGATAATAATGTTTAACTGCTGCACTAAGAATTACATGAAATTTGGGACCAGCAGTTAGAGTAATGGCTATGTTGCTGGATTCCCACGTGGTCGACCGCGGTTCGAGTCCCGGACCCGGTGGCTTAAACTCACGCCGGGCGCGTGTGCATGCGTGCCCAAGATCCCGAGAGGACAATGGAGGAGAAGGGATTGCGGCGTGGCCATCCCCCCGGGGGGTGATTTCCTGCTTTCTATCTCTCTGTCTCTCTCTGTCTGTCTGGCAAGCGCACGCGCCCTATAGCAAAAACCTCTCCAAAAAAAAAAAAAAAAAAAAAAAAATCTAGAAGAATTACATGAAATTAAGCCCATCACTTCCCTTCATTCTGATTCTGCTTTTCACTGAACAATCACTGAGTACCTGCAACAGTCAGACATGTTTCAGGAGCCAGGAATAACCTCACTCTTGCCCAGTTAGACACTGATGGTGCAGGCTGCCCCACAGCCTAATGGCTAAGAGAGCGGAATCCCAAGCAGCCAACCACAGTTTGACTCCCAGCACCTGCTGCATGAAAAACATGACAGATGCATGTGTGTGCAAGTCCCAAATCCCTCCAAGATAGAGAAGTGGAGGAAAAGGGATTGTGGTGTGACCAAGCCCCATTGGTGGGTGCTTTCTTCCTCTCTTTCTCTCTGGCAAGCACATGTGACCTCTGGCCAGAGAAATGAGGGATTGGAGGGAGGAAAGGGAGGGAACCAGAGAAAGAAAGGAAGAAAGGACAGAAGGAAGAAATTGAAGGTCCCTCCTGCTAGGATGCCTAACAGAGGGACTTATTTCCAATTCAGGCAGAAACTGGCACACTCTGATGCCCGATGCTATAAATGTCCCACACTCCTCCTTCATCACACCCTCATGAATAAAATCTTGAATATATATATATATATATATATATATATATATATATTCTTTTTAAAAAGAATTAAATGACATGATGCATGTAAAAAAAGAAATCCTGACAGATAATGAGACAGATAATAATATGTGTTCAGTTAATATGAGTTACGTTTCCTGCCAAATTGTCGAATATCAGATTGGAAGTGACAGGTGAGAGAATACTTTTTCCTACTAACACACTGATTGGAAGTAATACAACTAAAATAGTAGGTTAAAATAATCCCAAACAGATTTGTACTCTAGGAAAGGAGTAAACAATATTTTGAAATGAAGAAATGAAATTTCTGTGAGCCTTCCCAGTCAAGCTCTGTAGTGTGCCTTATTATCTCCATCACCATTTACTTTCAATTACTGCTGGGCCCTTTCCAGAACATTCAGCCTTATTCACTGCTTAGGAAAGAAAATACAAAGCAATTCTTCTCCAAATTCCATTTTCCATCATAAAAATATGGACAACTAAACCAACCCCAATTTACACTCAACAAAATAGGTGTGAAAGACAAAGGTCTGAAAAACAAATGATCAAATGCCAAACCTACCAAAAACTTGCAAAGGTCTGGCCAATACTTGCCAATAAAAATACCAACAGAAGACAGAAGCTAAGCCCTTTTGCACTTATATAATACCCTGAAATCAACAAAATATAAATAGATGCCAGAGTCTTGAAGATTCTAAGTAAACCATAATGCCCTGCGCATTTGTTAATTATTAGAAGCACTCTGTTCACTATTAACTTTAATTAGATTTCTACAGGGGAAGTTCTGTAATTCAAAAGATCAAACATTTGTTTCTCAACCAAATTAAATCTTTTATATTGGTATGCATCCCAAATCCACCTACAAACAGCTCATATTATTCCTAAATAGAAAAAGAAATTTGCTACTTATTCAAAGTACTTGATTTTTTAAGAGGCAGGTAATGCCTATTATGACAGTTTTTTTTCTTTATTACTTCTCAGGAGGAGAAAAAAAAAAAGGAAGAACAACAAAGAAAACCTCAGAACAAAAAGAAAATCTTTTCTGTATTTTCTTTTCCAAGAAGAGAAAATTAATACTATGTCTTGAATATTGTATAAATGATGACACTTTCTTACAAGTGGACATAACAATCTAAATTAAAGAGACTAAAGACAAATCAAAAGGAAAGAAGTCAAAGTCACAGAGAAAGAGAGGTTTTGTTCTGAGTGCAAAGTGTTCAACCCCGTGCACCCTGATACCAGGACATCTTCAAGGACTTTTTGTTCATCTAGAAAGACTTCTTGGAAGAATTAGGCTTTGAGGAGGCACTGAAGGAGGACAAAGTGGTAAATTGTTAAATAGAGAGGGTAATTTGGTTCCTTAAAGATCATGGAAAGAATGGATGGGGCTAAGAGTAAGAGAGAAGAATGAGAAGAAACACAAAGTAGTTTAAATTGGGGGGAGGGAAGAAGCAAAGAAAATGAATCAGTTTTATTTATTTATTTTTTAATGACAGAAAAGTAATAGGGAAGATTTCCTCTGACAATAATAATTATTTCTGAAACAGTGGCATTACTAGAGATTATTTTGACACACATTTGTCACCTGTCCTTAGATACAGCTAAAAAGATCATTATTTTGAGTAAGCCGTTACTGTGATTCAAAACATATGTATCCAGACGTTATCTTTTTTGGCACAATTAAAAGAAAACAAACAAACAAAAAAACTCTTTAAAGTTACCAGTGCAGTTAGGGTAATTCTAGAGAGAAACAGATAAACCAAAATGTATATTTGAAAAAAGACTAAGTGATTCCAGAAGAGCTGCCTATTATACAATGTTAAAATTAGTAATAAAGATTTTTATATGACACCTAAACAAAAATCAAGTTCAAGGCAAAACGCATGTATTAAAGCTATTTATAACTAAAGACATCATCTAACTCTGTCTTTCAGCTAAACAAGAGCTTATATTTCTATTCTCTTCTGATCTATTAAGTACCCTCGAGCAATAATCTCCTGACCCATAATTTAACCATCAGTAAAAATGGCACTATGATACTTTTCTCCCATTCTTTTTATAAGGGTGCCAGGATGTCTAGAAGTTTATACTTGTTTAGAAACACTGAGATGAAAAGTAATGCACACTTTAATTTTATGGGTCTTTTAAAAAATCAAGATAAAAAGACCTAGTAAGATTATTTCAATGTGTAAATTTTCAACTAGCCAGAAGGCTTCCTGGGGACTAATTCAGAAGATTTGGAACTAATGTTCTGCAGTTTAACTAGGCTGCCTGAGGAACTAATCAAACTAAGGAATTTCTACAGAAAGCTAAGAACCTAGGGCCAGGAATAAGATATAGTAAATTTAGACATCCCTGGGCCTGGACCTAAAAAAGAAAAAGAAAAAAAAATGGATTTCTCCATTGGACCTGCTTAAAACCTAATCAAGGAAGAATAAGAGCTATCATTTAAAATTGCAGTTGTAAAACATTACAAAACAAAAAATTCAAATTCAAGCAGAAAGAATAATGAATAACATACCATAGAGCAAAGGGAGTAAATGCCAAAACCCAGACATTTTCTCAGGTTAATATCCAAGGGCTATTATATTAAGCAAAATAGCTCCTATTCTTCTCTTCTAAATAACTATGTCTTTAAATGCCAGTAATACAGACTCTGGAGCCAGAATGAATAGATTTGAATCTGGTTTCTACTATAGCTAGACTTCTTTCTGGGCCTCAGTTTCCTTGCCAATAAAATGAAGATAATTAACAGCACTTAACTCAGTAGTACCTAACTGTTCCAAAGACTAAATGAGTTAATATATACAAGGCACTTTAGTACCAGGAACATACGAAGTATGTTTGCAATTACTCTTACAGTAGTCCACAATACCTCAAACCTGATGCTTAACATCAGAAGCTCCAAAACCTCACATTTTCCTGTAACCATTGGTGGCAAATACCTGACCTGCCTCGAGGACATGTGGCACTAAAACCTGACCTGAATAGATGCAAGGCTACTTATCATTTTTCCTTATCCCACTTAGTAAGAATATACATGCATTTTGCTGCAAATATTTTAATGTGCATAATTACAGGATGCTGTCTCAGCCTCACCGGGATGTATTTACTAACTTCATAAAATCTGAAAAATTCTAAATTCTTAAAGACATCCAGCTTTACCGATTTTTTTTTTTCTTTAATTGCCAGAGGGAGTGTGCACTGGCCAGAGAAAGACAGACACACAGAGCCAGGAGGCGAAGGAGAACACTCCCGCCCCCACCGCCACCGTCATGGGTGGGGTCATGCCACAATCTCTTCTCCATTTCTCCATCTGGCTGGGATTTGGGCATGCACGCACGCGCACACACACACACACACACACCCCTGGTGTGTTTTTCAAGCTCTGGGACAGGGACCCAAACTGCACAGTTGGTCATGTGGGATCTGACTCCCTTAACCACTAGGCTGTGGGGCCTACCAGAGCCCCACAAGTTTTATCCAAAAGTTGTGGCTCTATATTACCTTTGGATCTTGAACAGTGTCAATTTCCTTAAAATAATAGTATCTTCTTAAAGAATTACAAATAAATAAGACCCTGAACCCATTAGTAGAGATGTCAGGACAGAGAAAACATTTTCTGGTACAGATAGGAGGACCCTATAGTCCCAGAATGTTTGTTTCAATTGAATCCATGGGTGAATTTTATTTACATGTCATAGTAGAGTTTTTAAACACTAACTTCTAGGGTTTAATTAAACAAAATCTATTTCATAACGTAAGTCACAAATAAGTAATTAATTCTCTCTGGGGGACATAAATGTTCCTTGAAAGATGTATACCAAATCATCACAGAACTTTAGAGCTGAAAGAGACTCTTGAGAAAGTCTCCCTTGTCTTCCAAACTGTTTTATCACCCATAAATTTATTCTCCCCTACGAAGTAAGAATAACCTGCCCTAACTTGTCCTTAGACTCTGTCTGTAGGAACACCCCGTAGGTAAATGTGAAAAAACTGGGTGGAGTACACTACCAGACTTGGGATCTCAAAGGATGATTTCAATCTAGCACTATTGCGTACATTTAATAAACATCTCAGGTAATACTTTAGAAAATGACAAGAATTTCCAAGTCCAGAATGCAGGCTCATGTAACACATAGTAAAAAATAAAAAATTTTTAAAAGCTTAGCTACTCAGTGAGTCAACAACACAACGTGGCTGCCAAAAACACTGCTGTGATTAGGGACTACTACATCAACAGCAGTATCACATCCAGAAAGAACGAGGCAACTGCCCTCTGCCACAAGCTCCTTAGAGCACATTTTAAGTATTTATGTTCCCCTCTATCCCATGATTTGGGAGAAACACAAAAAGACAGAAAAAGCCCAAAGAGAAGTGATGAGGATAGTGAGAGAATTTGAAACCAGGCCACATCAAGACCAGTTGAAGGAGTTGAAGATATTTAGCCCAGACTCAGAGGAAGCATGGTTATTGTCCCCAAGTCCCCAAACAACTGTCATGGCACAAAGAAAGCAGGCTTGTTCTGCATGGCCCCAAAGGGCAGAACCAAGCTACTCACTGTTAACTGCAAGGAAAAATATTTCAGTTAAGCCTATGTACATATTTCTGCTGTTGTAGGGCTACATTAGGAAACAGTAGCTTCTAAGGTCCGATTTAGCTCTAAAAGTCTATAGTTTAAAAATCAAACATTCGTTATTATCTCAGTGTCTTACTAACGATGATTATTATTCTCTAGTATCATAGCATCTTTCTTTAAAATGCACTAACCAGCCAACCAAACCAAATGTTTTGCCTAGTTTGCGGGAGGAAAGTGCCTTCTTGCTGGGCAATTAGTTTCAGTTTGCGGATCAGTGTCCCTGTAAACAAAAAGAGGCCCTAATTGAGGCGCAGGCAAGGGTTCTCAGCTAGAAGCCCATGAAAGAAATGATTAACTCCAAAAGCAGCTATAAGACCTATGTAATCAAATAATATATTCTCGACGGCACTCAGTCCTTACCTGAACATTGAAGTGAAAAATCCTGCACAACCACCTTCCCAAATGCCAACTCTGCAAACCAAATTAGCTTTCTCAAGCTCAATGACAAGTTTTCCTTCTGCCAAAGAGATATGTCTACTGTTTGAAACAGCCTGATGTCCTTGATCAGATAAAAGGTACTTGACTATTTCACCATAAAGCTAAAACTGCCTATCAGTAGGCACACAAACCCGGTTCAGTCGCTGGGAATTAGACACGAGCAATCTAGAGTGACTCACGGAAGAGCACACACTGCAGAATACTTAGAACACAGGAGGGTTACTGAAATTGGACATCCTTCTATTGGGTTGTTGGGAAAGTCATGATTCATCTTTGCACAGGAAAACAGAGCAAATACGTTATGAATTTTCCGACGACCCCATAGAACTTTTGTCACCCGGAGACCACTACAGACCTGTAAACAGATGTTAGCCCATGGCAGTGATTAAAAGCCTTGAACAACTTTTCAGGGGGCAAATGCTAATCAGCGCAACTTTACTTCACTTGAAATTGATTGGAATTCTAAGAAATTCCAATTAAATTAGAGATTATAATAAATACAGGATGGACTTTAACAATTAAACATTGTTCTCTGTGCTTTTGGAAGTAAATCCCAGAAATAATCTAAGCGTCTATAATAAGGTTTAGTTAAATGAATGGATACATTCTTACAATGGAAAATGCAACTTTTCAAAAGAATAAGGTAGACACTAGGTATTGACATGAAAAAAGTACAGGATACCACAGTTAGGGGGATATAGCAAGTTTCAAAACAACACGTATGGGATTAGCCCATGTTGATTTTTTGAAAAGCTATTTAAAAATACTCTGTGAGATTATGTTAATATATACTCAGGAAAAAAAAATGTTTGAAAAGAGATCCAACTACTAAGAGTAGGTAACCTCTAGGGATTGACTAGACCTCGCAGGCAGCAAAGAAGACTTCCACTTTTTCCTTTGTACACTACTAGTTGTTCATATTTTGGGCCAGTAAAGGGTTATCTTTGTGGTTTAAGAATAATGATACAAAAATAATAAAAGTAAAATAACATGAATCACACAGAGACTTATTTATCAGATACTAATCAAAGAGAGTGACCTGGCTACATAAATACATGTGCTTGAAATTCTGCAGAATATAATTCATTCTTTCTCTAAGTATTGTTCTTTACCAAAAAACAGTACAAGTCCCTACTAGGTTTCTCAAATGCTTTTTATTAAAGAAAAATAAATACATAAAGCCTGCTCGTAGCAGGACTCACAACACGCAGTGCTCATTCTGGACCAGGACTCGTTGTTAGCACTGTACTTACTTATCCCATTTTCACAGCAACTCTGTGTAATAGGTACCATTATCACCTTCATCTCACAGTTGAAGAAACTAACACCAGAGAGGTTAAGTGCCCGGCCCAAGTTTACAGCTAACAAGGAGCAGAGACAGAATTCTAACCTGAGGATGGACTTTGGAATCCACACTCTCAACTCCTCTGCTTCCTGTGGCTCACAATATGCCAGTCTCTCTATATGAACTCCAGCAAGGGTTACAGGTAACACCCAGCTAGTCAATGCATTCCTTGAAACTGGAAGAGATATAATCTTGGCTTTTTATGAGTGATTAATCTGCATTCCTACTTAGATCATTGCCAACCTTTGATGCAAGATTCAAGACTGTATTAAGGCTCATAACCAAGTGGGAAAAGTCTGCAAACTCAATTACAATCCCAAGTCTATACCTGACTCCACCGTAAATCACTGAGCCTAAGAATTAGGTCACAGATCCAGCTAGACAAATGGTTTCGACAAATCTCCACACCAACGCAAGGCAAAAGAACTCAGAAACTCTTTTCCAGCATCTTGACAAGGTAAGTTTTATATGTTTAGTTTCAGGCCCATTTTAGATAAAGGGGGAAAGAATAGGAGTTGTAACTTCACTTGAAGACTTCAACCAGTAGGAAGAAGAACCTGATTTTATGCCCAGACTCAAACAAAAATTGGCATTAATCAGCATCGGCAAAATTGAACATTCTAGCTTAAAGTGACAAAAACGGGCATCCCTACTTAAACCATGTATTTGTCCAAACATATCGACCTTGTAATTGAAGAAGAGAAAAAACAGTGCAAGGAAAGAATTTAACCTAATTTATAAATGTACTCAACCTAGATACACACCTGTCCCAAATGACCTACTGAATCCACTTATTTGCAGGGAAAACACGGATCACAGTGCTTTTTTTTTTATTTTACTTTTATTAGCTTCAGGTTACCTGTACTACTGTTTATAAGCAAAATCCTCAATAGCTCTTCCACCTGTCTCTCTCTCACGCACACACACACACCTGATATTTACATAAACAAGAAGAAATAAACAAGGGAACTGGAACTTGGAGAGGAATCCCTCGTACTCAGCTTCTGACCCACTGAAAGAGGTCCTATGCTGGCTTTCGAACTTAGAACCCAGACGAGGAGGCTGGGTGAGCGAACCCAACCAAAACTTTGCGCCCATTCTGGGTCTCTGACAAAGGCCAGAAAGCCGTGTTTGGAAGGAGATGGGATGCTGTCCACACCGCAGACGCCCCCTTTCCAGGGAGCACAGCCCAGGAGGGACAAAAGACTTTCCAGATTGGGGAAGGGCGAGTGGGGCCAGATGAAGCTTGGACCTCCCCCTGGGAGCCGAAATTTGGGGAGCCTTTGGGGCAAGAAACAAGCAATTCCAGCCAGGAGCCCGACCTTCGAGGCCCGGGGCCGGGTACGGATGGGCAGCCGCTGGGCAGGGTCCTGCCAGCGAGCAGGGGCTGGGACTCACCTGGGGGCGTAGGAGAGGGGGCCTCGGTGGCAGGTGGGGTGGGCGGGGCGCTGCTGCTGCCGGGGAGGACCGGGGTCGGGGTCCGAGGAGTGGTGGGCGCCGGCGCGGTGGTCGCTACAGGAGTGGTCGGCGCCGGGCCAGTGGTGGTCCGAATGGTGGTCGGCGCCCTAGGGGTGGCCGTAGCGCGTTCCAGGGTAGTCGGCGAGGGGCCGGGCGGTGCCTGAGAGGTGGTGGCAGCGGGTGCCGCCGTCGCCCGAACAGGGGTGGTCTCCGGGGACTGGGCTGAAGAGGTCGCGGGCAGGGGTCGGAGGACCGTAGTGCGCGGGGGTCCGGTCCTCGGGGCCTGGGCGGTGGGAGCCGTCGCCCTAGGGAAAGGGTGGCTGGGCTCGCCCCGCGGTCCCGGGCCCAGCGACGCCTCCACCTGCCCCGCGGCCCCGCCGCCACCGGTGACATTCCCCGCCGAGACCGCCGAGGCGGCGGCGGCGGCGGCGCAGCACAACAGGGCGAGGCCGCCCAGGCTCGGCAGGCTCCTCATGGCGCGCGCGGCTCCGCCATTCATTCATTCAGCCAGTCGGTTGGTCAGGCATCGTCTCCCTGCAGTTCGACCGAGGAAGCCGCCGCAGCCGCCGCCGCCACCCGGCGCACCATCGCCACCTCCCTCTGACAGGCAGCCGGCCCCGCGGGCGGGCCCCAGCGCCGAGCGAGCGACCAGGCCGTGCACGGACAGCCCGCCCTCCTCGACTGACAGCCAGGCCCGACCAATGGGAGTCCGCGTCGGCCCACGTGACCCGCCCGCTTCCCGGCCTCTTTGTAGCCCTGCGGGCCAATCAGAGGGCGCCGAGGGAAGGGGGCGGTGCGTAAGGCGGGAGGAGGGTGGCGCGATCCCCGCTCCAGCCTGCCCGGCTCCCGGCGGCCGCGGCTTTGTCTGCCCAAGGAGCGGGGAGCGGTCCTCGGGCACCGGGCGCCGTAGAGCAGACAAAAGGACGCGCCCCGTGAGGCAGATACCCGGCCAAGTTGTCTGTTCCTCTGGGCTGCGACCGCGACCCGGGCGGGAACCAGCTCTCGGGAGTGTCCCCGCCCTCCTGAACAATGGGGCGCTGGCGCCGCACCGGGGCTCGGGCGGGGACTGGGCTGGAGCCCTGCGATGGGCGAGGGTGGCTGCAGCGAGGACGTGGAGCTCAGCATCCCCTCCGCTGCGGGAGAATACCTGGCTCGGCCCTGCGAGGTCTGCACTGCCATTCCCATCTCAGAGGTGGGAAAACTGAGGCCCTGTGTTGAGGGCTCACTGAACCGAAACCCACGTCCTCTCCAGGCACCAGCTGTGGTCGGAGCTGTGCCTGCCTGGGGGGCGTGGTCTAGTGACACCCCCACGAGCCGGAGGTGCAAGCGTCCTGCGTTAGGCAGATGGACTCGCCTGTGCCCTTGACCCTAGAAACCTGGAAGCTAGGACCCGAAGGGGAGAACCTGGGCTCCTGTCTCCTGCTGAATGGTTTTGTAAGGAGAGCGCAGTCATCTCACCGGCACACGGGAGGGACAGGCCACCCTCGCCCAGTCGCACAGAGCTGTGGGGACGGCTTAACCCAGAGCCTGGCCCACTGTTGTAAACCCTCATCGACGCCGGCTACTCCGCGCACGGTCAGGAAAGCCCAGGGGTAAAAGGCAGCCCCGTCACGGCCGTCCAGGTGTCCCCAGAGCCTCCTGCCTGTTGCGGAGGGTAGAGGTGGGGCTGATGGCCGAGTTTGACCCCGGCTGACACTAAACCGTGGTTGAAGCCGGAATTCGGGCGCGCAGCCTCGCACCAACCGCTCCAAATCCAAAGCTAGGTCAGGCGCTGCTGCCTCGGCTCAGCAGCTTCCAGGGGGGAGCCAGGCAGGGAGGGTTGTCATCTGACGGGGCTTAATCCAGGCCCACTGCAAGCCGGCCCGGCCTTCCCTACGTGATGCTCGCCTTTGTGCTCGGCTTCCCATTAGTCTCTGGCCTCCAGCCAGATGGGCAAGCTATGTGTGTGTGTGAACCTGCGTGTGTTAATGAGAGCATGCATTTATTTACCTGCTTGAGTGGTGGGCGAGGACATGTATGTGCTTGTGGATGTGAGTCTGTGTGAGTATTGAAAATGTCTGGGGGAGTTTATGGGTATGGGAGCTGGTATCCATTGCCACATGTTACGCGTCTTAATAACCTGCATGTGTACTGGTGTGTCTTTTAGGTGTATTTCTGTGTTTTACATGGGTGGTGGTCTGTGGTGTATCTTGACAGACCTGCCTGTGTATGAGGGGCAAAATGAGAGGGGTGTGCGTGAGCGTTCCACATGAGCGTTCTGGTTTCAAGTCCAGTATTTAGCAGGCACTAACCAGGGTTCTATTTTTCCTTTTCTTTGGGAAGTGGGTGGACAGGTCATGCCCCTTTCCTACATTCAATTGCTGATTCCTCCTGGCCCTTCCAGCCCCGACCCAAATCCTGTAAGGGATTTTCCTGGATTTCTGAGTGGGAATTAATCTCTCCTTCCCGGTGGCCTTTGTTTATTCATTGATTACAGCCCTGATCTATCAAGCTGCCTCTCCTCTGCGGCTTCCTGAAAGGATTAAGGATGGCTTGGAGAAATATATATAAATGGGTGAGCTGAACCACCCATCAGTCTCAGCACTCCTCACCAGCGTGGAGCAGCCCCAGTGCCAGAACTTGTGGTTGACGCGTCTGTCTCTTCTCTCGGGCTGTTCCCTCTGCTCTCTGTGCCTAGTCGGGGCAACACACGTGGCTACGCTGAATCAGACTGAAAAGAGATCCTGCGGTGTTCATGGCGAGAATTTGTATCTTTGCAGTCAGACAGACCTGGGCCATGACTGCCAGCTGTGAGGCCTCAAGGCCTCGGTTTCCTCATCTACAAAATGTGGCCACTAAGCTCTGACTCCCTAGATGAGGACTGAAGAGAAGGTGTTGATAGAGCCTGGCACATTCTCTGTGTAGGTTCCTGTGTCAGTCATCCCAAGGCATGCTGAGTCTTGGCTGAAGGACCAGAGCCTCTGTCCTATAACTTCCCCGGCAGGTGACATGGCCTGACAGTTGCCCCACATGATAGCAGAAAATGCTGGGCTGGCCCAGAGCTGTGCTGTAGCAGAGATTCTCTGGCAGTTGTAGGAGAAAGGCTGATGCAGTTTCTTTGCCAGGAGAATCACAGAGCAAAGGACTGGAAGACCTTCCAGAAATGATCCAGGTCAGCCCCCTGCCTCCGGCAAAGATCACCTGTGCCAGGGTTTCTATGCCCGTACCATGTGGAGAAAACACTAAATTTTTCTGAAAGATAATTTAAGTGTATTCATGTTATTTCATTCAACATTTCATTCTTAAATTTGTTTCACCACCTTTATAAACCATGAGACGAACTTTTATTCCTCAGGAATTATATTTTATTTTGCATTTAAAAATTGGCAACACTTCGGGGCCAGTAGTGGCATGGTGATGAAGGCACTGTAACCCTACATGACAGACCAACAATTCGAGTCCCAGACTTAGCAGCTTGCTTTCTCACTGTCGCTCTCTGTCTCTTGCTCTGACTCTCTCTAGTGAGCACATGTGCCCTATAGCAAAAATTTTAAAATAATAATAATAAAATCAAAGAATTCTTTTAAAATATTGACAACACCTTCAGTGTTCAACATTAAACTTTGTGTTATTATATATTCAATTAATAATAAAAAGTCACTGGCATATATAGCATTAGTCAATAATTGGGGATCAGTAAGCAGAGTGATGATTAAGGCGTTGGACTCTCACATGATTGATTGCAGTTCAAGTACCAGGCCTGGCAGTATGCTTTCTCACTTTCTTTCTCTTTCTCTGCTCAAATTAAAAAGTAATAATAATAAATAAAATTATTGTAATAAAAACATTCAATAATTGAGCTCTCATGCTATACTAGATTCTGTGCTAACAACTACACACAAATTATTTCATTTAATCCTAAAATCTCTATAGAGCTGCTATAACGAAGTAACACAGGGGTCAGCAGATGGCATAATGTTTACATCGCTGGACTTCCACATGGCCAACCACAGTTTGAGTCCAGACTCGGGAGCTTCAAACTCACACCAGGTGCATGGGCATTCATGCCCAAAATCCCAAGAGGAGAATTGAGGAGAAGTAATTGCAACATGGCTGTCCCCCATGGGGGGTAATTTTACGCTTTCTGTCTCCCTGTCTCTCCAGCAAGCACACATACCCTATAGCAAAAATCTCTCATGAAAAACAAAAACAAAACAACAATAACAACGAAAGCAAAGTAACACAGATTAGGTGGCTTATAACCCACAGACATGTATTTCTCACAGTTCTGGTGGCTGGAAGTCCAAGATCAACACACCAGCAGGGTCAGTGCCACTAAGGGCCTACTTCCTTGTTGGTAGATGGCATCTTCTCATTGTTTCTTCACATGATGGAAAAGGCAAGGGATCTCCTGGGGTCTCTTTTATAATGACTATAATCCCATTTATAAAGACTCATGACCCAATCATTCCCCAAAGGCTCCCCCTTCAAATACCATGACAATGGGGATTAGGATTTCAACATACAAGTTCCATATGAGTACAGCATATTATTACCCACATTTACAGAAAAGGAAATTAGGGCACAGAGAAGTTAAGCAAGTTGCCCAAGGTCACTTAGTAATAGAGCCAGAAATCAAACTAAGACTGGCTAGCTCCAGTTGGCATCCTTAAATATAAAGAGAAAATGCTTATGATACAATATTAAGAAGAAAAAAGAAAAATTCTAGCTGCGACACTGTATAACAGAATGCTGACTAGCATTTTTCCTGTTGCCCTAGAACTGCAGCTAAAGGCCAGGTCTCTAAAATGCACTGTAACCACCCATGACACCAGAAGCCAAGGGCTTAATGAGGGGCCACAGAACAACAGAGCGGGCCTTATCTGAGCCCATGAGCAACTTGGCCCTTCTCCTAGGCGACCAGGACACTGTAAAGGATCTGGTCTGGTTCCTTTTTTGTATACTCAGCACCTCACACAATGTCAAATACACCAAGTAGCTCAGGAATTGTTTGTTGAGCTAAATGAAGTCATCTGAAGTGGCAGGTACTGTTCTGGGAGTTCTGCATTTGTAACACATTTACTCCCCAAAGGCAGGGCTATCACCTTTGCTGAAAAGAAGAAACTGGGCCTCTAAAAGGTTAAAGGACTTGTCCAAGAGCTGCCTGACTCCCAAGTCCAGACTGTCCTCTGTTCTCCACAGCTCATTAATGTGGCTATTATGCCTTGCACTTAGTAGGAGGTCAGTGAACACATACAGAAAGAAAGGACACTTAGGCACCAAATTTACTCCTCCTGCCAGCAGATTTAAGAAAAGAGAAGCTTTGGGATTAAGAAAAGAAAGGAAGGCATAGCATGATAGATGTGGCCCAGCAAAGCACCTTCATTTCCCAGGTTCCAATAAACAGGAACTTTCCCCTTTCTGATTTCATTGAAACAGCAATGCTGACATGGTCTATTTCTAATCCTGCCAGAGCCTGGCCTCCCATCAGATGTAGATAAATGCAAGGCTTGATCTCTTCTATAGACAACTGCAGGATTATGGGGGCCACTATTAACAAAGTCTGCCCTGCAAAGGACACTAACAGACACCCACAAAAAGGGAAATATACATGACTGGAAAACAAGAAATACTGCATATGCAATTTAAGTAACCAAAGAATTGCAAATGGAGACAATGAGTTGCCATTTTCCTAATCTATTGATTTGGCAACAATTTTAAAAATCTGGTAACACTTGTTACTGATGAGGGAGTGTCTCTCACTGTTGATGGAATGTAAAGTGATACAATCTTACCAAGAAGCTTTAAAAGTATTTATACACTTTGAACTTTTATTCTACTTTTAAGAATCTAAGGAAAGCAAGTAATCAAATGTAAATATTTATGTTCAAAAATGATCATCAGATTTTTATTCATAATAATGAAAATTAGAAAAATCTAAACAGTTAATAATGGGGGAGCAGCAAGTGGTGTGGTGGTTAAGGCACCAGACTCACATGGCCTGCCGTGGTTCAAGTCCTGGACCTGGTGACTTACTTTCTTACTTTCCCTCCCTCTTTCTCTGTTTTTGTCTGTCTCTGGTGAGTGCGTGTGTCCTGTAGCAAATTAAAAACATATGTAGTAATAGTAAATAAAATTAAATACATAGTTTAAAAAAAAAAAGTTGAGAGATTGGTTAAGAAATACTTTGTGCTCGGTGATGTTTCTGTTTTGGAATACTATATACCAATAAAAATTATATTCATGAAGGAAATTTTTACAGTACAGAATTGTGAATAAAACAGTTTATAAGACTATCTGTCTTATATGATCCCAATTATGTAAGATGATTATACATGCCTAGAATAAAAAGCCAGAAGGAAATACACCAAAATGTTAACATTGTTCTGAGTGGTTGCCTATGAGTATTTAACATTTTTCTCTTTCATGCTTTTCTGCATTTTCCAAATGTTTTCATAATGAGCACATATTACTGTCAAAATCAGTAATAAACCAACAGTAGAACTCATTTGTTTCTTGGGCTCTGTCTGCCAATCACATCTTTGATCTGCCCCCATGGTATTTCCTTTCTTTCTTTCTCTCTCTCTCTCTCTCTCTCTTTTTTTTTTTTTTTTTTTTTTTTTGCAACTTACTTTTTATATATACATATATATATATATATATATATATACACACACACACACACACACACACACACATATATATATATATATAAATAATTTATTTCCCAGCATGAATACTGTATATGAAGTCCAGTAAAAGATATTACCATGCACATTATCAACAGATAATTTTCCATTTTTGTGTCCCTTAAATGTTCTGCTTCTTTTTTTCCCTCGACTCCCTCTCTTCCATCCCCCCACGTTTCCCACCCTCCTCCCACACTGACTCTAGTATCCAGTTGTTCTTCATGGTTTTATACTTTCCAGTCTTCTAGATTCTGCCATAGAGCACAGACATTTGGTATGTATTGAGGACATACAGCGTATATAAAGTGACTGAGCCAGCCTCACCAACACTTGAAAGACACTGATACATACCTCTCTTTGATAGTCTGGCTTGCTTTGCTTAGAATTAACATGGTATCTTTTCTTAAGATGATGAGGGCAAGGAAGACCTTGTTTATAAGCTCACATTGATTGCAAAGCATTCTCTCCAAATGGGGACTCTGAATGGTGAAATCCTGCTTCGAACTCCTGCTGATGCTAAAATAAGCCCAGAGAAGCATTTGCTGCAGTTCTTGGAGACCTACTGAAGGACGTCATTCACTGTGGGCACCAAGTCAATCCCTCACTCGTCATCAGAGTTGGCTGCAGAGCAAAGAATTTGAAATATTTGAGGAGGAATGGGGTCTGGAGCTTCACAAATAGCTCTTTCCCTTCCGTTGCTATAATGGTAACAAAAGGGACTACTGACAGGTGCACAGCACACACAGCTTTCCCAGCAGTTACCTCATTCGAGCTTTGAACAACCCTGGAGAGAAGGTGGCAGTCGTAACAACAAGAATAACAACAATAGAGACTAAGCCCTTTACTGAGCCCTTCAGTGCCAGGCATCAGTGTTGGACGCTTCACACTCTGTGAAGCAGAAGGGGAGACTACCCCCTTTTTTTTTTTTTTTTTTTTTTGGAGAGATTTTCGCTATAGGGCGCGTGCGCTCGCCAGACAGACAGAGAGAGACAGAGAGACAGAAAGCGAGAAATCAGCCCCCGGGGGGATGGTCACGCCGCAATCCCTTCTCCTCCATTCTCCTCTCGGGATCTTGGGCACGCACGCACATGCGCCCGGCGTGAGTTTTAAGCCACCGGGTCCGGGACGCGAACCACGGTCGACTACGTGGGAGTCCAGCGACATAGCCATTACACTAACTGCTGGTTCCCGACTACCCCCTCTTTACGAGAATGCGTACTGTCACTCAAAAGAGTCGAATGACTTGCACAGGGTCACCATGCTCATACACAAAGCACTAAGATTTGTAGTTATTTATTTGGGTCTCATGCCCAGAATGATTTCGACAATTGCTTACTGAACTTCCTCAACTTTGATGATTCTGTACTGCTCTGATTATCAGGAGAGACAGTGGGGGAGCAGCAGAGTGCTGGGGTCATGCTGGTCTTTTCACCCGTAGAATCCTAGACAAAAGGACTGGCAGGTGGTGTAGTGTTTGGGGTGCTGGATTGCCACATGGGTGACCACAGTTCAAGTCCCAGACCCGGTGGCTTGAAACTCACACTGGGTGCAAGAGCACGCATGACCAAGATTCTGAGAGGAGAGTGGAGAAGGGATTGCAGCATGGCCATTCCCCCTGGTGGAGTGATTTCTCACGTTCCCTCCCCTACAGAATGTGGATCATGACATTTATCTCAAAGGGCACAAAATGAAACAAAACAACTTATAAAGGACTGAGCCAGCCCCATGATGAACACTTGAAAGACATTGGGACAGATCTGATTTTCTAGCCCTTGTCTTTTCACATAATGGGTCAGGCCAGCAGGTAAAACTGTCCTTGGGGTTCAACACTTGAACCTTCTAGACTTTTTTTAAAAAAAGAATTACTTATTTAATTGTATTTCTTATCATTGTCATTATTGCTATTTTTAATTGACCAGAAAGAGACAGACAGAGAGACAGAAAGTGAGAAAGCAAGCCACCAGGTTCAAGACTCAAACTACAGTTGGCCATGTGGGAGCCCAGTGCCTTAAGCACCATGCCACCTGCCAGTCCCAAACTTCTAGACTCTCTGATATTCCCAAAGCCCGAGATCTCCGTCCCGTTGAAGAGCCTTCTTGCTTGGAGTATGTACTCACAAGAGGGTAGCATCTAGGGCTGGAGCGTGCTCGGAGGAGCGGGCACACGGCTCTTCTTCCTTCCTCAGGGGCCCCGAGAAAACCTTGGGCCTTTGGGCTAAAATACCCTCTGCTGAACTATTCTGAGGTGCCCGTGTTGATGCCATGCTTACTCCTGAGGACGGGACGATGAGGAAACCCAGGGCTAGAGACGCAAACGTTCCCCTGGAAGGCCCCAGGAAGAGCGAGCCTGTCCTGGGACAGGTGATGAATCAGACCCACGGAGGAAGGAGCCTGATGAGATCCCACACTGCAAGTCAGTGACGGCCCGGGTCAGAGGCAACCGCTGACTGCCAGGCCCCGTCAGCCCACACGGTTCTGTGCAGACGAGGAGGCTGAGGCCCAGGGAAGAGCCCGGCATCTACGAGGTGGGCAGCCATAGCCCTCCCACCTTCCGGCTGCTAAAAGCACAGACATGGTACCCTGCTGCCGGCTGACCACAGATGGCCAAGGCCATGTTTTAAATGAGAGTCATCAGCGTCTGCTCTGGGGCAGCAGTAGGGACCTCGGGAATGACATCTTCCAAATGAGGTCACCTCAGTGTAATGGAACAAGAAACGTTTTCCCCATTCCAGGCCCAAATGAGAGCAGCCTCTGAAGAGAGTCCTGGGAGATCAAGCCTCCTCTCAGGCCTGGTCTGAGTTCCTTTTGGAAAGAATTAGTGCACTCTTCTAAAGATTGCCGAGTGTTCACTACGTGTGTGCAAAGCCTCAGGTGCAGTCTGGAATTTAGAGTTGGGTGGAATCCTTAGCCACGTACTGGCAGCACTACCCCTTTAAGAGGTGGGAACATTGGCTGCTCCGATCCCATGTGGGGAATTAGTCTGTGAATCAGTCAAGCTGGGTTCCTAGCCCAGATTCTATCTCCTTTCAAGGTGAGCTGATTTGACAGGAAAAATCCATGATACTCCCAGCCTAGGTTACCCAGGGCAAGAAACAACCTCTCTACGCTTCAGTTCTGTCATCTCTGAGATAAACATATAATATCTGGTCTACCTATTGTGTTACTAGAACGATTCATTCATTCATTCATTCATTCGTTCATTTTCAGCAAAAATGTATTAAGCACTGATCTAGAGATAGCGTAGTGAACAAGACAACCACCACAGCGAAAAAGACCTTGCACTCCTGGTACTCGCAGCAGAGTGAGGGACAGTATCAATGAACAAACAAATGGGTAAATAATCAAGATATTTACAGATTATGGTAAATGCTACAAAGAGACACAAAGGGTGCTGTGATGCAATTAACTGGGAGATATTCTCTTGGGGTGGTCAGGGACAGACTCTCTGAGGATGTAACAGTCATCCTGAAATCAAAAGAAGGAGCCAGCTTTGCAGAAAGTAGAAGGTGCAGCCTTGTGCAAGACTTTTTGAGGTGGGAAAGGACCAGAAAGAGACCAGAGAGGTAAAGCACACTAAGCAAAGGAGAAAGCAGTACAAGCTAGGCAATGCAGAGCTCTGGAACCATGGAAGGAGGTTGGCTTTTATTCTAAGAGCAATAAGAAGTCAAGGGAGAATTTTTTGTTAGAGTTGTTCCATTGGGTGTGTGTGCATGCCAGAGAGACAGACAGAGAGAGAGAGAGAGAGAAAGTGAGAAATCACTCCCCCAGGAGGAATGGCCATGCCACGATCCCATCTCCTCCATTTTCCTCTCACGATTTTGGTCATGCATGCACATGTGTCCAGTGTGGTTTAAGCTGCTGGGTCTGGGACTTGTACCGTGGTCGGCCACATAGGAGTCCAGTGCCTTAACCACCATGCCACCTGCTGGCCACAAAGAAAAGTTTTATGCAGGAGGAGGATGGGTGAATCTAGGGCAGCAGGGGTTGAAGCACAGGGAAAGTGATAAGGTGAGCTGCCCAGGTGTGAGAAGAGTGTGGCCTGAATGACCAGAGGCAGCTTCAGAATCGGTTTTAGAAGTGGAATTGTCAAGACTCACTATTGGATTGGGTGTGAGGTGAGGAAAAGACAGAAATTAAGAATGACTCCTGGGGGACCAGTAGATGGCATAATGGTTACATCATTGAACTCCTATGTAGTCAATCACAGTTCAAGTCCCAGACTCAGTGGCTTAGACTCACACCGGGTACGTGTGTGTGTACCTAAAATCCCAAGAGGAAAAGGGAAGAGAACAGATTGTAGTATGGCCATCCCCCGGGGGTGACTTCTTTCTTTCTGTTTGTCTGTTTGTCTGTCTCTATCTCTCCAGCAAGTGCATGTGCTCCATAACAAAAAAAAAAAAAAAAAAGAATGACTCCTGGATTTAGGAATCAATGGGACCACTCATTCATTCATTCATTCATTCGACAACATTAAGTACATATATCTACCTTGACCCTATGGTTGGTGCTGGCGGTAAGTATGGGAATGACGATCACAGCTTAGTCAGGGAGGCCAGAACATGGGCAAATATAATGCATTTAAATAAGTGCAGTAACTGTTAGAGAGAATCTGACTCTGCTGAAGGGAAACCATCAGAGAAGGCTCACTAGGGGAGGGAAATGTAAACTGAATCTTGATGTAGTATCAGAAATAAGGAGGGGAAAGGCTTCAGGGTCATGGCACAGAGGCTGAAATAACAGTAAGTGGCAGGACTGTACAGTATGGTAGCTGGTACTTGTTAAGCCCTCACAATGTGCTAAGTACTGTTACAAGCACAGATTGATCATTTAACTCTCACATAAGAATCCTATAAGGTGGGGCAACCACGTGGCATGATGGTTAAGGCGCTGGACTCCCAGATGGTAGACTGATGCAGTTCAAGTCCCGGACTTGGCGGCTTCCTTTCTCACTTTCTCTCTCTCTCTCCCCCTGTCGCTCTCTGGTGAGCACATGTTACCCTATAGCAAAATTTTAAAAATAATAATAATAAATAATATTAAATAAAAGACTCCTATTAGGTATTGACTATTATTATCGTTCTCATCTCATGGATGAGGAAACTGGGGCACACCTCTGTTAAGTTGTCCAACATCACAAACTTCTACTGGCATAACAGGCTTCTATCTCATGCTCTTAGCGCTGGGGGCCATGCCCGAACCACCGCACACACGGCCACTCTGTGGCACAGCACGCCACACCCAGGGGCCCGCAGCAAGTACACAGGCGTAGGGTGCAGGAAGGTGGGAGTTGCTGGGAAGTAACGTAAATGACAGGAAAGAATTTTGCGAACTGTGAAGTGCTGTCCCCAACAGATTAACAGCACTATTAAATCACTGTCTTCTTCCTCTGTGAGGAATGACAGTTTCTCAGCAGCATCTCTGGATTATTGGCCTTGGAGGAGAGCAGCTGCCTGGGGGAATCAGCTCAGACAGAGGAAATCGCAGCAGAGGATGGGCTGAAGTGAATCTGACCCAGAGTCGGGAAGCGACAGCTGTGGTCTCCAGGCCTAGTTCTGCCCTCACGTTACATGGTCCTGGGTGAGTCATTTCCCCAGCTGGGTCTTCTGGCTTCCCTTCCCCAAGGTGGAAGGAGGGAAGAGTGGAGACCCAAAGGGCTTTTCCAGCCTTCACGATGTAAACAAATGCTGGTGATGATGGTGTTTGCTTCTTCAGACCAGACAGTACTGAAGAGGATTGTCGACTTGGGGCGCTTTACCAATGCCTGCCAGGGTAGGGGTGGAACCTTCCAGAAGGCAGGACCCATGCTGGATGGGCAGCCTCTGGCCTATGTCCCCTGAATCCACAGGTCTCTCATTCCCGGTCCCTGCCAGGGTGCTGGTTTCAAGCTCTTTCAGTCCAGCCCACTCCGTTCCCTTTTAATCCTGCAGGGCAATCTGAATGGTGACAATTCTGGACACTGTACTGTGAGTGATGTGGCTGGAAGATGCAGATGCAGTTCACATTCTAAGGGGTCCTCTTCTGAGTTTTCTATGAGCCAGGACCCCAGCTCTTCATCACGTGTGCTGCTCCAGGCTCCGTTTTGTGCCACTGGCTTTGGGTGCACTGCCAGGAATAAAGAGTCCACGTGGGATGCAGCGCTGGGTCCTTCTCCTCACGCCTGGCGCTCTCCATGGTGAGAACAGACTCGGGCCTGCGAGAGACCCTGACATCAAAGACGTCATCAAACCCCGCTGGGAGACACAGAGCTCTGTAAACAGTGAATTACGCTTATATATTATTAATTCTATATTTCTTCTGTACCTTATGAAAGGGTCGAGTTGCTGAATAAAATACAAGATGCCCAGTTAAATTTGAATTTCAAATGAATGGCAAATACATTTTTAGTATAAGTATGCCCCCAAATAGTGCAGAGGGGGTCTGACAGGAGGCATGGTGGTTAGGCGCTGGACTCCCACGTGGCTGACTATGGTCCGATTCTTGGGTCTGGAGGCTTGCTTTTGCACTTTCCCTTTCTCTCTCTGTCTCTCTCTAGTCAAATTTTAAAATAATAATAAATAAAATTAAATAAATAATTCTTTTTAAAAAGAGTATGGAAACATTTTCTTTAAAATGCATTTTAGGGCTGAGCCCATAGATTAGTGGTTAGAGGAGTTAGAGCCCACATGGCTGCACTTCAAATCCCAACCCTGGTGGCTTGAGAAACACAAGTGCATGTGCATATGTCCCTAAAATCCTGACAGAAAGGAAAAATGGAAAGCACCCCCTCTCTTTCTCTGTCTGACAAGCACACATAATCTCTGGCAATGAAAAAAAATATATATTTATTTATATAAAACTCTATGTGTGTGTGTGTGAAATTCTAATTTCACTAGGTAGTCTGTCATTTTATTTGCTAAATCTGGCAACTTACGCAAAACTGGGGTTCCAATGGAGTGAAAGGATTTATTCAAACTCCTTGAGAAAAGGGACTGTGTCTGATTGTTTTTGTTTGTTTTAGTATTTACTTTCACTTGAAATATTATTTGTTTTCCTTTATTAAAGAGGAAGAGGGATAAAAAAAGAAAGAGAAAGAGATAGAGAGGTGGGTTTGTTTTTTGTTTTTTGTTTTTTTGTTTTTTTTTGAGAGAGAGTGATTTTTGCCATAGAGCATGTGTGCTCTATCTAGAGAGAGAGAAAGAAACAGAGAGATGGAAAGTGAGAAATCACCACCTGGAGGGATGGCCATGTCACAATCCCTTCTCCTCCATTCTCCTCTTGGTATTTTGGGCACACATGCACACATACCCAGCATGAGTTTTAAGCCACCTGGTCCAGGACTCGAACCACGGGCGACTATGTGGGAGTCCAGTGATGTAACCACTATGCCATCTGCTGGTCCCAGAGATAGGTATTTTTGATAGGGTTTCACTGTTTCACGACCTTCCTTCCCTAACCTTCCAATCAGCTAGATTTACAAGTGCATTCGGGTTGACCCCAGAACCAACCCTGGGCTTCCCAGGTGGCTTTCAGCCTCCCAGCAGCGGTGCTGCTTGTGCACCACTATGGCTGACCGATATTTATTTTTTTGATCATGAGAATATGCCCTTAAAGTCACTGTATTTGTCTTTTTAACAGGGATCTAAAAGATTTATTCTTTTTTTAGAGGTTTTTGTTATAGGGTGCGTGCACTCGCCAGAAAGACAGAGAGACACAGAGATATAGAAAGCAAGAAATCACCCCCAAGGGGGGATGGCCATGCCGCAAACCCTTCTCCATTCTCCTCTTGGGATCTTGAGCACCCACGCACTTGTGCCTGGTGTGAGTTTAAGCCACCGGTCTGGGACTTGAACCACGGTCGACTACATGGGAGTCCAGCGACATAGCCATTACACTAACTGCTGGTCCCAAAGATTCATTCTTCATGAAAGCCTATCTTTCTGAGAATCTATACCCTATGTTTGTATAGATGTATGTATTGCACAGAGCATTAAAAAGTTAATAAATTCGGGACCAGCAGGTGGCATGGTGGTTAAAGCACTGGACACTCCCACATGGCTGAGCATGGTTTGAGTCCTAAACTTGGTGGCTTACTTTCTCATTTTCTCTCTCTCTCTCTCTCGTCAAATTAAAATAAATAAAATTAAATAAAAGTAATTCTTTAAAAAGTTAATAAATTCATTTGTAATCCCTAGTTCCCAAGTTGGAGTTAGAGAAGATGCTTGAGGAATGCTCACTCAACTATTGGGGTTTCTGAGCCTTTCAATCTTACAGGAACCCTATAAGGCAAAAGAAAAGGCTGACTCTGGACAGAGAATGCTCCCAGAATGCTGTGTTAGGATCCTCTGCTCTTCCAACTTGGCTATGCCAAAGCTGGATTAAGCTGAGTTTCAGGAAAGCACAGGCAACTGTAACCTGATGAAATTATCACGGGCATCATGAGAAGATTCCTGTCATTACCTTCCCTTCCTGCTCCAGGTGTAGCACCACAGAGAGGCCTGCCTGAGGCGGCCACGTGTAGGAAGGTCTTGGCGTCAGTGCTGTCAAAGGCAGGCAGAGTTCCTCTCCTGCCCTCTGGACAAGAAGACCAGTCGGGGTGCTGCTGGGCCAGCTTCCAGGGTGCCTCTCATGGCGGACATCTCAGCTCACACGCTTCTGTCATCTGCCCAGTCAGAGCTGCAAACAAACACAGACACTCTGAGAAGACTCGAGCTACTGATGACAGAGGTCAGGGGTCTGGGTTCTTTTCCAAGCTGTCAACTCAGAAAGGTCATCTGCTGAAGAACTGGAGCCTGGGTACAAGCCCTTGCATGAGTCTAACTTTTTTTTTCACATGTGAGTCTCACTAGTAGAATTCAAGAGTGTTAGGAGAGAGGGCCTTAAGCAGTATGTAGGTCTAATCCTAACACTTACTCTTTCAGGAAGAAACACCGAAGCTCAGAGAAGACTAATTCAAGCTCACATAATAACTTGGCAACAGTACTGGGCCTGGAACCCATTTTTCCCCTTGGTGCTGCATTCCAGACTCAGATGACCAGCTTTCTGTGCTAAGCAAACAGCAGGTGGGTGGGTCTGGTCACCAACCAGTACACTGGCATTGAGAGTCACTGAGCTTTCCCTCTGGCCCACCCTTAACAGCGTACTCAGGCCTGTCACCCTCTCCTCCCTGCAGGCCCTGCAGTCCACAGATGTGGATTGGAAATAAACCGCTCTTGGGCTGGCTTTGGGGTGCAGTAGCAATGTGCTGCTCAAGAGAAGTCAAATCCCAGATGACAACAGCAATTCGAATCCCTGGCTTGGTCAACCAGAGACACACTAGGCACGCGTGTGAGTGCCCAGGATCCTACGGGCGAGAGGACTGGAGGAAGGAGGTCACAGAGTGACCAGACCCTGTGGAGGGTGTCTCTCTTATTCTCTCTTTCTCTCGCACATGCTTTATGTAGAATAAAGAAAAATGTATTTTTTTTTTTAAAGAAATAAACTTCTCAGCTAAGTCCCTGAAAAGGGAGATGATGGCCCCCCACAGACCATCTGGTCTAATTCACTCAGTGACGCAGAATCTACTGCCTCCGTGCTGGGAAACAGCTCCAGGGACGGATGGGTTCAATGGCTTGAGGGCTGGTGGCTGGCCTCGCAGGGCAGAGGGTGGTGAGGAAGCCACGAATGGACAAGGCACAGAGTTAGCCCGGCTAAGCAGTGGCATTGCTGTTCAGTCTCCTGTCTGCTCTGCTGAAAGCTTCTTTTGAACTAAAGTCTCTCTTACAAACCTCTGTCTACTAGATCTAGCTCGGTGCCCTGGAGCCCCACAGTCCAAGGCTGCTCTTCCGTAGGCCTGAGAAGGAGGTGACCCAGGTCATGCCCCCAGGAAGCTGCCAAGTTAGGTGGGCCCGCAACCTGCATGTGGCCCAGCCAGCCCTGCCTGGCTCTCTGCTAGCCTACATAGATATGGAGAGACGAATAATATAAATTAAAAAATACACACACAGAGAGAAAGAGACATAAAAATCTCCCTCTTAGGAAAATGACAGGGCCCAATGAAGAGCAAGGGCAGCTTGTCTGGGATTCTTGGCTGGACTTCCCCATATGCCGGCACTGTTCTCAGCTCTGGGCAGAGTGGAAAGCCTCTGCCGTTATTCTCAGGGAGTGCGTGTTCTAGTCAGCGAGTTGGCTGACATATGGGTGTAGAAATAAATAAGATCATTTTGGGAGGTGACAGTGCTAAGCAGAACACGCAGGCTGACAATGGAATAGAAAGTGCCTGAGGGTGGTGCACCCCTCTCACAAGAGCGGTCGAGGAAGACCTCTCTGAAAAGGCCCTTCTGTGCCGAGGCCCGAGTAAGGACTAGGAGGTAGGCACGGGAAACCGAAGAGAGGGAACAGCAAAGGCAAAGTCCTCAGAAACAAAAGAGGAAGAGAAAACACAGAATGGGTCAATCAGAGCGAATGAGGGAAAGAAGATAAAATCTGAGTGAGTTTTTTTAAATATCTTTTTTAATTATTATTTAATTTTTATTTATTCATTCCTTTATTTTTTATTTAATTTGACTAGACAGAAACACACAGAGAGAGAGAAAGCGAAAAAGTAAGCCACTAGGTCTGGGACTCAAACTGTGGTCAGCCACGTGGGAGTGCCCAGTGTCTTAACCACCACACCACCTGCTGGTTTCCCAGAGTGAGGTTTTTAAACCACAACCTCCTGCACTGAGCGGGGCTCAAGATGAAATCTCGGCAATGACTCCGCCTTCAGAGTATCGGAGCCACAGTGCAGCAGAAATCATAGCATCACCACGAGGACAGCGGAAGGCCAGGCACGTGCACGCGTGTGACGGGAATGGGACCCAGGCCCCTCCCCTGGAACCTGCAGCTCAGTTCTGAAACCCAATAGGAAACACCCATCCCAGGTGTCTGTCTACACCAAACCACCTCAGGGGGCTTTGCACATTGCCCTCCCAGAAAGTACCAGGGGCCAGGGACAACTCAAGAAGGGAGCCTCAACTTGATGAGCTTTTTGTGAGACAGCAAAAGCTAGACAACACTTCTTCCTTCACAGAGCTCCTGTCCGTGCTTCTGGGTCTTCGTGGGGGCGCTTTACCTTGTCTCCAAACGGGCCTGTCCTGAGAGTCAGCTCTGGGAAAATAATTCATCCTGGGACACAGATGGCCCTATGCCCTCTCCCAGGGTCCCTCTGTAGGTTGTTGAGAGTCAAAGGAGTGTATCTAAAATTGTGTCATTTCAGCAACCCCATCCAGGCAGGGGTGCACCTGCTGATTTGGCAGCAGAGGGCAAGGCTCTCCCCTGGTCCGGTGGTGCTCCGTCTGCCAGACCATGCTGCCTTGACCAAGTAAAACAGTTCTTCTGCCACTGTAGGCATTTGCTCTTGGGAATTCGTGCGAGATTCTCAAGTGTTCCCAGCTCTATTCGCTGCAAAGGCGGTGGAGACGGGGGTGGGGAAACCCTGAATAAACCGACAGTCAGAGAACTGGGATATCAGTTGAGAATGTTCCCATGGAAAAGCAAAGTCCAGCCCCTTCCAGCAAATGCTGCCTGGCTCAGCAAAGAATGCTTTGTCATCTCGCTGGCACTGTTTCGTGTATCTTTCCCATTTCAGAGCAGAAGTGAATGCGTGGACAATCTCTAAAAGCTGGGTTGATCTTCCTTCATAATGATCCAGCCTGAAGTAGCAGCAGTAGGAAAACCTGTTCCTACCCTTTGGGCCCTGAGTCCACTCCTAACAATTCATCCTAAGGAAATACTTCCAAAGCTGGTTTGAAACTCTTGCTTTCACAAAGGTTGACAGTCTTATACATAGTAGTATACATTATAAACTACTCTGGGCCTCAAATGACAGGTGGATGAGCAACTCTGGCCCATTCACCAGAAGGAATACGATGACACATTTAAAACTGGTTGGTCAAGGGACCAGCAGATGGTGTAATGGCTATGTCGCTGGACTTCCATGTAGTTGACTGTGATTCAAGTCTCAGACCCAGTGACTTAAACTCATGCCGGTGTGTGTAGGTGCGTGCCCAAGATCCCAAGAGGAGATTGGAGGAGAAGAGATTGCCATCCTCCCTGGGGAGTGATTTCTTGCTTTCTGTCTCTCTGTCTCTCTCTGTCTTTCTCGCAAGTGCTCATGCCCTATAGCAAAAACCTCTCAAAAAAATTAAAATAAATAAATAAAAATAAAAATGGTTGATCAAGAGACAGAAAAGTAAATATGGGGGAATGCTCCTAGAAAATATGAGAAACCAAAACTGCATGGGTCAATCCGTTTCTTCCATGGAGATATGCAGACAAACATGGAAAGAGCTCAGGCTTAAATCAAATTTAAATAAAGTCCATGTCATCTTTTTTGGGTATTTGTGTGCTTGAATAATATAAATAAAATAGTCCCTGTGAAAATATTTTATAATTTTTAAATAGTGTTCAAAAATAACATTATTGGGGTTGGCGGGTGGTGTGGTGGTTAGGAATGCTGGCCTCCCACATGGCCAAGTACAGCTGGAGTCCTGGACTTAGTGGCTTGCTTTCTCACTCCTCCCCACCACACTCTGTCCCTCTCTGGTCAAATAAAAATAAATCAATAAAGTTAAATAAAAAATTCTAAAAAAAAAAAGAAAAAATTTTTAATAATTTTTTTTTCAAAAACCAACTAATAATGGGACAGACGGCGACTATTGTGTTGCTAATAACAGAAAATACCTGAAAGTGAGTGATTTATAAAAACAGAGACTGAGACTAGACAATGGGGACTAGCACCGTGTGATACAATTCCCCATGGGAAAGCTCCCACCTCAAGTCCGCAGGCCTCCCAGAGAATGCAGGACGTGCCCTTGCCCATGACCTGGTGGTGGCTGAAGTCAGAAGTAGATCACTTATCAGGGACCTGGTTGGGAGGGCTGGCTTTTTCTCCACATCTCTCTCACTCATGGAAAAGATAAATGGATAAACTTAAAAAAAAATTAAAACATAAAAGAAGGCAGAGCTTTATTCAGCTCGTGGTTTAGAAGTCCAAGGTCCAGAGACTGTATCTGGTGGGGTCTTGCCGAATCCCAAAGCATCGTGTTACAAGGACGAACAGAGCAGAGTGACTGTGTTCATCAATCTTCCTTTGTCTCATTCCCTATTCTTACAAACCTACAGGACTCAATTACAAGCCCTAATCACCTAAAGACCCCAGACCTTCAACACCATAACTGAATTAAGTTTGTGCCCTCTTAATCCGGTTACAACCCAATCTCAACACATGGATTTGGGGGGAGGGTGGAAGACATTAAACCATACCGGCGGTGCAGTGGTAATACGACTGGAACCACACAGGAAGGTCTTGAGTTTGCGTCCTGGGACTTCCCTGTACAATCCACGCCTGCATGGCTAGACCTAGGAGTGGACCATGGTGTGAAGACTCTGTTAGGAGTGCCTCTCTTTCTTTCTCTCCCTCAGAGGAAATAAATAAAATAAACTTATAAAAAATAATAATAGGGCCAGCTGGTGACATGGTGGTTGGATCCCACATGGGTGACTGAGCAGTTTGAGTCCCAGACCCAGCAGCTTTAAAAACATACCAGGAGGCCACACGAGCTTTCAGCACGATGCCCAAATCCAAGCGCAACAAGAAAGTTTCCTTAACCAAAACTGCCAAGAAAGACTTGGAACTAAAATAGAACCTTATAGAAGAGCTTCGGAAATGTGTGGACACATACAAGTACCTCTTCATCTTCTCCGTGGCCAACATGAGGAACAGCAAACTGAAGGACATCCGGAACGCCTGGAAGCACAGCCAGATATTCTTTGGGAAAAACAAGGTGATGATGGTGGCCTTGGGTCGAAGCCCAGCTGATGAATACAGAGACAACCTGCACCAGGTCAGCAAGAAGTTCCGTGGTGAAGTCGGTCTCCTTTTCACCAACCTCACTAAGGAGGAGGTGAATGAGTGGTTCACGAAATATACAGAAATGGACTACGCCCGAGCTGGGAACAAAGCAGCTTTCACTGTGAGCCTGGATCCAGGGCCCCTGGAGCAGTTCCCCCACTCCATGGAGCCACAGCTGAAGCAGCTGGGTCTGCCCACCGCTCTCAAGAGAGGTGTGGTGACTCTGCTCTCCGACTACGAGGTGTGCAAGGAGGGCGACGTGCTGACACCGGAGCAGGCCTGGGTCCTGAAGCTTTTTGGGTACAAGATGGTCGAATTCAAAGTGACCATGAAGTACGAACGTGTGGGATGCACAGTCGGGAAGGTTCCAGCAGGTGGGAGACAACATGCCAGAGAGTGCATCAGAGTCATCTGAAGAATCAGAGGATGACGACGACGACTGATGGGGACTCAGGGCTGAAGGCCTTCGGCATGTTCCAGGCCCCGAGTGGACCATGCAGCACTGCCCCCACCCCTCTGGAGGGACGGCTGTTTACTTTGCTGCCAGTGAAGACAGGAGCGTGATGGGCACTGACTCAATCTGTAGAGAATAAAACTGTCTGCAGGGTCTGCCTGTAGGCAACAAAAGGGAAAAAAAAAAAGAAAAACATACCAGGCACATGTGCATGCATGCCCAAGATCCAGAGAGAATAGAGAAGGGATTATAATGGGGAAATCCCCCAGGAATGCTTTCCTATTCTCTCTCTCTCTCTCTCTCTCTCTCTCTCTCTCTCTCTCTCTGTTTCTCTACCAAGTGCATGCACAGTATAGCAAAAATTTTAAAAATAATTAATAATGGGGCCATCAGGTTGTATAATGGTTAGAGCACTGGACTCTCACACGGTTGACCGCAGTTCAAGTCCCAGACCTGGAGGCTTGCTTTCTCACTTTCCCTCTCTGTTTCTCTCTGGTGAGCACATATGCTCTATACAAAATTTAATAATTATAATAAGTAAACCTAAATAATAATAATGTTAATAAATAATTATACTAAGTTCCAGTTGCTTGATCCTACATTAGATGGCTGCGATAGAGAACAGACTGTTTGCTGTCCGGGATTCTGGAAAGTGAAGGGCCAGTCTTGACGAAGTCTCTTCCTTCATACTCACACCCAAAGGAAAGAGGTCACTTTCTTAGGCAGGACTTGTCCTGGACCAGGGAAAGCAGCACCTGGTAGACCAGATGACCTGTCCTTCTAGAAAACTGTTCTGCTCCCCCAACTAATAACATTAGTTGTGTCAGAAGTCGTCACTATAAACAGCAGAAATGTACAGCCGATGGTTCGATAATCATGATTACTGTTGTTATTCTCATCTTTAGGGTGGTTGCTGTGAGTGATCACTGATCACTGAGTTAGGCTCAGCAGGAAGGGTTTATATGTATGATCTCCTTTTATCCATCATTTTGAAAAGGAGATAATTACTCTCTGCTAAAGATGAAGTAGTCAGGCTTGGAAAGGTTGAGAAACTTACTCCTTGGCCACAGATTTAGCAAGTGCTAGAGCTGGTTTTCAAAGTTAGCACCTACTCTGGCTTGAGGTCTCAGCCACCATGTACAACTATCTCTACCACTCAGACCTGCTGGGTTCCAGTGAGAATCTACAAGCTGGTGATGGGGCCTCCATCCTTCATGGGCCTCAACTGGCCTACTGTTTCGGGGCAGTCTCCAGAGAGCAGGCCAGAGCCGGCTGTTGACCTTCATACCAGCAGACCACAAGGCTGGCTTTCCCAGCAGCTCGCAGGAACCGGCTGTGGCAGCCAAGACCGCGCAGAAGCAGGAATGCTCTCAGGACCTCAGGAAACATCTGCAAGTCCTCAAGGAGGCAAGACCTGCCTCCTTATCGCCTCTTGAGGGGAGGCCACAGCCCGTCCCATCTGCAGCGATAGGACAGGCAGACTATGTGTACTTTCCAGCCTGTCTCCCTGCATATGGAACAATTCACTTCTATTAAATATTTAAGATCACCACTTGGGAGCAGGCCCTGTTCTGGGCAGTGGAGTCACAGTTCTTGAAGTCAGAGTCACTCACTACTAACCCTCTAAGGCTTTCAGGGCAATAGGAAGATAGCAAGAAGCAGCATTTGCGATTCAAGGTGACTGATGCAGGAAAGAGGATGTGGTGTAAGGGAAAAGTGTGAACTTTGGAGTCAGACCTGTTTCTTCATGTCCTGGTTGAGTGACTTTCAGCAATTTCCTAACCTCTCTAGGTTGTTTCCTCATCTGGAAGAAATGTAAATAATTATACTTGTATTGCATAATCACCATGAGAATTAAAAGGCACAAGTACATCATTACTTAAAGTTACCTAACAAATAGCGAGGACTCAATAAATGATATCCAAATAGGGGCTGGCAGGTGGCATGGTGGTTAAGGGCACTGGAGTTCCCTATGGCCGACTGCGGTTCGAGTCCTGGACGTGGTGGCTTGCTTTCTTGCTGCCCCCCCCTCCCCCCCGTCCTTCTCTGGTAAAATTAAAATAAATTGATAAATCAATTTTTTTAAAATTAAAATAATTATTTAGAACAAACAGTGTTGTATTATTAGTATTTAAAAGGACATCTATGAATGGTAATGTTAAGGAAAAAACAATAGAAGGGATATATAAGTTAGGTTTTGATGGATAAATAGGAGTTGGCTGAACGGCTGGTGGGTAGGAAGAGATTTCTGGTTAGAAACAATAGCAAGGGCAGCTTGGTGAAGGGGCATTGAACATTCAGGCACCATGAGTGTGCCAGTTAGAAACTACTAGAATAGTCCCATCAAGCTATAAGAGTCTAGCCTGGGACAAGATGACTCTCTGAAGGGCCAGTGGCATGCACTATTGGAGTGATGCTGGATCCACATGGAAGATCATGAATTCAGTTCCTTGGCTGACCTGCACATGCCAGACACACACACACACACACACACACACACACACACACACACACACACAGGATCCTGGCAGGCTGAAAAGGCTGGGAGGCAGTCAGAGTCTGAGACTCTGTTGCAAGTGTTTTTCTCTCTCTCTCTCTCATGCTCATGAAATAAATACTCTTGTAAAAAAATATATAAAAACAGTGAACTCTCTGAAGTCCACTTTCTACTGTCCTCAAATGAAGGACATAAACAACCTCTGGTGTAAATTCATAAAGCAGTACTTTTGTAAACTGTGTTCACTGAAGTGAAGCAACCTCCACACCCCTGGCCATGCAATCCACAGGGAACAAATGGAGCTAAGAATTAGACTCCAAGTGTCTCTGACTCACCCTCTCTGGTGGTAGGCTTGAGTTTGATTTGTTCCCTCACTGTAGAATCTTGACAAGCCACTAGTCTCCCTTATCTCTCAGTTTTGTTATCTGAAAAAGGAGAATAATTATACATCTCCTAGGCATCCTTATACAGTGTACAGTGCCTGGCAAGCGGCAGGAGCTCTCTCCTCCGGAGAAAGAGCGATTGCTAAGCTGAGCTTATTGCAGAGTGAGGGCAGGGCTAACATATCCCTGGAGAAGCCTCCCAGTCTCTTAAACTGATGATAAGGAAAAACTTTTAGAAAATGGTATAGGATAGGTATTCTGCACTCATAGATCATACCAATACATACAAGTCTTCCTCATTGTTCTTTCTACTGAAATATAATTCACATACCCTAAAGCTCACCCTTTGAAAGTATACAATCCAGTTGTTTTTAGTATATTCCCAAGGCTGTGCAAGTAGCACTACTACCTAATTCCAGGACAACCGCATCATCCCCTGAAGAGACCCTGTGTCCATTAGCAATCATTCTCTATTGCACTCTCCCCTCAGCTCTTAGTAACTACTTAAATTATTTTCTGTCTCTGTAGATGTGCTTAGGCTCGGCATTTCATAAAAATGGAATTATATCATATGTGGGCCCTTTGCGTCTAACTTCTTTCACTTAGTATAATGTTTTTAATGTTTATCTATATTACAGCAGGTATCAGAATTTCATTCCTTCTTATGACTGAATAATATCCCAGTATATGCATATTATTGGGTTGTCAGAAAAGTCAGAACATATTTTTCTATGCAAAAATCACATTGTGTTTATTTATTCATCAATTATGGAAACTTAGATGTTTCTATTTTGGGGTTATTATGAATAATCCTAATTCTGGTTTTTTTTTTTTATTTGCCAGAGGGTGTGTGAGCTTGCCAGAGAGAGAGAGAGATAGTGAGACAGAGATAGGAAGAGAAAGCACTCCCCATGGGGCATGGTCATGCTGCAATCCCTTCTCCATTTCTCACTCTTTTGGGGATTCTGGGCATGCATGCACATGCACATGGTATATTTTTTAAGCCACTGGGTCCAAGACTTGAAGAACACAGTTAGCCATGTGGGGTCCATAACCACCATGCTAAAGAGCCAGCCCCTAATTCGTTTTTTTCTTTTAAGATTCTTACTATAGGATGTGTGTGCTCACTGAAGATAGATAGAGAGAGAGAGAGAAAGAGAAGTGAGAAGTCATCTCCCTAGGGGAGATGACCACTCTGCAATCCCTTCTCCTCCAGTCTCCTCTTGGGATTTTGGGCATGCACATACACATGCACAGCATGATTTTAAAACCACTGGGTTCGGGACTGGCAGGTGGCATGGTGGTTAAGGGCACTGAACTCCCACATGGCTGACCGTGCTTCAAGTCCTAGACCTGGAAGCTTGCTTTCTCACTTTCCCTTCCTCTCTCTTACTCTGTCCCTCTCTGGTCAAATTAAAATAAATAAATTAAGCTAAATAAATAATTCTTAAAAACAAAACAAAACAAAACACTGGGTTCAGGACTCAAACCATGGTTGGCCATGTGGGAGTCCAGTGCCTTAACCATTACACCACCTACTGGGACCCCTAATTCTTTCTGTAGTTGCACACTATAGAAAGAATCCCACCAGTTGGACGTAACATAAGTTAAGTACTTTCTACTGAAGAACAGTTCTGGTCTTGCCAAAAAAATGTCGCAACAACACCCTTCTAGTCTTCCATAAGAGGTAGTCCAAAGTTACCCCATTTCCTGAGGAAATTATTCAACAGAAGCAAGGCATTATATTGACAAAGATACTGATTGCAGCAAGTTTTATAGTAACACAAACTTGGGGGAGAGTCCACAATAAGAAGCTATTTAGATCAATTCTATTGTGGAATGAAATAATGTATAGTTACTAAAAATGATCATTATGAGGTCAGCTAGTGGAGTGCTGGTTAGGGTGGCTGGATCCCACATAACCAGCTGAGTAGTTCAAGTCCCAGACCTGGCAGCTTGAAAGACATACCAGGCACATGTATGTGCATGTGTGCCCAAAACCCCTAGAGGAGAATAGAGAAGGGATTTTGGCATGGCCATCTCCCTGGAAGGTGCTTTCTCACTTTCTCTGGTGAGCGTACCTGCTCTATAGTAATTTTTTAAAAGTTTGTTTTGTTTTGTCATAGGGCACATGCATTCACTGGAGAGAGACAGAGAGAACGAGTGGGAAAGTGAAAAATCATTCCCCTAGGGTGGCTGGTCACGCTGCAATCCCTTCTCCTTCATTCTCTTCTTGGGATTTTGGGCATGCATGCACATGCACCCAGCATGTTTTTCAGGCTGCCAGGTCTGGGACCCAAACCGTGGAGTTGGCCATGTAGAATCCACTGCCTTAACCACCACACCCCCTGCTGGCCCCAGTTATAGCAGTTTGTTGTTGTTGTTGTTGTTTAAAGATAACTATGAAGGCAATACACTGGGTTGCTGGGAAAGCCGTGATGCAGTTTTACGTAGAAAAACAGAGACGTCATAACTTTTCCAGCAACACAATAGTAACAAGTAAATGGCTAATAATCTTAAGTAGGAAAACACACACACACACTAAAATGCAAAATAGTGTCACTTGCTCATGCTGGTTCTCATAACAGGAAGAAGTGGAGCTAGGGAGCACAGACATGCCCTCTGGCCCTGAGTTCTGTCTCTGTTGCATCCCTGTGATGAACAGAAGCCAGGCTTCTTATGAAGGAGCAGGCTAGGGATCCTGGCCACCTGCCTCTACAGAGGGGGGCCAGGAAAAGAGGGGAATATAGCCCACTCAGAGGGGAAAGAAGGGCTATGTTCCCAACAGACCGGGGAGCTGAAGTCACGGCTGCCTTCCCTAGACTGTGGTGCTCCTGACCCCTCAGGTCCTCAGAGGGAGGGTCCCAGCTGCGCTGTTAAACAGGAGAACCATGGGCCCAGGTCAGCCTGCTGGCTGTGGAGCCAGTTGTTCATGAGGGTATGAGTGAACTACTGTGATGGGTTCCCTCTGAACTTCCTGGGTGCTGTGCTGAGTCCCTTGCCTGCAATCAGCGTCCGACAAAGGCCAACTCCTCTGAGCACCACCTGGTGTGGTACTTTCTGGAGCAGTGACAGCAAATACATTCAATGGCAGCAGTTGGGAATGACGCAGCTGAACCAATCACATGAGCTCCCCACCCCGACCTTTTTTTTTTTTTTTTTTTTTTTTTTGAGAGATATCTTTTGCTATAGTGTGCGTGCGCTCACTCAAGAGACAGAAACAGAAACTGAGAAATCACCCCCCAGGGGGGATGGCCACACCACAATCTCTTCTCCTCTTGGGATTTTGGGCATGTACATACATGTGCCCAGCTTGAGTTTTGAGCCTCTGGGTCTGGGATTTGAACCACAGTTGACTACATGGGAGTCCAGAGATGCAACTATTACATCATCTGCTCATCCCATGAACCCATTGTTAAAGTGCGCTTCCTACTGTAATAAACATGTAAACTGCAAGTGTGGCCATTACGAATACACAATGCAGGCTGGTGCTGTGGTGCAGCAGAAATGCGCTGGTCAAGACAAGTTGGATCATACAGGGTGACCATGGTTTGAATCCCTAACCCCATCGCCCTGGGACACTCAGGACAGGTGTGAAAGGGCCCAAAAGCCAATGAGGTAGAGGACTGGAGGAATGGGGTTGCAGTTTAACCAGACCCTGTGGAGGATGCTCATCTCTCTCTCTTTTTCTCTGACTCTCACATGCATGCACACATGATTATCATGATTTTTTTGGGGGGGAGGTTTTTGCTATAGGGTGCGTGTGCTCACCAGAAAGACAGAGAGAGAGAGAGAGACAGAAAGCGAGAAATCACCCCCCAGAGGGGATGGCCACGCCACAATCCCTTTTCCTCCTTTCTCCTCTCAGGATCTTGGGCACGCACGCACACACGACCGGCATTGAGTTTAAGCCACCGGGTCCAGGACTTGAACCATGGTTGACTACATGGGAGTCCAGCAACATAGCCATTACACTAACTGCTGGTCCCATGATTTAAGAAAAATTAATTTAAAAAGTACATGATGTAGCAAAACTAATGATGAGCAGGCAGCCTTGAAAGTGGGAGAAATTTAGCTCCAACAGAGTATAAGAATTGGTGGCTTATTTTTTGGTATGCTTATATTTGTGGGTTTTTTTTAAATGATGGAGAACATGTGTGTGCACATGCAAAAGAAAAAGAGAGAGAAGCTCCTTCAACAGGGTCTTGTCACTCCTTTCCCCAGCCCTCCAGTCCTCAGAAGCCTGGGCAGCCATGTGTGTATATACTATGTGTTCAGGCCAACCCAGGAATCCAAGTCCATGGTTGTCCATATGGCTTCCAGACTTGCAGAGCACCTGTATTCCCTCTGCACCATAGCAGCCAGGCCACATATATGATTTTCATATTGTGACTTTTATTTTGTATAAACCATAACCTAGTTATATTTATTTCTAAACCTTAGAAACAAAATATGCACTAATACATAAATTTCATTCAATTAAAGCTTATATTAAGGACTATAAAATATCAATATTTTATGGTTTTCTGTAAAGTCCATAGTGGATTCCAAGTGCCTCCAATCAGCTCACAAACTGTGAAATGGTCTCCAAAATGTCCCCAATCTTAAGGAAAAGCCTGAAGCTGTGTTAGGGTTGTAGCTACTCTGCTTGAACAAATTACAGCAGCCCAAACATAATCAAAATTAATTTCTCTTACAAGCAGGACTGCCAGGTTAAGTTGGGGAGGTGACTTGGCTATAAACAGGTACAGTTTCCCTGGAGATCTGACATCCCTCAGGGTGTCACCATTTGCTTAATCAAAGCTGGGTTGCTACTCCTGGGAAAGGGAAAGAGTCAACATCTGAAAGAAGGAGCTTAAGTTTGGAGATGACCCAGAAAATTGGCACATTGCTCGCTCTCATACCCTGCTGGTCCCCACTTAGTCATATGGTCACATCTGACTGAAGGGAGGCTAGGAAGTGAAGTCTCCAGGTGAGCAGCTGAGCCAAGAAAAGGACAGACTAGGGGGACAAGATTCCGCTGCTGAGGGTTTCTTTTATTTAAACATTTCACAATGTGAGGGGCCAGCAGATGGCGTACTAGTTAAGGTGCTGAATCCCACATGGCAGACACTGAGGTTCGAATCCTGGACCTGGTGGTCAGAAAAACATGCCAGGCATGGGTGTGTGCATGCTCAAAGTCCCAGTAAGAGAATGGAGGAGAAGTCACTTGGGGTTAGTCATCTTCTCTGGGGGATGATTCCTCACCTTCCCTCTCTCTCTCTGTTTCTCCCTGGTGAGTGAATGCACCCCATGGAACAAGAAATCTAAATTTTTTTTTTTACAATGGAAAGAAATATAATCACAATCCCATCATGCAACTACTGAAATTTGTCTATGGTTCCTCCCAGACTTGATATCTACATGCATTACATGCATTTTTACAAAGGTGCAAAAGTAATATATGTGCAATTATATTCTTTTTTAAAAAGTTTTTGCTGGAAAGAGACAGAGAAAGGGAAAGTGAGAAATCACCCCCAGGAGGGATAGCCATGCTGCAATCCCTCCTTGTGGTTTGAGTTCCAGACCTGGTGGTTTGCTTTCTCACTTCTCCTCTCTCTCGCTTTCTGTTTCTCTCTGGTGAGAGCATGTGCCCTGTAGCAAAATTAAAAGTAATAATCTAAATAAAATTGTATAAGTATTTTTTTAAAACTGTGACTGTGTTGAGTACTTGTTATAAATGGCAGGGCTGGTTTTTTGTTTGTTTTAGGTTTTTTTTTTTTTTGTATGTGTGTGCTACAGGGCACATGTGCTCGCCAGAAACAGAGAGAGAGAGACAGAGGGAAAGTAAGAAATTACCCCCTGTTCTGAAAGGATGGTCATGCCACAATACCTTCTCATCCATTGTCCTCTCAGAATTTTGGGAACACATGCACACATGCCCAATATGATTTTCTTTTAAAAGAATTATTTATAATTCCATTTGTTACTATTATTATTTTTAAATTTGATCAGACAGAGACAGAGAGAGAGAAAGGGAAAGCAAATCACCAGGTCCAGGACTCAAACTGCGGTTAGCTATGTGAGATTCAGTGCCTTAACCTCCACGCCACCTGCTGGCCCAAGTAGAGCTGTTTTTAACGTTCCTCTCACTGCCCTTAAACATAGGATCCTGTTCCTCACTCTCTAGCACCACTCATGAAAAGAGCATAAGTAAAAGCCTAAGACTCAATCAATTTAGACTTATTTAGACCTTCTAAACTGTGGCATGGAACCCAAGAACCTATCATTTTTAATAAGATCTGTATATAATTTGTTTCTATGCTAAAATTTAGAAATCATGGTCCTAATCTATAATCCAGAATCCTACAGTTGGATCTCCCAGGAAACAACTATCTCCAGGCCTCAGGCTAGAAGTATCAACCTTCAAATTCCACTAGGAGACAGCACGGGCCAATATGTCTAGAGAAGGTACACTGTTGAAGAGAACAGAATCAGGGATGGCATCATTCACTGGGCCGGTAGGGAGGGCCTGCTGGCTGGGCACTGGGAGATGACGCTGTACCTCTTCTGCTATTTATAAACTAGGAAAGCTGCCTGGGAGCAGTGTGGTAGATTGAAAAGCTGGGCCATAATAAAGACCGTGTGCTGGACTCCCACCTAGTCGACCGCGATTTGAGTCCTGGACCTGATGGCTTAAAATTCAACCCACAGGACTGGCAGGTGGTGTAGTGGTTAAGGGCACTAGAGTTCCACACGGCCAACCACTGGCAATTTGCTTTCTCACTCTCTCTCTCTCTCTTTCTCTCTCTCACTCTGTCCCTCTCTGGTCAGATAAAATAATTCTTAAAAAAAAAAAAAAAAAAAAAAAAGAAGACCCCAACCTGATAGAGGGGAAGACTAGCAACAAACAAGGAAACCAACAGATACTCAGTCTTACATGGGGATATGTGATGTGAGGAAAACAAAGTGAGTAAGGAGTTTGAGAGTGATTGACGTTATACACGTTGGTTTTGGTTTTTATTTTTCTTAATATTTTCTTAAATAGAGTGGTCATGAAAATCTTCTCCAGAAGAGTAAAATTAGAGGGTATTCCTGAGGACTAAGAAGGAGCAAAACTGTGAAGATCTGGGAAAAGTGTATTCCAGGAAAATGCTGCAATATATACAAAAACCCTAAAGCAAGAAAAAAAAAAATCCTAGTATTTAGAATATGGACAATGGGACTAGTTAAATGCAAAAATGGTACATTTTTTTCCAGTTTGTTATAGGGCACATTCACTCATCAGAGAGAGACAGAGAGCAACAGAGAAAGAGGGAAAGTGAGAAATCGCCCCCAAAGAGGGATGGCCACACCACAATCCCTTCTCCTGCATTCTCCTCTTAGGATTTTGGGCACGCATGCACATGTGCCAGCATGTTTTCAAGCTACTGGGCCTGGGACTTGAACCTCACAGTTGGCCATGTGGGATCTAACTACCTTAACCTCCATGCTACCTGCTGGCCTGCAAAATATTAATGTTAATTTAGGTAGAATTCCTTATTTCCTTTTCCCCATCACCCAAAACAGGGTAATGTCAGTCACTCACACTCACTCAATGTTAATTCAAATGGACATCATTCTCAAGTATTTGTTATACATTCAGAAGTTCTTTACTTTGAGACCAGCAGGTAGTGCGGTGGTTAAGTTGCTGAACTCCCACAGGGTAGACTGCAGTTTAAGTCCTGGACCTGGTGGATTGCTTTCTTACTTTCCTCCTTTCTCTCTCTATCTCTCTCTGGTGAGCCTATGTGCAGTTAAAATAATAATAATATGAGAAAATAAATAATTATTTGGAAAAAAAAGTTCTTTACTTTTGTGGCTTTTGAATCAGCAAGCTATTTACTAATTTGTTTGTAGTCCTTATGGCCTTTAGTGTTATGATTCTCAGAAACTGACCCGCAGATCTAGATGATGGCTTCTAAGACTATGACATGGCTTTAAGTCAGATGAAATAAGTTATGGGCTATTATTAAGGTGGTAAGTGAATACAGAGAGCTCGTTCTCTCCCCTCTGCCCCCTCGACATCCATTCTGGGGAATTATTTCAATGAAATAGAAGGCTGGAATTGAGAAACTTGCAAAACAAAATACAGGAAGCCTCTGGAAAGACAGGTCTGCTTAGAACTGCTGTGTGAATCTGAGAGTGGGGAGGGCGGTACCTTTGCCCTGGGTGAAGGGCGGATGGAACCCATGAAGAGGAAGAGGACGGGCTGAAGGAAAGGCCTGGAAGGGCGGCTCTTGCCTCACCCAGGCATTGTCTGGTGATAATCATTGCCTACCCCCTCTTTAGAAACCAGAAGCCCAACCAGGCCACAGAAGACAGCCTGGCAGGAAAGCCGAAAGTCTTAACGAGATGAACAGTTCAGTAGAGCTGGAGCTCACACCTCCTCCTGATGCTGCAGCTTCCTGTGAATTTAAGGGCTAATCCCTGAACAGAGGATGAGTCCACTGAGAAAGGTGGCATCATACCAGAAGGACCAAGAACAATTTTTGTGGGTCCTGGGGTTCTGTGACCAGTAAGCACAGAGAGAGGGACATAGATGAGAGCCTGGTCCTCAGCCCTTCCCCCAGAACTCTCCTCCTTTACAGAGCAGCTGGTATCCCAAGGGAACAGGCGCTCACAGACCAGACTAATTAGCCACCTGAGGAGGACAACCACGGCAAAAAAGAAAAACAAACATGGACCATCTGAAGCAAAATTATTGGAATGGACCAACCAAGAATATGCACGGTAAGGAATTTAAAAATACAAAGCAAGGACAAGAAACCATTTTGCTCCAACTTTAACGAAATATAATTAACATGTGATAACTGGTACATACTTGAAACATCTGATACTTTTGTTTTGTTTTGTTTTAGAGAGATTTTTGCTATAGGGTGCATGCGCTCACTGGAGAGACAGAGACAGAGAAACAGAAAGCGAGAAATCACTCCCCAGGGGGGATTGGCCACATGGCAATCCCTTCTCCTCCATTCTCCTCTCGGGATTTTGGGCACGCACGCACACACACACACACCCGGTGTGAGTTTTAAGCTGCCAGGTCCAGGACTTGAACTGTGGTCACTACGTGGAGTCCAGCGACATAACCATTGTGCCATCTGCGGGTCCCCAATGTGATGAGTTTTGACATAAGTATACACCTGTCAGAGCATCAATATAATCAAAGTAATGAACATCTCCATCACTCCCCAAAGTTCCTTGTCCCCCTTCGTCCCTTTGGGCTGTTATAATGCAATACCACAGAAGGGGTGACTTACAAATGACAGAAATTTGTCTCACAGTTCCAGAGGCTAGGTAGTCCAAGGGCAAGGTGTCTGGGAAGGAAGGCCAGCTTCTTCCTGCTATCTTCTCACTGTAACATCACATGGCAGAAGGGGTGACTGAACTCTTTGGAGAGTCATTTATAAGGGTATTAATACAATTTGTGGGGTTCTGCCCTCATGACATAATCACCACTCTCAGGTCCCACCCCCAAATACCACCGCTTGGGGGTTAAACTTTTGGGAAATGCAAAATGCAGACCATAGCATCTTTGTAATCAGTCTTTTCTCCACCTCTAGCCCAGATAACCACTGATCTGCTTTCTGTCTAGAGGGTCTCTATCAACTCTGTCCCAGATTAGTCACTTGGCCTCAGGCAGGATGATCTCTCTAGGCCTCAGCTCTCCAGAAATTAGTGGGATTAAACATTCCATGACATGCAGGCAGAGGGCCTGGCATGTACCAGGGGCTCCATGTGAATTCTGCCCTACCACATTTCGGACAAGCCCATGCTGGATGTGAGATCAAAATCTACCTTCCCATAACTTAAGTAAAAGTATTTGAGCAGTGTGTCAAAATAAAGTCATATAGAGCTTGAAAAGAAAAATGGTTCAGAATAAATACACTTGAATGAAATGATACACTATAATAAAAACAAGTTCTTTACTCCTTACCCTCAAGGGAGACACTTTCAACCCATTTAGCTGATCTTCATCCCACGTATTTAACGCTGTATTTCTAAATACTATGCTTGTACTGCTCTCTCTCTTTCCCACTGGGGGTACTTTGTCTCTCTCTGGCAAGTGCACATATCCTCTGGCAATTAAAAAAAAAGTTTGGGGCCAGCAGGTAGCATAGTGGCTCAGGCACTGAATCTCACATGGTCGATCATGCAGTTCGAATCATGAACCTGGCAGCAGGAAAAATCGTGCCAGGTGTATGTGTGTGTGTGTGTGCCCAAAATCCCGAGAGGAAAATGGAGGATAAGAAACTGCAGTGTGGCCATCCCCTCTGGGGGGTGATTTATCACTTTCCCTGTTTCTCTTCAGTGAGTGCACATATCTTACAGCAAAACAAAACAAAACAAACTAAACTAAAAAGAAAGAAAAAGAAAAAGAAGAAAGACTAATTCACTCCTGTCCTTCTATTTCATTTATAAAGAGTCAAGGGGCTGGCAGGTAGCGTGGTGGTTAAAGGCACTAGACTCCCACGTGGTTGATCACAGTTCGAGTTATGGACCTGGTGGCTTGCTTTCTCACTTTCCTTCCCTTTCTCTCTCTGTATCTCTCTGATCAAAGCTGGAAAATAAGGGAACCAGCAGTTAGCGTAATGGCTATGTCGCTGGACTCCCACGTAGTTGACCGCGGTTCGCATCCCGGACCCGGTGGCTTAAAACTCACGCCAGGCGCGTGTGCGTGCTTGCCCAAGATCCCGAGAGGAGAATGGAGGAGAAGGGATTGCGGCGTGACCATCCCCCCTGGGGGGTGATTTCTCACTCTGTCTCTATGTCTCTCTCTGTCTGGCGAGCACACGCGCCCTATAGCAAAAACCTCTCCAAAAAGAAAAAGAAGCTGGAAAATAATAATAATAATAATAATAAATAAAGTTAAATAAAGTAATTCTTTTTTTTTTTTTTTTTGGAGAGATTTTTCACTATAGGGTGCGTGCGCTCGCCAGACAGACAGAGACAGAGAGATGGAAAGCGAGAAATCACCCCCCCAGGGGGGATGGTCACGCCGCAATCCCTTCTCCACCATTCTCCTCTCGGGATCTTGGGCACGCACGCACACGCACCCGGCGTGAGTTTTAAGCCACCGGGTCCGGGACGCGAACCGCGGTCGACTACGTGGGAGTCCAGCGACATAGCCATTACGCTAACTGCTGGTTCCCAATAAAGTAATTCTTTAAAACTTTTTTAAAAAATCAAGAAATCAAATGGGGATCAATGTAGAAAATGTAGCTTACACCACTGCCTATATGAAACTTAACTAAGTTGAAATTATCAGAGCTTCCAAGTGAAGTTAAGTATCTTCTGTTTGTAAAAGATTACAACAAACAAAAGAAAGTTCATTAAGTTTAATGAAATGTTTTGGTGCTGGCCACTCTGGGTCTATATTTTCATGGTGTACTTTCAATATGTAATTTCACCCTTTTTTATTTCAGAAAAGTTTTCTTAAATTATATTTTTAAGCACATGTCCTATTCCTTTCTTGCTTTGGTTTTCTTCTGTTGGGAATCCTATCACCTGTATGTTTGATCTTTGTCCGCCTTTAAACTGGTCAATTTCCCTCAAATCTTGTTTCTCTTCATTTCCTTTTTATTTAAACATGTTTTTCTTTTTTATCATCTTTTACCTGTTAAGGTATGTTATGTTTGAATCTTATGTTCTTTCTGGTTTAGTTTTCATTTCTAAGATAATTTCTGTTTTGTTCCTGAATTCATTTCATTTTCAAGGTTTTATAACTCTGATTTAAGCAGTTCTTTCATCTTTGATAACACTTGTTTAACATAGTTTAGTTTGATTTTTTTCCCTTTTTAAAAACTTTATTTATTTGCATTCATTCACTATACATCAATATAGTATACAAAATGAGATTTTTCATCCAGGATATATTGTATATTGGCTCAATCAAGGATATTACCATACATGTTATCGTCAACAAATGATTTTCTATTTCTTGTTTCTTATATATTTTGGTCCCCCCCAATTCCTTACCTCTCACTCTGCCAATTCCCCCCTTCCTCTCACACTGTCTCTGGTAGGTACAGTTGTTTTCCATGCCCTTTCCCCCCCCATATTTTATTGCTTCATTAAATATCTTAATTAATGTAAAAACTTTCAACAGCAAGCACAGCTGATATATACGTATCAATGAACACGTGCCTGACTTTAGGCATAAACCTCAGGGAGTGAAGTGAACATACTAAAAAGCAGCACCGGGAACCAGCAGTTAGTGTAATGGCTATGTCGCTGGACTCCCACGTAGTCGACCGCGGTTCGCGTCCCGGACCCGGTGGCTTAAAACTCACGCCAGGTGCGTGTGCGTGCGTGCCCAAGATCCCGAGAGAATGGAGGAGAAGAGATTGCGGCGTGACCATCCCCCCTGGGGGGTGATTTCTCGCTTTCCATCTCTCTGTCTCTCTCTGTCTGTCTGGCGATCGCACGCGCCCTATAGCGAAAACCTCTCCAAAAAAAAAATAAATAAAAAATAAAAAAAAATAAAAAGCAGCACCTAGCTGGGGCTATATAGCTTACTGCTGTCATTATGTACGTATTAATGGGTATTTTTAATGCATTTTTTTAATTTAAAAAAAAAAAACAGTTTTAGTGGTTTTTTTTTTCTTTTTTGGAGAGGTTTTTGCTACAGGGTGCGTGCGCTCGCCAGAGACAGAGACAGACAGACAGAGAGACAGAAAGCGAGAAATCACCCCCCCCCCCCGGGGGGGGATGACCACGCCGCAATCCCTTCTCCTCCATTCTCCTCTCGGGATCTTGGGTTCACACACACACAAGCCTGGCGTGAGTTTAAGCCACCGGGTCCAGGATGTGAACCGCGGTCGACTACGTGGGAGTCCAGCGACATAGCCATTACGCGAACTGCTGGTTCCCAAAAACAGTTTTAGTCTTAATAGATCAAAGTTAAAAAATGTTAAGAGAAATTTGCTTAAAACTTAAAGCCAGGAAAAGGGTTAGGATTCAGTTCAAATAGTAGGTAGATGAACCTATCAACAATTCAGAAGAAGACAAAAATCCTTAAATATAGAAATCAAACCATTGAAGAATATCAGTAATGTTTTATTCAAAAGTTAAAAAATTCTATTTCACTAGTTCAGTCTCAAGTATTTAATCTCTCTTCTATTGAATTTGCAGGGTTACCGTGGTCTGATCTGTCCATTTAAACTCTGGACGTTAACAGTCAACTCCGGACTTGTCCCTACCATTAGGCTGGCCACTCTCTTGGCTGTTTTTTGTACTCTTATCTCTGTGTGTCTGACTTTAGTTTTCCTGGTATAGTATCCAATTCAGCACTTCTTGGAGAGCTTGTCTGGTGTTGGTAAATTCTTTCACGTTTTGCTTATCTGAGAATGTTTTTGTCTTTTTTCCCCATATGAAAGATAATCTTTCTGGGTATAGTATTCTTGGTTGAAATTGTTTTTTACTTAACACTTTGAACACATTTTCCCATTCTTTCCTTACTTGCAATGTGCCCGATGAGAGCTCGATGGTAGCCTGATGGGATATCCTTTGAAAGTAACTTGATGGTTCTCTCTTGCCAAATTTAGTATCTTGTCTCTGTCTGTGGTTTTGGTTGATCTGGCTATGATGTACGCTGGAGAAGAACTTCTTGGGTTGATTCTATGTGACTCTTTGTATTTCTTTGGTCTGGATATTTGAGTGCTCTAGGTTTGGAAAATTTTCTTCCAGGATTTCATGGAATAGATTATCAATGCCCTTATTAGTTTCTTCACCTTCTGGGATACCAATGATATGGATGTTTGGACGTTTAATGGTATCTAGTATTACTAGTATATTATTCTCATTTTTGGGGTTATTTTCTCAGTCTTTTTGGTGAATTTTTCTAGGTCAGAGGTTCTACCTTATACATCTGAGATTCAATCTTCTGCATGATCTAATCTGCTTTTGATATTTTCAAGGGCGGTTTTGATTTCCTGTATTACAGCCTTCATCTCTAACAATTGCATTTGATTCCTTTTTATGATATGTATCTCCTCTTTCAGATGATGCAAGAACTTCCTCACCTCCTGGAACTCATTGTCTTTCTCCTGCATTTTCTGAAGTTCGTTTTTTTCTCTTCTCTTGCATCTCTGTTAACTTTGTCAGTATGAATATTAAAAAAATTTTTTTTTCTTGGAGGTTTTTGCTATAGGGTGTGTGTGTTCGCCAAAAAAGACAGAGACAGAGAGACAGAAAGCAAGAAATCACCCCCTGGGGGGATGGCCATGCTGCAATCCCTTCTCCATTCTCTTTTCAGGATCTTGGGCATGCATGCACATGCGCCTGGTGTGAGTTTAAGCCACCAGGTTTGGGACTCGAACCATGGTTGACTACATAGGAGTCCAGCGACATAGCCATTTTACCAACTCCTAATCCTAGAATATTTTAAATTATTTTTCTGACATTTCCATGAGTTCCCTTGTATTGTCTGTGAAGGAAGCGGAGTTATTCTTTTCCCTTAGGATATATTTTCTTGTTCTCTCATTTTCTTGTGCCTTTGTGGTGGTTTTTGGTCATCTGATGGATTGTATGTTTTTTCCTAGTTTTTGGCGTTAAATCTGAGCATTCAGAGAAATGCAGGAGGAGGTGGCCTGCCATCTCTAAACAATACCATTTTTCTCCCTTTGTGCAGCTGATTTAATGGAAATTGAGGATTAATCTGGCCCTACAAGTATTCAGATATTTGGCTACCTACACCTGTCTAGAAAATCAATGTGTGGAGACTGAGCAGAAAAGTGACAAAGGTAAAAAGAAAAGGAAAAGGGGGGGGGGGGATAAACAAGACAAAAACAATAAAAAAATTTTTAAACAAAAAAGTTTGATGCATGAATGGGGCCACTCAGAACTCAGATATAGGTAACCGCTGATTGGCTTGTCCTATGGGGTCAGGAAAAAAGGTAAGAATTAGCAAGGCAAAAGAGCATGGGGCCGGCAAGTAGCATGGTGGTTAAAGGCGCTGGACTCCCACATGGCCGACCATGGTTCAAGTCTCGGACCTGGTGGCTTGCTTGCTCACTTCCTCTCTCTCTTTGTCTCTCTCAGATCAAACTGGAAAATAATAATAATAATAATAATAAATAAAGTTAAACAAAAAATAATAATAAAAAAAGAGCAGCAGAGAGCTAAGAGTTTAAAAATTAAAAATATATAGAGAATAAGTAGGGTGTTCTAACCTGGTTCCTGGCTAGATCTGGGGGACAGAAGGGTAAAGTCTGGGCAGAAGGTCTTTGGTGGTCCTAATAACATATTTTAGGGTTTTTGTGGGGGGAAGTTTTTGCTATAGGGCATGTGCACTTGCCAGAATGAAAGAGAGAGACAGAGAGACAGAAAGTGAGAAATCAGCCCCCAGGGCGGATGGCCACACTGCAATCCCTTCTCCTCCATTCTCCTCTGGGGATCTTGGGTACACATGCACACACACCTGGCCTGAGTTTAAGCCACCGGGTCCGGGTCTTGAACCAGGGTTGACTATGTGGGAGTCCAGCAACGTGGCCATTATGCCATCTGCTGGTCCTTTAATTTGATTTTTTAAAATCACAGTTTTAACCCATTTTATAACATCTCCCTCATGTGCTTTCACATCCATATGAGAGTTATTCTGATCCCTTAGCTCTCTTTTGCTTTTGATAACTTTGTATGGGATTTGGCCTTCATTATTTTCTATTTTTTTTTTTTTAATGTGAAATTTGTCTTCCTGACTTTTTTGGAATTAGGCTACTTTCAGGCAAGCTTTCTGACTTTCAGAGAGTCCTTTCTTTTGTTAGAATTCAAAAATATGGCAGGTCACTTTCTGGGATTTCATGCCTCTATCCTTATTCTTTTTTTTTAAATACTACTTATTTAATATTATTATTATTATTATTAATTTCTTCATTCATTTATTTTATTTGACCAAAGAGAGACACACACAGAGAGAGAAGGAAAGTGAGAAAGTAAGCCACCAAGTCTGAGACTCAAACCATGGTTGGCCATATGGGAGTGTTCAGCACCTTAACCACTATGCCACCTTCTGGTCCCCTTATTATTATTATTATTATTATTATTATTAATTTTGCTATAGGGAACATGCACTTACCAGAGAGAGAGGGAAAGGGAGAAGGCAAATCACCAGGTCTGGGACTTGAACTGCTGTTGGCCATGTGAGAGTCCTGCACCTTAACCACCATGCCACCTGCTGGCCACTGTCTTTATCTTTCCTTGTGTCTGGGTTCCCTCTGTTTTATCCTTCCCTTGGCTGTGTCTTCCTCAATTTAGTCCCAGAAGTTTTAGTAGCAGGATTTTCCCCTAGTCCAGGGCCCTGTCCCTGAATAGAACAGGTCAGTCCTAAGGGTGTATAAGGGTATGGTGCTCCAGCTCTTCGGGCCTTCCTTACCTTAGACCCTTGCACTCATTCATGCTGTGGAAGAGACAGTCCCTCTCCCAGCTCAGCTGTCGCTTTCCTATTGACAGCCCAACTCCTCAGCAACCACCTGCTGCCTGCCTTGGGTCCTCCTGTCCTCAGTCATTCACTCCCCCTGTTCCTTCCTTCCCTTCCTGCTTACATGAATGCCATTCCTGTGGCAGTAGGTGGCCTGTCCCACCTGCTTGTCTCTCGGGGCTCAAGGTGTTACCCTGTCACCACTTTGTGGTGGGTATTGGCTGGGCTTCTGTTTTGTTTTGTTTTTAGTTGCTGCTTCCATACGGATTCAGAGATGATGAAAAAAACCATGCTGCCACCACAGCCAGTCTCCTCAATTCGTGTTGAATTCTGACTGTTTAATGATTTTGTTTTCAAATTCTGGTAGCATCTCACATGTTCCTATATTGGCTAAAAACACCCCCATGAGTGATACAGTCTTGCCAACCACTGTTAACAGACCAGCCAGTTAACACAGACCAGCAACGTACAGGACGTCTGTATCTAGAATCTTCCTATCAGCTTAGCAGCCGTAGGGGAGTTACTTCCTCTGTGAAATGCTGATTATCACGGCTAAGTACATCTTCCTTCCTTGTACTTCCTTCATTTCACCCCCAGGGTTTAGGATGTGTGCTATCCCAGAGAACCATGAGCACCTAGAAGCAGGGGCCACACACAAGCCCCTCTAGATCCCTGGGCCCCAGCACAATGCTGCACATGGGGTAGGAACCTAATGATTAGTTACTGAAAGAAGACATGTGAGCTAAGTAATGTCTGCAGTTAATTATTATACAACTGGAAAGAATTGTAATTATTCTTGAAAATAATTCATGCTGGGACCAGCAGTTAGCGTAATGGCTATGTCACTGGACTCCCACGTAGTCGACCGTGGTTCGAGTCCCGGACCCGGTGGCTTAAACTCACGCCGGGCGCGTGCGCGTGCGTGCCCAAGATCCCGAGAGGAGAAAGGAGGAGAAGGGACTGCGGCGTGGCCATCCCCCCTGGGGGGTGATTTCTCGCTTTCTGTCTCTCTGTCTGTCTCTGTGTGTCTGGCGAGCGCACGCACCCTATAGCAAAAAAAAAAAAAAAAAAAAAAAAAAAAAACCTCTCCCCCCCAAAAAAGAAAAAAAAAATTCATGCTCATTGTAGGATACTTACAAAATACAAGAGAGCATAGAGGAAATATTTACCTATCTCATCCTTAAAAGAGAACCCCTATTGTCCCTTTGAGGTATTTATTTTCATTTTGTTCTTAGGCATATTTAAGTCATTTATTGGGTCACTGGTAAAGTCACGACACACTTTTGCATAGAAAAGCAGAAAAATAAGTCATGACTTTTCCAACAACCTAATCATTTGAATCATGTTGTATGCCACTTTTTAAAAGAATTCTTATTTCATGAGCAAGACAGAGAGAGAGAGACAGCATCTCCACCAGATTTTTGTTTGTTTTTTGCTTGTGGGCCCTTGCACTAGCCAGAGAGAGACAGAGACAGAGAGAGGGAGAGGGAGAAAGTTTGCCCCCCGTGGGGCATGGTCACGCTACAATCCCTTCTCATCCATTTCTTCATTCTGTGGGATTTGGGGCACATATACACATTCACCCCTGGTGTGCTTTTCAGGCCACCTTGCCAGGACTGCTGGGACTCGAACCCTGCAAATGGCCACAAGAGATAGGGCTTACATATCAACACAGTCATGGGGCCAGACCAGCGATGTCTTGATGCCGTCCATGCCTAGCTTCAGCTGGGTCCTGGATCACAGACATGTACATGCCCAGTATACTCAGGGAGGTGTCTAGTTGTGAACCTGGAACCTTCTCATGTTGGTAAATCATGCAGAGTGTTGTGTCTATGCTGTGCCTGTATGCCATTTTTAATTTTGCCTTTTCCACTTAATTTTTGCATTTTCCCATGTACTATTCTTCACCAGCATTATTTTACAGTTGTATCTTATTTCAGCATATGATAAAAGTAATTCCAACACAAAATTAAAAGCATTTCTAAAACAGGAAGGATGAACTCAGCCAGCCTTCTGCTGTTTTGACATGATATGCCCTATAACCACTGGAAATCAAGTAGAGCACAAGGACAGAATTAGAATACAGTCAAGAGTGGGTTGCGATTTTAAGTGTAATCATATAATTAATGGATTCAACACCAGCAGAATCTGGATCAGACTCAGTACCAAGTACAACTCCCAAAAGATCCACTAGGTGGCAGAACAGGCTAACTAGTGGCAATGGTTCTCTTCAGTGGCATGACAGTCACCTGTGGGCTCCACCCTACATGTTGATGAACTATGTCTAGGATGGGGCCCAATAATTGGCATTTCCAACAAACTTACAGATGTCATTCCTATACTGGAATAGAACTAGTCCTTGAAGACACTGGATTACAGGAAGCCGGTGAAGACCAACCCAAGGCCTATTCACCAACACATTCATCGATTCCCTCCCTCCTCCAGTTTTTTTGTACCAGTTCTAGGTGAATTAAATTCTCAGAAAAGAATAAGGTACAGTTCTTGTCCTCCAGATATAGGATAGTAGGGGACAAAAAGAGAAATGGGATCCAACAGGTGGCATAGTGATTAAGGTGCTGGATTCCACATGGCTGACTCCATGGTCTGAGTCCCGGACCTGGCGGTTTGAAAAACTTGCTGAGCATGTGTGTGTCCATGCCCAAAAATTCCAATAGGAGAACAGAGGAGAAGGGATTGTGGCTCGGCCAACCCCCTGGGGGAGTGCTTTCTCACTTTTCTCTCTCCAGTGACACATGACTCCAATGGTAAAAATCGAAAAATATAACATTTTAAAGAGAAAAGTGAAAGAATAACTCTAGTGTATTACTCCTGTCTTTCCATTTCTTCTGACACACAGATGTCATTGTGTTAATTTTGTTTGTTTTTCTGGTCCCCTCTCAGATACAGTTCGAGTCTTGTGCCCTTTAAGCCTGAATGATCAACTAGCTCAAGAGCCGCCTTACATGGTTTAATCTGCTGAACTAACAAACTCTGGAATGTTTGCTATCCTGTGACAACTTTCTAATGGAAAATCCCTCTGCACTTACAGGGGCCTGAGATATAAAAGCACAACTGACAACCCTGTCCCTGAATCTGCATTAATGAGCAAAAAGAAAACACCAGGATTACTATATTCTTGGAATCTGCAGTTAATTGACTTCAAGATTAATTTCCCATTTTAAACTTCACAACATATTATATTTTGAGGGAAAAATCATGTGACTCATGATGGCATTAGTACTGTTAAACAATACTGCTGACGAGCTGTATTTTTTAGTACTGGGCCTTGCTACACCTACTTTAACATACTTCATAATTTTTGGCATTTCACACTAACCAATAAATAGCAATTTTTAGTAGGTTTACTTGACACAAATCCTTTTTACATAATGAAAATTTTAATACGACTCTTCAGGGGAATCATTATTTCTAATTCGTGATACTTAGATTTGTGAAATTTTATTTGTGACCACAGTTTATTTCAACCAATTTTTTCACACATACTTAAAAATGTAATAAAAATGGGAACCAGCAGTTAGCTTAATGGCTATGTCGCTGGACTCCCACGTAGTCGACCGTGGTTCGCGTCCTGGACCCGGTGGCTTAAAACTCATGCCGGGCGCGTGTGCGTGCGTGCCCAAGATCCCGAGAGGAGAATGGAGGAGAAGGGATTGCGGTGTGACCACCCCCCCCCGGGGGGTGATTTCTCGCTTTCTGTCTCTATGTGTCTCTCTGTCTGTCTGGCGAGCGCACGCGCCCTATAGCGAAAATCTCTCAAAAAAAATGTAATAAAAATAAATGGGTAAAAGATGAGGACAGAATCCCAAAGAAATGCAGGTAAGCACACAAAAACACCTGTCTTCATATGTTACAAAATTTCAACAAAGGGCCAGTAGGTGATATGAAGGTTAAGGCAGCTGGATCCTAATGGCCAGTTCTGCAGTTTGAGTTCTGGACACAATGGCTTGAGAATCATGCCAGGTGCGTGTGCATGCATGTTACAAATCCCAAGAGACCAGGGGAGAATGGAGTGTGGCACAGCCATCCCCCACCCCAGCTGTGATTTCTTTCTCTCTCTCTGGCAAGCACACAAGTCCTCTAGAAAAATCTGACAAAAATGTCGATTAAAGCAACCTTGATATACCTTCTTCATACATTTGTTTTTTGTTTTTGTTTTTTGTTTTTTTTTTAGAGAGAGGTTTTTTGCTATAGGGTCAGTATCCTTGCCAGAGAGACAGAAAGTAAGAAATTACCCCAGGGTGATGGTCACATGGCAATCCCTTCTCTTCTATTCTCCTCCCAGGATCTTGGGCACACACACACACATGTGCCCAGCATGAGGTTTAAGCCGCTAGGTCCGGGACTCAAACTATGGTTAACTATGTGGGAGTCCAGTGATGTAACCATTACGTCATCTGCTGGTCCCCCTTTTTCATACTTATTAAGTAGTCTTAAATAACTACTCGAAACTGATGATGTGGTGGAAAAATACACACCGAATTCAGCATTGGGGCAACATAAATTGACGTACTCATTTGGAAAGTCATGATAAATATGAAGCAAAGGCCATAAAGTATCCTATCTAGACTTATTTTCTGGGATGCCAGAAATGTTCTTTCCTGACTTAGACAGCTGTTCACTTTATTCAATAAGCTTCATGTATTTTATGTAGTCCTCTGTATTTATAACATAGAAAATGGTAAGAAAAATGTTTCCTTTATCAGTAAGCCTTTTATTGGGAACTTGTCCTAAGGAAACGTGCACAAAGTTATTCCCTGAAGCATTATCAAGAAAGAAAAACCAAAAACTAAGTAATTACCCAAATAGGAATGATATAGCTAATTATAGTAATAAAGGAGTATTACAAAGTATTATGGTAAAGACTTAAAGCACATTTCTGACAACTCAATACGAAATGACTTACAGTCATATAAATCTATGTGTGTCAGTAGTAAGGCTTAGAAGAGAACACATAAATCATTACGATAAAGGAGCTGTGGATAATTTTCCTCAGTTTATTATTGTTGGGTTATATTTACTACAGAGGAAAAGAACATGTGGTTAAAATGCACAGGACAGGAACTTTCCACTGGCAAGGACGCCTTAGGTCTAATCACAGCAGGATACGGTCAAACACCCTGCCCAAGTGCACTCAGAGCTCGGCACTGCCTGCTGATAGGACACAGCAGGGAGGATCGTCTGGGAGGAAGGGCTGTGTGAAACTGGCCTTTCACTTTGCTTCGGCTACTTTATTCTGGATAGTCACTGCTCCGATTCTTTCTAAGGTTATTTTCATTTCATACGGCCTTTAAGAAAATACACGTAATAAGTTAAAATGTCAAGAACTGAGAATCATGGTGTTGCTAATCTATGTTGCTGGGGTGAAAAAGTATTCACTTGAATTCTGAAAAATTGAAGGATCAAGGATGAAAGCTAGTAGCTTATCAATTGCAACAGGTACTCAGTGATTTTTGCCAGATGAATCCCAGCTCGCTTCCCCGAGGTAAAAACGTCTAGTCAGGGGCCAGATGATGGGGCAGTAGTGTAATGTGACACTCTGCCAGGCAGATCCACGTGGGAAGGTCGCCAGTTTGTGTCTGGAGACCTCCCTGAGTACACCAGGCATGCATGTGCCCTTGATCCAGTCTGGTTGAAGCTGGGAGTGAATCCTGACATCAAGACTGTTGGGGGCGCTGTCTCTCACTAATAAAATAAGTAACTTAAAAAAAAAAAAAAAAAAAAGCCTGGTTAGTGAGTGAGGAATGGTGGTCAAGAGAGGCATTAGGAATAGTGGGAGGTCAAGTGCAATCCTAACACCTGGACTAGCACTGGCCAGAGGAACGTGGGGGACTGTCCGTGAGGATAGGAGATCCAGAGTGCAAGGGCAGGAAAATAAAGTAAGGACTATTTGCTCGGAAGGAGGAGGCAGGACCCCATTACGTTAGGGTTAGGGATCTAGACATACCCTGTTGGTAACAGAAAGTCACTGAGATGGAACAGAAGTCACATGGTCCAAGGACTGGCTGGGCACTCTCCTGGAAGCAGAGCATGCGACAGCTTGAAGCATGCTGGTTTCAGTGAAGGGGGAAGACAGCTGTCCAGGTCTGAATTGAAGAGATGTGATAGGGACAGAATGAGAAAGGAAACAAGGAAAGGCAGGGAAAATCCTGGCCTGTGGAAGCTGACAGTCAGGGCTTCAACTTCATCACCCTCCAAGCAGTATTCACTGCTTTGTTCCATACATGTGCTTTCTCATCTGTAAAATGGGAATGACCGCCTGCTGTTGGTGTAATGGTGCTGTGGATCAAAGGTACAAGACTGTGCTTGGCAAATGGCAACGAGACCTACAAATTCAGTAACGAAGCCACTAAGAAATGGGATGAACACAGGAGGGCAAAAGAAGTTCCAGGGTCTGAAACCTTACAACATGGGAAACGCCACCTCCACCCCCATTTGCATCTATTCATGTAGTGGCCACAACTCTTTCTTTGCACTTCAAATGTATTGCTTTCTTTCCTGGATCTCCTTCAGGAATTATTATGCTGAGTTTACTTTCTAGAACAAGCAGAAACTGTAAACAAATGGAACCACTTTAAGTCACGAGGGACAGTTCCATTTCTGAACACATTCTAAAACACATTTGCTTTAATTTTAAAGTCTCTGAGCTGGCTGGGAGGAAGGGTCTGAATTAACTGGGGCTTAATTGGGGCAAAAAGGCAAGAAAAAGTCTTAACTACAGAGTACATTTTTACGGAAATGCAGCTTTATTAATTTCAAGTACAAACAGTAACTTGGGCTTGGCTAACCAAATGCTGCCTACTTGAGGAATCTGCTTGTTAATGAATGGACAGAAGTGACTTAGAGTTAGCACAATCACTCATGGGTAAAAGGATGCTTCTGTGATGCAGGAAAATAACTTCTCGTCTTATAGAGGCACCTCGTTCACAATCATTCTATTATTTGCTTAAGCAATCCCTCCTCTCCCCTCACCCCTCACAGTTCAAATATATACCTTATCCCATTCCTTCTAGATTACGACACACACCAAATTAGTGAAACACGGGATGGGTGAATTTACACTGCTATATATGTTGGCTAGATAAAACCAGCTCTTTTCAACCTCAGCATTCTCACCAAGAGTGCTAAGTATTGTTTTGAATTTGCTATAGAGCATGTGTGCTTGCCATAACCAGAGAAGTAAGAAAGCACCCCCTGGGGGGATGGCCACACAATCCCTTCTCCTCCATTCTCCTCTCAGGATTTTGGGCACATACACACATGCACCCAACGTGTTTTGCAAGTCACTGGGTCTGGGACTTGAACCACAGAGACAAGTGAGATCCAGCCACCTTAGCCACCAATTCCTCCAAGTGCTAAGTTTAAATTAATATAATACTTCTGTCTGCAATGTGAATAGAAGGAGAGCAAAAAATTACGAGATTTTTGTTTTCTGAATTAATGATTTGCCAGGTTTGAACAGTCAAAACACACTTTTATTTGGGCCCATTTGTGAAGAGTAGAAGTAGCTACATTCTATAGGCTGCAATAAGTTGGTAGGTTTACACTGGTAGGGACTGAAATATTAACTTTAAGCAACTGAACTGTTTCAAGAAAGACTGGAAACACAATGAAAGAACTTGACAGCAAAATACCTTTTTGCACTAAGCACCATTCAGTCTGACTAGGCTGATGGAAGTGGTTCAAAGACCACAGTAATCCAGCTGAGGATTTATTCTGAAAATATTTCACTTACCTAGAGCAGGCACAGGGCAACTCTGATCAGAGACACTGCCAAAGATGGTGAGTGGGCCTTCTGTCAGGAATGCGAAGCTGTTTTCATCAGACTCTATCTGAGGACTGCATACTCCCTGGAGTGTCCTGATGTCTTAGACGGTATTGCCACAGCACCACCATAACCAGGTGGAAAGGTCGTGTTGAGGGGTCAGACCTAAAGGGCTTCTCCTCTATCCTGACCACTCTTGCGTCCTGACTTGGCCTGCGTTTTTAAGGAGCAACCTTCTGCTTGCTTCCTTAAGAGAGAAAGGCAAGTGGTTCACACACCGAGGCCTGAAGGACGAGGCACACGTGGAAAGATTCACATCTAGGCTCCTGAAAAGCCAGGACACACATTACAGCTTTCAAGGAGCTTACCGGGGTTTGGCTAAAGCATTATGTAAAAAGGCAGGCTCCACCATGCTTAGCTACTTGTTAGGTTGAAACCCAACCTAAAAGAAACAATTTCTCTGGATCTAAAATAATACTGTCACCAAAGGTACTTTTTTTTCCTTGTTTTACAAATGCAGAGCGGTTGTCACTCTCCTGTGGGCAAACACTAGAGTGATAACAGAATCCTCATTCAAACTTTACCAGGCATTTTGAATGGCCAGAATGAAGTACATTTTAAACTTTTAAAAATGAAGCGCAGGGCTGGCCCCGTAGTGCAAGAGTTAGTTAAGCCCTGTCCCAGGGAGCCAAATCCCACGTAGGTGACTATAGTTCAAGTCCCAGCCCTGGTGGCTTGAAAACCGCATCAGATACATATCAAATCCTGATGCAATGAAGAAATGGAGGAAAAAGGATTGCGACGTGACTGCATCCCATGGGGGATTACTTTTTTTCTCTCTCTCTGGCAAGCACACATACCCTCTGGCAATTAAAAAAAAAAAAAGAAAAAGAAAAATGAAGTGAAACTTTAAAAAGTAATAGTAATATTCTCTAGGATCCACTTTGGGTACCCATACACACATAACCTGCTATGGAACTTTTTCATAGCCCGGCCCTTCCAGTGGAGGGGTTTTCTTCCTGTTTTTCTGATAGGTCTAAAAGGTTGAGTTAGAGCCAGTTGAGAGAGGATACTTATTACTTCAAAAAATGGAGAAAACCAGCTTCCTTTGGGGTAGAACAGTCTACTGACAACCTCACACAGCTCAGCTCTCCTGGACCTCAGCCCTCCCCTGGGAGCCTGAAGTTATGGCACCTTGATGAACCCGGGAGAAGCCCTTAGCCTCCACCATGTCACAGTGTGTCCTGACCTTGGGTGACCACTGGGCTGTCCAAGAAACCTAGTCCTCCTAAGAAAACTGGGTCTATCTGCACATGGGTTAGAGTCCGTCAGAAATGAGAGCATTCACAAGAGAGGCAAAAGCAATTCCCACACCTGTAATGAGGAAGCCCAAGGCAGGGTGTGCACGAGACAGCCACGATCAGGTATAGGAGACTAGAGAACCACAGCTCCAGTTACCTCCTACCCACTCCTCTCTGACACCCCTCTTTGCTTTAATTGATAAAAGGATGAGCTTGTCTTCCACGTACAATAAAAGCTGGCAATAGTATGAATAAATCTAGTATCTATAAAGCAATGAAATAAAATGCTCGGGGGAAATCAAGGCCTCTGTGAAGAGGAGCGGAAGCCGGGATTCCGACCACTGCCTCTTGTTCTGCTGTCAGAGTGGGCTGTCTCGGGCATCACCTGGACAATTACTCCTGTATTCACCACCAAAACTAAAATGACTTACCAACACAAGCTCCATATTAGTTCTTTTTAATAAAATCTTCCTCATGAAGGACTATACTTACCCTTTGAAGCTATTGGGTAGAGACGGTCATTAAATCAGTAATCTCAGTTTTGTTGAGACTGGATGAAAAGGAAAGTCATTTACGCCCTCATCACTGCCGAAAGTCTCCTGCAAATAGATTCCAGATGCAATTCTGGTTCCATTTCTACGAGAACTAAGCAGAACTCCTGCACAGAACTCAATGTGAGATGGATTAAACCCAGATGTTGGGGGCTGGAGAAAGATACTGTTCTCTCACTGAACCACTATGGAGACCTCAACATGGAAATAACTAAACCTGTCCTTGAAACCAACCCTTGCTTCTCTGCTAACTTCACAGAGCTCAGAGGACTGCTGACAGGCTCTATGCCGACAGGATTCTGGGGAGAGCTGGGTCTTTACCCCAGGGTTTGTCAGCAATCCCTTCCCCTTCTGTAAGATGGATACACTTTATACCGGAGTCAGTGGGAAGGAGTAAGTCAGATTCACAGGCAGCTTTCACTGAGTTTCCAATTCTTATGTTTATCTTTGAACTACTTTTCTGTTGGTCTGTGAATGAAATAAGGCCCCCATCTCACTACAACACAAGGGGAAACAGATGAAGAGTAGGAACCTTTTCTTCTTTCCTGTTTGCTCCTTCACTTTTCTCCCTAATGTTTATGATAATTATGTTAAAACATGTCCACTGCTGAACCACCACAGAACTACCTAAATTTAGATGGAAGGTGGACAAAACTGGCAGCCCACAGACATGTTTTGTTTAGCCCACCTTATTTTAAGTTATCTTCAATCAGTTATCAACATTTAAAAATCAGGGGATTTCAAATAAAAATCTTGATTTCTAGCTCCTCCTGAAAAAAAAAAAAAAATCAGATGACTTGTCAATACTGGGTTTGTTTTTGCTCACGATAAAACAGAGCTGAGGAAGTGCCCTGTTAGATGAAGTTCCCAGGGTCCAACAATATCCTACTCGGCACGTTTTACTCATTGATGTAACCTGCACAGCTCTCTTAGGCAATTCCTTCACTTGAAAGATGCAGAAAATGAGGGTCTTGGGAGGGAAAGCTGACCACTTGAGGACTCAGAGCAAGTGACAGGTAAGGAGGAAGGTAAGTGAGGTTCAGATATTTTTCTAATACGAGCACTCCCTACAGAATTGTGAGTCCTATCAGCATTTCTCCCACCACTAATTACGTTTTCTAAATGGACTCAGTTATATTTTCTTTCATTTTTATTTTTTGCATATTTGCTTTGATTAAATCAGTTATATTTTTCTCATTCCTCTGCTAGTCAGTCATCCTTTTCATATAAGGAATTTCTTTTCTTTCTTTTTTTTTTTTTTGAGAGGTTTTTCTCTATAGGGCATGTGCACTCACCAGACAGACAGAGAGAGACATAGAGACAGAAAGCGAGAAATCACCCCCCAGGGGGATGGTCACGCCGCAATCCCTTCTCCTCCATTCTCCTCTCGGGATCTTGGGCACGCACGCACACACGCCCGGCGTGAGTTTTAAGCCACCGGGTCCGGGATGCGAACCGCGGTCGACTACATGGGAGTCCAGCAACATAGCCATTACGCTAACTGCTGGTTCCCAAGGAATTTCTTTATAGGTAACAACTGTGTATCAATAATTTCATTTAAACATCAGCTCCAACCTGAAACAATGAATGGGGGATCAGACAGAACTGCACTATCAACTCTGCACACTTCACTAGATGCAGGACTGGGATTCAGAGGTGCAGAATTCTTAGGTAACACAGCCAGTATCCAATCTTGCAGCTCAGGGCTCTATTTGACCATGGCATCTCTGTGCAGTCGCCCAGGCTGTAGGGGATCAACTTCTATGTGAGAAGTACGGAACTCTTCCAAATATTAAGACACGGCCAGCCTTGACTGCGTTCAGAGCTAGGGATCACAGCGAGCTGCGAACCATCAATTTCTAGTGTATATCTGCACTGGAAGACAAACTTTCTTTAGATGTGGTATCTGGTAGGTTTATGAATGTCACAGGACTTGGTGGTCTTTGAAGCACTGGTTCTTAGATCAGCTAAGTCCCATGTGAGAGAAGTTGCTGTAACAACCTCATAGCACCTTTGTTTCAACTTCAAAAGAAAAAAAGGCTATGGTAAAAAGCTTTAATAACAGACTGAAGGTGATTTTTATAGGCAACCAATTAGCAGATTAATGAACCACGTAACTGTCTTTACTTACAACCAATATTCCACTCAAGAAAGATGAACTCAAAATGCATCTTCATATGCTGACCAACGTAACTAAGTACAAATGAAGTCAATGGTGACCAAATTAGCATGCTGTGTTGTATGTCGATAAAACAAGCCCTCCCCCACCCCGAGCCCTGGCCCCCCAGCAAACATAGATAAATGATTGTGCACTGCGTGATGATACCATTAGGTGAGAACTTTGGTTCATGCAGTCGGCTGCCACAAGGTTGCACCTGAAACCCACAGCCCTGGCACCCAAAGTCAGTCAGTGGTGCTGGCTTGTGGCATCAGCCGTGCTCCTTCCACAACACCAGGTGAATACTGTGGTCAGGCATGCTGGTGGCAAAGACCAAGCCCGTGTCATTGTGCCCATCCAGTCCGTTCAGCCAGGATGCTTCGCCTGCCAGGAAGCTCGAGCCTCTCTTTGATTTCCTGTACTCCGGCAGAGGCCAGCGACTAATCAGGCTCTCTGTCCTCAAGTCCATGATGTACAGGTAGCGGTTGTCAAACAGCAGGGCAAAGACATCTCCAAAGCCAAGCAAAGCCAAGTTTGCTATCTCAGGAGTCTTGATGACCCTACAAGGACAAGAGTTAGGGACCATGAGCTAGAGGGAGACTTTGCTTCTGTTCATGCTACTGTTAGCTTTTGTAGAACATTTAAAACCAATATAGAATCCAATTAAACTTTTTGTAAATGAAACTTGAAACACAAGGACGAAGTATCAGTCCACCTATAAAAGAAAGGTAGGGGAACCCTTCAATCTGATAATAACCACATGTAAAGGAAGGTAATATTTGAAGAAACTTGTAAGGCACAAAACATCCATCCAGTCTGGAAAAATGTCTTATGGATGATCTAACATTCCCTTCCCTAAGATGGACAAGCTTAAGCCTAGGCAGGGTAAATACTTGGCTAAAGATTCACAACTTGTCAGCCGTCAGTGAGAACTAGAATGCAAGTGCAACTCTTACCATCTGGTAAAAAGACTCTCATCAAATCCTAGAACACTGGCACATCCTGAAGCCCAGAACAAATCCGAAAGCTGAGTGACTGAAGTGCTACCTACTTGACGGGAAGCAAGCAAATGGGTTTCCCTCTAAAATAGCAGAGGCTGAAAATACCAGGTCACAGAATTTTTGCATAGAAAAATGTGTCATGACCTTTCTGATGACCTAATATTAAGTTTCCAAAGTATATGAGAAACAGTTATTAACAAAACATTCACAAGAAGTTGTTAAAGAAACTGGAAAAGTTGGGAAGACGGCCCTAACTTCTCAGGATGGCAGTTTCCAAAATATCAGGGACAATGGCATAAAATAAGAGACCTAGCTAAGTAGCAGCACGAATGAAATAAAACAGAACAACAACTAAATTCTCTTTTTCTGCAACTGTAGTAAGGTGAAAGAAAAGTCGATGTCTCACTGACAGCACGAGGAAAAGAGCTCAGGCGAGGGAGTGAAATTCCACTCTATGACAATACGGCTGGGCTCTGTGGGGGAATGTAGCCTATGTTTTCACAAGGACACTACCAAACTAATGTACGCCCAAGAGGTCAACCAGAATGGGAAGCGACTGGTAACCAGGCCAAGTAAGGAAAACTGAAGGAGGAGAGGAAAAGTCCTGGCAGAGACAGGGAAACTATACATGATCACTACTGATGATGTAGGTCATGTAAGAAAGGCAGATATTACAAGCCCTAAAAGACAACTGGGTTCGAAGGGGCAGGTTTACAAAGAAATGGAGATTTCAGCCTGATATTAGGAAGGGAGGAAAAAAATTTTTTTTAATCAAAATGGCCGAGTACCAGGCACCAACTTCCTAATTAACATATTAATGCAATCTTACGTGGTAAAGTGAGAGGCAGTATCTCCATTACACTAGTGAATAAACTAAGGCTGAGAGTAAAGTGGAGTGGGGCAGACCTAAGAGAGCCCAGGACTACCTGCCACCAGTGTGCCAGCCACTGTTAGCACAGGAACTTGGTGACTAAGATTAAGTTCTCCCCATTCAACTTATCCCACAATTAATTTATTAACCAAACTTCTATTTTCTTTTTTGGAGAGGTTTTTTTTTTTTTTTTTTTTTGGGCTATAGGGTGTGTGTGCTCGCCAGAAAGAGAGAGACAGAGAGACAGAAAGTGAGAAATCATTCCCTGGGGGGATGGCCATGCCGCAATCCTTTCTCCATTGTCCTCTCGGGATCTTGGGCACACACGCACCCGGTGTTGAGTTTAAGCCACCAGGTCCGGGATGTAAACTGCAGTTGACCACATGGGAGTCCAGCAACATAGCTATTACGCCAATTGTTGGTCCCAACCAAACCTCTATTTTCTCATTGGTACAGGTTAAGTTAGGAAATATGGCAACCACTCAACTTTCCTTCTTTCTCAAATCAAGCTCTATTGATTTTATCTCCTGAATTTTCCTTTAACTTATTCACTACCATCTCCATGACCACAGCTCTGTCCAAGACACTATCTTTTTGCCTGCATCGTTGCCAAAAACAATCTACAGGTCTTCCATCGACTCCTAGGCCCCTTCAATCAGTTAACCTTACATTAAAATCTGATCCTGTTACCACTTTACTTCAAATCTTAAAATCTTTAATACCTACATTCTGCCCTCTCATCCCTAGAATTTTTTTTTCAGTTCCTCAGCTGCATCAGGCTCCGTCAGCCTCAGGTCCTTCAAACACACCGTTTCCCAGCCGGTACCACCCCTCACTGCACACCTCCCTTGGCACTTAGTTAGGCATGCATGCTCACCCTTTAGACTCAGCCTGAGGAGGGTCTCTTCCTCAAGGAAGCCTTTCCTTAGTCAACAAAGGAGGTGAGGTCTCAAAGTACCCTGTACTATGTTCCTTTTATCCTACCTAGTAACAATTTCATGTAATTAGCTATTTGGTATCAGACTTCCCTCCTGCCAATCAGTGACCTTCATGAGCTCAAGTCTCTCTGCTGCTTTCAGTGCACATCACGATGCCTGACACACAGGGAGGTGCTCTATGAATACCTGCCAGTGAATGATACAGTAGTGTGATGAACATAAAAAAAAACACTGGGTTGTCGGTCTTGCATAGGAAAATACGTCCCAACGACCTAATATAAATCCCTATGAAAGAGCTCCAAAGGAAAACGGCTTGAAAGTCTGGAAAGTACAGTATAACCAGAACCACAGAAAACTGGGCAGCTTTGGGGATAGGGCTTAAGATCAGTGACAATGAGCTAAGGATTACAAAGACTGAAACACAAATATGGTGCAGAACAGAACACAGGTCTTGACAGGCTTGCGGCCCTTTTCACTTTGATCACTTCGGAACTGTAAACAGACATCCCTGCCATGCAGTCCAGGTCCTTGAACCTAAGTAACCCTGTGTGCTGTACCCAGACAACCTAGCTCCAGATTGCATCATCTTGCACACTCACTGAGCAACATGCTCACCGGTGCTTCACTTTTCAGTCTGCTTCAGAATTTAAGGAGTCCTATCTAGTCCTAGGGATTGCAGCCACAGGACTTGTACAAGGGTTTCATAAGACACTGGTTTATTTGTGTTTGGAAGGAAAAAAGTAGAGCTACAAGAGCCTCTTTTCAAAGAAAAAGCTGAACCTAGCTCTTCCTACCAGCAAGTAACCTTGCAGGGTTTTTTCCTTAAAGCCATGTGGGATTTAGCTTTCAAACACTAAAAGCTAAAACTTCGATCTGGGACTCTACACCATTCTGGATAGCCGGCATACATTAGGAAGGGAATGGCACTCGTGTGCATGCCCAGCGTGTTTCAGGTAACCTTTATATCTTCTCATCCCCCGAAAAATTAAAAGCAATATTAGACTGTAAAAGATGTGATTTTTTTTTCAATAGTGACTACTTGAATAATAATAATAATAATTATGGAAAACATTGAGTTTTTTCAAAAGTTTATTTTTCTCAATTTTTGGTGCCCCTAGCTTACCTTACCATGCATAACCCAGCCATGGATGGACAGATGTCAGACTAGAGTGAGTTGTAAAATGCTGAGCAAGGATTTAGTTTCGCCATCTGTAAAGCGAAGATCTTGGACTAAGGTGTTCTAGGACCTGTTTCAGTCTATTTTCTTCCCAAAGCAATATTAGCAACCATTTCTAGAAATTATGCTGTCAGCTCTGGAACTTAACTGATTGGAAATGTTGGTTTAACTCTGGAAAAACATAAATAAAGTTGTAACTTTAAGACCAGAAAGATGGGGCTTCCTGTTGGCTAGTATGAGATCCTAAACAAGCTGATCTCAAACGGTCATGCATAAAAACAATGAATGTTCAATTTTCTGTACTCCCCAAAGTCAGCATTTCCTGAACCACACTATGGAACACTAACTCTTTTTTTTTGTTTTTGTTTTTTTTTTGGAGAGGTCTTTTTGCTATAGGGCGCGTGCGCTTGCCAGACAGACAGAGAGAGACATAGAGACAGAAAGCGAGAAATCACCCCCCAGGGGGGATGGTCACGCTGCAATCCCTTCTCCTCCATTCTCCTCTCGGGATCTTGGGCACGCACGCACACGCGCCCGGCGTGAGTTGTAAGCCACCGGGTCCGAGATGCGAACCGCGGTCGACTACGTGGGAGTCCAGCGACATAGCCATTACGCTAACTGCTGGTTCCCTATTCTTTTTTTTTTTGGAAAATGATTTATTTTTTATTTTATTTATTCATTCATTTATTTTAATTTGACCAGAGAGAGACAGAGAATGAGAGAAAGCAAGCCACCAGGTCCGGGACTTGAACCATGGTCGACCGTATGGGAATGTCCAGTGCCTTAACCACCATGCCACCTGCTGGTCTGGAACACTAACTCTTGAGCTAACAGGTCTGGGCAAAATAGGTGTGAAGTACAACAGGTTAGTCAAATCTAAGCAGGTGCCTTTAAGCAGGGCTTCTATGAGTATAAGTAACAAAGATCTGTCATGGGCTGGCTCTGGGGCATAGTGTAACATATTGCTCAAGAGAAGCTAAATCCCACATGGCACTTGCAATTCGAATCCCTGAGCCAGTGAGCCTGAAACACGCTGGGCATGCACATGAGTGACCAAGATCTGATGGGCTAGAAGACTGGAGGAAGGGGATGGCAGCATGACCAGATCCCGTAGACGGTGTTCCTCTTTCTCATTCTCTTTCACGTGTGCATGCACACATTCTATCAGGAATTTAAAAATATATATGCATACATATATATTAAAATGCATATATAATACACATATAACATATTATATGTAACACGTATTATTTAATATGTATTATATACAAAACATGTATTAATATTTAATATCTTATTATATTATATATATCTTAATATATTATATAATATATCTTAATATATTATATATTAAAGAGCCCTATCTGGTCCTAGGGATTGTAGCCACAGGACTTGTACAAGGGTTTCATAAGACATTGGTTTATTTGTGTTTGGAGGGAAAAAAATAGAGCTACGATAGCCTCTTTTCAAAGAAAAAGCTGAACCTAGCTCTTCCTACCAGCAAGAAAGTATTATATATTATATAATATATTAAGATATATATATCTGCAATTCAAATCCCTGAGCTAGTCAGGGATTTAATATGTATTTATTATATATAAACCATGTATTAATATTTAATATATATTTTATTATATTATATATATCTTAATATATTACATAATATTTCTTATTATATGCTATATATCTTTTTTTTTTTTTGAGAGGTTTTTGCTATAGGGTGCGTGCGCTCACCAGACAGAAAGAGACAGAGAGACAGAAAGCGAGAAATCACCCCCCAGGGGGGATGGTCACGCCACAATCCCTTCTCCTCCGTTCTCCACTCGGAATCTTGGGCACGCACGCACATGTGCCCGGCGTGAGTTTTAAGCCACCGGGTCCGGGACGCGAACCGCGGTCGACTACATGGGAGTCCAGGGACATAGCCATTACACTAACTGCTGGTCCCTATGCTATATATCTTAATATGTTATATTTACATATATCTTAATATATTATATATATATTTATATTAAAAAAAGATCTGCCAGGTCTTTATCACACTTCATTTAATAATCACTTTACAGATTTCTAAGAAATTGAGGCACAGAGGGTTAAGAAACTTACACAGGGCCAGTCAGTGACGGGGAGGTTAAGGCAGCTGGATCCCCCATGGCCAACTGTGCAGTTTGAGTCCCAGACCCAACAGCGTGAGGGGCATGTCAGGAAGATGTGTGTGGAGCACAAGGTCCCAGACGGAGGAGGAGGAAGGGATCGCACTGTGGCTGTATCCCCTGTGGAAATGCTATCTCTTTCTCTCTCTCTCTCCCTCTGTGTCTCTCCTCTTTCTCCCCTCTATTTTTCTCTGATGAGTACATGCACCTGCTAGGAAACAAAAAAAGAAAAAAGAAAAGGAAAAGAGGATTGCAATGTGACCATGCCCTACTGAGGGGCAAGCCCTCTCTCTGGTATACACACTCTGGCATTAAAGTGACAAAAAAAGAGGGGCCATGGGACCAGCAAATGTTGTAATGGTTATGTTGCTAGACTCCGATGTGGCTGACTATGGTCCAAGTTCTGGACCCGGCCCAGCAGCTTGAAATACATGCTGGGCGCATGTGTGTGTCCAGCATTCTGAAAGGAGAATGGAGAAGGGACTGTGGCATGGCCATCTCCCTGGGGGGTGATTTCTGGCTTTCTGTCTGTCTTTCTCTCACTCTCCAGCAAGCACATGTGCCTTATTGCAAAAATCTCTCTTAAGAGTTAAGGAGGTGGGACCAGCAGTTAGCGTAATGGCTATGTCGCTGGACTCCCACGTAGTCAACCGCGGTTCGAGTCCCGGACCCGGCGACTTAAACTCACGCCGGGCGCGTGTGCGTGCGTGCCCAAGATCCCGAGAGGAGAATGGAGGAGAAGGGATTGCGGCGTGGCCATCCCCCCAGGGGGTGATTTCCTGCTTTCTATCTCTCTGTCTCTCTCTGTCTGTCTGGCGAGCGCACGCGCCCTATAGCAAAAACCTCTCCAAAAAAAAAAAAAAAAAAAAAAAAAAAAGAGTTAAGGAGGTGTCGTGGTGGTTAAGGGAACTGGACCCACATGGCTGACTGTGGTTCGAGTCCCAGATCTGGCTGCTTGCTTTCTAATTTTTTTTCTCTCTGTCCCTCTCTAGTGAGATTTAAAATAAATAAAGTTAAATAAAGTAATTCTTTGGGGGGGGGGAACTCTTAAAAAAAAAGAAAAGAGGGCCCTGCAGGTGTTGCAGCAGTTAAGGCGCTGGACTATGACATGGTCAACCATGGTTCAAGTCCTGGACCTGGCGGCTTGAGACTTACACTGGGCAGGTATGCACACATGCCCAAAATTCCAAGAAGGTAAAGGAGAAGAGACTGCAGTGTGGCCTCCCTGGGAGAGTAATTTACTGTTTTCTGTCTGTTTCTCCATTGAGTGCATGCACACAAAAGCAAAAATCTCTCAAAAGCAAACCAAACAAAATTTACACAAAATCATGCAACCTATAAAAGCCAGTATCAAGTCTTTACATCAAGATTTGTCTATTATTAAAGCCAGTTTTCCTCAATTTTTTTTTTTTCTGATTGCCAGAGAGAGAGACAGACAGAGAAAAAAGGAGAGGGAGAAAGCACCTGCCTAATGGGTGTGGTCACACCTCAATCCCTCCTCCTCCACCTCTCTATCCCATCAGGATTTGGGGCACACACATACACACACACACACACGTACATGTCTGGTATGTTTTTCAAGCTGCTAGGGCCAGGACTCAAACTTCAGTTAGCCATGTACATTCTGGTTCCTTTAAATACTAGGCAATGGAGCCAGCCCAAATTAAGTTCTCTTTTTTTCCTACCTAAATTTTCTATAATTCTGTTTTACATAATATTATTAGTTTTAAAAACAATTGCTTTATTTAGCTTTATTAATGTATTTAATTTGACCAGAGAGAGACAGAGCAACAAAGGAAAGTGAGAGAGCAAGACACTAGGTCTGGGACTCGAACCATGGTTGGCCATGTGGGAGTCTGTGCCCCTAACCACCACCCCACCTGCCGGCCCCCAGAACATTTATTAAAGTAAATTGTTTGATACACAATTTCTCATTTGTCATTTTGGAAGTCCTTTATTGCAAAGACAATTCTTCTGTCTGATGAAAACAGCTAGCTACAGTGATTACCCTGGGCCACCACACTGGATAAATTCAGTTGCCTTCTGTATCTCTGACATAAAGTTTTTATTATTTCTGCCATATCTGGTGATTTACTTCCCTTAAAATGCTGTGAAGCTGCAGAAGAATGGGATGGTAGCCTTGCAACCTCAAAGCTTCTGATACATTGGGTTTAGGTTTGTCTCTTCTGTCAGGAAACCTTATTAATGGAGTATGTGGCTTCACTACCTGCACGACCCTGCCGGCAGACGCCAACTTGCTGTCCATCATGACCCAAATTAAGTTCTCTTAATCACCACATGGTACTAGCTTTCATTAGCTTCAAATATGTTAATTAGCTCTATCTACAGCTAATCAGCTAGAAGGATCCATGGTATGCCTTGAATCATACAATTATTTGTTCATAGACCTCTTATTTATTTCTTTGGAGGAAAACTTTGTAAGGTGTTATTTTTTCTAAGAACCTCCGTCTTTCCACTAGTCAAGAGAAAGCTACTTACTCTCTAGACCCCTGCTGGAGATGACCAGGCCTGTATAACAACAGAATTTCAACTGACCATGAAACAGGATGCAAACTATTACAACCGGAAGTCTGAAAGATCTTTTCACATAGCCCCCCACTTTTCAGAAACACACATTAAATCCTAAAAGGGGAAGGAACTGTGACTCAGAGTCAGGGGAGGAATCAGAACCTGGATCTTCAGGTTCCAGCACATAACTCTTTTTCATTTACTTACTGCCTCTCAAACACTTTTCCTGTGAGAGATGTTCAGCACATATATAACCCTGTTTACAAATGACACAGTAGACATCTCTTAGAAGCAAGCTATCAACTAATACATCCAAATATTTAGCCTTGTCTTTACAACAAGCTGCAGAAGACTTTCAAAGGTAGAGCATTCAGGGACCAGCAGTTGGCGTAATGGCTGTGTCGCTGGACTCCCATGTAGTCAACCGCAGTTCAAGACCTGGACCTGGTGACTTAAACTCACGTCGAGCGTGTGTGTGTGCATGCCCAAGATTCTGAGAGGAGAATGGAGGAGAAGGGATTGTGGCGTGGCCATTTCCCCGGGGGTGGGGGGTGGGTGGTGGTGGTGATTTCTCGCTTTCTGTCTCTCTGTCTCTGTCTTCCTGGTGAACGCACACACCCTATAACAAAAAACCTCTCCAAAAAAAGAAAAAGAAAAAAAAAAAGGTAGAGCATTCGGTCCAAGAGTATATTACCTGAGAATATCGTAACTGGCAAAGTCCCACTGGTAGAGACCTAGTGCTGAACTACAGACAATGTATTTGCCATCAAAATGAAGTCTTGGCTGCAGACAGATACTTCTATCCTCAGAGACAGACAATGTCTTTAAGCACTTGCAGTTGATTTCTCTCCCAATTGGCCAAATCTACAGAAAAAATAAAATTAAGAATGACAGCTCAGAGCATCACAGAAAAGTTGTTCTTAAACAAAGTGGTTTGCATTTGAACTTAAGTCAGATACAAAGTGATGTATACTGAAAAACTGCAGGTTTTATAGTTATAAGACATGAATTCAAGTTCTGATTCTTCTGTGAAATCATGGATAAAATACTTAAGAGTCTCTGAACCTCAGTTCCTGCATGAAGATAATGCCTACAAACAGGGTGGGTTAAAAGACACAGTAAGGGGACCAGCAGGTAGCGTAATGGTTACATCGCTGGACTCCCATGTAGTCAACCACAGTTCAAGTACCAGACCCAGTGGCTTAAACTCACTCCAGGTGCATGTGTGTGTGTCCCCTAGATTCTGATAGGAGAATGGAGGAGAAGAGATTGCAGCGTGGCCATCCCCCTGGGGGTGATTTCTCACTTTCTGCTTCTCTGTCTGTCTCTTTCTGGCAAGCTCGTGTTCCCTATAGCAAAAACCTCTAAAAAAAAAAAAAAAAAAAAAGATGCAGTAAGAGGCCTAGCCTTATGGCACAGTCAGCAGCAATATTGAACTGATCGTGGGTCCAGATCCCTGGGTCAACTGAAAACATATCAAGTGTATACATGTGTGCTCAAGATCCTGAGAAGCTGGAAGGCTGGGGAAGAGACATCGCAGTGTGCCAAGACCCTATCAAGAGTGCTACTCTCTCTCGACTTCTCTTGTGTGTATTCAAACACGCACTATCATGAATAAAATAAACCTAAAAATTCTTTTAAACAAACAAATAACAAAAATGTATGTAAGAGTGTTCTGTAACTCTTTGCAAAGCATAACAATAAATATTTATGCTTTCATAGTTTAGATCTAAGAATTGAGGAGGATAGGAGATGTGGCTTAAAAAATACTAAGAATGAGACTGAGACTAGCAGATAGCACACTGGTTATGTTGCTGGAATCCCACATGGTTGACTACAGGTCGAGTCCCAGACCCAGTGGCTTACTCATGCTGGGTGCGTGTGGGTACATGGCCAAAATCCCAAAAGAATGGAGGAGAAGGGATTGTGGTGTGGCCATCCCTCCTGGGGTGGTAATTTCTTGATTTCTGTCTTTCTGTCTCTCTGTCTAGCACATGTGCCCCATGGCAAAAATCTCTAAGTTAAAAAAAAAACAAAAAACAACAACTAAAAATTGGCCAGCAAGTGGTATGGTGGTTAAGGTGCTGGATTCTCACATAGTCGACTGCAGTTTGAATCCTGGACCCACCAGCTTGAAAATCACAATAAATAGATAGATAGATAGATAGATAGATAGATAAATAAATAAATAAATAAATGTATGCTTACTAAAAAATACTAAGAGGGGCCAGCAGGTGGTATGGTGGCTGAGATGCTGGTCTCCCACATGGCCAACCACAGTTTGAGTCCTGGACCTGGCAACTTGCTTTCTCATCTCCCCACCTTGAATTAAAAATAACAATGATAGAGGCCAGCAGGTGGTGTGGTGGTTAAGGGTGCTGGACTCCCACATGGCTTCGGGTCCTGGACCTGGCGGCTTGCTTTCTCATTTTCCTTATCTCTCACTATGATCAAAGTTAAATAAATAAATAAATAGACACACCTTAAAAATTAATAATGATCAATTAAAAATAAAATAAAAACCTTTTAATTTTATTTGTTGTTATTATTATTATTATTTTAAAATTTGACCAGAGAGAGACAGAGAAAGAGAGAAAGGGAAAGTGAGAAAGCAAGCCACCATGTCTGGGACTTAACCATGGTCGGCCATGTAAGAGTCCAGCATCTTAACCACCACACCACTTGTTGGCCCAAAGAAAATAATTCTTCTAAGAAAAAAAATACAAGAGAGATCTAAAAAAAAAATTCTAAGAATGAGTTGACAATAAATTCCTATGGACTCTCCATTTACAAATCAGTTCAAAATTACATAGCATAAGAGATAGTGAATCATCTCCTCTTCCAATGGGTTTAAGACAACTTGGTGTGAGGATCAGCAGATGGTAGAATGGTTTCATGGCTGGACCCCCACATAGTCAAACTGCAGTTTGAGTCCTGGACCTAGCAACTTCAAACTCATGCTCAGTGCATGTGTGTTCACACCCAAAATCCTGAGAGAAAAATGGAGAAGGGACCACAGCTTGGCCATCACCCTGGAGGGTGATTTCTCACTTTCTGTCTCTCTATAGAGCACACACACCCTACAGCAAAAATCTATTTTTATCAATCTATCATTCATTCATTCATTTTAATTTGACCAGAGAGGGACAGAGTGAGAGAGAGGGAGAAAGAGAGAGAGCAAGCCACCAGGTCCAGGACTCAAACTACAGTGGGCCATCTGGGAGTCCAGCTCCCTTAACCAGCACATCACCTGCTGGCCTGATAATCTTTCTTTAAAAAAAGAAAAAAGAGGGGACCAGCAGGTGGCGTGGTGCTTAAGGTGCTGGACACTCCCACATGGCTGGCCAGGGTTCAAGTCCTGAATCTGGTGGCTTGCTTTCTCATTTCCTCTCTCTCTCACTCTCACCCTCTGTCTCTCTCTGGTCAAATTAAGAAATAAATGAACGAATAAATAAAATAAATAATTTAAAAAAAAAAAAAGAAAGAAAGAAAAAAGAGGGAACCAGCAGTTAGCGTAATGGCTATGTCGCTGGACTCCCATGTAGTCGACCGCGGTTCACGTCTGGACCCAGTGGCTTAAAACTCATGCCGGGCGCGTGTGCGTGCGTGCCCAAGATCCTGAGAGGAGAAGGGATTGCGGCATGACCATCCCCCCTGGGGGGTGATTTCTCGCTTTCTGTTTCTATGTCTCTCTGTCTGTCTGGCGAGCGCAGGCGCCCTATAGCGAAAACCTCTCCAAAAAAAAAAAAAAAAAAGAAAAAAGAAAAAGAAAAAGAAAAAAGAAAAAAGAAAGATGACTTGGTGGGGCCAGTAGGTAGGGTGATGGTTAAGGCACTGGATTCTCAAATGGCTGACTACAGTTCAAGTCCCAGACTTAAAGGCTTCTCATTTTTTTTCCCTCTCTCTCTGTCTTTCTGGTAAGCACACAAGCCCTATAGAAAATTAAAAAATAATAATAAATAAAATTAAATAAATCTTTAAAAAAATAAAGATGAATTGAACTAAGACATTTTTGCCTTCCCCTTAGAATATTTTTCTTTCACCGTATCACTTTAATTTTCTTCTATTTGCCAGTGCTTCTTTGATGAGGTATATTAATGGAGGGAAAAACATTCACCTTGATCTCATATTTGTCCGCACTTAAAAGGATGTAGTCTCCAGGACTGTGTAAGAGAGACTTGACTTTGCATTTCTGCAAAACCACCTGCAAATATAAACATCTGTGTTACAGAAGAAAGATCCTTTTAATACTGTTACTATACTAATTTTATTTTTTGATCAAATATGAAAAGTAGCTTGAAGTGATATGGTATACTTGAATGGCTAAGCTATAACTCTATTCTCAAGTTAACCTCCACTAAAATTTTTACCACAATCAGATTCTCTATTATTAGGAGTATCTAAAGGTATCTAGTGTTGAGAGCATTTAGTCTGGAAGCAAACATTAAGGCTGATTTTAAAAGTTATACAATGTAACAACAAACAATTTAAGAATCAAAAGACAAAAAAGTCCACAGACATAGAAGTCAATGCAAACTATCTGTTTTTATAAGCACCACATTCTAAAAGAAAAAAATGTTACACTTGAAAAGTCCACAGACATAGAAGTCAATGCAAACTATCTGTTTTTATAAGCACCACATTCTAAAAGAAAAAAATGTTACACTTGGGGCTAGAATCTGCCATATATTGACTGCAACTTTGGGCAAAATCACCTAACTTCTTTGTTTCCTATTTCCTTATCTTTTTTGTTGTTGGTGTTAATTTTTGAAAAGTTCATTTACATCTTTCTTCCATGAGAGAGAGAAAGACAGAGAAAGCTACCCTGAACAGGGCTCCAGTGCCAAAACCGCCCCCAGCCTCAGCCAGCTAGATCATGGGCACCTGCACCCATGCCTGGGGCACAAGGGAGATCTCAGGATGTGAACTCAAGAGCTTCCCAGTGGCCTCCACATTGCAGAGTATTGCACTGTTGGCGTGCCACCTGGCTGATCTGCTTTCTCATCTTTTAAACAGGAAACAAGGCAGTATTATCTTACCTCACATAACTTCAGTGAAAATGAAAATAGAGCAATGTAACTAATGATAACAGTAATAGTATTATAATAAAATCTAACATTCCAATCAATATCTCTTAGGATAATCTGGAAATCCTAGTTACTTTTGGTAATACATCAGCCTAGGGTGAGGAGGAGGCAGGGTTCACTCATTCAGACACCTGTAGACAGATTCAACCGAAAGTGACAAACCTACGACTGAGTACCAGGCACCTTGGTGGGTGCTATCCAAACAACTCATTAACATTCACAGGAACGTTCAGCGGATCATGAAACTCAGGTCCTCAGGGAGAAGTAACTTGTCCAAAACATCACAGTCAGTGTCTTGACCTCAAGACAACTGTTTATGTCCATCACACCAAATTGTTTTATAACATATAACTTTTCTGTTTAAAAACCTAATCTGCCCAATACATAATTCCTGATGTTCCCACAAACTGCTTTCCCTTTAGTTCTAGGTATTTAAAAAAAAAAAAAAAACAAAACAAAAAAACTTCACCTAAAACCCACCATCATCTCAGATTCTTTCTTCTTTATCTCTCACAATGAATCATTAAGTTCAGGTGGCTTTATCTTAAAGACTTGTCTTTCATGTATACACTTCTTTATTGCCATCCAAGCCCAAGTCAGGGAAATCTTTTCTAGGACTCCTGCAAAAGCCTAACTAGTCACTCAGCATCCACTGTGTCCCACTCTAATCCAGGCATCACTAGTAGTCATTTCCTTTCTCTCTCTCTTAATTATCAAAGGGCATAAGCACTTAGAAAGCGAGCAAGCGAGTACTCCCCAGTAGGGCATGGTCATGCCACAACTCCTCCATTTCTCCACCCTGCTGGGATCTGACGCATTTACATGCATACATGTGCCTGGCATGTTTTTCAAGCTGCCAGGGCAGGTTTGAACTGCAGCTGGGCATGTGGCTCCCTTAACCACTAGGCAACAGGGCCAGCCCCAACAGTTATTTTCTTAAAACATAGACCATACCACATATTACACTCTTGCTCAGAATTTGCCAACTGTTTAAGTGCATAAATATACTTACGGTGACATCCACCAATCCTAATTAGTAAATCATACACGAAGGTCACCTCTCCACCCTCCTCCCCCACCTACAGAACAGCTCCATGAGCTTTCTTCCAGGTCATCAAGTGTTCCAAGTTCTTTCCCACCACAGGCCTGAGCACATACTGTACCTTCTGAAACACTCTTTCCTGTCTACCTCCTATTCATTCATGCTTTGTGCCTTCTCAAAAGGCTTTCCCTAAGGGGGAACAGCAGTTAGTGTAACGGCTATGTCGCTGGACTCCCACGCAGTCGACCGCGGTTCGCGTCCCGGACCACCCGGTGGCTTAAAACTCACGCCGGGCACGTGTGCATGTGTGCCCAAGATCCTGAGAGAAGAATGGAGGAGAAGGGATTGCGGCGTGGCCATCCCCCCGGGGGGTGATTTCTCACTTTCTGTCTCTCTGTCTGTCTCTGTCTGTCTGGCGAACGCACGTGCCCTATAGCAAAAACCTCTCCAAAAAAAAGAAATAAAACAAAAACAAACAAAAAAAGGCTTTCCCTAAACTAAGTAATTTATAGATACCTTCCTAGGTTTTCTCATGAACACACTTAACACAATCTGTAATGATGTATTATTAATTTGTGGAATGACTGTTGAATACGTATGTCTTCTATAGACTATGATCCATAAAAGTAATTCCTGAGTCTATCGCGCTCACTCCTATATCCTCAGCCCCTCAAAGAACAGCATGGTATGCTCAAGAAAAGCGCTTCTGCATGTTCATTACTAGTGTTGCATCTGATCTCACACTCACCTTGTTTTGAAAGCTAGAAAACACAATATTTTGTTAAAGATCCTGTATATGTTTCTTCATCCTGCTTCTTATAATTCTTATTTTTTCAAAATGAAGTTTGCTTTTCTAACTGAAAAAGAAACATGCTCACCCTAAAGGGAAAAATGTGCCCTTGGTCCTACCAGAATTAACCACCTTCAAGTTCTAGTGCACAAACACATTGAGAAATTGACACCATACTCGACAGTTTTTGCACATAATCTGTTTTGTTACCCACCCACCCACCTAATACACTGTGGGCATCTTTCATGTCCATAAATCATTCAATTGCTAAATAATATACTGAGTGCCTACTAGGTGCTGGTCATTGTTGTATACTATCATACTTTGCAGCGTCTATTCTATCTTTCCACTCATCAACCACTTAGAGGGTGGTCCACCATCTTCCACCATTCCCCTGACAATCCCAAAAAGCCTGGCATCAAGCAGATTTTTTCGAAGTGTTCCTACCTTGGTGACCCATTCCGTGTGCCCAGTGAGTGTGTTCAGGCATGTCCCAGCAGATAAAGCCCATACTTTCACAGTGAAGTCTGCAGAGCCACTCACCAAGATATCCAGTTCATCATTGTAGTCCACGCTAAACACTAGTGCATATAACAGACACAAAGTTAAACTCGCTTCTGTCAGTGGGGATTTAATAACAGAGCTCAATAACATCTATTCTCCCTAGCTGCCCAAAGATACAATTTCCCAACCAGAGCTACTACAGGCATGGTGCTACACTATCAGCAATTTGATAATAATAATAAAATCTACTACAAATTCTTATGCTAAGGCTGGAAAGTCCTGGGAACAATACGCTCTCTTATACTGGTGTGAGATCCAGGGTGAGAGGGAAAACTAGTGTTGGAGATAATGGTCTTCAGGAAAACAGAATCTATGTGGCCCTATTCAGATTTGCATTGATAGGTAGACAAAAATATAAACAATGTAAGCTATAAAACAGTACCTAGACTCCAGAAAAGCCAGTATATAAAGAAAAAAATAATAAAACAAAAACAAGGCTCTTGGAGGTCATACCAAGCCATTCATTCACAAGTGCCTGAATTTCTCCGCAGCACAGCCAGCACCTGAAATGGTGCCTACAGTAGAGTGAGTAGCCAAATATTCAGCTAAGTATCTGCCAAGCTCTAAACCAGCAGTGGAGAACCAGCGATGAAGACACTGGTCTTTCCTTTAAGGAATGTAGTCTAAGAAGATAGAAGAGGAAGTCCAAAAAATTAAATGTTTACCTCTTGCTAGGGAAACACCAAGAAGAATGACTAACTCTGCCCAGTGATATCAAGGAAGACTTCAGGGAAGAGGTGATATTGGAGATAAGCCCTGAAGGATGAGTAGAGTTCATCAAGAAAAGAAAAGAATACTGCAGGCAGAGGGAACAGCAAAGGCATGGAGTTAAGAAAAGTCACAGCAATGTCAAGGGATAGCAAGCAGAAAATTTTTTAGAACAGGGCTCTTCATTTGATCAGAAGTAAAAGCACCTAAAGTCATGGAACTTCTAACACTGACAACTACTGTACTAGTTTAATATGTAAGTTCCATATTAAGTTATATACCTTCAAATATTAATTTCTCAAATAAGTGGTAGCAGATAGCAAAGCAGATAACAGACACAAACAAAATGGGGAGAAAATCAGGTTTTCAGCAGCGAAACAGCTAGGTTTACTTCAAAGAATTACTGAGCACCAAATACAGTTCGAGGAAGCCAGGATACAGGGTGAGCAAGACAGGCAGAAGGCTGGCTGCTCACAAACCTGATGCTGAAGAGTATAGACTTCGACCATTGGTGGCTAGGAAGTGGGTAAATGGGGGAAAGAAAGAAGAGGACTGCTATACAAGAGGCTGGAGAGAGCTCAATGATTTCTATCCAAAGCTCCAAAATAAAATATGACAGAGGAAGAGCTCATGTTATCACAGCTGTATTCAAACAGCTCAGTTTTCAGCGAAATAAAGCTGCTATACATTTATTAACATTGGGAAACAAGTACCTGTTCATTTCATTTTATCTCTAGGTGGTTGCTTGTTTTAATCAACTGTTGACCAAGTCCTAATGGGATGCAACCTAGGCTGACCACATAAACTGGGAACAACCATCACTACAAAAGGCTTTCAGACCAAATCCTACAGTGGCCTGGATTTACAAGTGCAGGACTTACTCAAGTTAGAGGTATTCAATCTAATAAAAGTAAAAGGAACTCACTGTTCAATAGGATATAAATGAAACAGGAGAAATGGAGAACTGAAAGCTATAGAAGAGTTTTTAAATGGGTTCAAAAAAAGAAGAATTGGGGAAAGCATTCCAAATAAGAATAACCTGAATAATGGGACTAAATGCAGTGATGAAAAAGAAGAAAGAAGATAGGCAATTAAATAAAAAAATTTTTCACATTCTTAGCTCCTGGCTTCAGGCTTCAAAGGATAAGTTTAAAGTAACTGTAAGAACCCTTGAAAAAGGGCAACCCACCCGCCCCTGTGTGCCCCCGGAAGTGCTGAGTCCTGGCTCCAGAACTCCATTCCCAGCAGGCCACAGTGTTGTCAAAGGAGCCTGTCACAAGCTTCTGCTCATCAAACTTCACCGCTGCACAAGTGTGGGTCTGGATGCCATAAACGCACTGCCCTGTGCTCACATCCCACAGCTTTGCAGACAAGTCATCTGACCCTTCAAGAGAAAAACAGGGAGGTTAATAAGAAAACACACACATGCTGAAGAAGAAAAACCAATCCCCGAACCATGGTATTCTTAAAGAGGAACCTTACTGGCCATCTCTTCTTGCCCTCCCACTTGATGGCTGAGAAAACCAAAGTTTGGAGAGGGTTACACAACTTGCTCAGTTGCCAAAATGGTACCTCTAAAACAGAGATGAAACCAAGATGAATCCCTTGATTCTTCTATCTGAAAAATTTCATAAATCTTTGGCTAGCATGAGCCCCTAATTTGAACTGGAAATGAATGGGTATCACCTATGACTATGAGTTTACACGTGTATGCTTGTCCACTACTCAGCGGCCCTCAACACATAAAGAACACTGAATATTGTAAAGCTGTCTGCTGGAACATTGTCCACTCTAAGGCAACCTGAAGGTAAGCCTCAGACCATGGGCTAAATTCTCCAAACCTAGCTGCTAATTTCTCGAATTATTTTGAAATATGTGAAGGAACCTCAAAGAAAGCCAGGGATAAATTATCCCCAGACACTCCTGTCTACTCAACAAAGCCTCTTGAGACTATAGGAAAAAGTGGGTTTTATTTCTGCTTCTGATGAAAATGTTATACTAATCATAGGTACAATTCACTACTTGGTTTTAATTAAGTTTAAAATTCTGATTATTCACTCATGTCTCACAATTTACCTTCAATAAGCCTTGACAAAGAAAATGATATTTTGAGAACACACCAAACACAGTCATTGTGATAAAGAAACAGTATCCTAGGAAAGCACCAGATGACCAGTTTTTAAAAAGCTGAAATGATGGGAACCAGCAGTTAGCGTAATGGCTATGTCGCTGGACTCCCACGTAGTCGACCACGGTTCACGTCCCAGACCCGGTGGCTTAAAACTCACGCCGGGCGTGTGTGCGTGCGTGCGTGCGTGCCCAAGATCCCGAGAGGAGAATGGAGGAGAAGGGATTGCGGCGTGACCATCCCCCCTGGGGGGTGATTTCTCGCTTTCTGTCTCTCTGTCTCTCTCTGTCTTTCTGGCGAGCGCACACGCCCTATAGCAAAAACCTCTCAAAAAAAAAAAAAAAAAAAAAAGCTGAAATGACTAAATAAAACCAGTCACAATTCTACTTCTAGGCAAGGGCCACTGTTTTGTACAATGGAAACGCAGCTATTGCTTGTAAGTTAGAGCATGAATTTTATGCTAGGCAACCTGTATGAAATGTACAGAATGAACTTTGCTACCCAGGGCTCAGTTTACCTTTCCATAAAGAAAAGGGGTAGGTTTTGGCTGGTGGTTCTCAGTGGGCGTGTGAGACATCACAACCACCCAGGGAGCATGATGAAAGCACATGAGCAGGGCCCAATCTTCAGAGATTAGAATTTGGAATGTCTGAGGTCGAGTCCAGTAGACTTAGAAGTCTGCCAGGTTATTCCCATCCACCAGCCATTTTCTAAGAACCAAAGGTCTAGGACAGTGCTGTCCAACAGAAATATGACGCAAATCACATATGTAACCTAAAAGTCCTAATAGTTACATTAAAAAAATGTAAAAAGAGGGGGCTGGCAGGTGGTGTGGTGGTTGTGGGCACTGGACTCTCACATAGCCAACCACAGTTCGAGTCCCAGACCTGGTGGCTTGCTTTCTCTTTCTCTCTCTCTCCATCCCTCTCTGGTCAAATTAAAATAAATAAATAAAGTTAAATAAAATAATTATTTAAAAAAACATAAAAAGAAACACATGGAAGTATTTTGTGTGTGTGCACAAGGCACATATTTATTTATTTTATTTTATTTTATTTTATTTTATTTATTTATTTATTTATTTTTTGGAGAGGTTTTCACTATAGGGCATGTGCGCTCGCCAGACAGACAGAGACAGAGAGACAGAAAGCGAGAAATCACCCCCCCCCCCCGGGGGGGATGGTCACGCCACAATCCCTTCTCCTCCATTCTCCTCCCGGGATCTTGGGCACGCACGCACACATGCCCGGCGTGAGTTTAAGCCACTGGGTCCGGAACTCGAACCACGGTCGACTACGTGGGAGTCCAGCGACATAGCCATTATGCTAAACTGCTGGTCCCGACGCATATTTATTTTTAAAGTTAAGGTCTTACCATGTCATAATCCTGCCTCAGCCTCCCAGATGGGACAACAGTTGCGTACCCCCACATCTGAGTCCTTTGTAGACAGGGTCCTATGGTTGCCGTCTAGGCTAGCCTTAAGCTCACAAGCCTCAGCCTCAGCCTCCATGAGCTGCTGGGATTACAGGCACAGGCCACACTGTACCTAGCACTTTAAATTGGATCAGAAATTGAACCCAGGCCTCCCCAGTGGTCCCAGTCCACAGAGCAGTGTCTCTGTAGTGTACATGCCACCATGGCTGGGCCAGTATATTTTACTTAATTCAATATGTCAAAAATATTATTCCAGCTGAGGCAGTGACACAGCTGTAGCACAGCTGGACCTATAAGAGGAAATTCCTAGGTTCATGTCTCAGGACGTCCTTGAGCATGCAGGTGTGTACAAGCCAGGATCTGGGCAAGCTGACACTCAGGGTGGATTATAGCATGGGGATCCCAGAGATTCCTGACTCTCTCTTTCTCTACCATGAAAGACAAAAATGAATAAACTTTAGAAATAAATAAAAATATTATCACTTCAACATGTAGTTGATCTATAAAGATTATTGATATATTTCATACTCTTACATCCTGAGCTTTTAAACTCCAGTATTTCACATTTCATTTGGAATTAGCCACAGTTCAAGTACTCCAAAGTCCTAAGGGGCTGCCATTGTATCCGACAGCACAAGTCTAGACAGTCTTTAAGGTCCTTTAGCTTGTGACTATATTCCTAAGAAGCTACAGTAGGAAAATAAATCATTCTAGATCCTACAGGAGTTTGGTTCTGATTTACTGCCAGTGGTCAGCTTGGGTCTCTTGCATGCATGCATCCACCCAACAGTACTTATAGGCTATCCATGTCGGCCAGGGCGCCTGCTCGCACAGCACTGAGTCTACTTGGCTAAGACAAAAAGGCTGAACAAGCAATTATAACCCAGAACAGTAAGTGGTGGGCAGTACGAAAGCACGTAACAAATATGAGGGGGTAAAAAGAAAACACTTTAGATGACTTTCCATTCAGTTTATAAACACGCTCTTCAACACGCAGGTATTCTGCAAGCATGCCTCTGGAGCTGATGTGATTGGTTTTCAAACCAAGCTTTGGCATGGGACTGTTTGAAGAAGAGATTTCATGGCTTAAAAAACATTCAGATTTTAATTAGTTGAAATAAAAATGTTGAATATGTTAACCAGCCCACCCCCCAAAAAAAACCCTCAAAAAACAAAAGGAAACAGTACACACTAGAGCTCAGCAAAACTGTTTCTGTAAAAGGCTAGTTAGTAAATATTTTAGGCTTTGCAGTTATATAGCCTCTGCTGCAGTTCCTCTACTTAGCTGGATTTGGCCCACTGTCCAGTTTGCTGATGAGCCCTGGTACATATCTACTAAAGGACCTATTAAGTGCCTTTACATACTACACAGATGTTACTAGGCAGTGGGGCCAATTCAGGAAGACCTATTTGGAACCACTCTAAAAACTGCCCCCAAATTATTTATATGCCTGTCAAAAAGAACTGCCTAGGGCAGCAGGTGGCACAGAGATTAAGGTGCTGAACTCTCACATGGCCACCTGCGGTTCAAGTCCCAGACCTGGTGGCTTTTGCTTTCTCACCGCCCCACCTTCCCCATCTCTCTCTGGTGAGTGCATGTGCCCTACAGCAAATTAAAATAATAATAATAACAAATAAAATTAGTTAATTATTTAAAAAGTACATTATAAAAAGCACTGCCTAAAACATGGACAATAATTATAAAAACAATTCAATCTGACTGGAAAACAGTGGCAAGGTCAGATTGGAGACACAGGTCAGGAGGATGTTTAATGATGACTTTATTTGCACTTCTGAAAGATCACTATGGTTGCATCAGGAAAAATGATTTGAAGGGGAACAAAACTAGAGGCAGGAAGGTTAACTAAAAACTAGGGGAAAGGATAAACAAAATGTGGTATACACACACACACAAAATAGAGCATTATTCTGTGCTTAAAAAATGAAATTCTGACTCATGTTATAAAATGGAAGAACCTTGCGGATGGTGTGCTAAGTGAAGTAAACCGGTCACAAAATAACAAATACTGTAGGATTCCACTTACGTGGGGTTCCTAGAGTAGTCACACTCACGGGCAGAAAGCAAAGTGCTACCATAGACTGGGGAGAAGGGGCAATGGGCAGTGAGTGTTTAGCAGTTTCCATTTGGGAAGGTACAAAAAGTTCTAGACGTGGACTGTGGTGATGGCTGCACAATGTGAATATACTTAACAGCACTGAATTGTATGCTTAAAAATGGTTAAAATGGTAAATTTTATTTGTGAATGTTTTATCATAATTTTTAAAAAATACGGAGAGATTATCCAAAGTAATTATTTAAACTAGTTTAAATAGAAAAATATTGGGACTAGCAGGTGGTGTGGTGGTTAAGACGCTGGACACTCCCACATGGCCCACCAGGGTTCGAGTCCTGAATCTGGTGGCTTGCTTTCTCACTTCCTCTCGCTCTCACTCTCAACCTCTGTCTCTCTCTGGTAAAATTAAAAAATGAATGAATGAATAAATAAAATAAAATAAATAATTATTTAAAAATAAATAAATAAATAGAAAAATATTATGCCATTCTATTTTACATCCTAAAAATTATTTTTACAAAATCAAACTGAGGGGACTGGCAGATGGCATAATGGTTACACTACTGGACTCCCACGTAGTCCACCATGGTTTGAGTCCCGGGCCTGGGGGCTTAAAACCCACGCCAGGCATGTGTGCGTGCGTGCCCAAAATCCCAAGAGGAGAATGGAGGAGAAAGGACTGCGGCATGGTCATCCTCCCTGGGGAGTGATTTCTTGCTTTCTTTCTCTCTGGTTCTCTGGCAAGTGCACATGCCCCATAGCACAAATTTCTCTCTCAAAAACTAAGATACATAAAATAAAATTGAGTTCCATTTTACAGTGCACAATTCTACTCCTAAGGGCTAATCCTTTAGGACCATTATTCTCTGCTTTGTCTGTCTTATGTCACCTTCCCCTCTGGACTCCCATTTTCTGCACTAATCCAACGTGTTTCAAAGAAATCACCAATGATGCAGTTTAGAGGTGAAAGAAGACTAAATAAATATGGACTCTTCATACCTCATGAGAGAAAACTAATATCCCTCTCAACTCATAAAACAGGATGAAAACATTAGTTTGATAAAAAAAAAAAAAAAACAGGATGAGTATATACCAGAGATAAGCAAAAAAATGAAGTGTAATGCAAAAGGAGTGAACTATCCATCAAGTCCAGCTTAAATATCTCACTGGTAGAATCAGATCTCAGTTCTCTCTCAACTGCTTCCCTGAGGCACTGATCTGTTGATCAACTGAATAAACATCTACCAGTGCCTCTTTCAAACAGGCTGTCATTTCCCTTGAAATCTACCCCGTTTCCTTCACCTCTCCTCCTTTCTCTAGGTAACTCTGCAAGGATCACACTAGGCTCTGATCCTTTTTCTCTCTAAACCTCTTTCACAGTTCCAGCCATAACTGGGAGGTGACTAATTCCTAAATTTTTCTCTCTAGCCCTCAGTCCTCGCCCAAAGCTCTGATCCTGCATTTCCAAAGACTGGGGGAATGTCCACTTAAACAGACAACGGGCTACTGAATTCAGTTCATCCTAAACTGAACCCCATTTGCCCTCTCAAATGCATTCTTTTTGGCACACAAAGCTAGAAACCCCAGCAATTTATAAACTCTCTTCTTCACACATAACCAATCCACTGCCAAATCCTGCTGACAGTTTTTCAGAGCTGTTTTTCTATTCAACCACTACTTTTTATTTTTTTTAAGTTTTTTTAAAAGAAGTATTTATTTCATCTTATTTATTCATACATTTATTTTAATTTGAACAGAGAGAGAAAGTGAGGAAGCAAGCCACCAGGTCCGGGACTCAAGCTGTGGCTACGTGGGAATGTCCAGCACCTTAACCACCACGCCACCTGCTGGTCCCTTCAACCGGTCCTTTTTAAATATCTGTACCTTACTCTCCTAATCCTAGACCTATTCATCCTGACCTAAACTGTAACAAGCTAGTACAGACAGTACCCAACTTAGAGTTTTTTGACTTCATGATGTGAATATTACCATTTGTTTTGTTTTCCTAAAAAAGACAGACAAAAACTGTCAATGATTTTGGCCTAAGATAATGACTGCATTGTTTCTCACCTTCAGTGCAGTATTCAATAGATTACATGAGATAGTCAACACTTTATTCTAAAACAGACTCTGTGTTAGATGATTTTACCCAACAGCAGGCTAATGTAAGTTTTCTTACAGGCTAAGCTATGATGTTTGGTAGGTTAAGTGTGTTAAATGCATTTTCAACTGACAATAGATTTATAAGGATGTAACTCCATCAAAGTGGAGGAACATCTGTACTTCCATAAGGAAGCTCCATCTTGTCTGACAGAAGGTCCAAAGAGGAGTAATATTATTTCTTTAGGGAATATTTTAAAATTCATGGAAGTTTTAGTTGTCACAATGATGGGGGGACGGCATGGACATTACTAGAATCTGCTGGGCAGAGGTCAGGGATGCTAGATACCCTGCAAAATTCGGGACAGTACACAAAACAGTGATGGTCGTGCACTCTGGCCAACATTCTTTTTTTCTTTTGGAGATGTTTTTGCTATAGGGTGTATGCACTCGCCAGAGAGAAACAGAGAGACAGAAAATGAGAAATCACCCCCCGGGGGGATGGACACGCTGCAGTCTCTTCTCCTCTATTCTCTTCTCGGGATCTTGGGCACACATGCACGCACACGTGCCCAGCGTGAGTTTAAGCCACTGGGTCCGTGACTCGAACTGCAGTCGACTCCATGGGAGTCCAGTGACATGCCATTATGGCAACTGCTGGTTCCTTGATCAACATTCTTGATGGTTCTGGCATATTTATAAACAAAAAGCTTTTTAGTTATTGAGTTTAGAACCTGATTTACAAAGCATTCTAGTTTAACTCTACTGAATTTTCTTTAAGTGCAAAGAAATTTACCAGGTAAATTGAAGACAGATGTACTTTGCTTCGTTGGGAACTTTGTCAAGTTTTCCACCAACTGAGAAGATCCTATCACTGCTGGTATCCAGACACAAATACAACTCCACTTATAGCCATTATATTCATGATAGTAGTACACACAGGTGTAAACATCTGAGTATTATCTTCTAGCACAGCTGTGCTTGAACATTACACATTTAAATGTGGCTTTAAATTACAGCCTCTTTATTTTTCCTCTGGATCAGAGTTTAGACATTATATGGATTACCTGTATGTATAGATAAGTCATTTCTATGAATTCAAGGTAATAAAATACTGTAAAATGTTATAAAAGAGAAGCTGGGTCTGACAGAAATAAGGAACTCTGGTCTGTCTGAAGCAGAAAGTTCTAACGTTCCGAACCTTTTCTACTCAGAAATCCTTCATGGCGTTCTTACTGTTTCTCTAATTCTATCTAAACTCTTATTTCCAGTATCAAAGGATCTACATAACACAGCTTAATTTCTTCAGGTTATATTCTGAGTCGCTACAAGAGTCCCTACTTATACCCCAAGACTGCAACTAAAGTGAATTTATTTTCCTCCTACATCCTCAGTGCTTAACCCTTTCTGAGCCTTTGCTAATGCTGATCTTCCTACTGGGAAGTCCTTACTCTGTATCTCATCTCTCTAAAACCTAAAGCCCCAACATAAACTCACTCAATTTCCCCAAATGAAATAATCACTCCTTCCTTTGAATAACTTCATTATTTTCCCCAATACAATTCAACTATACCATTTTATTTTAGTTCTTTTAGAGCCTCTTCTCTTATTCAGTCGTAAGCCAGAGGTCACAAAGCAGCAGTTCACAAGGTGAGTATGATCCACCACAATATTTCAAACATCTGAATAATACTCAAAAATACTTTTTTAAGGGACCAGCAGTAAGCGTAATGGCTATGTCGCTAGACTCCCATTTAGTCAACCGCGGTTCAAGTCCCAGACCCAGTGGCTTAAACTCACGCCGGGCACGTGTGCGTGCGTGCCCAAGATCCCGAGAGGAGAATGGAGGAGAAGGGATTGCGGCGTGGCCATCCCCCCTGGGGGGGTGATTTCTCGCTCTCTGTCTCTCTTTCTGGCAAGCGCACGCACCCTATGGCTAAAAAGAAAACCTCTCCAAAAAAAGAAAAAAACATACTTTTTTAAAAAAAGAATTATTTTATTTAACTTTACTTATTTAAATTTGACCAGAGAGGGACAGAGCGAGAGAGAGAAAGAGAGAAAGCAAGCCAGCAGGTCCAGGCCTAGAACTGTGGCCAGCCAGGTGGGAGTCTAGCACCCTTAACCACCATGCCACCTGCTGGCCCCTCAAAAATACTTTTAAGGGACCAGCAGTTAATGTAATGGCTATGTTGCTGGACTCCCATGTAGTCGACTGCGGTTTGCGTCCCGGACCCAGTGGCTTAAAACTCACGCCAGGCGCATGTGCGTGCGTGCCCAAGATCCCGAGAGGAGAACGGAGGAGAAGGGATTGTGGCGTGGCCATCGTCCCTGGGGGGTGATTTCTCGCTTTCTGTCTGTTTCTCTGTCTGGCGAGCACACGCGCTCTAAAGCAAAACAAACCCCTCAAAAAAAAAAATACTTTAGGGACCAGCAGTTAGCATAATGGCTATGTCGCTGGACTCCCACATAGTCAACCGCAGTTCGCGTCCTGGACCCGGTGGCTTAAAACTCACACCAGGCGCGTGTGCATGCGTGCCCAAGATCCCGAGAGGAGAATGGAGGAGGAGGGATTGCGGCGTGACCATCCCCCCGGGGGGTGATTTCTCACTTTCTGTCTCTATGTTTCTCTCTGTCTGGCGAGCGCACGCGCCCTATAGCGAAAACGTCTCAAAAAAAAAAAAAAAAACTTAAAAAAAAATTACAATATTTCACAAAAGTCTAGATTTGAGGCTTCTCTTGAAATGCCAGATCTGGCAGCTCCAAATCCAAATCCCACAGAGCAACAACTCACTACCACGGAGTAGCAGCTATACTCTTTAGAAAGGCAAACGTGCGTGTGTACCCAAAATCCTGAGGGGAACGGAGAAGGGATTGTGGCAGGGCCACCCACCCCTGGGGTGATTTATCGCTTTCCTTTATGCTCTCCTCCAATCCCCATGCAAATGCATGCACCCTATAGCAAAACTTAAAAAGAAAGTAAAATTTGCCAGAGTCAGCATGGAGACATTTATTTACATCAGCTCACCTTCCTGGCCCCAGTGTGAATGTCTCTGAGGACAGACCAGCTCTAATTCATCTATATATGCCCTTATGTCTTTCAAATAAATGGTAGGTAGTTCATATATAAATATCAAAGCACAACAGGTTCCTTCCTTACCAATTTGGAAATACAGTACAGAACGGAAAGATAACAGTACCAATCCATACCATCTCAATCTGGGGCATTTGCCATCACTCTCTCTGGTAACACTGTTTTATTGCTTGCTTAAGGTGCTAACATAGCAGTCCCTGTAAGCTTATTGCCAAATTCAGGATTTCCCAATTTGATAAGAGTGAAAATTGAAATTCTATGTAACAAGATGAAACAAATACATGTATTAATTCTGTAATAAATATTTCTCCAACTAGTAACATTCCCAAGGATGTTGCTGTTAGAAAAACTCAAAATAATGCTTTGGATCATCTTAAACAGCCACAGCATGATTCTCAATATGCAAACTTGATGAATTTAATCAGAATTAAAATAACATAACATACAGAATCACTTAAGAGAATAATCTGGAGACCAGCAGATGGTGTAATGGTTACATCGCTGGATTCCCACAGTCAACTGTGATTCAAGACCTGCACCTGGCGACTTCAAACTCACACTGGGTGTGTGTGTGTGTGTGTGTGTGTGTGTGCGTGCGCGCGCATGCTCAAAATCCCAAGAGGAGAATAGAGGAGAAGGAATTGCAGTATAGTCATCCCCTGGAGGGTGATTTCTCACTTTTTGTCTATCTGTCTCTCTGTGTGTCTTAACTGAGTGCACGCACTCTACAGCAAAAAAATCTCTTAGAAAAAAAAGGGAATAATCTGTTTATGTGCTACAGAACATGTGCACTAGCCAAAGAGAGAAGAGAAAACCCCCATGGAACATGTTTACACCACAATCCCTTCTCCTTCAACTCTCCCTCCTTTTCGGATTCTGGATGGACACACACACACACACGGCATGTTTCTCAAGCCCCTGAGTCTAGGACTTGAACCATGCAATTGGCCATGTAGGTCCAATCGCCTAAACCACCAGGCCATGGAGCTGGCTTAAAAATAATCTTGGGACCAGCAGTTAGCGTAATGGCTATGTTGCTGGACTCCCACGTAGTCGACTGCGGTTCGCGTCCCGGACCCGGTGGCTTAAAACTCACGCCGGGCGCGTGTGCGTGCGTGCCCAAGATCCCAAGAGGAGAATGGAGGAGAAGGGATTGCGGCATGGCCATCCCCCCTGGGGGGTGATTTCTCGCTTTCTGTCTCTCTGTCTCTCTCTGTCTTTCTGGCAAGTGCACGCGCCCTACAGCAAAAACCTCTCAAAAAAAAAATCTTAAAATGCAGGGCTGGATGTACTTATTATACTTAACTTTCCAGATAGTTAGATAATATTTCCCATTTATTGCAGATCCCAAGTAAACTGAGGTGTTCTTTTTTTTTTCATTACTCACAGTAGAGCAGTACACTCGTGCACTAGAGAGAGACAAGGAAAAAGAGACAGGAGCACCCTCCAGAGTCTGGTCACATGGCCATCCTTATCCTCCAGTCCTCCAGCTCATCAAATCTTGGGCACCTGCACATATCCCCTGCATGTTTCAGGCTGACTGGGCTAGGAATTCAAACTGTAGTCACCATGAGGGATCTGGCTTCTTCTGAGCAGTATTATCTCTGTGCCATGTAGCCCACCAGCCCAATTAAGGTTGTATTGAATTTCAAAGTGAAGTTTGATAAGAGAAGGGGGAAATTAAAGCTAGAAGTAGTTGTGAAAACATTGAGTCAACCATCAGTATTTACCTAAGTGGAGAAGAGTTCTGAGTTCCAAGGTGTATCTTAATTTTTAAAAAATGCCTGCCATAGATCATGAGGCAAAAAAGGACATGGAAAAGTCATTGCCACAACTGGGAAAGTACCTCAAAGTATAGAAGAATCAATGATGTTCCAGTAATCAGGCTTATAAAAAGCATGAAGAAAATCCAGGAAGACAAATCAACCAAACCTTAAAATGCCATAAATCAGTGTTTATTTTATAAAACTGGCAAAGTGCCTTGTATTTCAGAGACTATTTCACCATATGGGAAAATGTATATCCTCAAATTATAAACAAATGCAATTTCAAAACTATCTCTTAACTATTTAAATCTGAAAATTGAGTCTCATGAGAACTTGAAGAAGAAAGCTATTTTTTTTAAAGATTTATTAATTTTTAATTTTATTTATAATCATTATTCTTCAATTTTGACCAGAGAGAGACAGAGAGAAAGGAAGAGTGAGAAAGTAAGCTGCCAGGTCCAGGACTCGAACCATGATCAGCCATGTGGGAGTCCACTGCCTCAACCACCACACTATCTGAAGCAAGTTATTTAAGACTGCTGTGGGCATGGCACCAATTTGGGCTATCTGGAAAGGACGCTGAGAGCAGCTATAAAATCATTTGTACTTCTGGATCTGACTATTCTACTTCTAGGCTTTTGCCCCATATATTAATAAATAATGAAGGGAAAAGAAAGTAATGTAATCAAAGATACTCACAAGAATAGAAACAATCTGGTTATGTACTAATATGGAAACTGCTAGATGATGATATACTTACACAAAGGGAACAATTCATACTTATTAAAATGACAACTATGGGACCAACAGATGACGTAATGGTTACTGCTGGACTCCCACACAGCTGACCACAGTTTGAGTCCCAGACCTGGCAGCCTGAAACTCACACCAGGCACATATGCGTGTTGTGTCCAAAATCTGGAGAGGAAAATGGAGGAGAAGGAATTGTAGCATGGCCATCTCCCCTGGGGGGTGATTTCTTGCTTTCTCTCTGTCTCTCTGGCAAGCACACATGCCCTACAGCAAAAATCTTTCTTAAAATTAATTAATTAATGGAAAAAATGACAATTATAGGGCCAGCTAGTGGCACGATGTTAAGGTGGCTGGATCCTACAGGGCCGACTGCACAGTTTAAGGCCCAGACATGGTGACTTGAAAAACAGGCCAGGCACCTGTGCACATGCACCCAAAATCCCAGAGAAGAAAAGGGATTGCAGTGTGGTCATTCTCCCTGGGGCATGCTTTCTTATTTTCTCTCTCCCACCCCACAACCCTGTGAGCACTTGTACCCTGTAGTAGAAAAAATAAATAAATAAAAAGATAATTATGTAGTTTTGGCAAACTACAAATGTTTATTAGAAGATACCCTGGGTGAGAAAAGAACATCAACTATCTCTAAATATTATATACTGGGTACCAAACAGGCATTGGAATCATTGATAAGAATTACTTAGAGCTATTCTAAAAACACAGGCTAAAAATGATTTTCACTGCCTGCCAAAATGTATTGCCTATAACTTGGGCACTGATTATAATTACATGTAGAAACACAAACCCATAAGTGGAAGATCACATATAATGTTAAATGCTAACAGTTATACATACTGTATGAAATTGCCTAACTGCCTACTTGGACCAGCAAATGGCATAATGGTTACGTCTTTGGACTCCCATGTAGTCGACCACGGTTCGAGTCCCAGACCTGGTGGCTTAAACTCATGCCAGGTGCATGCACACCCAAAATCCTGAGAGGAAAATGGAGAAGGGATTGTGGCATGGCCATCGCCCAGGGGGTGATTTCTCACTTTGTCTCTCTGGCAAGCACACGCACCCTACAGCAAAAATCTCTCTCAATAACAACAACAAAAAAATAATCCAACCATGGGGGCCAGCAGATAGTGTGGTTTTTAAGGTGAATTCCCACATGGCTGATTGCGATTCAAGTCCTGGATCTGGTCGCTTGAAAATCACACCAGGTGTTGAGACCAGCAGAGCATAGTGGTTGCATTGCTGGACTCAAGTAGTCAACTGTGGTTTGAGTCCCAGGTCAGTAGCTTAAAGAACTCACACCAGGTGCGTGTGTATGCATGTCCAAAATCCCAAGTAGAGAATGGAGAAGGGACTGTAGCGTGATCATCCCCACTGGGGTGTGATTTCTCATTTTCTGTCTCTCTGTGTCTCTGGCAAGTGCACACACCCTACAGCAAAAAAATCTCTTAAAAGAAAAATAAGAAAATCACACCAGGTACATGTACATGTGTGGTTAAAATCCCAGGAGGAGGGGGCAAGCAGGTGGCATGGTGATTAAGGCACTGGATACTCCCACATGGTTGACCATGTTCAAGTCCCAGACCTGGTAGCTTGTCTTCTCACTTCCCCCCAACGCCCCCTCTCTCTGGTCAAATTAAAATAAATGAATAAATAAAATTAAAATAAATAATTCTTTTAAAAACAAAGAATCCCATGGGAACCAGCAGTTAGCGTAATGGCTATGTCGCTGGACTCCCACGTAGTCGACCACGGTTTGCGTCCCAGACCCGGTGGCTTAAAACTCACAACTCATGCCGGGAGCATGTGCGTACGTGCCCAAGATCCCGAGAGGAGAATGGAAGAGAAGGGATTGCGGCGTGACCATCCCTCCTGGGGGGTGATTTCTCGCTTTCTGTCTCTATGTCTCTCTCTGTCTGGCGAGCGCACGCACCCTATAGCAAAAAAAAAAAAAAATCTCTCAAAAAAAAAACAAAAACAAAAACAAAGAATCCCAGGAGAAGAATAGAGGATAAGGGATTATGCTGTGGCTATCTCCCCCCGAGGGTGATTTCTCACTTTCCTGCTTACTGTCTGTCTCTCTCTCTCTCTCTCTCTCTCTCTCTCTCTCTCTCTCTCCAGTGAGTACACTTGGCAAAAACAAGAACAAACAAAAATATCCAACTGTGTTCACTTCCATGTCCCAACTCTCGACTTCTAATTCTTAGAATCACATGGGACCAGCAGTTAGTGTAATGGCTCTGTCGCTGGACTCCCACGTAGTCGACCGCGGTTCGAGTCCCGGACCCGGTGGCTTAAAACTCACGCCGGGCGCGTGTGCATACGTGCCCAAGATCCCGAGAGGAGAATGGAGGAGAAGGGATTGCGGCGTGGCCATCCCCCCTGGGAGGGGATTTCCTGCTTTCTATCTCTCCGTCTCTCTCTGTCTGTCTGGTGAGCGCCCGCGCCCTATAGCAAAAACCTCTCCAAAAAAAACAAAACAAAACAAAACAAAAAACAAAACAAACAAAAAAGAATCACAGCATTTTAGAGCAAGAAGAAATAAATACCTTTCATATTTATAGTATTAGATGACATAGGTATATATTTTTAAGATTTATCTCATTTTACCCATTTATTATTATTATTATTCAATTTGACCAGAGAGACTGAGAGAGAAAGAGAGAGTGAGAGGAAGAGTGAGAAAGCAAGCCACCAGGCCCGGGACTCGAACCATGGTCAGCCATGTGGGAGTCCAGTGCTTTCACCATGTCACCTGGCCCTGATCTTTCCTATATTTTACAGACAAGGAAACAAACCCAGAGAAGTTAAGTAATTCATCCAAAATGACCTAACTGCCCACTAAGACTAGAGACCCAAAATCCACTGTTCTTTGCCAAAATCATTGCTGATAGGGGAAAAAAATGAACAACTGAGAGGACTATATATGGAAGGAAAGTGTTAGAAAAAGTAATATACAGCTTTCTGAATCATACTATGTTTTTAAAAATATCTGAAGCTTTTTATTCATGAAACTTTGAGAGGTTTTAGCCATAGGGTGCGTGAGCTCACCAGACAGACAGAGAGAGACAGAGAGACAGAAAGCGAGAAATCCCCTCCCTCCCCTGCCGCAATGGCCATGCCGCAATCCCTTCTCCTCCATTCTCCTCTCAGGCTCTTGGGCACGCACGCACATGTACCCGGCATGAGTTTAAGCTACCGGGTCCAGGGCTGGAACCACGGTCGGCGACATGGGAGTCCAGCGACATAGCCATTACATCAACTGCTAGTCCTGTCATGAAACTTCATAAAAATGATTTTCTTCTCTTAAGAAAAAAAAGAGGATCATGGGAGGGAGCATGTACTCGGGGATCAGAAAAAAATGCTGTTACAGGTATCTCATATAATCAACACTTGTATGTTTATTTGTTTTTATGATTATACACTGAGACATGCAAATGAAATAAAACGAGAGTTCTGAGGTCTCTTACCTGTACAGAGAAGTCCATCTTTGTAGTAAAGTGCATACACTCTGGCACTGTGTCCAATTAACGATGAGGTCTCAAAGGCTTCATGGTCCTCCAATTGCTTCATTCTCAAAATAGCCTTCAAATAAACCTTCTTCCAGTGCAAAGCGTCCTGAACAGAATCATCTATCTGCCAGCCCAAATTTTTACATGCAGTCTGCCACACCTCTGTACAGGCACTTATCACCTTATTCCACTGTTTAGAGACGAGGCAGCATGTGAGTAAAGTTTGAGGATCGAGCCATTTTAACAAATAAAAACTGAGCTCCAGGGGAAGGAGTTTGAGGAAGTCCCGCTTGAGGAGAGTCTCTAGGTTATTGGAGAGATGCCTGAGCTGGACTGCCCCACTCAGACTAATCAGGTGATCCAGAGTTTCATTTTTCTGCAAGTCCGTCAGAGAAAGAAATGTAACAGAAATGTTATCAAGCCATGTCTCAAAGTCCTTTCTCTCCATAAGGTTATGGAAAAATTTACCTGTGGCACATCAAAATATTGTATTAGTTCTGCTCAAAAAGACCATTCAAGCAAGACTGCTAACAAATAAAGTATTAAAAATTAGTGTCAAAACTTGGCATTACAATTTTATGCTTAGTTACTACAACTTCACAGTTAATACATTATATTGATTTGAAAATGTCCATGCACACGGAAGAAAATACATTTGAGAACATACTTTAACAAATCATGATGTTTGAAACATAAGTCAGTTCCTTTTGAAGTCTAGCACATGCTACATGCATCTTCACAGTAAAGCATTTACAAAGTATTCATTTATTACCAAACAGTGTATATTATAATATACCTCCACAACAAAACCATTATAAAACAACAGTATCTCCTTATTAATTCCTCAATATGCCCTATTTGGGCACCAAAATCACAAAATTAAACACCAGGATGTAACAACCAGAAAGCAAGTCTTCAGAGCAATAACCCAGGGCTAGGCACAACTCAAGCTAGGCACAACTTCATCTGTTACCAAAGTCACAAAGCTAACGACTTTCTTTTGCAATAAATGTTTAGGCAAAAAGAGTTGGGGAAAGGAAAACAAGCAGATGTAGTAAGTTATGTGCCTCAAGTATTCTGGTTCCTCCACCTTCTTAATGGCACTGCCTGTTAGAACATGAATTACCAAAAAGTAATTTGGTCATAAGCTTCATATGAGCTAGAGACAACATTTTAACAATGTGCCCCAGAGAGCCTGTAAGCCTGAATTAATAAGGCAAATTTAAAAAAAAAATAAATAAGGCAAATTAATAATCTTGATGATTACAATACAAAAAAAAAAAAAAAAAAAAAAAAAACAGATATCAAAACAGGTATCTGCATCTTCACTTTGTAGATAGAAAAACTCCAGGTCAGAGATTAAGTGATTTGCCCACAGTCACAGAGCTATTAAAGTGTCTGTCACTCTCCCTCTCTACGAAGTCAGTGACAACCAGCAGAACTACAATCAAGTGATAAGATCTAGGGTATTGTGTCTCTCTGATTATACCAATTTCTCCTTTAGGAAAATGACAAATTGCTCTAGGAATAATTGGGCAAAAAAAATGTTAAAGTATCCAACATTAGTGTCAACAGGTGTCAACTCACTCTTAACAACAGGGACTAAGCTAACAGAGAACAACAACAACAACAAAAAACACTGAAAACCATCTTTCCCAAGATGGGCCATGTATTGACAGATGTTAATTAATGCTAGGTGACAGGTAAATAGTGGTTTTTTATTCTCTTTAATTTCATACATTTAAGCATTTCCATGATTTAAAAATCACTTTTCCTCTAATCCGATTACTTGCTTTCTCACAAGATTGTTACACTTATTTTAAAAACTATGTCCAAATTACTATGGGAAAAAGAAGGAATAAATTTACCTCCAGACATGTCACCTAGATCATATCTACACAAAAAGTCAGATCTCACCTTCCAACTTGGTTAATGTACAGTAAATACAGCCACATGCTACATACAACTTTTGGTCAATGACAGACTACATATATGACAGAGGCTCCATAGGATCAAATTATAAAAGGCTATCCCTAGGTATGTAGTAGGTTATACCACCTAGGCTTGTGCAATACACTATAATGTTTGCAGAAGAAGGAAATCAAGGTCCATCAGGTGATGTGGTGGTTAAGGTGGCTGGATCCCACAGGGCTGACTACACAGTTCAACCTTGAGGCTTGAAAAACACACCAGGCAAGGAAGGGTGCATGCTTGCCCAAAATTCCAAGAAGAGAATGGAGGAGAAGGAACTACAGTGTGGTTGTCCCCCGGGGGGGTGTGCTTTCTCACTTTTCCTCTCTCTCTCCAGCTAGCACATATGCCCTACAGAACATTAAACAAAAAAGAACAAAATCGCCTAACTACGCATTTCTCAGAACATGCTTTGATGGTTAAGCGACGCATGACTACAAAGTGGTGTGGTGGTTAAGGTGCTGGACACTCCCACATAGCCCATCGCGGTTCGAGTCCCGGATCTGGTGGCTTCCTTTCTTACTTTCCCTCTCTCTTTCCTCCCCTGTGTCTCTCTCTGGTCAAATTAAAATAAATGAGTGAATAAATAAAATAAAATAAATAATTATTAAAAAAAAAAACCTCTAAGTTGCCAATATCAAATCTGGTCTGAATGTTTTCAGACAAAAGTAGTCTGATTTATCAGTAGAAGCAATACAACCTTTTAATCACATCATCTGCTGTTTAACAGTTTTTGTTGCAGGAATTATGACTGGATTTCAAAATAATGCTCTTAAAGCTGAAGAGTTTGGCTACAGAGAGGACTCATTAATTTATATTAAGGATTTACTAGGCTGCCACATAATTAGTTTGCTAAAAGTTTTACCAATACATTACCAGTAATAAGCCCCCTCCTTCCTCTGAATCCTAACAATTTTCTGTATTTCTGAAAAATTTCTACCTAAAAAAAAATCATTCACAAGACAAAATAACCTTTTTTTGGTGGGCTAATTAACACTAAAAAGTCAAAGCACACACCAAGAGATGGCATAATAGTTACGCCACTGGACTCCCACATAGTCAACCATATGAGTACCATAGCCAGTGGCTTAAAACACGCCGGGCACGTGCGTGTGTGTGCGTGCCCAAAATCCCAAAAGGGGAATGGAGAAGAAAGGATTGCAGCATGGCCATCCCCTGGGGGCGGGGGGGAGGTAGGGAGGTGACTTCTTGACTTCTGTCTGTCTGTCTCTCCAGCAAGTGCACGTGCCCTATAATAAAAATCGCTCTTAAAACACACACACACACACACACACACACACACCTGCTTTGAAGTCAATGTTTACAGTGAAATGTACAGGCAGTTTTCTTATTATTCTACACACAAACACAGGAACACATACACTATGACATACACCTCTGGGTAGAGAAATGCTTATACTTATGTGAGCCGAACTGTTATTTAAATGGCCCAAAGGCAGAGTTAAAGTAGCCAGTAAAACATGACCAAGGAGGAGACCAGCAGACGGTGTCATGGTTATAGCACTACAGTCCCACGTAGTTGACCATGGTTCAAATCCTGGACCCAGTAGCTTAAAACTCACACCGGGCACATGTGTGTGCATGCCCAAAATCCCAAGAGGACAATGGAGGAGAAGGGACTGTGGCATGGCCATTGCCTCTGGGGGAGTGATTTCTCACTGTCTCTGTTTCTCTCTGGTGAGTGCACACACCCCATAGCAAAATTCTCTCTCTCTCACACACACACAAAACAAAATAAAACAAAAACAAAAACACGATCAAGGTCCTATCATTTGTAAATCTCTAAAAGATGCCCTATAACACACCAAATTAATATGCCCATGACACCACCAATGGTTATGGGACCAGCTTTCCAGTGTCTACCTTTATGAAGTCCAGTCATTTCTGAGATTTATATATTCCAACTCCCAGTGAGAATTTTTTCCCCAACTCTTAGAGACTGCCCTTTAAGTTGTTCAGCCTTTTATAGGAGACTTTTTTCTAGCTCTTCATCTGACTTTTATGACAAAGATTTTTAAAAATAACAAAGCAAGTTCTGTTAACTCTGTAGAATGCACTATCTGAAAACACCACTTATTTTTCTGAAAGAATTTACCTATTTAGAGGCAGCTTTTTTTTTAAAAAGAATTATTTTATTTAGCTTTATCCATTTTTATTTATTTATTTTTTTTTAATTTGACCAGAGAAGGACAGAGTAAGAGAGAGAGAGGGAAAGTGATAAAGCAGGTCGCCAGGTCTGGGACTCGAACCGTGTTCAGATGTGTGGGAGCCCAGCACCCCCAACCATCACGCCACCTGCCGGCCCTGAGGCAGCTTCTTAACAACGCAGGTATAAGCTGAATTCTTTGAAAGAGGCTCTTAGAACATCATGTACTGGTTGCACAAGATCCCCAGGGAGAAACTTCAGAAAGACTTATTTCAATTCAACATGAAGAGGCACTTTTAAATCATCAGAGCTTTCCAATAATGGAATAGTGCCTCCAGAGTGATGTGCTTCCCATGACTGTTAACAGTAAGGAACAGTTAGACACAGAGACAGGGTAGGAAATAAAAATGCTTTGTGGGGGGAGTAGGTGCTATGCTAGTTAGGATGCTGGACCTCCCACATGGCTGACTGCAGTTTGAGTCCCAGATTTGGTGACTTTCTCCCCTCCCTCCCTTGGTGACCTGCTTTCTTTCTCTCTTTTAGGCGAGCACATGTGCTTTATAGCAAATTAAATAATAAATAAAATTAAATAATTATTTTAAAAGATACTTTGTAATCAGTCAAATCTATTACTGATTCGGCTGCTTCTTATGTGATCACAGGCATTTCAATCAACTTTTTTATTATTAGTATTTTAAAATTTTGCTATAGGGCACATGTGCTTGAAAAAGGGAGAGAGAGAAAGAGAAAGAGAAAGAAAGAGAAAGAAAGCGAGCCGCTAGGTCCAGGACTTAAAACAGTGGGAGTCCAGTGCCTCAACCACTACACCACCTGCTGGTCCCTCAATGAACTTCTACGTTTCAGTTAGTCATCTGTAAAGGGAAAGTGTCATGCAACTTGAGAATCAGAAAAAAAGGGTATCTGGTACATTCAAGGCTAACTCAAATGGCACTTCGTTAGTTTTATTACTATAGATACCTGACAGGAAAGCTTTCGGTGGCCCTCAGTTGGAACAGATAACTACTAACATCCTTTTCAACCCTGTGATCAGAGTTTCTCTTAAAGATATCTGGAAAAAAAAAACTCAAGGACTCGAACTTACTAGGGGTTTAAATTTACAATTAAGGGCAGTTAATGACTTGGGGCTAGAATTTCTCACTAGGTGCCCTTTTTTTCTCTATCCCACATCCGCTGCTGTCTTGCCCTTTTCCCCTATCCTAGACTAAACATAAACTGGCCACCCCCTCCCCCAATATTAACAATCACAGAGCTCTGAGGAAATGGCTGGTGGGATGAAAAGTCTCCTAATTTGGGAGACTGAAGTCTGGATTTGGTTTCTGGTTCTGCCATTAACTCCCTAGGTTCCTTTAGGCATCTCTCATGTTTATATTGGTTTTAAAGACTAAATTACTACTCATAAACATTACCTTTTATGAAAGCCTCCTATTTATACTACTTTTAAAGGCTAAATTACTACTCATAATCAACCTCATGGAAAGGTTATCAGTATACTGCCGATACCTTAACTAATCAATGGAGGAATTTATGGTCCAAGAAGTGGAGTGGCTTTCCCAGAGCTGCACAGGAAGTGGCAGGCTCAACATCTTACCCAGTCTCCAACCTCCCAAAACAAAACAAAAAAACAAAACTTGGCACCACTAGGAGTTGTGTGTTTTCTCCTCCTTACTCCACCAGGACCCAGTCTAATCAAGACTGAAAGCAAGATCTGTTTCTTGCTGTTGTGGTTGTGAAGGGAGCCGTGTCTTTTCTTATCAAACATAATGGGTACAGAGGCTGTGGACATTTACATGTGTCTCTAACCTTACATAAATTATACTTTGAATATTCAAGAAACTGACCACACTGGTTGCCTCTAGAGAGAACTGAGGAGTAAGAGGGCTTCCTTTTTCACTGTACAACTGTTTTTTAAAGAATCACTTCATTTCAATTTTATTATTATTTTAATTTGACCAGAGACAGACAGAGAGGTAAAGTGAAAAAGCAAACCGCCAGGTCTGGGACCGTAACCACCACGCCACCTGCCAGTTCCAACTGTACAACTTTTTACACTGAAAACTGTCTCTGTGTGTGAATACCCTGTTTAAAAATCGCCTTGGTTTTAAAAAGCTTCGAAGGAATACAAGTGATGTTTATAAAATATTGGCTCTCCAACTCCACTTGTTGCTGGGTACCTGGGACAACTCATTTCATCTCATTCAAGCCCAGTTCCTCACTGGTGAAATGTAACCGCGAGCGGCATTACCTACGAGTTTTTGTGGGGCTTAAACAGGACAGCGCACGCAAAGCGTGAAGCACTGCACAATAAATGCCTGCTCTCGCGGTCATTTAGCACGAATACTGTTATCTTTCTTTCCAGCAGCAGCCCACGTACACACCTGTTTCCATGGCAGACCCACAATTATGGCGCAGTCCCCCCACATTAGCACACTGCTTTGTAGTTCACAAAACACCTCTCCACACTTCATCAGCTTTCTAAGTCGGGGTAGCCCTGGGACAGCATCGTTAACTCATTTCTCAGCTAAGGGAACCCAGGCACGAGAAGGCGGTAACTCCGAGACCCATTTTCCCATTTCTAGAATGAACTCCCGATCCCTTCAACCCGTTCGTCGCCCCAGGTCACCAGGTCCCCAGCGCCCGGAGCCGTGTTCCGTGCGGCACTGACCTGAGCGAGCGCCCCGGGGCCCGGGACCTCGCGCCGGGCTCACATCGACTAGGCGCGCTCGGGCCGCCAGAACCTCGCAGCGGCCGGGTCCGCTCCGCAGCCATGGCGCCTGCAGAGGAAAAGACAAACAGCCGAAGGCGCGACGGGTCAGCAGAGGCGCGGGCGCGGGAGAGCCCCCCTCCCGAGCCGGCCCCGCCTCGTACACAGACCTGGACCTGCGGCCGCCGCTCTGGGTCCGCAGCCTCGCCGGGGAGCGGCTTCCGGTGCTGCCTGCGTCATCTCCGCGCGTCATTCTGCAGCGCCCGGCACCGGCGACAGCGCTTCCGGCCCCCCGCCTCGCGGCGCCCGGAGGAGGCTACCGGGCAGGGGAGAGCGCAGGAGGGCGTAGGAGGCGGAGCACGCGCAGTAGCGCTCTCACCGCCGCTGGTCCTGGTGGAGCCTGGAGCCCGTCGTCTTTCCGGGCTGTGTGTTCGAATTTGCCCATTGCACGACTGGCTTTCTTCCCATCTGATTTTGCATCAGTTCTGTGCAGATTTTCTTATTTCCTCACTTTACAAGTAGAAGAGGGCACTATGGTTCAGATAAGTTAAAAGATGTGTCCGGGGATGGCCCCGTAGCCTAGTAGTTGAGGGAGCCAGATCCCACAAGGCCAAGTTAGACTTCCCACGGGTGGTTTGAGGAGCACCCTGGATATCTGCTAATCCCATAATCCGACAGGTTGCAGAGACGGAGGAGAAAGGATTGCAGCATGACACCTGCCCCATTTGGGGGGAGGGGGGGGAGGGTGCCTTCTTCTCCCTCTCCCCGCTCTCTCTGGAAAGTGCATGCTTCCCCTAGCAAAATTTAAAAAAAAAAGAAAGAAAAGAAAACAGAGGGATCAGCAGTTGGCGTAATGGCTATGCCACTGGAATTCCATGTAGTCGACCGTGTTTTGAGTCCCGGACTGGGTGGCTTAAACACACCCGGCGCTATGCGTGCGTGCCCAAGATCCCGAGAGATAATGGAGGAGAAGGGATTGCGGCATGTGGGTGGGGGTGATTTTTCTCTTTCTGTCTCTGTCTTTCATGCGAGCACACATACCCTATAGCAAAAAAAACCTCTCCAAAAAAATAATTAAAAAATAAAGGAAAAAAAAAAGAAATATGGTATCTATGAATCCAACTTTATCCACGAGTACTTTATTTTTTATTTGTTTCTTTTTTTGGAGAGGTTTTTTGCTATAGGGCATGTGCGCTTGCCAGAAAGAGACAGAGACAGAAAGGGAAAAATCACCCCCTGGGGCGATGGCCACGCCTCAATCCTTTCTCCTCCATTCTCTCCTCAGGATCTTGGGCACGCGTGCACACGCGCCTGGCTTGAGTTTAAGCCACTGGTCGGAGACAACAGCAGTGGACTATATGGGAGTCCAGCGACATAGCCATTCCGCCATCTGCTGGTCCCCTCTACAAGTACTATAAATGTGCATGGTCTACATAGACCAGACAGAGACTCTCAGAGTAAATAACAAGACCTAATTATATGTCATCTACAAGAATCTCACTTTAAAGACTCAGAGAGATTGTCTGGGGCCGGGAGAAAGTGTCCAAATTTAAACAACCCCTTGAGCGTTGGCTATATCCCAAACGCAGTTCTCAGGGGTAGGGTTAGGGAACAAAAAAATAAAAATCCCTTTCTGCCTGGGCCTTACATCTAGTGCAGATGTGAACCTGCATCAAACATTAGCAAGTGCTAAGAGAAAGGAGAGCAAAAGGGTTGGTGAGCAGAAAATGGCAAATGATAATACATTTCCACTCGCTGTGGCTGGGGACTGGATACATACATAACCTCTCTGAGTTTACTTTCCTCACCTGCCAAACTGGTACAGAACCCTCTTCATCTGATTGGAACGAGGATCACAGGAAATAAAGCAGGCCAATTCTGCAGCACCTAGAACAAAGCTGCAATGCCACGCACTCTTCTAAACACTTTCTATTTATCGCACTCAATTTCCACAGCAACAAGGTAGTTACTGTCATTACTCCTATTTTTAGAGATGGGCAAACTGGAGTCAAAAGAAATTTAGGGGCCAGCTGGTAGCTCAGTGGTAACAATTGGACTCCCGGGAGGAAGGCTCTGGTTTCATATCTGGGACTTGCCCGAGCACATCGCACATCGGGTGTGTGAGTGGGTGTGAGCCAAGTAGGCTGAGACTGGGGGTGGATGGATGTGAAAACCCTATTGGGGGTGCCCTCCCTCAATAAATAAATAAACTTTTAAAAAGTTATTCAATTTTGTTTATTCATTCATGAATTTTTAAAATTTGATCAGAGGGAGATACAGAGAAAGAGAGAGGGAAAGCAAGAAAGTAAGCCACCAGGTCCGGGACATGAACCATGGTCGGCCATGTTGGAGTGCCCAATGCCTTAGCCACCATGCCATCTGCTGGCTCCAGTAAATAAACTTTTTTTTTAAATTATTTATTTTATTTTTATTTATTCATTCATTGATTTTTTAATTTGACCAGAGAGAGACAGAGGGTGAGAGTGAGAGAGAGAGAGGAAGTGAGAAAGCAAGCCACCAGGTCCAGGACTCGAACCCCAGTCGGCCATGTGGGAGTGTCCAGCGCCTTAACCACCACGCCACCTGCTGGTCCCAGTAAATAAACTTTTAAAAAATTAGTAGTTTAATATTTTGCCTAAAGTCATAGTAATTGTTTGTCATAGGCTTCAATGCAAACCAGCTTCAGGGCATAGGCTATACCTGTCTATGAGGGCTCATAAATCACATGCATGTACACACATACACACATACGTTCACAGGCATTTTATTCCAGCACATCTGATAGGACTTTTAGCAATGGTGGAAATGTTCTCTCTGTACTGCCCAATAAAGCAGTCAATAAGCTCTGTGGCTATTGAATACCTGAAAAGTGCCTAAGAAAATTGAATGCTTGAAAAATGCCTAAGTGGGGCTGGCATGTGACGTGGTGATTAAGGTGCTGGTCTCCCACATGGTCGACTGTAGTTTGAGTCCCGAACCTAGTGGCTTGCTTTCTCACTTTTCCTTTCTCTCTCTCTAGTCAAATTAAAAAAAAAAAAAAAAAAAGAAAAAAAGAAAGAAACAAAGAAATGAAAATGCCTAAGAAAAGTGATTGAAAAGCAAAACCTTGAATTTTAGTTAATTTTCACTATTTTTTAATTTAAAGAGCCACAAGTGGCTAATGGCTTCCACATTAGAGAGCACAGTCTAATGATGTAGACAGACACATAATGTAGACAACAAGAGTCACATATCCAGTAAGAAGTCAACATAGCCAAAGCTCCAAGCACCTCGACACAAAACTTAGGGAGTAAAAACTGATTATGTGTGGGGCTGGCAGGTGGCATAGTGGTTAAGGGCACTGGACTCCCAGATGGCCAACCAAGGTTCGAGTCCTGGACCTGGTGGCTTGCTTTCTCATTTCCTCTCTCTCTCTATCTGTCCCTCTCTGGTCAAATTAAAATAAATAAATAAAACAATTTTAAAAAATTCTCTTTCAAGCAAAATTTTTTAGACTAGATTTTTCCGTTTTGCAAAAATTTCCAAGATTGCATGATTATTGAGAAAACATGACCATCAAAAAATATAAGGCATTAGAGCCCATAGGCGGCTTGTTGGTTAAGGTGCTGGACTCCCACATGGCCAATGAAGGTTTGAATCCCAGGCCTGGAGGCTTGCTTTCTCACTGTCCATATCCCTTTCTCTTTCTCTGTCTCTGGTAAATGCATATACCCTATAGCAAATTTTAAAACAAAAATAATAATTAATAAAATTAAATAATTCTTCTAAAATACATATATTGGTTTGTTGGAAAAGTCATGACATATTCTTCTCTATGCAAAATGCATCATGACTTTCCTGACAACCAATTATATATGAGGAGTTATTCCTGGCCAAATAAGTACGAAAACTGCTGTGAATGGCCAGGAGAAAGAGGAACAAGGGAAAGAAAAAGATGAGATGGAGCCTAACGTGGAGACAGGATGCTCAGCATAACTGCGTGTAACGGGAACGTGACATAGGCTGAATGCTGTTTCTTTGCTTGCAATACCCTTGGTAGTAAGAAATGGGGCTCAGGATGACTCCAACACAGACCTGCTCCAGGGAAACGGCAAACACCCAATGCTTAGTCTCTTCAATTCAGGCAGAAAACGACTGTGTGTTGGTTTCCATTTTTAGGAAAACTTGACTGGGGGAGGCGTAGTTTGGATGACTTCTAATTGAGTTTATAAAGTTGTTACATAGCCTGTATTAGGAATTCGGAATCCTTTCTAATGCGACATATAGCAGACTTCATTATCTGATGTACACTGGGGGAGGGAAAAAAACGCAGCACTGGGGCTGACAAGTATTCCTTGATGTGTAGCAAAGTTTTCACACGTGCATGTACCAGGGAGAAGGCTTTATTCCAACTGCTTAGATTCTCGAGATGCTATTTCTCCTTGCGTGACGACGCTGTGCAGAGGGGATATGGGAGAGCTGTTCTTGAGCCTCCACACATACTTTACCAGGAACTCAGCATAAAGACAAAGGGTCAGTCTCATGAGGTACACGGGCTGGAAGCATCTGAAGACGTTTGCTTTGTCTATTCTTTGTTCTAGATTCTCTGGCTGTAACATGATCAGTACTCACTCTCCCATGCAGTCAGCAGGTATTCTGGGACAAAAGCTCAGGTTGATTGGCAAGAAACCTTATCCCTAAAGTTTGAGGCACAAAGCACTTTACTGCAATTGTTAGACTGGAGTGATCCTGAGATACATTTGGGCATAACTTGGCATCTGGACTCAGGAACATCCAAAGCCCTGACATCGCTCACAGACAATATGCAGGTATGTGTCCTTGGATCTTAGAAGCATTTACTGATCTATTAAAATAGATGTTGAGAAAGCTGGTTTCCTCTCTCTCTAAATCGTCAGCACTGAGAAAATGGAACTGAGTTCTGGGGTTTGTTTCATTTTGTTATTTTTTTTTCTACTTGATATTCGTGGAAAAGGAAAGATAGGAGTCAGGATTCTCCAGTGATTAAGTCTGAGTTTTGGAATCCGGCAGATTTGCGTGCAAATCATGGCTCTGCACAACCCACGCTATACCCACCGTGTGATCTTGGGCAGATAGTTACACTGCTAGATACACAGCTTAACTTCGAAGACAATCTATCTGAAAGGGACAGTACCAGAGCTGAAGGAGCTAAGGAAAACGTACAGAGTGCTTAGAACAGTGCCTGGCACCAACCAAGTGCTCACAGAGAGGTAACTGTTGGGGGAGTTTTGTCACCAAGTTGCCAATGAACAGGTATTTAATTCCTTAAGTGTTCCTAAGCTGTTATAATTCTGCATTAGCCCTTTCAGGTGGGAAGGTGCCATCGTTTTTGGTGAGGCAGACCAAGTTCGGTCCATATCCATCCTGGATCTCCAAAGAAGTCTATACTGATAGCAAGAATCTGCCCATATTGACAGGTGTGTCAGATGGGTTAGGAGACACTCAAACAGACTCTCATTCAGTATTAAACTGGAAAGTCACACGATAAGAATGTAAATGTTTGATAGTAGACAGTGTGTGGCGGCCAACACAAGCAACTACTTTATGGAAAAATAGCCTTTGACCTTTGTAACTAGAGAAGCGGATCTGGTGCTTCAGTTCAAGAAAGAGCATCATATATTTTCCTAGAGGCTTTTATTACAATGATGCCACTGTTACATTGTACCCATGTATACATGTCTAATTCCTTTTGGAATCCCCTGTGTCTAACACAGTGCCTTGTATATATTAAGTAGCCTTTCATCCAAGCAAGAAAGCAACTAACATTTTATTCAGTGTCCACTTTGTGCCAAACAATGGGCTGGGTGGCACTGGAGAAGAGACAGATGTGATGCCTACTGCCTAGGAGACTATTATCTAATAAAAGACAGAATAATGATAAATAATAATAAACCCTGATGCCAGCCCCATGAACAGGTGATTAACAGAGCTGGATTCCACATGGCCAACTGAGGTTCAGATTGTGGCTTTAGTGGCTTGAAAAATACGCCAGATGCAAAGGATGGAGAAACAGAGGACCGCAGTGTGACCACACCTCTTAAGAGGGTTCTGTCTCTCTCTTGCAAGTGTGCATGTCTTTTGGCGATCTAAAAACAAAACAAAAGGGACCAGCAGTTAGCGTAATGGCTATGTCGCTGGACTCCCACGTAGTCGACCGTGGTTCGAGTCCCGGACCCAGCGGCTTAAACTCACGCCGGGCGCGTGTGCGTGCGTGCCCAAGATCCCGAGAGGAGAATGGAGGAGAAGGGATTGCGGCGTGGCCATCCCCCCTGGGGGGTGATTTCCTGCTTTCTATCTCTCTGTCTCTCTCTGTCTGTCTGGCGAGCGCACGCGCCCTATAGCAAAAAAAACCTCTCAAAAAAAAAAACAAAAACAAAAACAAAAAAAAAAAACGCAGACACTTACTATAGTGTACTGCTACGTACTGTAAGAGATTCCTACAGGATTTAATGGGGGCAAAAACAGCAAGGGAGATAAAGCTTGAATGAACACACGTCCTTTTCTTATTTAGGTGACATTCTGCAGACTTCGGACTCACCAGTGGTGTTTCATAATGTTTAATGTCATCCTATTTCATGCCTTGCTTTTTGGGGCTGACTTTGTAGAAGAATACTTGCTGCATTCTCTGCCTTATATAGATATGAAAGTTCTCGAAATTAAGGATAAGGCAAGAAGATTGAACCTGGAGCCCTTACGAAGCAATCTCTCCAAATATTATGTCCTGAGCCAGTCGGAGGTGTGTAAAGGGAAGAACATTTTTTTGCTTTCTCTTGTCTTTAGCAGTCCAGGAAATGGAACGAGACGAGACCTCATCAGGAAAACCTGGGGTAATGTGACTAGTGTCCGACAGCACCCCATTCTCACACTGTTTGCTTTGGGAATGCCTGTTTTGGTAACTACCCAGAAAGAGATAGATAAAGAATCTCGTAAGAATAATGATATAATTGAAGGAATCTTTCTGGACAGTTCTGAGAACCAAACCCTGAAGATCATCGCAATGACACAATGGGCTGTGACTTTCTGCCCTAATGCCTTGTTCATTCTCAAGGTTGATGATGGGATGTTTGTCAATCTCCCAGGCTTGGTGGACTATCTTCTCAATCTGAAAGAACATCTTGAAGATATCTATGTCGGAAGAGTTATTCACCAGCATCTACCCAACAGAGACCCTCGTAGGCACAATTTTGTTCCTCTAAGTGAGTACTCAGAAAAATATTATCCCGATTACTGCAGTGGTGAGGCCTTTATAATGTCCCAAGATGTAGCGCAGATGATGTACGTGGTTTTCAAAGAGGTGCCCATTATGGTGCCTGCTGATGTGTTTGTAGGAATTAGTGCTAAGACCATTGGCCTGATACCAATTCATAGTTCAAGGTTTTCTGGGAAAATGCACATCAGCTATAACAGATGCTGCTACAAGTTCATCTTTACATCTTCAGAAGTTACAGAGGCTGAAATGCCTGTGGCATGGAAGGAAATTAATGACGGGAAAGAATGCACGCTGTTTGAGACTTACTACGGCCTCATTTCCTGCAAGCTTCTAACATACCTCGACAGCTTTAAACATTCTCACATGGGGACCATAAAAAACAATGCCATGTATTTTGGTGATTAGAATTTCTTTCTCTTCCATTACTTTTCAATTACGTCCTACCCTGTTGTAAAAAGCATCGCTCCTTCCCCATGTTTTGTGTAGCTTCTCTGAATCTTTAATTATTCATAGTAAAGGTACAAAATGTTCTTAGAGCTCTGATGTACTCAGTCTTACTAGGATCTCATTTTAAGAAATGTAAGTTGATGTAGTATGATTCTATTCAAAATAAAATCTTGAGGAGGAGGACATTATATTTCATTGTAACCAAATCTTGCATAAAAACTGACAAGATTATATATATTTATGACATACGATTGATTTTTTGATATATGTCCTGGAATAGCTAAATCAAGTTATTAACATATGCATCACCTCACATACTTATTGAGTGTGCGTGTGTGTGTGTGTGTGGTGAGAACACTTAAAATCTGCTCTCCTAGCTGAACCAGCCATGGCAGCATACACTGGCTGATGCTACGGTGGGTACACTGAGGCCACCTAGGAAGTCTTGGTCTGGGTACTAGCGGCCATGGTGGTGTGTGTCTATAGTCCCAGTTACTTGGGAGGCTGGGGTAGGAAGATCAGGTTATTATGAGATCCTGTCTTTAAAAATGAATAAACAAAAACAAACTACTCTCCTAGCAATTTTCTAATATATATTGCTATATCCTGTTTAGGATGTTGAACTTGCATGTACCTGGTGTGTTTTTTTACCCATCAATGCTGGAACTTGAACCCTGCAGTTGGTCATGTGGTAGGTAGGTCTGGCTTCTTAAACTACCATGCCACAGGCTGGCCTTTCAGTTTTATTTTTGGAGTTTACTGTTACTATGTAGAAATGCCAATGACCAGCTAGCTGGTGGCATGGTGGTTAAGGTAGCTAACACCCCACATGGCTGACTGCCCAATTCGAGTCCTGGACCTGTGGCTTGAAAATCACATTGGGCACTTGTGTGTGCCTGTCCAAAATCCCAAAAGGAGAGAAAAAGGGATAGAGGTGATTGCCCCCATGAGGGGCACTTTCTCTCTTTCCCTGTCTCTCTCCACAGCAAGCACACTTGCCCTCTGGCAAAATTAAAAATAAAAAGAAAAAATGAAAAAGAAATGCTACTAACTTACATATCCTGAAACTTTACTGAATTTATTAGTTCTAACAGTCTTTTAGTGATTTTTAGAGTTTTTCTATATAAAATCATGACGTATGCAAACCAGGACAATTTATTTCTTCCTTTCCAATTTGGGTGCCTTTTATTTTTTCTCTTCCCTAATTGCTTTGGCTCAGACTTCCAGTACTATGTTGAATTACAGTGGTGAGAATGGGAAATGTTGAATTATAGTGGTGAGAATGGGAAATGTTGAATTATAGTGGTGAGAATGGGAAATGTTGAATTATAGTGGTGAGAATGGGAAATGTTGAATTATAGTGGTGAGAATAGGAAGGGCATCTTTGTCTTGTTCTGACCTTAGTGAAAAAGCTCTCACCTCCTCCTTATTGAGTATATTGACTATGTACTTGTCATTTATGGCCTTTGTTGTGTTGATGTGCATTCCTTCTATACGTAATTTGTTGTTTTTCTCTTACTACACAATGATACTGAATTTGGTCAACTGTATTTTCGGCATCTATTGAGATGATCGTATAGTTTCTGTCCTGGGTCCAGCAGGTGGTGTAGTGGTTAAAGTGCTGGACTCCCACACATGGCCGACTGTGGTTTGAGTCCTGGACTCAGTGGCTTGAATATCACACTGGTCATATCTGTGTGCATGCCTACAATCCCAGGAGAAAGGAGAACAGATTGTGGCATGGCCACCCCCTTTGGGGGGTGATTCCCCACTTTCCCTCTCACTGTCTCTCTCCAGTGAGTGCATGTACCCCATGGCCAAAACAAAAGCAGTTTTTGTCCTTTATTCTGTCAATGTAGTATATATTTAAAAGATTTGCGTATGTTGAACCATACTGTACCCTCCACATAAATCCTACTTGATTAGGGTGAACTTTTTTTTTAAATTGCCAGAGGTATGTGTGCTTGCCAGAGAGACAGAGACAAATGGAGAGGGAGAAAGCACCCCTTAATAGGGTATGGTCATGCGACAATTCCTTCTTCATTTCTCTGTCCTGTTGGGATTTTGCTCACACACTCATACACACCCAGCATGGTTTTCAAGCCATCAGGGTTAGTACTCGAGCCATGGGCAGTCACATGGGATCTGGCTCCCTTAACTACTAGGCTAAGGACTGGCCTATGAACGTTCTTTAATGAGCTGTTGAATTTGGCTTGCAATTATTTTGTCGAGGATTTTTGCACCTATTAATACATTCATCAGGAATATTGGCCCATAGTCTTCTTTTGATATTGTTTGGCCTTATCAGGATAATCCTCTCATAAAATGAATTTGGAAGAATACTTTCTTCTTTCATTTTTTAGAACCTTTTAAGAATTGGTGTTCTTTACTAAATGTCCGGTAGATTCAGCAGTAAAGCCATCAGGTCCTAAGCTTTATGCTGAGAGATATTTTTAATTGCCAATTCATCTCATTATTGGTCTGTTCTGGTTTTCCATTTCTTCTTCATTTAGTCTTGGTTGGCTGTATGTATCAAGGAATGCATTCATTTCTTCTAAATTATCCAATTTGTCAGTGTATACTCTTTCATAGCAGTCTCTTAAAATCCTTTGTGTTTCTATGATATCACTAGTAAAGTGTTCTCTTTCATTACTGATTTTGAGCCTTCTCTTATTGAGCTAAAGAAGTGATTTTTTTGGGACCAGCAGTTAGTGTAATAGTTATGTTGCGGACTCCCATGTAGTCAACTGCAATTCGCGTCCCGGACCCGGTGGCTAAAACTCATGCCGGGCGCGTGTGAGCATGTCCCCAAGATCCCAAGAGGAGAATGGAGAAGGGATTGCGGCGTGGCCATCCCCCCTGGGGGGTGATTTCTCACTTTCTGTCTCTTTGTCTCTCTCTGTCTTTCTGGTGAGCGCACGCGCCCTACAGCAAAAACCTCTTCAAAAAAAAAAAAAAAAAAAAAAAAAAGAAGTGATTTTTTTTTCCCCCTCAAAAAACCCAGTCTTTGATGTTTATGTTTTATACTGGTTTTCTACTCTCTACTTCATTTATTTCTGCTCTGGGAGGTTGAGAATTGACAGAATTTGGATGGGAGATAGCCCCTCCCCCATGATATCATATCCTATTTGCTTTCGCCACTCCCGACATAGAAGCGGTCAGACACCTCTTTCTCCTCTTGCCAAGAGCAGGAGTACAACTCCTTCCAGATGCTTCCTACTTCTCTGCCTTCTTAACCCAACACACTGCAGCCTCTGCCACCCTCAGATGCCCCCCAGTACCTGCTATGGTATAGGTAGGCAGCAGTAATGGTATGTATTTTTTTTACCACAATGAAAAAATAAAACACTGGAAAAAAATCATCATGAATGAAATTAGAGTAAAAAGGTCACTTTAAAGAGACAGACTATTCCACAGATCGGGAAAGTCCCAACAATGGCCTAATTAGTATTACTACAGTAAGGAAATGATCAGTATGGAAACATGGAAAAAGGAGACCAGAGATAACAGAGATAGCAGAAGAGATGATCAAACTGAGTCAGAGAATTCCAGTTACTTGAGAACCATTTTGTCACAGAGAGGGATGACTTATCAACTCCACCATGGCCTAAAAAGTACATGTATCTCTTAGTTCTGAACCTGTTAACATGCTTATGAAGAATCTTTAGACAGGTGATTTGGGATAGAATGTTTTGTTCTCTTAGAGAAAGGCAATGGGAAATAGATGGATGTAGTTTCTGTCAATGAAAAGAAAAAATAACCCTTTATAAATGAATGAAATAGCATCCTTGTGTATACACACTGTCCCTTCTGTTCTGACTCTGGTTATTAGAAGTCAGTTTCCTCTCTCTGATCAACTCAAGACTGATTTTATGAAACTGAGGGTGAACTTAAGGGCAAAATCATCAATGATGATGACCCACCAATAAAATGATAATTTAGGAGCCTTTCTGGTTAGCATATGATCACTCTCCCACTCCCAAGACCACAACAGGGTAAAAATGATTGATAAACAGCAAAAAAGCATCAAAAGAACACTCAACTTTTTTTTAGAGATTTATTTTTGTGTCTGTTTTTCAAAGGAATAATAGTAACAAATAATAATAGTAACAAAAAAATCAAGACTTCATTAAAAGTACTTATTCTTAGTATAGAGAACATAATTTTAAGATTCCCTGCTACTAATTATTCGAAGACTATATCCCAGACTTCAACAGAGGAAGCAGGGGAAAAGGACAAAAAGAAAAAATAACACAAAGAAAAACAAAAATGGGACGATAATTTGAAATAATTTGGTTCCACTTAATTTTAAGTGTGTATATATATATTTTAGAAGAATTATTATATTTAATGTTATTTATTTATTTACATTTGAGAAGAGAGGGAGAGAGAGAGAGAGAGAGAGAGAGAGAAAGTGAGAAAGCAAGCCACCAGGTCCGAGATTCAAACAGTGGCCGGCCATGTGGGAACCTAGCATCCTTAACCACCACACCACCTGCTGGCCCCTGAAGTATATTTTTAAATAAGACTGTATGTGCACGAAAATTTCTGAGACGAACAATACTTTCATCCTGTTACAAAGATTAAAGCGGTCAAAGGAATCTGAAAAACACCTGTAGGGCCCAGGTTGCCTGCTATAATGTATTCCAAACTCCTGGCTCTACTTTGAATTTCAACAGAGAAGCCTAACAACATTGGCTGCTGAGGTGCTCCACGATAAATGTGGGAGGAAAGTATCTGTCTGGTGAAATACAGACTCAGTGGACGCAAACACCTTAGGAGAGGTTCTGGTCAAAACATGGCTCTTCCTATGAAGCTTCTAGAAGAAATCATTCAGCTCCTTCTACTGCTGTCGTGGAAACAGGTTTCACATAGTATGGGCCTTCGCTCAGGTAAGTTCTGAGCCTCAAATAATTTGGGTTCCCAAAGATTTCTGCAATTGTCTTAGAATTGGCAAGTGCTTTTACCAGTTCATATTTGGCGTCCTTTGAAGCTTTGTCATGTTCCACAGACCGGTCCATCACATATTCTACAAAACCTGGACTGTTAAACATGAGTTTCTGAGCCCAGGGTTGGTTTGCGATGGCCTGAAATGGAAGGTAGAAAGAACGTAACTCCTCTGAATCTTTTTTTTTGGAGAGATTTTCGTTATAGGACGCGTGCGCTCGCCAGACAGACAGAGACAGACAGAGAGACAGAAAGCAAGAAATCACCCCCCAGGGGGGATGGCCACGCCACAATCCCTTCTCCATTCTCCTCTTGGGATCTTGGGCACGCACGCACACGCACCCGGCGTGAGTTTTAAGTCACCGGGTCTGGGATGCGAACCGCGGTCGACTACGTGGGAGTCCAGCGACATAGCCATGACGCTAACTGCTGGTTCCCACTCCTCTGAATCTTAAGTTAAGTTTGTCAATGGAATAGCATGACACTTAGAAAGAAATGTGATAATGTGAATCTTGGAAACGTAAACTTTTGCCCAAATAAATTCGTTCCTATGAATCTAATTTAAGAGAATAATTCTAAATATTGGGTCATCAGGAAAGTCCTGACACATTTTTTTGCATAGAAACTTTCCCCACGACACAATAATAAAAAGTTTTATATATAAAGATGTTTATCACTGTGTAAAAGTCACAATATAAATGTCTAATAATGGAGGAACGGTTACGTAAATTATGGTAGACAGCAATCAAAAACAAACTTTAGGGCTAATGGGGCCAGCAGGTGGCATGGTGAAGGTGCTGCTCAACTCTGTGGTTCAAGTCCCAGAGCTAACATCTTGAAGAACACATTGGGTGCCTGTGCACATGTGCCCCAAATCCTGAAACAAGAATGGAGAAGGGGGGCCGGCAAGTGGCATGGTGGTTAAAGGTGCTGGTCTCCCACATGGCCGACTATGGTTCAAGTCTTGGACCTGGTGGCCTGCTTGCTCACTTCCTCTCTCTCTGTCTCTCTCGGATCAACCTGGAAAATAATAATGACAATAATAATAAATAAAGTTAAATAAAAATAATTCTTTAAAAAAAAAGAATGGAGAAAGGATTGTGGAGTAGCTATCATCCCAGGGGGTGATTTCTCACTTTATCTCTCTCTCTCTCTCTCTCTCTCTCTCTCTCTCTCTCTCTCTCTCTTTCTCCGGCAGCAAGTGCACGTACCCTATGGCAAAAATCTAAAAAGAATAATGCTTACATGATCAGCAGGCAACATGGTGGTTAAGGTGCTAGATTCCACAAAGCCAACTCTGCAGTTTGAGTCCCAAACCTGGAGGCTTGTATGTATGCATGCCCAAACCACAGAGAGGAGAATGGAGAAGGAACTGTGTAGCCATCCCCCACGGGGATGATTTCTCACCTTCCCTCTCCCTCTCCCTCTCCCGCAAATGCACATGCCCTGTGGCAAAAAATCTTAAAAAAAGAGAAAACTTGACAAAAAATAGATAATGATGTAGGTAAATCTGTTACGTGAAAAAAATAAAAAACAGCTCCAAGTTATACACAAGGCATGATTATAGTAGGGGAAAAACAAAAAACGATAGGAGACTACCCTGAAGACACTTTCATACGTGTGCACAAGATGGTATTTTCAAGAATGTTCATCGCAGTGGCCAGCAGGTGGCATGGTGGTTGAGGCACTGGACTCCCACATGGCCAACCATGGTTTGAATCCCAGACCTGGCGGCTGGCTTTCTTGCTTTCCCTCTTTCTACGTCTCTCTTTCTCATCAGAGTAAAAAACAGTAGTAATAAATAAAATGTAATAACTTCCAGGACCAGCAGTTGGCATAAAGGCTATGTCGCTGGACTCCCACATAGCCACTGGCAGTTTGAGTCCCGGACCCGGTGGTTTAAACTCACGCTGGGCATGTGTGCATGTGTACCCAAGATCCCAAGAGGAGAATGGAGGAGAAGGGATTGCGGCATGGCCATCCCCCCTGGGGGGTGATTTATCGCTTTCTGTCTCTCTGTCTCTCTCTGTCTTTCTGGTGAGTGCATGCACCCTATAGCAAAAACCTCTCTCTCTCAAAAAAGATTGTTCATTGCAGTGAATAGATTTGTATCTATTTGTAATAGATTCTATCTAAATCTTCATTTATAGCAGAACAGCATATTGCAGCTATCCAATAAAATACTTTCTCACTGCCTATTTTTAGAAAAACTTTATTTTTATTTATTTATTTATTTTAATTTGACCAGAGAAGGACAGAGTACGAGAGAGAGAGAGAGAAAGTGAGAAAGCAAGCCATTACATCTGGGACTCGAACCGTGGTCAGCCATGTGGGAGTCCAGTGCCCTTAACCACCATGTCACCTGCTGCCCCCCTCACTGCCTATTTTAACACAGATAAATTTTAAAACCAATGTAGAAGAGAAAAAGCAAATTACAGAATGATATGAACAGCATGATACCATTTACAAAGCTTAAGAATAAATTAAAAAAAAACTATACTGTATTTTGTTAAGGATACATACACTCTGTAGCAAAAATATGAAGTCACGTGTGGGCCTGGAAACCCTGAATTCCTGAGAGTACAATGTTAAGAGAAGAAGAGAGGGTAATGGGGCAGGCAAAGGTCACAGAGTCTGACTCTACGTTTAAAATACTGCACCGAAATGTTGGGTTTTTGGAAAAGTCATCATGCATTTTGGCATAGAAAAATACATCATGACTTTTCTGACAATCCAATATATAATACAAATACTAAAGGTAAAAAAAAAAACAAAAAACATAAAACACAACAAACAGGTATGAGTTTATGCGATTTTTAAAATCTCTACTTCTCAGTCTTGCCCAAGTTTTGAAATAATAAATAAGCCAGTTTTAGAATGTTTTCTTTTCTTTCTTTCTTTCTTTCTTTCTTTCTTTCTTTCTTTTTTTTTTTTTTTTTTGGAGAGGTTTTCGTTATAGGTCGCGTGCGCTCGCCAGACAGAGAGAGAGAGACAGAGAGACAGAAAGTGAGAAATCACCCCCCCGGGGGGATGGTCACAACGCAATCCTTTCTCCTCCATTCTCCTCTCGGGATCTTGGGCACGCATGCACACGCGACCGGTGTGAGTTTTAAGCCACCGGGTCCGGGATGCGAACCGCAATCGACTACGTGGGAGTCCAGCGACATAGCCATTACGCTAACTGCTGGTCCCTAGAATGTTTTCTGAAAACCTTTCTACTATTTTAATAAAGAACAAGTAACGATCTAGTCTATGGTCTAGTTTCTTCCTCTCGAAATGTGTCCCCAGACCAGCAGCGTCAGCATCATCTAGGAGTTCGCTAGAAAGTCAGAGTTTCTGGCTCTACCCCAGAACTACTGAATCAGAATCCACGTTTTCATAGGAAGATTAGTGAGAAACACTGACCCAGTTAACAACAGCCATTTAAATATAAAGGGTAGGTAGAAATAAAAATAGCCGTTCCAATCAGTAAATAAAAACTTACTTCTAACACAGTGGCCAACTAAGGAGAGAATAAGGTATAATAGACGAGCAGAAACAAAACGAACAAATAACCCAAGGCAGGAGCCTAAGTGGCCATCTCACACCATGACCGTTCACAAGGCAAAGCAGTCTAAAACACACTTTTTGAAAGATGACAGAAATATCTGTATCTTTCAAAACCCAGATGATGTATCTCATTTTTAGGAACTCTCTCTCTCTTGTCCCCTCCACTCTCCTTGTGCCCGCTCAGTCTAGGCCAAGTATGCTGCTGGAGTTTCCATTTTTGATGAGATTACTAAAGTGATTGCCACACTTCCATGAGCCAGGCCATGGTAGGTGTTAGGCCTACAAAGATAGATATAGTTGGGGACCAGCAGGTGGCATGGTGGTTAAGGCGCTGGACACTCCCACATGGCTGACCAGGGTTCGAGTCCTGGGCCTGGTGGTTTGCTTTCTCTTTCTCTCTCTCTCTCTCTCTGTCTCTGGTCAAATTAAAATACACGAATAAATAAAATAAATAATTCTTTAAGAAAAAAAAGATAGATATGGTTCCTGCTCTGAACAAATAGTATTTAAGTGACAAGGTTCAATAAACATTTTTTGACACAATATAATAAATAGAATACAGAGGTAGAACCCATACCAACAGCTATAAATGTAAGAAACTATTCAATTATATTTATTGCCTGGCTCCCTCAACAGACAGGAAGCTACATGAAAGAAAAGCCTTTATGCGGGACCAGCAGTTAGCATAATGGCTATGTTGCTGGACTCCCATGTAGTTGACCACGGACCGAGTCCCGGACCCGGTGGCTTAAACTCACACCAGGCGCGTGTGCATGTATGCCCAGGATCCTGAGAGGAGGATGGAGGAGAAAGGATTGTGGCGTGGTCATCCCCCCTGGGGGGTGATTTCTCGTTTTCTGTCTCTCTGTCTCTTTCTGTCTCTCTGGCGAGCGCATGTGCCCTGTAACAAAAACCTCTCCAAAAAAAAAAAAAAAAAGTCTTTATGCATTTTCTTCCCTGTTGAATATCCCACACCTAACAAAAAAAAAAAAAAGGGAAACTCAAGTAATCCTAGTAATCCTTGCAGAATGAAAGAATAAATACAATGCATGAGAGTCAACATCTTTTAACTCAACCTCCTCAGTTTCAGAAAAGTATATCTGAAGAGATCCTGAGCTGCTCCTTGCAAAATGAGTAAGAAGTTAACCAGGAAAGGGAAGGAAGAGAGCTGGATGTAGGGAGCATGGCAAAGGTCCAGAGATTTGAAAAAAGCAGTTTGGTGTCACTAGAGCATGAAGTGCCAGAAGGGGAATGGCAGGAAACAGGCTCGGGAAGACCAGGGCTGGGTCAACAGAAGGTGGCAGATAAGGAGTAGGTTATTAATTCTCTGGTCCTAGATCACTGTCCAAGCCTCAGATAGCACCTAATGTCAGTCTGTTTGCACAGCTGTCTTCCTCATGAGTCTCTAGGTAGCAGAGGGCAGAAACTACTACGCACTGTGTGCCCCCAGCATGGCCCAGAGACTGGCTAATTCCGAGCACTCACTTCTAGGCAGAGTCCTAGAAGGACCCAGGACGAGAAGAGAACACCCACCGTGAACACTTTCAAGGCAGCACAGTGCAGTTCAGGGAAGGGCTGATTACTGATGCCACGGAAGAGCTCCAGCGGGTCCCGAGACAGAGAGGAAAACCAGGATTCGGTCATCCTCAGGAGGTCATCAGTCTGCTGCTCGGGCTTCAGGACAGAAAAGAGAAATCGCATGACAAGGTTAACATACTAGGAGAAAGTACCTACCGGGAAGCCAGGAAACCACGGGCTGTGGCAGCCCTCTGTCCTTTATGTGCTATGCGACGTTGGCTAATTCTTTCTTTTTTTTCCTGGAGAGGTTTTTTGCTATAGGGCACATACGCTCGCCAGAAAGACAGAGACAGAAAGCGAGAAATCACCCCCAGGGGGGTAACCACGCCGCAATTCCTTCTCCTCCACTCTCCTCTAGGGATCTTGGGCACGCATGCATGCGCACCCAAGAGTTTAAGTCACCGGGTCTGGGACTCGAACTGCAGTCGACTACATGGGAGTCCAGCAATTTAGCCATTATGCTATCTGCTGGTCCCGTCCTCGGCTACTTCTGAAGCACTCTTCTTCACACCCAGTCCAGACCTTTTCCAGTTTTTTTCTTTTTAAAAAAAAAAAAAAAAAAACATTAAATAAGCAATCTCCAGAGTCTCTTCAGTTCTAATACTGTACGACTCCACTTTAACTTAAAAATGTCACTAGTCATAATATAATGAGGGTTATCTTCTTTCACTAAGAAGTGGGAAAGACAGCACAAACTCGGTCCATATTTGCATTAAGGTACTTAGTATTATATTGACCCAAGACAGACTTATTCTCCCAAATATACCCTGCTGTCCTTCATTAATTTCCCAGTTTACTCACTGGTAACAACAGGAGAGCTGAAACTGCATCCAAACATCTGATTTTTAGCTCCGTCGAGGCATTTTTTGCTTGATGTCCTATTCTCATGAGCAAGCGTTCAAAGCGCATCCCTTTGAAAGATCACAATGTGTTTTTTTTTTATTGTGGTAAAAATCTACCGTTTTAATCGTTTTCAGGCATACAGCTCAGTGCCAGTAAGGCACAGCAGTTTCACCACTTTACATCTCAACAGAAAGCATAAGGGTTACAATTTCTCCACATAATAACATTAGTTATTTTATGTTTTTAAAAGGTTATTTATTGGGGCCAGCAGGTGGCATGGTGGTTCAGGTCCTGGACACACAGGGCCAATCGCAGTTTGAGTCCCAGACCTAGTGGCTAGAAAAATCCCAACAGGTACATGAGCATGTGTGCCCAAAATCCCAGAAAGAAGGGAGGAGAAGGGACTGTGGTGTGGTCATCCTCCCCGGGGGGGTGATTTCTCACTTGGCCTTTTACTGTCTCCATCTCTGTTTCTCTCTGATAAGAGTGAATGCTCAACTGCATGCATGCATGCATGCATGCATGCATGCATAAATAAATAAATAAATAAATAAATAAATAAATAAAAATTTCTTCCATGAGTGAGATAGACAGACAGACAAAAAGACAGAAAGATAATCTCCCCATAAGACTACCTCTTTTTTTTCAGTCTTAAATTGCCAGAGGATGCAAGCTTTTGACAGAGACAGACACACAGAAAGAAAGGGGGGGAAGAGTGATGGGAGGGGCAGGGAAAAGCACTCCTCGTTGGGGTGTGGTCATTCCACAATCCCTCTACTACCTCTCTCTTCTCCACCCTGTTGGAATTTGGGGCATGCATGCACATGTGGCCTGTATTTTTCGAGCCACCAGGACTGGGATTCAAACTGCAATCAGCCTGTGGGATTTGACTTCCTTAACCACTTGGCTATGGGGCTGGCTTCTGAACAAGGCCCTGAAGCAACAATTCACCTACACCTTTAGCCAGCCCTGGATCACAGGCACACATATGCCCAGGATACTCAAGGAGGTCTCTGGATCCAAATCTAGGACATTCCCAAGTAGGTCAGCCTCAGAGAGAGTTGTGTTTTGCACCAGTGTCTGTACCCCTCCTTTTTAATAGCTATCCTAACGAGTGTGATAGAAAAATGAGATTCTTGGAAGTATTCTTTCATCTACTATGAATCTTACCAACCTAAGTCAACACAAAAACAAGCATGTAGTCCAGAGACCAAATGACAGGCCCAAAACACACAATAATACAAAATGAAGCATAATATAAGTACAGGACTGGAATCAAAAGACCTGGATTTGAGTAGCAGGTGCCCCACCCTTTATGATCTTAGAAAATTTTGGGGGACCAGTCACGTTGCTGGATTCCCACATAGTCGACTGTGGTTCGAGTCCCAGACCTGGCAGCTTAAAACTCAGGCCAGGAGCGTGTGTGTGCGTGCCCAAAATCCTGAGAGAATGGAGGAGGAAGGACTACAGTGTGGCCTTCCCTCCTGGGTGGTGATTTCTTGCTTTCTGTCTGGTGAGTACACATGCCCTATAACAAAAATCTCTTTTAAAAAAAAAAAAGGAAAAGAAAATTTTCTTAACTTTTCTGAGGCTCAGCTACCTTAGCTGTAAAGTGAGAATGTCAATAGTAAGTTCTTTGCAGAATTAAAGAATTATGTGTCACCAGTAAAAGTACTTAGAAAACTACTTATATTAAGGATATTAGTTGTGCTAATGATTAGCACATTCGTTTTTAGCATATATTTCACAAGAGTATTTTTTAGAGATTTAATTTTATTCATTATCGTTATTATTGTTTTTGTTTTTTTTTTTAATTTGACCAGAGAGAGGACCAGCAGTTAGTGTAATGGCTATGTCACTGGACTCCCACGTAGTCGACCGCAGTTCGAGTCCCGGACCCGGTGGCTTAAAATTCATACCTGGGTGCGTGTGCGTGTGTGCCCAAGATCCTGAGAGAAGAATGGAGGAGAAGGGATTGCACCGTGGCCATCCCCTCTGGGGGGTGATTTCTCGCTTTCTGTCTCTCTGTCTTTCTCTGTTTGGCAAGCGCATGCGCCCTATGGCAAAAACCTCTCAAAAAAAAAAAAAAAAAAAAAAAAGAGAGAGAGAGAGAGAAAATCAAACAGCAAGCTGCCAGGTCAGGGACTCAAACCACAGTCAGTCATGTGGGGATCCAGTGCCTTAACCACCACACTGCTTGCCAGTCCCCTTGACAAGAGTTTAAAGAACAGTGCTGCATATTTTTTCCTGTGTGGAATTTGTCATGTTCAGATACTCATGGATGTACTGTAAGAATATTTTTTAAAAATATTTTTAAAGAATTATTTTATTTAACTTTATTTACTTATTTATTTATTTATTTATTTAAATTTGACCAGTGTGAAAGAGAGTGAGTGAGAAAGTGAGAAACCAAGCTGCCAGGTCTGGGACTTGAACAGTGGTCAGCCACATGGGAGTCCAGCCACCTGTAAGAATATTTCTTAACATAAAATCTTATAAAACTGTTTCCTTTCCTTCCTTGACATTACAAATACAAAACAAAATTTCATTAAATAATTATAACCTAAGATGTAGTTACACCTTTTTTATAAATGAGAAAACGGCCTAGAAAAACGAATCGAGTAAGTAAAGTTCAAAGCTAAGCTGGTGTTAGAATTGGGCCATTTTGTACCATGATTACAATTCGAGGAAGACATACAAAGGACATAGTGTTTGGTACAAATTGGTTGGTAGAACTTTTTTTTTGAGAGAGATTTTTGCTATTAGGGCACATGTGCTCAGCAGAGACAGACAGAAAGCAAGAAACCACCCCACAGGGGGAATGGCCACACCACAATCCCTTCTCCTCTTGGGATTTTGGGCACACATGCACACGTGCCTGACGTGAGTTTCAAGCCGCCAGTCTGGGACTTGGATCACGGTTGGCCACATGTGAGTCCAGCACCTTAACCACTATACCATCTGCTACCCGGGTGGTAGAATTCCTAATGATGACGAGTAAGAAAGAATTTCCAGTAGTGGGACCAGCAGTTAGCGTAATGGCTATGCTGCTGGACTCCCATGTAGTCGACCGCAGTTCGAGTCTCGGGTCTCAGACCCAGTGGCTTAAACTCATGCTGGGCACGTGTGCATGTGTGCCCAAGATCCTGAGAGGAGAATGAAGGAGAAGGAACTGTGGCGTGGCCATCCCCCCTGGGGGGTGATTTCTCACTTTCTGCCTCTCTGTCTCTGTCTTTCTGGTGAGTGCACGCTTCGTATAGCAAAAACCTCTCAAAAAAAAAAGTATTTCCAGTAGTAATTATGAGACTCTTAAAGATGAGTTCAAAGTCATGGTTAAGAGGACTGCCACCCATAAAAGTAATTTTTACAATGTATCAATAGTTAACCTACCAACAAATGAATTCATACATTGAGCATCTGTCAAAAATTGAACTATCCTTAAAGGAAGCCAAAGACAAGTCATACCAACCTGTTTTCTGTAAAACCTGCTTTCCTTCAACATTGGATCCAAGAATTCCAATTGTGTCTACTGCTACACCAATCATTGTGGGGTCCTGGCTCTCTGCCATTTCAAAGACTTTTTCCACAAAGACGGGATAACGCTCACAGATCTGTTGAGGACTATCCATGATCGCCAAGTTCCCAAAAAACTTCACGAATCCTAAAAATATTTACAAGAATATATTTCTTAAAACATTTATTTTTTTATTTTGAATTTGACCAGAGAAAGATAGACAGAGAGAGAGATAAAGTGAGAAAGCAAGCAGCCAGGTCCGGGACTCAAACCGAGATCAGCCATGTGGATGTCCAGTGCTTTAACCACTATGTTGCCTGCTAGCCCCCACAAAAATACCTTTTAATAGAGGAGCAAGATAACAAAAACTGTGGATTCTAGGTTTTCTTTTCTTTTTTCTTTTGCTAGAGTACACATGTGCTTGCCAGAGAGAGATAAAGGAAAAAAGCATCCCCCATGGAGAAGGGTCACACTACAATCCCTTCTCCTCCATCTCCCTTCCCTCCTTGTAGGGCTTTGGGCGAGCACATACACATGCTCTGTATGTTATGTTTCTCGAGCCACCAGGTCAGGGACTCAAACCACACAGTTGGCCATGTGGATCTGGCTGCCTTAACCACCAGGCTACAGAGCCTTTCCCAGGGCCTATGTTTTCACAGTAACAGTAATAACCTGCCAGCCAAAATCAGGACAGAGGTTAGGGTAGCGTGTTGCCTGGAAGTTAGAGAGACCATAAGGAGACACCCTAGGCCCTGCAATGTATAGTCCTGAGAAAACAGAAACCCCGTGGTGTCAATGGAGCTGGGTCCAAACACTGGAATGTTGTCAAATGCAAGAAGGAGAGCAATGGACAAGGGTCAATGGATTCAAACTTTAGGAAAGCCAAGTTTGGAGTTATTATTTGGAAAGCAATTTTAAACAGATATGTTCATCAATAAAGTTCAACTACCTAAAGAAAAAATAACTCCGGTTTTTGGAAGTATTCAAAAAGACTAACCAATTAATTATGCCCTACAAAAGAATGGCTAGGGTGGTCTTATATAAAGATTCCAACTCAGAAATTGGATGAATCTATGAAATACACTGTGTCATTAGTACTAAGGTTTTTTTCATTGCCAGTAGGTACATGTGCCTGCCAGAGAGATAGAGAACTGCAGGGAAAGGGGCGGGAAGAAAGCACTCCCAATGGGGCATGTCATGCTGCAACCCCTTCTCTTCCATTTCTCCATCTTTTTGGGATTTGGGGCATGCACACACACACATGCCTCCTGTGTGTGTGTTTAAGAGAGATTTTTACTATAGGGCATGTACACCAGACTGAAACAGAGAAAGACAGAGAGAAATCACTCCCCAGGGGGAATGGCCATGCTGCAGTCCCTGCTCCTCAGTCTCCTCTTGGGATTTTGGGTATGCATGCATATATGCCTGGTGCTGAGTTTTAAGCCACCAGGTCCAGGACTCGAACCACGATCGACTACATGGGAGTCCAGTGACGTAACCATTATGCCATCTGCTGGTCTATGTGCTTTTTTCAAGTCATCAGGGCCGGGATGCAAACCCATGCAGTAGGACACATGGTATCTGGCTCCCTTAACTACCTGGCTATGGGGCCAGCCCTGCATTAGTATTTATATTTACTTTAAATGATCTTCAAAAGAAAGCTACCCTAGTGTCCTAAACAGCACTAATTTTTCTAGAAAATCAGAGTCAACAGTCCATGACTCCCAGGATAGTAGATTCCACCTTTTTAGGGACCAGCAGGTGGCGTGGTGGTTAAGGTGCTAGCACTTCCACATGGCCAACCATGGTTCGAGTCCTGGACTTGTTGGCTTGCTTTCGCATCCCACCCCCCCACTCTCTCTGTGTGTCTATTTTTTTCAAAATGAAAAAAAATGGATAAATAAAATTAAATAATTTTAAAAGTAGGTTCCACCTTACTAAGGAGTTTTCAGTATATTGTTGCTTTTAATTATTCTTTTAATTGACAAAAATTATATATTTATTTATTGTGGTCAACATGTCTTGAAACATGTACACATTACGGAATAGCTAAATTGCTAGTTAATATGCATTATCTCATATATTAATTTTTTATAGTATAATACTTAAAATCTACTCTATTAGCAATATTCAAGAGTATTGATACTTTTTTTTTTTAATGTCAGAATGGGGGCCAACAGATGGTGTGGGGCTTAAGACACTGGACTCCCACATGGTTGACTGTAGTTTGAGTCTTGGACCTAATGGCTTGCTTTCTTGCCTTCTCACTTTCTCTCTCTCTCTCTCTGGTGAGCACACATATCCTATAGCAAAATTAAAAATAGTGATGGGGGCAGCAGGAGGCATGGTGATTGAGGCACTGGACTTCTACATGGCTGACCACGGTTCAAGTCCCAGGCCTGGCGGTTTGCTTTCTCACTCTCTATCTCTCTCTGGTGAATTTATGTGCCCTATGGACAAAAATTAAAATAACAATAAATAAAATCAAATAAATATTTTAAAAACAGTGAAAAAATAAAATTAGATTAATAATTCTTAAAAGAAAAGATCACGTGGTCTTCAAATAGAGAGAATTTAACTCTGTTTTTCCTATTTGGATACCTTTTATTTCTTTTTCTTGCCTAATTGCTCTGGCTAAGACTTCCAGTATTATACTGAATTGAAGGGGTGAGAGTGGGCATCCTTGTCTTGTTTCTGCTCTTAGAGGAAAAGCTTTCAATATTTCACTGTTAACCACCAAGCTACCTGCTGGTCCCTGAGTCATCCTTTTAAGGTGCTATTGAACCTAATGGCTGTGAATATTTTCTAGAAAGAATTGGCTCAAAGAAAAATAATCCTTGGCCTCCCTTATCAGAGATAACTCACAAATAAAACATGTACCATCATTTCCATAGGCATCAATGTTTCTTACCTGGCAAATAGAAGCTAGAGAAAGGGTCTGAATCGGCCCCAACGATTATGTTAGAAATCTGGTCAATTACTCCTTCTTGAGCGAGGTACTGTCGTCCATGATGAGTATATGCCAGTGAGGTCACCATTTCTATACAGGTGGCTCTGAAATGTCAGAGGACAAAATAGGGTCAAAATGAATGTCCTCATTAGGCTGAGAAACACAAATGCTTTGGAATAATGTATACATATAGGTTTAACAAACAGTCACAATTGAAGACTATAAGGTGGGCCAGCGGGTACATGGAGGTTAAGGCAGCTAGATCCCACATGGCCGAACGTGTGGTTAGAGTCTCAGATCTAGTGGACTGAAAATCATGCTGGGCGCCTGTGCATGTGTGCCCAAAAGTCCCAAGAGGAGAACAGAGAAGAAGGGAATGCAGCATAGTCATTTGGGGAGTGTGGGGAGATGCATTTTCACTCCCTCCTCCCCCTCTGGCAAGTATACATGCCCTCTAGCAAAACAGCAAACTTAAAAACAAACAAACACACACAAAAAATACAAAAAAACTATAAGGTAATCAGAAAATCATTTAAGATAAGGAAAACCACACACAGATATATATACACACACACATATACACACAAACACATACACACACACCAAATATGGTAACTATAATGCTATTATAACAGCGAAATACTTTAAGTAAACCAAATGCTCCACAGTGCGGATATATTCGTGAATGGTACAATATCAACAAGACATTTAGCAGCTATCTAAGGCAATCAAGAAGTAAGGGGAATGGGAGGCTAGGAGAAACTGGAATTAACATTCTTTTGAGGATTTATGTCAGCTATTGTGTTGGTTTCTATGGTCAATTCACTTAATCTTCATAGTCTCTTCTTTATGGTTGTTAATGTTTTAAAAGATGGGGGAATTGAGATGTAGGAAAGTTATAATTTGTCCAAAGTAAAACAGCAAGTAAGTTGTAGAAAGGTATGCAAGCCCAAGTCTTCCTTATTTTCAAAAGCCCATATTTTTTCCAACATGCCACAGAGCTGTTATTTTATGCCAAAAATTGCATACAATAAAATGTTACGTAAAATGGAACGGCAGATATCATGTGATTGCAACTTTTTAAGAACACACATGCCTGGGGTAGGGAACAGTCACAGAAAGTAACCGACTGTCACATGGGGGCCTGCGAAGTTTCAATAGGTTGTCATGCTATAACGAGGGCAATGTTCTATGGCCCTTTCTCTGGACACATGCCAGTCATGAGACTGCAACCTGGGCACAAGATCTAACACAGAAGATCATGCCAAGTCCCAAGGTTGTATCCTGGCCCTCTAAAAGAGGACATTTCCCTTTGAGAACTCTCTCGGCCAACACACCTGACCAGCACATCCTCACCAGTCAGCTCTCTCAGGAGCTGGGTTACCAATCCACTTGTGGTACAATAGTTTAAAGATTCTGATGATACAGAAGAAATCTCCACAATGAGCTGAAAGAAAAAATAGAAAAAGGAAAATGGTTTATAGCCCCAAACCTGTTGGATCTCATTGTAAGTTAAATGTATTACTAGAACTAGGTCATTTACTTGATTGAATTTTTAAAAATACACTATTTGTCTTTATAATTAAAAACTTCATAAGGGAAGACACATAAGAGATTATCTTGGCACAAAAATGTTCCATTATAACCAGAGGTATTGGCATTTTTCCTACCCAAAGGAATCATCAATCAGCGTACAAAAGCCTGAGTTAGCAACATCAGATGATTAAAACTATTCATTTTTCTTGTATCCTGCCAGTCATTCATTCACTTACTTATTCAACCAGTGTCCTGATGGTTTACTGAGATCTAGGAAGATATTAAAGGGTTTTTTACACAGAGAAGTGACAGAAGCAATTTGAGTTTTTAAAAGATCATTGGGACTGCATAAGAAGACAGACTAGGGATGACAAAAATGGGTGAAGGGAGACCACTTGAATGCAAATACAGTAGTCTAGTAGGTTGGTCTAGGATGGTGCTGGCTATACCAAGAAAAATGCCCGGGTTTAGTAAACAAACATGATGTGATGACCGAATGGATATGTGGCAGGGAGAAGAAGACCTCATGAAGAATGAGTTCAAGGTCTCACTCCTAACTACAGGAACTACCAGCACTGAGAGTGAGTAAGAAGTTGGATATGAAGGGCTGAGCTCAAAAGATAAGCCTGAGTTGGACGTTATAACTGAGAATCATCATCACCTCGGTAAGAACTGAAATCTTTTTTTTGAGAGTTTTTTGCTATAGGGTGCGTGCGCCCGACAGACAGAGAGAGACAGAGAGACAGAAAGCAAGAAATCACCTCCCAGGGGGAATGGCCACGCTGCAATCCCTTCTTCTCCATTCTCCTCTCGGGATCTTGGGCACGCACGGACATGCACCCGGCATGAGTTTAAGCCACCGGGTCCGGGACTCGAACTGCGGTCGACTACGTGGGAGTCCAGTGACATAGCCATTATGCTAACTGCTGGTCCCAAGAACTGAAATCTTACGATGAATAAAATTGTCTATGAATGAGTACAGGCTATTGTGAGATCAGAGTCCGTGACTTCACCTTTATGAACTCAAAAATGAAAGGCTCTATACAGGAAAATGAGGAAATAGCTAGAGAGGCAAAAGGAAAACCTGGGTAGTGTGGTATTAAGACATGCATGGGGAGGAAGTGTTCTGAAGGGGAAATCAGACTGCAGGGGATTCCATTTTGAATATTCAACCTATTAAATATGTGGCTTCTGGTCAACTACTCCAACAGTGAAGTTAATGATTAATAACAAACCAGGTTTATTGTGAGAATTCAAGATGACACACGTGAGGCTGTTAGCTCAGTACAAAGCTCATGCAAATCACAATTCTTCCCCTTACTACTATTACAAATTTTTCCCAAGTCTGTTTGCAATAGTATTTTTTCTGTTATATTAGGTTGTTAGAAAAGTCATGATGCATTTTTGCATAGAAAAACACAGAAAGATATGCCATGACTTTTTCAACAATCCAATAGTACATACACCACACCATTTCTATTGCTTACATGACTGCTGGGAACGCATCTCCAGCATCTAGGGTAAGGCCTGAAACTGATTATACATTCACTAAGTGCAGGTTAAAGAGCCGCCTTGCCTTCTAATGTAAGCCTTAATTGCATTCTGCTTTGTAAACATCAGAAAGTGTGTTTTAGTCTCACCTCATACACCCTGTACCGAACAATGTCATTTGTCTTCATGACATTTTTCAAATCATCTAGCAGATTGCTTTCAAATAAAGCCTCCAGTCCAGCTTGGGTCAGTGATATTCTTGACAGGGATTTGATAGCCTTATAAGGAAAGAAAATATCCCATAAATCACAAAAATGCAGAATTCTTAGTATCTATTACATAAGAATGATATAAAAATTAGAACATGGAACGCGACTTTCCCGATGCACATTCACTGTCTCAGCTATTACTATTTATAATTGGAAAGGACATATGGTATTCCCAGATTATCTAAGTTTTGTATCTTATCAAGCAACCCTGTGTAAGCTCTATATTGGACACTGTAGATATGTGTGTCTTAGAGAGATTCAGGTAGAATTTGTTTAACAACCATTCATATAGTCGATACCATTTACATAAGGCTGCAACCCAATGACACAAGTTCCCCATTTTAAACCTCATCTCTTCATCGAAAAGACCTTCATTTGTCTCTTAGGACATGAACATCTCTGCATGTTTAAGCTGGGGGTTCTAGCAGACTCACCGCTTTAGCTACAGAGAGATTCTCTCCACCAATACAATAAACAATTTGTTTCAGTAATTCACCATTATTCAGAATCTCAGTAACAGCATCAGAATTTTCAACAATTCTTCCAACCTGGGAAAAAAGAAGCCAAAAAGCAAGAAAATGATTAGAAACACTGTTCCAAAGCAGGGCAGCATGTAAAACTACAATGGTCAAATATTCTTACTGTGTAATTATTTCAGCAATTAGTAAATACAGTTATAGGACAAGTCATTAAAAATTCAAATTGACCTGTGCCAGCCCCATAGTGCAGCAGTTAAGGAAGCCAAATCCTACCTGGCCAAATGCAGTTCAAATCCCACTCTGGTCACTTAAAAAACACCAGGGCACATGTGTGTGCATGCCCCAAATTCTGATGGAATAGATAAATGAAGAAGAAGGAACTGTAGTGTGATCATGCCCTACTGGGGGTTGGGGAGGAAGAGGTGCTTTCTCTCTCTTTGGGGAATATGTGTGCCCTGTAGTAATTTAAAAAAATGTTCAAAGTGACCCAAATTCATTAAAACTAAGCACATACATGGTATAGTTGAAAGAAAATAGTGGGTTTTATGTTGAGATAGTTCAACAAGTGAAAAATATACAAATCCCAGTTCTGTCAATGTTTAGCTGCATCGACCTTGGGCAAATTATTGGGTTGTCAGAAATGTCATGACAAATTTTTCTTTCTTTTTTTTTTTTGGTTTTAAAGAATTATTTTATTTAACTTGATTTATTATTATTATCATTGTTATTTTTCAGTTTGATCAGAGAGAGACAGAGAGGAAATGAGAAAGCAAGTCACCAGGTCCAAGACTTGAACCGTGGTTGGCCATGTGGGGAGTCCAGTGCCTTTAACCACTATGCCACTTGCTGGCCCGTCATGACAAATTTTTCTAAACAAAAATGCATTATGACAGGACCAGCAGTTAGTGTAATGGCTATGTCGCTGGACTCCCACGTAGTCGACTGCGGTTTGAGTCCCGGACCTGGTGGCTTAGACTCATGCCGGGCGCGTGTGCGTGCATGCCCAAGATTCCAAGAGGAGAATGGAGGAGAAGGGACTGCGGCGTGACCATACCCCCTGGGGGGATGATTTCTCGCTTTCTGTCTCTCTGTCTCTGTCTGTCTGTCTGGCGAGTGCACGTGCCCTATAGCAAAAACCTCTCCAAAAAAAGAAAAAAAATGCATTATGACTTTTCCAACAATCTAATAAATAAGTTCTTTGAGTCATTCTTATCTGTCAAATGGGAATACAATACTTAATTCCAGGGTAGTTATGAAGATCAAATGAGTTTAAATAGATAAATCATCCACTACAGTGTCTGGCACATAAATGGTCAATGAATAAAGTGACATTGTCCCCCTTTTTATTGAATAAAACTTTAAGAGGAGGAAAGGAAAGTCGTAGTTGAGGATGTATTAGATTAACAATCCTTAGCAGCAGCTCTTATTCGAACAGTGCCATATCCCGGTTACCTAGCTTAGAGTCAATGTCTTCATTTGCTGCTTTAGTTACCTTTACAACACTTGGTTCATGGCACTATCATAGGCCCTAACAGGGCTGAGTAGCTTTTGAACACATGCAAGTCTTTTCCCTAGTCTAGGAGCTCCTTAAAGAAATTAGTTTTATTTATCTTTGTAACTCCAATAGCATTAGCACAATGCCTGGCACGTAAAATAATTCATTCAGTACTTGGTGAGTGAATGATTCAGGTGGTAATTAGTAAAACTCACTTTAGTTTGTATCTATCCCCCAGATCACATTTAGCTAGTCACACTGGAATAGACCAGACACTTCCCAGTGACAGAAAGACTGTTTTCTTTTTTGAGAGGTTTTCGCTATAGGGCACATGCGCTCGCCAGACACAGAGAGACAGAGAGACAGAAAGCGAGAAATCACCCCCCAGGGGGGATGGTCACGCCACAATCCCTTCTCCTCCATTGTCCTCTCGGGATCTTGGGCATGCACGCACATGCACCCGGCGTGAGTTTTAAGCCACCGGGTCCAGGACACGAACCACAGTTGACTATGTGGGAGTACAGCGACATAGCCATTACGCTAACTGCTGGTTCCCAAGACTGTTTTCTTCATCTCTCTGTCTTAAGCATCTAGTGCAGGTTCCTAGAACAGCTGGTCAATGTCAGTTCTTTCTTACACGTGCCAGTAAACTTCCATACCTGGGACAGAGTGAGGATTTTCACAGAATCATCAGGGTGAGTCAGTCCTCTCTGCAGGTCAGCCCTGAGGTTCCGGGCCACGTGAACTGGCTCCAGAGCTTGGAGCAATCTCTCCAGAATGGATACACATAAAGTTGTCTGTTCCCTAAAGGAGACACCGGAGATCTCATTAGGACACGTCCTGCCAGAGAGCAATAACAGTCCCAAGATATCTGAAGCTTAGTTCCTTGAGGATCTTCTCCATGCAGAAACAGCAGCATCCACTCACGTATTAAACATTTCCTAAGTATCTATTATGTGCCATGCTTGTACCAGGCTACTGAGGACAGAGATTTATTCTCTAGTTTCAAGGATCTCAGTCTAATGGAAGATACAGAAAAAAGAAAAATTGTAGTCAGGTACATGAATACTACAGGCTAGGCTTTGAAATGATGGGAATATAACAAAGTAAGTACCGTGATATGGGGAAGTCGTCCCAGAGGGGTCACATCTGAACTACATTTCATGAAAAAATGGAAGTTATCGATTAATAGAAGAAAGATGTTCTGGGGAGAGGAGGTATTAGCACATAAAAAGGCACAGAGAAATGAGACAGTTTTATACTTTCATGGAACCTGACATGTAACTTGATGACTACCAGCTGTAGATACAGAAGTCAGAAAGGGGAAGAGCTGGATGATCCTCCAAAACTTATGCTGAATATAAATGCCACTCTAATGTACTGGAAGGTGGGGGCTTTTAAGATGTGATTGGGGGGACCGACAAGTGGCGTGGTGGTTAAGGCACTGGACACTCCCGCATGGCTGACCATGGTTCAGGTCCCGGACCTGATGGCTTGCTTTCTCACTTTCCTCTCTCTCTCTTTCTCTCTCTGGTCAAATTAAAATAAATGAATGAATGAATAAATGACATTGAATAAAATAATAATAAAAAAAAGATGTGATTAGGTAATGAGGTCTCTTTTAAGAGGTGATCTGTTCTCAGGAATGAATTAATACCATTATCTCCAGAGTGGGCTCCTGATAGAAGGTAACTGGATCCCAGTTTCTCTCTCGCCTGCTCTCAGGCCTTTCTTCTGTTGTGACACAGAAAGAAAGCTCTCACCAGGTACAGAGCCTGGTCTGGTCTTGGGCTTTTCAGCTCTAAATCTTTCTTTCTTAAAAAATTATTTTATTGAACTTTATTTATTTATTTTAATTTGATCAAAGAGGGACAGAATGAGAGAGAGAGAGAGAGAAAGTGACCAGGTCTGAAACTCAAACCGTGGTCGGCCATGTGGGAGTCCAGTGCCCTTAGCCACTATGCCACCTGTGGGCCCCTCTAGATCTTTCTTTCTAAATTACTTGGTCTGTAGTATTCTGTTACAGCAGCAGCAGAATACAGTGGGCAGCTGATAAAAGGGTGTGGTGAATGGCAAAAAGAAACTGGGGAGATGCAAAGAAGCCAGATTCTGACAGGCCTTTTATATCATGCTGGGAATGTAGACTCCTTCCAAAAACAGCAATGGCAAGCCATGGAGTGGTAAAACAGAGTGAGATCTGACCTGTAGAAACTTTGCATCAGTGTCAGAAAAAGAATTTCTAATCAGAAGGCAGTAATGGAGATCGATGATGAAGGTGTGAACCAGAGTAGCAGGGCAGAGGGAGGGAAAAGATCTAAAATCCATTGAAGAGGGAAATTAATCAGAACTTGGTGACTACCAGTTGTAATACAGAAGGTGTTTCGAGAACAATGTCTCTTAATAGTATAAGCAAATAGGCTAATATACCATTCACAGGTGTTCACATTAAACTGCCACACCTTTTTAGAAGGTGACTATGCAATATAAGTCAAAAGCCTAAAAAATGAGCATACCCTTTTAAGTCAAGGACTCCATTTTGCATAATGGAGCCTAAAGTAGTGATTAGAATGTTTTTACACCCAAAATAATTGAAGACTCATGTTCACATAAAAATTTGTACAGAATGTTCATAACACTGGAAACAACTCAAGTGCTCACCAACTGACGAATGTCTAACTATGGTATATCATACAAAAGAAGACCATTTAGCCATCAAAAGGAATCAAGTCTTGGGTTGGCCCCATAATCTAGTAGTTAAGGGAGCAGGATTACACACAGCCCATCACGGTTTGGTGGCTTTAAAAAACATACTGGGGGCCAGCAGGTGGCATGGTGGTTAAGGTGCTGGACTCCCACATGGTTGACTGAGTTTTGAGTCCTGGACCTGGTGGCTTGATTTCTCACTTTCCCTTTACCTCTGGTAAGCACACGTGCCCTATATAAAATTTAAAAAAAGAAGTAAATAAAATTAAACAAATAATTCTTTCTTTAAAAAAAAAGTGAGTACAAATAGTTTCATGCTCCCAACAGGATAGAGAAATGGAGATGGAGATGGGATGGATTGTGGTGTGACCAAGACCCACTGACAGAGCGTGCTTTTTCTATCTCTGGTGAACAAAAGTGCTCCCTGCAATCCAAAACAAACAAACAAAAAAACAAAACAAAAACAAAAACAAAAAAACCCAAAGGGAATGAAGTACTGATACATGCAACATGAATGAACCTTAAAAATATTTTGCTAAGTCAAAGAAGCTCGTCACAAAAGGCTTCCTACTCCTCCTTCTTCTTCTTCTTTTTTTTTTTTAAGAGGATTTTGCTATAGGGTGTGTGCTCTTGCCAGACAGAGAAACAGAGAGACAGAAAGCGAGAAATCATCCCCTGGGAGGATGGCCACGCCGCAATCCCTTCTCCTCCATTTTCCTCTTGGGATCTTGGGCACGCACAGACGCCCGGCGTGAGTTTTAAGCCACCAGGTCCGGGACGTGAACCACGGTCGACTATATGGGAGTCCAGCGACGTAGCCATTATGCTAACTGGCGGTCCCACAAAAGGTTCCTTCTGATGATGATTCTACTTATATGAAATGTCCAGAATAGATAGAAAGTAGACTCCTGGTTGCCAGGAACTGTGAGAAGGAAGGAGAGGGGAAAAGGGGAATGACTACTTATAGGTACAGGTTTCTGTTTCTTCTTCCTTTTTTTTTTTCCTCTTAATTATTTGTTTTATTGTTTTTTAAATTTGACCACAGAGATAACTTGACCACAGAGAAACAGAGAGAGAGGGAAAGTGAGAAAGAAAGCCGCCAGGCCCAGGACTGGAACTATGGTCGGCCACATGGGAGTCCTGAACCCTAACTACCACTCCACTTGCCAGCCCCTAGGTTTCTGTTTCTTAAAAATAAAAATTAAGGGGACCAGCAGTTAGCGGAATGGCTATGTCGCTGGACTCCCATGTAGTCTACCACGGTTCGTGTCCCGGACCCGGTGGCTTAAAACTCACGCCGGGTGCGTGTGTGTGCGTGCCCAAGATCCTGAGAGAATGGAGGAGAAGGGATTGCGGCGTGGCCATCCCCCCTGGGCGGTGATTTCTCGCTTTCTGTCTGTCTGGCAAGCGCACATGCCCTATAGCAAAAACCTCTCAAAAAAAAAAAAAAAATTCAGATTATACATAACATAAAATTAACCATGTTAAACCATTTTTAAATGTGTGGTTCTGGGGCAGTAAGTACATTCACACTGTTGTGTACCCGTCACCAACATCCATCCCCAGAACCTTTTCATCTTCTCAACCTGAAACTCTGCATCCTTAAGTACTCTCCACTCTCCCTACCCCCCAGTCCCCAGCAAACACCACTGTATTTTTTGTCTCTCTAAATACGACTACTCTAGATAGATCATGTAAATGGAATCATACGACATTTGTACTTTGTGTATGGCTTATTTCACTTAGTGTTATCTTCAAAACTCACCTGTCTGAACAGACTTTTTTTTTTTTTTTTTACTTTTTTTACCTCCCCCCCCGACTTTCTTTTTAAAGTGGTACACACACTATCCTACTGTATGTATACACATTTTATCTACCCAGTTATCTGTTGACAGACACCTGGGTTTCAGTGCTTCTAAAAATGTTACCCATTCAGGGCTGGCAGGTGGCGTGGAGGTTAAGGTGCTGGATCCCAGGTGGCTGCCTGCATGATTCGAGTTTCAGATCTGAAGGTTTGGGAATCACACTAGGTGTTTGCATGCCCAAAATCCTAAAAGGAGACTGGAAAAGAGATGGGATTGTGGTGTAGCCATCCCCCCCACCCCCAACCCCTGACCCGGGAGCACACGCACCCTATGGCAAAAACGTTTTTTTACTTGTTCTAATAGATGTATAGAATTTCATTCTGATTTTAACTTGGATTTCCTTAATAACTAATGATGTTTAGTATTTCTTCATGTGTTTATTTTCTTTTATTTAAAGAGATTTTTGCAATAGGGTGCATGTGCTTGTTGGAGAGAGAGAGACAGAAAAACAGAATGTGAGAAATCACCTCCCCAAGGTGGATGGCCATGCCACACTCCCTTCCCTTCCATTTTCCTCTCAGGATTCTGGGCACCTATGCACACATGCCTGGCTGAGTTTCAAATTGCCAGGTCTAGAACTCAAACTGTGGTCGACTACGTGGGAGTCCAGAAACATAACCACTATGCCATCTGCTGGTCTCCATGTGTTTATTTTCTATCTATATATCTTTTCTGTTTTGTTTTTATTTTGAATTATTTTATTATTTTAAAAAAATTTATTACCAGAGGGAAAGTGAGAGAGGAAGCCGCCAGGTCTGGTACTAGAACTCCAGTCGGCCATGTGGGAGTCCAGTACCTTAACCACCACGCCACCCGCTGGTCCCTCCATCTACATAGCTTGTTCCAATCTTTTGCCACCCTCCCCCCTTTTATATTTAGATTTTTGCCATAGGGTGCGTGTGCTTGTCGGGGACAAGAGAAATAAAGGCAGAGAAGAAAAGCAATAAAGCACCCCCCCAAAAAAAAGGATGACCACACAGTAATCCCTTCTCCATTCTCCTATTGGGACTTTAGACATTCATGCATGCACACACACACACACACACACACACACACACATAGTGGTTTTTTGAAGCTCCTGAGTCTAGGACTTGAACTGCAGAGTCAGCCATGTGAGACCCGGTATGTAAACCACCGTGCCACCTGCTGACCCATTTTGGTCCACTTTTTTGTTTTTAGAGGTTTTTTTGTTATAGGGCATGTGTGCTTGCTGGAGAAATGGAGACAGAAAGTCTAGGGGGATGGTTATGCTGCAATCACTTCTCCATTCTCCTCTCAGGATTTTGGGCACGTGCACACGCGCGCACTTGTGCACATACATACATACATACACACGCCTAGTATGAGTTTCAAACCTCCAGGTCTGGGAGTTGAACTGCAGTTGGCCACATCCAGCGTGTTAACCACTGGCCCTCTTCTGGCCCCCATCTTTGCCCACTTTTTTAACTGGATAATTTATTTTTTGATTTTTTTTTTCAAGAGACATTTTTGCTATACGGATTTGAACCTCAACTGGTTACATGGAGTCCAGTGCCTTAACCACTATGCCAGCTGCTGGTCCCCATCTTTTTTTTTTTTTTTTTTTTTTTTTTTTTGAGAGATTTTTGCTATAGGGAGTGTGTGCTAACCAGAGAGATAGAGGCAGAAAGATAGAAAGCGAGAAATCAGCCCCCCAAGGGGGGATGGCGACACTGCAATCCCTTCTCCTCCATTCTCCTCTTGGGATTTTGGGCACACACACATGCCCAGCATGAGTTTGAAGACGACAGGTCTGGGACTCAAACTGTGGTCGACTATGTGGGAGTCCAGCAAAGTAATCCTTATACCATCTGCTGGTCCCTCTTTGTCCACTTTTTCTTTTTTGAGAGGTGTTTGCTATAGGGAATGTGCACTCACCAGAAAGACAGAGAGAGAGAGAGACAGAAAGCAAGAAATCACCCCCCCCCCCCCCCCCCCCCCCCAGGGATGGCCATGCCACAATCCCTTCTCCTCTTTCTCCTCTCAGGATCTTGGGCATACACACAGGCACATGTGTCCAGCGTGAGTTTAAGCTGCCAGGTCTAGGACTCAAACCACGGTCGACTACATGGGAGTCCAGCGACATAACCACTACGCCATCTCCTGGTCCTACCTTTTTTTTTTTTTTTTTTGAGAGGTTTTTGCTATAGGGTGTGCGCTTGCCAAGAAGACAGAGAGAGACAGAAAGGGAGAAATCACCCCCCAGGGGTGATGGCCACACCGCAATCCCTTCTCCTCCATTCTCCTAGGAGGATCTTGGACACACACGCACATGTGCCCAGTGTGAGTTTAAGACACCGGGTCCTGGACTTGAACCGCGGTTGACTAAATGGGAGTCCAGCAACAAAGCCATTACTCCATCTGCTGGTCCTACCTTTTATTGCAAACCTCAACAATGTATGTAGAAACCAGACCCTTGCCTTGGAGATAAGGTATCTGTGCAGATCTTACAGGCGAGGTATGTACTCTGCCCAACTAATTTTCTGCCAGCCATCAGCTAAGCATCTGTCCTCCTTCTATAAATACATAAATTCATGTCTGACCCTGCTGGCCTTCTCCGGGAGTATTCTATGGAAACAAATATTACTTGCAAGTCCTCTCAGATTTGGGGCTTTCCTAGGACAGCTAAGCCCGAATACCAAACTTAGAAGTCATGATTTTACATGGTAGGCAATGGGAAATGAGAAAAAAAAAACCTTGAGTCAAATGACCTGAGAAGTTCACTGCAGTGTGAGGACTCACTATAAAAGGAAACTTAGAAGAGACACTTCATAGGCAGATCTTAATACTGTTAATGGATTTAATGAAGAGAGAACATTTATGAAAAACAGAAGAATCTCAAAAGATCAGAGCCAAGAAAGCCCACTGAAATCATCCAGTGTGGACACAGTGGTTCATTACTCTTTCAAGTAGAAAGAGCACTTTGAAATTTCTGGGTCTTTAACATTTAAAAACTTTTAAATGATCAAATACAAAGTGTTTTTAATCAAACACCACCGGCCTGCATGTTAAGCAAAAGTAAACATTGCTGTGCTACCGCTGGAAGTCCCATGCTCATATTAATAGTTTCTGCTCTCTCTCTGTAGATTTCCCAATGTTATTCAAGTTATATGAAGGGACTTCGAAAAAACTCGTGGAAAAATGGAATCGAAGTACGATTTATTTTGGCAAAGACAATGATATTCACGTACAGTTTTTTTCATAATACGTATTTTCCACGAACTTTTTAAAGGCTCCCCCTTATAATACAGTTGGTGTAGGGGCGGGAGATGATAATCTCTTTTTAAAAAAAAGTCCACGTAATGGAATCATAAACTTCTCTCATTTCTTTTTTTCATTTAACAACATTTATGAGATCTTTTCACTCGTAGATCTACATCAATTTTTTTTAAAGGTTGTACAGTCTTACATAGGAATATCTCATCATTTAGAATCCCCTTTTAATGGCTATTCAGATTGTTCCGCATACCATCTGTAGGACTATTCCTGTGTATATATAATAGTACACTTTGTGCCGAAGAGGGCACCCCTCGGAGGCTGGATTTGAACCCCGTCTTCCCCCGTCTGTCGTTTCGGTTATTTGTTGCCCACCCTACGACATCGCCCACGCACCCACCCCCGGCTCCAAACGCGGGGGGTCCCATTCCCCCGCTCAAGCCCTGGGGGCGGCTCACCGGTGGTTGTCGTTGAGCAGGGAGAAGAGCGGGCCGAGGCGCAGCTCCGCCGCTTGCTCGCGAAGCTCGCTGAGCGGCACGGCCTGCAGCACCGACTGCAACGCGCGCAGCTCCTCCAGCGGCGCCTCCAGCCGCGCCACCTCCCTGAGCAGAGCCAGCGCCTGCGCCGCCATCTTGCCCCCCCTCCCGCGGAGGCTCGCCCGCCGGCCGGCTCCCGACTCCCGGGGCGCCCGGTCCAGCATCGCGAGATCTGCCGAGCACCGCCTACTTTCCCCCTCGGAAGCAATTGCCATCACCCCGGCTGGACCAATAGCCTACGCGAGCTCGGGAGCTCTGAAGCCTCGCGACACCGAGTCCCTCGGACCCGAGGCAGCTTAGGAGTCGCTGCGGGTCTCTCGTAGTCAGATGTCCCTTCTTGTACTTTCCTCGGTTGGTCACCGATTCCCACTGTCCAGTAGGCTTTTGCTTTGACCTCAGAGAGCAGAACCTCGCCAAATCCCACCTGCGGGCGGCCGTCTGGTCGAGATCAGCAGTTGTGGAGGGCTTGGGGAGTCTAGATCCCGGGCCAGACACGTATCTAGATGAAGCGGGGGTCAGGTATCTGGAAGACAGAATGGAAATCCTCAAGAAGCCTCATGCAGGCGTGAGTAGTAGGGACGTGCGGCGCCGTTTTGGCGCTCATCAGCCCACCGTGTGCACCATTAAAAACAAGGCAGCGTTCGGGCCGGCGTGCAGAATGCTTTCCAGTGCACAGGCAGACGGGAGAGAGCGTGAGAAAACAGCCCCCTGTGGGGAATGGTGTTGCTTCAGTCCATTTTCCGTTTCTCCTTTCCGGATGTTGGGCACACACGTATGCACGTTCACCCAGCCGCCAGCTTGAACTGTGCAGTCAGCCATGTGGGATCTAGCTGCTTGCATTCCCGGTGATGTGAACGGAGAGGAGATGGAAGCTGAGTTAACGTTTTGGATCGAGGACCAGACCATGGCAGGGCGACATCTGACACTTAAGGCCATCTGGAATCAGGATAAACGCACATAGAGGCGGATGCAACTGGTGGGAGCGACTGGGAAGAGCAGCCCAGGTAAATGTCACGTGAGCAGGATTGTTTTGAGAAGTTTGTGAAGTATGAGGTTGATGGGAGGGGAACTGTTAAATGCCCAGCCAGTATCCTTGTACCAAACAACTCGAGAGGCCCATCCGAGCTAGAGACTGTGTTTCTCAGCAGGTTTCTCAGCAGGTTTTCAACGCCAAAGAGAAGAGCCTGTTTGGGAAGTGCATGCCTTTGGGTACTTTAGGGAAAACGATAAAAATCCCGAAAGCTTAGGGGAAGCTAGAGGATGGAATTCCTCCTTCCCCCCCTCTCCCGTGTGCCTCAATTGACAAAATGATTAAAATGTCGTTATTTTTATCAAAGACTGATCCTGTTTGCCTTTGGAAAAAGATAACCACCTTCCTGTTTCCTGGCGATCCCTCCCCGAAGTACCTGTAATTGTCTCCCTGTTTTTGGATTGGTTTCATTCCTTAAGCCTGTAGTTATTTAACAGAAAAAAAAATCTTGAACTAGATTGTTGCTAGTTGTGGAGAGAGGTCCCTGTCACCCAGACTCATTATTCTTTGTTGTCTTTTCTTTGGGGGGATGGGTGCGGAGACACTGGCAGTAGAGAGACAGAAAACACCTCCGCGTGGGGAATGGTGTTGCTTCAATCCATTTTCTGTTTCTCCTTTCCAGATTTCGGGCACACACACATGCATGTGCACCCAGCTGGCACCTTGAACTGTGTAGTCAGCCGTGTGGGATCTAGCTGCCTTAACCACCAGACCACAGGCTGGCCAAATTCTTTGCTCACTCTAATGCTGATATTGTGTTTCTCCCTCAGGAAGGCGATAGCTTTCTTCAGCCCGTGGATCAGGGTAGAACTGAAGCATTCAGGAGCAATTGCACCAAGCATATGTTTGACCACTTTGCTGACTGTATTGAAAAAAAAAAACCTTGTTTTTATGTAGAAGGAATGTGGCAACATTACAACAGTGCTGATGCTTTGGCAGTGATAAAAGAGGCAGTGGATGATATCAAACCAGCTGCTTTTAATAAAGGTTGGTGGAACCAGGAGGAGATTGTGACTGGTTGTGCATGTTTCCCTAGAGCTAATGAAGAAGCTGAAAAATCGTAGAGTCTGCAGAAATGAATGGGTTTTTCATTCATCAATAATAAGGGAAGAGAGATTAATGAGCTTCTCAAGTTTCAGTCTTGGGCAATAACAGAGTTTACAGTCATAGATGAAAAACAAGACCGGTCCCTACAACCAGAGGTAAAGCTAAATCTAAGGAAATCAAATGCCATCTTGTGTCAGGCATCAGACCTCATTGATACTGCAATTGATAAGGATATTTTCTAGATCAAAGATTAGCTTTTCAAAAAGATTTCAATAAATTGTGCCTATGAAGAGATGCAAAAGAACCTTCAAAATAAAGGGAAGGAGTTGAAGAAAGTATGAATGATGAAGTAGTGTGGATGGAGGCGATAGATACAGAATCTGAGTCTGAGGGGAAGTCTGAGTTTTGCTCACAGTCTGAGTCTGAATCAGAATTTGATGAAGAAGAAAAAAGTAGAGGTTAAGACACCTCTAGAAGAAAAGTTGAGCCCTTGGGCAGTAGCACTAAGACTCTTGATATATCTGAAGAAACTGCCATGAATGCAGCATTGGACTTTTGGAATCTAACCTAGAAGCATGCACAAATGCAGATCTGGACTTTTGAAATCTAGCTTTCATTCTGAAGAAAGAGGTGCCTAAGTTGAAAGACAATGAGGATCAAGAGGCTGATGCTTCCAAATACCAGTTCGTTCCTTGCTCTCCTTCCTGTTACCTAACAACACCTTCATCACTACCATCATCCTCAAAATTACCAGCCCCAGATCTGTGTCACTGTCATTGAGTCATTCTACAAACATTGAGTTTCCAGTCTGTACAGAGTGGTGTGCTGACCTTGTGGACATCGTCTCAGGAAATCATGGGATCTGAGGTAAATGGTCATTACAGTGCCCTTTCTTAGTAATGTGGGTATAAAAGACTATCCTCGATTTATTTTAGTTACTGGAAATATAAAAGTGACCCTTTTGTACAAGACCTTGTGTTCAGGGCTGACTTTGGTAGTAGGTCACAGTGAGGGAGCTGCTTTACCACATAGGAAAACCTCTGCCCAGGAGCAGGTCACCTAAGGATGCTTTAGCCCCTGCCCCACCTCCTTTCCCAGCTTCCCCAGAAATGTGCCTTGTCAGAGCTGGAGTGGCTCTGCACTAGGCTAGTCCTGGGTCCCTGTGCAAGCCACCTGTGGAGGGGCAGCCAACCCCCAGCTGCCCACTCCCACCTTCCCAGGGCTCAGCTGTTGTACAGTTCTTCCTGGGCAAAATTCTTTGGAGGTTTTCTATTAAGGAAGATTTGTATCTTTCTTTTTAAGAATTATTTTCTTTATTTATTTTAATTTGACCAGAGAGAGCCAGTGTGAGTGTGTGTGTGTGTGTGTGTGTGTGTGTGTGTGTGTGAGAGAGAGAGAGAGAGAGCGCACAAGCCATCAGGTCCAGGACTTGAACCTGGTAGGCCATGTGGGAATCCAGCACCCCTAACCTCCATGCCACCTACTGGCCCCTGTATCTTATTACTGTACATGTCTAGTGACTATGAATTTTTGTTTCTTTGAATGGGAAAGGAAAATAGTATATTTTTGTAAAGTTTGTGTGCTTCAAGGGAGACTGGAGCCCTGTGATAATTCCTCCCTCTTCCCCGCCCCTGCGACTATCTCTTCCCCGCCCCTGCGACTATCTCCTCCCCGCCCAGGGCGAGGCCGGGCGGGCAGAGGTACAGATAACAGGTGGCGGTGTAGGGGGAGCAGCTTAGGACCAGGGGTCTGCTGTCCAGCCACGCTTCCGCCTGGGGCTGAGGTTTGCTGTGTGGTGCGGCTGGATTATCGGCGACGCCATGGACAGGCTGGGGTCCCGGTGCCCCCTGCCTAGCTGCGTGCGGCCCTCTGCCCTTGTGTGCCTCCTGGTGAGTGTCTCATGCTGCTGTGCTGTGGCCTTCTGCCCTTTGAGCCCTGATGTGGGCCAGAGGGGAGAGAAGAGGAAGAGAAGGCAAGGCGAATTTCTCTTCACTGCCCCTGGGCTTTGGGGTTGGAGCTTCACCCGGTGTCCTGGAGATTGGGGGCGGTGCTCACGATGCCCCGCAAGGCTTCGCTTCCAGCCTTGTGGGAACCCGCAGGGGAAAGGTTCCTGGGGAGGCTCCTGAGAGCCCCACATGATCCTCTTGTCTTGCTGATGCAGTGACCATCTCGTTTCCCTGTCATTTTCAAGGTGTGTGGGGGGTGGTGTTCTCCACTCGGACCTGTTAAAATGCTCAAGTTGGAACTGACTCCAGCGGTGGTGGGGAGGTGGGAAGAGCTGCAGGAGGGGGTCAGAAGCCCAGCCTTCTAACCTGCCCTCAAGTGCTTTTCTGTTTTTCCCTGTAATCTGAGTTGACATTTTAAAAATAACAGTAAAACCTCCTTTAGAAAGCACCCTACCCCCCCACACGCGATGGTCACTGGTTTAGTTGGTCACTGGTTTAGTTGGTCACTGGTTTAGTTGGTCACTGGTTTAGTTCAGAAGACTAGTATAGTGTATCCAATTAGGGGCACTAGTGGGTTAGTGGGAGAGAATGAGAAACCAACTGGACAGGCCTGAGGTTGAAATGGAGCTGAAGACATAAACACACCACTCAGGCCCTGCCAAGAAGTCGGAGCCAGGACCCAGGCGATACTGTGAAGCGAGTGGGAGGACAAAGGCTCCTTTGAGCAAAGCATGAGCCCCGGGCTGGGAGGCAGGAGAAGCAGGCGCTTGTTCACCCGGCCAGGTCACTGTGTAACTCCTTCACATTGCCTCTGTCCTGTCAGTGGCTCTGTTCTACCCTAAACAGAGAACCCCAGAATGGAAGGTGTTTTACTGTTTTTTTTTTTGTTTATTTGTTTTTTTCCCGTTGCTCTTATTTTAAATGTCATTAAAATAGTAAGAGAAATCATATATATTTTTTGAGAGATTTTTGCTATAGGGTATGTGTGTGCTCGCTGGAGAGACAGAAACAGAGAGACAGAACATGAGAAATCACCCCCAAGGGGGGATGGCCACGCAGCAATCCCTTTTCCATTCTCCTTTAAGGATTTTGGGCCTGCACGCACACGTGCCTGGTGTGAGGTTTGAGCTGCCGGGTCCAGGACTCTAACCTCGGTTGACTATGTAGGAGTCCAGTGATGTAATCGTTACGCCATCTACTGGTCCCAGGAAAATATTATCTTGATGATCTTTTTCCTCCTACATTGTCACTGCTGTCTTTTCAACTTGGGATCTTTTATTTGATTTTTTTAGAGCGGTTTTTGCTATGGGGTGTGTGCACTTGCCAGAGAGACAGAGACAGAAAGATAGAAAGCTAGGGATCACCTCTCAGGGGGGTGGCCAGCTACAATCCCTTCTCCATATTCCTCTCTGGATTTTGGGCCTGTACACACACACCAGCGTGAGTTTTTAAGCTGCCATCTGGGACTTGAACTGTAGTCAGTTACATGGGAGTCCAGCTACGTAACCATTACGCCATCTGCTGGTCCTTCAGCTTGGGATCTTAATGTTTTTTCTGGATCATGGTGACAGCTTTCTAAGTAGGCTTCCTGTGGTCACTCCCCATCTCCCACACTGTTACTTTACTTAGCTTGAGCATATTCTTAATCTACTTAAGAACCTCTGGGGGGCAGGCTGGCACATGGCATGGTAGTTAAGGTGCTGGACTCCCACACAGCGGCCTGCAGTTCAAATTCCAGACCTGGTGGCTTGCTTTCTTACTTCCCTTTTCTTTCTCTCTCTGTTCAAATTAAAAATAAATAAAATTCAATAAATTAACTATTAAAAAAAAAAAAAAACCTCTGAGGTGCTAGTGGGTGGCACAGTGTTTAAGGTGCTTGACTCCCACATGGCCAATCACGGTTCGAATCCCAGACCTGGTGGCTTACTTTGTCTTTCTCTCCTCTCTCTCTGGTGAGCACATGTGCCCTCGTGCAAACTAAAAATTAATAACAGCAAATAAAATTAAATATTTTTTTAAAAAGAACCTCTAGGGGTTGGACTGTTGCATAGCAGTGGTAAGGTACATTGAACCCTGTGAGGGTTCTGGGTTCATATCTGACCTCCTGAGGACACATGGCCTGTGTGTGCCCATGATTTGGGCTGGCTGGAGCTAGGGGGTGCATCATGGTCTCAAGACCCCATTAGGGATGCTCTCTCTCTCTCACTCATGGAAGAAATAAATAAAAATAAAAACTCCCCAAAAGCATCCTGTCACCTCACAAATCTGTCCCTCTTTGGCCTGACCCTTTTCTTCATAGTCCTGGCCAGCCCTATCAGCCTCCTGCTCTTCTCATACCCACACAGTAAAGGCCTTGTAGGCTGGATAGTTCCTCTGTCTCTAAATACCTCTTGAGTTTGCACGTATTCTCACTGATGTGCTTGGAGTGCCCTCCTCTGCTCTCGTAATCCCTATTACTTCAGCTCCAACTCAGATAGCATCTCCTCTTTGAAGCCTTTGCTCCCTCAGCCTCCTTCTTGGCCCCCCACCTCTTGGTTACAATAGCAGAGGTTGCATTGCTTCAGAACTGGTCTGTCTGCAAGGCTGCCTTTCCCCCAGATGACACATAGCACCTGGTAGGTACACAAGTGAATGGGCTGAAGTTACTCCTGAAACATCAGATCTAAGAGCTTTTTATGTGTAATAACCTCCACAGGATGATAGTTCGGCACATGTCAGCTGGTATTAGGTAACTCCAATAACAGTTTTACAATAAAAATCTATTTCAGACCATCCAGGCTCTAGTCCTAATTCTGGCTTTCTTGATTAAAGCTTTGTGATTTTTAGCAAGTTTCTTGATTTCTGAGTCTTTTTTTTTTTTCTCCTCTGCAAAATGCAAAGGAAAATATCTAGGCATAAAAACTTTGTATAAGCACTAAAGGTCAGTGCAGATGTCAGGAATTATTGTGTAGATAGGGATGGGAATGAGTAAAGGATCCAGCCCTGGTTCCAGTCGTCTTGAGCTGGGAGGTGTTGAATTGGCACTGTCACTGCTGACCTGTACTTTCTTTTTCCACCATATAGATCCTGACCACATCTTTCCTGACTCTCACCACGCTCAGGACCCTTGGTCTGCAGCTCCACTCAGCTGTCACCGGCAGCTATGTCTCTAGCACTCACTCCATCGTCTTTGTCAATTGTCCCAATGAGCAAACTGCCAGAGACATTGCCAGGTATGGTGAAGGGACATAGGTGTTGCCCTAGTCTCCTGGGTGTTCCTGAGGGGCCACTCTTACCTTTTGCTTCTGACAGCTGTGTGTGTCCAGTGATGCATGACATAGCTATCTGCTCGAGGTGGTAGGGGCTCTGCAGTATGACCCCCCAATGGATCCTGCTGCTGCTTCTGAATATTTTACCTGGCATGTAGGTGCATTTAAGTGATAGAAGACCCGTAGAGGTAGGTGGTGTGTCTAAGGAGTTAAGGTAAAAGAACAGTGGGACCCCAAAGGTTAAGAATTTAAGTCTCCTAATTTAAGACAGACAGAAAGCAAGAAATCACCTCCCAGGGGGGATGGCCATGCCTCAATCCCTTCTCCTCCATTCTTTTGGGATCTTGGGCACACATGCACACATGCCCAGCATGAGTTTAAGCCACTGAGTCCGGGACTTGAACTGCGGTCGACTACATGGGAGTCCAGCGACATAGCCATTATGCCAACTGCTGGTCCCAGTACTGGACAGCTTCTAGAAGCAGCTATGCTAAAGAGCAGCAGACTTAGAATTAGGCCTGGGTTTGAATCTTGGCATTGCCACTTACTGTGACCTTGAGCAAGTTGCTTCCCTCCACTAGTGTTAATGTTGTGAATTATAAAATGAGGTGATACTACCTACCTCTCAGGGTTGTCGTGATTATGATGGTATGAAGTTTCTGCAGTGCTTACCCCAGTAACTGGAGTGTCGTAGATGCTCTAAAAACATTTGCTATATCTGACGTTGCTCCTTCTCTCCTTTACAGATAGGACTTTGAAGGGGGTCGGTGGGGCTGGAGAGCAGTGGACCTGGCTCCTTGCTTCTTTTTCTTACTTTGCAATTGAGCATTCTTGAGGTTGATGGCAGGCTAAGTCAATGTTTTAAAATGTTGAATATGGACTGTGGGGGCAGACAACTTCCAAATTTGTGGTGACAGGTTAACCTTGTCTTTGATTCCATCTTTCCTTCTCCTAACGGAGTTTTTTCCTTATTAATATTACCTTCAGAGAATAGGTCTTGTCTGAAAGAACCGTGGTTACCTCAGAAATATGATTACAACATTGGGCGGCTAGAAACTGACATCCTTTCTCACGCTAAGGCGAGCTGTCCTTTCCCTGGACCTCTGGATCAGCCCCTTTGGGTCCTGTCAGCAAACAGCCTCATCTGACATCTGTGAGGTTGGGCGTTAGGAGGAAAAGAACTCAGAGGCTGGGTTTTAACTGGTGGAAAGGCCAGCTCAGATCAGTGGGTCGGCATCAGCTGCCCAGAGTTCTTGCACCCACGGTTGCTGGTGGGAAGTCTAGTGTTAACAGGAATCTCATGCCTTTGTAGGTAATGCCTTTTCTCTCTGACAGTTTGTAGGCTTGCCTCTGTATCTTCATGTTCAGCTGTTAGTTTCTTAAATATTCTACTTCTTTTTCTCTTTTTCTGTCAGAGTCTCACTGTGTCGTAATCTTCCTGCCTCGGCCTCTCTGCTGAGATACAGGCCCGTGCCCCCATACCGGATTCTTTCAGACAGGCTCTTGCTAGGTTGCCCAAGCCAGCCTTGAGCTCATGAGCTTCCTGCCTCAGTCTCCTGAGTTGGCTAGGGTTACAGGTTCTCACCGTCACATCCTCCAGCCTTTAGGCTATTCCAGGAATCAAACCTAGGCCTTCTGCGTGGCCCCAGCCTGGGGGCACAGCTGTGCGTCACTGTGGCGAGGCTCCTCTGTCTGATCTTTCCAGGTCCCTTCTCCTATGAGATAGAAAACTGAACCTTCTGAGGGTGTCCTCCGTGACTGAACTTACGTGCTTTTCTGCCTCTGTTTCTTGACTCTGCAGCCTGGAAGTGTCTTTGAGCCTAGTCATCTGCCTCTTAGGTTTTTCACTTATGTCTATTTTGCTGTTCAACTCCTCTTTTGGGTTTTTATTTAAGCAATTACAAATTTTTTAAGATTTATGATTGCTCTTGCTTCATAGTTGGCTACTCTTATCTTATAATGGAATAATCTTGCTCTACTTATTTTCACATGTTGGTGTTAAGTGTTCTTTTAGCTGGTCCTCCTCTTTTTCTTTCTTTCTTTTTTTTTTTTCTTTTCTTAAGATTTTGCCAGTGGGCACATGTGCTCTCCAGAGAGAGAGAGAGTAAAAAGTCATCCCCTCACAGGGAATGGTCACAGTACAATTCCTCCTCCTCCATCTCTTGCCTTCTTTCGGGATTTGGGGCATGTATGCACACACACCTGGCATACATTCCCTATTAGTTCAGTGTTCCTTCCACCACCCAGACACTCCGATTCCCCCTCCAGGCCATAGCAAAACTCACAGTGACGACACCTTGGGCAGGGCGTTCACAGAGGCAGCCAGCTTCTTACCCAGTATGGCCCTAAAGCAAAGGGAGAGTAGCAGCCTACTGTCTGCTACTCAAACCATGTGGGCCTCTGTGTGGGGCCCAGCCACCTGTACCACCATGCCACAAGCTGTCCCTCGGTCTTTCTCTTAAAAATTCTTTTGTTGGGCTAGCAGGTGGCATGGTAGTTAAGGTGCTAGACTACCACATGGCCAATCACTGTTTGAGTCCCAGTGGCTTGAAAATCACACAGAGTTAAAATAAATAAATAAAATAATTCTTTAAACAAAGGGGTGGTGGTAGTGGCAGATGGCTTGGTGGTTAAAGGCACTGGACTTCCACAGGGCCGACTGCAGTTCAAGTCCTGGACCTGGCAGCTTTCTTCCTCACTTTCCCTCTCTCTCTCAGTCTGTCCCTCTCTGGTCAAATTAAAATAAATAAATAAAGGTAAATAAAAGAATTCTTTAAAAAAAAAAAAAGGAAGGAAAGAAAAAAGAAAATCACACAGGACACGTGTGTGTGCATGCCCAAAATCCCAAGAGGAGAAGAGATGGCGCCATGGCCGTTCCCCTGGGGTGAGCTCTCACTTTCCCTCTCTCTGTCTCTCTTTGGTGAGTGTACAAGCTCTATGGTAAAAACATAGAAAGTAAAAAGAAATAAAAATCACTGAGTATCATATCAGCCAGATACATGTCTGAGAGTTAAAAGCATAAAGCGGCAAAATGAAAGCAGTTCTGGGTGGTTGGGGGAAAGTTGGAAATCACCAACTAAACCAGTGGTCTCCTTGTATAGCAGGAGAGTCAGTTAAGAGAGGAGGACATACCTCGCTTGCAGTAGGTGCTCAGGTGCTAATTACTAGAATGAAGGAACTCGCCCAAGGTCAGACAGCCATGCTACTGCAGGTCTGGGAATGGAACTCAGGTTTTCTCGCTCTCAGTTCAGGATTAACTAGTTTCCAAGCAGACAGGGCCTGTCCTTAAAATTGCCTTTCCATAGCTGCTTCACTTCCTTCCTTACCCAGAGAAGGATTTTTTATAAACAGCTCTGTCTTCAGTCTGTGCATGGTAGAAGAGGGGAGGGTGACAGGCAAGGTGCCCTAAATAGTTGTCTGCTTATATTTGGGTTTCTTGGGTAATTCTCAGGAAATTGTCTCCTATCTTTTCTCTCTTTTTTTTTTTAAATAAAGTTTACTTTATTCATAATACAGAGCATGCACATGAAAGAGAAGCACCTTTGACAGGGTCGCATGATGTCACAATCCCCTTTCCCCAGCTCTCCAGCTGGTCAGTCTTGGTAATGTGCTCACGTGCCCAGGGATCCAAACCTGTGGACAACTGTGTGGCTTCCAGCATTGCAGTTCAGTTCACTGCCAACTGAGCCAACAGGCCCCACCCCTCCATCCCTCACCTTCTCTTAAGACGCTGAGACTTGCCCCGGTGATTGTCACCCTCTCCCTTTGCTTTAGGGCCATACTGGATAAGAAGCTGGCTGCCTCTGTGAACATCCTGCCCAAGGCGTCGTCACTGTGAGTTTTGCTATGGCCTGGAGGGGGAATCAGAGTGTCTGGGTGGTGGAAGGAACATTGAACTAATAGGGAATTGTCAAGGAGTAACCAACTCAAGGGCATTTAATTAGTCCACAGGTCACTGCTGATTTGTATCCAGATGTTTATGTCATCCAACAAATACAGATTAGGAATAGTGAATCTTTTTTTTTTTTTAATTAAAAAAAAGATTTTATTTGCTATAGGGCACATGCCCTTGCCCAAGACACACAGAATCAGAGAGAGAAGAGAAATTGAGAAAGCACCTCCCAGAGGGGATGGCCATGCCACAGTCCCTTCTCCATTCTTAGGATTTTGGGCATACATGTAAATGTGTCTGGTGTATTTTTCAAGCTGCCGATCCAAGACGAACCATGGTCAGCCACGTGGGATCCAGCCACCTTAACTGCTCCACCATCTGCTAACCCCAAGAATAGTGAATCTTGGTTACATGTTCTTTAGTTATTAAATTATTTACCTTGCCTTAGCAAGGAAGGCTTACTGGATATTCCATCCTTGGTAAACTAGCTAGGAATATCAGAAAAAAACAATTTCCTATTGCTTTTGGATTTTCTGGAAAACTCTGAAAGTTTAGTGTATGCGACAGGCTGTCCCTGTGTATCTGCCTTTGATTTTGTTACACTTGCACCATTTCTCTTACCAGAATATTTCCGCGTCCCAGCAATAGCTGTGCCTCACTCTGATCATCCTGCTTCTCATCTCCTTTCTTCTCTCCTCTGCCTCAACACCTAAAAAGAGAGAGAATATATATTCTGCAAGTCAAAAAAAGACAGTGCCGTATAAAGAAAGGTGCCCTCTCCCCACCCCTAGTGGTGTCATTTCCTCACTGGCTCCCATCATCTATGGAAATGACTCCTAAATTTGGCTCTGCTTTTGATTTGAGCTCCAACCTAGATCTACTCAGTTTATCTCCCTGAGGATGGGGCCCAGGTCTGTGAATTTTTAAAATGCTGTGCAGGTGATTCACTTTCAGCCAGTCTGGGCACCAGTGTTTGAGAACTGGAATAGAATTTCAGCCTGGCGTTCCCTTCATGTGTTCATCCTTCTTCGTAATCGATCCTTTTACCCCAGCTCTGTGACAGACAGGGCCAGTGACTTAAGTCATCTTAGATTTGCCCTGCGTCAGGATAGAGCTTTGGAGGTGGAATTATTTCCTATGATTGCCTTTTCCTTGTTCTCATACTCTCTTCTGAATGTTGTCACTGACTTTGTTTTTAACTTTTAAAAGCTCCTGCATCTTGTAAGGCTCATTTCTTCCCTGAAGCCTTCTGTATTTTTTACTTATCCATCCAAAGGACTGAGAAGGGCCTGGAAACCTTGAGTATAGGATGAGTGTTAAAAGTACTGGAGATGCCCAGGCTGGAGGAAAAGGCGTAGCAGTTTCTGCAGGGCTGCCCTGGGGTCTTTCTGCACGTCGTCAATTAATGGGGGAAACTGGGTGACGGTGGGGGTTGGGGGGGAAACCAGGTGGCAGAAACGGGCACACCAGAAAAGAACACATCTCTGATGAAAACCTTTGTTAGATGGACATCTCAAGAGAGAGTGAGCCAGGACCAGCAGATGGCGCTATGGTTACATCTCTGGACTCCCACATGGCCAACTGGACCTAGTGGCTTGAAACTCAGGCCAGCGCGTGTGCGTGTGTGCCTAAAATCCTGAGAGAAGAATGGAGGAGAAGGGATTGTAGCGTGGCCATCCCCCCGGGGACTGACTTCTTGCTTTCTGTCTCTCTGTCTCTGTCTGTGTCTCTGGCAAGCACACATGCCCTAGAGCAAAATTCTCAAAAAAAAAAAATAAATAAATAAAAATAAAAAAGAACTAATGAGCCTCCCTCCTCCAGGAACATCCAGGCAGGCTGGATGCATTAGGGTGGATGGGACCATTGACCTGTGAGGCCTCTGCCAACTCTAAACTTCTTTACATCAGTTTGGAAAGATTTTAAAGTTGCCTCTTCAATAAGTCACCTAGTTGAGCTAAGTTTGACATTTCACCAGTCTCCTCTTAGCACATCATAAATTGGTTTTGTCCTCTTCTCCAGGTACTTTTGGAAGGGAGAAATAGAAGAAGCCACCGAGATCCTGTTGGTGAGTGAGAAGGGAATAGGAGGGGGCTAGAGAGGGAAATGAATGAGACCAAGGCCTTATTTCCCAGGTTCCAATGAAAAGTTAGCAAAGGTCAACTGATTGAGGCTCTTGATCCAGGTAAAATGCCCTAAGTTTATTTGTGAGCTAGTGACAGGGCCTGGTATCCTGGTAGGAATGCTGTCTCTTCGATGGTCAGATGACGGAGCGTGGGCAGAGCTGGGGCTCAGGCCCTAAAGCAGTGCTTTTCCCCCTTTTTCTGTTACAGTTAATAAAGACAAAGACCTCCAAGGTCCTCATGCTGTCCAGCTACATCAGGTAAGGCTGGCTTTGCTTACTTACCGCAGGACCAGCCAGGGGTATACAGGGGACTGAGTGAAAGCGTGGAGAGGAGACTGGAGCCTGCCCCCCACCTCCTGTATGACTCTGAGAAGGTCCCTGTCTGTCTCCGAGCCTCAGACCCTCCATCTGTAAAATGGGAGGTTAGAATGAGAGGGTTTAAAACCAGTGGTTCTCAAAAGATTGGTCTCAGGGTGCCTTTTCACTTTTAAGAATTCTTCAGACCTAAATAAAGTCTATAGATTATAATACTAAAGTTTACTGTTTCTGAAATTTAAAAAAAAATTTAGTTTACTTAAAATAATTATTACAACACCATTACACATTAAATAATGCATTTTTTATGGAAAGGAATCATATTTTTCAAAAACAAAAAAATAGCAAAAAGAATGACATTTTACATTTTTTAAAAATCTGGCTTAATAAGATGACTGAATCCCCTCAGACTTATTTTTAAATATTGGAACACTTTTAAGCTCATGATAAATTTAAGTTTTCTAATTTTTTTTTTAAGAATTAATTTAGGGACAAGCAGGTAGGGTGATGGTTAAGGCACTGGACCCTCCCACATTGCCAACCACAGTTCTAGTCCTGGACCTGGTGGCTTGCTTTCTCACTTTCTGTGTGTGTGTGTGTGTGTGTGTGTGTGTGTGTGTCTGGTCAAATTAAAATAAATGAATGAATAAATAAAATTAAATAGTTGTTTTTTTAAAGAATTACTTTATTTAATTTTATTTATTTATTTTAATTTGACCAGAGAGGGACAGAGCGAGAGAGAGAGAGGGAAAGTGGGAAAGCAAGCTTCCAAGTCTGGGATTCAAATCACAATTGGCCATGTGGGAGTCCAGCACCCTTAACCACCATGCCACCTGCTGGCCCCAGGTTTTCCAAAATTCTAATTTTTGCTTGAAAACATAAATTTTATCACAGGAAATAGTGTCATAAATTGTTTTTATATAAGCAGTGGGCTGTCCTTGTTCATATTTGAAAAAAATTTTTCTAATACTCAAGGCTGAGTAACTAGCAGGCAATTTATGGTTAATAAGCTTGAAAGTAAATGGTGTTCCTCTGGAAAACAGTGTCTAGTTCAGCTTGTGACTCAATCAGCCAAGGTTACGACAACCATTGAAGTTAGGGATATGGCAGAAGTGTTTTAAGTATACTTCCCGTGTTGTCATGCAGAACTTTCAAAAGATATGTACTCAGGTGTCCAAATTTAAGACAAAATAACTTTTACCACTCATCAAAGATGTTATATGAAACTGATTTTTTACCAAATGCAAGCGTGTACTTTTGAAGAAAACAACAGCGAGTATAGTTTGGTGCCCTTGTCTTGACTGCATGAAATAAGTTAACCAAATGCGTTATCCTCAGACACTGAAAAAAGTTAACCTGTTCCCCCAGAATGTTTATGTAACTACCTACACATTGCGGTTTATTAAGTGTTGTTTCATAAGCACTTTAAAGCGCCCAACCCAACAGGAAGCAGAGGATTATTACCCCCCATCTGACAAATGGGAAACTGAGGCCCAAGTCCTCATATTTTTTCAGTCTGGAAAGTAAAAAGCTTGCCTTGTGGCAAAGCCAAGGGGAAATAAATGGGAGAGAAGGGTGAGATTTCTACGGGCTCAGGCAGTCAGGCCAAATCCCTGGAATGCGGTCAGTGGCTGAATTGGGCCTTGAGGGATAGAAAGGCTTTTGACTGATGAGCAGGAGCAGAGAGAACTTTCTAGATGGAGAAGAGAACAGAGAGGTGCTAGGGGAAGAGCAGTTGTTTGGGGAGGGCACAGGAATGCATGTGGGATAGTAATGAAGACAGTAGCCACGTTCCATGAGTGTGCACATTGCCAGGGGTGTGCTAGGTAAGTCTATCATCGTATTAAATCCTCAGAGTCCAGTCAGAACATTGGTGCTGTTTTTACCCTGTCTTTTTATGAAAGATGAGATGCTTTTAGAGAAACAAAGCGATTCATCCATCGTTATAAAGCTAAGAAAAGGTAGACTTAGAATTCGAATCTTATCTGAGACTAAAGCCTTCTGGCCCAGCTCAGTACTTGCTGACAAATGGGAACCAGGCTGAGGAGTGGTGGGCCATGGGGCTGGATGGGTGGGCCGCGACAGATTGCAGAAGGCCCTAGCAAGGCTGGCCAGGTGGGTTTTGTCATGTAAACTGTGGCGTTCACAGAGCTCTGCTTTCTTTCCAAAGGTTGTTACATCCGTTTGAAATCCCAGAGGTCTTCAGTCTCGCCATGAACCAAGGAGATGTGCACTATTTAAAGTGGCTTGACGAGGGCATGGAGGACTGAGTGGGGAAGCTCTGCGTGTGTGCTGCTGGGCCGCCTCTAGCCCTCACCAGCTGCTCTCTGGGAAGGGGAGGCCTGTCTCTGCCTCCCGACCTCTCTGGATCTCATGTTCCTGTCAGCGCAGAGGTGCTAAATAACTGGTGGAGGCTGAAGAGCCAAAGTTCCTAAAGCTGTAAGAGAAAGCTGAGCCAAGCAAGCCACGCAAGAACCCAGTAGAACTTGTCTCTGAGTGTTCCACGCTTAAAGGTGGCCAAGGGGTCAGAGAATGGGAATGGCTGTGTTTAGGGACTGAGGGGAGGTGGCAGTGAGGGGAGGTCACCTTCCAGTCACTGGGCCTGCCTCTGATGCCTAGGATACAACTGCTCTGCCTCTCTGGGGAGGAGTGAACCCAATGGCCTTGCTCCCTGCAGTGTGCCAGATGAATGCCTCCCTTCAGACTGCACATGCTTTATTCCAAAGGATGAATTGCTAATAGTGGAATTTCAGGGAACAGCAGGATTATTGCTTTTGCTCTTCCTGAGTCCTGAGGAGGGGGCGCTGGGAATGGACTCTGTGGGAATATCAGGGCTTAGACACAAAGACTTAAACTTGGAGACTAAGTTTTGACTGTGTCCTAGACTGGACATGACAAACAATAGAAAGTTCTGGAACCTTGCCCAGGGGAGGCATAACCTCTGAGCCCACCATACGACCCTCTTCACTTAAGCATAGAAACGAGCCCTGGGAATGTGCTGGAGCAGTGCTTTGCAGGTTTACTCCCCAGAGCCCCAGGGGTCGACACATGGTACCTTGGAGGCTGCGTGCATGGGAGTAAGGGTATGAGCCCCCCATATTCTAGTCAGTGAAAAAGATTTGTTTAACAGAAATTTTTTTTCTTTGTTAGAAGTTTGTAAATCACTCCTCTAAGCAGTCTCCGTCTTATGGACTATAAAGGAAAATGAACTGCAGTGAGGTCCAGAAAGGTCAAGTTACAAGGGTACAGCCAGGGCTGTGCACGCTGTGTCCCGGGTAGTGTTCTGTACCTCCATGGGGCTCTGGTCGCAAACGGCAAGGAGTCCCCTAACTGTTCAGGGACACTGGGTAGTGTCGAGGCCACAGACAGCTGGGGTTTCCTGGCTGGCCTGGAGGGAGGGGTGGGTGAGGGGGCAATGCCAGGCTGCAGTTCTGACGGCCGCTGGGCCCCTCAGACCTGCCAAATACTGAATGGGGGTGGCTCTCGGGACCCTTCCAAGAAGACCTCACAGGGACTTCAGGCTGAGGCCCTTCCAAAGGTCCAGAGGATGCCAGTGGGGATTTTGCTGGACTGCCTCAGGAGAATGATAACGGTGATATTTCTTACATTTTACAACAGATCAATGTCTGATACACAAGTCTTATGTCATGTAAACTCTACTTCACATGAAGAGGGGCCTCTAAATGGATTGTTGCTTTCAGCATTGTCTGATTTCTAGGTCTGGCTTTCAAATCCCTGGATAACATTGTCTCGACTCACCTGTTCCATCACCGTCTTCCTCTCTGATGCTGGGCTGGCAAATGGGTCCCTTATGCTGTTGATGGGAGGCGCCGCCTGTGTTCACGCCGTCCTCCGTCTGCAGTGCCCATTGGCATGAACTCCTGTGGGACTTGGCAGCTCCTCTGTGAGGCGTGCCTCCCCCAGCAGGAAGGAATCACTTGTGTCTCAATGTCCTTGTTTCCTCTGTTCCATCACAATTGGTCTCTTCTAGATGGTGAGCTGCCCAAGGTCAGGGGCCGGTCTGAATCTGTTTAATCTCTTATTTTAAATTTATGCTAAGAGTACATGCATGCATGTGAGGCAGAGAGCAGCACTCTCCATGGGGCTTGGTGAGGCCACAGTCCCCCCTTCCTCTCTCCAGCCCTCCGAGGGTCTGGGCACAGGCACATGGCTGGTGTGTTTTTCAGGCTGACTGGGTAGAGGACTCAACCCGCAGTTGGCATGTGGCTTCCAGCTCTGCTGGAATGATACTGCTGACTGCACGGAGCCTGGACCTGAGTCTGTTTGCTCTCTCACAGGGTTTGGCAAATGTTCCCCAAATTGATGTTTTGAGGATTTTAATAACCAAAGCTTTCTCTACAGTACATAGTTACTTTTAAGTTTTGGAATTGGCAAAGTCCAACTATTTTTCCTTGAAAAAAAAATTTTTTTTAAATAAATTTAGCAAGGTTTACTTGAGCAAGAGACATGTTCTAGAACCAGGTCATTCTGGGCCGAAGTGGGTTCAGAGTGTTCTCCATGGACTTTCTTAAGTGGGAGTAATTCCAAAGGAGGTTCTTCTATCTGTGGCCATCATTGGGTGGTTTTTCTGTGCTCACTCTGCATGTTGTCAGAAAACTTTTCTTGGTGACCGTTTCCTGCCTCAGCAGCAAAGCCAACTATTGTAGAAGATGGGAGGAGAGAGGGACATTTACAGGACACACTCTCTGCCAGGTACTGTCCTTAGGTTCTTAACATTATTTATTTGTTTATTTACTTTTAGAAAGAATGCTGTGGTCTTTTTTTTCCTCTTTTAAATTTATGATACAACAAGTGAGTGCATGAGGGAGACAGAGAGGGGCACCTGCCACAGAGCTCGGTCCACTGTCAGCCCTTCCTCCAGGCTTCTAGTCCTCCAGGGTCCTGAGCACACACACGTGCACCTGGTGTGTTTTCAGGCCAGCCAGGCAGAAACTGGTGGCATGTGACTGCCAGCTCTGTGGTCTGCTGTGCTTCTGACTGTGACATGGGCGCTGGGCCTCCTGACGCTGTTGTCCTTACGACTCACTGCTGTACTCATTTTGCAGGTGACCCCTGAGATCCGAGAGTATAAGACACTTGAAGAGAGCGGAAGAGCTAGGATGTGAACCCAAGCTTCTGATTCTGAACCTGATGCTCTCACTGCCTTTTACTCAAAAAGGCTAGATAAGTCTTTTTGTAGGGCAGACTCAGGAAACTTGCTGTAGCCAACTCAAAAGAAAGTCATTAGTTTTTAAAGCTTCTGTGTGGTAAGTTAGCCTGGCACTTAGAAATACATTGCATTATTCACTGCTCAAAAGAAAGTCATTAGTTTTTAAAGCTTCTGTGTGGTAAGTTAGCCTGGCACTTAGAAATACATTGCATTATTCACTGCTCACCACAGATCTGGAGGTGGGTGCTGTTATCTCCATTCTGCAGGGGAGGGGACAGACGTAGAGCAGCTCAGTGACCTTCAGGGTTGGCTTAACTCCCGCTTACGTGGAGGGCGGCTGTGCCACATGGCCCTCTCAGAGCACTGCTGTGGGAGCTGGGCTAGCACCTTGACCAGTTTCCCCTGGGAAGTCCTTCCCAGCATTGCTCACACGTTCAGAATCCATAGAAAAATCAGTTGAAGAAATGAAGAAAAGTACAAATTCCCCTGTGGATGCTAATGTTTATCAGCCTAGAGCGATCACTGGTGCGAAAGCATCTACCTTCAAATGAAAAGAGACACTCACATGCCAAGTTGAGGTTAGAACTGAGACCAGAGCTTGTAGGAAACGGTCGCCAGCAGTTGGTCAGTCCTGCCTTTGGTTGTTGCCCTGTTACGTGGGCATGTCCAGACCCTGTGTGCTGCTCATGGTGGGTTTTTCTTGCAAATACTTTTATACGCACAATGTACTTTATATAAGTCTTATGAGTGGTGTTATAAAAAATAAAAATTGGAAGCACAATAAATTCTTAAGGCGACCATTTGGGTGTGTGACTGATTCATGCCTACACGTACTTTGCTAGGGCCCATCTCTAAGTTCACTCCCATCTTTCACTTCTGTGGCCTGCGTGAGTCAGAGTCTCACAGTAGAGAAAGACACCCTGGGGGCAGCACAGCGAGCATCGTGCTAGGGAAGGCTGTCGGCAGTGTAGGCCAGAGGATGGGCTCCCTCATCCTAACCTCTAGGAAACCCAGGGCAGAAGGCAGAGCCTGTTCCTTCTGCCACCAGCAGCTGGCAACTCACTACAGGAAGAGAGGTGATTTTTCTTTTTTAAAATTTTGCTAGAGGGCGTGTGTGCTCACCAGAGGGAGACAGATACATACAGAAAGTAAGAAAGCACCCCTGTGTCGGGGGGTGGCCACTGCAATCCCTTCTCCCTTCTGTCGGGACTTGCCCACGAGACCGGTATGTTTCAAGTGGCCGGGTCCAGGACTCAAATGCTCAGTTGGCCGTGTAGGATCCCGCATCTCAACTGCCTCACCGTCACTAGCCCAGTGTGGTGATTTTTCAAAGGGCGATTTCAAATTGTAAACCAGACACATTAATTATAACTTTAATATAACAAATGTTATTAAAAGCAGCAATTCAAAACCATGGGTCTTTTAGAAGGTGCACGGGGTCATCAGGTCAGTTGGCAGTAATGCAGCTACGATCTGGTATGAATGAAGGGCTGGGCTGGAAGTCAGGGTGACCTGGTTCGGCCTTGTGCTGTCTTCCCAGGTGGGGAAGGCACCTCCGGTCCTCCTCCCTCTACCAGCCCGGAGCCTCTGGGGCCCCGGGTGGGGAAGGTGCAGAGGTTCTGTAACAGGCTGCCTCATCCTGAGCTTCCTTGGAAGCCTGAAGAGCAGGCCTGTGAGGGGTGGCTGTGCTCTCTGGAGCAGGCGGAGAGCCACAGGTTGAATCCCAGACCCCTTACCCCTGTTGTGCTGGGGCTGGCTGCTCAGCACCCCTTCCACCTGGTCCCATTTGAAGGCCTCAGTGGCAGCAGCTGGGGGGCTGAGAAGGCGGAGAACTGGGCCCAGCACTCGCTCATACCTGAGGGAGCAGGTGGGCCGCGTGCAGGTGAGTCCCTCCGAAAGGCACTAGAGAGCTGAGGTTTAAGGCTGAGGGCAGCTAATCTCAGGGGCCCCTGAACAGTCAGGGATGGGGGTAGGGGGGCGGCTAGGCCTAGCAAGGGAAAAACCAGCTCCTCAGGCCTGCTGCTCCACCACTGCCTCTGTTCCACCCACCCTCGCCTTCCAGCTGACGGCCTGCAAAGCCAGCCAAGCCAAAGGCCACGGCAGCAGTTGGCAAGCCTGGACCCCATCTGATGCCCCTCCTCCCCCAGCCAAGGCACTTCTGTCCATTTCTCAATCAAGTGAGTCAGTTTCTAATATCTCGAAGCAGCAAAAATGAGGGGTCCCCTCCGCCTCCTGGTTTGGTTCTTCCCCCAACCCAACAAAGACTTCCATTTGAGGGGACTGAATGATGCTGGCCCTTTAAACATCCCAATATATCCCGCCAAGTGATTGTCGATTTCAGGGCAGGGTGGGGATATGGAAAAAGGTTCGAGTCCCCTGTGCTCCCGTGTAGGGCCAAAGCTGGTTCAGGGGCTGAAAGAAGGGGCAGGAGCTGGGCTTTCACATTCGGTTGCCACTCAGGGCCCTGGAAGAGCAGAGGGAAAGCCAGGCTGGCCTGGGAGGGAACCTGTGGCTGTGTGCGCATGCGCACCTGGAATGTGAACGCACACACATGGTGGAAGCTATGCAGCGTGCACGTGTTGTCTGCTCTGTGTGATGAATGGGGGCTGGGAGGCACAGGAAGCAGTTGGGGTTAACATAAGGCTTCCTGTCCAGCCTTCTCTTCCCTGCTGGTCACCCGGCTTTACAAGGATGCCTCCATTCCAGCAAGGCCAGGCCCAGCTCCAGGGTGTGTGACCAGGGAAGGAAACTGGAACCCCCAACGCCGACCCCAACCGCCTTCTCTGTCAGCCTTAGTAACTGCCCTGGCGCTGGTGCCCTCCTCCTCAGATGGCGACAGCCCCCAGGGGCTCTGCCACATGGGCTTTCAGAGGTCCTCTCCCACCCCACCACCTCTTTCCGTGGGCAGGGGGGAGCAGCAGGAACATGGGGGAGCAGCTCTGAGAGGCATCCTGTCACAAGCCGTCGCCCATTCTGAGAGGTTGCTGTTCTCATAAAGTGGTCCCAGGGAGGACTGGCTGCCCCAGGGCCAGGGGAAGGCCATCCAGTAGAGGGACAGAGGTGCACATGTGAGTTGTGTAAACACACAAATACCCAAGGGAAGTGAGAGAGGTAAGGGCACACAGAAGCTGGGACCACAGGGAAGGGGTTGCAGTTAGGGGACACAAATGCAGAGGAACAGGCGTCTGAGGGCATGTAGGGGGCGTAGAACTGGAGAACAGCCAGCGGGACCTTAGAGACGGAAGGGGTTCCGTACCCGAGGAGGCCCAAGGGCAAAACTGGCACAGCAGAGGGTATAGCCTGGCCCTGGCCCTGGCCCTGGCCCTGGCCTGGCAGGCAGGTGGGAGGGCCTGGTGTGGGGCACTGGCAGCTCTGCCCTGCTTCCCTCCCCCTCCCCAGCCTGGAGAAGACTGTGGAGCCTACAGCTTCCTCTGTCCCTCCTTTGGTTTTCAGGGCTCCTGATGTCCCCCCACAGCTAGTCAGTAAGGGGTGGTCCCCTCCCACTCTACCAGGTACTGAACCTTGCCCTCGGGCGTGACCCTCCGAGCCAACACCTGGTACTTTTCTCCACAGGCCAATCGCCCAGCCGCACCGAAGTAGTTGGTGATAGACGACTTAAGGTGGGACAAGGACGAGTCGTCTTCGCTGATGCTCTCAAACGTGTGGCTGTCGATGCCTTCGTCTGGTCGCTCAGGGCCCGAAGCCCCCTCTGCACTGCTGTCCGAGGGGCAGCGCCCTCCCGGCTCGGCTGCCCGCCGCTTTGCCCGCAGTGGCATGTAGGCTTTGGCTGCCAGCTTCCTCTTGCGGCTGCCCACTGTCCGTCTACGTCAGGAGGGGAGGAGGAAGATGATGGGGACCAGATGAGACAATCGGCATAAATTTGCACCCTGAGTGCTCTTCAAGCAGTGCCAGGCCCTAGGCCTGGACCATCTCCCTGGATCCTCACGTTAGCCCTGCGAGGAGGGAAACTGAGGGTACAGGGAGAGGTGACAGGCTGGGGAAAGGGGTGGCGCCAGGATGCGGATGGAGGCGTGCCCGGCTCTGCAGCACATGCCCTGTGTCTAGTGCGGCCTGGTGGAGCTGGGGAGTGCCACTGTGTCTCCTGGAGTCACACAGCACAGCGGCCATGCTCACACTGCCTGTGCCACACCAGGCCTCATCCGGGGCCAGATGAGTCACACTGAAATAAAAATGGGGTCATAGACCCTGCACCCCCATGCCCAGACAGAGAGACTGACACACACATGCACATACACACAGGTGTTAGAGAAATGGACATACGAGATGAGGCACATGTTCAAAGAGGTTCAGAAGCAGAAACCAGGACCTGAAGCCTTAATGAGATCAAATGAAACAGGAAGAAATAATGAAAACCGAGAGATAGCAACAGAGAAAGATACTAAACAGGGATATCTGGAGACAGAGAAGGACTCTAAGACACACCGTAAGCATCACTGTCTTAGTTCTCCTTCTGCAAGGGCCTCAAGTCTCCTCAACGCAGTGAGAGGAGCCTCAGAGCTGGGAAAGAACGCTGTGTTCTGCAGCACCACCCTCCCTCTGCCGCCGAGGGCCAGCTGTTGTCAAATGCGCCATACCCTCAGCCAGGCCCCCAAGGCTTTCTGGCCCTTCTCCCAGACCCTACACCTGCGGCATGACATCTTTCCCCATCAGCCTTCCAAATAAATGGCTCTTCCCCTTAGACTCCAGAAGACAGACACCAGATGGCCAAGAACCAGGATCAGGGGGCCCTGCTGTCTGCGAGACCAGACATGCAAAATCGTGGCATGCAAAGAGACCGAGAACCCCAAATGAGAGAACCTAAGAACCTCTGGTCAAACACCCCAACACTGGAATCGTGCAGGAAGAGGGGGTCACACAACCCCCAGCAGTAGGTGAGGAGCATCCCAATGGGCAGAACCACAGCAATCTGAATGCCTCTACTTAGCCCCATCTAAACCCCAGTGTCTCAGAAACAAAGGGTCCCAGAGCCAGAAGGACAGGCTCTCCAGCCTGAGACCTGGAGACACAGAACAAGTCACATGCCACAGAAGAGGGAGGCAGAAGGGCTGGGGATGACTATTTGCAAAACGTGAGGCCAGTCCTCCAGAAAGCTCACCTGGAGTCGTAGGAGAGACTGGTGGAGGCGGAGCCAGAGGTGCTGGCAGCATCGGTAGAGTCCACGTCCGAGAAGAAGGTCTGGCTGGAGCTGGCACTGAGAGGGAGACGAGGGTGGGCCTGCTGTGGCCTGGCCCAGCGGCGTCCTGCCAAGCAGCTATTTCTCTACCCTCTGGCCTCCATCCCCTATCCCAGAGGAGGCCCATCGTCCCACTGCTGAGCTTCCCCCACCACACCCTCCTGCCCCTGTTCTACACATCCAGCCTTCAAAGCCCAAGGAGCGAAGAAAGCCTTCCCTTATGGCAATAGCTAACGAGCAGGATCCGAGGCACCGGTGTAGCATGTTACAGGTTTTCATTTGCGGTACTTTGAGGACAGATGATGTCATTCAGAAAGGTTAAGACATTTAGATAAAGCCACATAGCAAGAACTCCTCATCAGGGCCTGGAGGTCAGGACTGTGACGCTAAAGCCCCCTCTCCTTCCTCTGTGCCCTCAGGAAAGCCCTGAATGACCTTTAGTACTTTATTATTATTATTTTTTTTTTGGAGAGGTTTTTGCTATAAGGTGCGTGCGCTCGCCAGAAAGACAGAGAGACAGAGAGACAGAAAGCGAGAAATCACCACCCAGGAGGATGGCCACACTATAATCCATTCTCCTTCACTCTCCTCTCAGGATCTTGGGCATGCACACACGCCTGGCATGAGTTTAAGCCACTGGGTCCGGGACTCGAACCATGGTCAACTACATGGGAGTCCAATGACATAGCCATTACGTCATCTGCTGGTCCTGACCTTTAGTACTTTTAAGAACAGAGCGATGGAAGAAGATGCAGTGCCTCCTCTGCGGTGGACCTCTGCTGGGTGCTGTGGGATACACAGGAAGGTGCCTGGCACAGCCTAGTGAGGGTTAGTGAGGGCTGCCTGGAGGAGGCAGGGTCTGGCGTCTAAGATAGGGTAGAGCTGGGCAAAGGGTATTCCAGCAGAGGGAAGTGCAGGAGCAGGGATGAAGAGGCACCCATGGCTCTGTGAGTGTGGGAAGAACCTCAGCAGCAAGGGGAGAGGAGGAGCAGAGGAGGCCAGGTGAGGGCGGGCGGGCTGTGGCAAGGCAGGTCTGGGCAATGCCAGTGTGGGGAGGTAGGGCTCGCACTCCTTGCAGCGCCTTCCTGCGCTGGGGTACTCCCCCTCACACACACCAGCACTAGGTCTCCTGCCAGTCCCCAGAACAGACCTGTCACTGGGTCCCTCACTGATACCTCTTTAAACTCTGAATTTCATCCAGCGAGAAGTCAAATATGCTGGCCAGGTGGTGGTTGGTGCTCCAGGCCGAGGTGAAGTCACTCTGTGGACAAGGGGAAGAGAGGGCCGCTGTCAGCGAGGTCTGATCTGACCCCCACCAGCACGCTGCTCCCCAGCCCCAGCCCCAGCGAGGGCCACGGCTCCCTGCTGTCCAGCCAGGGCTGCTGAGGCCTGGCCCCTCCCTGGAGCCAGTCACTTCCTCTTTATCGAAAGCCCTAACCACGGAGCCATGCCACTGGCTTCCAGTGCGGCCTGTCTCCAGGTCACCTCTCTGGGCCTCAGCCACCTGAACTGCACAGTGGGGACGTAACCCCTGGGCTGCTCCACTGTCGGAGCTGTCGGGAAGCCCAGGAAATCATCGGTGTGAAGTGCTTTGTACACTGAAGTGCAGGGGAGGTGAGGCGCCTTGATATGACTCCCCCTAGGGAGGGTCTCGGTGAGGGCGAGGTCACTGACAGAAGTGCTGTGGTGCCCTGGTTCGAGGCCAGGCTCTGCCACTGCCTTGCTGTGTGACTCCAGGAGAGGCACTGCCCCCAGGCTGCCCTCAGTTTTCTCATCTGCCCTTACCCCCAACTCTGAGGTTCTGGGGGGACTGGAGGGAAGAGTGGTCTTGGAGTGCCTGCTTTCCTTGTCTAGCTGTCCAAGGAACTGGCTTCTCAAGGGCCGTAGGGGAGCCCCGGAACCTGGGGGCTCTGGGTTCTCGCTCAGGAATCCCTAACACTGCTGACCCTGTGCGTGAAAGTGGAGAGTAAGAAAACAAGGCACTAACACTGGGAATAGCATCTTCCAGCAAAAACTTTGATCTTTTTCTTCTATAAACTCGCCTTTTCTGCTGCTGGAATTCCTGAGGCAACAAACTGTGGAGACAGAAAAGGGAGAGGGGGCGTCAGAGCCCGAGGGCCCAGGGGTGCCAAGGGGGGAGCCTCAGGAGGGTGGAGGCTCCGAGGCTCCCAGCCGTGGGGCCGGCGGCTCTGAGCACCCACAGCGCCCACACAGGGGGACCGGATCTGCGGAGGAGCCTGCTGGGGATCGGGGCTAGTGAGCGAGGGCCACGAAGGCTCCGGTCCCGGTCCCTCCGCGCCCAGGATGAGGGGCTCAGCTCCGCCAGGGAGCTGGGGACCGTCACACAGTCGCTTGGTCTCCCCCTAAGCTTAATCTAACAAGGCTGAGTTCCGCGCCCCAAACCGAGCGAGGCAATAAGGGTAGGGGGCCTGGGGTTGGTCCGCTCAGGCAGTAACTTGTCCCCGGGGTGCCTGGGCTGGCACTAGCTGGGCGTAGGTCCCCCTTGCTTGCATGCCACCAGACGGCCTGGGGCTGGGGCGGGAGCAGAGCAGAGCGAGCCCGAGCCCTGGGTCCGAGCACTGACCCGGGCTTGCTCTTTCCTCTCTTGCGCAGCTCGGAGGCGGCGCCGCCGTTGCGGTTCTCGCTGGGCAGCAGGCCCCTGTCCGGCAGCAGCTTCCCGGGCGGGTTGGGCGGGACGCGGATGCGCAGGCGGAAGATGCACTTCTTCTTCTTGATCTCCTTGCCGCAGAGGAACCTGGGGTGGGCGGGGGTGCAGAAAGCTCTGGGGCCTGTCAGCCCACTCTCCTGAGGAGTGGGTCAAGAATTAACGAGCCTCTCTGCCTCCCTGACCCAGAGCTAAAATCCATAGTGCCGCCTGGAGAACCCATCCCCCAGAGCCGAGGGGATAAGGGGTCCCGGGAGGTGGCTGAGAAAGCGGCTACAGCTCTCCGGCCTTCCCTGTACCTGCATGAGGTTCTTGCTCCTCCTCTCTCTCTTCTTTGCGTCAACCAGCCCCAAGGCCACCTTCTTCAGGAAGACCTCCTTCAGCTCACAGGGGAACTCGAATGGTCAACACTGATCTCCCTCATTCTGTTCTCTGGTCTCTCCCCCCAGGAAACAGAAAGCCCCTCCAGGGTCTGCCCTCCTCCTTTCAGCAACAGCTGAGCAGCCCTGAGGCTGCCCCAGTGAGGCTGCCCCAGCAGAGGCTGCACAGGCACTTAGCCTACCCTCCGTGAACTGTCCACTGGGAGGTCAGGAAGCCTCATGTACTAAAGAGCAGGGCTTTGGCTGGGCCCAACCCTGAGAATATGGAAAAGAGAGTAGGCAACTCTGCTAGAGGCATCTGGAAAGTTCCCACAGAAGCAGGAGCTTGTCTTATTCCCCACCATGGCCTCAGCGCCCTGACAGAGCCTGACTCAGCAAGCCGACAGTGAATGAAAGGGACTCAAGAGCATCGGAGAGAGGGAAGAGTGTAGCGAAGGCCCTGAACGGGAAGCTGGAGGATCAGGATTCGGAGCAAATTAAGCAAAGGGATGGTGGCAGAAGACATGGCAGGGCCTGATCAGAAAAGGCCTTGCATGGCTTGTCCTGAGCTTGGGCATTCTCTGAGGCTGGATGTGATGTGTGGCTGTGTGGCTGGCTGTGGGTGCTGAGGTCTGACTGGGAACACACAGAGCAGGGGACAAGTTCTCAGGCTGTAGCACACCTGGGCGTTGAGGAGCCGATCCCTCAGTGGCTGGCCCAGATGGCCAGAGCAATAGGCACTCTTAGAGACAGGCGTACAGCCCCCAGTGGAGCTGAGCCCAGGACATGTGTCAGGCCGCTGAGTGGTCAGGGAGGCTTCATCAAGGAGGTGGGGTGCGCCCTCGATCTTGAAAGATGGGAAGGTCGAGCGTACAAAAAGAAGGTTGAGGAAGATTTATATAGTCAGGCCAGGAGCACAGCTGGAGCACAGGCTACAAGGGGGGAAGAAGCCGTAGACAGCAGTCTCACCTAGCGGGTGTGCCCTCCCTTCCCTGCACGTACCGGCTTTTGTAACTGTTCAGAGCGTTGAGGAGATGCGGTCCTCGATCCGTCACAGGGGTGCTGGTGAGCTGAGGGGGAGCAGGCGAGCAGGCCAATCAGACCCAGGCCAAGGTGCCCGGACAAGCCTAGCCCCTCTCCCCCCCTCCCCTCCATCTCCTAAGTCCTGCAGGTGACGACCACTGACTTACACCACCATGACCTCAGACAAGTCTTTTCACCTCTCTGAGCTCTTTCCCCACCAGTACATGGAGAGAATAACCCCTGGCCCAAATGCATCAAGAGCTTTAAAAATGCCTGTACCTTTGACCCAGTAACATTACTCCATGGTACAAATAAGACATGAACGTGAACAAAACTTCAGGTACACCATGTTCACTGTGGTGTGTTTCTAATGATGGATAAAAGGTAAGGAAATGATATGTCCAACAGGAAAGAAACACGTAAACTAAGGTAGAAACCAATGCAACTCTTCAAATGTTTATGAAGGTTGGCCCTGTGGTGGAGTGGTTAGATGCTTTGCACAGGGAGTAGGGGCCCACACAGCCCACTGTGGTTTGAGTCCTGGTCCTAGCGGCTTGAAAAACATGTTGGTACTTGTACGTGTATGCCTCAAATCCTGATGGGAAGAATAGAGAAGGGATAGAGGCGTGAAGATGCCCCATGGGGGGGCGGTGCTTCTCCCTCTCTCTCTTTCTCTCACTCTCTCTGGCAAGTGCACATGCTTCTGGCAATAAAAAAATGTTTATGAAAAGGACCAGAAGATGGCATAATGGTTATGTCACTATACTCCCACATAGTCAACCATGGTTCGAGTCCCAGACCCGGTGGCTTAAAACTCACTCCGGGCGTGTGTGCATGTGTACCCCAAATCAGGAGAGGAATATGGAGGAGAAGGGATTGTGGCATGACCATCCTCCTGGGGGGTGATGTCTCACTCTCTGTCTCTCTCTTGTTTCTCTGGTGAATGCATGAACCCTCTAGTTAAAAACCTCTCTTAAAAAAAAGTTTATGAAAACTCTTCAGTAATATAGAGAAGTTTATGATATAATGTAAACTGAAAGAATGGTTTAAATATATGTACTGTGGGGGCCAGCAGATGGCGTAGTGGTTGCATCACTGGACTCCTACATGGCCAACTGTGATTTGAGTCTCAGACTCAGTGGTTTGAAACTCGAGCCAGGCGCATGTACATGCATGCCCAAGATCCCAGGAAAATGGAGAAGAAGGGATTATGGCATGGCCATTCCTGCTGGGGGGTGTTTTCTCACTTTCCCTCCCTCTGGTGAGTGCACATGCCCTAAGCCAAAAACCTCTTAAAAAGAATATGCACTGTGTCATCCATACTATGTATAGAAGAGCGGCCATAGGAAAATGCACATAAGTATTATTTCTACTTATTTCTAGGTGGTATGACATAGAAATTAAAAAAAAATTTTTTTTAATTTTAGGTTTTTGCCATAGGGTACATATACTCATCAGAGAGACAGAGAATGATAGAAAGGGGAAAGTGAGAGTGGTCATCCCCCTAGGGGTGACCATGCCACAGTCTCCTCTCCTCTTGGGATTCTGGGCATGCCTGCACATGTGCTCACCATGATTTTCAAGCCCTCAGGGTCAGGGACTCAAACCTCGGCCAGCCATATCCATCGCCTTAACCACCACACCACCTGCCAACTCTGGAATATGATTTTTATTACTTTTTTTTTTGGAGAGGTTTTTGCTATAGGGTGCGTGCGCTCGCCAGACAGAGAGAGACAGACAGAGAGACAGAAAGCAAGAAATCACCCCCCACGGGGGATGGCCACGCCGCAATCCCTTCTCCTCCATTCTCCTCCCAGGATCTTGGGCACGCACACACACGTGCCCGGCGTGAGTTTTAAGCTACCGGGTCGGGGACGCGAACTGCGGTCAACTACATGGGAGTCCAGTCGACTACATGGGAGTCCAGTGACATAGCCATTACGCTAACTGCTGGTCCCTGGAATATGACATTTTTGAGAGGTTTTTTTTTTTTTTTTTTTCTTTGTGTGTGTGTGTGTGTGTGTGTGTGTGTGTGTGGCTTTAGGGAACGTGCACTAGCCAGAGAAAGAGACAGAGACAGTGAGAGGGAAAGTGAGAAATCGCCACCTGCCCCGGAAGGATGATGGCCATACTTCAATCCCTTTTCCTCCATTCTCCTCCCGGGATCTTGGACAGGCATGTACCCACACATAGCTAGAATGATTTTCAAGCCACCTGTTGTTGACCATGTGGGAGTCCAGTGAGGTAACTGCTGTGCCATTTGCTGGTTCCTGAAATATGATTTTTTAAGAAAGTATACTCCATTATTTATTTTTTGGCACCTTAAAGATTTTCCACTATGGGCCAGATAGGGGTGCACTGGTAAAGCACAAGGTGGCAAGGCACTCCCACTGGAAGGTTCACAGTTCAATCCAGGACACCTCCCTGAACGTGCCAGGTACGTGCGTGCCCATGATCCCCAGCTGGCTAAAACTGGGGGTGGACAGTGATGTCAATAGCTTGTTGAGGGTGCTGTATCTCTCTCACTCGTGGAAGAAATAAACTTTTTTTTTTTTTGGAGAGGTTTTTCGCTATAGGGCGCGTGCGCTCGCCAGACAGACAGAGAGAGACATAGAGACAGAAAGCGAGAAATCACCCCCCGGGGGGATGGTCACGCCGCAATCCCTTCTCCTCCATTCTCCTCTCGGGATCTTGGGCACGCACGCACACGTGCCCGGCGTGAGTTGTAAGCCACCGGGTCCGAGACGCGAACCGCGGTCGACTACGTGGGAGTCCAGCGACATAGCCATTACGCTAACTGCTGGTTCCCGAAGAAATAAACTTTTTAAAAAAAGCAGAAATTTTGGAGACCAGCAGATGGCATAATGGTTATGTCGCGGGACTCCCATGCACTCAAGTACTGGACCCGGTGGCTTAAAACCCATGCCAGGCACATGTGTATGTGTGCCCAAAATCCCGAGAAGAGAATGGAGGAGAAGGGATTGAGGTGTGGCCATCCCTCTGGGGGGTGATTTCTTGCTTTCTGTGTCTGTCTCTCTGTCTCTCCAGCTAGTGCACATGCCTTCTAGCAAAAATCTCTCTCTAAAAAAAAAAAAAAAAACAGAAATTTGGGGACCAGCAGTTAGCGTAATGGCTATGTTGCTGAACTTCCATGTAGTAGACTGCAGTTTGAGTCCCGGACCTGGTGGCTTAAACTCACGCCGGGCGCTGTGCGTGCGTACCCAAGATCCCGAGAGGAGAATGGAGGAGAAGGGATTGTGGTATGGCCATCCCCCCTGGGGGGTAATTTCTCAGTTTCTGTCTCTCTGTCTCTGTCTTTCTGGCGAGTGCATGCTCCCTATAGTAAAAACCTCTCAAAAAAAAAAAAAAAAAAGCAGAAATTTCAAAACAATATTTTTCCACCAGTAATATGTATAAATTTTTAAAAAATAAAAATGGTTATTAAGGGGCCAGCAGGTGGCATGGTGGTTAAGGTGCTAGACTCCCACATGGCTGACCACAGTTGGAGTCTCAGAGTCAGTGGCTTGAGGATCATGCTGGGTGAATGTGCAAGTGTGCCCAAAATTCTGAGAAGAAACTGGAGGAGACGGGACTGCAGTGTGTCCACCACTCATGGGGGATGATTTCTCACTTTCTCCCCTCGCTGTCTCTCTCTGGTGAGCTTAAGCATCCTATGACAAAAAACTAAAAACAACAAAAGATTATTAAAAAAAAAAAATACCAGGCCAGCTGTGGCGTGGTGGTTAAGTGGTTGGATCCCACATGGCCAACAGTGCAGTTTGAGTCCTGGCTCCACTGCTCGGGAGACGTGCTGAATGCATGTGCGTGCATGCCCAGGATCCCGAGGGGAGCCGAGAAGGGGCTACAAAGACGCCGTCCCCTCTGGGGGTACCTTCCTGCCTTCCCTCTGTCTCTCTGTGGTGAGCCTATGTACCCTATGGTAATTTTTTTTTTTTAAAAGAGAGAGATTTAAAAAATACCAACTTGATCTGTCTTTTAAGGCTTTATAATATATATGTCATTTATAAATTATCAAACACTATAAATGAAGATGTTATTACTTACAACCCGTTTACAAAGCATAAAGGCTACTTGGCGTGTGCGCTAGAAGGTGTGTGTACTTCCAGAGAGAGAGGAGAAGAGAAAGTAGCCCCCCATGAGGCGTGGTCACATAGCGATTTCTTCTCCATTTTCTCCTCCTTTTGAGATTCAGGGCACGCATCACATATGCCCAGCATGTTCCTTAAGCTTCCAGGTCAGAACTCCAACTGTGCACTTGGCCATGTGGTATCCAGATGCCTTAATCACCAGACCATGGAACAGGCTCTACTTTAAATTAAAAATTAATAAAAGTCCTTATCTTGCTAAAGAAGGATTTGGGGCAGTCAGTAGAGAAGACACCTCACTCTGTCTGAGGTGGGGACCCTAAGGGTGTCATTACGGAAAGACCGTGGAAGTGGGTAGAGAGGCCCTGGCTTGGTGCTGGTTCAGCTCCAAATCTGTGCCGAGCCTGGCAAATTGCTCTCCACCTGTTACTCTGAAAGTCTTACTGTTACTTCATGGTTCTGCGTCTCCCAGGCCTCTGATCACCCATTATTCAGAATACTGTCAGCAGGGGGCAGGCCCACTCCAGTTTCCATCCTAGCCAGGAAATCTGGAGTGGGTCAAACCTCAGCAGAAAACCCTGCTCCAGCCAGACTTGATCTGAGGCCCCAACTCCCCACAGCTGAGTGAGTGAAGCCCCAACCACTCTGCCAAAATTTGGAAAAAGCCCCTTCCAGGGCCCAGACTCAGATGCCTGGACTTGGGGATGCAGCAGCCCAAGGGTGAGAGTTCTGAGACCTAGACCTTAGTCCTGGCTTGAGCAAACCTCTCCAACCCTGGCCACCCTGACATCACACCCTTCATACCTTGCCAAGCTGCAGGAGCTCCCAGTGGTGGTTCACGAAGGCCAGAATCTCCTCGAAGTCAAAGTACTTCTTCTTACTCTGCACGCCCAGGTTGTAGAGAGCCAGGTGAACCACGTCCACCCTGGGCAGGGGAGCAAGGAGGTGTGGCCAGGTGAGGCAGCAGCCTACCCAGTCTTTTCCAAACCCCCAGCCAGGTCTAGGACTTGAGGGTCAGAGCCTCCTGGGTCCAGGAGAGGGTCAGGGGAAAGGCTGGGACGAGAGCTGGAAATGGAGCTGATCCCAGGCAAAAGAGAGAGGAGGGAGAGTGGGGAGCCAGGAAGGGGCTGGAGTGGGTCTGGGCCAAACCCACACTCTCACCATCGCAGGGGCAGCCTCTCGATGTACTCCGGGCCCTGGTTACACACGGAGCAGAAGAACAGGTAGAACCTAAGGGTGGTTGGGTGGAGAGGGGGGCCTATGGTGGGAGGGGTGCGGATACCCTAGCCTAGTCCAGCCTCCTTGCCCACCCCCCCTCACTGCCCACTCCCTTCCCATAGTCAGCCATCTCCTTCCTGGGGCTGGTGGCCTCTGGAGGTGAGGGAGGGTAAGGATGGGCAGGACAGGGATCAACCTCCCTTCCAGATATCACTGCCCTGGAGTGTGGCTGAGTGCATGGAGTGAGCTGAGCTAGACTGGGCTCTCTCTTCTTCTCTGACAGACAGACAGACACACACACACAACCACACAATCACCAGTGACGCGAGACACCAACCAAAAGACACACGCTATCTGGTTTGATATCCATAACACTTTCCATTAGCTTAACCCCATTGGTTAGAAGTCAGGTCAGGCCATCCATTTCCCTAGTGGCTCCCACAACAACCCTGGGCAGGGGTGGGACACGGACTATCATGCCTCCTTCCTCAGACATGGAAAGAGACAGGAGCTTAGGAAAGGCAGGGATCTGTCAAAGGTAGCCCATAAACCAGTGGCAACTAGAGATGTGTCCCAGCATAGCTGGAGCCTCCCCTACCCTAGACAGCCATGCACTAGCATAGACCACCTGCCTGGGCCCTGGTAGGCAATCTGAAGGAGTTACTGCTGCCATCTCCCTGTTCCTTCATCCCACCCACCCCAAGCCCCAGCTGGACCAAATTAGCACCTACCGGTCTCCAAACATCATGGGCTCATTAAGGCACTGGGTGCAGGCCTCGTGGAACCACTGCCTGCACCGGTAACATTGCAGCATGCGCAGATACCATCTGGAGAGACAGCGGAGCCAGGGTCAGCCAAGCCCACACCCAGCCAGGTGGGAGCCTTCATAGCAGCAGAAGCAGAGAACTCACACTACCATGCACTCGGGCTGTGCCAGGGGACGTCCTGGGAGCCGGGCATATGCTATCTCATTTAAGTTCACCATCTGGTAAAGGATGAGCCATTGACTCCACATTACAGATGAGTCAGAGCTTAAATGGTTTGCTCAAGGCCACTAGGAAGCCAAGTCGTGGATGGTGACTCATATTCTGGTCTCTCTAAGGCTTTGGTGCTTGTCCTGCCAGACCACACAGAGCCCCATCTCCGGACCGCACCTCACACGCTGCTTCCCAAATACCACTGACAGGGAGAGGTTTGTCCGGGAGACTTCATGGGAGAAGAGTAGCCCCTGTAAGCCACCTAGGGGCGAATCACATCTAGTGTTTCTCACCTGGTACTGCATGGACCCTATCATGGCCATTCGACAACTATGCATGGTATTCAAGTGAAGCTAAAAAGGTGTTCCTTTATTTTTTTTAAGAATTATTTTATTTTGGGGCCAGCAGGTGGTGTGGTGGATAAGGGTGCTAGATTCCCACATGGCCAACCATGGATCAAGTCCTGGACCTGGTGGCTTGCTTTCTCACTTTCCCTTTCTCTCTCTCTCTCTCCTCTCTCTCATCAAATAAAGAAAAAAATAACAATAACAAATGGAAATAAATAAATAAATAAATGATAAAAAGAATTATTTTATTTTATTTTATTTATTCATTCATTTATTTTTTAATTTGACCAGAGGGAGACAGAGGGAGAAAGAGAGAGAGAGAGACCACTTGAACCATGGTCAGCCATGTGGGAGTGTCCAGCACGTTAACCACCTTAATCACCACGTCACCTGCTGGTCCCCAGGGTGTTCCCTTAATAACAATCAGTGCTTGGGGCTGGCAGGTGGCATGGTGGTTAAGGGTACTGGACTCCCACATGGCTGATAGAGGTTTGAGTCCTGGACCTGGCGGCTTGCTTTCTCACTTTCTCTCTCTCTTTCTCTCTCTCTCCCTCACTCTGTCCCTCTCTGGTCAAATTAAAAAATAATAATAAATAAATATAAATAATTCTTTTCTAAAAAATTAGTGCTTTGTTTACACGTTGTCAGATGTGGTCCAAGTTAACATACAGATTCTTTAGTCCACTTCAGGCCTATCCAGTCTTCGGGGAACCCCCTATAAGATGCATTCCTAACAGTTATCCATTGCCATCGACCATGGAGAAGCACTGCCTTAATACTGAGAAGGCTTCTGTAAACATTTCTCTGTCTGTTATCCCTTAGATATCCCCTCATCCCTGGAGCTGACGGTAATTAAGCCCATTTGAGATATGAAACTGGTCAGATTTGTCCAAGTTACCCAGCCAGCGGTAAGGAGAGCCTCCAGCTTCCCATTCAGTACTCCAGGGCCCTGAGTCTCTGGTTCTTCCCACAATGTCTGATGCAGTCAGTCCAAGGGAACAGGCTCAACCATCCATGGTTACGTGGAAGTCAAGTCCAGGTAATCAAGAAAGAAGCAAAGTGCTAACCCCACAGCCCAGGGCAAGAAGCCTCTGCATAGCATCCCCCACATGTGAAGCCCCAGCCCCTGCTTGAATAACTCCAGAGAAAAGGATCCTAATATCTCACTAGCAGCCTGTTTCGTCAACTCTGACAATGTAAAGGTAATCCTCACTGCCTGCATCACCAACACCACTAGTAGCAGCTTCCATTTTTTTTAAGAAAGATTTTTGGTATAGGACGTGTGCACTTAATGGAGAGACAAAGAGGACAGAAAGTGAATCACCCCCCTCCCCCCGGGGAGATGGCCACACACAATCCCTTCTCCATTCTCCTCTTGGGAATTGGGGCATGCACCTTGTCTCCCAGCGTGAGTTTCAAGTCTCTGGGTCCAGGACTGGAACCACAGCAGACTACGTGGGAGTCCAGCGATGTAACCGTTACACCATCTGCTGGTTCCCAGCTCCCATTTTTAAAAAGTGCTTCCCAAGTTGGGACCAGCAGTTAGCGTAATGGCTACGTCGCTGGGCTCCCACGTAGTCGACCGTGGTTCGAGTCCCGGACCCAGTGGCTTAAACTCACGCCGGGCATTTGTACGTGCGTGCCCAAGATCCCGAGAGGAGAATGAAGGAGAAGGGATTGCGGCGTGGCCATCCCCCCTGGGGGGTGATTTTTCGCTTTCTGTCTCTCTGTCTCTCTCTGTCTGTCTGGCGAGCGCACGCGCCCTATAGCAAAAAAAAAAAAAAAAAACTCTCAAAAAAAAAAAAAAAAGTGCTTCCCAAGTGCTTGGCGCGCTGTGTGAGCCTTTCTGTGAATTTCCTAATCTATCCTCTTCTCACAGGCACCACTTGAGGAGGAAACTATTAAATGAGAGAACCGAAGTTCGGGACTACTCAGGTAGTAAGCGACAGAGCCAGGACATGGACGTCCTGGGAGAATCTGCACCAAGAGTAGGCCCAGGCTCTCACCTACTCTTCAATACTTCTTCCTTTCCCAGGGCACTCCAAGAAAAGCCCTCTACCTGCTACTTAAGGCCGTCTGGGAAAGTCAGACGCCACCTGGAGCGTGGCCCTCCGCCTTAATCCTTGAGATCTCTTTCCCTAGGCCGGGCCCCCAAAGCCTTACTTCCGAAGCCAGTTCTTCGAAGCCCTGCCTACTCCGGTCCTGTTCCCTCCCCTCTGCCCTAGCCGCCTCGAGACGCTCCCCAATCTGCTCTGCCTCCAGGAGGCCCAGCCTCGGCGGTCCAGCCCTCCAGGCCCGCCCCGAGGCCACGCCCCCGAGGTCACGCCCCCGAAGTCTAGCCTCCGGACACGCCCCTAAGGCCCAGTCCCCGAGACCGGCACTCCAGGCCCGCCCCCTCGGCCCCGCCTCCGAGGCTTGACACTCCAGGCCCGCCTCCTAGGCCCCGCCTCCGAGGCCTAGCACTCCGGACACGCCCCCGAGGCCCCGCCCCCGAGGCCTGACACTCCAGGCCCGCCCCCAAGGCCCCGCCCTCACTACCAGAGTCTCCGAGCTCGCTTCTCGAGGCCCATCCTAACGGCCTCACTCTTCCGCCCGCCCCTCAAGGCTCGGTCCAGGCAGCCTGACACGCCAAGCCCGCCCCTCAAGGCTCCACTCCCGCTGCCTGACACTCCGGGCCCGCCCCTAAGGCCCTGCCCCCGCGGCTGTCACTCCCGCCCGGTCAGGCGCCACCTCCCTAGGCTCCACCCCCGCGGCTGTCACTCTGGACTCGCTCCTCGAGGCCCGCCCCCAGGTCCCGCCTTTGGCTGACACTCAAGGCTAGGTCTTCAATGTCGCTTCCCCTAGATCTGACCATGCACGCCCGTCCCTGTCGGTCCCGGTCCTGTCGCCTGATGCTCCCAGACGTGACCCACCTCCCTAAGACCCCGTCCCCGCGGCCTTACTCTCCGGGCCCGCCGCAGTAGCAGTAGCATTGCTGCTGGTTGGTGCGGTGGGGCGAGTCCCACTCGAGCTCCTCCGGCTGGTAAGACAGCACCATCTTCACGGCCTGCAGCGTTCTAGCGATGGCGCCTTTCTTCAGCGCGCCGCCTTTCTGGGGAGAGACAGGGCCCGAGTCACCGGCCGGAGTCCCATTGCGCGACACGCACCGGCACAGGGCTACCCAGGAAAATGTTGCCCAGGTACCCCGCAGATATTTCAGAAACTGCGAGGAGATTTTTCTCACCTGCCCCCAAACCCATCTGTCCCAGAAGGCTCTCCTTTAATATAACAATATTAATAGCAATGAGCGCTTTAAGTCAAAGTAGCGATTACCAATACTATTGAGAATAGGCGTTTACATGGCTTTTCTCTTTCAATAACAAAGCACCATTTATTGAGGGTCTCCTACTTGTAATATGAAACCTGTGTCCATTTTATGGTTGAGGAAACTGAGGCTCAGGGAGGCCAAGGACAAGCCCTGGCAAGGGGCAGCTGTCTCCAAAGTTCAGGCCCCTGAATTCGGGCTCTGGGATGGGGAGTCAGGCCTGCAGAGGGAGTGTGGCTGCCCCACAGAACGAAGCTGGGGAAGCAGGGACAGGGGAGGCAGGGACAGGGAAGGGTGGAGGGCTCACCCGCACAGCCAGGGCGAAGATGCAGCGTCGGCAGAACCAGGGCGTGAGCAGGCGCCGGCTGGCACTGCCTGCTATGGGGATGTGGCACTGCTGGTGGTAACCTACAGCACAGGAGTGGTGTTGAGTGCCCACGAGGAAGCAGCAGCCCAGGGAGGGCTGCAGCAAGTCCTGGGAGCTCTGCCTGCCAGCTGCCAGGAGACTGGCTGGTGATGCCATTCAGGCTGCCAAGTCAGTGTCCAGGCTGGGGCCTGACGGGCAGCACTGGCCAGTGAGGGAGACACAAGCTCTGGCTTCAGCACCTGTGCCCCGCCTTTCCCACCCGTCTTTTCTATCTAGGAGGGCTATGAACTGCACACCCTCTCCTACCGTCCCAGCTCCCTCAAGGCCACCTCCCTGGGTCCTTACTCAGAGAATGGCCCCCTTTCACTCTGGAACTCCAAGAGAAACAGGAAGCCAGCTAAGGCTGGAGTGATGCCCACCAGGGGCCAGTGCAGGGGATGGGGGGCCCACAGGTCTGAGCCTTCCCAGTGCCAGGTTCATCCCACTCACCCAGGCCACACTTCCCACAGATGAGGATCTCATTCAGTGGTCCCGATGTCTTCCCCAGGCAGATACTGCACCTGGGCTCCTCCCCTGGAACACCAGCTGGAAGAGAGGCCCTCTGAAGTCAGATCTGGCTCATAGGAGTTAGGAAAGTTTTTAAATCACAGTCCAGATGCTAAGCTGCTGCTGCTCCTAGTAGTACTTGCCCGTATAGCACCTAACCCCAACCACTCTGAGGGGCCTGTTACCATAACTCCAGTCTTTTTTTTTTTTAAACAAAAATTATTTAATTCTATTTATCATCATCATTATTATTATTTCATTTGCTACAGAACACACACACTCACCAGAAAGAGACAGAGAGAGAAACAGAGAGAGAGAAAGTGAGAAAGCAAGCTGCCAGGTCTGGGACTCAAATCACCGTCAGCCACGTGGGAATCCAGCATCCTAACCACCATGACACCTGCCGGCCCAACATAATTTCTTAATACTATCAACGAATTCAATTAGTATTCACATTTCCAACTGACTCTTAAATAGAAACATCAACAATTTAAAATTTATTCTTGTGCATCAAGACCAAATCTATGGGATCTTCCAAAAGTTCATGGAAAATGATTATGAAAAAAATTATGCATAGATTTGAAAACATTTTTGGCACCAAAAATAACCTTGTACTTTAATTCCATTTTTTAAATTTCCATTTTTTGAAATCTCCTCATAAAGTCGACATGCAGTGTTTGGTTGCTATGCTATTACAATTGCTTTTAATCTACTGGCCATCTCTTTTTCTTTTCATTTTTTTTATTGTTGTTGAAGAAAAAGTATGTTTTATGTGTTAAAGATTTGTCTGCATATACTAAATACATTTTTATTTGTGCTTCTGTCTTATTTTCCCAGTAGGCTGAAGGTTCTGTAATGGCAGAAATGGTATCTCCTGTTCTCTGTATTCCCAGAACCTCATGTAATAGGAGTTTAGGACATGTTTGTGGAATAAAAGGCGAGGCAGGAACTTTGCCCTTTTTTTTCCAACTATACCCCCAGGGAGGGTAAATCCTCACTGGCTTAATGAAGTGAGGGACCAATAACTACGGTATCCTCAGCTTTATGCTCTCATCCCGGCAGACACTAGGGAGCCACTGTCAGCCCAGGAGGTGTTGTCATCTGACCGGGAAGACAAGCCATTCCCCAGCCAAACACAACAGCACCTTTATAATACACTATGGGCCTGCTATGGCTAAGATGAGCTGTATTTTTCCCCAGCTCATTCCTATGTTTTTCATAAGGGGGTATCTAGGAAAGGAGACCCTCATTGCTTTGGATCTTAGAGTGAGAGGGGCTTGGAGAAGAACCAACCTGCATTGGTCACATGTTCTTAGAGAAAGGGGCTATTTTAAAAAATCCATAGCTGCCTGAGTTCTGTGGCCTCCACTTGGCAGGCTTCTTGGAATCATCTCTTATGGTAATATACTCTGGAAACTGCTTCCCTGTAGCTCAACAGCCCTGGCCTGAGCACTTTACAGGATTATCTCATTTAATCCTCCCAACCACCCTATGAAGCCAGTACTTTCAGGATTTTTCAGGGGAAGAAAGTGAGGCTCAGAGAGGTTGCATGATTTGCCAAAGAAGATGCAGCTTGTAAGTGGCACAGAGCTAGAACTCGGTGCAAGGTCTGCCTGACTCTAAAACTGCCACTTTCCTCCATGCTGCCATGTCTCTTCTCCCATTAGAGCACAGAAGGCAAACAGATTTCTTCTCTCATGATGACTGAGTGACTGGTAGCAGCTGCTTGGAGCTCCATGTTGAAAACACATGAGCAGGAGCCGGCAGGCGGTGTGATGGTTAAGGGTGCTGGACTCCCACATAGCCAACCGTGGTTCAAGTCCTGGACCTGGCAGCTTGCTTTCTCACCACCCCCCCCCCCCCCCCGGCCCCTATGTCTCTCTCTGGTCAAATTAAAATAAATGAATGAATAAATAAAATTAAAAATAAATAATTCTTTTAAAAAGTATTAAAATAAAAAAGAAAATACATGAGTGTTGTCACGGACTACATGTGATGTCTGTCATGTGCACAGAAAAGAAGAATGGTGGCAGCACCTCTGAGGTGCCGTCTCTGTAGGACAAAGTCAGCTCTCTGTGGGCCACCACGGTACCCAGCCTGGCTCCTTCTGTGTCCTGAAAGCTGGTCCAGCTCCATCTAGGCTTATCCATCGTTACCCTGCCTGCTCCATCTCTGCTTTCTTGGTCTTTTCCACACCCCCCACTCCTTGTCCCATGGGTAGAACTGCCTACACTGTATTGAGAGCAGACACTGCTCAAATCCACAGGTGACAATTCAGCTTGCTTGGGCTCCTCCTCGTTCCTAGCCCCAGACTGCCCCAGAGCTCTGAGCAGCAGGACATGAAGTACAGCAAGGAAGCCTAGTCCCGGCTCTGCAGCACCTCGGGGACCCTCCTCCCACCTGTCCTCCCCACTCAGGAGTTATTTTTTTTTTAAATAATTGTTTATTTAATTAATTCCATTTGTTATTACTCTTTTTTAATTTGACCAGAGAGAGACAGAGAGAGAAAGGGAAAGCGAGAAAGAAAGGTCCAGAACTCGAACCATGGTTGGCCATGTGGGAATCCAGCGCCCTTAACCACCATGTCACCTGCCGGTCTCCCTCAATTCTGAGCACTCAAGGGAATGGGGCAGATGTCATAACTGCCATCATCATCCCAAGTGGGCTTAGCAGGGGGTTCATGGACAAGGATAGATGCTAGAAATAAGAGGTGGCAGAAGAGAAGGAAAAAATGAAGGTGGTACCAGAGAAAGATGCAGGAGAGTGGGGGGACCCAAAATTTTAGCAAGACTCACCATGCTGTATGTCCTTCCACAGAACCCAGTATTTGGAATTGTCTTCGAAAGTCACAAGGCAGCTTTGCTTGGAACTGCTGACCTGGGCACAGAGAGGAAGCCACATGAGAAAGTGGCTGGGGAAAGGCAGGCTGGAACATGGCCCCTCTCCCCCACTTTTGTCTCCTCGTGCTCCAGGAATCAGAGCTGGTCTAGAAGGGAACGGAGGGGGGCAGCTCCTGGAGGCGGTGTGTCACTGGAGTTGCACAGTCGGGGATGGGGATAACAATTGGGTGGGACTGTGGAGGGCAGAAGGCCAGCCCAGATGGCCACGGTGACCCTTTCCAACCTGCTTTGGTGTTCTGGGCTCTCAGAGCACTTTGCTAAAGAACTGCTTGGGTGACACTGGCACTAAGGACGGTGCCCACAAGGTGAGCGCCCACTTTCAGCTTTTGGGCATGAGGGACGAGAGAGTAATTCTTCGGCAATCTCCCCCCTCCTGTCCCTGGTCTGAGAGCTTGGCCATGGGGTGAGCAGAGAGATGCCAGGCCTGGGGGCAGGGGCCAGGCAGGACAGTTTACCCTCTTGATCTTCCCGAGGTAATACAGCCCATCTGTCCACCGGCACAGCACATACTGGCCCTCTGTCAGCTTGGACATCAGGTCTTTGAAGTTGTTCTTGGCCTTCGCCAGGGCCCCCTTGTTGGGGAGGTGGCTGGTGGCACCATAGGAGTCCCGAGTCCCTGGATCTGGAGCTCGATTCTCCATCAGCTTCCACTGGCCCTGGGAGAGAGCCAGAACAGGGCCTTTACCTTTCTCTTCCCTGCTCCAGAAAGCCCATCCGAGGATGGAAACTGCTCTTTCTCTGACCTGTGCTATTGGCCAGAGGTGTTATCGGCTTACCTTGTCTTCACGACATGCTATGAGGCAGACTTAATATTCCCCTGTAAGGTAGGGAAGCTGAGGCGTGGCAGGGGAAGTGACTCGTCCACCAGAGGCAGAGCCGTGGCACCATCAGGTGAGGACATACCAAGTAGGTCCTACTCTCTCCACTCATACCTGGCTACTTTCTAGAGAGAATGAATCTGGCCAGCAGTGGGGTGGTGATTAAAGTGGCTAGAACCCACATGATGGACTGAGTAGTTCAAGCCCCGGATCTGGCAGCTTGAATAAAAGAAAAAAATACCAGGCATGGGTGCTGTGTGCCCAAAATCATGGAAGTGGAGGAGAAGGGATTGCCGTGTAGCCATCCCTCATGGGGGGGGGGGGGGTGTTTCCTCATTTTCCTTCTCTCTCTGTCTCTCTCTGGTGAGAGCAAGTGTCCTCTAGCAAATTTAAAAAAAAGAGAGAGAGAGGGGATGGCAGGTGGCATGGTACTTGGGCTGTTGGACTCCCACATGGTTGATGGCAGTTCAGGTCTCATACCTGGTGGCTTGCTTTCTCACTTTCCATCTCTCTCTATCTCTGTCTCTCTTTGGTCAAAAATTAAAATAAATAAATCTATAAATAAAATTAAATTAATAATTCTTCACAATGAAGAGAGATAGAACGAATCTTTCAACCAATTCCAAGCAATATCCCCTGTCCTGTCTGAACCACAGTCCCTGTCTCAGGAGACTGAGGCTTTATTTCTTTTCTTTTCTTTTTTTTTAGAGAGATTTTTGCTATAGGGCACATGCACTCGCCGGAGAGACAGAAAGCAAGAATCACATCTTGGGGGGATGGTCACACCACAATCCCTTCTCCTCCATTCTCCTCTTGGGATTTTTGGGCACACAAGCACACGCACCCAGTGTGAGTTTCAAGCTGTCAGGTGCAGGACTCAAACCAGGGTCGACTACGTGGGAGTCCAGCCATATAACCATTACGCCATCTGCTGGTCCCGTGAGGCTTTATTTCTTAAGCACACTCCAGTTCCTGGGTGGAGGGCCTTCTCCAGGGGAGCAGCTGGGAAGGTTTTACATCCCTCATCCCTACCCTGAGGTCTGTCCAGAGAAAACTCCCTTAGAAAGGAAAATGAAAAACCCTGGGGTGGCTTGTGAACTGGTGTAGACTGGGCCATCTGTGTCTTTTGTAATCCCTTTTTCTGTTCTCAATTAGGGGCTGATTTAATAGAAACCAAGTCTGCGACATTTAAACCAGCTCATGCCTCTACCCAGATGCAAATTTGCTCCAGGCAATCAAGTCATCCCGGTGCCACCCTGTCCACGCTGCTTCTCACCAGCCTATTCAGCATGGGGCTGCCCCAGTCCTTTCTCTCTCCCACCTAAGGGCCCCTCCATGGCCCCCAGAGCCCTCAAGCATCTCAGACTTCCAACAGTGAGTTGCCACAGCCTGCCCATTGCGAGCAGTGACTGCTGCTGTCCATCACTTTTCCATCATTCTGTCCTGGTCTGAGTCCGGGCCTTCCCTTTTACTTGGGCCATTCATTCATTCACTGTTCACATTCCTGAGCTGTGTGCGCACTCACCTATGCTAGGCACCCGCGAGGGGGAATGGTACACCAGACGCCGCTCTTCTGCCTCTCCACGGAACTCTTCCACAGGTCCACCATCCACCAATGCCCTTCTAGAAACTTGTGGCCTTCACTGGTGTTTGAAGCCCTCGTCAACGCCCCCTCCTTCCCTCTCTGGGCTCACCTGGCTCGGTGCCCCTCCGCCCACTCTCCACTACAGCCCAACGCCGCCCTGTCAGTTCCCTGCACTCCCTTCCCGGCTCCTCCCTCTGCTGGCGCTGGCACCTGGGGATATGACTATCTGAAGGCAGGAGAGTCCTGTGCACGTTCCGAGGCCGGGCCGTGTGCTGCTGCGAGCCCGTGTAGGGTGATGCCCACAGCAGTGAGCCAAGGAGTAAGTGAAACTAAACACACGTGCACGCCCGTACGGGGCCCTGCGCGAGCAAGGCACTGCTGGGGTGTGGGCTCCCCAGAGGGCGGCGGTGTGACCACGTCTCCCTCCAGCCCCCTCCGATTTCTCTCTGTTCTCTGGGGCAGCGCTCACAGACACTGGGCAGGGGACTGACGCAGTCTGAACCCCTGCCCTCCTCCTGCCACCTGGTTCCCCCAGCGTTGCGAGGCTCCCATCAGCCCGGCCTGGGGCCAGGGCTGAGCCGCGGCAGGTTCACAAACTGACACTTCCTCCCCCGCTGCGCCTTTGGGAGCCCGCCCGGTCGCCGCGCCCCCTCCCTGGCCGGGCGGGGGCCCCCGGGTGGCGGCCCCGCACCCCCGCCTCCATCCTCCCGGAGCGGGCCCCCGCGGGCTGTGATTGGCTGATTCAAACCCATCTGCAAAGAAATGCCTGTTTGCGGGTTCTCGTCGGCGTCCAGTTCAAATCCACGGCACCCGGAGCGCGGGGCCGGGAGGGGGCAGGAAGCGAGGATGATTCATGCCGGGGCCTCTCCCAGGGCGGCCGTTGGCTTTTTTAAAAGGGTGTTTAGGAGTGGGGGGAAAGCTTGCAGAAGTAGCCCCCTCGGGTTCAAGCGCTTCTCTCCTCTGTCGCTCCGACGCCGAGACTCCCCCCGTCCCAGTCCTGCTGCAGCCTGACTTCGGACGTGAGCGAAATCCCAAACGCGCCCGTCTGTCCTTCCTCCCTCCCCAACTGGAGCAGTGAAGATCGGGGCAAGGAAGGGTGACCTGTCACCCACGCCCCGAACGCCCAGCCCCAGCCCCTGGGCGCGCGGCTGCTCAGGGTCCCAAACCCTCGGAGGCTTTCGAGCCGCCACAGTTCCTGAGAGTTCCCAAACGGAGGGACTGGCGGGCAGGGTGGCGGCGAGTCCCCGGCCCCGGCCGGCCGCCCGCAGCGCCGGACTTACCGCGAGGCTGCGCGTCCGCCGGTCCCACTTGGAGTCTGGCCACCGGGCGCATCGGCGGCGGCGGCTGCGCTGGGCCGGCAGCTGCCTGGCCGAGTGTCCGCCCGTGGGGCCGGGGTCGGGGTCTCGGCGGGGGCGGGGCGGGGCGGGGGCGCCGGGGAGGAGGGGGCAGGCGGAGGAGGGAGGGGCCGGGGCGCTCAGGAAGGGGCCCCCCGCGCGCGGGGGCGCCATCTTTTTCGCGTTTTCCCGCGAATTATTGACGTCCCGCTTATGTAATTAGCCGAGGCCGCGCGGGCCTCGCCATTGGAGCCCGCGGCCGCCGGGCCCCGCAGCGCCGCCCGCCAGCCCCGGCGCCCGCCCCCGCCCGCCGCAGGCGCGCATCCTCCGGGCCGCCCACAGCGCGCCCGCGCGCCCAGCAGCGCCACGCGAGCCCGGCGCACGCGGGCGCCCGCACACACGGAAGCCCGGCGCGGCACACGCACGGGCTCACACGCTTGCCGAGGAAACGCACCGTTCTGTGCCTACGGCACTGGCTTACGGCTGGCGGGGACACACGGCAGGGCGCGCAGACACACAGGCACAGCAGACGCAGACTCTGGAAGACCCAAACGGGAGGCGCAGCGTTCACACACAGCACCTTGCACTTAGCGTAGACGTTCCACACAGACACAGCACAGCATGACACAGAAAAAATGCACGACACACAGTGCACACAGCACAGACACAAGTGACCACAGAGCACATCATGACACGGGCACACGATAAAGGAATTACTTGCACACACAGGGCATGGACATACATACTATACACAAGGCTAGAGAGCGTGTGCCGCTTGGACACGCAAAAGAACGTGTAATTAATAGAGAGCCGTAACACGGTGACCGCGCAGACGCACAGAGAAAGAGTACACTGGTGACAAATTACACACAGACAAGCACAGAAATACTGCCTGAGATCCATCATAACATCATATAAATAACTGGCACACAATGGAAAACAAAATACACAGTCACAGAAATAGCAGAGGCAACCCATCATCGGTGTGGTCCCTGCCCTGGGTAGAGAAGCAGATGTGTGCACCCCCCACACACACACCTGGGTGGCAGAGGTACAAAACACCCATCCTCCCTCCCCCACATCCTTCCCTCAGCCCCCCAGCCCCACCTGCTCCACCACACTCTGTGGACACCTCTAGAAGGCGAGGGAGTGTCTGCATTCATGGGTGCGGCCAGTGGCACAAGTTCCCCCAGAGCCTTTCCCATCCACTGTCCAGGTGCCCATGGCTCGGCCCTCTGTCTCCTGTCCTTGGCATGGTCGATGAGTCCTCCCATGTCCTTGGTCCCCTCCTTGATCTTGCTGCCCCTTCCTGCCTTACTGCCTCATTCTGGGTCCTTGAGCCCAGGCAGAACTCCGCAGTTCGTCATGACTACCTGCCCCCCCTCTGCCTGAGCCTGGAAAGAAAGCTGGACAGCAGCCCTATCAGTGAGGGTCTCCCAGTCCCAGAGAGCAAATCTCCAGGTCCCCAAGGGGCCTGTAGGAATGTGCTACTTTTCCATATTCTGCCAAGATGATGTCCAGCACAGGCAAGAATGATGACACAGCTTCTGAGCTGGCCGGGGCCTGCCTTTAGGACGCCAGGACAGGGATGACAGAGGAAAGTACTCCCCCTTGGGTTGCAAGTGGCAGCTCCATCCATTACTAGCCATGGGCCCCTGAATGTGTCACTTCCACTCTAAGCCCATTACTAGCCATGGGACCCTGAATGTGTCACTTCCACTCTAATCCTCAGACTGTGGAGAGGGCTAGAAGTCATGTACGCAAATCCCCCGGCGTCTCATGGGTATGCAGCAAGTGATTATTGTACTTGGCCAAAAAATCTATATTCACTGAATGTTCCCGTAGGGTCTAGAACTGGGGGTTGCAGGTCACACAGGTGGGTAGGAAACAAGGAGCCTACAGGAGACAAGGAATATGTGTATAAATAAGAGGGACTCGGGCAGTGAACGGGGTGAGGAATTGAAGAGGCCTGGCTTCAAGTCTAACTCTCCCCGTGAGCCAGTGTGCAGTAGCCTCTCTTTAGGCCCTGTGTCCTCATCCGTTCAAGGGGGAAAAGGACGGTGATAATACTACCCCACTTCACAGTGCCATTGCATAATGAAGGTTAAAACGAGATCGTGAAGGAGCAGAGGTTTTTGTAAACTATAAAATGATATGCAAAATATGACGTCGTTAAAAGCTACAAAACAGGAAGTTACAAATGCTACAAGAAGGTATAGTGTCATTGGTGGTGGTTTAGAGGCCAAGTTTCAGGGGAAAGGTGGCACTTAGATAGGATGTAGAAATAGGGAGGTGGGGGGCCCGCAAGTGGCATGGTGGTTAAGGCACGGGACTCCCACACGGCTTACTGTGGTTTGATTCCTGGATCTGGCAGCTTGCTTTCTCGCTTTCTTTTTCTCTGTCTCTCCACCTGTCTGTCTCTCTGGTGAGCACATGTATCCTATGGCAAATTTAAAATAATAAAAAATAAGATTAAATAAATAATAATAATAAAAAGAACTAGGGATGTGGGTATTCCAGGTAGAGGGAATTTATTGGACTGATAAACAATTCCATTAAAAAAGAAATACACATGGCATAATGGTTACGTTGCTGGACTCCCACATGGCTGACCTTGGTTCAAGTCTTGGACCCTGTGGCTTGAAACTCACACTGGGCACAAGACAAAGATACCAGGAAGAGAATGATGGCCATCCCCTCAAGAAGTGATTTCTCACTTTCTAATCTGTCTCTCTGGTGAGTATACACACCTTATAGCAAAAATCCCTCTTAAAAAAAAAAAAAAGAAATACACAGAGGATATCAACAGGCAATTCACAAAAGAGGAAATCTAGGGAACCAGCAGTTAGCATAATGGCTATGTCGCTGGACTCCCACGTAGTCGACCGCAGTTCACATCCCGGACCCGGTGGCTTAAAACTCACGCCGGGCGCGTGTGCGTGCATGCCCAAGATCCCGAGAGGAGAATGGTGGGGAAGGGATTGCGGCGTGACCATCCCCCCGGGGGGCGATTTCTCACTTTCTGTCTCTATGTCTCTCTCTGTCTGTCTGGCGAGCGCACGTGCCCTATAGTGAAAACCTCTCCAAAAAATAAATAAATAAATAAATAAATAAATAAATAAATAAATAAATAGGAAATCTAAATGGTCCAATGTATGAAAAGATGTTCGACCTCATTGGTCGTGTGAGAGATGCAGGAGAGGAACCCCCATACACCATTTCACCTCCCCAGTCTGGGAAGAGTGAGAATCTGTCAATATGGGGCTGCCACGTGGGGACGACGTGGCATTGCTGGAACCTCGCACACCACTCATGGAGATGGAAGTTGACACAACGACTTTGGAAAGCAGTTTGGCAACACCCAACAAAGCTGAAGATGCTCGTATCTATGATTCAGCATCTCCTGAATCACTTTGTGTATAATTGTGAAAAGTTAGAAATGGGGTTAATTGTCCACCAAGAGCAGTCCAGATTGCTAAATTGTGATCTATTCACACAATACAATAATATGCTGGGAATAAAAATAAATTAAGGTCAGGAACCTCAACAGAGGCAAATCTAGGAGAAAAAAGAAAAAACAATATCAAGCTGTAGAGTAGGTACGGTGTGAAACATTCAGAAATATGCTACCTATGCATTTCCAGGGTGACAGCAGGCAGTAAAGATATGGAAATGCAAGACCCCAAATTTAGGAAAGTAGTGACCTCTGGGGAGGGAGGGGTGGGAGTGAGAGCAGAAAGAAGCATACATGGAATTTAATTACATCTGTAATGTTTCATTTCTCAGAAAAACATGAAAAGACCTGAGGCAAATATGGCAAAATGTCAAGTTTTGACAAAGCTGAGTAGATGGTCCGTAGTTATTCTCTCTGATCCTTCTCCTTCCCATGTCTAAATCTTTTCATCTATTTTCTGCATCTTTGAAATGTTTGGTAATTTATTTTTTTCTGGAGAGGTTTTTGCTATAGGGCGCATAGCTCGCCAGAAAGACAGAGAAACAGAAAGCAAGAAATCACCCCGCAAGGGGGATGGCCACACCGCAATCCCTTCTCTCAGGATCTTGGGCACGCATGCACACGCGCCCGGTGTGAGTTTAAGCCACTGAACCACAGCCGACTACATGAGAGTCCAGTGACGTAGCCGTTACACCAACTGCTGGTCCCGAAATGTTTGGTAATTTTTTAAATGGGAGGGGTAGAGACCGCAGCAAGGTAGGCGGAGGAGGTTTGGGTGATGGTACCACCTGTTGGGTGTGCAGGCTGGTTTCAGCTCACAGTGTCTTCTCCTGTCGGCTACTGGTCCTCCTCCTTGTTTCAGACTTGTCACAGTTTGATGAGCCAGGCTTGGCAGGATCAGGTTTGTTTTGCTGGCTGGAAAATGAAGTTTGGATAGGCAGAGTGATTTCCCAATGCCACATACGAGAGGGAGTCAGAGCAGGCCCTCGCTCCCTGCTGTGTCTCAGCACCTGCCTATCAGGAGAGACCACCAAAAGCCAAAGAACCCTGAGAGACAGTCTCTTTGCTTGCAAAAGTCCATCTGACAGGCCCAGCTTCTGTGGCCCAGGTGATAGTGTACGGATCCTCAGTGCTAGAAGCCACATGGCTGATTGTGAGATTGAGTTCAAATCTCGAGTTGACACAAAACATGATGGGCCCATGTCCAAGATCTGATTGTTTGGACGGCTGAGAAAAGGGAATCATACACCCTCTGGCAAAAAAAAAAAAAAAAAAAAAAAGCCACTAACGTATATTGAGAAGGCATAAGTTCATTTCAGAAATATTGTAAATATTGTTCAAGGACTTAACAAGTTAGCATATATACAAAGCAGAACATGCTTTCCATGAATGTGAATAATTACTGGGTCGTAGGAAAAGTCATGACGCATGTTTGCATAGAAAAACACATCATGACTTTCCTGACGACCCAATATTATGGTAATACAAGTTTTGGAAATAATTATTATGTAATAATAGCAATTGGATGGGCATATGTCTCATTGCCTGAGTTTGGAGGTCAGTTTATAACGTCCTCAGCATGGAGGTGCTGAGATTTTGAATTATAGTAGAAAGCGCGGTTGTTAACACCACTTAAAAAAAAAAAAAGGGTTGACAGGGTCAGGCTGTGACCTGTTGAAGTGCCTGTGGCCTTGGTTAGCCGCCAAGCCATAAACACCTTTACCTGTGGCTTTTGTGGGGACATGAGGGAAGTTCTGTCTGCACTCTCTGTGAGCCCAGGACGGATAGAAAAGAGAGCCTTACCCAATCACAGGAGACCCTATCATGCCCCAGCCCATGCCTGCCACCCAACCAGGCACGAGTCCCTTCCCTTCTCTGAATTTTAGTTTCCCCATCTGTTAAAAATAAAGTGATGTTTTATTTGCTTTCAACACTCAGCAGCTGTTTGGAAAACATGCTGTGGGCAGGGTGTGTTAGGAACGGGAGTGTGTAGTGCAGATGAGCAAGGCGCAGCCTCTGGGGCCAGCTGCAGCGGTGCAGCAGTAACACTGCCCTGCAATGCTGGACCCACACGTCCGGGTCCCTAGCTCCCAGCACGAGGTCTCCCTGTACACACAGGTTACACGTGTCCGTGACTCAGGCTGGCTGGGCCTGAGGGTGGATCACAGGGGAAGACCCTGTTGGGAGCACCTCTCTCTCTCTCTCTCTCTCTCTCTTTTAGAATTATTTTTTATTTAACTTTATTTATCCATTTATTTATTTATTTTAATTTGACCAGAGAGGGATAGAGTGAGAAAGTGAGAACGCAAGCTGGCAGGTCCGGGACTTGAACCACAGTCGACCATGTGGGAGTCCAGTGCCTTTAACCACCATGCTACCTGCTGGCCCCGGCACCTCTCTTTTCTCATTAAAAACTAAGTAAGTTTTAAATAATAAAAGAGATGCAGCCTTTGGCCTCATGGAGCTTCCATTTGGGGTTGACAGATGCTGACAAGTGGGTTCGAGGGGACAGACACACCAATGGGAGATTGTGATGGGGTGTGAAGAGGTGGGGCTATACCTTGGTCAGTTGTGTGATCCAACTAGTAATACTGGAATTGTGGTTGATCCAGGTTAATCTGGTGTATTTTATGCCCATGCTGGTTCCATGGTGTGGTAGTTACTCATTGCTCAAGAGAAGCCAGATCTCACATGGCGACCACAGTTTGAATACCCAGCCCAGTTGGCCTGAATACATGCCCGGTATGAGCATGAGTGCCCAGATCCGGTGAGCTGGAGTACTGGAGGAAGGGGAATCCAGCATGACCAGACCTTGTGGAGGGTGGTCATCTCTCTCTCTTTCTGTCTCTTGCTCTCTCACACGAGAGAAAGGTGTGTGTATGCGCACACACTATCATTATCACGAATAAAGAAGAGGAAACATATGCAAAGCCAGTGCCCACCCCACTGCCCTACTCTACCTCCTTTGCTTTGTGATTGGAGGACAGTCGTGATGATCACCAGGGTGGACAGGGCACACCACATGCTAGTTACAGCCCAGGGTTTCCCGCTTATACACGAGGAAGCAGGTACATGTGGCAGAGCTGAGCCAGGAAGCCAGGCAGCCTGGGCCCACAGCCTTCCTCTACAAGGCACTCTGATCTCTCCTGCCCTCCCACAGCAATGCCGCAAGGAAGCAAGGAGGGGTTATGCCTCGTCCTTATGTAGGTGATGGAGACTGAGGTTGAGGGGGTTAAGGGATGAGCCCCCAGCAGGGAAGTTATACACAAGGCTCAGTGCCAGGAAGTCACAACCAGACACCCTCCACGTCAGGTTGTCCCACTTCTCATTTCAGATGCGGAAACTGCCACCTGAGATGAGAAGAAGATGGCAGGAAAGACTCACTCCAGGTCAAAGGCAGGGTCAGTAGATGAGCCATAGTTGGATCAAGGTCTCTTCCCCTTGCTCAGGGGTATATGAGGGCACTTCAGAAAGTTTGTAGAAAATGAAATTAAAGTGTAAATTTATCTCAGTGTAAAGAAATTTGAAATCCAAGCATGATCCATGCATAATCCATGTTTTCCATGACCTTAATGAAGACCCCTCAGATGCAATGTTGCTTCTGTGAGATCACCAGCAAGCCTCTTGAGTCTTTCTATCTTAAAATGATTTGAAAACACTTCTGATGAGTGTTCTGTGAAGTGAGAGTCTCGTGAATTTCCAAGGGAATTCCTACCTGCTCAGAGTGGCTGTGAGTCTCTCACCAGAATTCTATGGCTCTTTAAAGATAATCTTCATTCTTCTGCTCTCAGCGGCAGCTCTCAGATCTGGTCTCTCTCTGTTGTCTATTCTGTGCCTCAATCTCCTGTCCTAATTTGGGGCAATAGCTCTGAGAGGTTGAGGTGAGACCACTCAGCTTTGCGTCTTTATGTGTAACTGCACCTGCTAAGAGTACAGTTCAAAGTCCCAGATGCCTCCAGCCACAGAGAGGAAACATCTGAGAGGAGCTGCATGGAGGGAGATACCCTGGGAGCTGAGAGTGCTTCCTCCCAGGAGCAGTCCAGACTACTAGGGTCTGGGTCCCACCTCTAAGTCTTTGGTTGGCCAGAGTATGTGTGTGGTGGCTGGAGGGAGTGGTTAGAAGACGATGGGAAACCAGAGCAGTCAGCATTCAAGAAGGAGGCTCGGAGGAGTGAGGTGGGGCTGGGGGCAGGGGTAGGGGGTGGGGTGGCAGGCATAGTTCGTATGGACATTAAACCAAAATAGAGAGATGCCAAGGCCGCTAGGCAAAATAAAGGGAGTGGGGGAGACCCTGCATGAGGCAGACCTCTGCAGTAGGGGCTTACTCTGGGCAGGGCACAGGGAAAGCAGAGGACAGGCTCAAACCATGAGTAAGTTATTCACTCACCTTCCCAGCCAGCCCCTGCATCTGGCAAGGTGATTTTGGTGTGACCGTGGAGTCACATCCTTGTCTGCAGACAGGAGGTGACCCAGTGTCAGCTTGAGTGTTTCCCATTCCAAGAGCTGGTCCATCTGGCCTGCAGTCATCCCCTTGGAGAATACTAGGAGACCCCACTCTAGGCCACTCCTCTGGGATGGTTAATTGTATCTGTTGACTTGGCTAGACTGTAACACTGAGTTATTTGACTAGACATCAATCTAGGCAGAACAGTGAAGGGATCTTACAGACGTGGTTAACATTTATCACAGGCTGATTTAAAAAAAAGGGGGGGACTTACCTTCAATGGCATGGGTGGGCCACTGGCCATCAGTTGACAGCATTAAGAGTAAAAATTGAGGATTCCCAGAGACAAAATTCTGCCTTGAAATGGCAGCATTAATTCTTGCCTGAGGTTCCAGACCTCTGGCCGGCCCTAAAGAGCTTGGATCTGCCAGTCCTCATATGATATGAACGAATTCCTTAAAATAAATACATCTCTTTATAAATAAACATATGCACACGTGTATCCCCTGTTGGTTCTGCTTCTCCAGAGACTAGCTAATACAGCCTTCTTCACAGTCTTGGCAAACAGAGCACTGATCAATTGCCTCATAGCTCCTTTCCTGAGCAGCTAACGACAAACGTGCAGGTCTCTGTCACTGCTCTCCCTGGCCTCTGTTCGTAAATGCCTGCATGCCGCCTTCAGCAGACCACACCAGTGGCTTTTTCTTCAGTCTCCTTTTCCACACTGGTGACCTTTAAAAGGCCAGAAGGGCCTAAATGGGAAGGGAATCTCCTTCTTCACAAGGACAGCTTGGTGGCAGCCTGAGGAACCGAGAGGGCCGGGACTCAGCAGCGAGACGCAGACAGGAGATTATGCCAGGCTTTGCAGGGTCCAGGCAGCAGTCGGGACAGCTGGCTCTATCTGCTGTGAGAGTTCTCAGGCCTGGAGGGGAGAGGCTGTACCTGCATTTTCGCAGCATCCCAAATGATTTTCCTGGAAGAAACTCCTTGGTCAGGGTCTACAGCACTGTGGGAGGTGCTATTTCCTACCAGCTCTGCAAACAGGATGGAGATCTATGGTCCTATATCAGTTGGGATTCTTGATTATGAGCAACCAGGGCCGACTCTGTCCATCTTAAGCAAACAGGGGACTTAACTGGAGGACAGTGAGGACTCACAGAACTGTAAGAGGCTTGGACAAAGTGAACCACCAGACTCTAGCCCAGAGAAGGCTGCAGGCACAGCCTGATTTAGAGTTCTCTACTGAGGGTGATCTGCAAGGGTCACCACTCTCTCAAGTTAGCTCCAGCCCAGCCTTTGTGGCACTGTTGGTGGCATGCAGATCTGTAGTGCTGGAAGCTGCATGGTGACTGTCGTTCAAATCCCCGGCCCAGTCGGCCCGAAACATACCAGGTTCCTGTGTAAGTGTCCAAGATCTGCTGATCAGGAGGGCTGGAAGAAGGAGATGATGGCGTGACCAGATCCTGTGGAGGGTGCTCTTCCCTCCTCTCTCACTTTCTCTCTCTCTCATGCACATGTTCTGTTATGCACAAAGACCCAAGAATGCATATCTGATTGGCTGAGGTCGAGTCTCACATGTTCACTATTTAGGCAGCAGGGGAAACTGAGGGAGGCTCTGGCTCCACTAGGCTTTCACAGTGATGGTGGCTGTGGGGGTGTGTGCTAGCTTTTTCCTTCCTCAATACGGAGAATTCCTCCAAAATGGAAATTAGAGTTCTTAGGTAGGTGTAGATGCTGGACCTATTATGGGTGACAGTTAAATCTCTGGATTTAGGAGCAGCAGATGGCATAATGGCTATGCCGCTGGACTCCCATGTAGTCAACCGCAGTTCGAGTCCTGTGGACCCGGTGGCTTAAACTCACACTGGGCACATGTGCGTGTGTGCCCAAGATCCCGAGAGAAGAATGGAGGAGAAGGGATTGCAGCATGGCCATCTCCCCTGGGGGGTGATCTCTCACTTTCTGTCACTCTATTTCTTTCTGTCTTCCTGGTGAGCACACACACCCTATAGCAAAAACCACTCCTAAATAAATAAACAAACAAACAAACAAACAAACCTCCTGGAGCTATTCCCAACTTAAGCCAATAACAGTTAGATGGTTTTACTTACAAAGGGGCAAGATAGCGAGGACAGAACTTGGGACCTGGAGTGGAAAACCCACACTACCATTTGCTGGCACTGGGACTCTGGGCACATCATCTGATCTCTATGAGCCTCTATTTCCTCCTCTGAAAAATGGAGACAGTCACGACACCTTCAGCTCACAAAATTGCATGTGAAAACAGTAAACTTTCAAGCACTTTGAGCCCTGAGGATGGCGGGGATGGGACACTCATGTCTGAGGCAGCTTCTCGTCTTGGTGCCAACTCAAGGCTGGCCTCCAGCAAATGTCCAGTAAGTGTTTGCTGAGTGAAGGAATAAACAGCAATTGCTATCATCATTCGAACTTGACCATCAGCTTTGTGGGAAAAAAAGGGCAGACACTGTTGGACCTCAATTTAGGTTTCACAAGCTGAAGCCTCACAAATGAGCCTGTATCTTTTTTTTCTTAAAAAAAACAGCCCGTTCGACGTTTTCATTTTAATATGTGAAAACTGGCTACTTGTCTCAGGGAGAGTTTATGGAAAAAAAGCTTCCAGCTGGCTTTGGGGCAACCCATAAAAATGTACTGAAAACTCTGGTTAGAAATTAGGAGATGCTGGAGGATGGAGACTAGTGACGCCATAGGCCCTGGTGAGGCCCACTGGGTCTCAGCAATGAGCTCTCTGGGCAAGAGGATGTGCTGTGCATTCCTTCCTGGTTCCTATTCAGAGGACGGGGCCCAGAATCTGTTAAAGAGAAACCACAGCTTTCAAATACCAGACAGACATATCTTGAACAGAGGCAGTCTGTGATTCAAACCGTTTCAAAGGGCGTGGTGGAGGGAAGGGTTTCCGAGAGCTTGAACTGAAGCAGCTAATCAGAATGCCAGCTTTCTAAATCCTATCCCTTCCTGGTCTTAAGACTGATCTCTTCCAAGAAGCACTCCTTGGTAACCCCAGCCCATCACACAACTCCTAGCCTTAAACCCTCCAGGGTCATGGCCCCATCCTTGCAGAGCAGCTAAGCATTGGGCAGAGAGAGCTCACATGGCCAATCAGGATGGCGTCCCAGCCCCAGTGACTTGAAAAGCATGCTGGATATGAGCACCCATGCCTGACCACCCTGGACCCTGGTGGGGCAGAGAACTGTAGGGGAAAGGATTGCAGTGTGGCCAGGCAGGCCCCAGTGGGGACAGGGGTTGGGGAGAACTGGCTTTTTTTCTCTCTCTCTTTCTCATATGCACACAAAAAAACATCCAAAGGTGCCTGCTAGCTCTGGATCAAGTTCAGTCTCCTAGCTTGGCATATAAGGCCCTTGGCGATTTGGCCCCTTCCTGCCTTGTGACCTCACCTCATACTCCACACTCCTACCTTTTGACCTAGCTGTACCAGATGACCTTCAGCTCCCCTTGTCCCCTCCATTTAGGCCTCGGGGCCTCTTGCCTTGGCTGGGATTGTTCTTCTTCTTTAGATGCTGTTAACTCCCAAAGCTCAGCTTAGTCTCCGGGGTTAGGAGGTAGTTGGGTCTCCCAGCCTGGGTCAGGTGCCTTACCTGGGGCTCCCAGAGTGCCCCGTGTTCCCTCTCATCACACTTACTGCAACAGTCCATTCACTCACTTGCCTTGGCCTGACCCCTCCCCTGGGTGCTTTGCTCCTCTACCCTCAATAGCAGGCCTGGCCCAGTGAAGACTGCTCATTTTCAAGCCCCATACTTCACACCTGGCAGATTGGAATACTTGGGAGCTGTAAAATGCTGATGCCTGTATTCTCATCCTCAGAGTTTCTGGTTTAATCGGTTCTGAATATGGTCTAGGATTAGGTGTGTGGGTGCTCCCAAAGTGGTTCTTACATATTGCCAAGGTGGTCCCACTGTAATTTATAGCAGGTGACTAGGGACTCACTTGGCCCCCCTATCAGGTAGTATGAGCGCACCACCCCACTGTATTTGCCGAAAGCTGTGTTGATAGAAAACTGTCCATCCATTTCTTTTCTTTTCTTTCTTTCTTTCTTTTTTTTTTTTTTTTTTTTTTTTTGAGAGTTTTTTGCTATAAGGTGCATGCGTTTGCCAGAAAGACAGAGAGGCAGAAAGCGAGAAATCACCCCCCAGGGGGGATGGCCACACCACAACCCCTTCTCCTCCATTTTCCTCTCGGGATCTTGGGCATGTACGCACACGCACCCGGCCTGAGTATAAGCCACTGGGTCTGAGACTCGAACCACGGTCAACTACATGGGATTCCAGCGACATAGCCATTATGCCAACTGCTGGTCCCAACTGTCCATCCATTTCTCTGGATCAGCAGTGCTAAGTAGTTGTATAATCCTCCCCAGGCCCCACCCAGCCCTTGTGCCTATTGGGAGAGACCACCTACAACATGGTCACCTGGCAGAAAGATGGCGGACTGGGCCCCACCCCAAACCAAAGAACATGACCTGGGACCCTGCACTATAATCATGCTATCTAATGGGTCTGTGCTCAACAAAGTGCCTCAACTCCAAATAGCCTAAAGTCAGTCGAAAACTCCTTGTGGTTGGCAAAGCCAGGGAGAGAAGTTTAAAGTGAAGAAGGGCCTCAGGGAGCCAGGGAGGGATTGGAAATTGATGTGGCTCTTGCCAACTCTTGTCCTGTGGGAATGTGGGCCCCAGATTGTCAAGTCCTTTTTTCTTTTAGAGAACCACCAACATCTGGATTTTTAATGCAAAATCTCTTGTTTAAAGTTGATAGTTAATTTGAACAATTTAGATAGACCGTTCAGGCCAAACAAAGCTCGCCTGTGGACTGCATTCAGCATTTGCTATAACACCCCTGCACCCCCACCCCCCAGTCCTGTCCCAGCAACCCCTGCGGCTAGATTATGCGAAGAGTAGCCAGCTTGCCTTCCCTTGTCTCCCACTCTCTTCAGGGCTGCTCTTCTGCTTTGGGATTCAGGCCAGCATGGAGCGAGGGAGGACAGGAAACCACCCCTGAGACTTGTGCTGTACGTGCAACCAGAGGCTGTTTGGGGACATCACTCCTGTATTTGACAGTGTTTACCCCAGGCCAACTAATTAGGAAAAGACCTCTCTGGTATTAGGGTCTACGATAGCTTAGTTTAGTACTTTTTTTTTTTTTTTTTTTAAAGAAATTTACTATACAATATTTATTTCTATAGTGAATATGTTTAAATATAGGCTAGTCAGTTAAAAATTAAATTACATGGCAGATATTCTATTTTAACATTTAAAAAATTTGCAGGGACTGCATGCTTGCTGGAGAGAGACAGACAAAGAGGTGGGAAAGTGTGTGAAAAATAACCTCCTGGGGGCATGGCCATACTGCAATCTCTCCTTCTCCATTCTCATCTTGGGATTTTGCACACACATGCACACGTGTCCAGAGTGTTTTTCAGGCTGCTGGGTCTAGAACTTGAACTGTGTAGTTGGCCAGTCACCTAAACCACCACACCACCGTTTGGCCCCTCAATTATAATTTTACTCAACATATTATTTATTTATTTTTATATATATATATATATATATATATATATATATATATACATATACATATATACATACATACATACATATGAGGTTTTTGCTATAGGGCGCATGTGCTCACCAGAAAGACAGAGACAGAAAGTGAGAAATCACCCCCCTGGGGTCACTCTGCACATGTGCCCAGCATGAGTTTAAGCCACCGGGTCGGGGACTCAAACCACAGTCAACTACATGGGAGTCCAGCGACATAGCCATTATGCCAACTTCTGGTGCCATACATATAAAATATTAAAAACTTACTATGTTTATGAGTGATCTAGGCTTCCCAAAGATTTTAGAATTGTATTAAGTAAAGATAAGTAGGCTATATTGTATATGGAATATAATAAGGCGAGCTATAAATCTGTAAGGGCAGGCTTTATGTCTTGCTTTTTAATGGATTCGTTGTGTTCAGTTCAGTGTATGACTTTAATCTTGCCTTGAAATTGGCATGTTAGTGTCTTATGGACAATGTGAACTACCTGGAATCAAGTTTTAGGTGCTAGAAAACTCAGAGAGCCTCTTGTCGCCAACCCCCAGAAAGCATAGGGCCTCAAGGTCTGTGCTATAGGTACCTCTCTCATTTCTGGGTTCTTCTGACCTTTCCAACTTCTGTTTTCCATTTGCCACTCATCACATGATCACACCTGTAAAATTTTATTCTCCTGCATATCGAGTAAAGAAGTTAACTGCTTTCTGGAATAAGGCATGCTATAAATAAATAAGCCCATAAAAATAGTAAGTGCTCAAAAAAAAAAAAAAGGTGATTGAATAACTACTACTTGAATGATTCATTTTGCGGTCCCACCCAGGGCCTCACTCAGAGCAGGTGTTCAGGAAGCAAAGGGCAAGATGATAGAGTACAAAGTGGTGGTGGAGAGATGGAGAGATAGTGGCCTTGTCATCTCCTAGTGACTAGGGCCTTCACCACACCACTGAGCTCTCCTTAGTCTCAATGTCCTCATCCGCACGATGGGGACCATCTCAGGACCCAACTGGTCAGAGTTGGTGGAAGGACTGACTGAGATCACGCATGGAAGCTGCCCAGTACCTAGCAGCCTCTGAATGAGTGGCAGCTGGGATTATTTTAATGTGAAAACACCTTTACATAGAAATGTCACCGGTTACCAACCTCATAAATAAGGTGTGCAGCATGAGCAAGGGCAGTCTCCCTCTGCTCAAGCCTGGTAGGATCTGACAAAGAAACCACATGCACCCTCTGGCTGGATAAAAGAGAAAGGCATTCTGGGAAACTCCTTGTCATAGGTCTCTGCTTCCCACACCTGGAGTCACCCAGGTTACAGCAGTGATGACAGATGGCTCCTTGTGGATGTAGCTGACCTGTCACTCTTCCCAGCGTGCTCAGGTACTGAGACTCTGTCCTGCTGTCCCTCATCACTGGATCCTTCAGCCCTAGCCTGAACATCCCTTTTATGGAAGCCTCTGGCGGTTTCCTGCAAGTTTCCCAGCCCCTTCCCTAGCACTGACTGGCCGTCTCCTGGAGCTCCTTTAAGGAAGTAGATTCATCTTGAACAATTCCTTGGCCTTTCTGTTTGATGGATGTGTGCACACATGATGTGGTGTGGGAGGCATGGTCAGACAGGGCTGGATGTAGTGTCCAGGGGCCACCCCTCACACCAGGTGCCCTGTCAGGAATGCAGCTCTCTAATGCCACACAGGGAGAGATCCTTATGGTGAATTTGAGGTCTCCCCAAGTGCCAAACATTTATTCTGTAGGTCCACTCCGCGGTCCCAGACTCGCATCAGGGATAACTGGGAGCCTGTCATGAATGCAAGTGCTCTGGCTCCACCCAGAACTACGGAATCAGCCTGGGGTGGGCCCAGTGCCCTGTGTTTAACACGCCCACGGGGAGACCAGATGCACCGTCAGCTTTCCCAGTGGAGTGGTGGGTTCCAGCTCTGAGCCTCTGTCACCTCTTTTGTAAAAACAGGTGATTTCTGCCACAGTGGGCTTCTGTGAGGGAAAGGAGGCCAATGAGGGGACTCGGTCTACCCCTTGGGTGGTTTTGAACTACTGCCTCCCCTGGTCATTCACCAAAACAACTTTTTAGGGTTGGCTACACCCGAGCTGCTCTGTGTCACTCAGGGGTCCTCAGACAGAGGTTCCAGCAGGGAGGAGAACTAGGCCAAAGGTAAGGGACACTGGATCTGAAAGTTAGGCTGATGTCCCAAATGCCAACCTTTGGATTGTTATTTTATTCTGTCTGCCAGGGAGGTTTCAACGTCTCCACTACTTTTCCAGGACAGAGCAACACAACCCCTGGGGTTCCAGCTGTCTCTGGAACACCAGGCCACTTCTCTCCAGGCTACCTCCCAATCCCTGGCAGGCGGTTGGAGAAGTGCAAAGGGTGCAGATGGCCAGCCTGCAGCCTGACAGGGTGAGCGCCTCTTGCAGGATGTACCCCGCCCCACCCCACCGACCTTGGCTGTGCCTGGAAGCAGCGGAGACCCTCTTACCCAGTGCTGACGCCCTGGCTGCCAAGAGGGCCTTGAGTTTTCCAGGAAAAGGCCAGGGAGAGCAGAACCACGGTTTGAAATGCTAGTGTAGCTCCATCCATTCCATGCGGCCATGGGCACTGGGCAGCCCTGGGCAGGCCTGAGGGGACCAAGGGGCAGGCACGGACCCTGGCAACCAGCCGCTGCCCCTTAGCCCCTGGCCTGGCCCTCGCTGCAGGGATGCACATTTATTTGTGTTTGTTGTCTGTCTTTCCCACAAGCCTGTGTGCTGGGATGCTGACCTCTGATGACAAAGATGAGCACAGTGCTGGGCATGTGGGAGACATTAGGACGGTTCACTGAGTGAACACAGAGTAGATGACACATGGATAGAAGGTTTTAGAGGTTCTCCTCCTCAAAAAACCCATCACCCAGTTCCCCAGAGTCTTAGCTTCAGCCAGCGTCCTGGGATTGAGAACCATTTCCTTTTTTTTTTTTTTTTTTTTGCTATAGGGCTGGTGTACTCACCAGAGAGACAAAAAGTGAGAAATCACCCCCCAGGGGGGATGGCCACACCACAATTCCTTCTCCTCCATTCTCCTCTCGGGATCTTGGGCACGCACGCACACGTGTCCGTCATGAGTTTTAAGCCACTGGGTCCGGGACTCGAACTGCTGTCGACTACATGGGAGTCCAGTGACATAGCCATTATGCTAACTGCTGGTCCCCCGAGAACCGTTTCCCTTATCTGTGCAATCTCAGCCCACTTGCCTCCCCTGGCTGGTCAGGGCTCTAACTGACCTCTAACTTTGCCCAAGATGGGAGCTAGGCTCAGAGCTGGTGGGGTGACTTGCCCAAGGTCATACAGCTAGCCAGGAGCAGGCCAGAATCTGAATCCAGACTGATGGACTCCAGGTCCAGTACTCTTCCTATAGCCAAGCTCAGGAGGGAACTGCTGTCAAAGCTTCAATTGACCCTGCCCTCACCCCCAGAAGATTTTTTTTTTCACTGAATCCCAGAGTTACTAAGATTTTTTTTAAAAAGGAACCATCTGTCCCCTGAAGAAAAAAGAAAAAAAGCATAGAAACCTCTAGTAAGTTTTACTGTTCTCCCTCTCAGAGGCTTTTGAGCTTTCAAAATTAATGGAGCATGGCTGTCTTACTGAGGAGTCTTTGATTTTCATATTATAATATGAAATAGCTGTAATATATATGCTATGTGATAGCTGTAATGGAATGCTTCTGTAATAGCTATAATACACGTGCAATGTACGTAAGCTACAATGTAAAGCTTACATAGTAGCTATAATGGTTTCTGTTTGTTCATTTGTTTGTTTTTGTTTATTTTTTTTTTACAGGCAGGATCTTGCTCTGTTGCTCAGGCTGTCCTCAAACTCTTGATTCTCCTGTTTCAGCCTCCTGAGTAGCTGGGATTACAGGTATATGCTACTCCACCCATTGATAATGACACTTTTATATTCTTATCGTTATTTTACATTTTTCCCAGAGAGCACATGTACTCACCAGAGAGAGCTAGAGAGAGAGAAGGAGAGGGAGAGGGAGAAAGCATCCCTCAATGTGGTGTGGTCATGCTGCAATCCCTTCTCTTTCCTTTCCCGTTAGGATTTTTGGGCACATGCACACACGTGTCTGGTGTGTTTTTCAAGTTGCTGGGGCCAGGATTTGAACCACGTGGTTAGCCGAGTAGGACTGGCTCCCTTAGCCTCTATGCCATGGTGATGGCCCTTATAATAATTTTTTAAAATGGCTTTATTAAAGTATAATCTATATATCATAAAATGATCTCTACCTTTATGTTTTAAATTATTATATACTTTGTATATTTAAAGACAGATATTTAGAAAACGGGACATTGTTTACAACTCAGGACAAGTCTAGACCATATGGGCTGTTGTACGGGTTGTTGTAAGCACTGACTTACCTTGGGGACGGGCTAAGCGCTCTGAGATCCGGGGGGCAGGCTGCAGGGTGCACTGGCTGCACTCTCAGGTCCGAGCTGAAGCTCCTGTGCACAAACAACTTACTTCTTTTTGAGACAGATTTTTGATATAGGATGCATGTGCTTGCTAGAGGGAGTGAGAGAGAGAAAGCAAGAAATTATCCCCAGGGGTGATGGTCACTCTGCAATCCCTCCTCCATTCTCCTCTTGGGATTTTGGGCACACATGCACATGTGCCTGGTGTGAGTTTTAAGCCACAAGGTCCAGGGCTCAAACAGCAGTCAACTATGCTGGAGTTCAATGACGGAACCATGAGTCATCTGCTGGTCCCTGAAAATTTCTCCTTTAGAGAAACTTTCATTCTGTTCTTCAACTGATTGAATCAGACCCACCCAGTCCAACTAAGATCATCTCTTTTTTTTCAAAGTCAACTGATTACAGGTGTTAGTCACAACTACAAAATACTTTGACAGTGACACCTGGATTATTATTGGATTGAATAATGGGGGCTAGAGCTTAGCTAGGCTGACACATACAGCGAACCACAGCACATGCTGAAGTTCCCATTTCCCCAGTCCACTGTGATGTGCAAAAACTAAGGAAGGCAGCCGGAACCCAGGAGGGCCTGTCCTCACCCTGGCCCAGGAGGTGCAGGACTGTCCTGAGGGAGAGTTAAGAAGGGGCCAACCAGCTGCAACTCTGGGTCTGTCTCACAAACCTTGGCGTACTCACTTAACCTTGAGCACGTCATCTAAACTCTGAGCATCTGTTCCCCACTTTTCAAAATGGGACTACAGATACAAGCTGACAGCATTGCCCACTTACTCTTTCACCAATCATTAGACATATATATATACATATATATATACACAAATATATATATATATATTTTTTTTTTTGAGAGGTTTTTGCTATAGGGTGTGTGCGCTCGCCAGAAAGACAGAGACGGAGAGACAGAAAGCAAGAAATCACCCCTGGGGGGATGGCCACACTGCAATCCCCTCTCCTCCATTCTCCTCTTGGGATCTTGGGCACGCATGCACGCATGCCCAGTGTGAGTTTTAAGCCACCGGGTCGGGGACTCGAACTGCAGTCAGCTACTTGGGAGTTCAGCGACATAGCCATTACACCATCGGCTAGTCCCATCAGTCATTAGACATTTATCACTTGCCTACAGTTTGCCAGGCACTGGGTGCTTGGGGCAGGAGGGTCAAATGAGGCAACAACAATGATAAGATTTAAGGGCTTGCTTTGTGTCACATATAGTTCCCTGTGCGTTACATGGATTAATCCTTTTTTTTTTTTTTTTTTTTGGAGAGGTTTTTGCTATAGGGCACGTGCACTCGCCAGAAAGACAGAAAGAGACAGAAAGACAGAAAGAGAGAAATCACACCACAGGCAGGATGGCCATGCCACAATTCCTTCTCCTCCATTCTCCTCTCGGGATCTTGGGCACACATGCACATGCGCCTGGCGCGAGTTTAAGCCACCCAGTCTGGGACTTGAACCGCAGTCGATTACATGGGAGTCTAGCGATGTAGCCATTATGCCAATTGCTGGTCCAAGATTAATCCATTTAATCCTCATATAAACCCTTGTGGGCACAGCTGTGATCCCATTTTACAAGAAAGTAACATTCTAAAAACATTTGGCTTCTTTTCTGTTTAGTTTTGTTATACGTGCTTGCTGGAGAGAGAGAGACAGAAAGTGAGAAATCAACACCCAGAGGGATGGTCATGCTGCAGTTCCTTCTCTTCCACTCCCCTCCTGGGATATTGGTCACACACATACACATGTCTGGTGTGTTTTGCAGACCACTGGGTCCAGGACCTCAACCATGAGGTTGGCCATGTGGGATTCAGCCACCTGAACTACCATGCTGCTGGCTGGCTCAGTATTTAGCCTCCTCCTTTTAAGGGAGTGAGGGGCATGATTCCCATGAACATTTCTTTGAGTTTTATCTTCCTGCTACTTCTCATGAAGGAGGGAGAATGATGAACTTCAAATCCAGTCTGCTGGTGGGCATGTCAAATGTCACCTGCTTTAGAAAACAGCTGGCAGTTTCCCAAAAGGTTAAACAGGGCTGGGTCCAAAGCACGGCGGTTGAGTGCCGTACAGAGGAAGCTGGGTCCCACACGGCTAACCATGGCTTGAGTTCTGGCTCCTGCAGCGTGACAAACACACCAGGCATATACCTGTGTGTCCAGGATCCTGCTGGGATGGAGCATTGGAGGAAAAAGAATTGTAATGTGCCCAGGCCCTGTTGGGGGTTCTCTCTCATGTGCACATGCCCTCTAGCAATCAATCAATCAAGTGAATATCTTTTTTTAAAAAAGCTTAAATATAGAGCTACGAGGTGACCAGCAAGTTGATACTGAGGTATAGACCCGAGAGAACTGAGAACACGTGCCTTCACAAAAACTTGTACAGTAATATTCATAGTAGCATTATTCATTCTAGCCCAAAGGTGGAAAGAACCCAAGTGTCCATAAATGGATAAATAAAACAAATAAGTAATGAATAAATGAGTAAAAGGACAAATGTAGTCTATAAATAAATAGCAATTAATAAAATAAAATTGCTTAATAAAAAGCAATGAAGTATTATACATGCTATAATATGGATGAACCTTAAAACACATTATGTTAAGTGAAAGAGGTGCACAGGCAAATCTATAAAAATAGGAAGTAGACTAGTGATTGTTTAGAGCCAAGATTGGCCCTAAGCCAATGAGGCAGGGTTATGATAAGGGTTTCTTTTCAGAGTGATAAAAATGTTCTAAAGTTGATTCTGGTAATAGTTGTATAACTCTGTGAATATAGTAAATGCCACTGGGGGCCAGCAAGAGGTTTGGTGGTTAAGGGTGCTGAATTCCCACATGGCTGACCTCGGTTCCAGTCCTGGACCTGGTGGCTTGCTTTCTCCCTTTCCCTTTCTCTCTCTCTCTAGTCAAATTAAAAAGTAAAATAAAATAAAATAAGTGGAATTCAATAAATAAATAACTTTAAAATAAATAAATAAAAATAATAAATGCCATTGAATCACACTTTAAGTGAGTAAATTATATGGTATATAAATTACATCTTAATACAACTGTTGGTCTGGCCCCATACCCTAGTGGTTAAGGGAGCTAGATCCCACATGGCTGACTACAGTTCAAGTCCTGGCCCCAGTGGCTTGAGTAACATGCCAAGTGCATGTGCCTAAGTATCCCAAATCCCAATAGGGTGAAGAAATGGAGAAGGGATAATGGCATGGCTGTATCCCATTGCGGGTAACTTTCTCTCTCCCCCATCTCCATATCTTTCTCTCTCTGGCAAGCACATGCCCTTTGGCAATTTAAAATAAAAATCATTGCCAAAAAATTCCAAGCTCTGCTCCTAACCAGCCATATGCCCTTGAATAATGACCTTCCTGCTCTCAACCTCATTTTCTGTATCTGTAAAATGATCATATGAGCATTTACCTCATGAAGTTACTGTGATATTCTTGTTTGTTCCCCCCTCTCTATGAAAGAGAGAGAGAGGAAGGAAGAGAGACAGAGATAGGTATTCTTTTTTTTTTTTTTTTCTTTTTTTGGAGAGGTTATCGCTATAGGGCACGTGCGCTCGCCAGACAGAGAGAGACGTAGAGACAGAAAGCGAGAAATCACCCCCCGGGGGGGTGGTCACGCCACAATCCCTTCTCCTCCATTCTCCTCTCTGGATCTTGGGCACACACGCACACGCGCCCGGCGTGAGTTTTAAGCCACTGGGTCTAGGACGCGAACCGCGGTCGACTACGTGGGAGTCCAGCGACATAGCCATTACGCTAACTGCTGATTCCCAGAGATAGGTATTCCTGACAGGGTCTTACTATGTTGTCCTCCTACCCCAGCCTCCCAATTTGCCAGGACCACAGGCATGCACAACAGCATCTAACATGTTCAGGTTGGCCTGAGAATTGAACCTGTGCCTTCCTTGCTGCACCATAGCTGGCCATGGCTGGGTGTGTGGGTGTGTAAGAATTATTTATTTAATTTAAAATATCATTATTGTTATTTTAAACGTTTATTTAATTTTATTTATCATTATTATTTTTTAACTTGCTACAGGACATAATACACTCAGCAGAGAGAGAGAGAGAGAGAGAGAGAGAGAGGGAGAAAACAAGCTGCCAGGTCTGGGACTCAGACCACATTTGGCCATGTGGGAGTCCAATGCCTTAAACCCCTATGCCACTTGCTGGCTTCATTGTTATTATTATTTTTTTAATTCACTACTGGACACATGCACTCACCAGAGAGAGACTGAGAGAGAAGGAGAGGGAAAGAGAGAGAGATAGAGAGGGAAAGTGAGAAAGCAAGCTGCCAGGTCCGAGACTTGAACTGTGGTTGGCGATGTGGGAGTCCAGTGCCTAAACTACCATGCCACCTGCTGCCCCATGGCTTGTGGTGTTTTAGTGAGAAGAGCTATGTGGCCACTTAGCACAGAGCTTGATACTTGCTAAGCCCTTGATAAGTAACAAATAGCTATTCTTTACTGAGGGCTCACCAGGACCTGGCACTGCTAAGTCCGTGATCCCATTTAATCCTCAAAGTGCTATCGTGCCTATTGTGTCGTGGGGGAGACTGAGGCTTAGAGAGGGCCAAGCGGAGGGCTCTGAAAGATGAGGCGAGGACTGGAGCCCAGGTCTGCCTGACACTCAAGCTTGGGTTTAGGGCCACAAGGCAACCCCAGTTTCTGCAGTTCTGCCTTTGTGTCTGCATGGTCTTTTTGATTATTCTGACCCACTTTGTCACAGAACTTCATCTACCTACCTGCCTCCTTCCAAATCAATGGTTCGCCTTCATCTGGCTAGAATGTTCTCCAAGGTCTACCACGCCCCCAGAGAAGCTGCACAAAACACTCAGGTCCACAGCTCCAGCCTCTGCAGTCCTCAGTCTCTGGGGAAAGAGCTCCAGCTTTGTGACTGGCTTCCAAGATCCAGCTGCCACCGCCTAGTTTGCAGACCCCTCTCCACCGGAGTCTCATCATCTGAAAACATGCAGATTAGGATTATATTAATTTGCCAGGATGTTGGAAGTTCGCTGAAAGGCCCCAGAGCTATGCAATGGGGTTCTCCTGGGACCCCCGCCCCTTGGCAGGGAGATGGCAGTCCTGGCCCACACCCAGAAAGCTTCAGAACCAGCTGTGCTGAGGCAGCGAGTGCTAAAAATAAAAGTCACGTCTTGCAGGGATATGGGCTGACCCACCGGCAGATGGGGGTGGGGACATTCACCATTGCCAGCACGCCCCACCTGCATGTGCATGCCTGTGTGTGTGTGTGCGCGTGTCCTTCCCCCAGCACAAGGCCCCTATCCCCAACTACATGGAGCTGGCTGTGGGCCACGTGCAGTGGGTGGGGCCTGCTCCCTCCCCTCCGAGGCAATGGAAAACGTCCTCTAGTGCTGGCCAGTGGAGACAGAACGTGAGCCACATAGAAGTTTCTAGTTTTCAGTAGTCACATTAAAACATACAAAAAAGTGAAATTAATTTTAACAACATATTTTATTGAAAGTTATCACAGTTTTCAACATAATATCAATAGAAAAATAGTAATGAAATAAACTAAATTTTTTTTTTTTTAATACTCTGTCTTGAAAACCTGGTGGTGCTTCAGGCCGGCAGCACCTCTCAGTTTGCAGCAGCCACACATCAAGAGCTACATTAGTTCCCTGGGGCTGCCGTAACACGCTTCCGCACATGTAGCAGATTCACTCTTACAGTCCTGCAGGTTAGACGACTGGAATGGGCCTAAGGGTTAAAATGGAGATGTTGGCAGGACCCTGTTCCTTCTGGAGGGCAGCGCCCTGTCATAGGCCACTGCAGCCAAGCCACTGGCCCGCTGTGTGACCTTGGCCAGTGCCCACCCCACCCCCCCCCGCCCGACCTCGCTACCCGCACGGTGGTCAGTGGTCGGCGGTGAAGTTATCATAGCACTGGCACTGGGTCTTCCCAAGGGGAAGGTGCCTTGAGACGAGAGGGGCCTGAGGAAAGGACCGACGAAGAGTGCCGTTGGCCCGGATGGCTGTATGATGCTGCTGCTCCAACCCTGCTGTGCCCCGTGAACGTGCTGGGCTTAAACAAACACACACGGCCCAGATGCTGAGGCGGCAAATGAGATCCAGGTCCTGGCAGAGTCATCGCAGTGGCAGCAGCTGCCCGGACGCCATCCTCCCACTTTCTGGAGCCTGGTGTCAATCCCACCCAAGTGGCTCCCCCCGGGCAGAGCGCTTCAGGCAGGGGGTGTCTGCCCCGGGGAGGAATCCTGGAGAAAAGTGCTGCGGCTGGTCTGGAAGGCCTGGCACGTCTCCTTGGACTCCCTCCTACTCCCCCAAACCACTGCAGAGGACAGTACTACAGAGGTGAGCCTCTGACTGTGTGACCTGGGGAAATTGCCTGGCCTCTCCGAGTCTGCTTCTTCATCTGTAAAGTGAGGAAATGATATCTTTCTGTCACGGAGAGAGCGAGAGCAAGAGCGTGAGCAAGAGCGAGAGCGAGAGCGAGGGCGAGGGCGAGAGCGAGAGAATGAACACCTGAGTATGAAGTGTGGATCCTGATTCTGCCAATTTTGGACCGGGATTGAGCAATTACTTCACTTTTTATAGTTTCCATGTCTGCCTGTAAGAAGGGGCTAAGGTAGAATAGGATTATTAAAGGGGAAAAATGAGAGTATGAAGCAGTAATTAATATTCTAATTATATATATTTTTTTTTGAGAGAGAGGTTTTTGCTATAGGGCACATGTACTCACTGGAAAGACAGAAAGAGACAGAGAGACAGAAAGCAAGAAATCAACCCCAGTGGAGATGGCCACACTGCAATCCCTTCTCCTCCATTCTCCTCTTGGGATTTTGGACATACATGCACATGCACCTGGCATGAGTTTTAAGCTGCTGGTCTGGGATTTGAACCACAGTCGATTCTGTGGGAGTCCAGCAATGTAACCATTATGCCATCTGCTGGTCCTGATTCTAACTATACTTTAGAAAGTCTAGATATATACGTGTGCGTGTTTCTAATTACCTTTTCGAAAAGACAAGGTAACTTACCACCACGTTCCCAGTCGTACTCTCCAGGCACGGAGCTCGTGGGTGATTTGATTTCTTCCGTACTTTACTTTTGTAGTTTCCCAGTTTTTCTACAGTATGTGTCTCTTACGAGCAGAAAGGAGCACTCCAAGGCATAAATAATGGTTGTCCTTACAGTCAGGGTTGTCAAGGCCACGGGGTGCGGCCAACCTGTGTGGTGCCCACTGCTCTCGCCCTGCAACTTCTTTGCAGCTGAAGACTCCAACCCAAAGCAAGCGTCAACAGGAAGGAAAATAACAGGAAGCAAATACCCTGGTTTCTGGGACTAGACAGTGATGCAGGGGTAGAACATGAGGCTTTGTGAGGCCAACCCACAAGGGAAGGTAGCTGGTTCTCATCCGGAGGCGGCCCCGAGGACACTCGTGTGCCATGATCTGGGACTGGCTGAGGCTCGGGATGGACTGGAGCATGGAGACCCTGTCAGTATGTTGGATCTCTCTCTCAGGGAATAAACAAACAGACTTTTTTTTTTTTCTTTTGAAGAGGTTTTTTTTTTTTTTGCTATAGGGCACGTGCGCTCGCCAGAAAGACAGAGAGACAGAAAGCGAGAGACCACCACCACCACCCCCAGGGGGCATGGCCACACCACAATCTCTTCCTCCCGGGATCTTGGGCATGCACGCACACGCGCCCATCATGAGTTTAAGCCACTGGGTCCAAGACTCGAACTGCTGTCGACTTACATGGGAGTCCAGCGACAGAGCCATTACGCCAACTGCTGGTCCCAGCAGACTCGGTTTCTAATACTAGTTCTCCTTCCCCTTGGCCAAGGCACCTGGCCTCCTGAGCCTTAGTTTTCTAATCTGTAAAAAGGGATTAAAGGGTGCCTATCTCACTGTGGGAGTGAGGGGCCAATGAAAGGGAGGATTTGTCTGCCTGCATCTTGCCTCCCCAACCCCCTTGAGTCATCTGTAAAAGATCAGGTGTTTGGTGCATTTAACACAGGGCTTTGCTGGGCTCTGTTGGAAGATAAATTACTCAGTGTTTTACATCATTGTCTCAACCTGCTGCTAATCGGCCCAGGGGTTAGCTGGTAGGTGCTTTAGAGAAAGCAGCTCTGCATTTGATATCTTCTTCGCTCCAGCCCATCTTCCTTCCTGTCTCCCCCTCCACTGTCCTGCAACACAGACCCTGTCTATAGCCAAGGCTGCTTCCCATCTCCAAGTGTGTACTCTCCCCGACAACTCTATCCTCTGCATTCTAAAACATTTTTAGGTTGAATTTAAATGCCACCTCTTCCATGAAGGCCTCCATGCATTCCCCCCTGGATCTGGGATTCTATGCTTTCTCTGAGCCTTTCTTACCTTCAGTCATAATGATCTACTGTGTGCCTGTTTCCCTCACTGAACTAAGAGTTGCTGAGGGCAGGATGGACCTCCCACCTTTCTCCTCACTAGCATCTAGCTCATCAGATGACACATGCAGGGGCCAACAACGCTCTGTTGAAAGAAGGGCTGCAGCTCTCACTGAAAAGAGGACTGTCTTTTCCCACCAGAAATAAGCAATTAAAGGTACAAAGTGGCCCAGCCTGGGGGTGCAGTAGGCAGATCCGAACTGCAGTTCTGGAAGCCACACGGACAGCCAGGAGTTTGGTCTTCAAGTCGGCTTGCGTATGCACTGGGTGCACACGAGTGCACGTGCCCAAGATCCTGACAAGCTGCAGGCTGGGAAAGGTGGATCTTGGCATGACAAGACCCTCTTGAGGGTGCTGCTCTAGTCTAAGTAAAATTAAAACTTTCAAAAAATTGTTTTTAAAAAAGGTGGAGAGAATTAGTCTCTCACAGTAGCTTGTCCTACAAATCGCCCTTGAGCTCAGCTCTCTGTGAGCGGGAGCCAGGAGAATTTGCTGGTGTGGCAGCTCTGAGCTAGACCTTCACTGGCTATATCCCCTCAAGGGGAAGAGAGCCGGTCCCCATTACGGACATGCGGCCAGCAGCGGGGATGGAGAAGCCGGGCCTGTCTGTACGCCATGGAGGGTGCACAGCACTAGTCTCCACTACTGGGCCTTGTGGGAACTTGGTGAGCAGGGCAGGGCTGGGAGGTATGTCCCCCAGTTCTCAACTAAGCAGGCTGAAGCGTGATGAGATGTCAGGTTTAGAGCTGCTGGGACCCGACTTTTGTGATCTCCTGGGCCCACCGTGCCATGCTGCTCCCTGTCCTCCTCTGATCCTCCCAAACGCTCAGCTAGGGAGAACAGGCAGGGTTGCTGGTCCATTCTGCAGATGAAAACACTGGAGGTTCGAGGTGTGAAACCTGTTGCAACCTGAGCAAGTCAAGGAAGAGCATGTTGTCGGGAAGGTTGGAGGGGAGGGTGGCAGGGTCCCAGCCTGGAGCCCTGAGGGACAGCAGGAGGTCTCAGGGTCTCTGGAAAGTTTGGTGAAGGCTCCCAGGTGAGAATTCAGGTAGGTAGCGGTGCCTGGGGCTTTTCTCTCTCCAGGCGTTCCTGTGTGGCCTCTCCTTTGAGAGTCACAATCCTAGTGAGGAAAGCAAGTGGTTGGGTCTCCCCATCACAGAAGAGAGAAGACTGGGGCCAGAGGTGATGCTCCTGCCAGCTCACCGCACTCTGACACCCCCTACAGAGCTGACGCCACCACCTGAACACAGCAGTGACCTTTCCACACTTGGCTCCATGCGATAGCCCCCATACCACGCACTTCATGAAAACTTGAAAAGAGATTAAAAAAAGTTTCTTTGTTTTTTATACATATTTGAAAGGACAGCCTCGGTGGTTTAGAGGCCATGACCAATCATCTGAGAGAAGTAAATAGCCTGGCTACTTAGACGGCGGGGGATTCTGGAAGCACTGGTGGTGGGGTCTCCCAGCAGCGAAAGCAGGAAGTTTATGCCCCTCTCCTCTGGCCACCTCTGGTAGCTCACAGTGACCTGGCTTCACCTGGAGGAGGTGATGGGGACTCTCGCGGGTGGAGGCATGGGGTGCAGAGGCCGTATGAGCTCCTGCATGCTGGGAAGCAGGGCTGCCAGGCCTAGGTAGCACCCATCTGCTGGTTCTGAAGCGGCAGGGGGAACCAGGAGGCATGAGGTTCCTGACTTTCTGGGCTAGAATAACTCAAAAAAATCCAACCCCCAACTTGATGCTCTTTCCCATCAGTGTAGCCCTCTGGACTTCCTGTTCACTTCCTGTGATGAGAAACTCAGTCCGGGTGTGGACAGCCCCTGGTCCCAGTTCTGACCATGGGCAGGGAGAGAGCAAGAACATTTCTCAACGTGGTCCTCAGTTTCCCAATGTGGCCCTCAGAGACCTTCCTGGCCTGGGAGCATCTCTGATGAGGTCTGGCAGCTCCAGTTCACCTTCGGGGCTCCAGGCCTGGTTCCATTTTCTCCACATTTTGGTCAAAGTCCTCCTCAAACTCAGAGTTAGAGTGGCCCCCAGGGCCTCCCAGTGTTACGTGGCTGGTGGTGAGGAACCAATCTGCCCCCCTCCTTCTGGGCCCCCATCACTCAAAGCTGACGGCCAGCTCTGGCCCATCCTTGTGCCCTGGAACCTTTGGTGCCAAAGGCAGGACATCTCAGTCATCTTGCTAAGCCCCCCAGTCTGAGTTGGGGCTGCCTTGGGAAGCTGGCCTGCCTAAGCACTGGTTTCCACGATGCACTTGAGGAACATGGTGTCATCCTTCACATAGGCGTGCTTGGGCGACTGCAGCCTGCTGAGGGGGAAGAAGAGGGGGCAGCCGCTCGCCACGTTGGTTTCACTCTGGGGCCGCTGGAAGGACGCTGAGCTCAGGTCGGGCCGAAAGGCATCAATGGCATGCTCACGGTTGTTCTGGTCCAGCAGCATGAAGGTGACCTGCAGGGCAGTGGCAGATGGGAGGTCAGGCCTGGCTGCAGCCCCAGAGCTTGGAGCCTACTGCTCGATCTCGAGGCCAGGCTCCACGCCCATTACCCGTGTAGGCCCTCAGCTAGGACTGACTGGGAGTCCAGATCAATGCAGGGACCACACCTGGTGAGCAGCAAGACCCCAGTGAGTGGCAGCACCTGATACTCAGAGCAGGCTTCAGGGGTTTCCTATGATTAGGATCAGAGGTTCAGTCCAGTATGAAGGTTGGGGATGGGGAGTTCAGATACCACAGACAAGTCTGCTCGGCACTTAGGGCTGCAGGGGGCACTGAGGCACTGACTAGGAGGCTGGTCTCAACAAACTCAATAACCTGGCTCGGAACACTGAAATCATCAACCACAGCTGGAGAGTCCAGGCACAGGGCGGAGGAGTAAAGACAGGCAGCTCTTCCACTAGGGACTGCCGATCAATGCCTTCCCATAGCGATGGAGCTTCTGGTATACACAGAGCAGGCATGTGCACCCCGAGAAGTCAATGGCCTGAAAGTGACACAAGCCCATCGCCCAGACACATACCCCTGAAAATGCCCACCAGGAACCTGAAAAGGATATCTTAATGGCTTCCAAGTTTGGGAAATTAGGAATAAAGGTGAAAATCATCTATGTGTAGGTTTTGTGTGAACTTGTGCGATTGTGGATTGTATGATAAGAAACTATCTTCCAAAGTAAATGTGCCATTTTGCTTCCCACCAGCAATGAACACAAATTCCCGTTGCTCCCCATCCTCACGAGTGTCGTGTGTTTTAGGACCTGGCCATTCCAATATGTTTGTAGGGTCCCTGCCTCCTTCCCTTTTTTTGAAAATCCTGCTGGTTCATCAGGATACAACACCTCCTCCAGGAAGTGCAACTTCTTTTTTTTTTTTTTTTTTGAGAGGTTTTTGCTATGAGGCCTGTGCACTTGCCGGAGAGACAGAGAGAGACAGAGAGACAGAAAGCGAGAATCACCCCCCACGGAGAACTGCCACGTTGCAATCCCTTTTCCTCCATTCTCCTCTTGGGATTTTGGGCACACATGTACACGTCCCCAACGTGAGTTTAAGCCACTGGGTCCGGGACTCAAACCGTGGTCGACTACATGGGAGTCCAGGGACATAGTCATTACGCCAACTGCTGGCAGGAGTGCACCTTCTTTATGCTGCCATATGGACTGCCCTTCAGGAGTCTCGGACCCAGATACTTTAGCTCCTGGATTCATGGCACTTGAAGGACCCTTGGCTATAAGAGTTCAGCCTCTTGTTTTTATAATAAAGGAAACTGATAATGCAGACAGAGCCAGGGACTTGCCTTGGTCACGTGGCCAGTTCATGGCGACACTAAGTCTAGGACCCAGGTTCCCACCTCACCATCATCCCCCCACCTCCGTCCTGCCCATACCTTGTTCCTGAAGGGCCACGGCAACAGAGCATCGTACTCCCCTCTCATGATCACGATGAAGAGCGACAGATGGGTCCTCTTCCCCGTGCCGTCCCCATTCAGGTACAGACGCAGGCATAGCTTGTAGCCATACTTGGCAGTGTAGAAAGCTGGAATGCAGAAACCAGAGTCAGCGGGGAGGCAGGTGGGAAGGGCTAGACTGCACATGAAGACTCCGGGACCCAGAAGTTAGGCATGTCTCAGGTCATGGCTTAAAAGTAAAAAAGCAGGGCTAGCAGGTGGCATAGAGGTTAAGTAACTGGATCCCACGTGGGCAGCTGCACAGTTTGAGTCCCAGACCCAGCAGCTTGAAAATCACACCAGGCATAATGCATGCATGCCCAAAATCTTGAAAGAATGAAAAAGGGATTGCAGTGTGGCCATCCCACCGGGCATGATATCTCACTTTCACTGTTTCTCTCATGCACATGCATACACTTTATAGCAAAAACCTAATAATAATAATTATTGTTGGGGGCCGGCAGGTGGTGTAGTGGTTAGAGGTGCTGGATTCCCACATGGCTAACTGTGGTGTGAGTCTTGGACCTGGTGGCTTGCCTTCTCACTTTCCCTTTCTCTCTGTCTGGTCAAATTAAAAAAGAAGAAGAAGAAATAAAATTTAAAAATAAATAATTATTTTAGAATTATTATTATAATAAGAAAGCGGGGTTAAAGTCCAGTGCTCTTTTGATAAGACAGTTCAAGAGGTGCAGGGTCTGGGTGGTGATCGAGGCCAGTGGTTGTCACCTGGCTAGCTGACAGACTGTGCAGCCTTGCCTTCTAAACTTCTGACTCAAGAGCACTGGGGTAAGGACTGAGCATCTACATGTCTAACGCTGCTGGTCCTAGGACCCCACTCTGAAAACCACTGATCTAACTAAACTTCACTGTACAGTCTGGAACCTGAGCCCAGGAAGGGCAAGTGGCTGGCCAGCATCTCATGGTGTGCCAGTGGCAGAGCCAGGATGAGTGACTAGACTTTCTGCCTCCCAATATGGGTTTCTTTTTTGTCTTTCCTAACATTTTATTTTTATTAATGATAGAGCACAGGCACGTAGTGAGCATGAGAGAGGATCACCCTACACGGAGCCTGGTCATGCCACGATGCCCTTCCTCCTTGTTGCGATCCTCCAGCCTGTCGGACCTTGGATACGTGTGTGTGTGTGTGTGTGTGTGTGTGTGTGTGTGTGTGTCTGATGTGTTTCAGGCTGACAGGGCTGGGGATTTGAACTGTGGTTGCATATAGAATCCAACACGTCTCGAGCAGCACATTAGCTCTGCACCACGGACCTGGCCCAGCCAGCACAGGTTTCCTTCTGCTGCCCTAGGCCAACTGGCCAGAGATTCCTAGAGGCTGGGGGGCGAGTGGGGCAGCTCCCAGTTCTGCTGCCTACCCTCAGCAGAGGCCCCTGAGGGGTGACTCATCCCTGGTGTTAAGTGCAGGAGCCTCTGAGGCTCTTTCCCTGGGAAGCTGACAGGGCCTTCCTATCCAGCAGCTGTCACCTTCCAGCAGAGGGCCCCTCTGGGAGGAGCTGAGTGGGGACAGGCCGACAGTGTGACTCATCTCTGCCCATTACGTGCTGGCAGGACAGGATGCCACAGCACTGCTTGCTTTTTCCCTTTTTGGAGGAATGGAGAAACAGCCTCTGTGTAAGATACGAGGCTGCCCATGAAAGGGGCTGTCCAGCAGAGTGGGGTGAGTGTGCTCCTCGGGGAGAAGGGCCTGGCCCCAGGACTCAGCCCTGTTCTAGCGGACAGGGCTCTGCTCTCCACCGCCTCCCTGTCTCTTCCTCTATAAAGACAGAAGGTAGAAGAGGAAACATCCTAGTTCTGCTGGTTTTGGGTGCTTTGGAGGAGCCGAATGTGAAAGAGACAAAGCTTGGGCAGATATGAGGGCCATTAAAATCATAATTGGCAGAATCCTTCTTTTTTTAAAAAAGTTTCCTTCTTCCATGGGTGAGAGAAAAACATATTACAGACAGCATCCCCAGCGGGTCTTCTGCCGTGACCTAGCCAGCACAGGTCATGGGCTTGTGGGAACCTGGGGCCTTCCTATGTGGGTGAGCCCTGAGAGAACGGCGTCCCACCACTGCGGCACTCTCTGGCCCTCAGAGATGCTCTCTATGACCCGCAGCCCTCCCATTTACTCTGACACGCAGGGGGCAAGGAGGGGAGAAGCAACACGTCTGAGTCCAGCTCCACACCGGGCTGCTGTGCAGCTTTGCCATGGGGACTCAGCCTTCCTGGGTCTCAGCTTTTAACATTTTTTAAAAATAATTACTTTATTTATTATTATTATTTTATTTTGCTATAGGGTACATATGAGAGAGAGAGAGAGAGAGAGAGAGAGAGAGAGAGAGAGAGAGAGAAAGTGAGGAGAAAGAACTGGCTGGGGGGCTGGGGTCGAATAGCCCAACACTGTATGTGGTGGAGAGCCACGAGTCAGGGCTGGGCTTGCCTGCACCAGCCCATGGTCCTTGCAGTTCCTGACCATGCTCAGTGGCTGAATAGACATAGACTGGCTGTCAGAGGGGGCGGTTCTCACCGCTTGCTCTCTGGTCTCAGTGGCTCCCCTAGCTGGTCTGTGAACTTGGGAGTGTTACCTGGAGAGAAGAGGCTGACAGTCCTGCCACAGGCTGACTCGTGGCACCGCTTGGTGACGTTGGTGATTTTCCACAGGAAGGTGCCATCGAAGGAGGCTTCCTCCATGAGGCGCAGGCTCTGCTCCAGTTTGCCCAGAGCCTCGTCTTTCTGGGCCAGGGTCTCTTGCAACTCTGTCACCTGTAAGGAAGCCTGTTCAGCCAAGGACACTGGCACCCCGTCGGGGACAGGGCGGGGACGGCAGGATAAAGAACCAGATCAGCCCCAGGATGCTTTCCTGATTATGCCCCACTGAGCTCTGTGTGTTTGCAGGCGCTGTCCTCTGCCAGGACTTCCTTTTCCTTCCTTCTCCACTGGGCAGCTCCTAGTCATTCATCAGGAATCCAGTTGTATGGCCCTTCCTCTGCAAAGTCTTGACCTCTGCCAAGCCCAGCTGGTCTCTCTCTCTACTCTGAGGCTTCCAGAGCACTGACAATGGCTTGATGAGGTGTATCGTTCTGCTTTCCTGCCAGGTGGTCTCTCCAGCTGAGGGCTGGGCCACGCTCATAGTGTCTGTGTGTCCCTGCCTATTAGTCTCGGTAATTTGGAGGTGGTGATCAATGTGAAAGGCATGAAGTTCAGACACATGTGAGAAGCCATTAAAGTTGCAGTTGGCAGATTCTTCCTTTCTTTTTTTTAATTATATTTTTAAGTTTTAAAAATGTGGTTCTTTCTACAGTGCCTGGCATGTAAGAGTGGAGCTGGGCAGGTGGTTGGTGAAATGAAGACAGAGTTAAACGGGGACAAGACTGACATTAGTGAAGGCTTTTCTTCAGTCACACAAACTCAGCACCTGGCCCTTCTAGTAGGTTTCCCCAGTGAAACTTGAAAGTATACAATTATTCTTGTGTGTGTTCAGGGAGAGAAACCAGGAGCAGGAGTGAGTGTCCCTAATGCTCCTGATGAGAAAGCTGAATCCCCGAGAGGGAAAGTGACGGGCTCAGACTTGCACAGCAGGTGAGTAGTGGAACAGGAACTAAATCCACGTTTAATTTGATAAGAGACAACGATGCAAATGTGCTACAAAAAGTAATATCAGCATCGAGATTGGCTTCATTAAGAAAAATATAAGCTCTGGAATAAAAGCGGGTATGGTACCGTGGGACCGAGAACTGTCAGGTACGTGGATTATCTGGAGTCATTCTGGGGCCGCACTTCAAGAACACAGAACCTTTAGAGACTGAGTCAGGGTATATAAAACAGCACGAAGTAACGTGCTCTGATGAAGGGATGAAGGTGCAGGGGCACCTTGCCTGCAACGGAAACGGCCAAGTAGGATGTAATCACTGACCAGCCGCCTCTGAAGGGCTGCCTCAGGGACTGGAGGGCAGATCTGTCTGTGGGCCCTGAGGGTCAGGGCCAGGAAGGTATGGAGAGGCTGACTGATAAGGAAGAACTTGCTAATAGTGTGAAGTGTGCAGCAATGAAATGAGCTGCCCGGGGAGGCAGTGTCCTGTCGGAGGAGGGGTTTGAGCAAAGGAACTGAGAGGTTGGAGATGCCGGGAGCCTGGACGATAGTTTCTAACTCAGTGCTCTTTTAGAAAGTCCTCAGACTCAGGGGAGATGTGCTGATGGGGAGTGACTGCTCGGAGCAGGATAACGACAGCGGGAAGGCTGCTCCTGCTCTGGAAAAGACAGGGTGGGGCTGAGGGGCTCCTCAAGCACACCCTCTCATGCTCACCCTCTGCTCCAAGCTCAGGATGCGCTCGCAGTCCAGCTGGCTCTGGTGGATGGAGGCAGCCAGGGCCAGGTGGGAGGCCTCCACCTCCTTGTTGAGGACAGCAACAATGTTCTCAAATACACGGAGCTTCCCCTCCAGCTCTGCCAGCAGCTTCTCCTTCATGAAGTGCTGTAGGACCAGCTCCTCCTGGCTCTCGGAGCAAGGGGCCCGATAGCAGTCCACCTCCAGGTCCCCCGCTACCTCCACAGCCGCCTGTAGCTGCAGGTCCGACAGGTTCCGCTCAAGGGCCATGGGCCCAGACCCTGTGCCAGAACCCAGCTGGGCCTTCCACTGCTTTATCAACCCCAACAGCAGGTTTAGGTGGGAGGCCTGGGACGTGACCTCATGCTCCTTCATGGACTGCAGGCTTCCCTGCCGAGAGAGCAGGGCTGATTAGTGAAAACAGGTGGAGGGAAGACCGGGGAGCGGTGCAAGCTCTGAGGTCCAAGGTCACCAAGAACAGCCAGGTCCGTCAGGTCTATTCACCCAGCAAAGGGGAGGTGCACTCTGTACAGTGAGGAGATTCAGGAGGAGGGTCCTGGCATTGGACATGCCCACGGTGAGCTGCCAGGCCTCTGAGGCAATAATCCCACCCTGCCCTGGGGCACATTGATGATTAAGAACCATGAAGAAGAGCGTGGGGTCGTTTTAGTGATGCTGTACCGTTAGGTGAGATGCTGAGAACAACCCTGAGCCCTGTGATGACTAAACAGTGGGATCTGTTACTTGGGAAGATCATTGTATGAGAGACGTGCAGAGGAACATGATATTATGGGGCAATCCTGGAGGGGCAGGCACGGAGAGGCCTGCAGTTCTGAGGCTGTAGCTGACAGATCTCCTCCCTCACACTCAGATGCTTACCTTGAAGGAGCAGCCGACACCTGCAAAGGGGCATCTAACGCCATCCTCGGCTCCCTCGGGGTGACCCTGAAATGACAACGGAGACACTGGATGCTATGAGAGTCCCTGAAGCCACACTGAGAGCTCTCTGCAAAGCACCAGGATCCACCAGGGTGGAAGCCGGATGGGCCACCTGACCTGCACATGCCGGTCCCTGTGCCTGCCTGGCTGTAACCTCTCAAACAGGACCAGGGTCCCTGCTGTGATCCTGAGCAGCGCGGCTGTTTCTCCTGCTGGGACACATTCCCCACAGCTCCGTAATCACCATCTACTCTTTGGTTGCCCCGCTGGTCATGGTGAAGGGCACGGCTGTGTTCCCAGTGCTGAGGCCTTGACTGACACAGAGAGGTCACTCAGAATATGCTGGCTGCACGAGCAAATGCCTCCTCCTCCTGAAGTCCACGGGGACTCTCCTCTCACAGTGTCCACCTGAGTCCCCCCCAGCCATCTATCTTGGACTAAAATGTACTGCCCCGCACCACTTCCCGTTCCCGAGAACATACAGCCCTGGGCAGGGACACACAGGGTCTCAGCACTAACAGCGACTTGACCCTACTGCTAACCTACCCACGTAGGTCTGAAGGGTTCACCAACACTTTCGTGCTCATCATTCTTCCTAGGGCTCATAACAACCCTAGGGGGAAGACAGGGCAGGCGTTTGTTCCCATTGTACTACTGAAGAGACTGAGGCTCACAGAGGGGGAGGGATTTCCTCAAGGAGGCATAGTTAGGAAGCAGTACAGCCACAGAATCCTTCCCACACCATATCACTACCTCCCATCAAGAGTAAGCCCACAGGAGATGGAAGAAATTCACCTCTGAAACACATAATGCAAAACACTTGGATCCAGAATAGGGACATGTGCTGCCTAATGTGTTCTGGTCAACAATGGAACACATGTACAACGGATGTCCCATGAGATTATAATGCAGCTGGAAAGTTCCTGTCGTATAGTCATTGGGGTGTCATAGTACAACGCATTACTCATCTTTGTAGTAATGCTGGTATAAACAAACCCACTGTGCTGCCAGTTAGATAAAATATAGCACACACAATTATGTACAGCACATAATACTGTACTTGATAATAACAAATGACCATGTTACTGCTTTATGTATTTACTATACTATACTTTTTTAACCACTATTTGAATTTTTTATTAATATTTAAACAATTTTTAAAAAACTTTCCAGAGGGCATATACACTCACAAGAGAGAGAGAAAACAAGACAGCAACCTCCATGGAGCATGGTCATACAGCAATCCCTTCTCCTCCATTTCTCCCTCCTTTTGGGATTTTGGGCATGCACACACATATACCTGGTATATATGTTTTTAAGCTGGTGGGTCCAGGACTTGAACTGCATGATTACCCATGTGGGATCCCGCTGCCTTTACCACTAGGCCAAAGGCTGGCCCTACTTTTTATTTTATTATTTTAGAGACAGGGTCTCACTATGTTGCCTAAGCTGGACTTGAACTCGTAATCTTCCTGCCTCAGCCTCCCGAGTAGCTGGAATAATATGCATGAGCCATCATGCCTGGCTACTGTTATTTTGGAGTATATGCCTACTTATTAAAAAAAAAAGAAAAAGGAGCCAGCAGTTGGCATGGAGGTTCAAGTGGCTGGATCCTACATAGCTGACTGCATGGCTCCCCAGATTCAGCAGCTTGAAAAACATGCCAGGTGTGTGTGCATGCATGCTCAAAATTCTGAAAGAAGAAATGGAGAAGGGATTGTGGCATGGTCATCCCCTGTGAAGGATACTTGCTCACTTTCTTGCTCTCTCTGGTGAGTGCACACACCCTCTAGTCAAAAAGACAAAGAGAGAAGAAGGAACAAAGATTGCTGTAGTCTGTCATGTTACACCAGCAGCAGTCTCACACATCTCATGTCTACCGTGTCTCTTGATCACACCAGTTTCTCTTGTGCTTGATTTAACCTTGTGTTGTTTGTTCATCATAGCCTTTCCAATGGGACGAGATATGGAGGTGGAAGACAGTGGTATTGACGATCCCTGTGTAAGCCTGAGCTAAGGTATGCATTTGGGTCTTAGTTTTTAATAACAACAAAAAAGTTTAAAAATAGGAAGTTTCAGAAGTAGAAAAAAAATTTTAAAATAAGCATATAAAGAGAAAATATATTTATATAGCTGTATAATGTGTGTTTTAAGCTTAATGTTATTACAAACAAGTTAAAAAGTCAAAACAACTAAAAAGTTCATCAAGTAAAAAAGCTAAAGTAAGTCAAAGTTAATTATTGCTGAAGAAAGAAAACCTTAAAAAAAAATTTAGTGCAGGACCCTTAGTTGGCATAGTGGCTATGTCGCTGGACTCCCACATAGTCTAGTTGACTGTGGTTTGAGTCCCGGACCTGGTGGCTTACACTCACACAGGGCGCGTGTGCATGCGTGCCCAAGATCCCGAGAGGAAAATGGAGAAGAGGGGATTGCAGCGTGGCCCTCCCCCCTGGGAGGGGGCGTGATGTTTTGCTTTCTGTCTCTCTGTCTCTCTCTGTCTTTCTGGTGAGTGTACGTGCCCTATAGCAAAAACCTCTCCAAATAAATAAATAAATAAATAAATAAATAAATAAATAAATAAATAAAATTTAGTGTAGCCTAAGTGTACGGATCTTACCAGTGTATTATAATTATATAATTATATAATAGCGCATTCCATTTAGTAATGTGCTATACAGATTGGTAGCCTAGGAGTGAAAGGCCACACCATTTAGCTGAGGCGTGTAGTCGGACATACCACCTAGCTTATGCAGGTGCACTCTATGATACTGAACAATGACAATGTCGTCTCACATGCCGTTCTCAGAATGTATCCTCATCCTAGGCAACAAACGATCGTAAACAGAGAGCTCTCACAATTTAATAGGAAGGCAAATAAACAAACGGGCAAAATATTGAATAGATATTTTACAAAAGAAGATATACAAGTAACAAGATGCTCAATATCATTAGTCATCAGAGAAATGCCACTGATAACCACAATGAAACGTCACTCACCGGAATGGCTAAAATCAACCAGAGTGACTACCAAGTTTTTGTTGAGGATGTGAAGCATTAGGAACGCCCCTGTGTGGCTGGTGGGAATGCAAAATGGAAAAGTCTTTGAAAAAGCTTTGAAAAGAATCTATGGAAGCATCTTATGAGGTTAAGCCATATTTACAAAATAACTCACTTGTAAGCCATACTTAGAAAAGTTACTGTACAGCCCTATAATCACCCATACAACCCAACTCCTAACATTGATGCAAGGGAAAGTAAAACATGTCCATACAAAACTGGGTACATATGTGTACATGGCAGCTGTATTCACAACATTCCCAGGTAGAAGCCAAATGTTATCAACTGGTGAACGGATAGACAGATTTTGGTACCTCCATACTATAAATGGGATTAAATACAAATACGAATGTATACAACAAACAACATGGATGAACCTTGAAAATATGTTATATAAAGAAGTCAAATTCAAAAGACTATGCAGAGGGACCAGCAGTTAGTGTAATGGCTATGTCGCTGGACTCCCACGTAGTCGACCGTGGTTCGAGTCCCGGACCCGGTGGCTTAAACTCATGCTGGGCGCGTGTGCGTGCGTGCCCAAGATCCTGAGAGGAGAATGGAGGAGAAGGGATTGCGGCGTGGCCATCCCCTCTGGGGGGTGATTTCTAGCTTTCTATCTCTCTATCTCTCTCTGTCTGTCTGGCGAGCGCACGTGCCCTATAGCAAAAACCTCTCCAAAAAAAAAGAAAAGACTATGCAGAGATCCGGACCTAAATAATAGAGGATTTTACACAATGCAACTCAACACTCAATACTGTATAATAATACTACATAATTCTTTTTTTTAAATTAATTTGTTTGTTTATTTTAATTTGACTAGAGAGGGATAGAGAGAGAGAGAGGGATATATATAGAGAGAAAAATAGAGAGAAGGAAAGAGAGAAAGCAAGCTGCCAGGTCTGGGCCTCAAATCACAGGCGGCCATGTGGAAATCCAGTGCCCTTAATCATCACACCCCTGCTGGCCCCATACACGATTCTATTCTTATGAGATACTAAAACAGGCAAAACTAGGGTCAGTAGGTGTGTGTGGTGGTGAAAGCAGTTGGATCCCACATGGCTGACTGTGCCAGGTATGAGTCCCTGACCTGGTGGCTTGAAAAACATGCCCAAAATGACGTTTCCTAGCGCAGAAACTTCTGCCATCTCGATTGTAGTGGTGGTCACATGATTATACACATTAACTGGGATTCATCCAACTATACACTTAACTTGAGTGAATTTTATTGCATGTAAATAAGGTCTTGATTTTACAAGAGTTTTGTTATACGTCTGGGAAAGAATAACCTAATGGAGCGACATGAAAGGGGATTTGGATGAAAGGAGAAGAGGACAAAGGTCTTTCAGGCTGAACAAACAGAAAGCCACACTAGTTATTACTCTTTAAAAGTGAAATGACCAGAGAACTATGGGCTTAATGAGTACAGTTGGTTTGGGACACGGAGCACAGCCAGCGAAGCCCTGGCCCCACTGCCCTGGGCTTCAAGGACACATTGTTCCCAACGAAGAATAGAAAGCAGATGTTTTATGTGGGGGCAGGCAGAGGGCAGCCTTGGTGAGGAGACCATGCTGGCTTTGGGAAGTCAGCAGTAGTGGAGCGTTTCCCAACAGGTAACTTTTAACATGTGGCAATAACGGAGGGCCAGATGCCGGGTACAGACCTGGGTCCGGGGTGAATGGACTGGGGTAACCTCTCAGACCCTGCAACTTCCTGCAAGTCCATGATTCAAATCTCTGCAGTTCTAAAGGTTGAAGCTTGAAGTCAAAGTCATAGAGGGAATAGAGGGTGAAAGTGATGGCGTAACAGGAATTCTGGGCCTTCCCCAGGTGGTGAGGGGTGGTGTTCTTTTGGTAGATGAGCATTCCTGGTGTGTGAGCAGGGAAAATCTGTTGCAGAAGCTAGCATGCTATATGGATGTAAGAGTCATCCTGACGAGGATGTGTGGACTGTAACCAGCTATGAATGGCTGACGGAGGACTGGGGTGATTGGAGAGGCCTTCAGAGGCCTCCGTGGCCCACCAGGCTCTCATCCCCTCCTTGGAGTACATATGGGCTCTGGAGTTAGCTGTCTGGTTCAAAGCCCATTTTGTCACTTTGTGTACTGGGTGGGCAGCTCTGGGAGTTATTAGCCTTCCTGTGTTGCCATTTCCCCATCTGCAAAATGGAGATAATAACAATACCCTCCATATAGAGGTACTGTGAGGATGAAATGAGATAATCCATCAAGGGCTCGTGGTCGTTACCTGCTATTGCTGTAACAAAATACTGCAAAGCTAATAGCTTAAAGCAACACAAGTTTATTATCTTATAATTCTGGAGACCAGAAGTTCTAACATCAAAGTGTGGGCAGGGGGACCAGCAGTTGGCATAATGGCTTTGTCGCTGGACTCCCATGTAGTCAACCGCGGTTCAAGTCCTGGACCCAGTGACTTAAACTCACGCCGGGCGTGTGTGTGTGAGTGCCCAAGATCTCGAGAGGAGAATGGAGGAGAAGGGATAGTGGTGTGGCCATCCCCCCTAGGGGGTGACTTCTCGCTTTCTGTCTCTGTCTTTCTAGAGAGTGCATGTGCCCTATAGCAAAAACTTCTCAAAAAAAAAAAAAAAAAAAAAAAAAAAAGTGTGGGCAGGATTGTGTTCCTTCTGATTCTAGGGAGAACTGTTTCCTTGCTTTTCTAGCTTTCAGAGGCCACCTGCATTCCTTGACTCACGGCTCCTTCCTCTCTTCCACAGCATCTTCCACCCTCTGACTCTCCTGCCTCCCTCTTATGAGCAGGCTTACAGTTACAGTATGCCCACCCAGCCCCTCTGGGGTAATCTCTCCCTCTCAAGATCCTTATGTTAAACACACCTGCAGAGTTCCTTCTGCCCTTTTATGGACCCAATGTGCCCCATCCTAACCCTAGTTCTCACGTGGAAATCTGGTCTAACCCCCAGGATCTCAGAATGTGGAGACAGTCTTTAAAGAACTCATGAAATTAAAATCGGGTCTTAGGCTGGGCCCCAATCCAGAACGACTGGTGTCTTTCTAAGAGGAGGTGTGGACACAGACTATGGAAGGAAGACCATGTGAAGACGGAGAAGATAGCTCTTTACACCAAGGACAGAGACCTCAAAAGAAACCAACCCCACCAGGACCTCGTCTAAACCTGCCAGCCTCCAGGATGATGAGGAAATAAATTTCTGTTGCCATCTGGCTTCTGACGATGTTATGGCAGTCCTGGCAAACAGATATGGCTCAGTGAGGGTACACAGGGTCCAGGGAGTCTGATGTGGATGTCTTGGGAGACAGGACTCTGTCCAGCACAGTGCTCAGTGAGTGTGAGCTGCTCGTAGGAGTATTACTATTATTAGAATTATTATTCTTGTAGGTTAAGTACTACCCCCCCCCCCCATGGCTATCATAGACAGGTATATCAATTACTCCTCATATTTCAAACTTTTGATAACTTGGTCTATGAAAATCCACTTTCCCACTGAATTTCCTCAGGAAGGTAAGAAACACCCCTTAACTTTTTATTCTCTAAAACATCTACTACTAGGCAGGGCCAAAGCAGTTTTGCAGGTCCCTGCAACAGTTCTTTATGGCAGGCAGGGCTGGATTAACTGCCTCAACAGCGATGGGGGACCCTAGCGAGTGGCTCACCCAAGGTCACCCCGACTTGGGAGCTGAGCAGGGTCTTCTCTGCCTTGAGATGAGGGCTGGTGAGGGCTTGCTGCTGACTCAGCACGTGGGATCCTCAGAGCACCATGAGAAGGGCTTAGGGCTGGTCAGTGACGTGTGGGAGGCGCTGGGGGCTGGGCAAGGAGGAGCCCAGGAGCCTGGAATCCCTCTCCAAGGACCTTCCTCTCCAGCACAGAGGTCTTCCTTGACCCAAGGTGGCTTTACCCAAGGCCAGGCCTGAGGGACCTGTAGAGGGAGTCATGCTCAGGCTGCCCAAGAGGAACTGGGAGCCTATCCTGGCCAGCTCTGGTGGACAGCTGGTGCCAAAGGCGGCCCTGTGCAAGAGGCTTCACTGCTGGCAAACCGCTAAAAGGAAAAGGCATGACGGAATTTCCTGTGAGGAGGAAACAGAAGCAGAGTATGGAATCCCAGTCCTGTGGGACAGTGCTGTCCTTCTGTCTGGGTCCGAGAAGTCTCAGGGTGTTCGGTGCTCTCGGCCATCCTGGCTACTGAGTTTTTTTGTGACGGGATCACAGAGGGTTCTGGTGGGAGGCACCCACCCTGGGACTTGCAAGCCCCTGAGACTGTGAGTGGTAGAGGGGTACGGGGGCAAAGTGTCACCTCTGTGCACTGGGCAGCACAAAGAGGCCCTGAGCGGGCTAGCTGCTGCCTGCCCTGCTGGACTGGGCACAAAGCTTACTGAGGTCCTGGATGCCTGGAGGGGCTGCCTCTGCACAGGCCTCAGCTAGTGCTGAGGGGAGGGACTCTGCAGTCACAGGAGTACTAGGTCAGCCGAGTTACTGCCCCACAGTTCCTGCCCTCCTCCATAACTGAGCCGGTTTCCTCTCTGCCAGCCCCTGCTCAGCTCAATTGCCACCTCCTCCATCAAGCCCTCCCTGCTTGATTCTCCTGGTTGAAAGGAGTATTACTTATTCTTGTTCTTCCACATTACTTGGTGGATTCTAGCACTTAAGGCTGACTGTAATTTAAACATGCATAAAACATTGGGGAGAAGACTCCCCCCTCTGGAGGCTACATAGAGAAGATCAATAGGCCTAGGAGGCAGGAGCTGGCACCCCACTTAGGCCCCCCACTTCCTATGTGACTTTGGTCCAGGCATACCCACTCACCGAACCTTGATTCATCACCGGTCTATACAATAGGGACAGCATCATCGTCCACCACACAATTCAGGGATCGATGCGATTACAGATGCAGAAGTGTACAGGCTGGGGGCTCACTTCCAGGCATTGCACTCCAAGGAACACAGACAGACGGGAGCACACTTGCCCCAAATGTAGAGACTCAAAGGGGACATGGCTCGTATATTCCCACAGATGCAGGACTGATATGGGGACAGGAGGTTGTTTGGCCTGTTGCGGCCCCTTTATAAAGGAGACAGACTCTGGCTTAGTTCAAATGAAATGAAAAAGGTTGCAACCGCGAGCTCTCCAAGATGGAAGTGGTCATGGCATGGAGCAGTGAGCTCTCTGTTAACAGAAGGACATAGAGCCACCAGGCAGGTACCCAGCAGAGTATAGAAAGTGGACTGGGCAGCTTGCACTATTGTCATTTTCCAATTCTAAAAAGCATGTTAAGGCATTATTGTGAGCCTCTGGCACCAACACCAGCTTTCTTTTCACCTTCTTGAAAGGAAGAGAACAAGAGAAACTGCCCATGTGGGGCCTGGGCAGACAGACTTGAATGTCACTTTCCAACTGTTGGGTCATCTCCTACTTCATTGTCACTTTCAGAAAGATCTTGCCAGGCAAAAACCAAGTCTCTAGCCAGGTCACATTAATCCGTTAATATCTGCTTCTTACATTAGATAATCAGCCCATGGCTCCAGGCTCCTCTTCGGGAGACATTAATCTAATGAAGTCAGAGGATGCGGACAAATTGCCGCAAGGGTGGGCACCTTTGGGCTTAATGGGGCTGCTCTCCAGCAGGGCCCCTCTGCCCTGCCTCCACTTCCCAGGTTTCTGCAAACACAGGAATTACCACATATGCAAAGTGTTGATTTATAGTCAGCTGCTTTCTTTTGGTCAGAAGTCCCCTAAAGTTCCCATCAGGGGTAGGAACCAGAGAAGTCCCTGGCCTTTCCACTGCATGGGCTCTGTGCAGGTGATGAGACCTCTGACTCATCCTGCACCCCTAGCCCTGCCGAGGGAGGGGTGGTGATGGCTGCATTAGGTAGGGATGCTGGTGGGGAGGGCAGAGGTTGGTGCTTCTTGGAGGTCTGCCTGCATCAAAGAGGATTCTTGCCCCCAAACACAGGCAGCACCCTCTCCCTCACCAAGGTCTATTAGAATACCTGTAATTCCACCACAAAGTCACTCCATTTGGTTTACCACAAGCAGTTCAAACTGCTCAGTAGGTGTCCCCAGAGTCCCTCAGGGCTGGAATAGGCAAACCCAGATGACGGGGCTCAAGGCTCCAACCAGCACTTCTGCTTTCACCTGATTTTACTTTCACCAGGCTGAAAAATTAAAGCCCTTGGATTGAGTTAAAAATATCTCTTATCTACATAATCTGTGTGCAATGAATATGCAGCAACTGTTAAGAGGAAAAAATGGAACAAGTTGAAAACAGTAGTGCTGGTATATTCAAGCAGGCAGGGCCTTGGGCAGCATCGGCTCTCCCCCTCCCTTTGCAGGTGGTGCACAAGGCCCACGGGCAGTGAGGGGCTGTTCTGTTTCACTGCTAGTCCATGACACTAGCCAAAGAGGGAGGCCCAGAAAATTATTCTGAGGATCCACATATTAACTTAACTCAGCCGTTGTGTAAAATAGAAAGTTCCAGGAAAACACATTTGATCCTTATTATTCCCTGAGGGCTTCACAGAGGAAGAGGTGTGCTGAGAAGGGGAAGGGAAAGCCCTCACAACCAGCTCTGTGGGTAGGAAATTGCCCCAGTCTTGGAATGGCAGGTATTAGCAACAGAACGGACTAGAACAGAGCCAGATGGAAATTTTTGGGGCTCTCTGTTGTAAGTACTCAGCTCTACCATTGTGGGCCGAGAGCAGCCACAGACAATACATAAATGAGCAGCATGGCTGTGTACCAATAAAACTTTATTTATGGACGCAGAAGTCTGAATTTCATATAATTTTCATGTGTGCCAAAATATCATTCTTCTGATTTTTTTCCAGCCATTTAAAAATAGAAAAAGCATTTCTAGCTGAAGGGCAGACCAAAACAGGTGGTGAGCGGAAGACCATAGTGTATAGCCCCTTGGTTTGGATTTACTCTCCCACTGAATCTGTCACAGACCACCCAGGTGTGGGCAAGACACGTCCTCACTGCGGACATAAACCTCCTCACACTTATATGTGAATTCAGTCCAGACTGAAGACAAGGAGGGAGGCGCGTGCTTGGGCCCAAGCAGGCAGCTGCCTACGGCTGCGACTTGGATGAATCAAGAAAATGGACAAATAACCCTTTCCTGTATGTACCAGCATACCTTCTCCTGAGTCATAAGACTTCCTGGGCTTCCGGATTGAAGGTCGTTCCCTCTGCATTTGGGGCAGATCCGATCCTCACCGTTCCTGGGGAAACAGGAACAATTCTTTCTGAGGCAGGGAGGCCCTATGACGCCCAGGCACTCTCTGCTCTCCAGACAGCTCCAGAAGCCTACACCCTGCCCAGCATGGTGGCTGGTATCAATGACAGCACAGGCCCATGATTGGAGCCACCATTCTCAAACCTCAGAAGCACTAAGCATCCGTTGGTTTTCCACGGTTTGCGGTGAGCTTCTTTGTCAGTTGAACCTGAACTGAGCTGACCAGAGACTTAGCTAGAACTTACTTGCTCCACGGTTTTAGTATGAATAGTATGTCTAGTGTCATGGACTAGCGGTGAGACAAACTATTCTCTACAGCAACCTGAGTATGATTATAGGCTGCTGCCCCAATCCCTGCTAGAATCACAGAGTGCATCGACTTGCTTTTCTAAAATCAGAACGAATTCTGTATTCCTGAGCACATCTGACTCAGGTGTTTAGACAAGGGATTTGGACCTGTAACTATAATTGCTCTTTTTAGAGACCTCTATGTAGCCTTGCTTTCTTACTGTGGGGAATCACAGGTGGATTGCAGCCTGTTGGAATAAGAAGGGGCCTCAGAAGCCACCTAACCTGGAGGCTCTTACAGAAGTGGAGGTCAGATTGTTACAGTGACATATGGGCAGGTGTGTTTTTATAAAGTGCTCATGTGATTTTAATTTATAATGAGAGCTACTGACCGCACCCATTTTATAGGTGAGGAAGCTGAGGCTCTGGCAGGCATGTGGATTGGCCAAAGTAGAGTGAGCCAGGAGCAGAACTGGGCAGAAAGCTCCTCCAGCCTCAGGCTGGCCCCAAGACCTCCTCCCTCCTCTGCCGGGTTTGGACAGAGAAGGAAGGAAGCCAAAAGGCCGCCACAAAAATCAGAGATGAACTCGGAACAGTGAGTTGGATGGTAAAACCCACCCCCACCAGGCCTTTTCACTGCCACAGCCTCCCTTTGTCACCATGTCTGAACTTCCCACAGGCTTGATTCAGCTTCTTCATCTTCTCAAGCTGTAAAGCCCCAAACAAAAGGTCATTCTGGGGGAGGGATGTGTGGTATTTTAAGGGCAGATTTGCTGTTACTAAGATATATTTTTAGAAAAAAAAATTTGTTCTTCATTAAAAAAAAAAAAAAAAAAGAGGCATATTTGTAGGAACCTGACCTGGGGCAAATGGATCTGATCTCTCTAATAGTCCTGCGACCACCTTTGTAAAATAGGAAAACAATAGTACCTACCTCCCCCTCATTCCAGGACCCAGGGGAAGACTTGGCCTGCAGCAGGTGGGCCACATGGCTTAAGGAGGGACGCTGATGACTGCACGGATGTCACACCTTTCTGGGTTCTTTATATTTTAAATATCAATGTACGTATTATAGTTATAGCTATATCTTTGTCCCCTTTAAAAACATTCCAGTAAACAATATGAGGTGATGGGCAGGATTGTGTAAGAAACTATTTCTGTCCAACGGTTTGTCACTTCCCAGGGCAGTTTGTTATATTGTAAGAACTTTTTGGAATATCATTATTATTATTTTTTAATTGTCAGGGGATGTATGCACTTGTAGGGAGAGACAGGCAGAGAGAGGGAGAGGGAGGAAGCACCCCTACTGGGGTTTGGTCATGTGCAATTCTCCATCGTGTCAGGATTTGGGGCATGTGTGCACATGCACCTGGTGTGTTCTCAAGCCACCAGGCTGAAATTTGAACTGCAGCTGGCCATGTGGGACCCAGCTCTCTTAAACACAAGGATATGGGGCTAGTCCTCGAATATTATTAACTTGGTCTCATAACAACACTACAGGCCAGAAAATAACTTTATATGTAAGGTAGCTGAGGCTGAGAGATAGTACAATGTCACTGACCACATGCTAATAAGCAGCATGATCGGCCCAGTGGCCCTGCCTGGGGGGGGGGGGGGGGGGGGCCTTCTGCAGTGAGGGCGTCTGGGGCTACTTCTCCTTCCACCAACAGCCAGAGGGGCAGAGGCAGGGACTGTGAGGAAGGGGTAGGGAAACAGAGCCCCAGAGAGGTGGAGTCACCTACCTCAGTCACCTGCTCCTCTCCCCTTTGCCTCCCGCTAGGGGCCCCTCTCCGACACCTTCTTCCCATCCACCCCGTACCTCTCTGTTCCCTCACCTTGGGTTCTCAGAGAGGTAGGCTGAGCAGCAGAGGGCCTTGGGCTCCGACGGGTCCTGGCAGGTGGTGGCGGGGCACCCGAAGGGAAACTCATTCTCATCGGGGGCTGGCCGGGGGCTGCTGGCTGAGCTGGAGGCCATCCCAGGGTCCCTGCCTGGCCAGAAGGCCCGTCTGAGCTCCTCCAGGGCAGAAGAGACGACCGTGGAGTCTGCGACGAGAGGAGAGGCGAGTTCTGGCCTGGGCCACCCTTTGTGGTGAGCAGGAGTCTCTGATGACTTTTTCTTCTCTCTGGCTTGTGTGGTTCAACGTCACAGCTGAGTCACAGCAGGGATGGGGCAGGAATTACCCTCTGTGGTGAAAAAAGTCCCCAGGATGGTGACTGAAGTCTTTAGGAGTGTCCAGTCAGTTTGCAGAGTGAGAAAGAGCAAGAGTGCGAGTCAGAGAAAAAGAACCATGTCACACACTTTCAGGAACCCAGTAGAGTTCCCTTGCCGGAGAACCACAGGGTGCGCTGGTTCCCCCTACCTCCTCCAGGGCACCTTGGCAGAGAGGGCCACAGCTGGTCACGCATCTGCGCTCCCTGGGACCTCTGAGCAGTCTGGGACTCTGGGGCGGCTCACCTTCCTGGGGGAGTGCCTTGGGTTCTGGAGGCAGGTACAAACACTCAAGTGCTAGGTGCTTTAGCTCTGCCTTATACAGAGTGTGTGTGTGACTTTGGGGAAAAGTCATTTCCTCACAGTGGGTCTGAGTTACTCCATCTGTTAAAAGAGAAAAAAGAAGTTGCAATAGATGGTCTCTAGATTCTCAGGTTCTGGGGCCCTCTAACCAAGACAAACGGAGGCAGCAGGAAGGCCTGCCTGCGGCTTTCCACGTCACCCCTGGTGATGGCATCAGACCCTCCCTTCCTTTGAGGTTCAAGGCCTGAGGACCACAAGCTCCTCAGGGCCCACCCCCCACGATCTTGCTCAGGAAGTCATAGACGGCTGCATGCTTGGGTCAGGCGCCACCACTTCCCTGCCCCAGGGGAACAAAGCCGTAACAAACACAAGTTCTTGGGGAATGAGTCTCAGCAGTCAAGTGGACCTCCGTCTGTGTTAGCAGAAAAACTGAACCGTGCAAGAGATGGTCTGCCAGACCTCCTGGCTGGTCTGCTTCTGCTGGGCAACGTATCCCCTACGAATCTCTCCAACAACCTGCAGGATTGCATCTGCAGCCACCTGGAGGCCTGAGGAGCAAGAGGCCTGGTCCAAAGTCACACAGCCTCTGGTAGTGGGGCGAGGCTCACACTGAGGCTGGGAGACTAAGTTCGGTGTTCTTCCACCCATACGAGAGGGGTGAAAGCAAGGTGCTCAGGGAGCCTATGGAGTCTGGGATGGAGGTGAGAGCACTCAGCTCTTCTCATCTACAAGTAGAAAAGGATCCTTGTGCATCTTCCTATTGTGACTTGCTCCGTTCCTACAGGGGGAACTTTCATGATGGATACAAATCCTAGGTTTTAAGGTCAGACAGATCTGAGCTGAGCTCCTGGGTCCCACCACTTACTGGCTGTGGGTCCTGGGACAAGGCCCTTAAGCCCTGGGACCCTCAGTTTCTGCATCTGTAAAGTGGGGCTAATACCTCCCTCACCCAACTACTGTTGTGACTAAATGAGGTTGTGGGGGAAAGTCTGACAAGGGCATGGCCCACGTGAAGTACCCTGACATTTTACTCAAATGATCCACAGCCTTTCCAGCTCCTCAAAATCACGGCTAGGGGTTAAAATGGTAATTTTTGCTTATCTAGCTAGTGTCTTCACATCTACCAACTTCACTTGAGCCTTGCAGGTAGGCAAGGCGAGTGGGATATTGTCCTCTGGCCCTAGATACATTCGGCTGGCCCCCTCCCTGGAATGAAGCGAGGGCTGCCAGGGGCTCTGGCTAAGAGGACCCCACAACCTAAGGCTGTGGTTTAAGTCGGGACCCTCCCCTCACCTGGGCTGGGCTGCTGGCCCACTCAGCAAGCAACCTGGAGGCTGACGTCAAGTCTACCAGAACTGCACGCCTTTAACCACACACGCTGACCTGCAGACATTCTGGCATCATTTCTCTCCTCTGGTTTGGAACTGAGGAGGCACTCCAGACATCTCTCCATCCAAGTTCTGGGTCCCTGTCTCTCTTCTCTCCTCTGTCTTCAGTGCTTTCCTCTCTACCAGCTCCTTCCCGTTAGCATCAAGATGCCTAAACTGTTCTGTTCACAGTGAAAAATGGCAAGAAACACTTTTTAGCGCTGTGGTGAGGACTTTCACAGACACCATCTCATCTAGTGTTCATGGAGCCCTATGAAGCAGGTATTGCCATCATCATCACCATTTTACCCACGAGAGATTGCAGGCATAGAGAGATTCAGTGGCTTCTCAAGGTCTCGGGCTGCTGGGTGAGGACCCCTGGATCTAAGACTCCACGCTCACCCTAAATTCCTCTCCCACATCTACTCCCTCCTCATTGAAAAGTAGAGCCTCTAAAAAATAAGTTTTAATGGTTATAAATACTGAGGTCAGGACCAGCAGATGGCACAATGTTATGTCGCTGGACTCCCACGTGGTCGACCGCAGTTTGAGTTCTGGACTCCAAGGCTTAAAACTCACGCCCGGCGTGTGTGAGTGCATGCCCAAGATCCCGAGAGGAAAATGGAGAAGGGATTGCAGGGTGGCCATCCCCCCAGGGGGTGATTTCTAGCTTTCTATCTCTGTCTCTGTCTCTCTGGCAATCGCAGGCACCATATAGCAAAAAATGTCTCTCTACAAACAAAACAAACAAACCTCTCTCTCTCTCTCTCTCTCTCTATATATATATATATATATAGATATATATATATAGAGAGAGAGATATAGATATAGATAGATATAGATAGAGATATAGATAGAGATATAGATATAGATATAATTTTGAGGTTACCAAACGCCTTGTCCGGTTTTTAACCAACCAGGTCTCTGACCAGCACCTAGCCCTCCCTTCCTTCCCGCACATCCTCGAGGGAGCTACCCCCTGCGTCTCTGGCTACTCCTTGTCGGTCTCCACGACCCCTTCCTCTTCCATCCTCAACCTCAGTCTCTCGACGCCATGTGTCCGCATTCCCCCGGTCTCCCACTTGCTCCTCCCCGCGCACTCAGTCCCGACCCCGCCTCCCCTGGGCAGCGTCCGGGCCGCCCTCACCAAGGCTTTGGGTGCCCAGCTGTTTGGGGCCCTCGCGGCCAGCACAGCGCTGGGACCAAAGCAGAGCCCGCGATTGCTCAAGGGTGAACGAGGCCAGGGGTGGCTTCGGCGCCCGCGGAAGGGCTGGGGCCGTATGTCTTGGGCCAGGCTTTGCAGCCGCGGATTCAACTCCCAGGCCCGGGTTCCTGGGGAGCCCCCGCCCAAGCGAGCAAGAGCCGGCACAACTGGGCGGGAGCGCTGGGTGCGAGGTCGGGAGCTTCCCGTCGGTCCCAGGGCGGGGATGGGCGAGGGTGCAGGGCCACCAACCTCTGCGCCACCGCCGCCTCCTTCCCGCGGCTCTGCCGGGGGCTTCCGGTGGAAAAGGAGGACGTGGCGGAAGCTGGGAAGGCCGACCTTGAGGCCGAGAACCTGTTCCAGAGGCCGCCCAGGGGAGGGGCGAACGCTCCCCTGACCGAGAAACTGAGGCTGGACGCCAGGTGTGCAGCGTCGCGACACTGTGCTCCCATGGTAACTAAGACGCTAAACTCCGCCCCACCCGGTGCGGCGCGGGCACGTTAAGTACCATCACTGCCCTGTCAGTACCATGCTCCCTGCATACACGAGGCACACCTGGAACCTGAACCCCACGCTGGCCCCCTGCGTCGAAACCCTGCTTGGGGATGAGGCGAAAAGCAGCAACATCTCGGATTCCTTACAGCAAACCTCGCCCACTGCCAGCTCTCCAAGCTCACCACCAGGCTGGCGTACTCAGTAGAGCTGGCACCGGTTGTGAAGGCGCTGTGCTTTGACAAAACTGCGTGTTCTCAAGGACCCATTTCTGTTTTCATCTAAACACACACGCTGGGCCACTCATTCCCTATGCACTGGTATATCGATCAAAATACTGGGGGAACTTGGTGTTGGGGCAGAATTTTAGCTTAAAAGGTGACAGACGTTACTGTTGTGAACCATCAATTTGTAAGACCTATGGCAGAGGGAAGAGTAAGGCTGCCCCGGATGTCGGTTTTCTTTTGTTTCAAGTCCTCAGAGACGCCCATTAAATTCTTTTTAGGTGTTAGGTCTCCTTTCCCTTGTCTACACTCTCAGCCCGACTGTAAAAGCAAGAAAGTGACTTTTACTTCTTTGGTTTTAAAGTCTGAGATGCTATAATCTCCTCTCACCCTCCACCTTCTGGCCTGCAGGGCACTGCTGCAGGCCAGAGTGTCCACTGGTGCAAGGAGGACCTCAGGATCTCACCTGCTGGGAGATGCCTGCTGTGGAAAAGCAGAGGGCGCCAGGAGCCTCTGAGAGAGGATTTCTGCCATCTGTGGGCAGCTGAGCAGATGTGGCCTCTGGGGTCTTTCAATTCTAAGGGAAAAAAAGACACAGAAACTTCCTTTAGTCTCTGGTTTAAAAATCCATTGATCCTGGGTCTAATCTGCACGAAGCGAAGTAACTCAAGGATTTGGGACCCATCAGAACAGTTCTCTGGTTCCACCTCTCTCCCTCCCCACCCGCTTCCTGCCCCAAGCCAGGGTAAGTGAAGAGAGCAATCTGACCTCACTCCCTTCATGTGCCACATCCTGTTTTCAGATTAATGAGCTCATTTGCTGGAAATTTACCAAGGGAAATAGTTTAATTTTGGAAAGTACCAAAAACTTATCTGTGGTCACTTGGCTTAATTTTGGGGGCTCCTGAAATAGAGGGGGCATCACCAGAGAACCTCTGAATGCCCAGGGAACAGCCAGGCTGCAGAAATCGAAAGTCCAGCCCAATGAGGCTGCACCTGACTCAGAAAGGAAATAAAACCCTTTGGAGACCACTCATCTCTGCCAAATAGAATTTTTTTTTTTTCCTAAAAATAAGTTTAAAAAAAGAGAAACAGGCCATCTGTCCAAGCCTTAGATCTTGTGGTCTGTGATTGGGCTGAGAATGAGGAACAAGCAAGCACAGGGGAGGTAATGTTTGAGCCCCAGCCCTCTCTGGTCATCCATAGCTGTCAGCTTGTTCTCAGAAGGCCCGGAAGGCTTCCACTCCCCAGCTCTGCCCCAGCCCGTCAGCTGTCAGACCTTTGACACTGAAGTTGTCTGCCTGACCTGGTAGCCTTTTGAGTTTGTGGCTCTTGCAAAGGAGCTAAGGACCGAAGGCTGGGAGGATTCTAGATAAAGATTTGTGAGCCGTTCTGCTTTGAAGATGGTAGACATTTCCCAAGACTATCTCTAAGCATCCAGACACCTCCTGGCCTGCCCTGTTCCCTAGAATAGGGATCTAAACTTTGATCTAAGATGCAGAATAGGAAAATGGTGAAAACTGACAAGGCCCTGACAGTCCAGTACTCAAATGAAAGGAACTGTACCTTCCTTTTCTCTGCCCCCATTTGAGATCTTATAGGAACTGGAATGAGCACTGGACTGAGAGTCAGGGCACTTTCGTCTATTTTGTTTTGTTTTCCTGGCTATTTGAGGTTGGAAGAGATAAATAAATGAGCACTTAAGCAATAATTGAAGAAATAATAGTTCATAATTTTTTGTTTTATTAGCAGAAAATTATCCTAAAGATTATGGAATGAACTGGACTTTTCAGGCTTCGTGTTAGCTGTAGGAATGCCTTCGAAAAATCTCTCTCATGGAGTCCAAATACACAAACTAAACAGAAGCAGAGATGCTTGGCTAGGCCAAGCAGGCCACCAGGAGCCTCTGCACTGGGCTTCTCTCCTCCCCACCTTGACCTCAGAGCCCTTGGTCCCCACAGAACCCTGCAATTTGAAAATCTCAGTCCTAATTTGATGTTCTCAGGTCCCACATGTGGAAATGGGGATTCACTCCATGGCTTGCTTGCCTTTGCATGCTTACCATTCAATCTTTTTTTCAACGGCACCTTTACGTGGGCTGTAGTTCAGGATCCTGGTAGCTAAGGGACTAGACAAGGGAGAGATTACACTGACCTGGGTCATCTGCCCTCCAGGGGGAGGCAGGGCCAGATGGGAACCTACATATCTGGAGAACTGGGGTCAGTGGTTGTGGTAAAAATAATAACAATAGTGACTACCTTGAATTTTATGTCAGACACAACTCTAAACACATTATATGCATTGCTCTGTTTAATCTTTATAAAACCACCAAAAATGATTAAAAAAAAAAAACCTACTCTCTCTTTTCCAGGTCAAAACTAAGGCTTTAAAAGTTAAATAATTCACTATTCACAATTGCTAAGTCATGGAACCAACCCAGATGCCCCCGTATGGAGGAATGGATTGAAAAACTGTGGCACATATACTCTATGGAATACTACTCAGCCATAAAAACCAACAGAGCCCTGGCTTTTGACAGAAAGTGGAAGAATATGGAAGATGTACTGCTGAGTGAGGCAAGCCAGGCTATGAAGGAGAGACATTGTATGTCCCCACTTAACATATACCGTTTGTCTGCATTCTATGTCTGAAACTGATTGACTAACAGTTGAACAAACACAAGAGATGGGTGTGAATATCAGATGAGGTGTATGTGGAGGAGTGGGGCCCAACGAAAGACATTTGGAGAAGGGATACAGAGGTAGAGCATTGACGGGTTGGGGAGGTGTGGTGTTACCTGTTGAAGATATTTCGATCAACGGGTCTGGGGAGAAATGTTCACATATCGAAATGGTCTCATTGTAAGCCAAACAATATGATTGAAAGTATATACAAAAATAAATAAATTAATTTAAAAAAAAAAGTTAAATAATTCAGAGGGCCAGAGGTAGCACAGCAGTAAAACGTATTGCTCTTGCCCACATGGGAAGGTTACCCGTCTGTCCTCAGAGGCTTTCCTGCAGAAGCTGGGTATGCTGTGTCCGTGATCTGGGCTGGCTGAGGCTGGGGGTGGATCTCCGTGTCAGAACCCTGTTGGAAGAACCGTATCTCCCCCTGCCCCTTTTCTTCTCTCTTTATCTTTGTATCTTTTATTTTTATATGGTTCTGTCTATCTCTCTCACTCATGGAATTAAAATAAAGACATACATACATACATACCTACTTTGGTCAAGCAGCCAGTATCTGGCAGCAGTGGGAGGCAGAGAACAGTCACTTTAAGGATTTGTGTGTTTTTCCTGCTGTTCAGACCAAGTTGAGCTTTTACCTGGTTTCCTCACTGTCAAGTCTTCAGTTATTCTCCTACTCTGGGCCTCAACTTCCACATTTGTCAGGTGACAAGGGTGGGATAGATACCCTCAGCCTCCTTTGCAAGCTGACACTCTTGTTTTACAAAATTCATACTTGGGGTATGGATAGGTGATGTGGGGCCACCTGACTCTGATCCCTGTCCAATACACTGGCCCATGCTTCAGCCTCTTAATCTTTGACATTTCTTGAGTAAGAGATGGATCCATGAGTCATCCTGATGTACATTTCCATTTAAGCCTGAGGAGTTTTTTTGAGAGCAAGTTAGTAGAGAAGGAAATTGAGCATCTCGTCTGGGGGAGGCAGGGTAGCATGGAGGCATGATGAGGACAGTGGGCCGTAGTTGCAGACATTTTCACAGACTTCGGCCAACACATTTATCAGACACTTGTAATGCATTAGGCATAAGCATGGCCCCAGGTCATCACTGTGAGTGAGCCCGATGAAGGTCCTGTCTCCCACACCTGGAGCAGAGACAGGAATAAAGCAGGCAAGGGAATGAGTGGTACAGTCAGCTACAGCCACGTGGGCGACCACGTGGGCGTGCTCCTGAATGCCAGAACCCTGGGAATGTGGGGCTCGGACTGGGCTAGTGCGCCCTCCACTTATTCAAACCCATTGCCCCATTTTGGCCCCGTGTCCTTTCTTCCATTCCCAGCAGCACACTGTCTCTGTCATACCCAAGACTTGTAGTCGGTACAAACAATCTGTGTGCAGCTTTCCTGTACGCATCATCTTAATCTCCTCAGATAACTTCTGATTCCTGAACCAGGAAATTTATTGAACAGATGATTTTAGGTTATCAGCAATCTACTAGATTAAAAGATCAAATGGTCCTGAGTTCTTCAACCGGCTCAGTGTTTCTCTGCAGTGCCTCACATACGAAGAAATAGATCAGCCTCCCTAAGTGTCTGGGAATACAGGCTCACACCGCTGTGCCTGGCTTTTAGATTGGACTAGGAATCAAACTTGGGCTTCCCATTCGGTCCCAGCCTACAGAGCACAGCCTCTCAGCAACATGCACCACCGAGGCTGGGCCTCCATCTTGGTTCTCCTTACACCTATTATAACTAGCAATTTTTTATTTATTTATTTTTAGAGAGGTTTATTTTTGCTATAGGGCTTGTGCGCTTACAAGAAAGACAGAGACAGAGAGAGAAAGTGAGAAATCACTCCATGCCACAATCCCTTCTCCTTCGTTCTCTTCTCGGGATCTTGGATATGCACATGTGCCCGGCGTGAGTTTAAGCCACCGGGTCCAGGACTCGAACCACGGTCGAGTGCATGGGAGTGCAGCAATGTAACCATTACATCATCTCCTGGTCCCCTAGCAGCAAAAGTTTGAAAACACATCTGGGTCTGTTTGTTCAAGGGAGTTTCTATGTCTGGTGATTTTTCCTATCTTAATAGATTTCCTGGTTTTAAGAAAAGAAACAATACTTCTAACATTCTTTGAATTGTAATCATCAAGCTGTCATGGGGTTTTTCCAATTGTCTAAGGGACTGGTTACTTTGAAGGGGCAATGGAAATTTTATTTTATTAAAAAAGAATTGTTTAATTTTATTTATTATTAGTATTATTATTTTTAATTTGCTACAGGGCATGTGCACTAACTAGAGAGAGAAAGGGTAAGAGAGAGAGAGAAAATGAGAAAGCCAATTACCATGTTGAACTGTGGTCAGTCATGTGGGAGTCCAGTGCCTTAACTGTCATGCCACCCGCTGGCCCGGAAATTTGATTCTATCGGGGGTGTCAGTGACACCAGAGTCAGGTGATGTGGTCCAGGAGAAGAGGGTGGTAGATGGAACCTTTGAGAAGGACGAGCTCTAACATGCCAATCGTGAGAAGGTCATTAATACCAGGTTACCTACTGCCTCTCTTTGCCATCTCTGGCTACCCAGAGATGGGTGCTAAGAGATGGCCTTGCTGTGTGTCAGTTCCATCTTTCACGGATCTAGAAACGAAGACTTTCCCAGAGGGGGATTCGCTGGGCTGGGGCCTTGTTCTGGGCTGTGGAATTGTCACTCTTTCTTCACACTCACCTTTGCGAGACGGGTTTCCTGGTGGTTGTCTAGTGCAGGACAAGAAGAACCTGGTGTTCTGCCTCAACAGCCAGCAACATCCGGCCTGATGGTCCTCATCCCACTTCCTCCTGAGGACTCAACCTGAGAAAAAGAAGTCAACAGACAGGAAGACTTCTTATTCAGGAGTCAGGAGCTGTGCTGCCGACGTCGACTGCAGGGCTGTCGGGAGAGTCTGTCCCATCCTCGGCCTTTGTTTTACTTACCTGCCAACCGGGTGAATAACCGCAGAGGACTCCTCCGACATGAGCCTTTTAATCACTTGAATTTTAATTATTCAGAGTTAAGGGAGAAGGCACATTCTCTCCACCTGGCTCTGGGACTGTTTTCCCCTTCTGGACCTGGGGTAGCACCAAGAAGCCCTGGAAAAGACGTTGACAGCTTCCACCACACTACAGTGCTGGTCTTTTTGGACTCTGCTCTTTCTTTTTTAAAAGGGAAGCTATGTTAAAAAAAAAACTTCATCTGATGGATTTCTTTCAGAACATAAGCCAGGCAAATTCCCAGTGCAAGCCAAGGCTTGGGAGCAGGAATGTGGGGCGGGAGAAAGAGGCAAAGAGCCAGGGCTATAGCCACACTCCCTCAGAGAGTGCCCATGCTGGGCTGGGAGGGTGGTGACAGTGGGGTTGCTGTTTGCTTCTCTCCTTGACTCCTTGTCTTACAAAAGGGGAAATGGGGGCTCAAAGAGGGAAACGAACTTCTACTACATCAGAGGTCCAGAAGCCTCTTCCTCTATTTTCAGGTGCCCTATTGTCCCAAAATGTCTCAATGATACCCTGTCCTTTTGTCCCTGCATTCACTTTTCCTTGAATATCTCTCCATAAGACCAAATTTATTGAGGGCCACGGGGCAAAGCACATATGTCTTTATAAGCCCTTGTGCCAGTCTGCATCTTACACACAGTGGGGCCCAGTAATCATTTATGAAGAGGATCCAGGGGTACCAGGAAAAGGTCACCCCTATCTTTCACACCTGTGGATTCCCAAGATATATTTAACCAATACATCTATAGCTTCCACCATGAGGTTTTTTGCTTATTTTTAAAAGAACCCCAGCATATACATCCCAGCATACACATCCGTATACTTTCTGGGAAGATCATTGTCTTAATTATTTCAGAGCTATCCTTGAGACTTTTTTTAGCTCTCTCTCTCTTTCTTTTTTTTTTTTTTTTTTTTTTTTTTTTTTTTTTTTGAGAGGTTTTCGCTATAGGGCGTGTGCGCTCACCAGACTGAGAGAGACATAGAGACAGAAAGCGAGAAATCACCCCCCAGGGGGGATGGTCACACCGCAATCCCTTCTCCTCCATTCTCCTCTCGGGATCTTGGGCACGTACGCACACGCGCCTGGCATGAGTTCTAAGCCACCGGGTCCGGGATGTGAACTGCGGTCGACTACGTGGGAGTCCAGCGACATAGTCATTACGCTAACTGCTGGTTCCCCTTGAGACATGTTTTTAAATGTAAAATCAACTAGACAAAAAAAGCCAGTCTGTCTACCAGCCATCCTTAGTTATTATCTTCTATAAACCAGTGTCCAGCTGCACAGTCAGAGGTCCTTGGGTAGGACTCACCACTCTCCCTAGCCCCTGCGATTGTTGAAACAAAACTGCTGGAAGAGGCCCGGGGCCTTGGCATCAGCTCCTGCCTGGTCCTGCTTCTCCTTTCACAGACAACATGTCTGTACACAAGCTTCCTTGAGCTGTCTTGGAACCCCTCCAAGAACAGCCCTGGACACTGGCCAGGAAGGAGGGTACCCAGGAAAAGACATATCTGTCAGGAAGCCCAGACCATGACATGCAGGCACATACATGTACATACTAGCAGGATGGCTAGATCTTTCAAGGTTTCAAGGGAAACTAGAAACTTGGATTTTTATGCAAAATGTCTTGATTTTTAGAGCACTCTGTAAGCCAAAAAATAAACCCAGACCAAATGAGCATCCACACAAACCATGTCTAGTAGCGCCTGGTGCTCCATGAATACAAAATAAGCAGATGTATGTATGAATGCACAGCCTAACGCATCTGAACTGTACACATTGTGTGTGTCCATCTAGACATGGTCTCTGGACACACATGATAGAAACCGTCGCTGGATGTTGACACACATATACTAGCTCCTAGGATAATGTTTTAATATTTTTAGTCTAAAGAGACTGCATGCCAGAGATATCCTCAATGTCGTGTAACTAATGGGTGGCTGGACTTGACCCGCTGCCTGACCACGAAGCTGATGTTCTCGATTGCCGCATACACATGGCTTCTCAGATGCCTGCACTTGGAATTGAGATTGCTTGTTAACTGTGTCCCCCACCAACCTACGCTCCGTGAATGTAGGGACTGTGTTTTATTTGCTGTTGCATCCCTCTCACCTAGTACTGTGCTCAGTGGAGCACAGAAGGTACTCAATAAACGGATTTACCCACAGGTGCACACGAACACACGACCGGCACATGGAAACCCACATACCGTGTCCAAGAACACAGACACACCCATGCACATAGCATATTCCCATCTCCAACTTCTCAAGGCTTTGAAACCCAAGTCGGACTGCCCCTAGTTGTCCCTACCAGTCCCTCTGCCAGCCTTGCTCAAAGCCTTCACAAATAGTTTCCTGGAAATCTTGAGGCGGTTGTGGTGTTCTTTTTCCCTAACTCAGGATTCAACTCAGCAGTTTTGTTTTTCAAAGTCTGAGACTTATAAACCTGGAATCCTTTCTTCATTTTTTCCACTAGAATTTTCCTTGGCCTGTTGCCTTTCCCCAGACCCTTGGCAGGGAGGGTGCACTCGGAGCGCCCTCTGCTGGGCACTGTGCTCGCACCTTGTGGGCAGCTGCAGAGGGAAAGAAGGGGACCCACAGCAGGCTGCTGTACAGATAAACTGAGTCAGCCGGTGGTAGCAGGGAGATGGTGGTGGGTGTGGCCTCATTCCAGATGTGTGCCAATGTGTGTTGCTAGCAAGTGCTGCTTTGTGATTTTTATCTTTTATTGTCAAAATAATAAAAAGAGGTTGCTTCTAGAGCTCAGATCAAGGCTCTCTTCTCTTTTTGGGACCCCCCCCCCCCCCCCCCCCCGTGTGGGGCAGATGACAGAACTTTGGGAACTGCACTCGATTCAGCTTTACCCTTGAATCCCTGCCCCGTGCACTAGTTAAGGGAATCGAGACAGAGAGCATTGCAGGGAGGAGCATTTACTGAGTATCTGTTATCTGCTAGTTATACTCACCATTCTTTATCATGTTATCTTCACAAGCAACCTTGAGAGCTAGCTGGTTAGTTTCCATTTTAGAGAGTAAGACACAGAGGCCCAGTGAAGTTTCATGATCAGAAAGGAAATGGGGAAGAGCTGGGTCTTGAACTCCAACCTGCTCTTTTCAGGGCTTCTCAGCCTCCTGAATTTTTCCCATCTGGCTGCAGGTCTGAATTCAATGGGCCCAGGGCAGAAACCTTGTGGCTGGACTCCTTGGTGGTAAGTGTTCCTTGGTTCTCCCATGCAGAAAGGGAAGCCCTCTGCCTGGACTCTGCAGAGAGCTCAGGGCCATGGGGGAAGTGGAACAAGTAGCCCCAACGGACTTTGGAAGCTGAGAGCCTCAGAGCTTGGAGCAGGGTGCTTGAAGGGCAGCTGTGCCAAGGCCCGTAACTAACAGGAACAGGACTGGATGTCTTTATAAACTGAACACATGAGAGGCTCCAGAGGGCAGGGGTTTTCCTGGAAAAGAAAGCAAGTCCTGGAAGGTTTTTATTTTGTTTTTCCCCTTAACGGGGCCCTCGTTAATGACTCAAGAAAATGAAGAACATGTTTCACCAGGAGTTAGTCACTGCACTCCCTAGTCTATCATCCTACTCTGCTCAGAGTTTTCAAAACATCTCATTTCTTGTAGGAAAAAAAATCTCAACCCCTTTTCTTATTCATTTTTGGCCTGGGTTGGCCTTATCTTCCACTTTTCTCATTTAAACAAGCTGCCTACAGGTCCCTGTCCACACCTCCCTCGACTCCCACCATTGGGCATCTGCTCACGGTATTTTCTCACTCTGCACTGACTTCATTTCAGCTTTAGTCAAATTGGATGAATGAATAAATAAAAATTAAATAAATAATTCTTAAAACAATGTCTTGACTATCCCTCAAGACCCAGCACAGAGGTCACCTTCCCTGTAGAGCCCTCTCCCTCTCACTGGGTGAGGACATCTTATGGGCATATTATCGTTGCCCTGATAGATTGAAACCCTGGATTAAAAGGGTGGGGTCTGTCTTGGATTCTCCTATATGGGCATGCACGCATGTGTACGCATACACTTTAGACTGCTTAGCTGTATGGTGTCGTGGAGAAACCGCCGAGACCCACAGCTCTGTCACTGGGAGATCACAGTGGAATGAAGATTCCAGTTGGAAAGATCTAGTGATAAGGTGTGCTTCTCTCTTCTCAGGTCAAGAGAGAGGGGCTTCAGAGAGTCTACTTAGAGAGCCTGATGTATGTCAGTGGTAGTTTGAGGAGGGGAGACATGGTGGATTGGCATCTAATAGCCACCTGAGAAATCTCAAAGGTGAGAGATGGGCACCATCTGAGACAAACAAAACAATCTGAATGCCACAAGTTGCTTTGGAAAAGGAGCATTCTTCCTGGGACTAGAAGCAGGGGCTGTGCACAGAAGAGCTGATGTGGAAGTCTCTGTGGTCTAACTCCTGGGGGACAAACTGAAGGTACTTTGGATGGGACACTGGGTAACACAATGCTGGCATAGGGCGAGAGGTCCTGAGAGACTGAGGGGCATCTAATATCTAACCACAGAATCCCCCCACCCCCCACCAAGAGTCAGGGTTAAGGCCCTTTAAAGCCATGCTATGATGTAACAACTTGTGTTTCTCTTTCTTCTAGAAGTCAGTTAGCTTGGGACCAGCAGGTGGCGTAATGGTTACATCACTGACTTCCACATAGTCGACTGCAGTTTGAATCCCAACCGCAGTTTGAATCCTGGATGTATAAAGTGAAGTTTGTTACATGCAATAGAACATTAGAATCAGAATTTGCTTCTCATAAAAGAATTTGGGATCAGGCAGGGGATAGATGTGTTGCATGAACTTGGGTCTGGCTACAGGAGGCAGAGTGAGCTGATCGGCACCTCCTCTTCAGATCAGCGAGGTTTCCTGGAGGCTGGGTAGAAGTGAGGACACAGTGGGGCTTGGATCTGGAGCTAGAGGCTCTATTGTAGAGGCTCTTTCTGGACTGAAGCTCTTTTGTTTAGGACATGGGGTCTGGGACACTAAGCAACAGGAGTGTCTCTGAACATAAGCCTCCAGGAACAGAGAAACCTGTTGGACCTAGTTCCACACACTACCAGGTCCACTCAGCAGTGCCTTGCCCCTGTGGCCCTAGGCTTCCTACTCGGTCACTACAGCAATGACAGAATTAAAAAATAAAAGAAAGAGAGGAAGAAAGAGAGAAAATACATGGATAATAGGAGCATTACTGAAAGGGGAAATGAAAAAGACCCCTTAGAACAAATAAGTGCAAGCTTAGAGTAAACGGATCAGAATAAAGTAACTATAAAATTACATCTGTACTGAAGAAAATACATGAGCTAAAGGAAAATAACAGAAAGGTAAAAGAGAACAGATTGCTTCACTGGAGTGAAAAATGCTAAGGCCGGGCAGTGGCGCGGCAGTGATACAACCGGAGTCACATGGGCATGGTCGTGGGTGTGCATCCTGGGACCTCCCTGACTGTGGAACTGACAGAGGCTGTGGGCAGATCATGGCTTGAAGACCCTGTTGGGGGTTCTTTCACTCTTTCTGCCTCTTGGTCTCTCTCTCATGGAAGAAATAATAATAGTAGTAAATTCTACCCTGTGTCCTGCGCTTGGTGAGGGAGCCTTGGGAATAGTCGGGGAAGAGGACAGATGGGCGTTTGGAATGTTCTGATTCAGGGCAAGGCGTGCTTGGTCTTGAACAGCAGCATCCTTACGGCCTCAGTCTACTTCACGTGGGACACTTTCCCTGCAACTCCCAGCCCCACGGCATAAACAGGTCAGTCACAACAGCTCTCAGCCGTGGAACATGCCTTCCTCCAACCAGTCCCTCTTCTCCTCCCCAAATCTTTCCTGATCTTTCAACCTCTTTCCTGTAGGACATCCTCCTCTTCATCACTCCCTTACAGGATTTGCCTGATTCAGGCTCCCCCTAACATGTGAGGCTTGTCTTCCCTCTCCTCCGTCACCAAGGCTGCCAGCCTTGCCCAGACCTGCCCTGGGCACATTCTGTAAAGGCAACCTACTTTCCCTTTTAGGCCCTCCTACCTTCAAGACCTCTTCCCTTTTACCTTCTGTTTACTGCCTCTTGCTCCTCAGCTTTCTCTCCTGCAACCAGTTCCTGAAAGGCCTTGTACACAATTATTCTCAACCAAGGTGCTGGCTGCTAAGGGGTTATTTCCCGGCATGCAGGAATCCCTGACTTTAAAGAACTCTCTACAACCTTGTTACTCAAAGTCCAAGAACCAGCACTATCAGCCTCACCCAGGAGTTGTAGAAGCTCCAGCTCACCCCAGACCTACAGAATCAGCATCTACTTTTTCACGAGTTATGGGCACTTAAGCTTTTATGTGCCTATAATTTTCCTGGTGATTTTGCTAAAATATCTGGGCTCTGCTATCAGAGCCTCTGACTCACAGGACTGGGGTATGGCCTGAGAATGTGCACTTGTCTGTTTTTATGTTTATATTCATGACAGAAAGCATGTATGCATGTACAGGAGAGAAAAAGTGGTGGGGAGGCACCTTCGGCAGGGTCTGTTCACGCTGCAGTTCCTTTCCCCCAGCTCTAGAGAGCTAGCGTTAGTCGGGATATCGGGCATACAGACACATGCCTGGTGTGTTTCAGTTCCACTAGGCCAGAGATCGGAACCAGCAGTCAGCCATGTGGCTTCCAGCACTGCCACCTAGGAAGCCATGACTAAGCCGCCAAGGCTGGGCTAGAATTTGCATTTCTAACAAGCTTGCAGGAGATGCTGCCAGTTAGGGGACCACACAGTGCCTGCCTCCAGGATAGAAAGAAGCAGCACTAGTAAGGAAATTTGAGGGACTAAGGGTGACTGTTTTTTAATTTGCCAGAGGCATGTGTGTGTGGAGAGAGAGAAAGGGAGAGAGAGAGGGTGCACCAAAGCAGCACTCCCCCCCCCCCCCCCCATCATCATGACCACCTTGGGGAATGGTCATGCCACAATCCCTTCTTTTTTATTTATTTTTTAAGAAAGATTTTTGCTATAGGGTGTGTGTGCTCACTGGAGAGACAGAGAGATATAGAGATACAGAAAGCGATAAATCACCCTCCCTACGGGTATGGCCATGCTGAAATCCTTTCTCCACCATTCTCTTGGGATCTTGGGCACACACACACACACATGTGCCCAGCGTGAATTTCAAGCCACTGGGTCTGGGACTCAAACCATGGTTGACTATGTGGGAGTCCGCCAATGTAACTATTACACCATCTGCTGGTCCCCACAATCCCTTCTTCACTTCTTCCTTTCAGGATTGTGGGCACGCACACACATGTACCCAGTATGTCTCTCAAATCACTGAATCCTATACTAGAACTGCCCGGTCAGCCATGTGGGATTTAGCCGTCTTAGTCACCACACCACTGGACGGCCCAGTGACTGTGTTTTAAGATAGCAGCCTTTCCCTAGTCTTTTAAAAGCACGTAAAGCATTGTCTGCCTATGATAGCTTAGCACACAGTTGCTTTTGGTTATTAGTGCTATGTCCATATTTGTACTAAATGCTACAGTTTAAAAGCTCTTTCACTTGTCTGACCTTATCCTTGTATCTTTCAACCTTCTCTGTAAGTTAGGCTAGGGGAAATTCTTGCCTCATTTGCCAGAGAGAATCTAGGCACAGAAAGCTAAGAGAAACCCTACAGCCAGCTAATGGCCATGGCCACCACAGGTTGAGCTCTCTCCTGAGTTGGCACTTGGGTATCTTTCTAATTCTTGCAACCTTTCAAGGCTGATGATGTCATCCTACTTTATGGGGGGCAAATTGAGGCTTGATGAGGCTCAGGGCTTTTCCCAAGGTCATGAGCAAGCACAGCTCTTCTGTCTCATGGTTTAGTGCCCTAATCTTTGCTGCATCACTTCCCTAGAGTAACACTTCCTTTCTCTGCTGCTGTCTCCCTCTCTGCCTCTTTCTCTATCTCTGTCTCTCTCTCTCACACACAGACATACAATATAGCCAAAGTGATGGGTCATTTCATTCCCATGCCTAGCACTAAATTAATGAACACACCACACTTGGCCTTCATTTAGAAGTGAAAGGAAGTGGCAAGATTGGATGAATGATGACCGACTCTGCCCCGAGGTCCCAGCCCTTCTGCTCTCTCTGCTTCCTCTGGGCAGATCTCCTTTCTCCTCTTCCTCTGCTCTCAGAGGAGGAGAGTCCAGTCCTGGCTCTAATTTCCTAAAGATTCTCTATTTGGAAAAAATATTATTAAACCAAACAATCCTTTCCTCAATTTATCTTGTCTTAAACGGTTTCAGCCTTTCTTCCACCTCCCACCAACCCCCGCAACACACACACACACACACACACACACACACCCCAAACTCCAGCTTAACAACAACAAAAACCTTTTGATTTCTCTTTTCATCTGTTGGATGTGTTAGCCCTGGACCCCCACTCCCATCCCTACTCAGGCTCGCCTGGTCTCTGCTTGCCTGGTAGGCCTTGCTCCTGTTGGGCCCAGCTAGAAGAAGACAGCAGCTGCCAGTGCAGGAAGCAGAGCCCTGAGCTGTGGGTTTCAACTCCCGCTCACTGCAGAAGCTTGCTCTTCCCTGGGCCCATTTCTGCATCTGTGAAATGGGGAGGGGTTGACTAGATTCTCTCTCTGGGAGAATCTTTTTCTTTCTTTCTTTTTTAAAATTATTTTATTTAACTTTATTTATTTCAATTTGACCAGAGAGGGACAGAGTGAGAGAGAGAGAGAGAGAGAGAGGGAGAGGGAAAGTGAGAAAGCAAGCTGCAAGGTCCGGAACTCAAACTACGGTTGACCATGTGGGAGTTCAGTGCCCTTAACCACCATAACACCTGCTGGCCCCTCTGGGAAAATCCTTAAACTTCAATATTTTATGATTCTAAGTAGAATGTTCACAAGGAAATAAGTTATTGACTGTATCGCCTGTGGTATACCAGGGATATAGTACTAAGCAACCACAAGTTACTTTTATTGGGCCAGGCACTGCAGGAATCATTTAATATGCATTTTCTGTATTATCTCATTTAAGTCTCACAGAAATCGTCTTGGGAATTGTTATTACTTCCATTTCTCAGATGTGGAAATGAAGCTCAAAGAAGCAAAATAGGTGTTTTTCTGGCTATTCATGGCCTCTCAGAGCTGAAGGGACATCAGACCACCATCAGGGCAGTTTTGCAACATCTGATAATGTGCTAGACTAGGCTTGGATGTCCTCGGTGATGGGGAGCTTGGTCTTGTCTTGGTCTTTTACTCTTCCTTTTCTTCTTTCTTCCTTCTTTCTTTCTGATTCAAGGGCACAGAGGAATATTTTCATCTTTTCTAGAGAACCTCTCTGTATCTGGGCAGCTTGGGCTATAAGAAAATGTTTCTTGGAGCCAGCAGATGGCATGGTAGTTGAGGTGCTGAACTCCCACATGGCCAAACCACCGTGTGAGTCCCAGACCTGGTGGCTTGTTTTCTCACTTTCCCTCTCTCTCTGTCTCTTTCTGTCGAGCACATGTGCCTATAGAAAACTTTAAAAAATAATACATAAGTGAAATAAATAACTTTTAAAAGAAGAAAGAAAATGTTTCTTGTCAAGGAGCCAGAATCAATGTCTCTTTTTTTTTTTTTTTTTTTGAGAGGTTTTTGCTATAGGGCGCGTGCACTCACCAGAAAGACAGAGAGAGAAAGCGAGAAATCACCCCCCGGAGGAATGGCCACACCGCAATCCCTTTTCCTCCATTCTCCTCCCGGGATCTTGGGCATGCACGCACACTTGCCCAGCGTGAGTTTAAGCCACCAGATCCAGGACTTAAACCGCGGTCAGCTACATGGGAGTTCAGCGACATAGCCATTATGCTAACTGCTGGACCCCAGAATCAATGTCTCTGTAACTTCTGTTCGCCTGCGTGGTGGAAAGAACACTGGGCGTGAGTCAGAGGCCTTGGCTTGTGCCCCTGCCCTCCACTTAATGCCATGACCAAGGCGTGTGGCTCCTCTGGGCCTCAGCTTTCCCAGGTAGGGATGGAGGAACTGGCTGAGGTGAGCTCTAGGTCCTATCTGGTTTGGACATTATAGGATTATGTAGTTCATGACTGTGTGCTAGCATATGCGTATCTGATTATAATGATGGAAACAGTGAGAGAGTGGACATTGTGTTCCAAGGAATGGAGCTGTTTCTGCCAACACGTCTGTCAGGGTGAGCGACCCTGCCAGCTGAGATGAATCCAGAAGGTTCTTAGAAGTGGAATTCTCATCTGATCTTAAAACAATCTCTTCCTTCCAACCCCTTCCCTTCTCTCCATGCCTTTCCCTTCACTCTCTCTCCTTTACTCTTCCTTTTCTTCTCCCTTCCTTCCTTCCTTTCCTTCTGATTCAAGGGCACAGAGGAATTATCTTGATCTTCCAAACAGAAATGAAAACCACGTTCCTGGTGATGCTTTTCTCTCACTGTAGTAAACATACAGAATCAATCTCTTTTCAGGAATGGGAACACCTGTGGAAACATGATCCTGATTTGCTTTTTGTCTCTGAGAACCTCCAGAGTTGGCTATGATTCCTGGCTCTTGAGGCTGGTATTCATTCATTCATTCATTCATTCATTCATTTTTAATTTAACCAGAGGGAGACAGAGAGAGAAAGAGAGAGAAAGGAAAGTGAGAAAGCAAGCTGCGAGGTCTCAGACTTGAACCATAGTTGGTCATGTGGGAGTCCAGGGCCTTAACCACCATGTCGCCTGCTGGCCCCTGAGAGACTGGTTTTCAGGAGCATGAGAGCCATGCAAGATTTTTAGGGGGCCTCTGAAATAGGATGCATATGTGCATCTTTCTGGGAAAATGTGTATGTGAAAGGGAAGAGTAGCCCTTGGCAGTGGGAGCTGGGCTTTGGTGTCCTTGGGTATTGGCCTGGTCCTCAAAGCCAGGCTGTGGTGTTTTCCATGTCTGATACCACAGAACACCAACATCACACTGTATAGATCAAGACAAATAAAAGACTGTCATAATCATGTTTGAGCAGAGAATAAAAGCAAGAACACTATTTAAACCACAAAAATGACCACATATTCCCTGATCCTGGCTAAAGTGAGTGAATGCTGCTTCTTTTCCTTCCAGCTAGGAAGGAATGTGGATCCTCAATCAGAGGACTGCCCTGTTTTCTGACAGCAGCCAGTCTGGGAGAAAACGTGGCTTCCCAGAATCTTCCCCTAACAATCTGTTATGAGCCCCAATTCCCTAATAGAGAAAGGGCGCGTGCGTCGCCAGACAGACAGAGAGAGACAGAGAGATTCCCAGAATCTTGGGATCTCCTAACAATCTGTTATGAGCCCCAATTCCCTAATATCTTTTCTAACACCTCTTACTGAGAAACCTGTTGGTTCCCATGGTGTGCATTCTGTCCTGCTGCAGAATCAATAAACTTTGTTCAACGACAGGTGTTCTGGTTGTCTTGACTAGAAGGAATTGCTGTTTGACTCTGAAAAGGATCTAAACATGGCTGGAGCAAATCCCACAATCCATGCCAACCAGTCCCACTTTACATTATTGACCAGGGACTTAAGTGTTCCCTAGCACTGACAGGCAATTCTATCACAAGCCCTTAGTCCTTCAGTCTCTCTCTTTTCCGGACGACAATCTTCCCCTTCCCCCTCCCTTCATTCCTCTAACTGTTCCTCTTCATCCCCCATCTCAGTTAATGATCTTCCCATTTCTCTGAGAAAGAAACTTGCACAGACTCTCAACACAGCTACCCACCTACCAGCTCCTGCCTGGTTTACTCTGCCTCCCTGTCTGTTACCATGGAGCAGGGTCAGTACACTGGTCCACCAGGGTAAATCCAGCCTGGCCTCTGTTCATGCCCGCTTTTCATGCCTTCCCTACGGTTGCATCTGTGCTACAGTGAGAGAGCTGAGCACCTGCAACAGATTATATGGCTGCAAAGCCTAAACTTTTACAGATATTAATGCATGGCCTTTTACATACGAAGTTTGCCAACCCCTGGCATAGATGAGTCAGCAATGCTATCATGTAAAGCGAAGCTCTTCACTTGTGGTCCAGTTCCAACCACTCTAACCTCTTCAAGGACAGACCTCTAGCAAGTCTCCCTCCTCTCTCCCGTAAAATAATGTCCTCCATTATTTACTCTCCACTGGGTTATTCCCTTTGGTATAGGAATGTGATATTTCTTCCATCTTAACATTTCATTCTACTTCCATCAACTACTTTCTTTGCTCTCTTTTGAGATAAAACTTCTTGAAAAAGTTGTTCACTCTCCCTGCCCCAAATCCTCTCTTCCTAGTCACTCTTTTTTTTTTTTTTTTTTTTTTTTTTTTTTTTTTTTTTTTTTTTTTTTTTGCTATAGGGTGTGTGCACTCACCAGAGAGACAGAGAGAAATCACCCCCCAGGGGATGGCCATGCTGCAATCCCTTCTCCTCCATTCTCCCCTCCGGATCTTGGGCATGCATGCATACGCGCCTGGCATGAGTCTAGGCCACCGGGTGCAGGACTCGAACTGCAGTTGACCACATGGGAGTCCGGCGACATAGCCATTACACCAACTGCTCGTCCCCCTCTTCACTCTTAAACCCACTCCAATTAGGCTTTTATCTCCATTGCTCCACCTACACTGCTTCTGTCAGTCACCAACGCTAAACCCAGTTGCCACGCCCTTACCTTCATTCAGTAGCATTTGATAGAGTCCAACATTCCCTTCTAGAAACCTTTTTCTTTTACTTGTCTTGAAGGACACCCCCCACTCTCTTGTTTTTTTCCTAACTCAATGGGTCTTCCATCTCTTTTTTTAACAGCTTAATGCTGGAATGCTTCAAAGACCCATCCAAGGCCCTTTCCCCTGCCCCATCTCTGTTTACATCCTATTGATCTTACCTAGTCTAATGGCTTAAATATGCTGATGACTCTCAAATTTACACATTCAGTCCATTCCTCTTTTCTGAATTCCAGAATTGTACAATCATTTTCCTTCTTGACCCCTTCACTTGGATGTTTAATGGATCTTTCCTAAAACTCAACATGTCCAAAAATGGAACTCTTGACCACTGAATCCCCAATTTGGCTTTACCTGTAGCCTTCCCAGTCTTAAAACTGTAACTCATTTGTTCAGTTGCTCAAGACATAACTCTTAGTATCATCCTTCACTCTTCTCTTTCTGCTTTTTAAGAATTATTTATTTAACTTTATTTATCATTATAATTATAATTATTATTATTGGAGAGGATTTTTTGCTATAGGGCCAGAAAGACAGAGAGAGACAGAGAGACAGAAAGTGAGAACTCACCCCCCAGAGGGGATGGCCATGCCACAATCCCTTCTCCTCCATTCTCCTCTCAGGATCTTGGGCACACATGCACACGCGCCTGGCATGAGTTTAAGCCATCGAGTCCGGGACTTGAACAGAGGTTGGCTACATGGGAGTCCAGCAACATAGCCATTACTCCAACTATTGGTCCTGATTATAATTATTTTTTAATTTGCTACAGGACATGTGCACTCATCAGAGAGAGAGAGAGAAACTGAGAAAGTAGGCCATCAGGTCTCTGACTCAAACTGCAGTTAGCCATGTGGGAGTCCAATATTTTAATCACCGTGCCACTTGCTAGCCACTCTTTTATCAGGGAATCCAGTTGAATCTACTTATAAAATACATGCAGAATTCAACCACTCTTTAACACTTCCATTGTTACCACTATGGGCTGAGCCACCATCAAACCTTGCCGGGTTTCTTTCAGTAGACCCCTGTTCTCTTTATTCCTACCTTTGCCTTCTTTTCTTCTCTCTTTCTTTTTCTTTTCTTTTTTTTAAAGTATTATTTATTTTGGGGCCAGCAGGTGGCATGGTGGTTAAGGGTGCTGGACTCCCACATGGCCGACCACAGTTTGAGTCCCAGACCTGGTGGCTTGCTTTTTCACTTTCTCTCTCTCTCATGCACTTTGTCCCCTTCTGGTCAAATTTAAAAAATAAATAAAGATAAATAAATTAATTATTTAAAATAGAATCATTCACTTAATTTTATTCCCTTTTTTAATTTGCCATAGGGCACGTGCACTTACCAGAGAGAGAGAGAGAGAGAGAGAGAGAGAGAGAGAAAGCTGCCAGGTCCGGGACTGGAACTGCATTTGGCCATGTGGGAGTTCAGTGCCTTAACCACCACATCACCTGCTGGCCCCACCTGCCTTATTTTCAACACAGCAGTTAGAGAAATCCTTTGAAAAGTAAGACAAACCTGTTGTAGTATTCAAAATACTACAACAGTTCCCATGTTTTTGAAGTAGAGTCCAGGTCCACCTGCTGGCCTGCAAGATCTGCATCTGCCCCCTAGCCTCCTTGCTTTTCCTACATTGCAGCACATGCTTCTGCTTTAGGCTAGGGCACTGGGTACCCACAGAGGACCAGAATGCTCTTCTCCTAACTGGTCACGTGGCTCACACTTCACATCCTTCAAGTCTGCTCAAATTTCACCTTCTCATGGAAGCCCGCCCTGACCTGACAACACCATTTAAAGTTGCAGACCCTCCCCTGGCCATGCCAGTCTCCCCTAGACTGTTTTACTCTTTCTTTTTCCCATAGCTCTTATCACCTTCTAATATTCAAGATCCACCCCCTAACTACCATCTTTATTGTTTATTACATGTCTCTTTGAGTTGGAATATAAGTCCCACAAGGGCAGGGATCTCGAGACATAATATCTAGAATTGTCCTGACTCATAATTACCAATGAATGCATATTTGAGGAATGCTGCTGAATAAATCAGCATCACAGGGGCTATAAAGAAAGATTGACCATGCCTTTTGCCCAGAGTCTCTGAGAAATAAGAAGTGAGGTACTGGCCTTGAGTTTGGCTCATAGTCAGTTTGATGCATTTTAAGATCAAATTTCTTTTACTTTAATTTATCAATTTATTTCTTCAGAGACAGAGAGAGATCCCATGGGAACTTCATACTGTGGTCCCCCACCATCCTCAGCCAGCCTGGATCACGGGCGAATGCGTGTGCATGGTGTGTACAGGGAAGCCTTGGAACATGAACCCAGGACCCTTCCACGAGGGTCTAACACAGCAGAGCATCACGTTATTGCTTTGCCACTGTCCAGACACTGCATCAGGTTTCTTAAACTTCAATCATTTGCATACCAACCTCCTGATTTTGGGGCAAAAAACAATTTCATTATTTTCTTGATTCTTTTCCTTAAATAGACTTAAATTGAAAAATAAATGTATTTTAAAAGCAAATTTTATATCATGGACTTGATGAGCCCACTATATTTCTCTAATACATGTTAACATAGACATAGCTATTAAGATAAACAACGCTCATCTGCATCACCTAAAATCTTCCTGCTTACCCTCAGTGGACACCTGCCTTATATTCTGCCTTCGCCTCAACCAGCCAGGGCTGCCTGTCCCTCTCCACCTGTCCAAATCCCTGTCCTTCTCCAGGAAGCCCCGGGAAGCTCCCTTCACACTTACAGATGGAAATACTTAACTGGTATTTGGATGTTTACATGCATTTGTTTTGTTTCCTGTTTTATATTGTAGGATTGTAAAATAGCTTCTTAGAATAGAGATAAAAGAGACATTAGAGGGGTTGGCACATGGTGTGATGGTTAAGGAGCTGGACTCCCATATGGCTGATGGTGCATTTGAGTACCAGACCAGGTGGCTTGCCTCACTTTCTTGTCTCTCTCTGGTGTGTGCATGTGCACTACAGCAAATTAATAATATTAATACATAAAATTAAATAAATTATTTTTAAAAAGAGACATTAGAGTATTCAACTCCCTTGTTTGATAGATTTTCAAAGAAAGAGGTTTTAAGAGGCTTGTCTCAAATTACTGCCAATTGGGAAAAAGCCGTGGCTAGAAGGAGGGTCTTCTCATCTCCCCCACTTATTGAGTCCCTATAGTGTGCTGGCATCATGCCACACATGGGAGATAATGGTGAGCAGAACAGACCTGGATCTTGTCCTCCAGAGCTTGCAGTGTAGTCAGGAGGCTACACACGGACCAGTACTTCTGTATGATTGCTTAAGTTATTTTAAATGCACAGGTGCCTTGGAAGAGACATGTAGGGTCGGGTAAAGCCCTGATTTCACTTGAAGGGTCACAAAAGGCTAAGAAATGTGTCCAAATGTATTGGAGTTAGCTGAGCAGGAGCTGGCATATGTTTTAAATGGTGCCAGGCTAGCTTGCAAACTTGGCCTGCTTTGAAATTTGACAGTTCAGCTGCACTCTGGGTTAATCAACTGTCATGGCTGACCTACTTGCCAGTGCTCAGGGAGAAGGTGCCCAAGCAGCTTGGGGAGTCTCATGCCAGGTCCAGAGGTTCTCCCCAACCCCACATTCAGCAAGAAAGTGACAGGAGACACTCCTCTTATCCCAGCCGACACAGTCTGGGCATCTTGCACACTACTGGTTGTTGTTGCCAAGGGAGTGCTGGAGTGCCTACAGTGTGGGCTTTGACATTAAAAGAAATAATAAGCGCTGAGTTTCTGGAAGTGGAAAATCTTAGCGTTATGTTTACAAGACACACTGTAAGGCCTCAGGCAGTTTCACCTTATTGGTAACACGCAAACCCTTCTAAAGAAGATGCATTTCAGTCACTGCTGCCATTACGTTCAGAGATTGTCTTTATGTTTCCTTGTGATAGTTCTGTGGGACTGGTTAGCCTATGAGGGGGTCTTCAGAAAGTTCATGAGAAGTTTGCATTATGAAAAAAATTACGCATGAATTTCAACGTTTTTAGCATCAAAATAAACTCGTATCTTAATTCCATTAAAAAACATTAGTCCCCTAGTATGTTTAAGAAACTCCCACTATTCCCTACTTTAGTCTGAGGAAATTAAATCTGACAAGCAATGTGATGTGTAGTGACATGGCACAGGGACGTGGTTAGACTGAGAATGTGCCTTGGGGGTTGTTACGGGATTCTGCCTTTTACCAGGCTGGGAAAGGTTGCTTTACCTTTCTGAGCCTCAATTTCCTCATCTGCAAAATGGAGATAATAATAATTTCTATGTTTTATGAGATTCTTGAGACAGTAACGGAAATATATGTGAGAACTCTTTTATAAAGTCTTAAGGGCTGCAAAATGCCACTTAAAAATTAAACTCCTGTTATGAATTGTCTGTTATAAAGTTCAAAATGAGACTCAAAGAGAGATCTGGCCAGGGTAGAACAAAGGTCTCTGATTCCCACTCAGTTCTTTTTAGCTAGTTGGTCACTGAGGCCTGCTTCTGGCAGAGCAATGATTGGCAATAGCAGAGACCTGGAGAAATGAAAGTGGGCTGGGAGGGAGAAGAAGAGGGTAGAGGAATCTCACAACAAGGGTATGAGAAGGTGTAGAAGGGGAGAGCAAAGACATGCTGGCCTACCTTCTCAGTTTGCTGAGGACTCTCAGGTTCAGTCTGCTCAGGGTTAAGGATTTCTACTGCTGCCTTCCTCCACCTTTCTCAACTTGCCTGTCTGTTTGGCTGATGCTGATCTAACATAAAATAACATACTCTTTTAGCACATTTCGAAAGCAAAGTCAGGCTTTAATGATCAGCTTTCTGTTCCTTGGTATTTTCTTTCAAGCAAAGGCCATGTTTTTGTAAGATACTCCATTTCAATGAGGCTATTCTTTTGGCCCCAGCACACATTTCTGAGTGGAAGGTTTTAGGAGGTGTTCCAGTTTATTGCTTCTGGTGTCCAATAACCTTGCAGTATCTGTCTTCATGCCCCCCAAGGCCATGTTATTTCAGAAAGCGACAGCTCTTAAAATTGCTCTCTAATAAAAGCAAGTGCCATTAATTTAAAGTAAAGTGAGCTTTCCAAATAAGACCAGCTGTGAATGTTAAAAAAAAGAAAGAAATAAAAAGAGAAAAGGGAAAAATGAACATTAACAACAGGAGTCTGAAAGTGAAAACCATATGCAGCTTAACTTCTTCAGGCATTTTCGCAGCCATTCAAAAAGATGTCTTCAGCAAACTCATCTAAATTAGCTAAAAACGCTTCACAGGATGAACACGTGGTGTCTGCAGGCCAGTATTCAATCCAGGTCAGGGAATCTAAAGGATAGATGTACCTACCAAGAAAAAAATGAGAACCAATTGTGATGATGGCCACTAAAAAAGCATGTTTGATCTCCTTTGTAAGAGCCCCCAGGGGTTAGGCTGTCAGCCAAACTCCTCAGGACCATTTCAATGTCTATTTTAAAATACATAATAAAATGCATATTTACACATTTTCCTCTTTACAGACAGAACAGTCTGAGAACATACTGAGGGAACCAGTGCAGTGGTTAGGGGAGATCAGACGAGCAAGCTCACAATGATCACAGATTCAATCACTCAGATGGTTTCCAACTCAGCTAAGTCCTCAGCTGCCATGACAGTTAAAATAATTCTTTGTCTTAAACTCTTATTATTTCATTATGTTCCTAATGGTGTGTTGGTTAACAGCAGGGGACATAAGAAACATACAGTGAATTTAAGATTAAATTACACTCAGTTTTAAAGGGAAGACCAGAGACTCCAAAATATGACTTACTTGAAACTGAAGTTGTATTTTATCTGGAGGGCTTCTTTACCCATAATTAAATATTGTTTTCCTTTTACCAGGTCAGCATTAGTACAGGTTAACTTTTTAATGAAGATGATTTCAGAGTCTTTCTCAGCAGCAGCTTCCCCTGAGACACACACAAGGTTATTATACACATTTTTAATGTTACAATGATAAACTTCCACAAGTTTTTGAGTTCTTCTTGGTTATTGAGAGGTTATTGGCTATTGGAGAGTGGCAGTATCCACTGGTTAAGACTTCAGACTTCAGAGGCAGATTGGGTTAAAGCTGAACTGTGCCAGTTCCTGGCTATGTGGCTCTGGGAAAATGGTTTATACTCTTTGAACAAGGACTCAGAACCCTCATCTGAGAAATGGTCATGCTAATTAAACCTGCCTTGTATAGCTGTTGTGAGATTAAATGAATTAATATATGGCAAGTGCTTAGAACACAGCAAGGACTCTATAAATGCTCTAATAGACCCAGAATTAAAATAACCTCTCCATGGGAACCAGCAGTTAGCGTAATGGCTATGTTGCTGGACTCCCACGTAGTCGACCGTGGTTCGCGTCCCGGACCCGGTGGCTTAAAACTCACGCCAGGCGCGTGTGCGTGCGTGCCCAAGATCCTGAGAGGAGAATGGAGGAGAAGGGATTGCGGCGTGACCATCCCCCCTGGGGGGGTGATTTCTCGCTTTCTGTCTTTCTGTCTCTCTCTGTCTGTCTGGCGAGCGCACGCGCCCTATAGTGAAAACCTCTCCAAAAAAAAAAATATAATAATAATAACCTCTCCATAGTGGAACTATATTAATCTCAACATGTTACACATAACAAAATAAAAAAGTAGCTGGTAGTGGTCAGCTTTGCAGAAAAGTACAAGATGTGAAAGACTTGAGAATTTTTAATAATAATAATTGTGGGATTCAGGAAGAACTCAGAAGGAGCCAGGATGAATTATCGTTACCCAAGATGAATTCCCTCCCATATTGGCCTTTGATTTTCACCTGTCTTTAGATCCATCTCCAGTTCTCACAGTATCCATTCCTTGGTGCTCTTTATCATAAATATCTTTGTGTTTCCCACTTACTTCCTTTATACCTGAATCTCTTCCCTTTTTTTTTTTTTTTTTTTTTAAGTTTCCTTCTTTTCGGGAACCAGCAGTTAGTGTAATGGCTATGTCGCTGGACTCCCACGTAGTCGACCGAGGTTCGCGTCCCGGACCCGGTGGCTTAAAACTCATGCCGGGCGCGTGTGCGTGCGTGCGTGCCCAAGATCCCGAGAGGAGAATGGAGGAGAATGGATTGCGGCGTGACCATCCCCCCTGGGGGGTGATTTCTCGCTTTCTGTCTCTATGTCTCTGTCTGTCTGGCGAGCGCACACGCCCTATAGCGAAAACCTCTCCAAAAAAAAAAAAAAAAGTTTCCTTCTTTTCAGGGAGAGAGCATGTGAAAGAGACAAGCACCCTCAACAGAGTCATATGCTGGGATCTCCACCCTCTATGCAGCCTTCCCAGTCAGCCAGGATCAGGGGCATGCTCATCCTGGGCGTACAGGTTAATTGGAGAACTGAACTCACAACTTTCCATACAGACCCATCTTTGTTGGAGCAGTGCGCTACCACTGGATCACGGAGCTGGCCCTATTCCAGAATTTCTAACACAACATTTCACCCTTTATATCTGTCTACTCACCTCTACTAGAAGCTCCTTGAGGCAGGAGCTGTATGTGAGGGGACATCAAAATGGGAAAATGGAATTAAAGTATGAGTTTATTTTGGCATGAAAATATTCTGAAACCCATGCAGAGTTTTTTCCTAGTGCACATTTTCCACGAATTTTGAGATTCCCTCAGGTTCAAGGCTGATAAGTATTAACTCTGGCAGAGTCTTCCTAATTGTTAAATCCTGAAGAACTTCTGAATCTATTTGTAAATAGTATATAACAGTAACTGTGCCAATGAGAAAATTTCATTAGTAATATAAAGTTTGGTGTATGAGCAGTAAAGCTGATTTTCTATTTTTTGAATTATTTTATTTAAATTATTATTATTATTATTTTAATTTGACCAGAGAAAGACAAAAAGTGAAAAAGCAAGCTTCCAGGTTCAGGAATTGAACTGTAGTCTTCCATGTGAGAGTCCAGGACCTTAATCACCGCGCCATCTGCCGGCCCAAAGTTAATTTTCTTAGGCTGTTTCAACCATTTAGCTTTCTGTTGCAGCAGCAGCTGAGCAGTATTCCCAGCACTATCTGCCTATTCAGCCCTCCTCATAGTAAGCAACGTGGCCACAGAGGTTCTTACTATGTTTCAAAACCTTTTGTTACGGAAAATATCAAGCCTATACAGAAGAGAGAATAGTTATTTAACTTTGACTTCAAAAGCACTAAATTTATTTTCATCTGTGAATATATCCTAATCTACTCTAAGCACTCTGTGCTTTAGGAAAACATCTTCAAACAAGATAGCTTGTCTTTGATTCCAAACAGTTCATTGTTAGTGTGCAGTAATTCCTATGTAAGCAGTAAGTGTGTGATATTTTTATATTTATGTAAATTCAAAACTTATAATTAGCATTAAATATAAACATCCAGAATGAGGGGATAAAGTCTCCAGAAGTTTCTTTTTTAAAATTAATTAATTATTATTATTATTCAATCTGACCAGAGAGAGGAAGAGAGAGAGAGACAGAGAGAAAGAAGGTGAGAAAGCAAGCTGCCAGGTCCAGGACTTGAACAGTCATCTGGGAGTCCAGCACTTTAACCACCACGCCACCTGCTGGCCCCCAAAAGTTTCTTAACATTTTCTTTTAAATGTCCTAAAAATAAATTCTAAATCTATAGGAGAACAAAGTTTTGATGTTACACAAAAATGAATGCAAAATAAAACAATTTCTATTTCTTGAATGAAAATCACTCTATAATATTCAGTGAAAAAGGAATGACTAATCCCTTGTGATATAAATACTGGATGGAAGCAAATGATGCTCAAAAGTTGTAAAGTGCAAGTAGCAAAGTACTAACTACCTATTTCATCAGAATGGCAATCAGGGTTCAAATTAAGAAAATTTGTGATCATTAAAGAGGAAAACTATGAAATAACATCACCAATCAGTTTCATATGGTGAGACATTTGAAATAATAAAATGTAGAAAATTTATTTTTTAAAGAATTATTTATTTATTTAATTCCATTAGTTATTATTATTATTATTATTATTATTATTATTATTTTATTTATTTATTTTTTTATTTTGATCAGAGACAGAGAGAGAGAAAGGGAAAGTGAGAAAGCATGCCATCAGGTCCTGAACTCAAATCTCAGTCGGCCATGTGGGAATACAGTGCCTTTACCACGCCACCTGCTGGCCCCGAAAAATTCTTTCATGAAAGTTGATAAAACAAGTAACAATTTGGAAAGAATTGTTAGCATTTTAAATTCCATCCAGCGTGGTGGCCATAGGCCACAGTGTGTCACTGCTTGATACTGGAGCTGTGTAGCAAGGTCCCAGGTTGGAGCTCAGTCAGTCTGAACATGTTGCCTATGATACTGCCTTAAAGGCTGGTAGTAGGGGAAAATCAAGGTGTGCTCAGACCCTACACTCCATGGCATAGAATACTATTCAGCCATAAAAAACAAGGCCATGGAATTTGATAGAAAGTGGATGAATATGGAAGATTTGTTGCTGAGTGAAGCAAATCAGGCTATGAAAGAGAGACATTGCATGTCTCCACTTAACATATATCGACTGTCTGCACTCTATGGTAGAGACTGAAAGACTAGAGAACATAAAAGTATTAAAAATTGTAATGGACACTATAGACAAAGTGGATAGAGAGTGTGAGAGGGGAAGAGTGTAGGACATTTTGGGGGAAAATGGAGAGGTAAGACACTTGTGGGACACAGACAAGGTCGATTATCTGTTGACGAGGATGTGTATGGTGGTCTCAACTGGGCTGGACTGAGGTGTATATCATGTTGGGTGAAGTCTCTTCACAATCTAAATGATGTATAGTGATTTAATGTATGAATAATAATTAAAAAATATATAAAAAAGCGTGTCTTTCCTTCTTTCTTTCTTTCTTTTTTTCTAACCAACTGAGTTTTATTTGTTGCATAATAAGCCACCTAACATCTTACAGGTAAAATTTGAATAAAGATATCACAAAATGAATTAGAGCCCAATTTAGCTTTGGGGAGGGAACACAATTCTATTCAATTAAGGAAAACATTTTTATAGACCATAGATTAGTTTATTTTTAACACCCATCATGCCATGAATTCATAGGGAATAGGTTCCAGTAGCTCAAGCTCCTTTCCATTGGTTATCACACAGTGGCTTCTCTGGGTGGAGCAGGCTGGCGCTTCAGCTAAACCCAGGTACCTTTCTCTTTGGCTTCCTACTTTTTCTGGTCATTTTCTTTTACACGTTTTAGGAAGCTATCTCTGCTCTTAAATACTTAATATGCTCAATATGCACATCTCTTGGCAAGAATCTTGCCCTTAACTTGTTTGTTCACAACAATGCCAACAGCATACTGGGTAACATCGTAGACTATTCCAGTTTTGCCATGGTAACATTTGTGGGGCATTCCTTTTTGAATAGTACCCATTCCCTTGATGTCTACGATATCACCTTTCTTGTAGATTTGCATATATGTTGCCAAAGGAACTACTCCATGTTTTCTAAAAGGCCTAGAGAATATATATCAGGTACCTCTCCTCTTTCCCTTTGTGTTCCTCATTTTGGTTAATTACTGGAAGATGGCGGTTCTGACCATAAATGAAGAGTATCTTTCTCTTTCTTTAAAAAAAAAAAATAAACAAATAAAAAACCTTTATCTTTAGTATTGTTAAATACAATCAAACATTAGGCCATACTATGGCCTGGTGGTTAAGGCAGCTGGATCCCATGTGGCCAACCACACAGTTAAGTCCCAGACTTGGTGGTTTGAAAAACCTATGAGAGTGCCTGCGTGTCCAAAACCCTGAAAAGGACGAAGAAATGGAGAAGTGATTGCAGCGTGACTGTTTACCATGGGGGATGCTTTATCACCATGCCTCCCGAGCATTGCTACCTCTGATGAGAGAAGGCACTTTCTGGCATAAAAAATAAATAAATAAAAATAAAAAATTTAATTAAAAACATGAAGCATTTTCAGATATGAAATATTTCTTAGAATTTCCAAAGAGAGGGACCAGCAGTTAGCATAATGGCTATGTCACTGAACTCCCATGTAGTTGACCGTGGTTGAAGTCCCGGACCTGGTGGCTTAAACTCACGCCGGGTGGGTAGGCGTGCGTGCCCAAGATCCCAAGAGGAGAATGGAGGAGAAGGGATTGCAGCGTGGCCATCCCCCCTGGGGGGTGATTTCTCGCTTTTTGTCTCTCTGTCTCTCTGGCGAACGCATGCGCCCTGTAGCAAAAACCTCTCAAAAAAAAAAAAAAAAAAAAAAAAAAAAAAGAGAATTTCAAAAGAGAAAAAAAATCAACATAAACATTTCAATTTTTATGCCTATTGAAATGAGAAAATGGCTACGTGGAAAAATAATTAAGGTAAAAAGATATTTTAATTATTATTGAATAAATCAACTATTTAAGAAGTGTTTTAAATAACTTAAAATGAAAAGTTGAAGACTGAAATGGCTATGGTTTTGGTTGCTCTCAGGTTACTAAAAAGAATAACTAGGGGACAGCAGGTGGCAAGGTGTTAAGGCTGACCGCGGTTCAAGTCCCGGAACTGATGGCTTGCTTTCTCATTTTCTCTCTCTCTCCCCCCTTCTCTGTCCCTCTCTGGTCAAATTTAAAAATAAATAAATAAATAAAATAAAGTTAAATAAAATAACTTGTATAAAGAATAAAGGAACAACTAAATAATACATCAAACTGTATGACTGGGGTGTGTAAAAAAAGGACTCAATATGAATGGGGCTTCAAAAAGTTCATGAAAAATGCTTATTATGAAAAACTTTTTATAGATTTCAAACATTTTTTCAACAAAGTAAATTTGAACTTTAATTCCATTTTCTACAAGCTGCTTGAAATCCTTATGTAAACATCTTTTTTTTTTTTTTTTTTTTTTTTTTTTTTAATGCCTCCCAAGTAAAATAAAAGCTTTATAAAGGCAGATACTCTGGTTGTTTTAAACAAGTTGTATCTTCTGGGTCTAAAATAATGCCTGGCACGTGGCAAGTACAAAATACTTGTTGAATGAAAGAATGGATGAATAAATGAAGTCTTACCAGTTCTGTAGATATCAAGAAGGGTTGCCGTGTACTTGACAAAAACATTCTCTTCAGTGATGGATGTGATCCTAACTTTATAAGCTGTTAAAGAAAAAAAAAAACTGAAATAATCCAGACTTAATACTACTTAATACTACTAATACCATGTTCTATAGAGTCAGAATTTATTAAACAAGTGAGAAAGGAAGCACAGCAAGCTATACAGGCCTCTGAGGTAGGTCTTATTTCTTCCTAGGAGCCTTCCCAAATCCCTTCACTCTGATTCAATCTCTGAATCTACTAGAATCATTAGCCCTGGCCACTGCTGTAGAACTGACCGATTAAGAGCCATATTAAATTAAACATAAGAAGGATACAATACAAGCAAATGAGATAAACCTTTGTTGGACATAAAATTCAAATGCTGATTATTTAAAATTTGTGGAGTCCTGCCCAGGGGTGCCCTTCAAAGAGCCTCCTCTTTCCCTCTGCATGGCCACAGAAGGGAGCATTACCATTCAGCCCTCCACGTAGGCCTTCCTGTTTCTTTGCTTTACCTCCTCCTACAGCTCCACTTGCTTTGGTCTTTGCTTTTTAATGGGATTCTGTTTCTCACTTACTCTTGCTTGGGTTGGCAACTGTCTGATTTCCCCCAATCCCATTTTCTCTTCACTCAGGCATCTGTGTGTGATGTGTGCTGTGTTTGATCTCTGGAATGATCAGCTTGAAGGGACCCATCCCTTCTATGTGATCTCAGAAAAGATCCCCTTTATTTTTGCTTGTGAAAGGAAAGACCTAAAAGATCTGTCCATTTTCGAGATTCTTCTAGTCTATGAGTCTGTCCCAGAAATAGATAAACAAATGAGAGACAGCAAAAGATGACAGATAAATAGGTAGATATATAGGGGGTGAATTTGTCATGGCAGAACCAATGATGTCTCAAGTTTTAGATTCGTAAATCTTTATGATAGACATAGGCAATGTACTTACTATGTGGACATAGACAGAAGAAACTATCTTATTTTATGTTATTTGGATTCTGTAATTCTATTAATAGAAACGGCCTGAAGTCAATTAAGTCCTCTCTTGAAAATAATATAATAAATCCAGAGTGTATTTATTATCTGTATTAAAATAGGTTTCTGCTATTTTAGAGTTAAAATAGTTCTAAAATAGAGGGAAGAAATAATTTAGTAAAATTTTTGTTTGTTAAAACATTGTGAAGGGAGATGGGGCTAGTGGGTGGCATAGTGATTAAGGCACTGGACTCAGACATGGCCAGCTGCAGTTCGAGTCCTTGGAGGCCTGAAACTCATGCAAGGCATATGTGCGTGTGTGCCCAAAATCCAGAAGGGGTTGTGGCATAGTCATCCCCTTGGGGGGTAATTTCTCACTTTCTCTCTTACTCTCTCTCTCCAGAGAGCATACACATCCTACGGTAAAAACCTAAAATGAAACAAAACAAACAGACTAAAAAACAGTATGAAGAAACTTCAAAATGTTATGGAAAAATGGAATCAAGCTAAGTTTATTTTGGTGCAAAAATATTGCAATTCATGCATTTTTTCATGATATGCATTCCATGAATTTCTTGATGACCCATCATAATGTTCTCTTTCAATTTTGATATATAACTGCAGTAGAGGGACCAGCAGATGGCATAATGCTTATGTTGCTGAACTCCCATGCAGTCAACTGCGGTTCGAGTCCCAGACCCACCAGCTTAAACTCACACTGGGCATGTGTGTGAGTGTCCAAAATCCCAAGAGGAGAATGGAGAAGAAGGGATTGTAGCATGGTCATATTCCTGGGGTAGGGGATGATTTATTGTTTTCTCTCTGTTTCTCTGGCAAATGCATGTGCCCTACAGCAAAAATCTCTCTAAAAAAAAAAAAAAAAAAAAAAAAAAAAAAAAAAAAAAAAAAAATTGCAGTAGGTCTTGGCTGAGTCAGCAGCTCTTTATTTTTTACTCAAGATTAATTCAAAGGAAAAAACACTATAAACAATACAAAATTTGTTATGATGGTTGTATTTCTATGAAGAGAATTCAGTAGACTACAATGGAAGTAATTCTGGAGATCAGGATGCATCCTAGTTCTAATACTTCCTGCATGACCTTGAGCACATTATTGAATCTCCCCGAGCCTCAGTTTCTTCATTGGCAAGTACTGATTTGGGGTTCTTATGGAACTCCAATGAGATTTCTTATGGGAGTTCAATGAGAAGCTCTAGGTCAAGGCAATTGGTAAAGACAGTGCCAAATCAGTTGCACTTTTTAAAATTTATAAATAGCACCCCTTCAATTTTCATAAAAAGGATTTCGTATAGTACATAATATACTCTCTTGCTCTCTCTCAAAAAAAGAAAAAGCCAGAAATAGACATTTAAAAGTATGTATACAAAACAAAGGAGCTAAGTCTATTAGGAACTTGAAACAAGATTAAAGCTGTAGTTGGGGATTCAGTTAGCTCTGAGCTCTGGACAGACAGAAGGAGACCCTCTTTTTGAAGAATCTCAAACATGGATTATAAGTCTGCATATATTAAAAATTATCTAGTATTTATATTTTTGTCATAAAGAGATTACAAAAAAACCAAACCCTTCAAACCACCTTTGCCTCTGCCTCTGTTCTATCAACTGGAAGAATATAGAACTACAATCTAATACCTCTGTGGCTTTTCAAAATGTCCCTTTGGATATGTTTTAGTGCCTGTAATTCAAAAGTAACTATTAAAGTGTCTTGGCTGGATGAGCATGTCATTTCTACCATCATCATCATCATCATTATTATTATTTTAAATTTTGCCAGAGGGCACGTGCATTACTGGAGAGAGAGAGAGAAAGCACCCATCATAGGGACATGCTTATGTCATTATCCCTCCTCCTCCATTCCTCTCTCCTTTCAGGATTTTGAACGCACATGCAAATGTACCTGATGTTTCTCAAGCTGCTAGGTTCGGGTCTTGAACCGTTCAATCAGCTATGTGAAATTTGGCCATCTTTACCACCAAGTTACAGGATGGCCCATTTCTTATTTTTTAATGAAAAGTCACATTTCTTTGCTGAAGAAATAACTTTGCATGCTAATAAATACCTTTGTATGCTAATGATGAAAATGGATGGCATTTTCCTTTAAGGAATCACACGGAATATTTCACATACAATCATTGTGCAAAGGTTTTATCTTTCTAACTGATCGTGTATTCAAGAATTTCATGTTTCAAGGAACAATATTGTACTTTTGAACTTACCATAAGCAATCTCTGGCTTACATGCTGTTTTTTTTCTAGTATCTGCAGAGATTGTCAGATCCAATTCTTTATGCATTTGCCCACAGTCAGCTGGATTTTGTAAAAAATGATCAAAGTCAGGTTAATGTAAACAGGCAGATGCTCTCTTTGGGAATAAACATGGTTTTACAAGAGCCCTGAGACAATTATACACAATCTTACAAATGCCAGATTTCTAAGATTCCATGTTTTTCTTCTTCCATGAAGTGAAAAATTATATGAACTAAAAACAAAATTTCAAAAGTGAAATCTTGAACAAATACTTGTTCTTAGGGTGAGTGGTGACTCCATATTTAACTCTTTCTCTTGAAGAAAGAAGGAAATTCTTTTGGGGTATAATTTTGGGGTATAATCAAAAGTCCCTGAAGGACCCAAAACGATAATCTGACTGATTTGTATAGCAATAAGATGATGTAGTAGATACCTAGGAAATGTGTAGATGTTAGTAATTTTGAAAGAACCAAAACCAGCCTAGACCCTCATAGAGCAGTTGTTGACTACTGGTGAGTTCTGGATCTTTTCCTTGATCAAGAAGGCTGACTTTGATTTACAAAAGATTGAATGGAAATGGACAATAAACACAGCATTCCATTGTCTGGGAAGGATGAGGGGGAAGGAAGAAGGTTAGTGGCTTAGTCTTGAGCCTGTTTTCTTGGGTTGTGGTCTTATTATGTTAAAATGACCAGGTGAAAGTAAAATATTTCACCATCTTACTCCTAAGACATCAGCAACCATCTGTGGTATTTCTCTGTCCCTGTACAGCACAAACCATCCAGCTGTTCAGGAGTTGTGGAGAAGTAGCTTTACAATGCTCAGAGAATCATTAGCTCTCAGTCAGCTGAAAGAACAGTGTGTGAAACAGTTTCTCTTAGATTAACCTCAGATTATGAGGTGCTACTTTAAACAAGCGTGGAGCCAAAACTGTTCAATGAAATTTACCTTCTACACACTTGCAGGTCGTTCCTTCGCAGACTTTCTCAAGTTTGGTGTTGGAGGTGCTATAAAACATGGTGCACTGTTTATCTGCGGTAATAAAAACATGGTTATAAGAAGTGGTTTGATTCATATGCAACACATTTGCTAATCAGTGAATCTCTTCCATAGGCCCTCAGAGATCATTTATTCCTTTTTTTTTTTCTTTAAGTATTTAACTCCACTCGTTATTATTACTTTTTATTTTGATGAGAGAAAGACAGAAGGAAAAGGAAAGTGAGAAAGCAAGCTGCCAGGTCTGGGACTTGAGCTGCAGTAGGTCATGTGGGAGTCCAGGGCCTTAACCACCATACTACCTACTGGCCTGAGAGCACTGGTTCTAAACCTTTCTTTTTATAGCTAAGGCCTAGGGAGGTTAAATTACACTTGCTTGTTCTGAGAAGGGGCCTTCTACCCTCAAAAAAAAAAAAATCTCTCTTGTTAATTCTGTGCTTGAAATTTTACTGTTTAAAATTAATTTTTTTTTTGAAGAGGTTTTTTTTTATGGTAGGGCGCGTGTGCTTGCCAGACAGACAGAGAGAGACAGAGAGACAGAAAGTGAGAAATCACCCCCCAGCAGGGATGACCACACCACAATCCCTTTTCCTCCATTCTCCTTTCAGGATCTTGGGCACACATGCATGCACACGCACCCGGTGTGAGTTTAAGCTACCAGGTCCAGGACTCAAATCGCGGTCGACTACATGGGAGTCCAGCGACATAGCCATTATGCCAACTGCTGGTCCCATTTTAATTTTTTAGAATGAAAATATTTGGTGCTTACACAAGTGAGGATTATTTTACATGAGGATCGTAAGTTACATACAAGAATTAAAATTTGTTTAAACTGGATAAGAATAGAAAAAAATATGTATCGAAGTATATATATATGTGTATGTGTGTGTGTGTGTATGTATATTTATATTATCGAAAGAGAAGAGAGGCTAGGTGTGGACTATACAATTGCAGAAGATAAAACTAGGATGAACATGTGACAGTCTGAGCCACTATAAGAATTTTCTGGGGTACCAGCATTTGGCATAATGGCTGTGTCGCTGGACACCCATGCAGTCGACCGTGGTTTGAGTCCCAGACCTGGTGGCTTAAACTCACGCTGGGTGCGTGTGCATGCGTGTCCAAGATCCCAAGAGGAGAATGGAGGAGAAGGGATTACGACGTGGCCATACCCCCTGGGGGGTGATTTCTCACTTTCTGTCTCTCTGTCTCTCTGTCTTTCTGGTGAGCGCATGCACCCTACAGCAAAAACCTCTCAGTTGGCATAATGGCTATGTCACTGGACTCCCACATAGTCAACCATGGTTCGAGTCCCAGACGCAGTGGCTTAAACTCACACTGGGTGTGTGTGTGTGCGTGCCCAAGATCCCGAGAGGAGAATGGAGGAGAAGGGATTGCGGTGTGGCCATCCCCCCTGGGGGGTGATTTCTTGCTTTCTATCTCTCTGTCTCTCTCTGTTTTTCTGGTAAGTGCATGCACCCAATAGCAAAAACCTCTTAAAAAAATTTTTTTTTCCTAGGACCAGCAGATGGTGTAACGGTATGTTGCTGGACTCCCACATAGTTAACCATGGTTCGGACATGATGGCTTAAAACTCATACCAGTCACGTGTGTGTGCATGCTTAAAATCCCGAGAGGAGAATGGAGGAGAAGGGATTCTGGTGTGGCCATTCTCCCTGTGGGGTGATTTCTTGCTTTCTGTCTCTCTTTCTCTCTAGTGAGCACACACACCAAAACAAAAACAAAAACTAAAATATTCTCTAAAAAACATTTATAAGACAGAGTGGAGCTGTCTGTCTTATAAATGAATAAGGTCTCTAACCACTTAATGTTTTCAGAAGTGGTTGAGTAATCAAATATGGGATCATTCGTTCAATAAACATTTATTGAGTACATATTGCATGCCTGATACTGTGTTAAATAATAGGGATACAAGGGTGAAGACACTGTCTATAATATATGAGAAAGATATACAAATAATTACAACACAATGTGACAACTGCTACCATGGAACTACCTGCAAAATGTAATGAGAATAAAGACAGGGTAGAAGTTTTCTGGGAGGATTAAAGAACCAGAAGCATCAGTGGGCTTCTCTAAAAAGGAAAAATGAAATGAATATGAAAGTGAACTCTGGGACCAGCAGATGGCAGAATGGTTACGTTGCTGGACTCCTATGAAGGGGGCCATGGTTCAGGTCTCAAATCACGCGTGGCTTAAAACTCACACTGGGCACGTGTGCATATGTGCCCAAAATCCCAAGACGAAAATGAAGGAGAATGAACTGCAGCATGGCCATCCTCCCTGGGAGGTGATTTCTTGCTTTCTGTCTGTCTCTGTCTCTCCGGCGAACACATGTGCCCTATAGCAAAAATCTCTCTCTAAAAAAGTAAATAGTAGGGAACCAGCAGTTAGCGTAATGGCTATGTCGCTGGACTCCCACATAGTCGACCGCGGTTCGCGTCCCGGACCTGGTGGCTTAAAACTCACACCGGGCGCGTGTGCGTGCGTGCCCAAGATCCCGAGAGGAGAATGGAGGAGAAGGGATTGCGGCGTGGCCATCCCCTCTGGGGGGTGATTTCTCGCTTTCTGTCTCTCTGTCTCTCTGTCTGTCTGGCGAGCGCACGCGCCCTATAGCAAAAAAAAAACCTCTCCACAAAAAAAAAAAAAAAAAAAAAAAAGTAAATAGTAAAAGAAAAAAGAAGTTTTGGAGTTAATTACCTGGCCTGTGGAATTCATACACTGTGAAGGTAGCAGGACTCAAAAACCCAACTTCAAAAAGTTCAAATATTCGGAATCGAACACAAAGGAAGTCATTGGAGGGAATCTGTTCGACAAATTCAAAGATTTAAGAAAATTATGGAAGAAAAGACATTCATTATAATATCAGCCTGTAAATTTTGCATAGTAATAGTGAAGGGAAAATGGTAGGAGATGGAGTTTACCGAATTCAGTTGCAAAATAACATGTCCGTCTTCAATTTTATAATCCATTAATAGTTGATCCACCCCTTCCACGAGCTAAGAGAGGAAAGAGAAAAGCTTGAATTTAATGTCATCATCTTTTTGTTTATATGCATTCACTTGTTGATGGGATGCAATCCACTATCCAAAGAAGTTGAAGAGAAGTTTCTCTTCTTGAAAAATGTCTGAACATGTTAACCACGTGGACTCACGTTTTTCAGACCATGAAAGTATCAACTCTCACTTCACTTTGAAAAAGCATTTTTAAAAGTTGAATAATTAGATAAATCATTGTTTTGAGAAGGATATTCTGAGTGATTCTATGAAAATGATATGTTACAGTGAAGGAAAATAAATTTGTCTGTAAAATAACACAGAAGAGAAAAACAAGCATTCCCAAGAATATTTACAAGAAAACACTTACAGCTCTCAAGTCTTCCTGGTTAGCACCGACTCCAGTAGGCAGAGAGATGTTCATCACTACGTGGGAGGATCCAGATGACGATTCTTCCTTGCTGGGTTTGTAGCTAAAATGGAATAAATAAGTGGATAAGTGCCTTCAAGAAAGCATTCTCTTCCTTAGGCTTTCATTTTTTGTGTTTGGGTTTCTGTTTATTTGCTCCTCTACAATTCAGAAACTAGATAGACTCTCTGAATTTTAGAGTTGCTAGAGATCTTTGAGTGATCTAACTTTATCCTCGCTTGACCAATAATATTAATGGACCACTGTTCTGGAGCTGGGAAGCCATCCAGTCTGAGCTAGCTAGCTGGGGAAACAGGAGGAGTGCAAGGCAGTGGCTTGAAGTCAAATGGCTAGTTCTGGGAGAGCTGCTTAAGAATCCAGGTCTTGGGACCAGCAGTTAGCGCAATGGCTATGTTGCTGAATTCCCATGTAGCCGACCGTGGTTCGAGTCCCAGACCCAGTGGCTTAAACTTATGCCGGGCGTGTGTGCATGTGTGCCCAAGATCCCGAGAGGAGAATGGAGGAGAAGGGATTGCGGTGTGGTCATCCCCCCTGGGGGGTGATTTCTCACTTTCTGTCTCTCTGTCTCTCTCTGTCTTTCCAGAGAGCTCATGCGCCCTGTAGAAAAACCTCTCAAAAAAAAAAAAAAAAAAAAAAAAAAGAATCCAGGTCTCTTGATTCTCAGACTAGTTTGTTTTCTAATCAAAATATTCAAAGGGGAGAATTCATTGTACATTGAAAAGAGACTCAATACACATGTCCAGGAAAAAAAAATGAAAGAAAATACATTAAAATGTTAGCAGCTACTTTCTCTGGATGGTGACATTAAAAGTGATTGTCTCTTTTCCATGTTCTTCTCTATTTTCTAAAATTTCCACAACTGAGGCTTTATTTTAAAAATAATGTTTTAGTGCCAGCCCCTTGGTTTAGTGGTTAAAGGAGCTGAAGCCCACAAGGCTGACCTTACCGTTCGAATCCAGGCCCCAGTGGCTTGAAAAACATGCCAGGCACATGTGTGTGCATATGTGCCCCAAATCCCAACAGGATGGAGAAATGAATGCAGGAGAAGGGACTGAAGTGCACCCACACCCCACTGGGAACACTTACTCCCTCTCCTTCTTTCTCAAATCTGCTTCTCTCTGCTGAGCACATGTGCCCTCTGGCAATTAAAAAAAAATAAAAAAAATGTCTCAAGTACTATTCTTTATCTTGGTATTATGCTAGATGAAGTTTAAGGAGGGAGGGAAAGGAGACAAAATAGAAGGGGTTTTTGTTTGTTTGCTTTGTTAGGAGAGAAAAGGACACTAAAATGGGGAGTCGGGGAACATGTTTTACCCCAGTACTGCTGAGAGATTTCTACAAGTCACTTCCCCTTTCTAAATTTATTTTCTTATTTGTAAATTTAACTGCGAAGAAGTATAAACTTGTGTTTTAATTTTATCTTTATGATTCTAAGGGTTTGGTTTTGGGTGACAGAGCCTTGGTGCTACCGTCAAGCAGAGTTAGAGGACTTACATGAGGGACAGACTGGTGGGGCAGAGGCAGAAGCAGAGTGAGTGTGGTTCTGCAAAAACTGAATTTCAACTTCCAGTCTCACCTCAAGATGCTTGAGAGGCAGCAGGATATTTGAGAGTGCAGCTTGGAAAAGCAATCAGGATTAAAGGAAGAAACTGGGAAGACAGTTCCATAAGGGAAACAATGAGCTGATCTCATCTAATGAGATGAGCATTAGTGAAACAGGAGATGCCAAGTGAGTTAGAGGTGTCAGGACTCATCTTTCCCTCAGCCACACCTCCTATAGCATATATAAAGCAGCGCCTGTTGGGAGTTTCATGTGTAATATTTAACATGACAATTGAAATGATCATAACTGACTCATAAAAAATGTAACTCCATTCTTCACCAAATTAACAATTTAGAACAGAATGTAAGACATCTTCTGAGCTCTAATGTGACATATGAATATGTCCCTAATCAGATGGACAGAGCAGAGAACTTTGCTTACAGATGCAAATACTCTGTCAACAGGACGGAAAGAGGCCTCGAAGTGGAGAGTGTCTGTGAAAAGGTTGCTGGAGTCTGGATGACTTGTTACCATGGAGACTGTTTCAACCAAGGAACAGAAATTCTTTCAAGAAGCCCTTTGCCTGCTGCCAAAACCAGCAATCTTCCCCAAAGGCATTTTGTTGTGAGGGAAGAAGAGAAATTAAATTCTTTTTTTTTTTTTTTCCTTTTCTTACAAATACAATAGAGAGGTTGTAAAAAGCTAAATACACAAAAGAGACCCACTAAACACAGAAACAGTATGCTGGCATTCTTTAACCAAGAAAAAGAATATTGGAAGGCAAAGTTTCTTACATGAATAAGTACTATACAGTTACTTTTGGAATTTACCCAACTGATTCAGTGTCACGGAGCCAAAAGCATGTTCCACCCGCCTTTTTTGAACATTCTGTCCCCAGTTTGTAAAAACCAAAGAATAGAATATTTAGTGCTACCTTTCTACTTGTTTTCTTTTGTATGTTGACAATTTGGAATTAACTCTTCTGTCAAAGAACTCATATGAGTTTTTTTTTTTTTTTTTTTTTAAGAATTATTTTATTTAACTTTATTTATTTATTTTAATATGACCAGAGAGGGACAGAGTGAGAAAGAGAAAGAGAGTGAGAAAGCAAGCTGTCAGGTCCAGGACTTGAACCGAGGTTGGTCATGTGGGAATCCAGAGCCCCCAAACATCATGCCACCTGCTGGCCCCATAAATGAGTTTTTGATAAAGAGCCATTTTATGAATAGCAGAGCTATTGACAATTAGAACTGGAAGAAACTTCAAGATAAGATAGTCCAATATCATTGCTTTATAGAAGCTTGGAGAAGCAGGCTGATACTAAAGGTCAGATGTCCCACTCCATTATGAGAGAGCTACCGGCTCTCCATGCCTCCCTGCAGGGTCCCACACACAGACTTTAGCACTGCCCAGAAGGGTGCTCTCACCTCCCAACCATGACAACGAGTAAGGATTTAAAGATAGGGAATCAGCAGTTAGCGTAATGGCTATGTCGCTGGACTCCCACGTAGTCGACCGTGGTTCGTGTCCTGGACCCGGTGGCTTACAACTCACAACAGGCGTGTGTGCATGCGTGCCCAAGATCCCGAGAGGAGAATGGAGGAGAAGGGATTGCGGTGTGGCCATCCCCCCTGGGGGGGGTGATTTCTTGCTTTCTGTCTCTATGTCTCTCTCTGTCTGGCTAGCGCACGCGCCCTATAGTGAAAACCTCTCAGAAAAAAAAAAAAAAAAGAAAAGGATTTGAAGATAACTGTGAGCAGGCTCCATCCCCAGCTGATACGGAGTCTAGTAGGAATGGCAGTTAGCAGGAAGGAAGCCACCTGGGAAAGGGTGACCTTAATAGAAAGACATGAGGGAAAGAGGGGATGTTTGAGAATTAACAGAGAACGGTACTGGCCAAAGAAGGAAGTAGGGGATGCTGGAAGGAAGGAAAGCGGCCAAGAAGGAAGTAGGGGTGGGTAGTGAAGGAATCCTAAGGGAGTACTGGGACCACAACCAAGGCTGGGAAACAGCTGGGAGGAAGGCAGGGAGGGGAAATGCGGTGTTTCTCGAGGACAGTGGTTTAGATTGAAAGAGGTGGTTTAGATTCTGGATTGGGCAGCAGGAGTGGAAATTTGAGTCCTCAGCTCTACTAACTCTGAGAACGTGGCAGGTTACTTCACTTCTTTAGGTCTATTTCCTTTCCTTTTTCTTTTTCTTCCTCCCGTCTCCTTATTTCTAAAAAAGGGGGATTACTATACCACCTCTAAAATCCTTTTTAGCTCTAATCTATTACATAGCCCTACTGAGTTTCCAAGTTATCCATACTGAGTGCTTTGACATCTGTGTGATTTTATTACCCACAGATATTACTGTTTTTGACAATATGAAGAGCTAAGGAAACAACACAACAGGAAGGATTGAGGAGTCATGAAAAGAAGAAAGAAGCCCATGTTCTGTTCTGGCTCTGCTGCTAACTGATTCACTCTCTATATGATTGCTAAAGCCAAAAACATCTACATGCTTTAAAAACCTAATGTTTTCATAAACATTTTAGGGTGGGAGCTAGAGTAGACAGAATAATGACCTCTACGGATATTCAAGTCCTGATCCCTTAAACCTGTGAATGTGTTACCTATGTGGCAGATGTAACTTTACTAATGCGATGAAGTTAAGGACCTGAGCTAAGGAGATTATCCTGGATCACCTGGGCCCAAGAGAAAGCTGCAGGAGAGGCGGAGGAGATGAATGCGGGTGTATGTGAGAGGATGCTGCTGCACTGATGTCATTAAAGGTAGAGAAAGGGACTACAAGCCAAGGAA